>CM061750.1:149106741-150582556 GCA_030979885.1 Lolium multiflorum | reverse complement strand
AAGTACATCCTTCGGATGACGTTCCCTAACGCATCTAACAATGAAGCAGAATATAGCTCTCCTACACGGGATGAAGATGGCGAAAGCTCCGTGGTAACTCGCTTAAAAATCTTTGGCGACTCACAATTGGTGGCTCAACAAGTTATGAACCAATGTGACGCAATCAATGATAGCATGATGGCATACAAGGAGGTGTACAATGATCAGCTTGAGAAGTTGTTCGATGGATGCGAAGTAAATCATATTAGTAGGTTGAGCAACGACGGCCGATGTTCTTGCAAACACGGCTCCAATGCTCATGGCCCCACAGTGTATTCTCGGGGAAGAGATAACAGAGATCCACCAAATCGACAAAATCAAAAAAGAAGGAGAAAACCCTCGGGGGCTACCAAGGAAAAGCAAGAGGAAGAAGAAGAAGATCGTGACCTGGTCACAGGAGGCAGATGACCATGGATGCACGCACATATCGTACATCCTCAGAAAGAAATAACTGAGATCCAGCTTGAGGCAAGTACAGTAATTCACGTCCAAAGCTTTCTCTCTACTTCAGTCAAAGGGGGAATTGTACAAGCTTTACTTAAAAGGCCCCGCAAAGATGTGTCAAGACCCGAAGAAGGAAGAATAATTCTGAAGGATGTACACGAAGGAATATGTGGCTACCTACGCAAGTAGTCGAGCTGGCTGTGCCTAAGGTTTTTCTGCAGGATTCTACGGTTGACAAAGACCGAGGACGCCAAGGACATAGTAAGAACTTGCGACGCGTGTCAAAAGGTTTGCCGCAAAACCTCACTCTCCAGCAGCAGAGCTAGCACCTACCATTGTCATGGCCCTTTGCCCAATGGGGACTTGATATGGTGGGCAAGTTACACAAATCCTGGCCAGGAGGAAACAAATTTACAAAGTGGATAGAAGCGAAGCCGATAAATTCACCAGACGGAGCATCCGCAGTAAAATTCATAAAAGGCCTCGTCTTCAGATTTGGAGTGCCCCACAACATCGTTACAGACAATACAACGGAAGTAACTTCACATCCCACGAATTCAAAGATTATTGCGAAGAGGTGGGTATCAAGTTGCACTTTGCGTCAGTTGCACATCCTCAAACCAATGGGCAAGTCGAGAAAGTCAATGGCATCATCTCTGCAATGGCATCAAGAAACGCCTGTTAGGACCACTGGAAAAAGCTCGACATACCTGGCCAGAAGAACTACCAAGTGTATTGTGGAGCATCCGAACAACACCAAACACAGCAACACAGGAAACTCCGTTTTTTCTGGAGCAGAAGCAGTATTACCAATCGAGATAGGTAGAGCACAACCTCCACGCGGGCTCGAATATGACGAAGAAGTGTCGAGAAAAGCGCTAGAAGATGATGTCGAACGCACTTGATGAAGCTCGAGATGAAGTACTGTCTCGGGTAACAAATACCAACAAGACTTGAAGAATTACCACAGCTTCTCCACGTTTGCGGCCAAGATCTTCAGGTGGAGACCTAGTTCTTCTAGCCACGCAAAGTCATGAAAAACCCGAGTCACCATGGCTTGGCCCCTACGTCATCACGGAAGTCGGAGGAGGAGCATACAAGATAAAGGACAAGAAGACAGGGTGGAGGGAGCCAAACCCCCGGAACGTGGCGTTAAACTCGGCGGTTCTACGCCTAGAGTTGAAATATAGTCCTTGTACATACAATGTATTGAAACGCCCGCGAGTTTTCGGACGCACTCTTTTCCTTTTTCTGGGCACCGAGAGGGGCCGGGAAAGGTTTTTAATGAGACGGGGGCCCGCGGTGCTGCAATATAATAAAGATAGTGCATCAATATAACCTTTTCTTTATCGACATGCTCAAAGTCCCCGCTCCGACGAATTTCAATATAGTTCATCGAAAGAAAAGCCTCTGCCTTGGTATTAAAATACCTCGTGAGTCAATAAAAACACAAAATAGTACTCAATAAAGAAGCTCGGGGGCTCATATTCGCCATAAATACATAAATGCCTTGGTTCAAAACCTCGCAATATACAAATACAGTAAAGAGTCACCAAAACACTCGGGGGCTAGACAAACATAGAAATATAATGATTGCTTCACAATATAATCATAGTCATGGGTCACAAAGAAGAATTATCTACAAGGGGAAAACAGCTAGCCTTGATTCAATATGTCATCAAGGGTAACTCTGTTCTCTTCAGGAGCAGCGCCAAGAAAATCAGCATAATGACCATCGGCAAAAAAATCGGCGTCCATCCGAAGAAGGTCTTCAATCATTTCTTTGGCTATAGGCGAAACCTTCGTGTTAATTCGGTCAACACCAACTCTTCGACGTTTTACCTTCTGATGAACTTTCGCGACAACTTGGGTAAGGTCAAGATTTGAGTGGCAGATCTGAGCATGATAAGAGCAAATCTGGCGCCAGCTACCAATTGAGCTTTGACGAAGTCATGGATCCTGTGAGCTTCTTTGAATTTCTCCATTAACTCAGGAAGAGTTTTTGGTTGAATGTTCCGAGGAAACATGGAGTTATAAACCATAGACAAGGTCTTGGTACAGAAGTCAAGGAAGTCGCGAGTTTGAGAGGTGCGATCCTGAAACCTGACGATTTGGCGGGTCCTCTCCGGAGTAGCCCAAAACAGAGAACCATGGTCAAGGGAAAGGTTAACAAGGAGGTTCGTCCTAGTATTTACCCTCTCTTCTTCACAGCAGCATCAATAAAGGAACCTATCAAAACAACGAAGTAGAAACCTTTAAGAGACATAGCATGAAGATGAAAGATATCAGAGGATGAAACAAGCATACCCGACATATCTGCACTGGCTTCATTCATTAACTCGAGCATGAAATTTTCTCGAGTAGTCGCCTTTTCAGCCTCGGAAGCAGCAATTTCCTTAGCAGCCACGGCCTCAGCTTGCTGAAATGCAATTTTTTCGGCTTCAGATGACTTATGAGACTTCTCCATCATCACAAGTGTTTGTTTCTTTGCATACTGAAGTTGCTGTCAAAGTTCATCCAGTTCTTGCGACAAGGTATCTTCGACAGGTGCAGTATCAGCAAAAGCTCTCCTCGAGCGAGAAGAAGAAGGCGAAATATTGGAAGGAGCGGAAGACGGAGTATAGTTATCAAATATCAACTGAAATTTAGACAAGACAACATCAAACAACAAGCAAAGATAGAGTTTTCATTAATCTCTTGGAATAATTACAAAGGCATTACAGTGGAGCTAAGGAAGTACGTGTCGCCAAATGACTACTTTGGCGACAAGAGCAAAAGAAACATAGAAAGAAAAATAAAGAGGCATGCAACTAGACCTCCGGCCTTGATGAGCTAGGAGTCGACGCTGGTTTGATCCCGAGATAGGCCAAGATCTTCTTCGTGTTGGGCTTGGCTGCCTTAATCAGCGACCTCCATCTTGATTGCTCTATCTGCTCGGTGTCGCCAACTTTCGTCCAATCAATATCCTGTTGACTATCAGCAACCAAAGCAACAGTGCTTTCGACGGCAATTTTCATATTTTCTTGGCGCATCTTCAGTCCAAGGTCTTCTGGTGAATTGAACATCTTGGCAAGGTTAAGGAAAGTCGAGGGCTCCTCTTTCTTCGGGAAGAAGTAGGGGAACAACGCCGACAATCCTGCATTAGCATTTGCCACGCCTTCACGAATTTCGGACCCATGAAGCTCCAGATAGGAAAGTGCGTCAAGGAGAGGGTCATCGACAGGATTCGCCAGATCAAAATCTTGGTTTGTTTGATCTGTCAAGAAAACAAAGCGTTGGTCAAACAATAAGAAACAGCGGCTCTCATAAAAATAGAAGAAATCAATAATATTACTGAAAGTGCGGCGACTTTGTGTTTTCAGGCGCTTGAGAATCCCCTGTTCACGAGAAGCTTGTGCAGCTTTGTGGTTTAAGGCAGATGCAGTATCCTCAAGTTTTTTCTGCAGTTCCTCGACACTAGCAGCTTTTGCCTTGGCTTCATCAGCCTCGGCCTTGGCTTCGCTAGCAACAAGTTCGGCTTTCTTACGAGCCGCCTCACTTTGCTCAAGTTTTTGAGCAAGTGCGTCGGCACGTTTGTTGGCCTCTCTGTCGAGATATGGAAAAGAGAGAGAAGAAAGATCAAAATCGCGAAAAGCAACAGGAGTAAAAAATCAAGGAAAAACAGCAAGTATAAAAGTCGTTACCTTCGGCTCTATTAGCATATTCACGGTATCCAATAAATTGGGATCCGATGCGGAGAAGCTCTTTGATCATGGGCTGTTAAAGAAGAACACAGCAAGAGAAACATAGGCATGAAAAAGAGAGTGAAGGCGCGAAGAAGCAAAATAGCGGAAATATAGATATCGACAAACTTACATCATCTAAGAGCGAATGAGAAGAGCTGCCCAATTGAAGGGCAGGTTCAAGATTTGTTTCCAATCCTTGTCCTTTTTACTAAGGAGAAGCCTATTGGGTGGAGTTGTGGTGATTTAATGCTGTTGAGGAGGCGAGGATTCTTCTCCTTCAACTAGCGTGTCTGAGGCAAGTACAGTACGTGACGTGCTTGTCCGAGGAGCCACGTCAGTAGTTGGTACTTCTTCCTCATCATCACTGTTGATCAAAAAAATCGGCAGCATAAAAAGCAAGACAAGATAAATATTTCGAGTACAAACATAGGAAGAAATAAAGACGACTTACGAGCTGACGAAGGATTCAATATAAGGATCATAAGCTGCCTTCGGATGAGAAGGAACAACTTTTTCAGCCTTAGAAGTGCCAGAATCCTCGGCATCATTCCTTTTCCTTTTGTTCCTTGGGGAAACAGCAGGAGGAAGGGATTGCGTCGACTCACTGGCTTCAGATTCAACTTCTTTTTCATGGGAAGCCGCAGATTTGTGAGAACCTGCGACTTCACTTTCAGGAATAGAAGAACCTTGGATGTCTTCGGCAACGATAGCCTGTTTCGACTTCTCCATCCTCAGGAAGAGGAGGAAGGGAAGTCATAGTAGGATGGTTCTGTAAGAAAATAGCGACAAACGAAAAATTAGAGCGATACCAATACAATGAGATGCAGGGAAAATTCGGAACAAGATAGAAACTCGAGAAGACAAAATACCTCGGGAGAGGATTACGGAGCTGTGCATGGTTCCACTACAGTGTGAGGAATAGATCCTTCTTGGCCAAAGGAAACTCTTCAATCAGCTTTCTCCAAGTCCTTTGCGTAAAGATCACCGGAGATTCTATTAAGCGCCGCCACTGTAATACGCCCAAAGGGGATTACAGCTCAAGAGTCGTGACTTCCAATCCTAAGAAAGTAGCGTGATTTGAACACCGCATGTGCTCTTTGCCCTCGAGTGTTTGAAGTCAAGAATACGAGACATGAGTGCTTCTGTCGCCTTTTTCTCTTCCTCGGAAGCTTCGGCATCCCAGCAGGAGCGGCGGCGCTGAATTTTGGCACTTCCGTCGAAAGGATATATGTTGTGTTCAATAGAGTTGGCGCTTTCTTCGTGAATGTAGAGCCACCTTTTGCGCCATCCTTGGACAGAATCAGGAAATTTGACGTCAAAGTAATCGACATCAGTTCGGACACAGATAACAACGCCGCCTATGTTATAGGTGGCGTTGTGGAGCCATTATGGGCGGAGGCAGAAAATGTTTCATTGCAGCCCAATTAGGGAGGGGATTCCGAGGAAGCATTTGCAAAGTGTGATAAAAATGGAAATGTGGAGGATGGAATTGGGGTCAACTGGTGCAGTTGAATCCCATAAACAAAAAGAAGGCCGCGGAGGAAATCGTGGATTGGGGCAGAAAGGCCGCGGATGAGGTGATCAACTAACCCGATACTCCATTGGAGGGTTGGGGTAGCTTTCTTCGCTGGGAAAGCGGATGGCGTCTTCCTTCTTCATGAGGCCAAGCCTCTTCAGAGTGTTGACGTCCTGGTTGGAGATTTTAGATCTCTCCCACTCAAGATCTTCGGCGGCCATCTTGGATTCTGGAGTGCTGTGGCGAATGAGTCGCGTACGCGGTGGCATCAACGGCAATGGGCAAAGCAATGTTCGTGAGTGCGGAAGATCAGAGAGAGTTGGGCGTAGGGGAAGCTTTTGCGAAGAGGAACAGATGTGCGGCGCAAGCGAGGGAGTGAACGGAGGTTGAAGAAAGGTTTATATAAGAATCGGGTGAAGCAATGCACCGTTGGATGAAGAAATCGTGTGGTGACAACAAATCTTCTAGATAAAAGGGTAAAAAGGTATTTTTATCGAGATAAGCAAGTACCGTATCGTAAGGCCAGAAAGCGTGAGGACGTGGTCTCACTCTGTAACGACGTATCACCTGGTAGAAGCAATGGACCAGGCGAAAAATCACGACTAGTAACAGAGATGAAGTAAATTTGACTAAGGGAAGCATGCCGACAAGAAAAATAAAAGAAGATTGATGACAGGAGAAGTTATTGAATACCTCGGGAGCCTTTGATCAAATACAAGTTTTTGCCCAAATGCTCGGGGGCTACTTCGACAAAAAGTAAAATTTCGAGTATGGCAGTATAGAAATTGCGGGAGCCTACAACCAAGCACAAGTCCTTGGCTGTAGCCTCGGGGGCTACTCGGGAGCGCTGTTCGCGCACCCGAGAGATAAAAAGAAGATCATATTGGAACATAATGACAATATAGTGACAAGGTGGACTAAAATGTTGAGCCTACAACCAAGCACAAGTTCTTGGCCGTAGCCTCGGGGGCTACTCCGGAACGCTGTTCGCGTACCCGATGAAGTTCAAAAATAAAAGATAGAAAAGCAAGAGAGTATATTTCGAGTTATAATTAACTCTACATATACTCCCATCGGGAAAGCAATATAAGTCATATTTGACTCGATAAATGTGCCATTCCAACAGCCGGAAAGCACTCGACAATAATTCTCAGAACGCCAAAGTTGCGATCACTTCGAATGCCGCAAATTTGCGAAGGTAAGACCCTAGATCCGTTCTGCTGGGCGTGGCATCTGACTGCGCTCTGCTACTTTTTCCCGTATCAACAGATACGAAGAAAAAATCCTAACGGACGTTAGGTACCCGATAAATTTGACTGAGTTGACAGAATGGTAAGACCTTAAGCGGCACCGGTCGAAGTACACCAGCATCCCGAGATCATGTCCAGGGACGTGATCTTGAAGTAGGTTTCTGCGGATTGCCACTAGAGCAGTTAACTAGTACCTGATCCGTCACATGAACTAGCCCCAACTACCATTATCCCTGTACAATATAGAATTTTATGTGAAGAAGTATAAAAAGGTTAAAGCTTTCGAATAAAAATAAACAGTGGAGATTTTCCCTGACTCTACGATTCAAGCAAAATCTCGGGGGCTACTGACATAGGCATCCCAAATGGGCTTGCCGAAGATAGTACCCGGGTTTACCGAGGCCCACTACCCGAAAGAATAAGAAGATTCTGGAGCCCAAGATATATTAAGGAAAGTTAAGAGTTGTAGTAGGAAGTGTTATTTGTAATCTGGCGGGATGAGTTAGAAACCGTCCCGAACTCTATAACTTGTATAGCACGAATCCCTCGGCTCCACCTCCTATATAAAGGGGGAGTCGAGGGACGAAGAGATAATCGAATCATTGTCTACAAACCCTAGTCTTCACAATCGTCGAGTACTTTTCGGCTGAAACCTTCGAGATCTACTTACCCTCTACTTCCAACTAAACCCTAGCCTACAATCCATAGGCATTGACAAGTTGATACCTTGTCACCTGAGGGGCCGGCTGAGAATTTTATCTCAAATGCGTCGCGCCCTCATCCTGGCCTGCTCGCCGGCCGCTCCAGCCGGCCGTTTTCACTTCTCGCAGCCTTTGCTTTTTTCACAAGTCTTGGCGATGTCTCCGCCTTGCTAGGAGTTTTGGGCCGAGCTGAATTTAATGTCCGTCCGCTCGCGCGCGCCGAGTCTCCTTCCGCCGCCGGTCCTGCCGCCCGACTCCTGGACCGGCCCGACGCGCCAGCCGCCGTCGCTCGGCTCACCGTCACATCAATGTCTCCTCCGGATCCGGTGCGGTCGTGGGCGACGTGGTGTGGCGGTTTCTGGTAACCGCAGCGATCGTGGGGGGAGTTATGGCGCAAGATCCGGGCGACGTGGCCACGATCGCCACTTGGAGGCCAACCGTCCGCCGCGGGCGGCTATAAATGCCGCGCGGGTACCGAGGCGGCACTTGCCCCTTTCTTCTTCCTCGCGCTCCTGCCTTGCTCCTTCGCTTCGCTCGAGCTCTTCGCTGCTCCGACGCCGTTCTTCTTCCGCTCTTCTGGCGAATCTCAGCGAGCGGTCGCCCCGACGAGCCTCCGCCGATCCGCCGCCGCTACTCCGACGAGCCGGCGCCACGGGGCCCCGCGTTTCAACGGAGCGTCCTCCGCCGCCGCCGTCGCGAGGTTCTTCTTCACCTTTCCGCCTTTCGTGGTCTTCTTCCTCCTCCTCTTCGTCAATGGCCTCCGCCAACGGATCGTGGAGGGGGTCGTACATGAGGGAAGATGACATCGAGCGCCCTGGGTGCGCCCGCCGGATCCCGCCGACTCCGTGAGCACGAGGGCGCCCGACGCGGAGGTGGAGCCCAAGCCGGAGCCCGGCGAGCGCGTCGTCTCGCACCTCGATCGCGGGTTGGGCCTGCCGGCGTCCAACTTCTTCCGCCACTTCCTCGAGTACTGGCCACTGGCATTCACCTTCCTGGCCAACGCTGCGTCCTCCTCGCCCAAGCAGGCACAGGTGGAGGCGATGCCGGCCAGCCGAACACTGACTTCCGGAGCCGCCTTCTTCATCGCGGCGAGACCACCGACGGCCACTCATGTCCCGCGCGCGCTCGATCTACTTCCCCGGCCGGGTACGCCTCTTCCCCAAGATTCCGACTGTCACCCTGGCAAGGAACTGCACATGTCATTCTTTTCTATTGTGGTGTGAACTGAGACCCGGGATTCGACTCTGGATCAACCCGCCGGAGTTCAATCTGGCTCCTCCAAGCCGGCCGGATCAACTGGGGCTAACGCCTCAAAGACAACGGACCCGGGACGCAGAGGTGAGCCAGCCTGGATTTCCTCGGGGCCACCGTCACAACTGGCTGATCGCCGAGGACCTCCTCTCGCACCATCGCGAGCGGTGTCGCCGCTTCTCGGGGACAGCACCCACAAGATCGGGCACATGTCCGGCCGGTTCGATCCGACCCGGACGTCCAAGGCGCCGCTCACCAAGGCCCAGGTGGCCCGCCGGGTGAACAACATCACCAAGGCCAACATGCCGGAGGACTGGAACTACGGGCTGGCGCCCCGCAACCGGGACTTGCCGCCTGAGCTGGTAAGTTTCGTTGTTTGGGCCGACTTCCGGCTTGCGGCTGCGTGGCCAACTTCTCTCTTTGCCGACTTCCGGCTTGCTGCTTACTTATATCTTCTGTTTTTCTAGCTCTTCGACCGCCAGAACGTCGAGGATGGCGACCTGGCGACGAAGAGATGGGTGCTGGATCACGCCGATCCGGCTGACCAAGCCGGCGACCAGGCTGGCGACGACGACCTGCTGCAGGCGCCTGACCTAGGCGGCCAGGGGGAGCACAATCTGCCTCCTTCGGCAGAGCAGCCGGAGGACGACGAGCCGGCGACGTCCACCACGGGTCCGATCCCCGCAGTGCCCCTGCGCGCGAGGCCGCCTAGCACCACGGCGACTTCGGCGCCCAAGGGGAAGAAACGGGTCGGCGACCCCCGCTCCACCGTCGCCTTGGAGGCGAAGGCGAAGAAACGCCGGCAGCAGCCGAAGAAGGTTCCGGAGCAGGCCGGGTGAGTTCTCTTTTTCTCTTGTTTGATTCCTTTTCTTTTCTTTTTCTCTGTACTCATCTCTTTCTTATTTGCTTGGCTAGGGCCCCCATCAAGTTTACTCAGGGCGGCGGCTCCCGGCAGGTTCCGCGTGTCGTGTCGCCGCCTCCGCGACAAAGGAGGGAGCCGACGCCACAGCCTTCGGCGCGCGCGCGCGGTACTCCGCTCTCAGGGCGCCTTCACCGTGCGGCTCGCTTCGCGCACCGGGCCGCGGCGCACTGGCGAGCCGACGCGCCAGCCGACGCTGGATGACATGTTCCCGCGCCGGACTCGTCTTCTGGACCCAGCCGCGCCTGCGGCAGGAGCTGGAGCTGGAGCTGGAGCTGGCGGGGCTGCGCCGCCCGCGACCAAGGCCGGAGCTGGGCCGAGCGTGGTTGGAGGAGAGCCCTGAGGGGGCAACCTCAGGCGCTGTGAGACGGCTGCTCGATCAAGCCGACTGCTGGCCGAGCGCTCACCGGGAGTCGATGGCGTGAGAGCTCGCCAGAGTGAGCTCAAGACGCGGACGAGCCGCACGCACGAGTGACACTGCTCGCGCGCCGTGAGGGGATGAGGCCCGCTGGCCGCCGCTGAGGCCCGCATGTGGCCAAGGGCGCTCGGCTTCTGTGCATGTGCCATCCGCCTCCGACTCCAGCCTTGGCTCGGCCGACTATGGAGCAGGCGTGGCTCAGCGCGGACTCCTACGAGGTGACCAGTCGAGGGAACCTGTGCCGCGTCTGAAGATGTTCTTCTCCCAGGCCTGTGCCAACTCAAGGCTGTATTGCCGAGACCGCGGCCAACTCGCCAAGGTGGAGGAAGCTGAAGAAGGTGTTAATTTGTCTGCTTTCTTCAATCGGTTATCATCCCGTAGCCTCGAGGCGTGGGCCGGCCGGCTGAGCTTCTGGTCCGGGTTTCGTCTAGTTGACTGATTTTCTTTCTCCTTAGGCTGTGGCGGAGCGGCGCACCAACTTGTACAACCGCGCCGTGACCCACTACCACAAGGCCAAGCTTGACCGGGCCGACTTGGCTCGCGAGCTGGAGGCCGTCAAGGGTGAGGTTTTCTTCGTTTGACTTGGTTTCTTCTTTCTTGATCTTGGTTGGCTGACGCCTTCCGGCTGTCTTGCAGCTGAAGCTGCTCGGGTTCCGCAGCTGGAGGCGGATCTTCGGGTCGCCCGCGCCCAGTGCGCCGAGAGCGAGGAGGCGGGCCGTGCTGCCGCCGCCAAGCTCAAGGTGGCTGATGGGGAGCTGGCGCGGCTGCGCCGGCTTGAGGAGAACCACCTCAAGGAGCTTGCCCTCCTCAGGACAGCTGAGAAGGAAGGTGGATGACCCGAGCAGGGTTGCCGATCGAGGTTGAGAGTGCGCGGCTTGCGCTTCAGAGGAGGTGACCGCCAAGGCCCGGCGGAGCCGTCGGCCACCGCCAAGCGCTCGGGTGGAGGAGATTGGTACGCTCGACCGCGGCTTGTCGTGAGTGCTTTTTCTTTCTTCCTCTCTACGGCTGCTTCTGTTTGTCTGCGCCTTAGGTTGGCAACCGGCAGCGTAAATCCTGATTTTTCGCTATTCCATCATCATGTCGCGCTTCTGCTTCTGCCGGCTGCCACTAGGCTTTTCTTCAAATCTCCATCTCTAGCTGGGGCAGTCGCTCGTGCCGTGGCCAAGCCGCTGTGCTTGGCTTTAGGCTTTGACTCCCATCTTCGGCTGGGGCAATGTCGTGCTGCCTACGCCAGGCCCACTTCTTGGACTTCGAAAAATTCGCATTTTTCTCGCCTCTTTTTTTTTTGGCTTTGACAGATTTCGATCGTGTTTCTTCTTTGCCGGCCTTCCGGAGATGCCAGTGATCTGCGCTAGCAGCCGTTGGTGTTGCGCGCGAGGCTAGGAGGCGGGCGACTGGCGAGGGCAGCGCGGAGTACTTCACCATGGAGGATTACATGGCATCCATGGCCGCCCGCGCCGAGCTTCTTATCACTGCCTGGCCGGGAGCCCAGGCGGCTGAGGAGCTGATCCAGATGCTGTGGCCAGCGGAGACGTTGCCACAAGATCTCTCCAACCTCATCTCCTGGCTGGAGCGGGCGCCGGATCGCTTCCTCGACTGGAAGGAGTCTCACGCCGCGCCGGGAGCCGACATGGCGTCGTCCTTCGTCCCTCCCCGGTACAACGAGGTGGACCTGGGGCAGCTCGAGTACCGGCGGGCCGGCGTGGAAGACAAGCTCCCGGGCCGAGATCAAGACCGCCCGGCCGCTCGCAGTCAAGGCTTTCATTGCCGACTTCCTCGTCACGCGCCTCTTCATCCCGACCAACCCGCCGTCCGAGGACGAGGACGAGGAGATGGAGGACGAGGAGGCGAAGACGTGCCCGAGGACGACCCGCAGCCGGCCTGCGGATGCTCCTCCGGCTGGTCCTCCCCGCCGGTGCTTAGTTTACCTGTCTTTAGATGTTGCTTTTGCCAAGACAATTCGTTAAATCCCCGGAATGCCGGGTGCATATGTATAAATATTATCGTCCTTTTATTATGTCACACTTTAATGTGTTTGTTAATCATTTGCGTGCCGACTTGCTTTCTTCTCGACTTGTTCGCTTTTTCCCATCCGCCCCACTCTTTGGCTTTGCTCTTGCCGATCGTACGTCCGACTTGCGATCCGTCGCCGGATCAAGAGCGGGGCCGGGGGAGGCCGACGTATTTCGCCGAACGAGCCGAGTTCGGCAATCCGGTACCTTTATGAAAAGTTGTAAGTCAATTCGCCACTCTTTCCCTTAGTCGTCTTTCGCGTGCCGGCTCCTAAACCTTACTCCCGCAAGCCGGACAGCCGGAGTTGCGGTCTGTAGCTGGATCGGAAGCCGGCTGTCGAAAACCGGATCACGCTACTTAGCCGGCCACGTGAGAGGGTGTAAGCCAACTGGCGAAACAAAGTAGAGTACGCGAAAAACTTGTCGAAAACGGCGCTCTTGGTGCATGCTTTTTCATAGCCTACAAAAGGAGTACAAGGGATACATACATTCCTGCTCTCAAGTGTAAAATGGGCGAGCAAGTTGACATTCCAGGGACGTTTAGTCTCTCGTCACCCTTGTCCTGCTTGTTTTCTAGCCTCTGGGCATCTATGAGATAGTAGGAATCATTGCCTATCGCCTTGCTCACGATGAAGGGACCCTCCCATGGGGATGACAATTATGTTGTCCGCTGTCCGCTGGATCAGCCGGAGCACTAGGTCTCCTCTCGAATGCTAAGGGCTGACCTTTCCGGCTGTGATAGCGTCGGAGGCTCTGCTGGTAGATAGTACGGCCAGCAGTCGGGCCTCTTCGACCAAGTCGACTCCATCTTCGCGAGCTTCTTTGGCTTCGCTTCTGTGTAGAGCTTGATCCTTGGTGCGTCGTGCTCGAGTCGGCAAGACGGCTTCGGCCCCGTATACGAGGAAGAAAGGTGTGAAGCCGACTGAGCGGTTTGTCGTTGTGCGCAGGCTCCACAGCACATTGGGCAGCTCTTCAATCCAGCAGCCGGCTGCTCGCTCGAGCGGCTCCACCAGCCGGGGCCGGATGCCGGCTAGGACCAAGCCGTTAGCCTTCTCCACTTGTCCGTTAGACTCCGGGTGCGCCACAGAGGATAGGGCCATCCGGATCCCCATTTCCCCGCAATAGCGAGAGAAGATGCCTTGGGAGAAGTTGCTGCCGTTGTCGGTGATGATGCTATGGGGGTAGCCGTATCTCACGATGATCTCCTTGAGGAATGTGACGGCTGTGGAGCCGTCCAGCTTCTTGATTGGCTTGGCTTCGATCCACTTGGTGAATTTATCAATCATCACCAAGAGATGTGTCATGCCGCCTCGCGCCGTTCTGAACGGGCCCACCATGTCCAAGCCCCATACGGCAAACGGCCATGTGATGGGGATGGTTTTCAAGGCGGAAGCCGGCGATGCTCTCTTCTTGCAAGCGCTGGCAACCGTTGCACTTCTTCACCAGCTCTTCTGCGTCTCTGCGCGCCAGTAAAAACCGTGCCGGAAAGCTTTGGCCACTATGGCTCGGGATGAGGCGTGATGTCCGCACTCTCCTTGATGGATTTCCCGTAGGAGTTCAATCCCTTCAGCTCGACGCACCGCTGGAACACCCCACTTACACTGCGTTTGTACAGCTGGTGGTTGATGATTGTATAGGCCTTGGCCCTTCTCTCAATCTGCCTGGCCTGGACTCTATCATCAGGCAGCACACCGTCGGTGAGGTAGGAGAGGAATTCTTGTGCCCATGAAGGTACGCATCTTATCTCGAATACGCTAACCAACAAGGCCTCGTGGGAGCTTCCGGATTCGACTGCATGGTCGCCGGGTTCGGCTTGCTAGCCGGCGGGTTCGGCTTGCTAGCCCCGAAGTTTGGCGATGAAGCCCCCGGGTTGGACTGAGAAGTCCCCGGGTTCGGCATGGTAGCCGGCGGGTTTGGCTTGTTAGCCCCCGACTTGGGCGATGAAGCCCCCGGGTTCGGCTGAGCAGCCCCCGGGTCAGCCGGCACGAATATTGAATCCGAGTCCGGTGACGGTGTGATGGACGGCTTCTTGAGAACCGCCAAGGCGACACCCGGCGGAATGGCTTGCCGGGTTGAGCCAATCTTGGACAAGGCGTCAGCCGCCTCGTTGTTTGCCCGTGGCACATGGTGGAATTCGCAGCCGTCGAAGAAGCCGGATAGCTGCTGGACGTGGAAGCGGTACGAGGCCATGTTGGCGTCCTTCGCATCCCAGTCGCCAGACGCTTGCTGTATAACCAAGTCGGAGTCGCCGAAGCAAAGTATGCGACGCACGCCGATCTCCTTGGCCAGCTTCAGCCCGTGAATGAGCGCTTCATACTCCGCCACATTGTTGGATGCGGCGAAGTGGATCTGGAGGACGTAGTCCAGCCGGTCTCCCTTGGGAGAGGTGATGACGATGCCGGCTCCCAAGCCGTTGCGCATCTTCGAGCCGTCAAAGTGCAGCTTCCAATGAGTCTCGGCACAGGCGGCAAGTATTGCATCTCGGCCCAGTCGACGAAGAAGTCCGCGAGGATCTGCGACTTGATGGCCGTGCGAGCCTCGTAGAGGATGGTGTTGGCGGCTAGATCCAGAGCCCACTTGGCAACCCGGCCGTTGGCATCCTGTGCCGATGATTTCCGCCAGGGTGCTGTGGCAACCACCTTGATGGGGTGCTCTTGGAAGTAGTGCTTGAGCTTCTTGGCCGCCATATACACGCCGTAGGTGACCTTCTGGTAGTGGGGGTAGTTTTGCTTCGACTGGGAGAGCACTTCCGAGATAGTAGACTGGGCGCTGAACCAGCCGTCCCTCGGCGCTTTGCGCTCCACCACCAGGACAACACTAACCACTCGATTGGTGGCTGCGATGTACAAAGATCGGCTCCATTGAAGCCGGCGTTGCAAGGATTGGCGTGGTTGAGAGCACGCGCTTCAAGTCACGAAAGGCTTCATCCGCGGTGACCAGGTGAACTTGTCCGACTTTCAGCAATTGATACAGGGGCAGTGCCTTCTCCCCAGCCGGCTGACGAAGCGGGCTCAAGGAAGCCAGGCAGCCAGCGAACTTCTGGACATCCTTGAGGCACTGCGGCAGTTCCATCTTCTCCAGGCACTGATCTTCTCCGGGTTGGCTTCGATCCCTCGCTGAGAGACGAGGTAGCCAAGGAGCTGGCCAGACGGCACGCCGAATGTGCACTTGGCCGGGTTGAGCTTCATCCGGAATCTTCGCAGATTGGTGAAGGTTTCTCTCAGATCATCAAGGAGGGTAGTCGTCTCCTTGGTCTTTACAACGACATCATCCACATATGCGTGAACGTTTCTGCCGATTTGATCCTGCAAGCATTTTTGCATGCACCTTTGGTAGGTGGCGCCTGCATTTTTCAAGCCGAACGGCATAGTGTAGCAATAAGCCCCATACGGGGTAATGAACGAAGTCTTTATTTGATCATCCGGATTCAAAGGAATCTGGTGGTAGCCTGAATAGGCATCTAGAAAAGATAACAGTTCACAGCCGGCAGTCGAGTCTATGACTTGATCTATGCGCGGCAGGGGGAAAGGGTCCTTCGGGCACGCCTTGTTCAGGCTGGTGTAGTCGATACACATGCGCCAGGAGCCGTTCTTCTTCAAAACCAGGACCGGGTTCGCCAACCAGTCTGGGTGCAGCACTTCCATGATGAAGCCGGCCGAGCAGCCGGGCGATTTCTTCACCGATGGCCTTCCTTCTTTCTTCGGCGAAGCGCCCGAGAGTCGCTTCACCGCTTGGCTTCGGCCGGACGTGGAGGTGGTGCTCAGCCAACCTCCCTCGGCACACCCGGCATGTCTCTGGAGTCCATGCGAAGATGTCCCGATTCTCATGGAGGAAGCTGGTGAGCTCGCTTTCCTATTTCTTGCTCAAGCCGGCACCGATGGTGACGTACTTGTCCGGCTGCGCCGGGTCCAGCAGGTCTTCTTGGTGTTGTCTACGGCGGAAGTGAGTCGTCTCAGCCTGGTTGCTCAGCCGGCATGTCCATCTGCGCGGCCTTGGCGAGGGCGACGGCGTCGTGGATGAGCCTCTCGGTGGCGATGACCAGCGTCTGGGCCATCTTCGAGCTCTGCGTGGCGCAGTCCATGGAGCGGCGGTAGTCGCCGGCTATGGTGATGACCCCTTTGGGGCCAGGCAGCTTCATCTTCAGGTACCCGTAATGGGGCACCGCCATGAACTTGGTCAGGGCCGGCCGGCCCAGGAGCGCGTGGTAGGGACTGACGAGGTCCACCACCTCGAACTCGATCTTCTCGGTGCGGAAGTGATCCGGCTTCCCGAACATCACCTCCAGCGTGATCCGGCCGATCGGCTGGCAGCAGTGGCCCGGCACGATGCCATGGAAGACGGTGGGGGTGGGACGCAGCTCGGCTTCTTGGATGCCTAGCTTGCGGGCGGTGTCGCGGTAGAGGATGTTGATGCTGCTGCCGCCGTCGATGAGGACGCGCGAAAAGCGCACGCTGCGCCGAGTTGTGCCGATGGTGGGGTCGAGGACCATGGCGTAGCTGCCCGGCTTCGGCAGGACAGCCGGTGTGTCGCGGCGATCAAAAGTGATGGCCTGCTCTGACCAGTTTAGGTACTGGGGGACCGGCGGTATGACCGCGTTGACCTCGAGGGAACGGCTCTGCTGGCTCGTCTTGTCCTCGGGCTCGGAGGTGAAGATGATGTAGGTAGCATCTTCGGCCAGATATCGGCCATGGTGCACTTGGTTAGCCTCGTGGTGCTCGAGGTTGGCGTTCTCCGCGCCGGCTGCGCCACCCGGCCCGCCGGCTGGAGGGGGCGGGGGTGGAGGCGGAGAGGTTCACCGCTTGTCAGCCGCTTCATGAAGTGGCGTCGCGGGTGGTGTGGTTGGAGGGGTTCTGCTGCCGGTACTTGCACGGCGAGTCGAGCATCCGCTCAAGGTGTACTCGGCTTCCATCGCCGGTTTGTTGGGCGGCGGCCGTCGGGCCCGCGTTGTTCACACGGCCGCTACATATGAGCCCGCACCGGCGGTCCCGCTGGTCGCCGTGACGCTTGCCGCGTAGTTGTCCCGCCGGCTGCCATGAGAGGCGCCGTCGCCGGCTTGTGCTCAGCCGACTTGTGGTGGTCCCGCCTGGAGGGAGCCGGCGCTGGGTCAGCCGTCGCCTTGCCGGCTTCTTCAGCCAGCGCGTACTTGTCGGCGATGGCCATGAGGGAGGCCATGGACTTGGGCTCGCTGCGGCGCAGCTTGTGCCACAGCATGGTGTTGGGCCGGCAGCCGCCCATGAAGAAGCTGATGGCCTGGATCTCGTGCACGCCCTCGCAGGAGTTGCGCATCTCGCACCAACGCGTCAGGTACGCGCGATCCGTCTCGTCCGGGCCCTGCTTGCACATCTCTAGCTGTTGGGGGCGACCCGGCCGGCGATAGGTGCCGGTGAAGTTGTTGATGAAGGCCTCTTTCAAGCCAGCCGTTGATGCTGCCGGCTGGCAGGTTGTTGAGCCAGGTGCGGGCGGAGCCGACCAGCACGAGGGGGGAGTAGCGCACCGCCCAGCGCTTGTTGCCTCTGGAGATGCCGACTGCGGTGGAGTAGTCCTGCAGCCAGTCCTCCGGCTTGGCGGTGCCGTCGTACTTGGGCGTGTCGCGGGGGAGCTGGAAGCCGTCGAGCATGGGCTCGTTGGCGATGCGGGGCCCGAAGCACTTGGGGCAAGCCGGCGCCTCCTCTTCCGCGATGCGGGATTCGACCAGCCGATCGAGGCGGTCTCTGGCGTCGGTGGGCTCGATGCGGGGGCCCAGCCGGGAACGTGCCGGCTGGCGGGTGCCGGTTCGCTCTGGAGCCGGCCTGTGCTGGCGCCTTGGCGCCGCCAACTCGGAGTCATGCTCCGTTCCGGTTTGGTGGTGGCCGGCTGCGGCCGCTGTGGCCGCCGTCCAGCCGGCTTGTCCGGCTTGAACCTGCGCGGGTGTCGCGGGAGTCTCTGTGCCGGCTTGGTGCGGGCGAGGCGGACTCGGCCGTGTCCCTGTGGGGGTCCTTGCTGTTGCCTGCAGCAGCGCGGACGGGAGGAGCTTTCGAAGCACCATACCTGGGGTCCTTGGTCTGCTCAGCCGCAGCCCGGCACAGGTCAGCTACGCGCTGCGTCTGGCGGCGCAGCTCTTCTCCTTCGAGGAGGGCTAGCTCCTTCGAAGCCGCTTCGGCTGCGAGGATGTTCTTGTCGGGGGTGTTGTAGACGGGCAGCTCCGCGGATGGAGCCGGCGCTTCCGCGCCGTCGCGCTCGATCTCGGCGCCCAGGGCGCCTCCTCGCCGGCGGATCATGCCGGCTCGGCTGGGGTTGTTGCCGCCTGGCGTGAAGCCATGGGCGTGCTCGTACTCGCGCTGGGTGATGGCCAGCTGGCGCTTGGCAGCGGCCAGCTCGTCGGCCTGCTGGAGGAGGAGCTGGCGGTGTGCCAGGTCCGCCTCGACGGTGGTGGCGTCGGCGCCTGCGGTGAGGGGAGAGCTCGGCCGCCCCGACTTCGTACAGCTCGGGACGGTGGTGGTGGCGCCCTTCGGCCCGAGCCGGAAGCTGCTGGGGTCGACGTTGCGCTCCAAAAGCCAGCCGCGGGTGCGCGGGTTCTGCGGGGGAGCCCTCGCCAGCCATCATGACTTGCACGACGGCGGGGCTGGCGGGGGCGCTGCTGCCGCTCGCGGGAGGAGGGCTTGCGCAGCGCAGAACCTGCCGCGGGTAGCGCGGCGGTGCGACGGTGGCGACGTAGACGTCGTGGCCACCGAAGGAGATGACGCTGCCGCCGGCTGGGAAGGGCCGGTCGGCGAAGCAGCCAGCGTTGTCACTGACGCAGTCGAGGGAGCCGAATCTCCAGACCAAGCCTGAAGCGACTCGCTCGCCGGTGGTGATGGTGAGGCCCGTCCGGATGAAGACACCGGCCGAGGATGCTGAAGGCCCCACGGGCGCCAAATGTCGTGGTATCGTCACGGCATATGCCATAGGGTGGCTAACGAAGGTGGTTCCTAAGAGATCTCACGGCGGTATCCGGATGCGGGTATGGGGACGAGCGACACGGCGACGTACCCAGGTTCGAGGCCCTCCGAGGGAGGTAACACCTCTACTCCTGCTAGGGATGTATATGATGATCACACAATACAATGTTGCTCCTAGAGCTGTGTCCGGCTGCTCCTGGGAGGCTAAGGAAGACAAGAGTCTCTCTCACAGGGCAGCGCTAAGGGTGGAAGTGAGGTGAGAATGATCGATCCCCTGCACGAGAGGGGGTAGTGCGGCTTATATAGGCACCGGCACTTTACATATAAGACCCTATAGGTACTGGCCGGCTTGGCCGGCTCCGGCTTCCTTTCCCGAGGCAATCGACGTCAGAGCCGTTGAGGCCTCATGGCCTGTCCCATCCGGCTGCCGAAGTCAGCGGTATGGAGAGGAAGTGTCCCTGTCGCCATCATCCACTGTAGCCAGTACGGATCGACGTGTGCCATGATGGCCTGTCCGGCGCGTGGCACTATTGCTCCACGTTGCCGCGCTTACTTGAGGATGAAGTCAGCGTGGACTTTGCGAACCCGGATCACCAACCCGGTTCCTTCTAGTGCAAGACTCGCCAGCCTTGAGTCGGTCTGGGGTACAAACCCCAGTCGGATATGGCTTGTAGAAGCCGGCCCAGCTACAACATTGGCAGCCGTAGCCAAGCCGACTAGGACCTAGAGCCAGCCGGCTTCCGGACCAGCCGGCCACGGCTCCAGCCTCGCCGTTCGGCCGGCCTTGCCGCGGCCGGCCGCTGGTCAGCCGGCTGCTCCGGCCCATTGCCCTACCCGGGTCTTCCTCCAAGCAACCCCGCAACCACAAAGCAAGAAGTCTCTTGTGTCCCCAACACACCTAATAGGTGCACTAGTTCGCGAAGAGATAGTGAAATACAAGTGGTATGAATAAGTATGAGTAGTAGTAACAGCGCAGAGGCAATGCTGGGCGTGTGGTTGATGGTGGTAATATTGCGGCAGATGTAGTAAAACGGTAAACAAGCAGCGATAGCGTATTTAGGAACAAGGCCTAGGGATCATACTTTCACTAGTGGACACTCTCAACATTGATCACATAACAGAATAAATAGATAGATGCTAGACTCTACACCCTCTTGTTGGATGATGAACACCACTAACTGTGTAGGATTACACGAACCCTCAATGCCGGAGTTAACAAGCTCCACAATATTCGATGTTCATGTTTAAATAACCTTAGAGTGCATGACAGATCAACATAACCAAACCAAGTACTAACATAGCATGCACACTGTCACCTTCACGCTACGAAAGGAGGCATAGATCACATCAATACTATCATAGCAATAGTTAACTTCATAATCTACAAGAGATTACAATCATAACCTACGCCAAGTACTACACGATGCACACACTGTCACCATTACACGTGCGGGAGGAATAGAGTACTTTAATAACATCACTAGAGTAGCACATAGATTAATAGTGATACAAAACTCATATGAATCTCAATCATGTAAAGCAGCTCATGAGATCATTGTATTGAAGTACATAGGAGAGAGATTAACCACATAGCTACCGGTACAGCCTTTAGCCTCGATGAAGAACTACTCCCTCCTCATGGGAGACAGCAGCGGTGATGAAGATGGCGGTGATGTCGATGGAGGAGAGGGGGGGGCCGCCCCGGCGGCGTGCCAAGACTCATGTCCCCAGATCTTGGCGCGATGGCGGCGGCTCTGGAAGGTTTCTCGTACCGTGGCTTTTCCGTATCGAGAGTTTTAGGTCGAGGGCTTCTTATAGGCGAAGAGGCGGCGTCGAAAGGGCAGGGCCACGACAATAGCGGGCGCGCGGGGCCCGGGCCGCGCCAGCCCCATGTGTGGGCCCCCTGTGGTCCCTCCGGTGACTCTCGGGTGTTCTGGAAGCTCCGGGGATTCTAAGATGTCGGGCGTTGATTTCGTCCGATTCCGAGAATATTTCCTTACTAGGATTTCGAAACCAAAAACAGCGAAAACAGGAACCGCCCTTCGGCATCTCGTCAATAGGTTAGTTCGGAAACGCATAATACGATATAAAGTGTGCGTAAAACATGTAGATATCATCAATAATGTGGCATGGAACATAAGAAATTATCGATACGTCGGAGACGTATCAGCATCCCCAAGTTAGTTCTGCTCGTCCCGAGGTGTAAACGATAACAAAGATAATTTCTGGAGTGACATGCCATCATAACCTTGATCATACTATTGTAAGCATATGTAATGAATGCAGCGATCAAAACAATGGTAAATGACATGAGTAAACAAATGAATCATATAGCAAAGACTTTTCATGAATAGTACTTTCAAGACAAGCATCAATAAGTCTTGCATAAGAGTTAACTCATAAAGCAATAATTCAAAGTAAAGGTATTGAAGCAACACAAAGGAAGATTAAGTTTCAGCGGTTGCTTTCAACTTGTAACATGTATATCTCATGGATAATTGTCAACATAGAGTAATATAACAAATGCAATATGCAAGTATGTAGGAATCAATGCACAGTTCACACAAGTGTTTGCTTCTTGAGGTGGAGAGAAATAGGTGAACTGACTCAACATAAAAGTAGAAGAAAGGCCCTTCAAAGAGGAAAGCATCGATTGCTATATTTGTGCTAGAGCTTTTATTTTGAAAACAAGAAACAATTTTGTCAACGGTAGTAATAAAGCATATGTGTTATGTAAATTATATCTTACAAGTTGCAAGCCTCATGCATAGTATACTAATAGTGCCCGCACCTTGTCCTAATTAGCTCGGATTACCTGGATTATCATCGCAATGCATATGTTTTAACCAAGTGTCACAAAGGGGTACCTCTATGCCGCCTGTACAAAGGTCTAAGGAGAAAGCTCGCATTGGATTTCTCGCTATTGATTATTCTCAACTTAGACATCCATACCGGGACAACATAGACAACAGATAATGGACTCCTCTTATATGCATAAGCATTCAACAATTATTAATTTTCTCATATGAGATTGAGGATATTTTTCCAAAACTGAAACTTCCACCATGGATCTTGGCTTTAGTTAGCGGCCCAATGTTCTTCTCTAACATTATGCAATGCTCTAACCATTTTAGTGGTAAATCTCCCTTACTTCAGGCAAGACGAACATGCATAGCAACTCACATAATATTCAACAAAGAATAGTTGATGGCGTCCCCAGGAACATGGTTATCGCACAACAAGCAACTTAATAAGAGATAAAGTGCATAAGTACATATTCAATACCACAATAGTTTTTAGGCTATTTGTCCCATGAGCTATATATTGCAAAGGTAGAAGGATGAAATTTTAAAGGTAGCACTCAAGCAATTTACTTTGGAATGGCGGAGAAATATCATGTAGTAGGTAGGTATGGTGGACACAAATGGCATAGTGGTTGGCTCAAGGATTTGGATGCATGAGAAGTATTCCCTCTCGATACAAGGTTTAGGCTAGCAAGGTTTATTTGAAACAAACACAAGGATGAACCGGTGCAGCAAAACTCACATAAAAGACACATTGTAAACATTATAAGACTCTACACCATCTTCCTTGTTGTTCAAACTCAATACTAGAAATTATCTAGACCTTAGAGAGACCAATTATGCAAACCAAATTTTAGCAAGCTCTATGTATTTCTTCATTAATAGGTGCAAAGTATATGATGCAAGAGCTTAAACATGAGCACAACAATTGCCAAGTATCACATTATCCAAGACATATTACCAATTACTACATGTAGCATTTTCCATTTCCAACCATATAACAATTAACGAAGCAGTTTCAACCTTCGCCAAGAAAATTAAAAGCTAAGAACACATGTGTTCATACGAACCAGCGGAGCGTGTCTCTCTCCCACACAAGCATTTATTCAAACAAAAACAAAAACAAAAACAAACAGACACTCCAAGTAAAGTACATAAGATGTGACCAAATAAAAATATAGTTTCAAGAGAAGTGACCTGATAATTTGTCGATGAAGAAGGGGATGCCTTGGGCATCCCCAAGCTTAGACGCTTGAGCCTTCTTGATATATGCAGGGGTGAACCACCGGGGCATCCCCAAGCTTAGAGCTTTCACTCTCCTTGATCATGTTGTATCATCTCCTCTCTTGATCCTTGAAAACTTTCTCCACACCAAACTCAAAACAACTCATTAGAGGGTTAGTGCATAATCAAAATTCACATGTTCAGAGGTGACATAATCATTCTTAACACTTCTAGACATTGCACAAAGCTACTGGAAGTCAATGGAATCAAAAAATCCATCAAGCATAGCAAAACAGGCAATGCGAAATAAAAGGCAGAATCTGTCAAAACAGAACAGTTCGTAAAGATGAATTTTATTGAGGCACCAGACTTGCTCAAATGAAAATGCTCAAATTGAATGAAAGTTGCGTACATATCTGAGGATCACTCACGTAAATAGGCATAATTTTCTGAGTTACCTACATGGAATTAGGCCCAGATTCGTGACAGCAAAGAAATCTGTTTCTGTGCAGTAATCCAAATCTAGTATCAACCTTGCTATCAAAGACTTTACTTGGCACAACAATGCAACAAAACTAAGATAAGGAGAGGTTGCTACAGTAGTAACAACTTCCAAGACTCAAATATAAAACAAAGTTACTGTAGCAAAATAAACACATGGGTTATCTCCCAAGAAGTTCTTTCTTTATAGCCATTAAGATGGGCTCAGCAGTTTTAATGATGCACTCGCAAGAAATAGTAGTTGAAGCAAAAGAGAGCATCAAGAAGCAAATTCAAAACACATTTAAGTCTAACATGCTTCCTATGCATAGGAATCTTGTAAATAAATAAATTCAAGAAGCATAATGCAACAAGCATAGAAAGATAAAACAAGTGCAGCTTCAAGATTTTCAGCAAAAAGAGAGGTGTTTTAGTAACATGAAAATTTCTACAACCATATTTTCCTCTCTCATAATAACTTTCAGTAGCATCATGAGCAAACTCAACAATATAACTATCAAATAAAGCATTCTTATCATGAGTCTCATGCATAAAATTATTACTCTCCACATAAGCATAATCAATTTTATTAGTAATAGTGGGAGCAAATTCAACAAAGTAGCTATCATTATTATTCTCATCATCAAATATAGGAGGCATATTGTAATCATAATCAAATTTATCCTCCATAACAGGCGGCACCAAAAGACTACTATCATTATAATCATCATAAATAGGAGGCAAAGTATCATCAAAGTAAATTTTCTCCTCAATGCTTGGGGGACTAAAAAGATCATGCTCATCAAAGCCAGCTTCCCCAAGCTTAGAATTTTCCATATCATTAGCAACAATGGTGTTCAAAGCATTCATACTAATATGTTCCATAGGTTTTTTAATTTTCGCATCAAACCATCCATGTCTTAAATCAGGAAATAGAATAAGAAGCTCATTGTTGTCCATTATGCCTAACTAGTGTAAACAAGAAACAAAAAGATGCAATTGCAGGATCTAAAGGAAATAGCTTCGAGCACACACACAACGGCGCAGAAAAGTACTTTACCTGGGACCGGAGTATGAGAGCCTTTTACCTTTCCTCCCCGGCAACGGCGCCATAAAAGTGCTTGATGTCTACGGGTGCTTCTATTCTTGTAGTGTTGGGCCTCCAAGAGCAGAGGTTTGTAGAACAGCAGCAAGTTTCCTTAAGTGGATCACCCAAGGTTTATCGAACTCAGGGAGGAAGAGGTCAAAGATATCCCTCTCAAGCAACCCTGCAACCACAAAGCAAGAAGTCTCTTGTGTCCCCAACACACCTAATAGGTGCACTAGTTCGCGAAGAGATAGTGAAATACAGGTGGTATGAATAAGTATGAGCAATAGTAACGGCGCCAGAAAAGTGCTTGCTGGCGTGTGGTTGATGGTGGTAATATTGCGGGCGTAGAGATGTAGTAAAACAAGAAACAAGCACGATAGCAGTATTTAGGAACAAGGCCTAGGGATCATACTTTCACTAGTGGACACTCTCAACATTGATCACATAATAATAAATAGATAGATGCTAGACTCTACACCCTCTTGTTGGATGATGAACACCACTAATCTGTGTAGGATTACACGAACCCTCAATGCCGGAGTTAACAAGCTCCACAATATTCGATGTTCATGTTTAAATAACCTTAGAGTGCATGACAGATCAACATAACCAAACCAAGTACTAACATAGCATGCACACTGTCACCTTCACGCTACGAAAGGAGGCATAGATCACATCAATACTATCATAGCATTAGTTAACTTCATAATCTACAAGAGATTACAATCATAACCTACGCCAAGTACTACACGATGCACACACTGTCACCATTACACCGTGCAGGAGGAATAGAGTACTTTAATAACATCACTAGAGTAGCACATAGATTAATAGTGATACAAAACTCATATGAATCTCAATCATGTAAAGCAGCTCATGAGATCATTGTATTGAAGTACATAGGAGAGAGATTAACCACATAGCTACCGGTACAGCCCCGAGCCTCGATGAAGAACTACTCCCTCCTCATGGGAGACAGCAGCGTTGATGAAGATGGCGGTGATGTCGATGGAGGAGCCTTCCGGGCACTTCCCCATCCCGGCGGCGTGCCGGAAGACTCCTGTCCCCCAGATCTTGGCTTCGCGATGGCGTCGGCTCTGGAAGGTTTCTCGTATCGTGGCTTTTCCGTATCGAGGTTTTAGGTCGAGGGGCTTCTTATAGGCGAAGAGGCGGCGTCAGAAGGGTCAGGGCCACCAGACAATAGGCGGCGCGGCCGGGCCTGGCCGCGCCAGCCCCATGTGTGGGCCCCCGTGGTCCTCTCTCGCGACTCTGTGTCTGGAAGCTCCCGGGGATTCTAAGATGTTGGGCGTTGATTTCGTCCGATTCGAGAATATTTCCTTACTAGGATTTCTGAAACCAAACAGCAGAAAACAGCAATGGCCCTTCGGCATCTCGTCAATAGGTTAGTTCCGGAAACGCATAAAAACGATATAAAGTGTGCATAAAACATGTAGATATCATCAATAATGTGGCATGGAACATAAGAAATTATCGATACGTCGGAGACGTATCAAGTCTCAACATTTCCAATATTTATTGGGGTTCTATTCAACGTTATCTTTTCAACAAAACTGTTTTCATCTCAGACGGAGTCAAGGTGCAAAAGTTGTCGCATTGTCGATGTTAGGGGTCAGCGTGCTGGGTGCTGCTGCCGGGCAGCCCGACACCTGGGCCGACATGCCGAGTGCTTCTACCGGGTAACTCGGCAGATGGGCCGGCATGTCGAGTGCTTCTACCGGGTAACTCGACACCTGGGCCGGCATGCCGGGTAGGTCAGCACCTTGGCCGACCCTTTCGAGCTCAGCGCTGGTTGGCTCGATTTTGGCTCAAACAGTCATTTTTCTTGAAGGGGTATAAAAGGGGCCTTCTTCCCCATTGTTCCCTAGGGTTCTTAATCACGTTTTTACCACCATTTTTGAACCTCTTAAGCTTGCTTCCTCTCCCTTTCCTCCCATGATTCTTGCATATTCTTGAGGAATTTGAAAGAGGAGATCAAGATCTACAACCTCTACCAATCAATTCCTTTTGTAAGTGAGGGTAACTCTTGGGATCTAGATATTGGAGTCATTTGTTGATTTCCTCCTTTGTTCTTCCTCTCTAATTTGTCCATAGCATTTGTTGCTTTGGTGGAATTGGAGTGTGAAGGATTTGACCACCTTTGGTGTTCTTGCTTTTGCATCCTTGCATAAGTGTTGAGCTCTTCATTACGATTAGTTTGAGTGAGAGACCGTGAGATTGTTACTTTTGGAGATGTTACCTCCTAGTTGGCTTCGCGGTTGGTGCTCCGGTGACCTCTTCGTGGAAGAATGTGAAGAGGCCCCTTCGTGGAGCTTGTGAAGTGGTTGTGGAGCTTGCCATCTCCGAAGTGGAGGAAAAGCTCATAAGGGAAATGTATTTGTCCTTCATGGCATTCGGTAGACCTTCGTGGTAGCCCGCATCTGTCCAACGTGACGTACCTCACCTTGTGTACGTGAGGAAACACGGGAATACATCTTCATCTCCACGTGCCTCGGTTATCTCTATACCCGAGTTTACTTTCCTTGTGATAGCCATCGTGCTTGAAGTACATATATATTGCTATCACTTGTGTTACATATATCTTGTGCCTATCTTACTTAGCTTAAGTTCTTGTTATTGCACTTAGTTGAGCCTAGTATATTCAGGTTTTATGCTTGTAAAATAAATGTTAGTTTAATTCCGTATTCTTACAAGCCAAATCCATAATAGTTTCAAACGCATATTCGCCTCCTTGGAAGATCGAGATGTCGCCTAGAGGGGGGGTGAATAGGCGATTACAAACTCTTACGGATTTGTCTTGTAAGAATGCGGAATTAAACTAACGTTTAGTTTACAAGCACAAACCCTAAATATGCTAAGCTCAACTAAGTGTAACAATGACAACTAGATCTAAGCAAGATAGGCACAAGATATATGTAGCACAAGTGATAGCAAGATATATGTACTTCAAGCACGATGGCTATCACAAGGAAAGAGAGCTCGGGTATAGAAATAACCGAGGCACGCGGAGACGAGGATGTATTCCCGTGTTCCTTCCTTTGCAAGAAGGTACGTCACATTTGGAGGAGTGGAGGTCCCATGAAGGATTCCCCGCGCCACGAAGGCTCACCCTATTCTCCGAACCACACCCACGAAGGATAATGGCCCTTTCCTTATGGTTAGCTTTTCCTCCGCTCCGGAGATGGCAAGCTCCACAAACACTTCACAAGCTCCACGAAGGAGAAGCCCGGGCCTCTTCACAATCTTCTGGAAGAGATCACCGGAGCACCAACCGCCAAGTCAACTAGGAGTTCTCCCTCCAAGAGTAACAAGCTCACGGTCTCTCACTCGAACTAATCGTGGTGCAGAGCTCAACACTATGCAATGATGCAAAGCAAGAACACTAGAGGTGTTCAAGTCCTTCACTCTCAAATCCCACCAAAGCAACAAATGCTAAGATGAGATTGGAGAGGAAGAACAATGGGGAAAGTCAACAAAAGACTCCAAGATCTAGATCCCAAGAGTTTCCCTCACTTAGAGGAGAAATGGATTGGTGGAAGTGTAGATCTAGATCCCCTCTAGATCCCTCAAGAATGAGCAAGAATCATGGGGAACAAGAGAGAGAGCAAGTTCTTCAAATGCAACAATGGAGGAGAGAGAAGGGAAGAACTCTAGCTCAAGGTGGAAGAAGAGCTATTTATAGCATGGGAGCAAATAAACCGTTGGAGGGAAAAAGACAAGGGAGATGCAGAAAACGGGCGTAAAAATCGTCTGGGCCGCAAGGCCGGCCGACCGCCCAGGCGAGGAGCCAGCAGGACCCGGTCGGCCAGCCCAGCAAGGGCGGCGCGCCGCACAGGGCGACAAGGTGGCCCACCCACGGGCAAGGCCCGCGTGGGCGACGCGTGAGCGGGCCGGCGGGGAGGGCCGGGCCGGGGTAGGCACCGGTAGGCCGGAGGACCTGGCCCGAGGCGGTTACGGCCCGTCCGGCCGGTGCCGGCGGACCGGGTGGGCCGGCATGCGGCCCTGGCGACCGGCCGCCCAGCGGCTGCCCCTTTTTCTTTTTCTTCTTTTTCTCCTTTTTTCCTTTTCTTTAATAACTAGTGCTCCCGAACTCCGATTCGAATGAAACCATTTTGTTTGGAAGATAACAACAAATGCTATCCTATAGAAAGTGCAAACTCAAGAATCTGTAGGAGGGAATTTTATCATGAATATAAAAGGTAGAACCTTATATCATGAATAACCGGTAAAATCACCCAACCTCGAAAACGCAATAGAAGATGCATGCGAACTCCGTTTTCGATGAACTTGGGCTTGTTGTAAAGCTAGCAACAAGCTCAAGAACCTTACACAGAGAGACACCAAGAAGCAATAAGGATATGCAAAGTATGCAAAGGATTGAGCTCCCTAAGACGATGTGATCAAGTTACCCAACCGAAAGCCCCTCTTAATAGTGCGGCTATCTATCCTATAATCCGGTCTCCCAACATCCACCTTGAGACCGGTAAAAGGAAAACCTAGCAAGGCCATACCTTTGCCTTGCGCATCCCGCTCGATCTTGATGATAACTCTTCAAGCTTCACTCAAGCCGGAATGCCTCACTTGATCAATGTTGCTTTGTGAAGACTCACAAATGCTCCCCCATACACTATGATGGGAAAGCTCCATTGATGCACATCTTCACATGTCCATTATCACCAAATGGACGGCAAGCTTCAAGCATATGATTCACTCAAGATGCTCATCTTGAACTTGCCCAACTCAACCTTGTATCTTCTCATACTCACATAAGATAGAGCATGGCTAATATTGAGTTCCACATAAGAACTCCATCTTCATTTCTTCTTCTTGATCATATCACATATATATCTTCATACCAATGATCTTGATGCCAATACACAAGGTATACCTTTATCTTCATGGCATCCATACTTGAATCCAACACATGGAGTACAAGTAGTACCTATGGAATATTCCTTCATATAAACTCAATGAAAACATTAGTCCATAGGGGTTGTCATTAATTACCAAAACCACACATAGGGGCAATATACCCTTACAATCTCCCCCATTTTGGTAATTGATGACAATCACAATAAGAGGGTTTATATAATGAATATTAGAAACAAGTACGCAACTTATCCGAGAATAAGTTGTATACAAGAGGTTGTATTTGATATGGTCAAGTAACACAAAGCTACTAGCCCATATCAAAACCGGCTCTACTCACACAACTACAACAAATGCACGGGATGTGAGTAGAACCAATATATATAGAGAAAACTCCCCCACAATGTATGCACGTGTGATGAACATGAATTCATTGCATACATTGTCAAGATTAACCTTTGGGACAATTTCCACTATATATATACAACCATGCAAGACATATAAATATGGAATGCATGAGAGGCAAAACACTTAAGCACAAACCAAACTTAAGTATAAAACCATTCCCTTAAACCCTCTAAACTTCTCCCCCATTGGCATCGAGTGCCAAAATGGGTGAAAATTTTAGAAAGCCAATATAATGTGAGTTCCTCCCCAAGGTGTGCACTTCTCATAATTTGAGTGGAATCAAATGCACATATCCAATGATGAATACTTGAAGGAAGTCAAACTATATTGAGGATCAAAGATTGCATAAGAATAACATGATGGAGAAAGTTTTCACAAATAAAGCAAGCAATCAAAGATCCAATTGGACAAACAAAGATATCATGATAAGAGAGATATAGTGCTCTAAAAAAAATAAGGAAGCTCCCCAAGGTTCGTGCATAATTTATAGTGTTTGCATTTGAATACAATATGCACAAACATGGAATCCTTACTCCCTCAATATCATTTAGAACACAACCAAGATAAAGATAATATGCTTATCAAGAATAACTTGAGTCCAACAATTACGAGATATGAGTGCAAGAAGGAAAACAAATAAACCAAGCACTCATAAATCTTCTTTACCAACACCACTAAGAAACAAAAGGATAAAAGATGGTCGGCAAAGAACAAAGATATCAAGGTGATGGATTAACGCTCTTATGTATATAAGTTTCTAAAGTGGACAAAATGATCCATAAAGAAACATGCACACACAAGAGGTTAACAAAATAGATAAGATATGATATCCAAGATGAAGTAATAACATATACCAAAGGATGTTTGCTTAAAAGCATATATAGCCTATGGCTCCACTTTTCACTTATGGTATATGAATGAACTTCAACCAAATAAAATCTCAAAAGCATCACAACTAACAATAAAGGAAGTAAAGCTAGTTGGAATGTTTTGAGAGAGGCAACAAGTATCACAAATATGAATTTATTTCGCAATTTTATCAAAATTGCACATAAGAGTTCTTTGAGGAATTGATATGCAATAAATTTCTAGAGGGCATATTTGGGATAGGTGAATCATATATATTCCTATCATATGCATCTTCTCAAATTACTCAAATGTACAATAAGAAGTTTTCTTTAAAAAGGATTTTTCAAGAACCTCAATATTTTCGAAATAAAGAATTTCATGCCAAGATACAACCTACAAGAGGTTGGATGCTATATGAGAGTGCATGAATAAGATACTTGTTACCGAGATAGCAATGGCATGATGTAGTAGATAAGATTTCATCGATCATCCTAGCTTGACTCCAATTATCATATGGTGACAACACCTTCCTTATAGATGAGACAAGCCTCCATTGCATCTCCAATGTACCTAAAACATCATTCAAGTACATCTTGGTCCCCAAACTTATTGGGTCCACATGGTTAGACTAACCACAATATATAGGACACACTCCATATAAACATGTGCATATTTAGATGAAATTTGAATTTCATGCACATCTTAGCCATTTAGGATTTGATGGAGTATATCCTACATAATGGATCAAAAGAAAGCAAGCATGCTACAAGTATAAACAAATTACATATAAGCATGCACCAAAACTTTTAAAGATCCAAGAAAGATATACTTTGGACAAAACACCAAAAGAATTAAATAAGGCATAGAGGTGTCACAAAACAAATTTGTTGTCCAAATTATATCTAAGAAGCAAATCACAAAAGATTTGTTCAACAAAGTTCAACAAATGAACTAAGAAGAGACCATTGAGCATAAAGATGAAATAAAGCAAACATGCTCAAAGATTTATCTCATTCAAGCAAAATAAATCATGTAAGAAGGAATGAGATAGCAAACTCCCAAAAGAGCAAGGTTCGAACAAATAAACCAAACCCACTACACTTTTCACAATGGCACAATGTACCGTAAGGAAAAGGTATGTATTCCAAAACAAACACTTGATATGAATCAAGAGGATTTATCAAAAGATTTTTCAAAGGGACAAGGAAGACATATGGGAGCTATAAAGATTTCTTGGAAATAAAATAAGGAAGTAAGAAACAATCCAAGGTGAAGATGATCCAAAAATTCAACCACATACAAGGTTATCAATTGTCAAAGACAATGAGTATATTGGAAATAATTTCCGGTGGAGTATTGACAATGATAGTAAGGATCAACTTCACAATAAAAGGCATAGGATAAGTATATAGAATTAAGCACTATGCACGGATGAAGATTCTTGATAACTTCAACTAGTCAAACAATCACGCACGGCAATGATTAGAATCACTTGAAGAAAACGGTGTCCCAAATAAGATATAGAGATATGTATTTGAGGAAAAACCGCACCAAGAATTTCTTATTCAAACAAGAACCCACAAGATGAGTAATAAAAGATTTTTATTAGGAATGGAGCTTGTTTGAGAAAACATGCCACCTAGGAACAAGATAATTAAGAGCATCAAATCTAAGTGGCATAACCTCATATGTTCACATTTTCTAGGCTTGTGATATGTACAAAACATATTACTCCCCCATAATGTGATAAAACATTTCTTCTAAACAAGAGGCAACTAAAATTCGACTAGAGATGATTAATGGACATTAGAATTTGAATTTCTCATGAGTATGACACACCACATAGTGACTAGATAATCTTGCAATATCAATACTAAGTGGTGGTACCCATATACCCACATTTTATAGAAGGAGAGATGCACAAAGCATATCACTCCCCCAAAATGGGATGTTCCATTAATAACTCAAAGAGAGCCAAATAAGATATCATCAAGATGCATTAGGCTCCAAAACAATACACAAGTATATGATGAGTCAAACAAACATACTTGAATACACAAGATAGGTAAGTAAGACACAACACATACACACAAATATTTGGTACAAAACCAAACATGCAAAGGGGCAAGTAACTTACAATAAATATGATGAGTTGAAGTATAAGTTACCGCAAAGAGGAACATTGGATATAAGATATAGATGATAATCCATATGACTTGGCTTGGTCAAAATATAATATATGAAGATCCCTTAATTCTTCATGAAGTAGCCAAGTCTCCAATGACCTCCACATACACCTATTGATCAAATTTGAGCTTGTTGGTCCCCAACCAAGTTGGGTCCTAAGAGGTTAGTCACAATAGGCTTGGCAACCCAAATGGTTCTTTTCTTGAAACCACTTTGAGTTCCAATAAACTTGGCAAACACATTGCCAACCTTATCCTTCCTTAGAGAATAATCATCATCAACAATTATAGGGTTAGATAAGGTACCACCTAAGCAAGAAGAAGCAAAGTGCCCCTTCTCACGGCATAAGTAGCAAGTGTTCCCCTTTCTCTTCTTTATTGATTTCTTCTCTTGGGGAACAATATCTTGATTCTTCTTGGGAAGTGGCCTATCTTCAACTTGAGGTTGAGCATGAGCTTGACCTTGACCTTGTGGCCGTTTCCCTTGTTGTTTCTCACTCAAGTGCTTCTTCTTCTTCAATGGGCATGATCTAACATGATGCCCTTCAACCTTGCACTTGAAGCAAACCAACTTGGCCGGATCCTTGACTTTGTCTTGGCCCTTCTTCTTGTTGCTCTTGCTCTTGGACTTGTTCTTGTTATTGGAGTTGAATCCAAGTCCACTCTTGTCATTGGGGGATTGTTGCACACTTAGCATCTTGTCAAGTGCGGATTTCCCTTCATGACGCTTTTCCAAGTCTTTCTTCAAAGAAAGGACTTGGGCCTCAAGCTCTTTAATTTCCTCTACATGGTTAGTAGAAATACAAGTACTAGAGGAAGTAGAAGCTTCATTGTTAGAGCAATGAGGCAAAGCAAGTAATCCAACACAAGGTGTATCACTAGTTTGACTAGATGGACTACTAGGACTAGCACATGGCAAAATAGCATTTTGAGTTGAGGTTGTGCTAATGTCCACATGAGACTCACAAGATACTACTTTAGTGATACTTGCCTCATGAGCTAACTTTAGCCCATCATAGGAAATTAGAAGATCATCATGAGAGCTTGAGAGCTTTTTATGACTTTCTTCCAATTCCCTATAATTGCTAGTTAGCAACTCAAGTTGAGCCCTTAGCTCAACATTCTCCTTTAAGGTAGATGCTTCACAAGAATTAGAGTTAGTAGCACAAGCATCAACAATAGTTTTCTCATTTTCATGCATATAGGATTCAATTTTTTGTGTAAGCATAAAATTAGTATGCTTCTCATCTTTTAGCTCATGCTTGAGGAGAGTGAATCTCATTTCCCCATTTTCAACATGGGACTCCAACTCCACTATGGTTTCCCTATATTTATTCAAGGTATCCATAGAGTGTTCGAGATTAGCACGAGCTTCTTTATTACCATGAAGAGAAGCATATACCATTGCCATATTATGCACCAAGGTATTATATTCTTCATCATTATCATCATCATCATTCTCATCATTAGAGGATGTGTTAGGAGTCAAAGTAGGAGATACCTTTGATCCTTTTGCCATAAGGCACATGTGCAAACCGGAGAATGAAGATGAAGATATTCTTGAATCCTCATTTGAAATCGTGTCTTGATCCATAGAGTGTTCGGTTTCCTCTACATTGTTAGTCAACAACCAACTAGAGGAAATATAAGCATTTTGATTATGGGAACAAGACAAGGTAAGCATATCATCATGAGATCTATGTAAGCAATTTACACATGATATGCAAGGACTATCAACACAAGCATGTAGATTATTTTCAATGCTAGATGTGTTTAAGTCCAAAGAGGAAGCATTGCAATGGGATAGAGATGAAGAATCATCACTATTGATCACAATATCAACATTGCAATTTTCCTCACCACTCACCATATCATTACCTCGTGTCTTGCTACACGTTGGTGAAGTGGAAGAAGATGATAACTCATCACGACCGGAGGTGGAAGCAAATTGGAGCTCTTCATGATGTGAAGGGGAAGAGAGCTCCTCGGAGTCACCACCGACCGATTGAGAAGTGGATCCACCAAACATTTCCTTAAGCTTGATCCACATCTCATGAGACGATTTTCGCTTTATATATATCAAGAACCTACGAAAATCGGGTCTCAAGGAGAATAAAAGCTCATTAGATACTTGAGCTTCAAGATGTAAGTTTTTCTCATCCTCCAAAGATAGATTTTGAGAATCCATCGGAGGAGAAAAACCGACATCTAGAAATTGCTCTATATGTGGACACAAGGTCCGAAGATTACAAAGCAAGCAATTTCGCCACAAAAGATAATTTGTGCCATTAAAGACAATTGTGTCATTGTGCACTATACTAGCCGACATCTTTACTCTCAAGGCGGTGAAGCCTTAAACAAGGAGAGACCTTGCTCTGATACCAATTGAAAGATCGAGATGTCGCCTAGGGGGGGGTGAATAGGCAATTAAAAACTCTTGCGGATTTGTCTTGTAAGAATGCGGAATTAAACTAACGTTTAGTTTACAAGCACAAACCCTAAATATGCTAAGCTCAACTAAGTGTAACAATGACAACTAGAGCTAAGCAAGATAGGCACAAGATATATGTAGCACAAGTGATAGCAAGATATATGTACTTCAAGCACGATGGCTATCACAAGGAAAGAGAGCTCGGGTATAGAAATAACCGAGGCACGCGGAGACGAGGATGTATTCCCGTGTTCCCTTCCTTTGCAAGAAGGTACGTCACGTTTGGAGGAGTGGAGGTCCCACGAAGGATTCCCCGCCACGAAGGCTCACCCTATTCTTCGAACCACACCCACGAAGGATAGTGGCCCTTTCCTTATGGTTAGCTTTTCCTCCGCTCCGGAGATGGCAAGCTCCACAACCACTTCACAAGCTCCACGAAGGAGAAGCCCGGGCCTCTTCACAATCTTCTTGAAGAGATCACCGGAGCACCAACCGCCAAGCCAACTAGGAGGTCTCCCTCCAAGAGTAACAAGCTCACGGTCTCTCACTCGAACTAATCGTGGTGGAGAGCTCAACACTATGCAATGATGCAAAGCAAGAACACTAGAGGTGTTCAAGTCCTTCACTCTCAAATCCCACCAAAGCAACAAATGCTAAGATGAGATTGGAGAGGAAGAACAATGGGGAAAGTCAACAAAAGACTCCAAGATCTAGATCTCCTCTCTTAGATCCCTCAAGAATGAGCAAGAATCATGGGGGGAACAAGAGAGAGAGCAAGTTCTTCAAATGCAACAATGGAGGAGAGAGAATGGGAAGAACTCTCTAGCTCAAGGTGGAAGAAGAGCTATTTATAGCATGGGAGCAAATAAAACCGTTGGGGGGGAAAAGACAAGGGAGAAGGAAAACGGGCGAAAAACTGCCCAGCCGGCTGCCCAGCCGCCGACCGGCCAGGCGCCGAGGAGCCCAGCAGGGGACCCGGTCGGGCCGGCCCAGAACCTGGCAGGGCGGCGCGCCGCACGGGCGACAAGGTGGCCCAGCCACGCGCGGGCGGTAGCAGCCGCGTGGGCGACGCGGCATGAGCGGGCCGGCGGGGAGTTCGGCTGGCCGGGGTTGGCACCGGGTAGCCCGAAGGCGGATCGGCCCGAGGCCGGTTACAGGCCACAATCCGGTCCGGTTGCGCCCTGCGGACCGGGTGGGCCGCGTGCGGCCCGGCAGACCATCGCCCAGCCGGCTGCCCCTCTTTTCTTTTCTTCTTTTTCTTCTTTTCTCCTTTTTCCTTTTCCTTTAATAACTAGTGCTCCCGAACTCCGATTCGAATGAAACCAATTTTGTTTGGAAGATACCTATAGAAAGTGCAAACTCAAGAATCTGTAGAAGGGAATTTTATCATGAATATAAAAGGTAGAACCTTATATCATGAATAACCGGTAAAATCACCCAACCTCGAAAACGCAATAGAAGATGCATGCGAACTCCGTTTCGATGAACTTGGGCTTGTTGTAAAGCTAGCAACAAGCTCAAGAACCTTACACATAGAGACACCAAGAAACAATAAGGATATGCAAAGTATGCAAAGGATTGAGCTCCCTAAGACGATGTGATCAAGTTACCCAACCGAAAGCCCCTCTTAATAGTGCGGCTATCTATCCTATAATCCGGTCTCCCAACATCCACCTTGAGACCGGTAAAAGGAAAACCTAGCAAGGCCATACCTTTGCCTTGCGCATCCCGCTCGATCTTGATGATAACTCTTCAAGCTTCACTCAAGCCGGAATGCCTCACTTGATCAATGTTGCTTTGTGAAGACTCACAAATGCTCCCCCATACACTATGACGGGAAAGCTCCATTGATGCACATCTTCACATGCCCATTATCACCAAATGGACGGCAAGCTTCAAGCATGTGATTCACTCAAGATGCTCATCTTGAACTTGCCCAACTCAACCTTGTATCTTATCATACTCACATAAGATAGAGCATGGCTAATATTGAGTTCCACATAAGAACTCCATCTTCATTTCTTCTTCTTGATCATATCACATATATATCTTCATACCGATGATCTTGATGCCAATACACAAGGTATACCTTTATCTTCATGGCATCCATACTTGAATCCAACACATGGAGTACAAGTAGTACCTATGGAATATTCCTTCATATAAACTCAATGAAAACATTAGTCCATAGGGGTTGTCATTAATTACCAAAACCACACATAGGGGTAATATACCCTTACACTCCTCTAGACGACATCTCGTCATTTCACTATGTAGCCAAAAAAAATCTGAGTGCAGCAAATCCCTATTTGTCGTAGTAAATCCCCATCCATCACAACTAAACTCCGAGATAAAAAAGAAAGTAAACACAACTAGAATCATGGCAGCATCTCATCCGTGTGTATGCAATTTTGCAACATTTGGAAAAACACTCATGGACCATCAAAAAAAATCAAGGAAGCTAACCTTGTGTTGGAGCACTGACTTTGTTTAATCAAGCTCGCCAGTGACGAATCTGGCTCGGCGGAGCTAGATCTGGTGAGTCTAAACTCATCCCCATAGCACCTCCATCTTCCATTGAGTTATATCGGGCGGATACCTTCGATTAGAAGTCTAAACTGAGGAGTTCCCATGGGATGGAGGACATATGGAGGGCGGAGGTCGAGCATGGATAGGACGAGGCCATGGGTATACGTGCGTGTTGTCGCTGATGGGTTGCGTGCATGACGCTGCTAAGCGCACGATCCGAAGGATGTAATCGCTCCATCCCTCGAATATAATGTAGGTTTTTTCTTTGAACAATAGGGTTGTACTAGTTTTTACCAACGTAAGACAAACAATGAACCACCTGAGAAATATTTGCATGTGTGGTTCTGTCTATATCAAGCGAGCAAGGGTGCAAATATGTTCTAGATCCTATTATGCTCTGCACCCCCTCCCATGATTCGTTATCGATGGTGGTCTCCATCACAATCAAATGCATATTCGTTGAATATTCGAGTAGACCTTCAATCAAAGAGGTTCACTGGAACAAACGGGTCTTTCCTGGGTGACTGTTGCCACGGCAACAACGATGATGCATCACCCGAGGGCCACGTGGGAAACCGTGTGTGTGTGTTGTGCCCTTCTTCTCCCTTAGAGCATCTCCACTCGTCCCCCGAAGCCCGGCTTTTTCCATCCGGGCGTAATTCGGCCCGCCGCCCCCGGTTCCTCGTTCGTCCGGATTTGGGCCTAAATCCATCCGGCGATCCCACGACATCCCCGGCCCCCCGGGGAGCGCTCGGGACTCGGACGAAAAGCGCGCGTGGCCCCAACTTGTCGGCGACAATGACCTCCGATCTACGGCAAAACCCTCGTCTCCCGATCACGGCAAAACCCTCGTCTTCCCGATCTACGGCAAAACCTCGTCTTCCCGATCTACGGCAATACCCTCGTCGAACGAAAGCTTTGAACTCTCAAGTGGTGCAACATAGATAGATTATATATATATTTCGAATATAATTCGAATAAACATAAAAATTACATATAAAAACTTTAAAACTAAACTACTTCTTCTTCTTCTTAGAAGGCCCCGCCTCATCGTCGTCGCGGCGACGCTTCCGGCTCGCCACCTCCTCGTCGGAGGAAGATGAGTCCTCGTCGTCGTCCTCATCATCTTCTTCGTCCTCCTCCTCCTGCTCCTCCTCCTGCTCCTGCTCCTCCTCCTCTTCCTCGGCCTCTTCCTCGGCCTGCTCCTCGGCCTGCTCCACGGCCTCTTCGTCCTCCTCCTCGTCGTCCCACTCGTCCTCGCTGGCCGGCGGGGGGGCTGGACGATGCAGCTGGCTCCCACCAATGGCGCCATCCAGGCGGCTTTCGCTGTCGGTGTCCGATGGCCAAGAGATATCGCTCATGGTTGACGGAGGATGGTGACGAGAGAACAGATGAATGGCGTCGCCCGTCGAAAACCGTATATGTAGGTCTCTCGACGACAGAGAGCGCCGGTTGCTCTTCCGCGGAGTTCGTGCTCCATTACGGCGGTTCTCGCATCGAGGCCACTTCGACCGTTCCCGACGAGTCGTTCCGGCTCTCCAGTCCACTTCGCGACGGTTCAATGCGTCGAGGGAACTCCGACGATTGCCCTTCCCGGTGACTGCGCCGTCGCTATGCACGCGGTGGGTGCGCGTCCATGGGCTCGCGGCTGGAAAATGGGCCTCCCCAGGCCAAAAACTACATCCATCCGGCGCTAAATTTCGCCGGATTTGGGCGTGGGGAGCCCAAACGAGTGGGGATGCTCTTATCCTCACGCTCCTCTCTTGTTTCATGTTTCAGTTGACCATTTTTTTCTCCTCCTACCTCCATACTAGCCTATTTGGTTGGGTTTATTCTAGATTTTGGATTTTGATTTGTAAGTCACAAAGCACCTACCCATGCGCTTTTGGCTTTGACTTGTAGCATTAGACTAGACATTGTTCCATGATGATATAAGCTAGAAGCCAAAATCAAATGCATCTATTTTGATGCTTTCTATAAGCCAAAAACCAAAAGCGAGCCAATGGCGAGCAATGGACTTAGCGTGGGGGGTGCGAGTGCGCATGCGAGGAGATACATGGGTAGTGGCAAAGAACCGACGGAGGCTGAGCTTTGAACAGGGCAATACTAGCGGGCGGCTCTGGCCTTCTTTTCTCCCTCCATTATTCTTCTCCCCATCTAGTTTCCGACAGCTAAACAACATCTCCCTCCATTATTCTTCTCCCCAATAATAGATCAGAGGTTTCTTCACAAGCTTGTTAGCATTACCGGGCATAGCAGCATGAGAATCACGATCGAAAGGACATATTCTAGAGTTAGGATGGCCGTGATGCGCACAACAGGAAATGACAGACCTGTTCGCAGTTGGAGCAATCCTCCACTTGCTTTGCAGCATTTGTAAATGAAATACAGATTAAGATGACATGTCTAGTGCAGTAAGATCGACATAGGCGTGGTGACTTGCTTTCGTCCTGTAATTTTTTTTACTTGTTTTCTGCATCCAGTGTTGGTGCTTATATACTGTTGTTACTTTCACAAGTCTCATCAAAAGGAACAATTCTTGTATGTCTCGGTAGTTTGTAGTTAGGACCTGTTTGGTTCCTAGCCACACTTTGCCAAGCCAAAGTTTGACAATTTGGCATGTGTTTGGTTCTTGCCACACTTTAGAGCTGCCACATTTCACTAATCATATGACCCACTTGTCATAGAGTGAATTTTTTGCCAACTTTTGCCACACTTTGTGGCTTCCAAAATCCTAGCCACACTTTTGCGGCTGCCACACTTGCCAAAGTTAGGCTTGGCAAACTGTGGCTGGGAACCAAACATGCCCTTAAATGCTGCTACATTACGCACCAACGCAACTCTTTGCGCTCCTTTGTCATGTCCGGTGCCTTGGGAGATGTGGGCCTAGGGCTCATGGGCTGGTGAGTGGTGACCATGGGCTGTCTCTACCGGTCGATGGCAACAAAAGGAGAGGCGGCACACAGAGAGAGGAGACAAACAGAACTGAAAGAACAGAACCCGTCTCCTTCCTCTGCCTTTCTCTCTGGTTTTCTTCTTCCTCATGGTGTAGTTGCTCTCCACAAGCAGCCTGTATCAGCCTCATGTCCCGGCGATCACCGGCGGCAACGGGGATCGTGACATCCTTGCAGTTGGAAAAATGGAAGGAAGCTGACAAAGGATCTTATTGCATAGCCTGAGCCTTGATAGGCGATAGAACAGAAGAAGCAAAGACGCTGAAAACTCCCCAAGCCCTTGGCTTTCTGCGTCAGAAAATTGGAAGGGATCCATAATGCAAAACTGTTCAAACATTCAGTTTTTTTTTTCAGATTCGACTATGAACTGGTCCATGAATGCGAAAACAAGGATGCAACTTGACCACACACTTGCAAACCAAATACGAATACAATGAGGTCGTAGAGATTAAGCCAGCAACAAGAGGGGATTGGCAAGATCGAAGAGATGTTAAGACATTACTGTAGCCAAAAACAACAGTAGTACTAAATCGTTTTCCCCATTCTCCAGAGAAAAAGCCCTAGCCGCCTCCACTTCGCCTCTTCCATAGATCGGTTCCCCCTTCTTCGGCGCCCGGCTTCGCCGGCGTCAGGAGGAGTGGGGAACCCGATCTATGCGTAGAGTTTTAATAAAAGTAGTCTTTACAATAGTCTATGTTAGGGTTTTGGTCGCCGTTTTCTTGTTGGTTTCCCCGCAATGGAGATGGCATCGTCTGCAATAAGTGATCTTCGGCCTTTCGTTCGACGACGAGATCTTCTTCCTGGCGTCAATGGTGGTGTTGAAAGATTACAATTATCTATGTATGGGTGTTCAGATCTTGCTTCGCCGATCGATCTTGGATCTTTTCTCATGGTTGCCGCGGAGGATTATCCTGCAGTTTTGTCCCGATTGCTACGTCCTCGACAATGGTGATTCGTACTTTGGCTCTCCATCAACGTCGACAAGGCAGATTTTTATTCCCTGATATCGGTGTTGGTACTCTTGCCGATGTTGATTGACTACTTTAATGGTTGCGTGCGTGCACAGCCTTGGCATTGCGGCTCAAATTAAAATTATGGGAGAACCTTCGTTGGTATTTACAGGTTTATGGTTTGTTATCAATATTTGGCTGCCTTCAGGAAAGTACAAGATTATGTCTTGGAAGAAGAAAGAGTTTGAAGACCTCGAAGATTTGCTAGTATCTTTTAGACTTTATTTTGTAATCGCTGGAGACAGCTTGTGTATCTCTACCATGTACTATTTATTATTATGAATATATGTGGTATTGATTGTCCAAAAAAAGACATTACTGTAGCCAGTCATCAATAAATTGTTCCGTCCTTGATGGGCCATCCAGCCCAAATACATCTCCACCATATACATGTCCCCAGTAGCCCCAAGTGTCCGTGATATATCACTAACTTACAAGCCACGTGTATTATTATCAAGACATCACAAACACATACTTGGTAACCAGGTGCCCTAACTATGAGCATTCTTCAAACATAAATGTCACAACTTCACCTCGTTACAAAGGTGAATTGGTGCAATGGTATGCCGCTACAATAAACATTTTGCACATTTACTCACCCAAATAATAATATCAGCTACTGACATCATGCAGCGCTACATGATGTAACAACACTAAAACATGGTAATCGTTAAAACCACTTCACGCAGTGGGAGAGTTTCAAGTAAGCATCCCGCCTGTACGCAATGAAGAGCTTACTTTACAATTATACAATTGTGTCATAAAAAACACAATGATACATCAAGATAAAAGGTGAACATCTACACATACAACACTATTGCCTATTGTTCCTCATATTCGGAGCTGAGTGTAAAGTAGAAAGTCTGAACACCATTGCTACCTAGATATGCTTACTTGATAAAGCTGCACCGATCACTCATATGCCAGAATCTACAGAAAACAGCGAGTTCTGCTTAACGTAGGAAAATCAAGGGTTGGAGTTGCTTAGATTTATACCACTCTCAGCTAGCCTTAACTGGCAGATGCCACTATAAAAAACAGGTTGGACAAATGACATACACACCCAGACACTTAAACCAATATGCTGCTAATACAGCATTTCTGGGACTGTATTTGCAGTTTGCTATGGCATTTGTGCAGAGAGCTTCTTCTCAATGTCATCTATCAGGTTCAGAGGCTGGGAGTGGCACAGATCAAATTACTTTTATGCAGATGGCTAGAAGTAAAGTTTGCAGACTTACAATGGTAATGAGGCAATCAATCTCCTATCGTTCGAATTTACTTAGTAACGGTAAACGATCCCAGCTTGGACAGGTCTGGGACCCAGCAGGACAGTTCTGAAGATCCAGTCAAGAACATCAATGATCCTGGAGCCCACCTAACCAATGGTGGCTCGTTATCTGTGCTTCCCCAGCGTGCTACCTGCAGTGGGACCATACATGTAAGTAATAATTTCACATAAATAATAATGTAATCATAAACATTACACGCCAAATTTGTCCATACTTTCTTTCCACTTCTAACACTCCAAGCATAAACGCTACCATCACCAGAGCCTGCAAGAACAAAACAACAAGATGATTAGATTTACTGGTTTAGTAAAGGAGAATGCAGCAATGATCAAAAGGATGATAAGAAGATGCTTGTAACCAGATATGACATGGTTTCCATCAGGGCTGAATGATGCCTCCAATGTTGAATTGGTGACAGCTGGTTTTACTTTGAAAGTTGCTATCTGCCAAAAAGAAATTAGTAGTGTTTACCAAGCCCATGAGCCAGCAAAACTCAAATTATACTAGGCAGTTTAAATGCTTACATGGTTTCCATGAAATGAATCTAGCACATGAATATGCCCTGCTTTGGTGGTCAAAAGTAGCCGCCGTCCATCACTGCTGAACTTTATGACATTGGCTTCAGAATCATCATTACCAACAGAGATAATATCAAAAGGCCCCTATGGATGTAAGATACTCATCATTACCAACAGAGATAATCATCATAATCAACAAGTTATAAAGTATCGGATAATTAAGGATCAAACAACACATTCAATCACCACTACCTTCTCGAATTTTCGAGCATCAAACATCCTTATGAAACCACCGTACGCAACTGCAAAAACTAAACCCTGATCATCATATGAAACTGCAGGCCTCCCTTGCACACGCAGTAAGCCCTACAAAATCCAAAGTGAACATTTTATTAGTCACAAGTTATCCAATACATAAACTGTGATGCCACGATATGTGTACAGATTTAAAGGAGTCCAGATAAATAAAATGACCATGACCAAGACACCTCGTGCCTTTAAAGATAGAAATACAGTGAATCTAATATCCATCATCCCAGAACAGAATATATTAGCAACTTCAGGAATGTTGAGGATTCAATTCCAACAATATTATATGGTACAGGGTGATTTCTCATCATCTGAGGGAGATTAAGTTATTTTTTTGAGGATAAAAAGATTAAGAAATTGGTTTAACAGGGAAGCAGACACCAATAGTTCTGTTAAGTATAATTGCAGCTTGTTTAAGTGACACAAAGAGAGATAAGTTTCATTGGATAGCATTTTCTAGTTTACAGTATCAATAGTTGTACCTGTGCTTTGTCGGCCCTCAGATCCCAAAGGAGAACAGTTCGATCAAGTGAAGCAGAAAGAAAACTATCTTTCTCATAGCATAACGACATAGCAACAACCCTGGAAAAGACATAGAGCATAAGGATTTTCCGTTCGCGTTAGCTTAACTGAAATATGTGGGTATAATTTATCATAAAATGCGGCATACCTGTCAAGATGGCCTTTGAAATATCTTACAAACCGGTTATCATTCAGAGAGAGCAGCCGCAGAGATTCTGCATTAGTGCACTCTTTCAGTGTAAGTCTTAAATCACTCTTAAGCTAAGACAAGACATTACTTACCATCCCAGCCATTCTTCGAGGAATACAGGACAAGACTTGGGTTCGTAGTGAAGCACACCAATTCAACCCCATATTTTTTGCTATTAATGGTCTTCAAACATCTGATTTTTTTTACTGAGTTAGAAATCAAATACAGTATCACAGGAAATACAGTATTTATTACCAAAATAAATAAATAATACAGTAGCTATATGCATCGAATCGTTGCATACTTGCATACTAGGAAATTTGCTAAATTACTAAGGAAAGTCACTACAAAAGTCAACTGGGGGCAGGCATAGAGACGATTAAGGGGGAGGCCGCATCAGAGAGGTGCCAGCCAACTTGGAGGTGGCACCATGTTTATCCCTAATCTGCCTGCACCATATACATACCTTATTCTATCTCTATTTAGTTATTACACTACTTGTAAATATTGATTCTACCACCTATGGTTGTAGAATAAATCATTTTCAACAGCCAAATGTAGTAATGCCTAAGCCAAACAATTGTCTCTTGAACAAATGCCAGTGTCATAATGTATTATGAAGTGAACATGGCAGCTAGCAAACCAAATAACAAAGCCAGATCTTTGGAGATTGTGCCTTTAACAAGAATATCTAATCAAACACTTTACTTGATTATAGAACACAAAATTCAAGAAAATTAAGGAATGACTTGTTGTCAGTTACTTACACAGCATTTTGAATGTCATATAGGCGTATTGATTCATCATCACTGGCTGTCACAAAATAGTTTGTAGCCTTGCTGTGAAAATCCATAGAACTAATTCTGCCATTCTGTCATACAATTAAGGTATATCACAAATCAAGTTACTACATGTAAAGTGAAATACATGATCTGCAAAGGATACATAGAAACGTATGAGCTGAATCTGAATTAAGCCATATGCATGTTCTTTACAAGAAAACACTTTTCAAATACGAAATTAGGAGCTCACATCTGAGAGGTGGCTGCTGTTCTGTTCTAAGATCAGTGGTTCGTTTCATAGTTAGTTCAAAACACTATTTGTATACTAGCATAATTGTTGACAAACATTATATTTCCTAAGAAACTATACGCTGTCACACACTCATGTGGCAATTGCAAATGAGAACTTGGGACCGGTAACGAACAAAATCTTCAGCTCTTACTATATAATGTACATTCATTTTTTTTTTGCGGGGATATATAATGTACATTCAAACCATGTGATCTGTATAGTCGCAGTAAACTAAGACGATAGATTGTTCACAGTAATCTAAACCAGATCGACACCTTTGGATTAACTGTGGCCTGACAGGAAGCACTATTATAATCCAATCTAAGTCGCTACAGATTGAGACAACCATCTATCTGCATGGGCTTCTTCCTGTTGGAGCAAGGATCAAGCACAGTGCAGGAGGCTCCCCAAAGCTCTCACAAGTGCACATAAAATTGCTTGGTAACCCTCTCTATTTGAGAGGAAGCTAATCAGTAGTGCATGGTTTGGCCCCTCCTAACATTAATTTCACCCATTTGGTCCATGTATCCTAAATTTCTGGCTCTGCCCCTGACCAAACATAAATGGCTACTCTAGTTCATAGTTCAAGCTTCAAACCAGAGGTAAGAGAAATGATTTGATGTCCTTACATAGTCCCGGAAGGCCAAACCGACCTCCATGGTCTTGATCATCTCGTCGGTGACCTCCATGGTCACCCTCTCCTCCTTCTCCCCACCTATACCAAGTTAACAAGAATACACCAAGAAATCAGCTAAAGAAACAAGAACCACGAATCGTGTGACGTTGTTGGGTCGGACCGAGAGAGGAGAGCGACGGGGAGGTCCGGACTCATACCTTGCATCTTGGCATACACTGCAGCGGCGGAGCAATGAATTGAAGGGGAGCAGTGCCTCCGGACTGATGCGGCGAGCGGTGGCCGGGCAGGGAGGTTCCCTGGAGTGGTGCGCGCAGGATCTTGACTAATCAAGGTCGAAGAAAAAGCAAATCCTTATCGGGCACGGCCGACTTGTAGGGGTGGCCGGACGTTGGGCTGCCTTCGTCGGCCGCCGCAGTCCGCGCAGCCCACGCCTCCGCTCCAGCCGACTTCTACAGGCCACGGAGACGCGACGCCGCCTCGCTGCGCCTGTCCCACGCCTCCGCGGTGTTCCCTGCGCAGCTCCACGCCTGCGCGCCGCCGCCGAATCGCTCGATGTCGCTAATGTTTTTTTTTGAGATGATTTTGTTTTTGTGATGAGCCTGGAGTCGTCGAAGTCAGGCAGAACCACCATGTAAAGGCCTAGTAAATCTTGGGCCGGCATTTCGTCAGGGTTTGCTTTTTCGTCGGTTTGGCGCGGTGGCTGTGTGTAAGTTGATTGACATTTATTATCCGCGAGTGTTCGCGAGGTTCGTTTGCGTCGGGTCGTGGACGGTAAAATGTCCGTTTTTTTTTGTTCACGCGTTCGTTTGCGTATAGGGGTGGCTCCAGCGGGCGACGTATTTTTTTGCTTTTTTTTTCCTTTTCTCCATTTAAACATAGTTCTAAATATTATATATTGGAACATGATTTTACACAAGCTAATATATAGTTTTTTGGGAAGAGAGTTAACTAAACAAGTTACCAGTTATATGTCTAGCTACGTGTCTTAGGGTTAGGGCTGGCGACTTGCAGGCGACTGCGCCGCCGCCTTGCCGTGACCGGGAGCATCTCCGAGTATGAGAGGATCTGAGGGTTTGGAGTTGGATTCGAAGGCTAGGAAACCAGGCGTCCGGGTTGGTTTCGATCTACTGCGTTGGGAAGGGGATGTCCGGAAGGAATACGATCGTCAGGAGGGCGTTATAAAGGGGGAGCCGCCAGGCTCCGCCCAGATCAAATCTGCTTTGTTTACCAATCCATTGTTTGATCAATCTACTTCTTCTTTTCCCACGGGTACAGCGATGGCGTCGGCGAACGATGGGGGCGATTATGGGGGATCCGGTGAGGATCCTGCCCGCCCGAAGTCGGCTTGCAGACGCCCGCTGCTGCTTGAGGGAGGATCGAGAAGGTCTGATCAGTACATTGTGGAGGAGGTAAGCTCGAGCAATTGGCATCCGCCGGCTATGGAGGGCCTTGGAGCAGACGAGGAAGATCTGCTGGTGGGAGAGGTTGATATGGAGGATGACGTTTTTGTGGAAGAGGATCCGGAGGAGACTCCAGTGCAGCCTCTGGTGCCCTGGAGGCTGATGGCAAGATATGTTGGGCAAGCTTCTCCGTCAGCGGAAACTCTGAAAACACACTTCACAAAGGTCTGGAGGTTGAGGAAAGGGGCGACATTTGCCCCAATAAAGCCTAAGTGGTTTATTGTTACTTTGAATTCAGAGGGGGATTATGATTTTGTAGTCAACGGAGGTCCCTGGACTCACCTTGGTGATGCGTTCCTTGTGCAACCCTTGAAGGGATCTGAGAGGCCATCGGAGACCGATCTCACAGCACTACCAATATGGGTGAAAATGTATGATGTGCCCTGGGATAAACAAACCGAGGAGAATGGGAGGAAGTGGGGCAGCAGATTGGGCAAGGTTGATGAAGTTGATGTGGATGCGTCTAGGAAACAATTCAGAGATTTTTTGCGGGTCCGAATTCAGATCCCAATAAACAAAAGGCTGCAGACTAAATTAACCACAGGAGTTAAAGGTAAACCTGAGACACATTCGACCTTTATCTTGAGGTATGAAAGGGTGCCATATTTCTGTTTCTGGTGCGGCTTTATTGGGCATAATGATACTGTCTGTGAGAAGAAGAGGTTAGGCGTTCCCTCACTTGGATATGATGCAAGTCTACGATGTTCTCCAATGCGTAAGTTTCAGTACAGGCCTGCGGTTGCTCCACCGATGGACGGGCTATCAGTGAAGAGAGGACTAGATTTCTCTTCAAGCACTGGTCATTCGGATACATTGGGTAAGCCTAAATCGAAAATAAATACCAGAGCAGGGATCAACCATGCAGAAGCTGTTGCCCCAGAACCCATGGTTGCTAGGGACAGGAATGCAGTTTCAAATGAAGCAAGAACAACGGCAGATGAGATGGATATATCGAGGATGTTGCGTGCCTTGCAGGTACAGTACCCAAGGGATACATTGACGGAGCTCCGTGAGCGCATGTACATGCAGCGAGAGGAAGCTCTTGGAATTTCGAAAGCCGTTGTGCCTGTGGTAGAGCAAGTGCAGGAGAAATTACCAACCGAAGCTATTTTTGTCCACCCTATAGCGATGATGCATGGTCCACTGCCACCACGGAGCTCGGATATGATACCACCGCTAAGAGGACTGAGTTCATGGGTTGCTTCGGAAGACAGTGCTGACACAGACATGCCAGAGGTTAATTCTGTTCTTGGTAAGAGATTTGCTGACTACTCTGAAGTATCAGCTGAATCGGAGGGTGACAAGCATGCTATTATAGTGCATGGGAGCCCTGGTGCAGGCTCGGCACAGAAAAGGGGTAAGATGTGGGATGGTTCGGGAGGAGAATTGGGTGATGAAAGGATGGAAGAAGAATATGCTTTGGAGGCTACCAGCCCGGGGGCCGCTGGTCAACTGACGGGGACGCACGTTGCGCCCCGTCAGGAGCAATGAATTGTCTAGGTTGGAACTGTCGGGGAGCGGGGAATAAACCGACAGTTCAAGAAATTGTTGGCCTGGTAAAGTCAACAAATGCGAAGATCGTCTTCCTCTCGGAGACTAGACAGAAAGCTGATAAAATGCGACGACTTCGTGCTCGGCTGGGTTTAAGAGGTTTTAAGGGACTCGATAGTAATGGGCTGAGTGGTGGCCTAGCCCTTTACTGGAGTGAACTGATAGAGGTGGACGTCCTTGAAGTGACTGAGAGATACATTGATGCGCATGTTCGTTTATCCTCACAAGACCCGATGTGGCGCCTTACCTGTGTCTATGGCGAACCTAGAACTGACCAAAGACATTTGATGTGGGCAAAGTTGCAAGAGTTGAAAGCTCGATCTGACCTTCCGTGGTGTATCCTGGGCGATTTCAATGAAGCAATGTGGAGCTTTGAGCACCAGTCAAATACTCCTCGGCCTGAAGGTCAGATGTTAGCCTTCCGTGAGGTTCTGGAGGTGTGTGAATTGGTTGACCTCGGATTTTCCGGTTATGCTTTCACATATGATAATAAGAGGAAGGGGAGGGCCAATGTGCAAGTGCGGTTAGACAGAGCTGTGGCGGATAACTCTTGGCGAAATATCTTTGCAGAGGCTAGGGTCGTCCATAAAGTGTCACCATGTTCTGACCACTCACCGATCGTTTTGGAGTGTGTGAAGGAAGATCACCAAGGTCCCAGACCCGCTAGGCGGCAATATGAGGTGATGTGGGAACGGGATCCGAGCCTGTCAGAGAGAGTTGAGGAGGCATGGTCTGATGCTGGGCCGAAGGAAAACCTTGCTGGTATTCGGAAGGGGCTTGGATGTGTCATGGGACAGCTGCAGAGGTGGAGCAAACAGAAGTTCGGCTCGATTAACAGAGAGCTGGAGAAAGCGAGAAATAAACTGGACGAACTGATGCATATGAATGCCGATCGTATGGAGATCCGAGCGGTGACAGATAAGATGAATGAACTGCTATATCGTGAAGAGATGATGTGGATGCAGCGATCACGTGTTGACTGGCTACGCGAAGGCGACCGTAATACCCGTTTCTTCCATAGTAAGGCAGTGTGGAGAGCAAGGAAAAACAAAGTGAAAAAATTAAAAGATGATACAGGGGCTTTTCAATCTGATCAGAGGGTCTTGGGGCAGATGGCGACTGATTATTTTCGTGATTTGTTCACTGCAGATGCCACCATTAATCCTGAGCCGGTACTTAACCTTTTTGAGGGGAAGATTACAGCAGAAATGAATGAAAAGCTGTGTGCGGAATTCACGGATAAGGAGATAGGAGACGCTCTGTTCCAAATTGGTCCCCTAAAAGCCCCGGGGCCTGATGGTTTCCCGGCCAGATTTTTTCAGCGTAATTGGGGGGTTCTGAAGGAAGAGATAATTGTTGCGGTTAAAGATTTCTTTAGGACTGGGGTAATGCCTGAGGGAATAAATGATACCGCCATTGTTCTTATACCCAAGGTGGATGAACCAGAGGTGATCTCACAGTTTAGGCCTATAAGTCTCTGTAATGTCATTTATAAGGTGCTTTCGAAATGTCTGGTTAATAGGCTACGTCCACTCTTGGATGATATTATCTCGGAAGCTCAAAGTGCGTTTGTCCCTGGTCGCCTCATCACGGACAATGCGCTCTTGGCCTTTGAATGCATGCATTATATTCAGCAGGAACAAAATCCGGGAAAAAGCTTTTGTGCTTACAAATTGGACCTATCTAAGGCATATGACCGTGTGGATTGGGTTTTCTTGGAGCAAATGATGATTAAGTTGGGCTTCTCTCATTGTTGGGTAAAGTGGATTATGACATGTGTTACCTCAGTGAGATACTCTGTAAAATTTAACGGAGTCCTTCAGGCATCGTTTGCACCGTCGCGTGGTCTTCGGCAAGGCGACCCACTCTCCCCGTTTTTGTTCCTTTTTGTGGCAGATGGTTTGGCGGCTCTATTGAAACAGGGTGTGGATACAACTGCCATTCAGCCAGTAAAAGTGTGTCGACGTGCTCCTGGCGTGTCTCACTTATTATTTGCCGACGACACTCTCCTCTTCTTCAAGGCCACACAGCAACAAGCATCGACTGTTAGCGATATTATTGATGCGTATTCAGCAGCGACAGGGCAACTTATTAACCGTGCCAAGTGCTCAATCTTCTTCGGTAATAGCTGTCCTAGAGGGTTGCAGCAGGAAGTCAGGCAATTGCTGCAAGTGCAAGAGGGGGAGTTTGAAGAGAAGTACCTAGGGTTGCCTACACCAGAAGGGAGAATGCATAAGGGGAGATTTCAGAATTTGCAGCAACGCCTAACAAAGAGAATTATGATGGGTAGTGACGGTCTGCATTCTCAGGGCGGGAAGGAGGTCCTGATCAAAGCTGTAGCTCAGTCCATCCCCACTTATATTATGAGTGTATTCAAGCTCCCTATGTCAGTCTGTGATGACCTTACCCGCATGGTGCGCAACTACTGGTGGGGTGCGAGTAATGGGAAGAGGAAAACACACTGGAGGGCCTGGGACAAGATCACTCTTCCAAAATCACAGGGTGGTATTGGGTTTCGTGACTATAGAGTGTTTAATCAAGCTTTGCTAGCAAGACAAGCGTGGAGGCTCCTTACTAATCCAGGCAGCCTATGTGCTAGAGTCCTAAAAGCTAAATATTATCCAAATGGCGAGTTGCAGGACACTGTATTTTCAGCAAATGCATCGCCCGGATGGCAAGGGGTGCAATATGGTCTGGAACTCCTCAAGAAGGGGCTGATAAAGAGAATAGGGAATGGTGCAAGCACAAAAATTTGGCGTGATCCATGGATACCGAGGCTTCACTCCTACAAGCCAGTGTCAGCGCAAGGAAGGTGCAGATTACGTCGAGTTTCCCAACTCCTGGACGGTCAAGGTCAATGGGATGTAACAAAGCTACACAGATTCTTTCGGCAGGCGGACATTGACGCTATCAGGCTTATCAAACCCAGCTCTCGAAACCTGGATGATGTTATTGCATGGGCGCCGTCGCCGTCGGGTGTCTTCTCCGTCCGCAGTGCGTATTGGCTGGGCATGGAAGTGCTGAGCCGGCCCTATCGTGGCGCCACTAGCAGGGCACCGGATGGCCAGCGGGCCATTTGGAAGGCTCTTTGGGGGTGCCCTGCCCCTCCTAAGGTACGCGTGTTTGCCTGGAGAATTGCTACAAACTCTTTACCCACTTGGGAGAATAAATATCGGCGTAAGATGGAATTGTTTAACACTTGTACCGTATGTGGTGTTGAATGTGAGGATACTTTCCACGCATTCTGCAGGTGCCCTTCGGCGCGTGCGCTGTGGAGTGCCATGGAGGAGGTGTGGACCTTACCGAGTCTTGATGATGTGAAGTGCTCGGACCAAGAATGGCTGCTACATATGCTTGATCATAAGTCTGAAGTGGAGCGCATGATGATCCTCATGACACTATGGAGAATATGGCATGGTAGGAACGAAGTGGTGCACCATAAGCCATTGCCATCCATTGAGAGTTCGAAGCGCTTCCTCTGCAGCTACATGGACTCGCTGCTGATAATCAAGCAAGACCCGGGTGCTGACCCTATAAAAGGAAAAGCTGTGGCATCATATAGTCGGAAGGTCAAGGAGAAGAGTGTGCAAAGGGACAAAGCATGTGTCCAGCAACCTCAAACATGGACCATGCCAGGGAGTGGAAAAATGAAGTTGAATGTAGACGGATCGTTCTGTGCATCTAATGATACGGGAGGCACAGGGATGATACTTCGGGATGAGAATGGATCGATTGTGGTGTCCGCTTGTAGCTTTCTGAGTTCATGTAGTAGTCCTCTACACGCTGAACTCGAAGCCTGCCGTGAGGGCATTGCCATGGCGTTGGAGTGGTGTACACTCCCCTGCTTGATTGAGATGGACTGCGCGGAGGCAGTCAGGATGATCAAGGAGCCGGGCATCGACCGTTCGCCGTTTATGGGCATCGTCCAGGAAATAAAAGAGCAAGTTGCTGCAGGGGTTGATCTTCATCTTAGCCTTATTAGTCATGATCGGAATAGAGCTAGTCATATCTTAGCAAACATTGGTCGCTCTTTGTCTAGTTCTAGGCTTTGGCCAAATTCTGGTCCTGATGAAGTCCTGGCAGTTTGCCGGGCAGACTGTAATCTTTTGGGCTAAGTAATATAAACCCCCTTTTGGTCGCAAAAAAAAAAAAGCTAATATATAGTTTATTTTTTGAGAGCAACCACATATTTCATTAATCGAACACCAAGTTACATGAAGCAACACATGTGGAAACTAAAAGACAAACCGGGATAAAATGATTATCCTGAATTTGCAAATAAAATCCTAAAAGATCGAGAAATAAATGATCACTAGGATTTCCTGCAACCACGGAACCACCGTAGCCAGCGGCCGCCGTCCAATTCCAACGCCGTCGAGACGAACGCAAGAAGAGACGCCGAGCCTTTATCGTTGCAAGATCCAAATAAGCACCATCGCCAACGAGGCTTTGTGAGTCGATGAGCAGACCTGCTGTAAGCAGCGAGGCACATGTCGCTGTGGCACGTCGACCGGGGACGTCCCCGTGCTGTCTTGGACCAAGATACGCCGCCTCCCATCGACGAAGTCGGAGAAGAACGACATAACCACCACCTCCGGACCAACATCTTCGCTCCAGAAGAACCACCTCGCCCCGGTCCCCAACGCCGTCGTGGACAACGACAAACGCCAGCAGATCTCGCCAGATCTGAAGAACGGCGAGAGAGCTGTCGACCTGAAAGATCGACAAGCACACGTTGCCAACAACTCCGAGACGCCGCCGTGAAGGTCGCCGCCAGTGTGGGAGTGGAGTTGTGGCAGATTTATTTGCCCGGACGCCGCTCCCACCACCCCAACGACGCACCATAGGAGACAAAAACTAATACATAGTTTGAACCATGGTTGACAAAAATAAAACATTTTAAAAAAGAAACCTGATATGGGGTGGCCTGATCTTCTCAGTAAGCAACGGTGGTGGTGATGATCATGGGGTGATGGCAGCGGAGATACACGACGATGAAGTGGATGATAACTTGTATGACGCAACGAGATCTCTCGATTGGTCCCTGTCGCCAATGCAACAGCTCTTAACCCTGCAAGATATTCGCAACTCCACACACTTGCGCACGTAGCCGCTGACCACGAAGCGATAAGTTGCAACCGTCTAATTCCCAGTGGAACAGCAGATCACACAAGACTTTCAGGATCTACACAATATCAAGCAATATGGTGTAGGGATTCAATAGTTTTGCTAGAGCAAACAACTAAGAACTAGGGTTTATCTTAAACGTAGTCTAAAGCAGCCAGGGGGGCTTCCTGGGCACTTATATAGGCGTCCGGGACGAGTTCTGTCGAAAAGATACAAAATAACCGACCAGAATAGATCTGGTTGAGAGACTTGACGAATCCGGTCTGAATCCGTCAACGGGCTGGGACCGGATCGGCCGGTTCGTCCGGTCAACGGGCGGCAACCAGTTGCGAGGTTTTCCGGTTTTGATCCGGTACGAGCATCGCATCGGGTTTGGCGCCCGGTCAGCGGGCTGGGACCGGGCCGGTCTGGAGCCGGTCTAACCGGGTGCTGGACCGGCCTGGACGTCTTCTTCTCCTCTCGCGCATGCCTCCCGCTTCTCCCTCGCGCGTCCATGAGATATCTTCATGTCCAGCTCCATGTCCAGCTTCACGTCCATCTTGACGTCCGTCTTCATGTCCAGCTGCTCTCCTCCTCGTGCGATGCTCGTCTCCCCTTGATACCTGATGATACATAAGTAATAGGACTTAGGCAGTATAAAGTTCTCATCAATCAAAGTACCGTTTAGAAACAAGTTCACCTGTTGTTTAAGTAGCTTCGCACGAGCCCTTGTAATTGGTCCAATCCGAACTTCATTGGACTTGAGCTTCACAGCAGGTTCATCTTCACTTATCAGTGACAGAGGTAATGGTGTAATAGGGATGTCCTCATCATCTCCCCCCTTCAAAAGGCGTCGACCCCGACGCTCCAAGGTCTTCTCCGTCATATGGTGTCAAATCAGCAACATTGAAAGAATTTGACACCAAACTCATCAACTGGAAGATCTATCGAGTATGCATTATCATTGATCTTGGCAAGCACTTTGTAAGGACCAGCACCACAAGGCTTCAACTTAGACTTCCGCAGCTTCGGGAACCTATCCTTGCGAAAATGTACCCAGACCATATCACCAGGCTTGAACAACATCTCTTTGCGCTTCTTATTCATCCTTGCAGCATTGCTCTTGCCTTTCTTCTCTATCAACTCTTTAGTCTTCACATGGATTTTTCGCACAAAATCTGCCCTCTTGGATGCCTCCATATTAACTCTCTCATGTATGGGCAAAGGCAACAAATCAAGTGGAGTAATGGGTTTAAAACCATACACCACCTCAAAAGGACATAGCTCCGTGGTAGAATGTACCGCCCTGTTGTAAGCAAACTCTACATGCGGCAAACACTCTTCCCACTCCTTCAGGTTCTTCTTGATCATGGATCTCAACAGTTGTGACAAGGTTCGATTCACCACCTCAGTTTGACCATCAGTTTGGGGATGACAAGTAGTACTGAACAGCAGCTTTGTCCCAAGCTTTCCCCAAAGTGTCTTCCAGAAGTAGCTCATGAACTTCACATCACGATCAGAAACAATAGTCTTCGGGACTCCATGTAGTCGAACAATCTCCCTGAAACAGGTTAGCAATATGCGACGCATCGTCGCTTTTGTGCAATAAAGTGTGACATTTTAGAAAATCTGTCCACTACCACAAATATAGAATCATGGCCTCTTTTAGTACGCGGCAAACCCAACACAAAATCCATACTAATATTTTCCCAAGGTGTAGTAGGTGCCGGTAAAGGAGTATACAAACCGTGAGGCTTCAGCTTGGACTTGGACTTGTTGCAAGTAATGCACCTCTTCACATACCTGTCCACATCCCGCCTCATCTTTGGCCAATAAAAATGATCAGCGAGCATGAGTAGCGTCTTCTCACGCCCAAAGTGACCCATCAAACCTCCAGCATGTGATTCCTGCAATAAGAGCAAACGCACAGACGATTCTGGAACACATAGTTTGTTAGCTCGAAACAAGAACCCATCATGTATGTGATATTTGTCCCATGCTTTACCAAGAGCACATAAGCGATATGGTTCAGCAAAATCATGATCAGTAGCATACAAATCACATAGCACTTCTAATCCAGGAATTTTAACATCAAGTTGAGTTAATAGCATATTCTTCCTAGATAGAGCGTCAGCAACAATATTATCTTTTCCCTTCTTATGCTTAATAATGTATGGAAAAGACTCAATGAATTCAACCCACTTAGCAAGACGCCTATGCAAAGTAGATTGGGCTTTCAGATATTTCAAACCTTCATGATCAGAATGTATGATAAATTCTTCTGGCCACAAATAATGTTGCCAAACCTCAAGAACTCTAATTAAAACATACAATTCTTTATCATATATTGGATAGTTCAACTTAGCACCAGAAAGTTTCTCAGAAAAATATGCAATTGGGCGACCCTCTTGCATCAACACACCACCAATTCCAATACCACTAGCATCACATTCAATCTCAAATTGCTTAGTGAAATCAGGAAGTGCAAGCAATGGTGCAGAAGTTAACAATCGTTTTAGTTCATCAAAAGCATGATCTTGGGCAACGCCCCACTCAAATGCAACACCCTTTTTAGTCAATTGATTTAAAGGTGCAGCAATAATAGAAAAATTGGGCACAAAACGGCGATAAAACCCAGCTAGACCATGAAAACTTCTAACTTGACTCACATTCATGGGAGTAGGGCAATTTTGAATAACTTCAATTTTAGACACATCTACTTCTACTCCATGCTTAGAGACAACATAACCCAGAAATATGACCTTATCTTTGCAAAATGTGCACTTCTCAAGATTACCATAGAGTTTACTAGCACGCAACACTTGCAAAACATGTCGAATATGTATAATATGATCAGATTCATTGCGGCTGTAAATTAATATGTCATCAAAATACACAACCACAAACTTGCCAATAAATTCACGCAAAACATGGTTCATCAGTCTCATGAAAGTGCTAGGTGCATTAGTCAAACCAAAAGGCATTACTAACCACTCATATAAACCAAATTTTGTTTTAAAGGCGGTTTTCCACTCATCCCCTTCTTTCATCCTAATTTGATGGTAACCACTACGCAAATCAATTTTAGTGAACACAGCAGCACCACTCAATTCATCTAGCATATCCTCTAAACGGGGAATAGGGTGACGATATCGAATAGTGATATTGTTTATAGCTCTACAATCTACGCACATACGCCATGTACCATCTTTCTTAGGGACAAGAATAACAGGAACAACACAAGGACTAAGGCTTATGCGGATATAACCTTTGTCGAGTAGCGCTTGTACTTGCTTCTGTATCTCCTTCGTCTCTTCGGGATTCGTTCTATATGGTGCCCGATTGGGTAGCGAAGCTCCGGGAATCAAGTCGATTTGATGCTCAATACCTCGCAATGGTGGAAGTCCTGCGGGTACCTCATCCGGAAACACGTCGCCAAATTCCTGCAAAACATTAGAAACACCAAGAGGAAGAGGGGTCATGTCGTTAGAAACCAAAACCGTACCCCTGTACAAGAGCACAAGAGGCATGGCTGTAGGATCCTCACTAAATTCTCTCATGTTTTCTTTGGTGGCTAATGAGACTAAGGAATTCACTCTCTCACTTTTCGTTATATCACTCACAACATTACAATTCTCTCGCCTATCTAAAGAAGCATCCTCTAAGTTGACTTCAACTTTCTGACGAGACTCATTGACAATTTGCTGTGGTGTCATAGGCTGCAAATTAATTTTCTTGCCATTGAACTCCAAGTGATATGTATTGGCACGGCCATTGTGTTGCACAGAACGGTCATAGAGCCAAGGCCGACCCAATAGTAGATGACACACCGTCATAGGAACGACATCAAAATCAATGCAATCCTTATACGGTCCAATAGCAAACTCAACACGCACCATGTGGTTTACCTTCATCTCACCATTGTCGCTCAACCACTGAATATAGTATGGATGCGGGTGCGGTAGATACTTCAATTTCAGCTTGGTACACAACTCCTTGCTTGCTAAATTGCGGCAACTCCCGCCATCAATAATGACCTTGCAAGCCTTGTCAGGACCAACTAAAGCCTTAGTTTGGAACAAATTGCAATGCTGAGTAGATGCACTAGGCAACACATTAAGAGCACGCTGTGACACAACAATGGTGCGAGCATCAGACGTATATGCATCTTCACCATCAGTGTCATAGTCATCATCTTCTGGAGCATTAGGATCAACATCATCTCCAGTCTCATACTCATTGTCCTCATTGATAACCATGACTTTGCGGTTAGGACAATCTCTCTTGAAGTGACCCTTGCCACCACATGTATGACAAAGCATATCACGGTTACGCGCAGTAGACACATTAGAGCCACTCGTACTTGCAGCAGATTCGGACTTCTTTGTGTTAGACACATTGGAGACCGACTTACTAGGCGGAGGGGCGGAGCGCGTCGAAGGCGCCGGCGCCATAGATGGGGCCGCGCGGGGTGTGAAACGCCCAGCTCCTGTAGCTCGACCTTTGATCTTTGCTTCGTCAGCCAACTGTGATTCAGCTTCTCTTGCATGATGATACGTCTCCAACGTATCTATAATTTCTGATGTTCCATGCTTGTTTTATGACATTACTTACATCTTTTGTTCACACTTTATGTCATTATTATGCGTTTTCCGGAACTAACCTATTGACAAGATGCCGAAGTGTCAGTTCCTGTTTTCTGCTGTTTTTGGTTTCATAAATCCTAGTAAGGAAATATTCTCGGAATTGGACGAAATCAACGCCCAGCATCTTAAAGTTCCACGAAGCTTCCAGAGAGCCAGAGAGGGATGAGAGGGAAGCCATGGGGGCCCCACACGCCAGGTCGGCGCGGCCAGAGGGGGGGCGGACCACCCTATTGTGTGGCCCCACCAGGGACCCTCCGAGGCTGCCCTTCCGCCTACTTAAGGACTCCGTCACGAAAACCCTAGACGAAAAAGCCACGGTACGAGAAACCTTCCAGAGCCGCCGCCATCGCGAAGCCAAGATCCGGGGACAGGAGTCTCTGCCGCACGCCGAGACGGGGAAGTGCCCCGAAGGCATCTCCATCGACACCACCGCCATCTTCATCAACGCTCCTGTCTCCCATGAGGAGGAGTAGTTCTCCATCGAGGCTAAGGGCTGTACCGGTAGCTATGTGGTTAATCTCTCCTATGTACTTCAATACAATGATCTCATGAGCTGCCTTACATGATTGAGATTCATATGAGTTTTGTATCACTATTCATCTATGTGCTACTCTAGTGATGTTATTAAAGTAGTCTATTCCTCCTCCATGATGTAATGTTGACAGTGTGTGCATCATGAAGTACTTGGTATATGCTATGATTGTGATCTCTTGTAGATTATGAAGTTAACTATTACTATGATGGTATTGATGTGATCTATTCCTCCTTTCATAGTGTGATGGTAACAGTGTGCATGCTATGTTAGTACTTGGTATAGTTGTGTTGATCTATCATGCACTCTAAGGTTATTTTAATATGAATATCGAATGTTGTGGAGCTTGTTAACTCCAGCATTGAGGTGCTCTTGTAGCCCTACGCAATTAGTGGTGTTCATCATCCAACAAGAGAGTGTAGAGTATAGCATTTATCTATTCATTTATGTGATCAATGTTGAGAGTGTCCACTAGTGAAAGTATGATCCCTAGGCCTTGTTCCCAAATACTGCAATCATCGCTTGTTTACTGTTCTACTGCATCTGTACTTCCTGCAATATTACCACCATCAACCACACGCCAGTTGTAGCAGCAAGCTATTTTCTGGTGCCGTTACTACTGCTCATATACATTCATACCACTTGTATTTCACTATCTCTTCGCCGAACTAGTGCACCTATACATCTGACAAGTGTATTAGGTGTGTTGGGGACACAAGACACTTCTTGCATTGTGATCGCAGGTTGCTTGAGAGGGATATCTTTGACCTCTTCCTCCCTGAGTTCGATAAACCTTGGGTGATCCACTTAAGGGAAAACTTGCTGCTGTTCTACAAACCTCTGCTCTTGGAGGCCCAACACTGTCTACAGGAAAAGAAGCGTGAGTAGACATCAAGCTATTTTCTGGCGCCGTTGCCGGGGAACGAAGGAAAGCTACACCATTTCCTCCCTCGTCAACCACGTGCCAGTCCTGGACAGCATCAAGTATTTTCTGGCGCCGTTGCCGGGGAGGAAAGGTAAAAGGTACTCACACTCCGGATCTCGGCAACTAAGCTATTTTCCGCCGTTGTAAGTGCTCGAAGCTATTTCCTTTAGATCCTGCAATTGCATCTTTTTGTTTCTTGTTTTTATTTCACTAGTTAGGCATAATGGAAAGCAACATGGAGCTTTTTAATCTTTTTCCTAAGTTAAGACATGGATGGTTTGATGCGAAAATTAAAGAACCCATGGAACATATTAGTATGAACGCTTTGAACACCATTGTTGCTAATGATATGGAAAATTCTAAGCTTGGGGAAGCTGGTTTTGATGAGCATGATATTTTTAGTCCCCCAAGCATTGAGGAGAAAATTTACTTTGATGATACTCTGCCTCCTATTTATGATGATTATAATGATAGTGGTCTTTTGGTGCCACCTGTTATGGAGGATAAATTTGATTATGATTACAATATGCCTCCTATATTTGATGATGAGAATAATGATGATAGCTACTTTGTTGAATTTTCTCCCACTACAACTAATAAAATTGATTATGCTTATGTGGAGAGTAATAATTTTATGCATGAGACTCATGATAAGAATGCTTTATGTGATAGTTATATTGTTGAGTTTGCTCATGATGCTACTGAAAGTTATTATGAGAGAGGAAAATATGGTTGTAGAAATTTTCATGTTACTAAAATGCCTCTCTATATGCTGAAATTTTTGAAGCTACACTTGTTTTATCTTCCTATGCTTGTCACTTTGCGCTTCATGAACTTGTTTATTTACAAGATTCCTATGCATAGGAAGCATGTTAGGCTTAAATGTGTTTTGAATTTGCTCCTTGATGCTCTCTTTTGCTTCAACTAATATTTCTTGGGAGTGCATCATTAAAATTACTGAGCCCATCTTAATGGCCATAAAGAAAGCACTTCTTGGGAGATAACCCATGTGTTTATTTTACTACAGCAATTTTGTTTTATATTTGAGTCTTGGAAGTTGTTACTACTGTAGCAACCTCTCCTTATCTTTATTTTATTGCATTGTTGTGCCAAGTAAAGTCTTTGATAGTAAGGTTGATACTAGATTTGGATTACTGCGCAGAAACAGATTTCTTGCTGTCAGGGTTCTCTGTAGGTAACTCAGACAAATCTGCCAATTTACGTGCGTGATCCTCAGATATGTACGCAACTTTCATTCAATTTGAGCATTTTCATCTGAGCAAGTCCAGTGCCTCTAAAAATTCGTCTTTACGGACTGTTCTGTTTTGACAGATTCTGCCTTTTATTTCGCATTGCCTCTTTTGCTATGTTGGATGGATTTCTTTGTTCCTTTGACTTCCAGTAGCTTTGAGCAATGTCCAGAAGTGTTAAGAATGAGTGTGTCACCTCTGAACATGTGAATTTTTGATTATGCACTAACCCTCTAATGAGTTTGCTTTGAGTTTGGTGTGGAGGAAGTTTTCAAGGGTCAAGAGAGGAGGATGATATATGATCAAGAAGAGTGAAAAGTCTAAGCTTGGGGATGCCCCGTGGTTCATCCCTGCATATTTCAAGAAGACTCAAGCGTCCAAGCTTGGGGATGCCCAAGGCATCCCCTTCTTCATCAACAACTTATCGGTCACTTCTTGAAACTATATTTTTATTCGGTCACATCTTATGTACTTTACTTGGAGCGTCTGTTTGTTTTTATTTTTGTTTTGTTTGAATAAATTCATGCTTGTGTGGGAGAGAGACACGCTCCGCTGGTTCATATGAACACATGTGTTCTTAGCTTTTAATGTTCATGGCGAAGGTTGAAACTGCTTCGTTAATTGTTATATGGTTGGAAACAGAAAATGCTACATGTGGTAATTGGTATGATGTCTTGAATAACTTGATACTTGGCAATTTTTGTGCTCATATAGATTATGTTTAAGCTCTTGCATCATATAATTTGCACTTATTAATGAAGAACTACATAGAGCTTGCTAAAATTTGGTTTGCATGATTGGTCTCTCTAGAGTCTAGATATTTTCTAGTAAGGGTTTGAACAACAAGGAAGACAATGTATAGTCTTATAATGCTTGCAATATATGTTCTTATGTAAGTTTTGCTGTACCGGTTCATACTTGTGTTTGCTTCAAACAACCTTGCTAGCCTAAGCCTTGTATTGAGAGGGATTACTTCTCGTGCATCCAAAATCCTTGAGCCAAAAACTATGCCACTTGTGTCCACCATACCTACCTACTACATGGTATTTCTCCGCCATTCCAAAGTAAATTGCTTGAGTGCTATCTTTAAACACTTCAAAATTTATTACCTCTTATTTGTGTCAATGTTTTATAGCTCATGAGGAAGTATGTGGTGTTTATCTTTCAATCTTGTTGGGCAACTTTCACCAATGGACTAGTGGCTTCATCCGCTTATCCAATAATTTTGCAAAAAGAGCTGGCAATGGGGTTCCCAGTCCCAATTAATTAACCTTCATAATTTTACAAAAAATAGACACTCCTTCATGGTATGAGATTGTTGGCAGGCACCCGAGGATTCGGTTAGCCATGGTTTGTGAAAGTAAAGGTTGGAAGGAGTGCCACCCAAAAATAAAAATGTTTCATGGGAGCCGCTCTTGAGAGTTTGGCAAGGGGGTTAGAGTGCCCACTACCATTCGTTGACAACAACAAACACCTCTCAAAATTTTACTTTTATGCTCTCTTTATGTTTTCAAAATAAAAGATCTAGCACAAATATAGCAATCGATGCTTCCCTCTTCGAAGGGCCATTCTTTTACTTTTATGTTGAGTCAGTTTACCCACTTCCTTCCATCTTAGAAGCAAACACTTGTGTTAACTGTGCATTGATTCTTACATACTTGCATATTTGCATTCATCATATTACTTTATGTTAACAATATCCATGAGATATACATGTTGAAAGTTGAAAGCAACCGCTGAAACTTAATCTTCCTTTGTGTTGCTTCAACGCCTTTATTTAGAATCTATTGCTTTATGAGTTAACTCTTATGCAAGACTTATTGATGCTTGTCTTGAAAGTACTATTCATGAAAAGTCTTTGCTATTTGATTCAGTTGTTTACTCATTATCTTTACCATTGTCTTGAATCGCTGCATTCATCTCATATGCTTTACAATAGTATGATTAAGATCATGTTGGTAGCATGTCACTTCAGAAATTATCTTTTATCGTTTACCTATTCGAGGACGAGTAGGAACTAAGCTTCGGGATGCTGATACGTCTCCAACGTATCTATAATTTCTGATGTTCCATGCTTGTTTTATGACATTACTTACATGTTTTGTTCACACTTTATGTCATTATTATGCGTTATCCGGAACTAACCTATTGACAAGATGCCGAAGTGCCAGTTCCTGTTTTCTGCTGTTTTTGGTTTCAAATCCTAGTAAGGAAATATTCTCGAATTGGACGAAATCAATGACATCTTAAAGTTCCACGAAGCTTCCGAGAGCCGAGATGGATGAGAGGAAGCCCTAGGGGCCCACATGTGGGCCACACGAGAGGGGGCCGCGCCACCCTGTGTGTGGCCCCACCAGGGACCCTCCGAGGCCGCCCTTCCGCCTACTTAAGGACTCCGTCGCGAAAACCCTAGACGAAAAAGCCACGGTACGAGAAACCTTCCGAGCCGCCGCCATCGCAAGCCAAGATCCGGGGACAGAGTCTCTGTTCCGCACGCCGAGACGGGGAAGTGCCCCGAAGGCATCTCCATCGACACCACCGCCATCTTCATCAACGCTGCTGTCTCCCATGAGGAGGGAGTAGTTCTCCATCGAGGCTAAGGGCTGTACCGGTAGCTATGTGGTTAATCTCTCTCCTATGTACTTCAATACAATGATCTCATGAGCTACCTTACATGATTGAGATTCATATGAGTTTTGTATCACTATTCATCTATGTGCTACTCTAGTGATGTTATTAAAGTAGTCTATTCCTCCTCCATGATGTAATGTTGACAGTGTGTGCATCATGAAGTACTTGGTATATGCTATGATTGTGATCTCTTGTAGATTATGAAGTTAACTATTACTATGATGGTATTGATGTGATCTATTCCTTCTTTCATAGTGTGATGGTAACAGTGTGCATGCTATGTTAGTACTTGGTATAGTTGTGTTGATCTATCATGCACTCTAAGGTTATTTAATTATGAATATCGAATGTTGTGGAGCTTGTTAACTCCGGCATTGAGGTGATCTTGTAGCCCTACACAATTAGTGGTGTTCATCATCCAACAAGAGAGTGTAGAGTATAGCATTTATCTATTCATTTATGTGATCAATGTTGAGAGTGTCCACTAGTGAAAGTATGATCCCTAGGCCTTGTTCCCAAATACTGCAATCATCGCTTGTTTACTGTTCTACTGCATCTGTACTTCCTGCAATATTACCACCATCAACCACACGCCAGTTGTAGTCAAGCTATTTTCTGGTGCCGTTACTATGCTCATATACATTCATACCACCTGTATTTCACTTCTCTGAACTAGTGCACCTATACATCTGACAAGTGTATTAGGTGTGTTGGGGACACAAGAGACTTCTTGCATTGTTCGTGGTTGCTTGAGAGGGATATCTTTGACCTCTTCCTCCCTGAGTTCGATAAACCTTGGGTGATCCACTTAAGGGAAAACTTGCTGCTGTTCTACAAACCTCTGCTCTTGGAGGCCCAACACTGTCTACAGGAAAAGAAGCGTGAGTAGACATCACATGATGTAACAATTGATTCATATTGGTGTAGCTGTAGTGACGAACAATGCCTTTGATGTCATACTTCGAACCGTTGAGGAAACGCTGCATTGTCATCTCAAGAGACTCACGGACACGGCCACGCTGCATAAGCATCTCCATCTCCATGTAGTATTCATCCACAGTCTTCACACCTTGTCTCAATAGAGTCAGCTTATCATATATATTCCGCAAGTAATTTGTAGGCACAAAGCGAGAAGTCATCGCCTCCTTCATGGCACGCCATGTGCGTATAGGCTGCTCACGATCCTCTTCGCGGTTACGAACAAAAGCATCCCACCAACGCAAAGCATAGCCATCAAATTTGGAAGAAGCAAGCTTGATCTTCCGGTCTTCAGTATAATGTGGATGTAAGCTCCACAACTTCTCAATCTTGAGCTCCCAAGTGAGGTATTCTTCAACATCAGCTCCTCCTTCAAACTTGGGTATCGAAAACTTGGGCTTACCCAAACCATCTTCCTCATCTTGTCCACGACCATTGCGGCCAAGTGGAACCCAACCGCGAGGACGATTACCACGTGGCGCATCACGAGCATTGTGTGCGTCATCTTGAAGCTCAGGATCATCGTCATCTTCTTGTTGTTGTTGCACGGTCAAATTCTCAACAGCTAAGCGCAAATCAGCAAGATTGCGTTGTACATCCGTCATTTGATCTTGCATGGTAGTGACGGTCACATGAGTAGCATCCAGCTTTTGGGAGATCTCATCAATCTTCCCATTAAGCACCTCGTCCTGAGCGCGGAATTCACGTCGCATCTCATTACGAAGAGCCTCATACTCCCTCCATGTGATAATATCTGCAGCACTCTTGTTTTCCTGGTTAACAATTCTATGATCACTAGCAGACATCATTAGTAGATTAGTGCACTAAATCAAAAATATATGGTGGTACTCTCACAACTCACTCAAAACTGATAAGAAAAGGAGATCTTACCGTTCCAAAGTAAATTAGTGTTGCTTACCACTTGTAGGAACAACTAGTGCACGGATGTAGCGAAGCGAATATCAAGGGTATCAAGGGTATATGTGGGGCTGTAGGTAGGCTACCTATTTGCACCAATAACAAGCTCTAGCACTGACCGTAGACAACCAATGATACTCACACAAGGCGATATAATGGGGCAATGCAACTATATGTGGAAAAAGGTTGCAATGCACAAGAGAGACGCTAGCAAAGCTCAACGAGACAGGCACAAGATTTCTCAACTACAGGTGCAGTAAAGTAAACTCAGGCCTTCACTTGAATCAACTAGCACTTCACTTTTCTTTTTGGATTTTCTATTTGTATAACACACGCAACGATGTAGCTCGTTTTGCTTCTTTTCAAATTTTTTTTTGACACAACTCCTTGAGAACACGACCAATAGCAATATGCAAAGCACCGATAACCTAACGAGCAGCCTGTCGAGCGGTAAAACTAGTCTCTTCTGGGGAAGTTCCTAGTCACTTTATATCGAAAGGCTGTGTCTATGGTTGGGAACAAGCACACTGTACGCTATGTGGACTCGGAGTAACAAAAACTGACACTAGACGACAAAGTAACACAAGATGATAGAGTAAACTCAAACCCTAAAATACTAGATGGAAAGAAAAGATACGCAAAAACAACTACGAAAAGCAACTAAAACTTGAAATTAGTGCAATCTAAGGCTATGGCAAACCCTAACCCTAACTTTTTATGGCTTTTTCTGGATAGGAAAACACTCACAACTCAACTATGGGGTGGATTGTGGATGGCTTACCGAGGAAACCTGGAAATCTGATACCAAGATGATATGGGGTGGCCCGATCTTCTCAGTAAGCAACGGTGGTGATGATGATCACGGGGTGATGGCAGCGGAGATACATGATGCGCGTGGTTGACGTATTGTCTTTCCGTTCGACACGCGTCCGTTGGGAACCCCAAGAGGAAGGCGTGATGCGCAGCACAAGTTTCCCTCAGCAAGAAACCAAGGTTTATCGAACCAGAGGAGTCAAGAAGCACGTTGAAGGTTGATGGCGGCGAGATGTAGTGCGGCGCAACACAGGGATTCCGGCGCCAACGTGGAACCTGCACAACACAAACCAAGTACTTTGCCCCAACGAAACAGCGAGGTTGTCAATCTCACCGGCTTGCTGTAACAAAGGATTAGATGTATAGTGTGGAAGATGATTGTTTGCGAAAAAACAGTAGAACATATTGCAGAGATTGTATTTCAGTATAGAGAATTGGACCGGGGTCCACAGCTCACTAGAGGTGTCTCTCCCATAAGATAAATAGCATGTTGGGTGAACAAATTACACTTGGGCAATTGACAAATAGAGAGGGCATGACCATGCACATACATATTATGATGAGTATTGTGAGATTTAATTGGGCATTACGACAAAGTACATAGACCGCTATCCAGCATGCATCTATGCCTAAAAAGTCCACCTTCAGGTTATCATCCGAACCCCTTCCAGTATTAAGTTGCTAACAACAGACAATTGCATTAAGTATTGCGCGTAATGTAATCAATAACTACATCCTCGGACATAGCATCAATGTTTTATCCCTAGTGGCAACAACACATCCATAACCTTAGAGGTTTCTGTCACTCCCCAGATTCACGGAGACATGAACCCACTATCGAGCATAAATACCCCCTCTTGGAGTTACAAGCATCAACTTGGCCAGAGCATCTACTAGTAACGGAGAGCATGCAAGATCATAAACAACACATAGACATGAATTGATAATCAACATAACATAGTATTCTCTATTCATCGGATCCCAACAAACACAACATATAGAATTACAGATAGATGATCTTGATCATGTTCGGCAGCTCACAAGATCCGACAATGAAGCATAATGAGGAGAAGACAACCATCTAGCTACTGCTATGGACCCATAGTCCAGGGGTAGACTACTCACACATCACTCCGGAGGCGACCATGGGTAGAGTCCTCCGGGAGATGAATCCCCTCTCCGGCAGGTGCCGAGGCGATCTCCCGAATCCCCGAGATGGGATTGGCGGCGCGGCGTCTCGAAGGTTTTCCGTATCGTGGCTCTCGGTACGGGGGTTTCGCGACGAAGGCTATTTGTAGGCGAAAGGGTAGATCACGGCCGCGAGGGCCCAGAGACAGGTCGGCGCGCTAAGGGTGGGGCCGCCTCGCCACCTCCCGGCCACCTCGTGCCCCACTTCGTTGACTCTCCGGTCTTCTGGAAGCTTCGTGGCAAAATAGGCCCCCGGGCGTTGATTTCGTCCAATTCCGAGAATATTTCCTTACTAGGATTTCTGAAACCAAAAACAGCAGAAAACAACTGGCTCTTCGGCATCTTGTTAATAGGTTAGTTCTAGAAAATGCATTAATATGATATAAAGTGTGCATAAAACATGTAGATATCATCAATAATGTGGCATGGAACATAAGAAATTATCGATACGTCGGAGATGTATCAGCATCCCCAAGCTTAGTTTCTCGTCGGCAGGTAAACGATAAACAAAGATAATTTCTGGAGTGACATGCCATCATAATCTTGATCATACTATTGTAAGCATATGTAATGAATGCAGCGATCAAAACAATGTATATGACATGAGTAAACAAATGAATCATAAAGCAAATACTTTTCATGAATAGTACTTTCAAGACAAGCATCAATAAGTCTTGCATAAGAGTTAACTCATAAAGCAATAATTCAAAGTAAAGATATTGAAGCAACACAAAGGAAGATTAAGTTTCAGCGTTGCTTTCAACTTATAACATGTATATCTCATGGATATTGTCAATGTAAAGTAATATAACAAGTGCAATATGCAAGTATGTAGGAATCAATGCAAAGTTCACACAAGTGTTTGCTTCTTGAGGTGGAGAGAGATAGGTGAACTGACTCAACAATAAAAGTAAAAGAATGGTCCTTCAAAGAGGAAAGCATCGATTGCTATATTTGTGCTAGAGCTTTGGTTTTGAAAACAAGAAACAATTTTGTCAACGGTAGTAATAAAGCATATGTGTTATGTAAATTATATCTTACAAGTTGCAAGTCTCATGCATAGTATACTAATAGTGCCCGCACCTTGTCCTAATTAGCTTGGATTACCGGGATTATCGCAATGCACATGTTTTAACCAAGTGTCACAAAGGGGTACCTCTATGCCGCCTGTACAAAGGTCTAAGGAGAAAGCTCGCATCGGATTTCTCGCTATTGATTATTCTCAACTTAGACATCCATACCGGGACAACATAGACAACAGATAATGGACTCCTCTTTAATGCATAAGCATGTAGCAACAATTAATTTTCTCATATGAGATTGAGGATATTTGTCCAAAACTGAAACTTCCACCATGAATCATGGCTTTAGTTAGCGGCCCAATGTTCTTCTCTAACAATATGCATGCTCTAACCATTAGGTGGTAAATCTCCCTTACTTCAGACAAGACGGACATGCATAGCAACTCACATGATATTCAACAAAGAGTAGTTGATGGCGTCCCCAGGAACATGGTTATCGCACAGAAGCAACTTAATAAGAGATAAAGTGCATAAGTACATATTCAATACCACAATAGTTTTTAAGCTATTTGTCCCATGAGCTATATATTGTAAAGGTAGAGTATAGAAATTTAAAGGTAGCACTCAAGCAATTTACTTTGGAATGGCGGGGAAATACCATGTAGTAGGTAGGTATGGTGGACACAAATGGCATATTGGTTTGCTCAAGTATTTTGGATGCATGAGAAGTATTCCCTCTCGATACAAGGTTTAGGCTAGCAAGGCTATTTGAAACAAACACAAGTATGAAGCGGTGCAGCAAAACTTACATAAAAGACATATTGAAAACATTATAAGACTCTACACCGTCTTCCTTGTTGTTCAAACTCAATACTAGAAATTATCTAGACCTTAGAGAGACCAATTATGCAAACCAAATTTTAGCATGCTCTATGTATTTCTTCATTAATAGGTGCAAAGTATATGATGCAAGAGCTTAAACATGAGCACAACAATTGCCAAGTATCACATTATCCAAGACATTATAGCAATTACTACATGTATCATTTTCCAATTCCAACCATGTAACAATTTAACGAAGAAGAAACTTTCGCCATGAATACTATGAGTAAAGCCTAAGGACATACTTGTCCATATGCAACAGCGGAGCGTGTCTCTCTCCCACACAAAGAATGCTAGGATCCATTTTATTCAAACAAAAAAAACAAAAACAAACCGATGCTCCAAGCAAAGCACATAAGATGTGATGGAATAAAAATATAGTTTCAGGGGAGGAACCTGATAATGTTGTCGATGAAGAAGGGGATGCCTTGGGCATCCCCAAGCTTAGACGCTTGAGTCTTCTTGATATATGCAGGGGTGAACCACCGGGGCATCCCCAAGCTTAGAGCTTTCACTCTCCTTGATCATGTTGTATCATCTCCTCTCTTGATCCTTGAAAACTTCCTCCACACCAAACTCAAAACAACTCATTAGAGGGTTAGTGCACAATAAAAATATACATGTTCAGAGGTGACATAATCATTCTTAAAACTTCTGGACATTGCACAAAGCTACTGAAAGTCAATGGAATCGAAATATCCATCGAACATAGCAAAACAGGCAATGCGAAATAAAAGGCAGAATCTGTCAAAACAGAACAGTTCATAATGACGAATTTTATTGAGGCACCATACTTGCTCAAATGAAAATGCTCAAATTGAATGAAAGTTGCGTACATATATGAGGATCACTCACGTAAATTGGCATAATTTTCTGAGTTACCTACAGAGAATTTTGCCCAGATTCGTGACAGCAAAGAAATCTGTTTCTGCAGTAATCCAAATCTAGTATGAACCTTACTATCAACGACTTTACTTGGCACAACAAAACACTAAACTAAGATAAGGAGAGGTTGCTACAGTAGTAAACAACTTTCAAGACTCAAAATAAAAACAAAGTACTATAGTAAAAACATGGGTTGTCTCCCATAAGCGCTTTTCTTTAACGCCTTTCAGCTAGGCGCAGAAAGTGTGTATCAAGTATTATCAAGAGACGAAGTATCAACATCATAATTTGTTCTAATAATAGAATCAAAAGGTAACTTCATTCTCTTTCTAGGAAAGTGTTCCATACCTTTCTTGAGAGGAAATTGATATTTAATATTACCTTCCTTCATATCAATAATAGCACCAACAGTTCGAAGAAAAGGTCTTCCCAATATAATGGGACAAGATGCATTGCATTCAATATCCAAGACAATAAAATCAACGGGGACAAGGTTATTGTTAACGGTAATGTGAACATTATCAACTTTCCCCAAAGGTTTCTTTGTAGAATGATCAGCAAGATTAACATCCAAATAACAATTTTTCAATGGTGGCAAGTCAAGCATATTATAGATTTTCTTAGGCATAACAGAAATACTTGCACCAAGATCACAAAGCATTACAATCAAAGTCATTGACCTTCATCTTAATGATGGGCTCCCAACCATCCTCTAGCTTTCTAGGAATAGAAGCTTCGCGCTCTAGTTTCTCTTCTCTAGCTTTTATGAGAGCATTTGTAATATGTTTCGTGAAAGCCAAGTTTATAGCACTAGCATTAGGACTCTAGCAAGTTTTTGTAAGAACTTTATAACTTCAGAGATGTGGCAATCATCAAAATTCAAACCATTATAATCTAAAGCAATGGGATCATCATCCCCAATGTTGGAAAAAATTTCAGCAGTTTTATCACAGGCAGTTTCAGCAGTTTCAGGTAGGTTTTCGCTTTGCATTTGAAGTGGAAACATTGCCAACACCAATTATTTTACCATTAATAGTAGGAGGTGCAGCAACATGTGTAGCATTAGCATTACTAGTGGTGGTAATAGTCCAAACTTTAGCTATATTATCTTTTTTTCATTTTCTTCTCTTTCCCACCTAGCACGCAATTCGGCCATCAATCTTATATTCTCATTAATTCTAACTTGGATGGCATTTGCTGTAGTAACAATTTTATGATTATGATTTTCATGAGGCATAACTTTCGATTTCAAAAGATCAACATCAGCAGCAAGACTATCGACTTTAGAAGCAAGTATATCAATTTTTCCAAGCTTTTCTTCAACAGATTTGTTAAAAGCAGTTTGTGTACTAATAAATTCTTTAAGCATAGCTTCAAGTCCAGGGGGTGTCCTATTATTGTTGTAAGAATTCCCATAAGAATTACCATAGCCGTTGCCATTATTATAAGGATATGGCCTATAGTTGTTACTAGAATTGTTCCGGTAAGCATTGTTGTTGAAATTATTATTTTTAATGAAGTTTACATCAACATGTTCTTCTTGGGCAACCAATGAAGCTAAAGGAACATTATTAGGATCAACATTAGTCCTATCATTCACAAGCATAGACATAATAGCATCAATCTTATCACTCAAGGAAGAGGTTTCTTCGACAGAATTTACCTTCTTACCTTGTGGAGCTCTTTCCGTGTGCCATTCAGAGTAATTGATCATCATATTATCAAGAAGCTTTGTTGCTTCACCAAGAGTGATGGACATAAAGGTACCTCCAGCAGCTGAATCCAATAGGTTCCGCGAAGAAAAATTCAGTCCTGCATAAAAGGTTTGGATGATCATCCAAGTAGTCAGTCCATGGGTTGGGCAATTTTTAACCAGAGATTTCATTCTTTCCCATGCTTGTGCAACATGCTCAGTATCCAATTGTTTAAAATTTATTATGCTACTCCTCAAAGATATAATTTTAGCAGGGGGATAATATCTACCAATAAAAGCATCCTTGCATTTAGTCCATGAATCAATACTATTCTTAGGCAAAGATAGCAACCAATCTTTAGCTCTTCCTCTTAATGAGAAAGGGAACAATTTTAATTTTATAATGTCACCATCTACATCTTTATACTTTTGCATTTCACATAGTTCAACAAAATTATTGAGATGGGCATGTTGGCGTCCGAAACCCACCGGCGAGTAGCGACGGGCAACACGTAGAGCCGGGAGGCTCCCAGAACTGCGGTAGGCCCTGGTCCCTCGTGCGACGGCCCGCAAAGCTCCGGCACGCACATCCGATGCTGGTGCAAGGGCATGCCACCTGACCTATACCTGGTCAGGAAGGTGATGATTTGCTTCGCTTAGTTTCCTGCATGGCATACACGTAAACATTAAATACGAGCCTCGATCGGCTCTCAGGTTGTCCTGTGAATCGGCTCAGGGAGCCGATCCACCCATGATTCGTATGAGGTCTACGATAACATGGTGGTCCTGCTTGATCAATATAAGCTAAAACGACCTACGACGATTTAGGGTTTTCACCACATAATCGGAACATCCTACACGTGATTGAGCCTGGCAGCCACGCAAGATGATAATAAACCAGCCCTAGATAAGGCCTAAAAACCAACATGAAGTTGATTCCCGGAATATCTTATCTAGGGCTAGCAAACCATACCCTACGTGCTACTGGATCCTTCAACCCGTTTGCAAGGCCTAACTATGTAGATATTAAACTAATCCTTGAAGAACAAGGAGCAATCATAACAGATCGGATCTACTAAACAAGGATCAAGCAAGGTGCTGCCCTTACACCTAAGATAGGTGTAAAGGCAGCTAGATGTCTAAGGGTAGCATAGATAAAGCATATATCACGGTAGAACAATGCTAACCCTAACACATCTATGATAACTACGTTGCTCGCCATCAACAAGGCTTCAGCACGAGCAACGCATGAACAACGAATAAACGATGCCTAGACGCAAGATGCGATCTAGGCAGCATGATGCTTACCCGGAAGAAACCCGAAACAAGGGGTGGCGATGCGCCTAGATTGGTTTGTTGTGAACGTGTTGTTGTCTTTCTCAATAACCCTAGATACATATTTATAGTCCGTAGACTTTCTAACGTGGGAATAATCCCAACTGTACGAGCCAAATTTTACCTAACCGACACGTATCCTACTATATTTACAGATACACGGGCAAACTAGCCCAAACTTCGTGTACAAGGCCGATTCATGTATATCTTCCGTGCATATTCTCCAAGCCCATCTTAATCACGGCCCACCTCTGATCCGGTTAAATTCTGGTGATAACACATGCCCCCGTTTTGGAAATGATAATTCCAAAACCACTCTGCCTTTCTTCGTTGGGCAGTCAAACCGCCGCAAGTATCCTTCATCATGATGCCTTGCCTTCTCCGCGTGATTTGACAGTTGTTTTTTTCTTTTGGCACCACTTCCTCGGAAACTGTGGCATTAAATCCACTATACCCCTTTTATTTAACCGCGCCGAACAGTTCGCCTCTTCATCCCCTTGCTCTGTTCTAGCCATCGGCACCCAAAAATTCCCCTCTCCGTAGCAATGTCTTCCTTTCTTCCTCCTCCGCCTCGTCGGATATTTCTTCCCAGTCCTTCTCCTCTTCGTCCTCCTCCACCTCGTCGGATCTTTCCTCCCAATCCTCTTCATCTCGTGAGCCAACGCCGGAGTGGGGCTCGCTGGCGGCGCATGACATCCTCGCCCCACCGGAGTGGGACAAGGAGGACCACGAGCCCTTCGTCTGGTCCGAGGACGACAAGTACTTGACTAGCGGCGACGATGACCTCCAGTTCCTTGCCGATGGGGAACTGGAGGCGACGAGTGAGGATGACTCGTTCTCCTAGGACGGCTACACTTCCTCCGAGGAGGAGGAAGAAGACGACGACGACTCCCTCGAGGACTATCCAGCGCTTCCGCGCCGCTGATCGGATGACGACGACGACGACGACGAGGAGGAGGAAGCTCCCATAGAGGGCTATGGGAGCAGCGACGAGGAGCCCGCCGGCAGCAGCGCCGACGAGAGCTCCGATGGCGACGACGAGGGCAGCGACGGCCCGTAGGGTAGCATCTACTAGTATAGGTCTAGTAGTAGTAGCAGATTGGTCAATAGACCTTTCTTTTGTTCTTCCTTCCTCGAGCAATCGGCTCTTCCTTTGTAAGAAATCCCCTTTATTAATGAAGAAAATATTCCTCTATTGATTTTGCTTTCTTGTCAATTTTTGCCGATTGTCAACGCGCAAAGAGCCGATGGCAGGGCATCGGCTTTTGCTCAAAAACGCAATTTAAGGCCACAACAGGTCCATTCCGTGTCCACACCATCCTCCAATCTCAAACGCACAGATTCAACTCCTCAGCAAATCCAATGGGAGAATCATCTCAAATGCCATGGACTCTGGCCTGAAACTGATCTGTTAACCTGCTCAACTGAGCTTGTTCCTCTAGAGTCGATGAACATGCATCGGCTTTTTCATTATTCTAAAGTCGATGTCCGAGCATCGGCTGTACTGGTATCCATGTTCGTAAAGTCGATGTCTGTGCATCGGCTGTGATTTGCATATAATTTTTTTTACTGGCCGATTTTATACATCGGCCCCCATGTTTCACTGTCCATCGTCCCACATGCTTGGGAAATATTTCTTGAGGTGTTGACCATTGACGGCTACTGGGAATTTAATACCGTCCAGCTGCTCGAGCATGTATGCATTGCCCTTCAATACCTGATCGACTTTGTACGGACCGTGCCAATTAGGAGACCATTTGCCATATGCTTTATCCTTAGTTCCTAATGGTAACACGGCTTCCCATACTAGATCACCAACCTGAAACTCCTTTGGTCTCACCTTCTTATTGTATGCACGAGCTACCCTGGCTTTGTTCTCTTTAATCTTCTCCAACGACCAAAGTCTAAGTTCCGTTGCATCCTCAATAGTATCACTCATCAGAGCTGCATATTCTTCAGCTGTTAGATCATTCTGAAACGTGACACGTCTCGATCCAGCCGTAATTTCCCAAGGCAATACGGCCTCCTGCCCATAGACGAGCTGGTATGGCGAAGTTTTTATAGCTCCATGGCATGACATGCGATAGGCCCACAAAGCTTCTGACAATGTTTCATGCCAAACCCTAGGGTTCTCGTCAATTTTCCTCTTAATCAGCTTGATCAGGCTCTGATTGGACGCTTCAGCTTGCCCGTTGGCTTGAGCATAGTATGGAGATGATCGGATCAGCTTAATTCCCATGTCATCGCAGAACTTTCTGAATTCTTTAGAGATGAAAACCGAACCTCCATCGGTCGTGATGGTTTGAGGAATCCCGAACCTATGAATGACATGTTCTTTCACAAATTTGATAACATCTTCCGATTTTACCTTCTTCATAGGGACGGCCTCCACCCATTTAGTGAAGTAATCCGTAATGGCCAAAATCCACTCGTGGCCTTTGCTCGACGCAGGATGGATTTTGCCGATCATATCCATGCCCCAACCTCGAAATGGCCAAGGTTTGATGATGGGGTTCATTGCTGATGCGGGTACCATCTGAATCTTCCCGAACATCTGACACGCTTGGCATCCTTTGTAGTACTTGAAGCAGTCCTCAAGCATGGTGGGCCAATAAAACCCTGATCGCCTGATCAGCCACTTCATCTATGAGCCGATTGGTGAGTTCCACAGCGCCTTCATGCACCTCATGTAAGAGCCGATTAGACTCAGTTGGTCCCAGGCATTTGAGTAATAACCCTTCCAACGTCCTGTAGAACATGTCATCTCCTATAAGGACATATTTCATGGCCTTGTACCTTATCCGTTTAGGTGCCCCCGAGCCGAATCCTTCAAGTAATTGAAGATATCGGCTCTCCAAACTCATCCTGTTCCGTGAACCGCACCCGAACTTTCCGACCACGTTATGTCCTTGTAGCCTGACGCCATCTGTGCGAGATCGTTGGCCTCGGTATTTTGACATCTTGGGACCCAATTGAAGTTGATGTACCGAAATTGTGCCATCAACTCGCGGCATTCCATCAATATGGGAAGAGTGACTCACTTTCGCACTTGTATTCGTCCGTGAGCTAGGAGATCACCAACTTCGAGTCTCCAAAAAGTTCCACCGTCGCCCGCCCAAAAGCAACTCCATTCCCTTGCGTATCGCCTCATACCCAGCGACATTGTTGGTGCAAGGGGTAGATAGATGGAGAAGAAAATGTTGCCCCCCGAGGCGACACGAGCAGAATGCCGATGCCACAACCATCGTCACAAGCCGACCCATCGAAGAACATAGCCCATGCACGTACAGATAGTGCCGCTATATTAGTATTGATCCGTTCAGCTATAAGATCGGCCAACGCTCCCTTGACTGCTTTCGCAGGCTGATACCGGAGATCGAACTCCGATAACGAAACATCCACTTACCAAGTCGGCCTTTCAAAACAGGAGCCGACAAAATGCTTGACAACGTCTCGACTTGCATATGACGATGATCTGCCGTCAAAAGGATGTGATGAAGCTTGGTGTGTGAAGAATAGGCAGAGGCATAACTTCGACCTCTGGTACCTTGTCTCTTCATCCAACATCCTTCTGCTGAGGTAGAAAATGACCTTTTCAACACCCTCATAGAGTTGCACCACCACTGACGCGATGGACGTGTCAGCTACTGATAAGTAGATATAGAACGGCCTGTCTTGCTGGGGCGGAACTAGCACAGGCGGCGTTGTTAGATACCGCTAATCTCATCAAACGCCGCTGCTGCTCCGCTCCTCTAAGAAACTCGTCATCAGATTTAATCTTCACTAATGCCATAAACGGCTCAATTCGTCCTGACAGATTAGAGATGAATCATCGGACGAAGTTGATCTTGCCGATAAGACATTGGAGTTCCTTCTTCGTGGTGGGTGGCTGCATGGTACGTACTGCCTCCTGACTTTTCAGGCCGATCTCAATTCCACGTTCATGATCCAAAACCTAGGAACTGACCGGCCGTCACACCAAAGGCACACTTTTGATTCATTTCAGCCTGACTTTCAGTTCGGTCTAGGATGCTCAAATCATCCAAGTGCCCTTCCATGGAGACAGACTGACCACCACGTCATCGATGTAAATTTCCACCAACTTGCCGATCAGATCATGAAAAATGTAATTCATGGCTCGTTGGTATGTTGCACCGGCATTCTTCAGCCCAAAAGTCATGACCACATATTCAAACAAGCCCACCGATCCCGGTACTGGCGGGCCTTGTGTATATCTTCCGGAGCCATGAAGATTTGGTTGTAGCCGGCATTGCTATCCATGAAACTTAACACCCTTGTGGGCTTGGCAGCTGGACATCAATGCTTTACGCATGTGCATTGATATTCATCCTTTGGAGTGCCTCATGGAGATCTCTGAAATCTATGGCCACACGCCATCGGTCAGTCCTTTTCCTTCTGCTGGTGCACGTACACTGGAGATCCATTCAAAGATACCCCGCATGGCCCGATAACTCGGCGGCCAACATTTTCTCGATCTCTTCTTGATCTTCTTCCAGACTCTCGGCCCTCATCTGACGTGCTCGTTGTTGGAATGGCCGAAATCCTTTCTTGAGAGGGAGCCGATGCTCACTGATGCTCCTGTCTAAGGCATCTCTGTGTAATCACATGCAAAGCAATCTGGGTATTCTTTTAATGCTATCATCTGGCTCCTGAGATGTGGATCTAACTTTTTGCTGAATGAAAGTTGGTCGTGGCTTATCCCTAGACCAATGTCGACTTCTTATAGCTCATCAACTGTAAACCCATACCCTAGCTTTCCGTCACCGTTAGGATCGACGCCGAACACAAAGTAAACGCATGTGGCGAGGATATTATGGGCCTACTGGCTGGAATCGCTCATTTTGATTATTGTGATTGCTCAATGAAGTGCTTACATCTTGTTCGTGTTTTCATTGGCCGACTATGTGTGATATGCTTGAGACAGATCATCACTTTTATTTTTTGGGGCCGATCGCAGGACGGTCTTGTCACGTGACGTACCCACAGCCTTTGGTCTTGCTACTCTGTCAGGCTGGTGGATAAGACCAGCCTCACCCGCTTTTTGTCACGTCGATGCGCTCGCAATCGTCCAATTGATGCCCGAGAGTGGCTCTTGGCCTGCCGTCTCCCAAATGTTCATGCCAGCTAATGAGGCTGAGCTGTCATCTGCGTGACAACCCTCTACTTCATCTCCATCCCCCTGAGACACATTGATGCATCGTGGATGGAATGCACCAGTTACGTGAATCCAATTCCTCCCTAGCAGGACAACGTAGGTGCTCTTGCTATCGACAATGAAGAATGTCGTAGGGATGGTCTTCCTTCCTACGGTCAGATCCACGTTCAAAACACCTTTGTGCCTCTAATGCTTGGCCGTTGGAAATCGCTCAATGTGACATTGGTCTTGATCGATCCGAGCTAGAGCGTCCCAAACGACGTAGCATGGAGTATGGCATGATGTTAACTGACCGCCGCTCCGGTGTCAACCAGCATCTTGTTGATGCTACCCATTGTTATAACCTCAAGTACAGTGGCCTTCAAAATCAGCTTCTTTCTCGTGGCTTCTCAAAGACAACGTCGTGGGTCGCAACTGGGTTGTGCCACAGTGTCTCTGCCCTGCCCTGTGATAAGCACAAAATCCCGCCGGAAGGATGAACACCATAGCAGTTGCCACCATGTCTCATCATCTACTCTTCTTTGTTTGGGGCCCACTTTCTTCCGTGGCCCACCCTCCTCGTCCGTAGTTCACGACTCGCGCGATCAGGTCGCTTCTTCTCAACGGTGATGGTGATAACCTTTCGCTTCCTCCACAACGTAGTCGCCGAACTCTACGCTTTGAGAGTGGCTAAGTCCATCGTGGCACCACCTGGACGGTGGTGGCATGATTCTCTCTTCTTCTTCCTTTCTTCTTCTTCTTCTTCTTCTTCTTCGTCTTCTAACTCCTCGAGATCTTCCACTCGAGAGGACTCAGCTCGTTTGTTCTGAGGTTGGAGAGGTCCTAGACGCTTGGAATACCGTCGCCTCTGGGTGGCCCTTCCTTTCGCCTACATTTCGGGCAGCTATTACTGTGGGCAACGGCTCATTCCCGAATCCTGAAGAAGAGCTTGAGTTAAGCATTGGCCTCAAGGTCTGGCTCCACGCTGCCCGCTTCTTGACTTTTCCTTTATGAGCCTTGTTATCTTTCATCGCCCTATCATGCCGACGATATTTCGTTTGTCCCTGCTAGACCGACGCATCTCTTTCGCCATCGGCTGCTGCTATCGCCTGCTGTGGTCATACCGTATCATATTTGCTGGATGAGATGATCAGAGAGAGGTCGCTGATATCGCACATTCTTCACTTCTCCTCCTCGTGATGGGGGCTCTTGCCATCATGTCGGGACCGATCGCGTTGAACTGGGCCTCTCTTTGTCCTTACCACGAGAGAGCGGCTGCCTCGTCTCCGTCTCCACGCTGTGGTGGTACAGCCCGACCATGTTAATGCCGAACGAAACTGGGCTGCACCCCTCCTGTGGTGTGCGCACCACCCATGTTAACGGCAAAGGGGTGCGTGTCGACTTTCATGGTGTACTGGCTGAAAATTAGACGCCCTTGTTCTATCGCCATTTGGATCTGACGCCACACCCTGCAGTCGTTGGTGGTATGGGTGAACGTGTTATGCCACTGGCAGTATGGCTTTCCGTTCAGTGCCGTGGGGATCTTGCAGGGCTCGGGTAACTTTAGCTACTTCTCCTTGAGTAAGAGGTCGAAAATTGCTCCGTTTTGGTCACGTCGAAGTCAAACCTCTGGAGGACTCATATTAACCCACTGGCAGACATGGCTGGCCTCCAGCCCATTCAGCCACCGTTACCTTCTTGATCTCCCCGCAGCCTTCATCTTCTCTGCTCTCTACCAGGACTACCGTGACGCTGAACTTTGTCCCGGTACAAACTCGGGGTGGCGCTCACCATATAATGATAAGCTTCGAACCATAAGGCGCGGTGGCGTAATCGCCAAAGCCATATCCTTGATTGGCGATGCGAGACCCCACTCACGCCGCCGATCGCTTTTCACCAAACGAGCCGAATAGCATCGGCTCCGATGGTCCTGAAGCGTTGGATGTATTCCGACACTATTTCTCCGCGCTTCTATCGTACTTGTGCTAGATCGGCAATGCCAGCCTCGAAGCCTCCCGAGTGATACCGCATGTGGAACTGTTCTTCCATCCGCTTCCAAGTCCGGATTGAAATCTGGCAGCGAGGTGTACCACCCGGAAGCGATCCTGTGAGGGACTGGCGAAGAACCTCACGCGTAGTGCGTCCGATGCCGAGATCGTGCCCAATCACGCCAAATATCCGCTCACATGCTCGATTGAACAGAGCCATCCGACCCACTAAACTTGGAGAATTCAGGGAGCCGATATTTGGGTGGTAGGGATCAAATCGTACTCGTTGGGGTACGGCTTGGAATAGCCGATTGTCTCCTTTTCCACCATGCCGAACTGGTCCTCAAGATTGTACTATCTGATCCTCGGTGCTAGCAGCAGGAGTCGAGCTTGAAGATTCACGGAGTGACATACTTGGTTAGCCACGCTTGCTTCTCAAGATCTGAGCTAGCTGCGGGAGTTGAGCTTTGAAGGTTTGTTGAGTGGCATACTTAGCCAGCCACGCCCGCTCTCAAGATCCGATCCGTCCCTCCCCGTCTGCCTGCAAACTGCGCAGCATCGGTTCGGTGAGTGCCCACATCATGGGTCGGGCACATATGTGCACGTGTATCCGTGCGATCTCCTTAGGCGCCTCATACAAGAACTGGTAATCACTAGGATCGCCACCGATCTTGTAGACGATGAATGCCGGTGAACTCGGCACTTCTGGTGCTGCCAGCGCGAACGGCAGCGGTGGTCTGGTCTGGAGCGGTATCTCTCCTTGGTGAGTCCCTAGAGCAGATCCTGACGGAGAGTACTGATGTCTCATGATTTCCTGGATCACCCAAAGCGCGACACGCTCCAAAGCGTTCACCAGGCTCTCGGGCGGTGTAGCGAATGAGCTACCATGTGATTAACCTCCTGACGCAGAGGTCTTCTGAAGGGGTAGACAGATCCACTCCATCGAGCGCGCCTTTCTCAGTGAGAACCCTTTCCACCCGATGCCGTGTGAGCGGGTCCTCTGGAAAGAGCCGGGTCGCTTCAAGATAGCTGACATCGTCATACTTCTGAGCTCCTCGCCGATCTTCGTACGGATCGGATCTTCCGCCATCTCGGATGCAGATGGCGATGCAAGCTTGATGTCGAAGACCGTCCCACCGAGCGTGCCAGAATGTGTGGCATCCAAACCCACCGTCGATAGCGACGGGAAACACGTAGAGCCGGGAGGCTCCGAACTGCGTAGGCCCCGTCCCTCGTGCGACGGCCCGCAGGTTCCAGCGACGCACGTCCGCGCCTCGTGCAGGCGTGCCACCTGACCTATACCTGGTCGGGAAGGTGATGATTTGCTTCGCCAGTTTTCTCGCATGACATACACGTAAACATTAAATACGAGCTCGGCGCTCTCAGGTTGTCCCGTGAATCGGCTCGTGGAGCCGATCCACCCATGATTCGTATGAGGTTCTACGATAACAGGTGGTCCCGCTTGATCAATATGAGCTAAAACGACTCTACGATGATTTAGGGTTTTCACCACATAATCGGAACATCTACGTGATTGAGCCTGGCAGCCACGCAAGATGATAATAAACCAGCCCTAGATAAGGCCTAAAACCAACATGAAGTTGATTCCCGAATATCTTATCTAGGGCTAGCAAACCATACCCTACGTGCTATGGATCCTTCAACCCGCTTGCAAGGCCTAACTATGTAGATATTAAACTAATCCTTGAAGAACAAGGAGCAATCATAATAGATCGGATCTACTAAACAAGGATCAAGCGCGCCTACACCTAAGATAGGTGTAAAGGCAGCTAGATGTCTAAGGGTAGCATAGATAAAGCATATATCACGGTAGAACAATGCTAACCCTAACACATCTATGATAACTACGTTGCTCGCCATCAACAAGGCTTCAGCACGAGCAACGCATGAACAACGAATAAACGTATACTGCCTAGATCGCAAGATGCGATCTAGGCAGCATGATGCTTACCCGAAGAAACCCTCGAACAAGGGGTGGCGATGCGCCTAGATTGGTTTGTGGTGAACGTGTGTCCTTTTCTCAATAACCCTAGATACATATTTATAGTCCGTAGACTTTCTAACGTGGGAATAATCCCAACCGTGTACGAGCCAAATTTTACCTAACCGACACGTATCCTACTATATTTACAGATACACGGGCAAACTAGCCCAAACTTCGTGTACAAGGCCGATTCATGTATATCTTCCGTGCATATTCTCCAAGCCCATCTTAATCACGGCCCACCTCTGATCCGGTAAAGTGATAACACATGCCCCCTGGTTTTGGAAATGATAATTCCAAAACCACTGCCTTTTCTTCGTTGGGTCACGTCGTGGCAGGGTAAAACCGCCGAGTTCCTTCATCATGATGCCTTGCCTTCTCAACTTCTCCGTGTGATTTGACCGTTGTTTTTTTCTTTTGGCACCACTTCCTCGGAAACTGTGGCATTAAATCCACTATACCCCCTTTTATTTAACCGCGCCGAACAGTTCGCCTCTTCATCCCCTTGCTCCGTTCTAGCCATCGGCACCCAAAAATTCCCCGTCTCCTGTAGCAATGTCTTCCTCTTCTTCCTCCTCCGCCTCGTCGGATTTTTTTTTGTATTTTGATTTAGTGCAGCAAACAAAGTAGTAAATAAAACTAAGCAAGACAAAAACAAAGTAAAGAGATTGCGATGTGGAGACTCCCCTGTGCCAGCGTTGACCCTGGTAACGGCGCTATAAATTTTGCTTGATGCGCGTAGATGTACAGTGTCTTTCGTTCGACACGCATCCGTTGGGAACCCCAAGAGGAAGGCGTGATGAGCACAGCTTTCCTCAGAAGAAACCAAGGTTTATCGAAACTAGCAGGAAAGAAGCACCAGGATAAGCAGATGTAAAGCGCAACACTGTGATTCGGCGCCAACGTGGAACCTGCACAACACAAAACAAGTACTTTGCCCCAACGAAACAACGAGGTTGTCAATCTCACCGCTTGCTGTAACAAAGGATTAGATGTGAATGGAAGATGATTGTTTGTAAAAACAGTAGAAGTATTAAGAGATTGTATTTCAGTATAGAGAATTGGGCCGGGGTCCACAGTTCACTAGAGGTGTCTCTCCCATAAGATAAATAGCATGTTGGGTGAACAAATTACAGTTGGGCAATTGACAAATAGAGAGGGCATGACCATGCACATACATATTATGATGAGTATTGTGAGATTTAATTGGCATTTATAATAAAGTACATAGACCGCTATCCAGATGCATCTATGCCTAAAAAGTCCACCTTCGGTTATCATCCGAACCCCTTCCAATATGCTGTAACAAAAGATACATTGCATTAAGTATTGCGCGTAATGTAATCAATAACTACATCCCTGACATAGCATCAATGTTTTATCCCTGTGGCAACAGCACATCCATAACCTTAGAGGTTTCTACTCCCCGATTCACGGAGACATGAACCCATATCGAGCATAAATACTCTCTTGGAGTTACAAGCATCAACTTGGCCAGAGCATCTACTAGTAACGGAGGGCATGCAAGATCATAAACAACACATAGACATGAATTGATAATCAACATAACATAGTATTCTCTATTCATCGGATCCCAACAAACACAACATATAGAATTACAGATAGATGATCTTGATCATGTTCGGCAGCTCACAAGATCCGACAATGAAGCATAATGAGGAGAAGACAACCATCTAGCTACCGCTATGGACCCATAGTCCAGGGGTAGACTACTCACACATCACCCGGAGGCACCATGGCGGCGTAGAGTCCTCCGGGAGATGAATCCCCTCTCCGGCGGGTGCCGGAGGCGATCTCCTCGAATCCCCGAGATGGGATTGGCGGCCGGCGGCGGCTCGGGAAGGTTTTCCGGATCGTGGCCTCCGCACCGGGGTTTCGACGAAGGCTATTTGTAGGTGGAAGGGTAGGTCAGGGGGCGTCGCGAGGGGCCCAGAAACAGGTCGGCGCCGCCAAGGGTGGGGCCGCGCCGCCTACCTCCTAGCCACCTCGTGGCCCACCGTTGACTCTGGTCTTCCTGAAGCTTCGGCAACCAGGCCCCCGGGCGTTGATTTCGTCCACTCCGAGAATATTTCTTACTAGATTTCTGAAACCAAAAACAGTAGAAAACAGGAATGGCTCTTCGACATCTTGTTAATAGGTTAGTTCCAAAATGCATAAATATGATATAAAGTGTGCATAAAACATGTAGATATCATCAATAATGTGGTATGGAACATAAGAAATTATCGATACATCGGAGACGTATCAATACACGATGATGAAGTGGATGATAACTTGTATGACGCAACGAGATCTCTCGATTGGTCCCTGTCGCCAATGCAAAGCTCTCAACCCTGCAAGATATTCGCAACTCCACACACTTGCGCACGTAGCCGCCACCACAGCGGCAAGTTGCAACCGTCTAATTCTCAACAGCAGATCACACAAGACTTTTCAGGATCTACACAATATCAAATATGGTGTAGGGATTCAATAGTTTTGCTAGAGCAAACAACTAAGAACTAGGGTTTATCTTAAATGTGGTCTAAAGCAGCTAGGGGCCCCGGCACTTATATAGGCGTCGGGACGAGTTCTGGTCGAAAGATACAAAAATAACCGACCCAGTAATAGACTGTCGAGATGACTTGACGCAACCGGCTCCAGAATCCGTCACCGGCTGGGACCGATCGCCGGTTCCGTCCGTCAACCGGGTGGCAACCGAAAGTTGGTTTTCGTTTTGATCCACGCATCGCACGGTTTGGCGCCCGGTCACCGGCTGGACCTGGTTGGGGTCCTGGAGGCCGGCTCCAACCTGCCAGACCTGGCCAGACGTCTTCTTCGCGCTCGCATGCCTCCCGCTCCTTCCTCGTGCGTCCATGAGATATCTTTATGTCCAGCTCCATGTCCCGCTTCACGTCCATCTGACGCCCGTCTTCATGTCCAGCTGCTCTTCTCCTCGTGCGATGCTCGTCTCCCCTTGATACCTGATGATACATAAGTAATAGGACTTAGGCAGTATAAAGTTCTCATCAATCAAAGTACCGTTTAGAAACAAGTTCACCTGTTGTTTAAGTAGGTTCGCACGAGCCTTGTAATTGGTCCAATCCGAACTTCATTGGACTTGAGCTTCACAGCTGGTTCATCTTCACTTATCAGTGACGGAGGTAATGGTGTAATAGGGATGTCCTCATCAAAACCACTTGTGTTGATTTCCGTATGTTCGCTGCCAAGAAAAAAACATTCGAGGGCACACCCAGTCATCCAAACTGGAAAATCCAGCTGGTAACGGTGGCCCTGTTGGTTCTTTCGAGGAAGAACATCCAGAAACCTTGACTACTGGCTTCGTCTGGCCCGTAGCCATATTCGCTGTAAAGAAAGAACACTCTAAGATCTAACTACCAATTGCCGAGCCGGATTCGCCGGTGTGGTAGTGCCTGCGGCACGCTGTGTCATCGAACGCCTTGACGATCATCTCGCCATCACCCTCGTAGAGGAATGTGAGCTGGCAGCCAGGCTCGAGCTCGAGGTCGCGGGCGAACTTGTCCCACCCCGTGTGCAGGTACATCTTGCCCTGCCCGTCGAACAAGACCTCCGCATTCCACCGGCAGAAGTTGTAGCTGCCTCCCGTAGCTGCAACTGCGCTGGCTCGACGCCATGGACGAACTCGGCGAACTTGTCCGAAAGCCGCTTGATGCCGAGTGGATCGTCATCGATGCAGAGGAGGAACTCGGAGCAGCGGTCCTCCTGCGAAGACGAGGAGGGCGCAAACGACGGCGACCGTGGTGCCGTAGCTGCTCCACCACGGCGGCCCCTGCCCCGGCCACGGCCCCGGGGGCGCCCAGGGCCGCGGCCTCGACCGCCTCGCTGGCCACCAGGTCCCGCCATGGACTTCCTCGCGGGCGTGGCTGCGTCGCAGGAAGAGCTAGGCGGAGCTACGGTGGAGCTTGTGGCGGCTAGGGTTTGCTTGGAGGAGTGGATGAGGAAGAAGAAGACGCGTCCTCTTTATATAGGCCGGAGGCAGGAGACGGCTGCGGGACGCGTGGCATCGCCATTAACTTCGTTGGCGGAGGTGGGCGGCGGCCGCTCGGTAGCCGAGGCATCGCCATTAACGTGGCGCAGACTGCCGAAACGACGCAGCGGCGCCAGTCGCTGGCACGCCTGAGAAGACGCATCGACGCAGGGTCGCTGCCAGGCGGGCCCGACGAAACGTCTGTCAGACGCGAGCGGACACTTTCGGCGTCCGCGCAGCGTCTGCAGAGACGCATCCGAGACGCATATTTGGACCAGGTTTGCGTCGTCGCGGACGACCCGGTCACTTTGCGTCGCCCCGCTGGAGGAGGACCCAGACGCATTTCCGGTCACGGTGGACGAAAACGGTTGCTCAGCGTCCGTTTGCGTCGCGCCGCTGGAGATGCCCTAAGTGCAATTACATATTTCTAAGAGAAAAGTGCAACTCAAGTATTTTTTTTCAAGTGACTTAGACTTAAGAAAATCTCAGTCGACTGAGTTGACTGAGACGTAGCAAAACCGATTTCTTTTTTCTGTTTTCCTTTCTTTTCTTTTTCGTTTGGCGCTGCTTCTTCCACCCGTTTCACTAGAAGGAAGAACAAGTAGCCGTGATCTGTATTTTCATTTCAGGCACTGAACAGATAAAAAAAATGTTCATATACCTATTGAAAATTCAGTATCTAAGAAATATTATGCATCTTAAAATAAAATGTTCACGTATTGTTAGTGACTTCAAAAAAATAGCATACCACACACAAAAAAAGGTTCATGCATAATTTGGAAAAATAAAAAGGACACGCACACTAGTGGAGAAGAGGCCTTTGGACCCAAGCAAATGTCCCAGTGCAGAACCAAACCGGGACCAATGGGGGGGCTTGGTCCCGATTCGTTTTGCCCAGGGCGACCCACTAGCTGGCGCCTGTCCTGTAGTGGCCTTTGGACCCGGTTTGCCACGGCAGGGCACGGCAGGCCGTGTCAGGCGTGGGAAACCTTTAGTCCCGGTTTGTAAGATCCGGTTTGTAGTACAAACCGGGACAAAGTCCCCAATCTGGCTATATAACCTTTCCCCTGCCCAAGTGTGAGCCACACTTGGCCATTTTTTCACTTTCTTCACAAGAGGGTGTATTGCTCTCCTCTCTTCTTCACATGCACAAGAGGTGTTCGATGAAATGCTTAAAAGGATTTGCCACTTGAGTTTACACAAATCAAGCCACACTTAACTTGCTTTTTTCTTCTTCATCGAGGTTAACAACTTTATCCTTTTCATCTACAATTGATAAAATGCATGTGTATATATACATCGTGATGTTCTGTAATGGTTTTGATCAGCTTAATTATATCATGCAGATGAATCGGCAATGGATGTACATTGACCGACGGTTTGACGAGTTCACTTCGGGCCTGGATAATTTTATGGCCGTGGCGGAGGCAAACAAACATGGTGGCTTCATGTATTGTCCATGTGTGGACTGCAAGAATACCGTAAATTACGCTCACTCGAGTCTCATTCACAGCCACCTTCTGCGATCCGGTTTCATGCCCAGTTACTATTGTTGGACCAAGCACGGAGAAAGAGGGGTTATGATGGAAGACAATGAAGAAGAGGAAGAGGATGATGACGGTTATCCCAATTTCCCTGAATACGATGATACTGCAGAAGGCAATGAAGACAATGAAGTAGAAGATCAAGAGGCACCAGATGAGCCTGATGATGATCTTGGTCGGGCCATTGCTGATGCAAGGAGAGAATGTGAAACTGAAAAGGAAAGGTTGGCCTTCGACAAGATGATAGAAGATCACAACAAATTGTTATACCCAACTTGCGAAGATGGCCATAAAAAGCTAGACAGCACACTGGAATTGTTGCAATGGAAGGCAGAGAACGGTGTCACTGACTCAGGATTTGGAAAGTTCTGACAATAATTAAGAGGAAGCTTCCAAGGGGTAACGAATTGCCCACCAGTACGAAGCGAAGAAGATTGTCTGCCCTCTAGGATTAGATGTGCAAAAGATACATGCATGCATTAATGACTGCATCCTCTACCGCGGTGAGTACGAGAATTTGGATGCATGTCCGGTGTGCACTGCATTGCGGTATAAGATTAGACGAGATGACCCTGGTGATGTTGAGGGCGAGCGCCCTAGGAAGAGGGTTCCTGCCAAGGTTATGTGGTATGCTCCTATAATACCACGGCTGAAACGCTTGTTCAGAAATAAAGAGCATGCTAGGTTGTTGCGATGGCACAAAGAAGACCGTAAGAAAGACGTGATGTTGAGGCACCCTGCTGATGGCTCCCAATGGAGAAAAATCGATAGAGAGTTCCCAAACTTTGCACAGGATGCAAGGAACTTAAGGTTTGGTCTAAGTACAGATGGCATGAATCCTTTTGGAGAGCAGAGCTGCAGCCATAGCACCTGGCCTGTGACTCTTTGTATATATAACCTTCCTCCTTGGTTGTGCATGAAGCGGAAGTTCATTATGATGCCAGTGCTCATACAAGGCCCGAAGCAACCCGGGAACGACATTGATGTGTACCTGAAGCCATTAGTCGAAGAACTTCTACAGCTGTGGTCCCTAGCAGGTGTACGTGTGTGGGACGAGCACAAGCAGGAGGAATTTGACCTAAGAGCGCTGCTTTTCGTAACCATCAATGATTGGCCTGCTCTTGGTAACATTTTAGGACAGTCAAACAAGGGATACAATGCATGCACGCACTGTTTACATGAGCTCGAAGGTGATTATTTGGAAAAATGTAAGAATGTCGTGTACCTGGGGCATCGTCGATTTCTTAGGCTTACCCATCCCGTAAGAAAGAAAGGCAAGCATTACAACGGTGAGGCTGATCACCGGAGGAAGCCTCCCCATCGTGATGGTGTTGATATATTTGGTATGGTCAAGGATCTAGATGTAATATTTGGAAAGGGTCCTGGCGGACGGTCTGTTCCGAATGATGATGTCGGACACGCGCCCATGTGGAAGAAGAGATCTATATTTTGGGATCTACCCTATGTTGTGATGGTGGATGAAGTGTTGAGAGATTATGAGGGGTTGGTGCTTGAGCACCCTGCAGGTGAAGATGGGAAAATCAAAGAACTGGGAGAAGCCCGTAGAACCACCGTGCAATGGCGGAAAGAGAACATTGTGTTTCCAGGTGAGAAGCCAACAAGCAGGCCACCTCGTCCGCCTCCTCCGCCACCTGCGCAGTCTCCTCCGCGTGATTCTCTCCTCGCGCGATGATGATTCCCTGTGCATGAGCAGTCTCCTCCGCGTGAAAATACTCCGCCGCCTCCTCCTCCTCGTCAGGAGACTCCGCCGCCTCCACCTAAGCAAAAGAGGAAGCTAACCGCGGCACCTCCTACAGCTCCGAAGAGATCATCAACTCCGATGAGGGCACAGACTCCAGAGTTGTTACCACATGAGCAGACTGAAGAGCAAAAGGCGTTTCTTGCGCCAAAGAAGATGTTTATTCCACCGCATACAGTGAAGCACTTTGCCGAGACGAGAATGAAGAGACCTGAGCTGAGAGCTGATTATGACCGCTCTCTTGGACAGTCCTCTAGAGTGAGCAAAGAAGCAAAAAAAGTCGCCCAGCTTGGACAACAGGACATTCAGGCCGTACCCCACTTCGTCGTGCAGCCCTATGATGATCCAGAGACGGCATCGATGATCGAACGGGCGGCTAGAGCTCAGGGAGCATCAGTTGAGTACGAAGATTACTATCCAACGGCTCAAGTGGTAAACAAGTATAGATACGGATCTGATCTCGTCAAACCTGGCGAGCTCGCGCGTCTAGGGACTCAGATGCGAAGGTTGCATGAATGGTACCTGAAAGCCTGTCGAAGAGGTGATCGCTACCTCACGGTGTATCTTAGAGATGAGCATTACTTCCGGGGCCGAGGAGATAAACCTTGAGTTAGAAGAACTGTTTCAGTTATTCAATCAAGACGCCCTCGACAAAGCTGTCATCAGTTGCTACTGCCTGTAAGTGATTTATTTATGTAATCAAGTCTGTAGCTCAACTCATTCATTTGCACTAACAATTATCCTCACTATATTCTTTGTGTACACTATACATTTAATTATGCAGAATGAAGAAGCTCGAATACAAAAGAGGCAAGCTCCTACCGCTGGGGTTCATAGACCCAGACACAGTTCACGTTACGGTTCGGGACTTCGCCAAGGACACAGAGGACAACATGGTAATGTTTTTAGAGAAGCAAGCAGATAAAGATGATATATTCTTTCCCTACAACTTCCAGTGAGTGTTATATATAACATACATTATGCTTGTGCACCTTCCACTTTATTCTCGTAATCATTGAGCTATGCTTGTGCAGATTCCACTTTATTCTCCTAATCATTGATCTTCACAAAGGAGTCGTAAAAGTCATGGACTCGAAACGTAAAGAATATGCGGAATGGGCGGACATGGCTGCCATCCTCCAGAGGTAATTTCAATCAATTTCGTATTGGCATCTTCATCTGTTCTAATTCGACGATATCATCAACTAATCAATAACTCATTTACTCATTATTTTTGCCGGGCAGGCTTGGAAACGGTTCATCAATACTGTTCCGGGTAAATGGAAACCGGAGCTTACATTTCAAGATTACCCTGTAAGTAGTACTATATATATAGCTATGTCCGTGAAACTCTATATATGATATTTACTTTCAATACGATGCTTGATTATTAGTTTGATCGAACTATTTTTTCATAAAGTGTATGAGGCAGGAACCCGGGAATAACTTATGTGGATACTACGTCTGCACCTTCATTCGTGACATGGCCTGTCCCAAGGGTGGGGATGCCCGTATACACCAGACTCGTGTACGATAACAAATTTTCACAATTAATCTTAATTAGTACCATCTATTGTATTGAGTTCCATTCATATATTGATCTCCTTTTTTAAATATAGATGATACGCCTGCGGGACACTCTCATAATGGAGGATCAAATACGAGCAATTCAAGAGGAAATCGCGGGATTCTTTGTTACCGAGGTCATTACCCCAGGCGGAGAGCACTATCGGCAGTTCGTAGATCTTGATCGTGCACTTCGTAAAGGCAAATAGATTTAGTAAAGAGATCCGACTTTATATTGTAAATATGCATGCATTACGTGTACTGTTGACGATGTCTATATATATTCACGACGATTTTTTGTGGTTTCTTGAATGATATATATGCATTGCTGAAACTCTGCCGCGGCAGAGAAACGCCCTGTTTCTCTGCCGCGGCAAAGAAACGCTGGTACAGCCTAAACCTGTGCCGCGGCAGAGAATTGCTACCCAGGCCCGATTCGTACCACGAACCGGGACCAAAGGCCATCCACCGCGAGCTCCCTGGCCGCACCACGTGGCGAGGCCTTTAGGCCCGGTGCAACTTTGAACCGGGACTAAAGGGAGGATCCTTTAGTCCCGCCTAATTGGTTCTGGTTTGGGAACCGGGACTGAAGGCCCAAATGGACCGGGCCTATAGCCCCGTTTTCCACTAGTGGCAATTAAATATAATGCAACAAAATGATTTTCTAAACAAGAAACATATACATGAAAATATAAATCAAAGAACTAATATAAAAAATAAAAGAAAATAAAAAGGAAAGATGAAGCAAACCGAAATAAGTCAAGGGAAAATATGTATAACCCAACTGTGTAAACTGAGACATTGGTAGAGCACACACATTAGAAACAAAATCAAAATATGTGATGGCTACCAAGAAATTCTATTGCTCAGTTAGAGGTTCCTGGTGCGCATACTGGAGAAGCACCGGCTGCGACATCGGTGCAGCTTAATGGTGGTAAGAAAGAGTGCACAATCACTAAACCGTGCAGCAGAGACGAAACAATAATAAAGCTAGAAATTGAAGGGAGCAGAGTGATGGAGAATCGGAGAGGCAAAGAGAATGGGACAAATCAGTTCTGAATGGCTTGGTAATCAAGATAAAACATGGAAGACGATGGTCGAGAGGAAGACACAAATGTCATGCAAGGTGTTGTGAAGTGTATATGTGGATTGCCTAGCCCTTTCCATCAGTTCCGACTTTTGGTTCAAGTGGCTAGTGTATGAAGCTTAACATGGTATCAGAGCAAATTTTGGTTCTATTTTTCTAGTCCGTGCGTGCGTCTTGGCTTGTTCCGCGCCGGCTACCTCTTTCCCGCCGCCGGCAGCCTCTTCCCCGCCACCGGCCGCCACCCTGCCTTCTCCCGCCGGCCACCGTCCCCGGCCACCTCTTCCTCGTCGCCGGCCGCCTCTTCTCCGCCGCCGGCCGCCCGTCCCGCGCCTCCAGCCGCTCCCTGCTCTCCGTCCGCGCGGCGTCCCGCGCGTGGCTATGCTGCCCGATCGATCTGCCGCCGGCCACCGCCGACCGCCGCGCCTCCCGTCCAGGCCCGTCCCGCGCCTCCCGCTGCGTGTCTCTTCCCGGTCCGTTTTCTCTCTCCTGAGTTGACTTCGATCTGGAAAAAAAAGCAAAAAAGAAGAAGATAGAGCTATGTCTTCCTCGGGCTATGTTGCGATCCCTCGCTGCCCGGTGAGCTTTGATGGCGCGAATTACCCTGATTTCGCTGCCTTCATGCGCGTCCACATGCGCGGTCTTCGTCTTTGGGGTGTGCTTTCTGGCGAGGTCCGCCGCGCCCCGTTGCTCCTACGGTGCCTGTTGCACCGCCACCTGTTGCCCTTGCCCCTGATGCCACTCAGGCGGATAAGGATGCAGCCAAGAGTGCTGATGACACTGCTCTGGCTGATTATGACCGGAAGGTCCAGGACCACTCTACTGCCGTTGCGACTTACCGGCTGGATCTGACCGAGTACACTCAGTGGATAGATGAGGATGCTCGTGCTGCTGCTGTTCTTACCTCTAGTGTTCTGCCTCAATATGCGGCTTAGTTTATGGGTCTTACCACTGCTGCTGCTCAGTGGGCTTTTCTTCGTCAGCGCTATCAGCCGTCTGGGGATGCTCTCTACCTATCTGTGGTCCGCCAGGAGCATGCCCTTCAGCAGGGTGATTCTACTATTGATGAGTTCTACACTTAGAGTGCTGCTATTTGGCGTCAGCTTGATTCTATCCGTATAGCTGTGTGTGCCACCTGTCCCTGCTGTCTGACTGTGCGCGCGGATCTGGAGTTTCAGCGCGTTTTTGAGTTCTTGTCGCGGCTCCGTAAGGAGTTTGAGCCGCGACGGGCCCAGCTGCTTGCCCGTGGTCGTGTTCCGCTCTCTGAGGTACTTGCTGAGCTTCGTGATGAGGATACTCGTCTTCGTGGTGCTGGTCTTCTTGATGTTCCCTCTGTTCTTGCTGCTCGTGGCCCTCCTGTGTCGTCTGCTCGTGGACCTCCTATACCGCCGGCTGCGTTGCGGCCTCCGGCACATCCGATACTTCCTACTCCTCCATTCCAGGGTCAGCGTCAGCCACAACAGCCTCGTGGTTCGACATCACCTCCTTGCACCTACTGTGGCAGGCCTGGCCACACTATCTCTACTTGGTGGCAGAGGGATCCTAACTTACGCCCGCCGCAGCATACTCGTCGTCAGGCTGGTTCTTCAGGATCTTCTGCTGTTGCGCTATCTGATCAGGACATTATCCGTGGTCTGCTCGCTGGTACAGGCTCTTCCTCGACGGGTACTGCTGGTTCTGTGCCTGGCTCTTCTGGCACCGCGCGACCACCACCTTCCACACAGTCAGGTACGTCATCCCTGTGGTATCTGGATTCTGGAGCTTCTTTTCATATGACCTCTGCGTCTTCTATTCTTTCTTCTCTTCGCTCTCTTGTTTCTCCTGTTCGTGTCATCACGGCTGATGGTACCTCTCTTCCTGTTTCCAGTCGAGACACCCTTTCTACTACCCCTTTCTCTGTTCCTGATGTTTCTCATGTTCCTAGTCTTAAGATGAACCTATTTTCCTTTAGTCAGCTTACTGATTCTGGTTGTCGCGTCATTCTTGACGCTGATTCTTGTGCTGTTCAGGACCGCCGTACACAGGCCCTAGTTGGAGCTGGCCCTCGCAGCCTTTAGTCCCCAGGGCTCTGGAGTTAGACGGCTTGCGTTCCTGCTACCACTTGATCTGCCAGTTCTCCTGCGGTTCTTCCTTGTCACTGGATCTTTTCAGTAGTGGCATCATCGGCTGGGTCACCTCTGTGGCTCCCGTTTATCGTCATTGGTTTGTCGTGGTCTTCTGGGGTCTGTCTCAGGAGATGTGTCTTTGCATTCGTGTCAGGGTTGTAGGCTAGGCAAACAGATTCAGCTTCCCTATCCTACTAGTGCGTCTGTATCTCATCGACCTTTTGATTTAATTCATTCGGATGTTTGGGGTCCGGCTCCCTTTCCTTCGAAAGGGGGTCATTGATACTATATTTTGTTTATTGATGATTTTTCGCGATACACCTGGTTGTTTCTTATGCACTCTCGCAGTGAGGTGCTTTCTATTTATCAGCGTTTTGCAGCCATGGTTCGTACTCAGTATTCCACGCCTATTCGTGTGTTTCGTGCTGACTCTGCAGGAGAGTATATCTCCCAGCACCTACGTGGTGTTCTTGCTGAGCAGGGCACCCTTGCCCAGTTCTCGTGTCCCGACGCCAGTTCAAGTGGCTAGTGCATGAAGCTTAACATGGTATCAGAGCCCCAGGTCTCGAGTTCAAATCCTGGTTTTCGCAATTAAGCCTAAAAATTGTTGTTGCCCCCTGACATAGGCATCCCCAATGGGTGTAATGTCCCAGGTTTAGAGACGATCGAGGGGTAGATTTTAGAAAGGGATGTGCATTGCATTGTAATTTACGGGGAAATTTCGCGCTTTTAAAACAAAACTGCATCGAAGGGGAACATGTTTCTCTCTCGACACCTTACAGAGTTAGGGTTTCGAGAGTGCGATGAACTTGTTCCTACTTATCTAAATTAGGGTTTTGAGAAGAGAGAAGTGATATTACATTAAAATCTTAAGTTGCATGATTGAATTATAAGTTAAGTTGTTTGAATGAATTCAAACCAAATTTGAATATGAATTTCAAATTCAAACATCAAATGATTATCAAATAATTCAAATTTGAGATAATTTAACACACAATTATCATTAAGCAAGAATATAAGTAATACAACAATTGCATTAAGCTCATTAAGGAAAACTTGAGCTTTATTGATAATCACACACATGATACATTGTCTTTACAATATTTAGAATAGAATTATGAATTACAACATATTACAAGAATTGGACAAAATAGAAAAAGAAAAGAAAAGGAAATTTACAATTCAATGATCTATCCTAACACTACAAGCTAATCTTCATTTAGCCTTGTACTTGATGATCTCCATGATCCTTGGAGCATCAGGTTGATCCCTGCAAACAACACAACATAGAGCACATTATGCCAAGTGGCATTGCCACTTGGCAGGTTAGCAAACAATTGAAATGAAGAGGATATGATCAAGTCTCTGCCGAGCAGATCCATGCCACAGATAGGACCAAGTCCAAGTGCACAGCACTTGCACACACACACAACCAGGCAGCACACAAGGCTGTGTGCATGTGTAACACACACACAGTGAGTCACCATGGTAAGTTGTGGTGCTGTCGACCAAAGAAGCCATGGCTGGCCATATAAAAGCTTTTCACAGCCAAACCCTAGTCATTTGATTCAACCATCGGCAGAACTGAACTGGTAAGCCACAAGAACACCAAGAACAGCTAGAACAGATAGAACAGCTTCACTGCTCAATCTGCTCCAGCACACCACTGAATTAAATCAAGCTTCATCAAGTCACCAGGAGGAGCAGGGCAAGCAAATCAACCATAAGATCAACACATAGGCAAACCTCTACACCAACATCACATTCTAGGAGCTGGAGAGAGGTATACCAAGCATCATGGACAAACCAGATGGTTTTGTTCATATATAAGCATATGCATCAATCACATATAATCAAAAGGGTGTGATACCCAAGTTGTGTCATCATCTGGCTACTAAGCCATATGGTGCAAGCAAGAGCAGAAAGGCCACTGGTCAACCATCAAAAGGGAACAACAATTATGTCAATCATTGCATAACTGAAGAAATCCAGCAAGAGATGAGAGCACAAGTTAGCCTAGTTACACACACTTAGCACCTACAGCTAGTTTGACCATCAGACCTAGACAAAACATTGTCTATATGTTTTCAACATCAAGAGCTACTGGCAATCCAATAAATGGATCACCCAGAAAGCATTTGGTGAGCAACAGCAAGCCAACAAATAGGGGAGCTACCCTAGGGCAGCATATAACTACTGCCAGGGTCACCTCAAACCCTAGAACAGCCAAACCAACAAGCCAAATACAAATATCATCACCCTGATTGGGTTCAAAGAAGAGCTAGGGTTCCCAACCACTGTTGGCATCCATCTAGCCCAAGCCAATCAATTGTGATGATCATCACTGTATCACAGTTCACATCAATTATCCACTCCATCAATAAAGGCAACACAGATAATTGATATTAACAAGCAAATCTTGAAACAAACATTTGCTAATGATCCAGAGGATCACTGCAAGTATCAGCTGATGCTTGAGCAAGCACCAGCACTGATCTGTGCCACACACATACACATAGATAGGTAACAGCAATGCACAGGCAACAGGTAAGCAAACCAAATCATGATGATCACATGATCATCAGAGCTTGCTATAGCATGCTAGAGCATGCTAGAGCATCACTAAGCAACAGAGCATGGACCAGATATTTAATTGGCCACAGATATTCAACAATTGTTTCACAGATAACCAAATGGATAATTAAATGATTGTATCCAGAAGCACATCCAAGGCAGGATGAACCACTGGATCAAGATAAATAAGTAAAGCACTTAGTGCTCATCACTGAATCATGCAGTTAAACCAACAATAATGCTCAATTGAGCATACATATGAAATTGAGCACAAGGGACAGCATACCATTGCCCTGGTACTTGCAAATAGCAAGGAATACACTTAGTAATCAAGCCAGGGCAGCCAAATTGAATACACATGAGTGTCTAGCAAGAATAGTAACTAGAACAGAGGCACAGGGAAGGATTCAAGCCAGAAATGCAAGATTAAACAAGCATGTGGCTCTGGAACATGCACAGAAATGTGCACAACCAAGATAGCAAGAATTAAGCATAGCCATTAGGCAGAATAGGGCAGCACCGTAGCTAGGATTCATGGCAGTAGCACAAGCAGCACAACAATAGCACAAGTAGCACAGCAGCAGCACAAACAGCACAGCAGCAGCACAGCAGCTAGCACGGCCAGCACCTCTACGAGGACAAGCAGGCCAGTGGCCAAGCTAGACGAAGAAGAGGAGGAGAAGAAGAAGTAGAAGGGTAGGAGAAGAACATACCAGGGAGGAGATGGCCGACACGGTCATGGCGGCCATGGCGGCGCGCGCCGGAGCACGGCGGCACCAGGCCTGGCCAAGCCAAGCCCTGGCGACCACCACCGCACCCTAGCGCTGCACCACGCGCAGGGGAAGCGCCTGGAAGAAGGGCCACGGCCTCTCCAACGCACGGCGGCGGCGGACGCCGAAGGCCTGGCGCACTGGAGGGACGATGGCGAGCGAACAGCGACGCCAGCGACAGATCGACGCGGACCATCTGGTTCGCCGTCGAAAGGCGGTCCAGATCCGCATCACCTCGTCGCCGGCGACGGCCTGAGGCGGCGGAGATAAAGCGGCGACGGCGGAGGCGATTTTGGTCGCGGGAGCCGAAGGGGATTAGGGTTAGAGAGCGAGGGAGGAAGACGACGCGACTGGGTCGGTTGGACCGAGCCCACTGGGCTGGTCCAACCTAACCAGCTCGGCCGCCTGACAGTGGGCCCGAGGGGTATTTTGGACATTTCCAAAATACCCATTTAAGTGAGTATTTCTAAGAATTTTATAAAATAGATTATAGCTCTAAAAAAATAATTAAAAATATGAAAATTGAGCAGCATAAAATTCTCTATCTAAATAAAATATCAAAGAGAATTTTTGAAGACAATTAAGAATAAGTCTTAATTTGATGATTTAAATAATGATTTAAATCACACATATTATTTTCAATAATGAAAATAAGTCCATAAATACAATTAGAGTTTAAAAACACCTTGACAACATTTCAAGGTTGTATTTTACCCTAAACAGAGTATCCCTAAATTATTCTTAGTATTAACCTCTCACATGAAATAATAACGACATCGGAAGGGGGAATCAAACCCTAAAACTAGAATCATGCATAATTGCTTCTTTAACCATTGCCCTTATCGGACAATGATGCTATTTTTTAGAGACAGAGGACAAGGGTCAGTCCACACCTTCCAACTGCAAAACTTTGCAGTGTTCAGGCAAGTTCATCACTTGCTCATGTCATTTGAGTATTTCTATCAAATTACTTGCAAAGTATTATGGTTATCACTATCGCATAAAAATCAAAACCACTACTTTCATAACTATGAATATGACTATGTGGTGGACAATGGAACCATGGATTGTGTTGATATGGTGGAGGTTCCATTGCAAGGGTTATATCCATCTAGGATTAAACAACAAATGTCGCCAGTGATTCTTGTGCCGTAATACCCGTGTTAACCATAAGATCCGGAGTGGGACGGAGTAGTCAAAAGTGTTTCCACCTCTCGTTCATCAACGGATGCGCTCTACCGTAGTACACTTGTAATCCAAGGGGGCAAGCTGGTGAGGCTGGGGAGTCCTAAGTCCCCACGGCATTGTCCGTAGTACACTTGTCGCCCGAAGGAGCAAGATGGTGAGGCTGGGGAGTCCTAAGTCCCCACGGTATTGCGGTCTATGATGGGTTGCAGCTACCGGCGAAGGAGTTTGGTTCGATCCCAGACTGTCGTCATGGTCGAGGTCCACCCTGAAATATATGGGAATAATGGGACCGGCGTGGACCCAGGGTCGGGGCATGCAACAAAGGGTGGGTGTTCGAGGTAGCGGAGGAACATGATTGGCTAGACCTTATACCGGGCCTCACACCGAAGGAAGTGTGGACGGGAAAGCTGCCCGGTTGGCACCAAGGTTAAGATCTCTTATGGGTAAAGCAACACACCTCTGCAGAGTGTAAAGCGTGACCTGTCACTCCTGTTCCGGGATATGGACTGCGAACGCGGCCGGAAAGGAGCTCCATGAAGTTCTAGTAAACCGGTGAAGGCTGACGGACATAGCTCTTTGGAATAAAAGCAATCTCTTGAAGAAATGTTTATCAAAACCTGCATTGGTGTTAGACTTTCTGGTCTAATATCGTAGCTAGAGCATTAAACACCTCTTATCTATAATGAACTTGTTGAGTACGCTCGTACTCATACCACTCTTAAATCCCATGCTTAGATTGTCTGAATCGTCTGGAGGAGGACTACGACAACAATGAAGGAGCCGAGATCATCGGCTATGAAGAACCAGACCTCTCTGGAGGTATCGAAGGCGTAGACTATCTCATCGTCACGGAACCGGGGAGGCTTCGGGAAAGATCAAGCTTAGAGACATCCAGTAGTAGTAACCGAGCAGCCCGAACTCTTAGTATTTAGCTGCTCGAGGAAATAAATGTATAACTTAATGAGACTCTTATATTGTAAGCTAAGTTGGGTTTGCCTCGAACCCAGGAGTATCCCTCTTAGGACCCAAGAGGAGCTCCGAGACGATATGTGTATGATGTTTGTAATTATAAATGAATGAGTTATGGACCTGCTATGTTCTGTACTACTCTGAGGGATGTAATATTTGCGGAATGGTACTTCGTGAATGTTATATCAACGACTGGCATACTACAACATGCAGTGGTATGCAGGGTCACCACAATGGGCCTGCCGAAGATGGTACCCGGGGTTTACTGAAGGCCCACGACCCGAAGGATAAGAAGAATCGGAAGCCCAAGTTGCTAGTTAAGGAAAGCTAGAGTTGTATTAGGAGAGAACACTTGTAATATTGCGGGATGAGTTGGAAACCCTCCCGGACTCTGTAACTTGTGTATCGCGAATCCCTCGGCTCCACCTCCTATATAAGGGGGAGGGACAAAGAAAGCATCGATTCATTGTCTCACAAACCCTAGTTTTCATATCGTTGAGTACTTTTCGGCTGAAACCTTCGAGATCTACTTGCCCTCTACTTCTAGCTAAAACCCTAGTCTACAACCCGTAGGCATTGACAAGTTAATCCCTTGTCACCCCCCTCTTTAGCCACCGCTGTTTCGGTGTGCTCTTCTTCTTTCACGTGTTGACTTTCTCTTCTCCCGTCACACGCGAGTGGGGGTGTTGTGAAGTGTATATGTGGATTGTCTAGCCCTTTCTATCAGTTCGAACTTTTGGTTCAAGTGGCTAGTGCATGAAGCTTAACACAAGGCACATGAATTGCAAGATGGAATGGTGTGTAGATGATTTTCTAGGCCGGCATGCACATACGAAGATGGGGATAACAAATGGACAGACATATCTAGGGAAATATGCTAACTTGGTATAGAAAATGCAGGTTTTATTTCCTCTTATACTAACTTCGGACATGGCGATTTACATGGGCTTCAGTAGAGAGAGGTTTTGGACATACGTATATACTTTACAGACAAGGACTGAAGCTTGACTGAACAGGTGCTCGAGTATGGCTTACATATTTATCAAGGCTTGAAGAAACCCAGAGAAAGGACAAAAAGAGACAATCAATCACAAAACAGAGAGATTGGTTCTAGTGGACAAGAACATACTGGAGTTCCACTACACTACGGTGATGTTCAGGTACAAACAGGGTTCGAGCCTATTTAAATTTGTAGTTTTAAAATTTTGAGTTCAAATTCATCCATAAAGATCTGTGCACCACACTTTTAGGTAACTGCAAATATTGTTGCCCTAATTTTTTTTTTAAGAAACACAATACAGACGCGGAAGCTTACCCATATGTTTGTATACTCACTCCTCTGATGAACTAGGTACCACTGCTCTCTTATCAATCCAACCGCAAGTTGGTTCTCCTTCATAAATTCTTTTCATGTGGTGCCAAAAAACTTTGTTGAGCCTCCCTGTACATACATAATATAAGAAACTTGCCCGTGCATCACGCGTTGCCTTGTAACTATTTTATGCTAGCTTGTATGATCGATATAATCAGGGACCTCACATAATGCTACTTGTTATTGCTAGCAAGACGTGGCAGATCGTTCTTTGGTCGTCTACGCTGTATAGTGTTTATGATTTATGATGATGTCGCATGCCTACCGTTGTGTGTTGTGTGACATGTAGGGCACATGTGCTAGTCTCAACCAATAAAACTGTAGGGCTGCTCGGTTTCGATCGAACTGATGGGTTAGGAGAACCAGATCTTAATACATGTAGACAAAGTTAAAAGCTAAAATGTACATACCTCAACGGCTAAGTTTTCTAGAGTTTTGCGGAAAGTACCATGTGCACATGAGCACAAGTGCTCCTTGGACTTTTGGATTTTTGAAAATTTTCAAAATCTCGCTCTTTTATGTTTTCAAAAATTATGATATTAAATATGTAGATAGATTTAGACACGAGGAGTGTAGTCAAAAAAGTCCCATTAAAAAATACTTTGTATTTTGGAAAATACAAAAAAGACAAATTTCTGACTATAAATAGTAGTACAATAGTACGTATATTTTGTCAGTTTACTGTCAGAAATTTGTCTTTTTTGCATCTCCCAAAATATAACGTATTTTTTGACGAGACTTTTTTGATTCCAATCCTTGTATACACATCTATCTACATATTTAATGTCATAATTCTTGAAAGCAGAGAAATATGAGAATCTAAAATATTTCAAAAATCCAAAAGTGAAGGGAGCACTGACTCCCATGTGCACAAAATCCTCGTCCAGAGTTTTGCCATATGTTTACTACATATATACTCAGACACTCAGTGGATATAGTAATTAAAATGGCACACAAGTACACAGTACCATGCATGCATAACATATACTTAGTCTGTTAGAGCATCTCCACCGGCGTCCTCGATAGCGGCCCCGATAGCTTTTTGGGGGCCGGAAGCGAAAATAGGCTCACACCGGCGCGCCCCATACAGCGCCGGCGATTTTTCGAGCCCAATAGAAGCGCCGACAACCCCGTGCCGGCCTCTTCGCGAAGGGCGCGAATCGGACGCGCCGGCGCCTCGCGAGGCTAAAAAATTTGGGCGTGGGAGCCGCCTGTCAGTGACGCCAGGGCGCTGCGCGGGATATTTTACCGCCACGACGCACCCGCCATGACGCCGCGCGGGAAATTCTCCCGCCGCGACACCGCGTGGGAGGTTTCCCGCCTCGCCGACGTCTATATTATCCCTCCTCCCCTGCCTCATTATGGTGCAAAAACCCTAGAAAAATAGCACAATGTTCGATTCGTGGGACGAGGCGGCGCTAGAGGCGGCCGTAGAAGTCGTGGAGGCGGACCCGCAGCTCGCAGAGTACGAGGCGTGGGAGGAGGCGGCGCTAGCGGCGACCGTAGATGCCTATGTCGCGGATGAGCGGCAGGGCCAGGAGGCGGAGCGGCGGCTGCGGGTGACCGAGGAGGCGTGACGGCGGGCGCGCAGGAGGTGGCGCGGCAGCGGGAGGAGGCGGAGCGGCGGCAGCGGGAGGAGGCGGAGGAGGCGGAGCGGCTAGAGTTCCTGGAGGCGCGGCGGCGGCGGGAGGAGCTGACCCGGCGCGGGTGGGAGGTGCGCCAGCAGAAGGGGTGGGAGGAGCTTGCGCTGCGGCGGTTGCAGCGGGAGGAGACACAGATTCAGGAGGAAGTCTGCGAGCGGCGGCGTTTGGCGGAGATGCAGCTCCTCCTACAGAGGCAGGAGTTGGGTCACCGTCGGCGGCGGGAGGACCTGGAGCGGCAGCTGCGTCAGGAGGCGGTGGCCGCGGATAGAGCCGCCTACTTGACGTTCGTGGCGGAGAGAGCAGGGGATCATCGATGGAGGAGCAGCGGAGAGAGCAGGGGAGAGACCACCGGAGAGAGCATCGGGCGATCGTCCACCTCCATAGAGCCAATTGGCCAATAGGTAGTAGGCTAGAGATGAAGCAGGTTTCATATGTCATCCGGGGTTGAGGAGTGAATAATGTTTTACTCGGATTTGCCCGAAAATATTATTCATTCCTCGATCCTGAATGACATTAAAATGAAACTTTAAGCATAATATAGTTTGTGTAAAAAAACTTCTATCGGGGCCGCCTGTTTGGGGCCGCCGGTGTGGGAACAACTCCCCAAAATAGAGGATGCAGTGCCGACGTCTTCCAAACGGAGATGCCGGCGCCTCTGCGGGCGCCTATTTGAGGGCTACCGGTGGAGATGCTCTTACAGTTTTTCACAAAATTAAAATAGTTTTTTACTTCAGATATTTGACTTCAATTATTTTGGAAGGAAGGAGTAGCTAGTAATGTATCCATACACTGATACACGTGCTATCTATGTACATGAGCCCGTGAGACTAAGTAAGCTGCAGCATAGAATCTTGTTGTTGTACATGTGCCCTGCAACAAATTAACAACTGCTTCGATGCTTGGTGCTAGTAATTAAGTGTTTTTTCCCTGCATCGTCCCCGCATGGGCGACTCGGGTGACAGAAATTACCCTAGCTGCTAGGCCGGCCGGCTCCCCTCTGTCGCCACCAGTGTGCTCCGACGGGCAAAGCCCGTGCGGCAGTGGGCGGCAGCATGGATCTGCTCTCACGCCGCGGCGTGGAGGCAGGCATTAGGTGCGGAGGTGGTATCTTCTGGTCTACGGCGGCGTGAGTTGAAAGTCTGGTTTGGGGTGTCGCGGCTTGATCTGGCGCGAACGCCGGGGCGGTAGCCCTGGGAAGGTGGTTTCGGCGGCGCATCGCGCAGCAACCTGCCATGGCAGCGGGGAGGTTGGCTCATGCCGTGGCTGGTGGTGCCTTACACGACGACGGAGGTCCCGTGCGGTGCAGCTCCGACACCCCTAGCGGCACGGCCGCGCTCGGCGGTGGTTTACGGCTTCCCGCGGCTCACGGTGGTGGCATTCTTCGGTGTTGGGGGTGGCGGAGGACGACTTGTCGACGAGGCTGTGGTCGGTGGCGGCCTCCTCTTCTGATGAGGTCGACCGGCGGGCAGTGGCGTGGGGGCCAGTCAATCTGCCTAATAAAGGCGGTTGTCATTGGTTCTTCTTCTGTGAAGATGGTGACCTTCCTGAGGTCGATCCTTCTTCATATGGACGGAGTGGTCAATTCCGGAAGGCTCCACCAACAAATGTAACAACGCACCTTATGCCTAAAGTTTGTTGGATCGGATGATATTCGGTCGTTTGCACCCATGCTTTTATTCCGACTGGTTGGTTCTTGAGGGAGCGACACAAAGCTCTCTTCTGTGTTGTCATCAGATGATATTCTGATCCATGTGAAATCAGAGGCGGAGAATATCATGAAGGCCGATTTGGAGGACCGAGGACTAGCAATGGAGGTTCGAGTCTGTGTGATGTTGATGGACTTGCTTGGTGTTATGTGTTTCGTAGCGACATTATGTAAGTGGGGACGGCAGCATAGGTGAAGTTCAGAGTCTTACCTTTCAGAGTGAAAATCCAAGGTCTATGCTTAATTGGTTGATGGCCTTGTTGAAGGTATTGTTTTAAAAGCAGTGACTATCTTCAGGGTGAAACCTAACATCTTTTGATGGAATCTTTTGATGGAACGACGACGACACTTGTGCACTGTTTCCCTATTGGAGCCGTTGTTTTTGAGAGCCTGAAGTTCTCTTGGTGGTGGATATATTGTTACTGCTAGGGCACGAATACCGTAGAGGATTTTTTTATTTTTTTTATTCTTTTTTGGTGGGTATTGTGTTGTTTCAGAGGTTGGGTGTAATTGGTATCTCTCAATATTAATAAATTTCCTTTATCTAAAAAAATCAAGCGATTTATATATATACTTTACTCGGCTTGACTCTTCAAAAAGAATATAAGGCTTAAGCTATAGAATGAGCGTAGTATACGGAAATTCAATTTGGCTCCCGGGTGCGTATGCTCCCTCTACCAAGAAATATATTTTGAAGTGTCGAAAATTTTTGACAAAAGATTCTACCTCTAGATCTCCACAATATATGTTCGTACGCCAAGTTTCGAGAAAAAATTGATATGTTTTGTGGTCTATATAAAAATGAGAAAATTTATGTTGTCACAAGCTTTATTTTAAGCACTGAATTTTGTCTTTTTACACACGCCGCAAGGCAAGTTGAATTTTGACCAAACAACTTTGTGGACGTGTAGCATGTGAAGATGTTCGTGCGAATTTTTTGTTTCAATTTTTTTGATGTTTCAAAATGTATCTAAGATGCATTTTAAAATAAAGAGATCATATGATCCTATGTGCCAAAACACCACTCCCCGTAGTATATAACTAGTAAGGTTTTCGTTTATATATGCGGTATCTATGATCCAGATACTAAGTATATAAAGTTGCACTAATAGAATCCTTGGATGATTGGAGCTGTACATCTTAGGATAAGATATTTGTCCCGATCAACAGAGCATAAGCACGGCACATCTCGTGTTCCACGAGTGAATAATTAAATCTATGTCAACTAGGTAGCGTACAAAAGATTGCAGATGCATGGTATATGTATCCGTGCTCCTGCCTCACCAGCCAATACACACTACTACACCGCACCAAAGACAGACAGAGCAATGGCAGGTCACGCACCGACGATGGCAGTCCCTACCGACGCGCAGCTGATCAAGGCGCAGGCAGATCTGTGGCGCCACAGCCTGTGCTACTTCACGCCCATGGCACTCCGGTGCGCCGTCCAGCTTGGCATCCCTACCGCGATCCACCGCCTCGGCGGCACGGCGTCGCTCTCCGACCTCGTCACGGCATTGTCCCTGCCGGAATCGAAGACGCCGTACCTCGGCCGCATCATGCGGCTGCTGGTCACATCGGATGTCTTGTCGTCCCCCGAGGATGGGATCTACTGCCTCCTCCCGCTGTCGTACCTCCTGGTGGAAGGCGTACTCATCGACGGTGAGGCCCATCAGGAGGCCATTGTGCTTGCCGCGACGTCGCGCCATTACCTGGAGGCGGCCCTGGGGCTGGCCGACTGGTTCAAAAAGGACCTGGCACTGCCATTGCCATCACCATTCGAGGAAGTGCATGGTGCGACGATCCTCGAGGAGAGCATGACGCTCCTCGACCCAGAGTCGGACAAGCTGTTCCATCAAGCCGTAGCTGCCCATGACCACATGGGGATCGGCACGATACTGCGGGAATGCCATGACCTATTCAAGGGACTGGACTCCCTCACTGACTGTTGCGGTGGTGATGGAACGACGGCCAGAGCCATCGTCCAAGCCTTCCCACATATCAAGTGCCATGTGTTGGACCTTCCAAAGGTCATCGAGAAAGCCCCGCCGAGTGAGGCAGTTAACTATGTGGCCGGTGACCTGTTCCATTCCATCCCGTCCGCTCAAGCTGTGATGCTCAAGGTATGACGTGATTTTTCTAAAATTAAAGTCCCATTTGGAAAAATAAAATAGAAATTGCGCGGATTCTATACCAAGAGGAGATTTGAGAGGTTGGAAATGGTTTTCTACACATACTTTGACAAAATTATTTATTTTTCATATGAAAACTACCATGGCGCTTGTGTATAGTTATATCGTGGTAAACAATTAATCTCATTAGTATTGCACTACTTAACCATGTCGAATTTGTACATGCTAGCTTGTTCTGCACTTCTGGAGCGACGAGGATTGCGTTAACATCCTATCTCACTGCAAGAAGGCAATTCCTTCCCGAGAAGCGGGAGGCAAATTGATCATCATAGATATAGTGGTCGACCACCCTTCTTCAAGGGAAATGTTGGAAACCCAACTGCTAATGGATGTGCTCATGTTAGTATGCACGAGAGGACGGCAGCGGGATGAAAACGACTGGAGCTCAATATTTACGAAAGCAGGGTTTAGTGACTATAAGATTGTCAAGATGCTGGGTGCTCGGGGTATCATCGAGGTTTACCCATAAGGCGTGCTGCCCATGCGATCATATGGTGTGTGCCTGGTATTAATATTTATTGTGTAATAAATAAATAAGTAAGGGCCTCACCTAATTGTACGAGAATGTACATGATTATATGGTAGCTGAAGTGTTAGGTTTGGTCACTTCAGAGCTGTTGTATGCAACTTTAGTTTGTGTAGTGTTTAAACACTCTGTGTGAGTTTCATATATATTTGTACGTGTCATGTTGGTATGCTCTAATAAGATGATGTAAACTTTGTTAATACCTTAAGGTATGTTTTCGAGACACCAGATTAATCAACGTATGCTAAAGACATATAAATCGATGATTTTAATCTTAACATATGCGATTAAAGATAAAAGTGTTACACACAACAATATAACATGCAGTACAAAATAAAATATATGGCACGTAAGGTAGACATATAAAGAAAGGGTACATGCCGGACCGGCGAGGGTATCCACAAAGCGACTACAAGCAGAAGATCCAAGGATGGAGGCGAGTCCCTGACGCGCTCGGGGGCTAATGACGAGGGAGTACCTAACATGGTAGGCCCAAAGGAGCGAGAGTCTCCAATCAAGATCTGTGTAGCCCAATCCAGTCACCACCTCACTCGATCTCTTCACCAAGGCCCAACATAGAGCCCAATCCATAGATCGATCGCCCAACAGCGGAGCAGGTGATGCATGTAAAATGCATACATGAACTTTATCCTTTATCATATTGAATTCCCACATATTTGCAACATATATGATGATAATAACATGTTTTACATTGATTTATGGGGATTTACCAATGATCCCCTTTATTTTCTTTATAACTCTGCAGAACAGAAAACCCTGTTTTCCGTATTTTTCACTTTTAGAGACCTATACGGAGTCAAATTGAGCTGAGATTTTTGAAGCGTTACTTTTTCATCGGGAGAAGCACCATAGAGCTTTGGAGGAGACCTGGATGGGCATGGGGCCCAAAATAGGTCAGGTGGTGCGCCCAAACATGGTGGACGTGCCTCCCACCCTCTTTCGGCCTTCGATCGTCCAATTGATCTGATTCTTTCGCCCACCGACGTATTTTGACCTACAAATCACTATATAAGGCCCCGAAGAGTTCTCGGGAGGAGAGCGTCGCAGAAGATAGAAACACAAAAACAGAGGCCTGCAGCAGAGAAGATTGGAGGGAGAAACTCCGCCGGGATCACCGCCGGAGGGATCTCCACCTTCTCCAACGTCTTCATCATCATCACCATGATCAAGGGGGCGTAGTCCACCTCTGGACTACGGATTTGTGTCAGAGCTTAATCTATTTCTCTCATGTTCTTCATAGTTCTTAGTGCCATATGAGCTTCCCTACATGATTATGCCCATATTTCTAATACATATGTGGTGGATCCTTATTCAATGATACTGTGCTATGAGATTTGATTGTATTATGTGTAAGATGTATTGATAGATGCATATTATGTATCCCGTTCTTAAGTATTTGGTCTGATCCAACATCTATGCAAGAGCGTGTGTGGGGTGATGTGTGTATTAGATGGAGTAGCATGGTTTTAGTGATCGAATAGTGACAACAAATTCATGACCTATTATGGTTTTGCCTTTTCTTTTGCTACCTCTCTAGGGATAAAGTAAATGCATGTGGTATGTTCGTCACGTGACAAAGGTGATGATCTTGTTTGTTCAAGGTAGCATATTTTATATTCAAACATCATGTCAAAGTACTTATGGCTATGCTCTGTTAATTCTTAATACAAGATTGCATGGAGTTTTCCCTTTCTTGTGGAGTATAAGAGAGAAGTGTTGCATCATCTCTATGTTAGGAAGTGATGCCCATATGAATGCGTATCTTTCACGTGTTAATATTTTGCATCCTCATATTGTTGGAGATATGCCCAAGAGGCAATTATAAAAGTGGTTATTATATATCTTTATGTTTATGATAAATGTTTATATACCATGCTATAATTGTATTAACCGAAACATTGATACATGTGTGTTATGTAAACAACAATGAGTCCCTAGTAAGCCTCTTAACTAGCTTGTTGATTAATAGATGATTAGTTTCATAATCATGAACATTGGATGTTATTAATAACAAGGTTATATCATTATATGAATGATGTAATGGACACCCAATTAAGCGTAGCATAAGATCACGTCATTAAGTTATTTGCTATAAGCTTTCGATACATAGTACCTAGTCCTTTCGACCATGAGATCATGTAAATCACTTATACCGGAAAGGTACTTTGATTACATCAAACGCCACTGCGTAAATGGGTGGTTATAAAGGTGGGATTAAGTATCCGAAAGTATGAGTTGAGGCATATGGATCAACAGTGGGATTTGTCCATCCCGATGACGGATAGATATACTCTGGGCCCTCTCGGTGGAATGCCGTCTAATGTCTTGCAAGCATATGAATAAGTTCATAAGAGACCACATACCACGGTACGAGTAAAGAGTACTTGTCAGGAGACGAGGTTGAACAAGGTATAGAGTGATACCGATGATCAAACCTCGGACAAGTAAAATATCGCGTGACAAAGGGAATTGGTATCGTATGTGAATGGTTCATTCGATCACTAAGTCATCATTGAATATGTGGGAGCCATTATGGATCTCCACATCCCGCTATTGGTTATTGGTCTGAGAGAGTTCTCAACCATGTCTACATAGTTCGCGAACCGTAGGGTGACACACTTAAGGTTTGATGTTGTAATAGTAGAACTTGAATATGGAATGGAGTTCGAAGTATTGTTCGGTCTCGGATGGGATCCCGGACATCACGGAATGGTCCGGAGAATAAGATTCATATATAGGAAGTCATTTTATAAGTTTGAAAATGATCCGCTGAATTTATGGAAGGTTCTAGAAGGTTCTAGAAAAGTCCTAAGAATTCACTTTGGACGGAGTCCGTTGAGACTCCACCACCCATGTCGGCATTACAGAGGGGAGTCAAGGTGGACTCCACCAAGGGGGCCGGCCACCCCCTCATGGAAGGGTGGGAATCCCACTTGAGGTGGGAGTCCCACCTTGGGTTTTCCTACTACATGGAAGGTTTTGGGTTGGGGTCTTATTCGAAGACTGTAGTCCAACACTTGGGGGTTCCACCTATGTAATGAGGAGCAAGGGGAGGGGCCGGCCACACCAAAGCCATTGTGGCCGCACCCCTCATAGTGGCCGGCCACCTCCCCCTCTCCCAAACCCTAGTCGCCCCCTCTCCTCCACCTCCCCGCAACGCTTAGCGGCTTCGCGGGTTCTCCACGCCACATCGCCACCACGCCGTCGTCTGCCCGGATTCAAGGAGGAGCTACTACTTCAGCTGCCCGCTGGAACGGGGAGAAGGACATCGTCTTCATCAACACCGAACGTGTGACCGAGTACGGAGGTGCTGCCCGATTGTGGCACCGCCAAGATCTTCTACGCGCTTTTGCAAGCGGCAAGTGATCGTCTACCGCAGCAACACGAGCCTCATCTTGTAGGCTTTGGAAATCTTCAAGGGTGAGTCTCGTTCATCCCCTCGTTTCTTCCGTCTTCTAGATTACTGATACGTCCCCGACGTATCCATAATTTCTGTTGTTCCATGCTTGTTTTATGACAATACTTACAGGTTTTGCTTGCACTTTATGATGATTTCATGCATTTTCCGGAACTAACCTATTAACGAGATGCCACGGTGCCGTTCTGTTTTTCTGCTTTTTGGTTCAAAAAGGCTGTTCGGGCAATATTCTCGGAATTGGACGAAATCAACGCCAAACCTCCTATTTTTCCCGGAAGGCTCCAGAAACCGAAGAAGAGAGGGAGAGGGGCCGAGAGGGCCACCAGACCATGCGGCGGCGGCCTGGCCCGCGCCACCCTATGTGTGGAGCCCCAGTGCCCCCGCCTCTCGCTATAAATCCCTTTCGACCTAAAAACACCGTACCAATTGACGAAACTCCAGAAAGACTCCAGGCGCCGCCGCCATCGCTCAATTGGGATAACTCGTTCGCACTCGCCGGCCTGGAAGTGCCCCTAAGCCATCTCCATCAACGCCACCGCTCCGCCATGCTCAGTGAGTAGTTCCCCCATGGACTACGGGTTTAGCAGTAGCTATGTCGGTACTCTCCCCCATGTACTTCAATACAATGGTCTCATGAGCTGCCTTACATGATTGAGATTCATCTGATGTAATCGGTGTTGTGTTTGTTGGGATCCGATGGATGATACATTATGATTAGTCTATCTATAAAGTTTGTGAAGTTATTGTTGCTGCAATCTTGTTATGCTTAATGCTTGTCACTAGGGCCCGAGTGCCATGATCTTAGATTTAAGCTCTATATTGTTGCTTAGATTGTATCTACAAGTTGTATGCACATGTCACTGTCCGGAACCAATGGCCAGAAATCGGGACAACGGAGGGGATGGTAGTGATGTGAGGATCACATGTTTTCACGGTGTGTTAATGCTTTGCTCCGGTACTCTATTAAAAGGAGTACCTTAATATCCAGTAGTTTCCCTTGAGGCCCGGCTGCCACCGGCTGGTAGGACAAAAGATGTTGTGCAAGTTTCTCATTGCGAGCACGTACGACTATATACGGAAAACATGCCTACATAATTAATAAGCCTGATGTTCTATCTTAATGCTTTGATTCCTATCAATTGCCCAACTGTAATTTGTTCACCCAACACTTGTCACTTATTGGAGAGTTACCACTAGTGTAGATCGCTGGGAACCCCGGTCCATATTTCATCATCAAATACTTGTTCTACATGTCATCATATTACCTCTGTGTTACTATTACTGCTGCTGTGTTACTGTTACTACTGCTCTCATATTACTGCTACTTTCACATCACCCCTGTTACTAGTGCTTTTCAGGTGCAGCTGAATTGACAACTCAGTTGTTAAGGCTTATAAGTATTCTTTACCTCCCCTTGTGTCGAATCAATAAATTTGGGTTATACTACCCTCGAAGACTGCCGCGATCCCCTATACTTGTGGGTTATCAAGACTGTTTTCTGGCGCCGTTGCCGGGGAGGCATAGCTCTACTCATAAGTTCACCTGGGGAGTACACTCTACCTCTCTCTCTGTTTTATTTTATTTTGTTTTGCTTAGTTTACTTTTGTCTAGTTTATTTTTGCTTAGTTTATTTCTGTCTAGTATTAGTTTGCGTAGTTTACTTTTGCTTAGTTTATTTTTGTCTTGTTTTATTTGTCTCATATACCCAAAAATCCATAAAAATTTGAAAAACCAAAAAATTAAAAACTGCTGTTATGGGAGAACCAACAACCTACTTGGAGCTTATAGAATGTTATAATAATTATAGAAAATCAAGAGCTGGTGAAATAATGAGTGCTATGATAGAAAAAGTGGATACAATTGCTAAAATCTTGCTTAAACGCCATGATATAAACTGTTGCTCTCAACAGGATACTAAACATCTTAAATTTCAATGTGGCTTTAGTGAGGAATTTTTAATTAAGAACTATAATCGGAATTGCTATATTCATTATGGGTTCGAAGAGGTAGAACAATTTGTCGTGTTTATGGGAGCCTCTGAGATCGAATCCTTCATGGTTGAGAATTATGAAACTTGTGTTGTTTGTAAGGACCTTAAAGATTATGTCTCTTCTATCCTTAATTGTTGCATAGAATGCTTCGGTAATAATCCTTATATCATTGATTATAAAGAGAGACACATTAATGCACAAGAATGCACTCACAATTTGCAGGAACCGGTGGAAGAAGAAATGATGAACCTGAAAGCTCATTGATGAAAAAGAGGAGGAAATTGATGAACCTGAAAGCTCATTGGATGAAAAAGAAGAGGAGAGCGACGAACAAAAGGAGGAAGAATGGATTAGCTACCCATGCCAACCTTCTAATGAGAGTAACTCTTTATCTCTTACACTATTTGATTGTCCTCCATGCTTACCGAAAGAGGTTGAATGTTATGTTCCTGTGGATTCTCTTGAAATAGTACCTATGAGTAATACTTGTGAGAATAATTATGCTACTAATCCATGCTACTTTGATAAATCTTATGATAATGCTTTGTTTGTGCCTGATGTCGAAATGCATGGTACTAAAGAATTTTGCTTAGCAAATGTTTATGATAAAGCTCTAGATGATGGTCCTATGTTACTTGATAATATTAATTGTGCTACTAATGAAAATGGGATTGGAGAGTTCTTGACTTATTCTATGAGTCCCATATCTCTTGAGATTGATCAACTACCTTGTTATATTATTAATAAAAGTAAGTTTGAAAGTTTTAATTCCACTATTCTTGAACTTGATAAAAATTATGTGTTTGGAAATCATGGAAAGTATGCTGCATGTGATAGTTATATTGTTGAGTTTGTTCATGAAGCTACTGAAAATTATTATGAGAGAGGAAAATATGGTTGTAGAAATTTTCATGGTACTAATACACCTCTCTATATGCTGAAATTGTTGAAGTTACACTTGTTCTATCTTCCTATGCTTGTTACTTTGCTTTTCATGAACTTGTTTATTTACAAGATTCCTATGCATAGGAAGCATGTTAGACTTAAATGTGTTTTGAATTTGCTTCTTGATGCTCTCTTTTGCTTCCAATACTATTTCTTGCGAGTGCATCATCAAAACTGCTGAGCCCATCTTAATGGCTATAAAGAAAGTAACTTCTTGGGAGATAACCCATGTGTTATTTTGCTACAGTACTTTGTTTTATATTTGTGTCTTGGAAGTTGTTTACTACTGTAGCAACCTCTCCTTATCTTAGTTTTGTGTTTTGTTGTGCCAAGTGAAGCCTCTAATCGAAGGTTGATACTAGATTTGGATTTCTGCGCAGAAACAGATTTCTATCTGTCACGAATCTGGGCTGTTTTCTCTGTAGAAAAATCAGAAAAATATGCCAATTTACGTGCGTGTTCCTCAGATATGTACGCAACTTTCATTAGTTTTGAGTTTTCTGATTTGAGCAACGGAAGTATTTTATTAAAATTCGTCTTTACTGGCTGTTCTGTTTTGGCAGATTCTGTCTCTGTTTTTTGCATTGTCTCTTGTGGACTTTAAGCGAGCTTTTCTAGACATAGAGAGCTGTAGCTAATGTTTTATTGAGTTCTTGCAATGTGCCACTACAGGACCAAGGTGGATTCAATTTTTTTTTGAGTACTAACCCCTCTAATGAAGTTTATGAGAAGTTTGTTGTGAAGGAAGTTTTCAAGGGTCAAGAGAGGAGGATGATATATGATCAAGAAGAGTGAAAAGTCTAAGCTTGGGGATGCCCTCGTGGTTCATCCCTGCATATTTCAAGAAGACTCAAGCGTCTAAGCTTGGGGATGCCCAAGGCATCCCCTTCTTCATCAACTTATCAGGTTCCTCCCTGAAACTATATTTTTATTCAGTCACATCATATGTGTTTTACTTGGAGCGTCTGTGTGCTTTTATTTTTGTTTTTTGTTTGAATAAGATCGGATCCTAGCAATCCTTGATTGGGAGAGATACACGCTCCACTTTTTCATATGAACACTTGTTCTTCGTTTTACTTTTAATGTTCAATGATAAAAGTTGGAAGCTACAATACTTATCTTTATTTGGTTGGAAAAGGAAAATGCCTCATATGTCTTGGATAATTTGACACTTGGCAATTGTTTTGAGCTCTCAAGTAGATCATAAGTTTTTGCATGTAGTTTAAACCTATTAGTGGAGAACTACCGTAAAGCTTGTTAAAATTGGTTTGCATAATTGATCTCTCTTAAGGTCTAGATATTTTCTGGTAAAAGTGTTTGAGCAACAAGGAAGACAGTGTAGAGTATTATAATGCTTGCGATATGTTCTTATGTAAGTTTTGTTGTACCGGTTCATACTTGTGTTTGCTTCAAACAACCTTGCTAGCCTAAGCCTTGTATCGAGAGGGAATACTTCTCATGCATCCAAAATCCTTGAGCCAACCACTATGCCAATTGTGTCCACCATACCTACCTACTATGTGGTATTTCCCGCCATTCCAAAGTAAATTGCTTGAGTGCTACCTTTAAACAATTCAAAATTTATCACCTCTGATTTGTGTCAATGTTTTATAGCTCATGAGGAAGTATGTGGTGTTTAGCTTTCAACCTTGTCATTTACTTTTGACGGACTCTCATATGGACTAGTGGCACATCCGCTTATCCAATAATTTTGCAAAAAGAGCTGGCAATGGGATTCCCATCCCGAATTAACTTAAATAGACACTCCTCCATGGTATGTGATTGTTGGAAGGCACCCGAAGGATTCGGTTAGCCATGGCTTGTGTAAGCAAAGGTTGGGGGAGTGTCATCATCATAATAAAACTAAAATAAAAAGGCACTCCTTCATGGTATGAGATTGTTGGCAGGCACCCGAGGATTCGGTTAGCCATGGTTTGTGAAAGAAAGGTTGGAAGGAGTGCCACCCAAAAATAAATATGCAATAATTCATGGGAGCCGCTCTTGAAAGTCCGGTTGGCGAGGTAGTTAGTGTACCCATTACCATTCGTTGACAACAACAAACACCTCTCAAAATTTTACTTTTATGCTCTCTATATGTTTTCAAAACCAAAGCTCTAGCACAAATATAGCAATCGATGCTTTCCTCTTTGAAGGACCATTCTTTTACTTTATGTTGAGTCAGTTTACCCATTTCCTTCCACCTTAGAAGCAAACACTTGTGTTAACTGTGCATTGATTCTTACATACTTGCATATTTGCATTCATCATATTACTTTGTGTTGACAATTATCCATGAGATATGCATGTTGAAAGTTGAAAGCAACCGCTGAAACTTATATCTTCCTTTGTGTTGCTTCGATGCCTTTACTTTGAATCTATTGCTTTATGAGTTAACTCTTGTGCAATCTTTTGATGCTTGTCTTGAAAGTACTCTTCATGAAAAGTTTTGCTATATGTTATCTACTTGTTAGCAACTATAGATCATTGCCTTGAGTCACTTCATTCATTTCATATGCTTTGTAATAGTATGATCAAGGTTATGTAAGTAGCATGTCACTACAGAAATTATTCTTTTTATCGTTTACCTGCTCGGGACGAGCAGGAACTAAGCTTGGGGATGCTGATACGTCCCCGACGTATCCATAATTTCTGTTGTTCCATGCTTGTTTTATGACAATACTTACATGTTTTGCTTGCACTTTATGATGATTTCATGCATTTTCCGGAACTAACCTATTAACGAGATGCCACAGTGCAGTCCTGTTTTCTGCTGTTTTTGGTTCCAGAAAGGCTGTTCGGGCAATATTCTCGGAATTGGACGAAATCAACGCCAAACCTCCTATTTTTCCCGGAAGGCTCCAGAACACCGAAGAAGAGTCGGAGAGGGGCCAGAGGGCCACCAGACCATAGGGCGGCGCGGCCTGGCCTGGGCCCGCGCCACCCTATGGTGTGGAGCCCCCAGGTGCCCCCCTGCGCCGCCTCTTCGCCTATAAAATCCCTTTCGACCTAAAAACACCGTACCAATTGACGAAACTCCAGAAAGACTCCAGGGCGCCGCCGCCATCGCGAAACTCCAATTCGGGGGATAGAACTCTGTTCCGCCACCCTGCCGGAACGGGGAAGTGCCCGGAAGCCATCTCCATCAACGCCACCGCCTCCGCCATGCTCCGTGAGTAGTTCCCCCATGGACTACGGGTTCTAGCAGTAGCTATGTCGGTATACTCTCCCCCATGTACTTCAATACAATGGTCTCATGAGCTGCCTTACATGATTGAGATTCATCTGATGTAATCGGTGTTGTGTTTGTTGGGATCCGATGGATGATACATTATGATTAGTCTATCTATAAAGTTTGTGAAGTTATTGTTGCTGCAATCTTGTTATGCTTAATGCTTGTCACTAGGGCCCGAGTGCCATGATCTTAGATTTAAGCTCTATATTGTTGCTTAGATTGTATCTACAAGTTGTATGCACATGTCACTGTCCGGAACCAATGGCCCCGAAGTGACAGAAATCGGGACAACCGGAGGGGATGGTAGTGATGTGAGGATCACATGTTTTCACGGTGTGTTAATGCTTTGCTCGGTACTCTATTAAAAGGAGTACCTTAATATCCAGTAGTTTCCCTTGAGGCCCGGCTGCCACCGGCTGGTAGGACAAAAGATGTTGTGCAAGTTTCTCATTGCGAGCACGTACGACTATATACGGAAAACATGCCTACATAATTAATAAGCCTGATGTTCTATCTTAATGCTTTGATTCCTATCAATTGCCCAACTGTAATTTGTTCACCCAACACTTGTCACTTATTGGAGAGTTACCACTAGTGTAGATCGCTGGGAACCCCGGTCCATATTTCATCATCAAATACTTGTTCTACATGTCATCATATTACCTCTGTGTTACTATTACTGCTGCTGTGTTACTGTTACTATTGCTCTCATATTACTGCTACTTTCACATCACCCCTGTTGCTAGTGCTTTTCCAGTGCAGCTGAATTGACAACTCAGTTGTTAAGGCTTATAAGTATTCTTTACCTCCCCTTGTGTCGAATCAATAAATTTGGGTTATACTACCCTCGAAGACTGCCGCGATCCCCTATACTTGTGGGTTATCAATTACATCTTGGCTTGGATTGCGTTCTCGCGGTAGGAAATTTTTTGTTTTCTATGCAACGAATCCCTACAGTGGTATCAGAGCCGTGTCTATGCATAGATGGTTGCACGAGTAGAACACAATGGTTTGTGGGCGTTGATGCTTATGTTGTCTTTAGTTTGAGTACTTTGCATCTTTGTGGCATAGTGGGATGAAGCGGCTCGGGCTAACTTTACATGACCGCGTTCATGAGACTTGCTCCTCGTTCGACATGCAACTTGTATTGCATAAGAGGCTTTGCGGGTGTCTGTCTCTCCTACTATAGTGAAGATTCAATTTACTCTTCTATTGACAACACTAGTATCACCGTTGTGGTTCATGTTCGTAGGTAGATTAGATCTCACTCGAAAACCCTAAACCACGTAAAATATGCAAACCAAATTAGAGACGTCTAACTTGTTTTTGCAGGGTTTGGTGATGTGATATGGCCATAATGTGATGATGAATATGTATGAGATGATCATTATTGTATTGTGGCAACCGGCATGAGCCTTATGGTTGTCTTTAAATTTCATGTTGAGTAGTATTTCAAAGAAGTTGTAATAGTTGCTACATGGGAGAACAATCATGAAGACGGCGCCATTGACCTTGACGCTACGCCGACGATGATGGAGATCATGCCCGTTGATGATGGAGATCATGTCCGTGCTTTGGAGATGAAGATCAAAGGCGCAAAGACAAAAGGGCCATATCATATCACATATGAACTGCATGTGATGTTAATCCTTTTATGCATCTTATTTTGCTTAGATCGCGACGGTAGCATTATAAGATGATCCCTCTCACTAAAATATCAAGATAATAAAGTGTTCATCCTTAGTAGCACCGTTGCCAAGACTTGTCGTTTCGAAGCATCTCGTGATGATCGGGTGTGATAGAATCAACAAGTGCATACAACGGGTGCAAGCCAGTTTTGCACATGCGGATACTAAGGTGGCCTTGACGAGCCTAGCATGTACAGACATGGTCTCGGAACACGTGATACCGAAAGGTAGAGCATGAATCATATGATTGATATGATGAACACTTTGAGTGTTCGCCATTGAAGTTACATCTTGTCTCGTGATGATCGGACTTGGTGTGGTGGATTTGGTTCATGTGATCACTAAGACAATGCGAGGGATATTGTTTTGAGTGGGAGTTCACCTAGTTTTTAATTATGTTGAATTAAAATTTGAACTCAATTTGTCATAAACTTAGTCTAAACTATTGCAAATATATGTTGTAGATATGGCGTCCCCAATCAATTTTAACCAGTTCCTAGAGAAAGAAAAGCTTAAGAGCAACGGTAGCAACTTCACCGACTGGTTCCGTCATGTGAGGATCTTCCTCGCTGGTGGAAACCTGCAATATGTGCTTGATGCACCGCTAGGTGACCCTCCTGCAGAAACTGAAACCGATGAAGTAAAGAATGTTTACGAGACTCGGAAAACTCGGTACTCTCAAGTTCAGTGTGCCATCCTGTGCAGTCTGGAAGCCGATCTTCAAAAACGTTTTGAGCACCACGATCCTCATGAGTTGGTCAATGAGCTGAAAGCTATCTTTGAAACTCATGCGGCCGTGGAATGCTATGAAGCATCGAAACACTTCTTCAGCTGCATGATGGAAGAAGGCAGCTCCGTTAGTGAGCACATGCTCGCCATGACCGGGCATGCGAAGAAACTCAGTGACTTGGGAATAGTGATTCCTAATAGACTGGGGATTAATCGTGTCCTTCAATCACTGCCACCTAGTTACAAGAACTTTGTGATGAACTACAATATGCAGAACATGAACAAAGAGTTACCTGAACTCTTCGCCATGCTAAAATCTGCTGAGATTGAGATCAAGAAAGAGCACCAAGTGTTGATGGTCAACAAGACCACCAGTTTCAAGAAACAGGGCAAGTCTAAGGGAAAATTCAAGAAGGGTGGCAAGAAAGCTGCCACGCCTCCTATGAAACCTAAGAACGGCCCTAAGCCTGATGCTGAGTGCTATTACTGCAAGGAGAAGGGACACTGGAAGCATAATTGCTCCAAGTATCTGGCTGATCTGAAGAGCGGCCTTGTCAAGAAGAAGAAAGAAGGTATATCTGATATACATGTTATAGATGTTTATCTTACTGGTTCTCGTACTAGTACCTGGGTATTTGATACTGGTTCGGTTGCTCATATTTGTAACTCGAAACAGGAACTAAAGAATAAACGAAGACTACTAAAGGATGAAGTGACGATGCGCGTTGGAAATGGATCCAAAGTCGATGTGATCGCTGTCGGCACACTTCCTCTACATCTACCTTCGGGATTAGTTTTAAGCCTAAATAATTGTTATTTTGTACCCGCGTTGAGCATGAACATTATATCTGGATCTTGTTTAATGCAAGATGGTTATTCATTCAAGTCTGAGAATAATGGTTGTTCTATTTTTATGAATAATATCTTTTATGGTCGAGCACCTGATACGTCTCCGACGTATCGATAATTTCTTATGTTCCATGCCACATTATTGATGATATCTACATGTTTTATGCATACTTTATGTCATATTTATGCATTTTCCGGCACTAACCTATTAACGAGATGCCGAAGAGCCAGTTTTTTTTCTACTGTTTTTGGTTTCAGAAATCCTAGTAAGGAAATATTCTCGGAATTGGACGAAATCAACGCCCAGGGGCCTATTTTCACACGAAGCTTCCAGAAGACCGAAGGAGTCACGAAGTGGGGCCACGAGGTGGCCAGACGCTAGGGCGGCGCGGCCTGGCCCTTGGCCGCGCCGGCCTAGTGTGTGGGCCCCCTGTCAGGCCCCCTGACCTATCTCCTCTGCCTACTTATAGTCTTCGTCGCGAAACCCCCAGTACCGAGAGCCACGATACGGAAAACCTTCCAGAGACGCCGCCGCTGCCAATCCCATCTCGGGGGATTCGGAGATCGCCTCGGCACCCTGCCGGAGAGGGAATCATCTCCCGGAGGACTCTTCACCGCCATGGTCGCCTCCGGAGTGATGAGTGAGTAGTTCACCCCTGGACTATGGGTCCATAGCAGTAGCTAGATGGTCGTCTTCTCCTTATGTGCTTCATTGTCGGGTCTTGTGAGCTGCCTAACATGATCAAGATCATCTATCTGTAATGCTATATGTTGTGTTTGTTGGGATCCGATGGATAGAGAATACTATGTTATGTTGATTATCAATCTATTACCTATGTGTTGTTTATGATCTTGCATGCTCTCCGTTATTAGTAGAGGCTCTGGCCAAGTTTTTACTCTTAACTCCAAGAGGGAGTATTTATGCTCGATAGTGGGTTCATGCCTCCATTAAATCTGGGACAGTGACAGAAAGTTCTAAGGTTGTGGATGTGCTGTTGCCACTAGAGATAAAACATTGATGCTATGTCCGAGGATGTAGTTATTGATTACATTACGCACCATACTTAATGCAATTGTCTGTTGTTTTCAACTTAATACTGGAAGGGGTTCGGATGATAACCTGAAGGTGGACTTTTTAGGCATAGATGCATGCTGGATAGCGGTCTATGTACTTTGTCGTAATGCCCAATTAAATCTCACAATATTCATCATATCATGTATGTGCATTGTCATGCCCTCTCTATTTGTCAATTGCCCAACTGTAATTTGTTCACCCAACATGCTATTTATCTTATGGGAGAGACACCTCTAGTGAACTGTGGACCCCGGTCCATTCTTTACATCGAATACAATCTACTGCAATACTTGTTCTACTGTTTTCTGCAAACAATCATCATCCACACTATACATCTAATCCTTTGTTACAGCAAGCCGGTGAGATTGACAACCTCACTGTTTCATTGGGGCAAAGTACTTTGGTTGTGTTGTGCAGGTTCCACGTTGGCGCCGGAATCCCTGGTGTTGCGCCGCACTACATCTCGCCGCCATCAACCTTCAACGTGCTTCTTGGCTCCTCTGGTTCGATAAACCTTGGTTTCTTACTGAGGGAAACTTGCTGCTGTACGCATCACACCTTCCTCTTGGGGTTCCCAACGGACGCGTGTTGAACGGAAAGACATACATCAACTACGCGCAAGTAAATTCCGCGCCGTTGCCGGGAGATCAAGACACGCTGCAAGGGGAGTCTCCACTTCCAATCTCTTTACTTTGTTTTTGTCTTGCTTTATTTTATTTAGTACTTTGTTTGCTGCATTATATCAAAACACAAAAAATTAGTTGCTAGCTTTACTTTATTTGCTATCTTGTTTGCTATATTAAAAACACAAAAAAATTAGTTACTTGCATTTACTTTATCTAGTTTGCTTTATTTACTGTTGCTAAAATGGGTACTCCTGAAAATACTAAGTTGTGTGACTTCACAACCACAAATAATAATGATTTCTTATGCACACCTATTGCTCCACCTGCTACTACAGCAGAATTCTTTGAAATTAAACCTGCTTTACTGAATCTTGTTATGCGAGAGCAATTTTCTGGTGTTAGTTCTGATGATGCTGCTGCCCATCTCAATAACTTTGTTGAATTGTGTGAAATGCAAAAATATAAGGATGTAGATGGTGACATTATAAAATTAAAATTGTTCCCTTTCTCATTAAGAGGAAGAGCTAAAGATTGGTTGCTATCTCTGCCTAAGAATAGTATTGATTCATGGACCAAATGCAAGGATGCTTTTATTGGTAGATATTATCCCCCTGCTAAAATTATATCTTTAAGGAGTAGCATAATGAATTTTAAACAATTGGATAATGAGCATGTTGCACAAGCTTGGGAAAGAATGAAATCTTTGGTTAAAAATTGCCCAACCCATGGACTGACTACTTGGATGATCATCCAAACCTTCTATGCAGGACTAAATTTTTCTTCGCGGAACCTATTGGATTCAGCTGCTGGAGGTACCTTTATGTCCATCACTCTTGGTGAAGCAACAAAGCTTCTTGATAATATGATGATTAATTACTCTGAATGGCACACGGAAAGAGCTCCACAAGGTAAGAAGGTAAATTCTGTCGAAGAAACCTCTTCCTTGAGTGATAAGATTGATGCTATTATGTCTATGCTTGTGAATGATAGGACTAATATTGATCCTAATAATGTTCCGTTAGCTTCATTGGTTGCTCAAGAAGAACATGTTGATGTGAACTTCATTAAAAATAATAATTTCAACAACAATGCTTACCGGAACAATTCTAGTAACAACTATAGGCCATATCCTTATAATAATGGCAATGGCTATGGTAATTCTTATGGGAATTCTTACAACAATAATAGGAACACACCCCCTGGACTTGAAGCTATGCTTAAAGAATTTATTAGTACACAAACTGCTTTTAACAAATCTGTTGAAGAAAAGCTTGGGAAAATTGATATACTTGCTTCTAAAGTCGATAGTCTTGCTGCTGATGTTGATCTTTTGAAATCGAAAGTTATGCCTAATGAGAATCATAATAATAAAATTGTTACTACAGCAAATGCCATCCAAGTTAGAATTAATGAGAATATAAGATTGATGGCCGAATTGCGTGCTAGGTGGGAAAGAGAAGAAAATGAAAAAGAAGATAATATAGCTAAAGTTTGGACTATTACCACCACTAGTAATGCTAATGCTCCACATGTTGCTGCACCTCCTACTATTAATGGTAAAATAATTGGTGTTGGCAATGTTTCCACTTCTAATGCAAAGCGTGAAAAACTGCCTGAAACTGCTAAAACTGCTGAAACTGCCTGTGATAAAACTGCTGAAATTTTTTCCAACATTGGGGATGATGATCCCATTGCTTTAGATTATAATGGTTTGGATTTTGATGATTGCCATATCTCTGAAGTTATAAAGTTCTTACAAAAACTTGCTAAGAGTCCTAATGCTAGTGCTATAAATTTGGCTTTCACGAAACATATTACAAATGCTCTCATAAAAGCTAGAGAAGAGAAACTAAATCGCGAAACTTCTATTCCTAGGAAGCTAGAGGATGGTTGGGAGCCCATCATTAAGATGAAGGTCAATGACTTTGATTGTAATGCTTTATGTGATCTTGGTGCAAGTATTTCCGTTATGCCTAAGAAAATCTATAATATGCTTGACTTGCCACCATTGAAAAATTGTTATTTGGATGTTAATCTTGCTGATCATTCTACAAAGAAACCTTTGGGGAGAGTTGATAATGTTCGCATTACCGTTAACAATAACCTTGTCCCCGTTGATTTTGTTGTCTTGGATATTGAATGCAATGCATCTTGTCCCATTATATTGGGAAGACCTTTTCTTCGAACTGTTGGTGCTATCATTGATATGAAGGAAGGTAATATTAAATATCAATTTCCTCTCAAGAAAGGTATGGAACACTTCCCTAGAAAGAGAATGAAGTTACCTTTTGATTCTATCATTAGAACAAATTATGATGTTGATGCTTCATCTTTTGATAATACTTGATATACATTTTCTGCGCCTAGCTGAAAGGCGTTAAAGAAAAGCGCTTATGGGAGACAACCCATGTTTTTACTACAGTACCTTTATTTTATTTTTGAGTCTTGGAAGTTTTTTACTACTGTAGCAACCTCTCCTTATCTTAGTTTTGTGCATTGTTGTGCCAAGTAAAGTCGTTGATAGTAAGGTTCATACTAGATTTGGATTACTGCGCAGAAACAGATTTCTTTGCTGTCACGAATCTGAGCCTAATCCTCTGTAGGTAACTCAGAAAATTATGCCAATTTACGTGAGTGATCCTCAGATATGTACGCAACTTTCATTCAATTTGAACATTTTCATTTGAGCAAGTCTGGTGCCTGTTAGAAATTCGTCTTTACGAACTGTTCTGTTTTGACAGATTCTGCCTTTTATTTCGCATTGCCTGTTTTGCTATGCTTGATGGATTTTTCGATTCCATTAACTTTCAGTAGCTTTGTGCAATGTCCAGAAGTGTTAAAAATGATTGTGTCACCTCTGAAAATGTAAATTTTGATTGTGCACTAACCCTCTAATGAGTTGTTTTGAGTTTGGTGTGGAGGAAGTTTTCAAGGATCAAGAGAGGAGATGATACAATATGATCAAGGAGAGTGAAAGCTCTAAGCTTGGGGATGCCCCGGTGGTTCACCCCTGCATATTTCAAGAAGACTCAAGCGTCTAAGCTTGGGGATGCCCAAGGCATCCCCTTCTTCATCGACAACATTATCAGGTTCCTCTAGTGAAACTATATTTTTATTCCATCACATCTTATGTACTTTGCTTGGAGCGTCGGTTTGTTTTTGTTTTTGTTTTGTTTGAATAAAATGGATCCTAGCATTCATTGTGTGGGAGAGAGACACGCTCCGCTGTTGCATATGGACAAATATGTCCTTAGGCTTTACTCATAATATTCATGGCGAAGGTTGAATCTTCTTCGTTAAATTGTTATATGGTTGGAATCGGAAAATGCTACATGTAGTAATTGCTATAATGTCTTGGATAATGTGATACTTGGCAATTGTTGTGCTCATGTTTAAGCTCTTGCATCATATACTTTGCACCTATTAATGAAGAAATACATAGAGCTTGCTAAAATTTGGTTTGCATAATTGGTCTCTCTAAGGTCTAGATAATTTCTAGTAAAGAGTTTGAACAACAAGGAAGACGGTGTAGAGTCTTATAATGTTTACAATATGTCTTTTATGTGAGTTTTGCTGCACCGGTTCATCCTTGTGTTTGTTTCAAATAACCTTGCTAGCCTAAGCCTTGTATCGAGAGGTAATACTTCTCATGCATCCAAAATCCTTGAGCCAACCACTATGCCATTTGTGTCCACCATACCTACCTACTACATGGTATTTCTCCGCCATTCCAAAGTAAATTGCTTGAGTGCTACCTTTAAAATTTCTATCCTTTACCTTTGCAATATATAGCTCATGGGACAAATAGCCTAAAAACTATTGTGGTATTGAATATGTACTTATGCACTTTATCTCTTATTAAGTTGCTTGTTGTGCGATAACCATGTTCTGGGGACGCCATCAACTACTCTTTGTTGAATATCATGTGAGTTGCTATGCATGTCCATCTTGTCTGAAGTAAGGGAGATTTACCACTCATTTAATGGTTAGAGCATGCATAATGTTAGAGAAGAACATTGGGCCGCTAACTAAAGCCATGATCCATGGTGGAAGTTTCAGTTTTGGACAAATATCCTCAATCTCATATGAGAAAATTAATTGTTGTTGAATGCTTAAGCATTAAAGAGGAGTCCATTATCTGTTGTCTATGTTGTCCCGATATGGATGTCTAAGTTGAGAATAATCAAAAGCGAGAAATCCAATGCGAGCTTTCTCCTTAGACCTTTGTACAGGCGGCATAGAGGTACCCCTTTGTGACACTTGGTTAAAACATATGTATTGCGATGATAATCCAGGTAATCCGAGCTAATTAGGACAAGGTGCGGGCACTATTAGTATACTATGCATGAGGCTTGCAACTTGTAAGATATAATTTACATAACACATATGCTTTATTACTACCGTTGACAAAATTGTTTCTTGTTTTCAAAACCAAAGCTCTAGCACAAATATAGCAATCGATGCTTTCCTCTTTGAAGGACCTTTCTTTTACTTTTATGTTGAGTCAGTTCACCTATCTCTCTCCACCTCAAGAAGCAAACACTTGTGTGAACTGTGCATTGATTCCTACATACTTGCATATTGCACTTGTTATATTACTTTACATTGACACTATCCATGAGATATACATGTTACAAGTTGAAAGCAACCGCTGAAACTTAATCTTCCTTTGTGTTGCTTCAATGCCTTTACTTTGAATTATTGCTTTATGAGTTAACTCTTATGCAAGACTTATTGATGCTTGTCTTGAAGTACTATTCATGAAAAGTCTTTGCTATATGATTCATTTGTTTACTCATGTCATTTACATTGTTTTGATCGCTGCATTCATTACATATGCTTACAATAGTATGATCAAGGTTATGATGGCATGTCACTCCAGAAATTATCTTTGTTATCGTTTACCTGCTCGGGACGAGCAGAAACTAAGCTTGGGGATGCTGATACGTCTCGATAATTTCTTATGTTCCATGCCACATTATTGATGATATCTACATGTTTTATGCATACTTTATGTCATATTTATGCATTTTCGGCACTAACCTATTAACGAGATGCCGAGCCAGTTCTGTTTTTTGTTTTGGTTTCAGAAATCCTAGTAAGGAAATATTCTCGGAATTGGACGAAATCAACGCCAGGGGCCTATTTTCACACGAAGCTTCCAGAAGACCGAAGGAGTCACGAAGTGGGGCCACGAGGTGGCCAGACGCTAGGGCGGCGCGGCCTGGCTGACATAGGCATCCCAAATGGGCCTGCCGAAGATAGTACCCGGGGTTTACTGAAGGCCCACTACCCGAAGAATAGGAAGATTCGGAAGATATTATTAAGGAAAGTTAGAGTTGTAATAGGAAGCGTTATTTGTAATCTTGCGGGATGAGTTAGAAACCATCTCGGACTCTGTAACTTGTACAACACGAAACCCTCGGCTCCGCCTCCTATATAAAGGGGGAGTCGAGGGACGAGGAAGGCATCGAATCATTGTTTACAAACCCTAGTTTTCATAATCGTCGAGTACTTTCGGCTGAAACCTTCGAGATCTACTTGCCCTCTACTTCCAACTAAACCCTAGCCTACAATCCATAGGCATTGACAAGTTAATACCTTGTCAATTGGCGCCGTCTGTGGGGACTAGAGGCGTAAGGACCTGATCTCGATGGCACGTTCAAGATCTTCGACATCATCAACCGCAAGCAACGCAATGGATCGAGGAAGGATCGTATCGTGTCGAAGTTCCGATTTCGTCGGGATCGTCGGCGGTCGATTCCGATTTTTCAAGCTATACATCGTCAACCGAATCAGGAGAAGAAGAAACTTCGTCGACACGCTACGTCAGCACCAGGGCAAGAGAGAAACTCGCCAAGATCTTCAGCGACATGTCGTTTGAGTCATCTGCGGACTCATATATAAGCGATGGCTCAAGCGGTGTCGACAGTTACGACTTCATCGACAAATCTATTACAGTGGGCAAGGTCTTCATCAATCTCAACGATGGTGTCACCAAACCCAACATAGATCTGAATACAAAATATCATCAGATTTATGCCATTGAAGAGCCAAATAATGGTCAAGAGGCATTCGAGGCTTGACGATGCAATCCATCACGTCGATCCCTCCTGCGACGAGGCTGGGCAATAAACGTGGGCCACACAGCGACACAGAGTTCAACGCCCAGCAAGAGATGGATGGAGAGCAGAACCTATGGTGGCCATAGCCACGCCAGATTGCAAGCATATCAATATAGGCTGCAGAGCTGCAAGAGAATTGGAAAAACAGACAGCTGAGTTAAACAGGAAAGGAGCAGCTTCTGCATCCAGCAGAGAAGGGCAGATCTAAGTCGACAATCTAGAACTTCGGGTGATAGCCACAGGGAGGCTCGGAACATAGCAAGATCAAGGTTGCAACATATACCCGAAGCAGAAAGAGAGCACTTGGTCCAAAACCTCGACATGTCCTTTATGTCGATAGATACAAGAGGAAACATCATCCCTAAGACACCAGAGGCTAGGTATATGGCGACACATGCTTTTATCCTCGCATCTAAACCACCTCCCGATCCAAGGGAAACACTATACAATATGGCGATAGCAGGAGTTGGAGCTATGGGGACAGCGTTTGTATCAACGCCTCCCGAAGGAGCGGCAAGGCAAAATAGTCCACGACCAGCAACAGCGGCAGCCCCTGAAGGACCAAGTGGAGCAAGAGACACGGCAGCACAAGCAAGGGTCGATAGAGCGCGGCAAAGCAGAAGGGAACATCGGCAATCCCCAGAGCTTAACGACGAGGATATGTGTGGCTTGCCGTGCTTCACGAGGAGAGTCCGAAAAACTCGAGTCCCTTCAGGATTCAAGTTACCTGACAACTTCAAGAAATTCGATGGTCTTCAAGATCCAGAGGATTGGCTAGTTGATTATCTCGAGACAGTAAAGCTCACAGGAGGAACCAGAGCAACAGCTATGCAAAGCATCCAGGTGCATTTGAGTGGAGCCGCACGATCTTGGATAAAGAAACTTACCCCAGGATCTATCGACAGCTGGGAAAGCTTCGAGGACGTGTTCGTCAAGAACTTCCGGTCCACATGCAAGAAACCTGCGTCGTTGGAGGAGTTGAGAGCATGTCGACAAAAGCCGGATGAGCCAATGAGAAAATACATCCAAAGGTGGAACATCATCAAAAACTCGGCAGAAAATATATCGACGAGAGAGCGATAGATGCGTTTGTCGCAGGAATCAGGCGTGGAGATTTTGTCGAGGACTTGGGAAGGACCAACCCAAAGACAGTATCCGCGTTAATGGAAATAGCAAACAGATGGGAAGATGGAGAAGATGCTGTCCACAACAAACGGCACAGGTCGCCAGAGGAGGACCGTGGTCGAAATTATCAACCGAGGCGACGATTTCCTCGGCAGTACCCGAACTATGACGCTCCAGGACAAATTTCGGCAGGTTTTCGGGCAAACACAGGAGGAAACAACAGAGATGATTATCAGAGAAGCAATGAGCAGCGAGGCGATAATAGAGACGATTCTCGAAACAACAGGCAAAATAGCGGTCCTAGGTTCCCGAGGCCTTTCGTGTCTCCTGAAGAGATGATGAATGGGCCGTGTCAGATGCATTTTTTCCTCGACAACAACGGAAAAAGACAGTCAGGACATCTGCAGAAGATTGTCGCAATTTCCAGGCAATGCTAAGGTGGGCAGAGCACGCTAACGCTCGGGCAGCACAGAGAAATCCTCGAGAACCCAGGAGTGAGATTCACTTACCACCTCCCCCCGCGATTACAGACGACAATCGACATCAGCTCAGAATAGCGGCAGCACCTCCACCACCACCTTATGTTGATCCTAACTCCAACGGAGCAGTGTCAATGATTCAGAAGGGAAGGCCATCCAATAGAGCTCAGAAAGTAATCTCACGACAGGTGTTTATGGCAGAAAAAATGCCTCCACCAACAGTCGAGTATCTTAATTGGTCAGGGCAAGATATTGGCTTCACCATAGCAGATCATCTGCAGCAAGTTCCTCGACCAGGGCAGTCAGCACTTATTTTACCAGCAGTTATTGCGGGATTTGATGTCTCTCGAGTGTTCATAGATGGCGGCAGCAGCTTAAACCTTATGTATGCAGATACATTGAGGAAGATGAACATATCCCTAGCGAATTTGAAGCCAACAGACACAAGGTTCCACGGTATCACACCAGAGAAACCAAGCTATCCATTGGGGAAAATCAATCTCGACGTTCAATTTGGAACCCGAGAGAATTATAGAATCGAGAGGCTGGAATTTGAAGTCGTGGATTTTCCGTCACAATACCACGCTTTGTTGGGACGACCAGCATATGCTAGATTTATGGCGGTGCCACATTATACATACTTGTTGTGGAGGATGCCTGGACCAAAGGGACCAATCACAGTCAAAGGAAGCTTCGCCTTAGCCGATAAGTGCGATAAGGATTTTCATCGGATATCGAAACTTTCGGGATACAAGCTGAGTATCGGCGTCCAGGAGTATGACTGACTACGACGTGCTGCCAGACGTTGGAAGGCCAAACAAAGAATCAACTTTCAACACCGAGAAAAATTCTAAGGAGGTGCAGATTCACCCGACAGACCCGAAAAAGACGACGTCCATCGCAAACGACATGGACCTCGCATAGGAAAGCGCGCTCGTCGAGTTCCTCCGTGAGAACTGGAAAATCTTCGCATGGTGTCCAGCTGACATGCCAGGAGTACCCAGGGAACTTGCCGAGCACCACCTAAACTTGGATCCACTAGCGAGACCAATCAAACAACCCTTGCGACGTTTTTCGGAACCAAACCGCAAGGCCATGCTGTCAGAAATCGATCGACTACGAGAAGCTGGTTTTATCAAAGAGATATTTACAGAAGCCACATGGGTAGCAAATCCTGTGTTGGTGCCGAAGAAAAACACTAAGGTCCTTCGCATGTGCGTCGACTTTACGTGTCTCAATAAACATTGCCCAAAGGATCACTTTCCCCTCCCGAGGATCGATCAAATTATCGACTCCACGGCTGGATGTGAACGTCTTTCCTTCACTGGACGCATATCTGGTTACAACCAGATCAGATTGAAAGAAGAAGATGAAGTAAAGACAGCGTTCATTACACCTTACGGCGTGTTTTGCTACAGAACAATGCCCTTTGGTTTAAAAAACGCGGGAGCAACATATCAGAGGATGATGCGAAGTGTTTGGCGACACAGATTGGGAAAAACGTGCAAGTATACATCGACGATGTCGTCATAACGTCAAAAAGGGGGCAACACTGATCGAGGATCTCAAGGAAACCTTTGACAACCTCGACAAATTCTGCCTCAAGTTGAACCCGACGAAGTGTTCTTTTGGCGTTCCAGCAGGAGAACTTCTGGGGTTTCTAGTTTCAGCAAGAGGGATTGAAGCAAATCCCGACAAAATACAAGCTATCGTAACAATGAGGAAGCCAACAAAGTTGAAAGAAATACAGCAGCTAACTGGGCGAGTCGCAGCTTTGAGCAGATTCGTCGCCAGGTTGGGAGAAAAAGCGTTACCATTTTACGCTCTGATAAAGCAAGGGGATAAATTCCAGTGGAACGAAGAGGCCGACAGAGCTTTCGAGGATTTAAAGCGCACAATCTCGACACCACCAATTCTGGTGGCGCCGAAGGAAAAGGAACCTCTCCTGCTGTATATTGCAGCCACGCCCCAAGTGGTTAGCACGGTGCTAGTTGTCGAAAGAGAAGAAGAAGGAAAACTCCATGGAGTGCAAAGGCCAGTATATTTCATCGGTGAAGTTTTATCGCCTTCCAAACAGCGGTACCCGCAGTACCAGAAACTAGCATATGGAGTAATTGCAACGGCAAGGAAGTTGCGCCACTATTTTTCGGCACACCCGATAATAGTAGTCAACGAAGCACCTCTTTCAAATATCTGAACAATCCAGAAGCTACGGGCGTGTCTCCCTTTGGGGAATAGAACTTTCCCCTCGGGACATCACATATGAAAAAAGAAAGGCAATCAAGTCGCAAGTTCTGCCAGATTTCATTGCAGAGTGGATGGAGCTACAAAACACGGGACCCCCAGATTTGTCGAGAACCTGGACCATGAACTTCGATGGGTCCAAGAGAGTAGAAGGAGCTGGCGCAGGAGTAGTACTTATATCACCTGAAGGCGACAAGTTGAAATACGTCCTTCGGATGACGTTCCCTAACGCATCCAACAATGAAGCAGAATATGAAGCCCTCATACACGGGATGAAGATGGCGAAAGCTTGCGGTGCAACTCGACTAAAAATCTTTGGCGACTCACAATTGGTGGCTCAGCAAGTTATGAACCAATGTGACGCAGTCAATGATAGCATGATGGCATACAAGGAGGTGTACAATGAGCTCGAGAAGCTGTTTGATGGATGCGAGGTAAATCACATCAGTAGATTGAGCAATGATGAAGCCGACGTTCTCGCAAACATCGGGTCGCAGTGCCTCCCAATCCCGCCAGGAGTATTTTGGGAAGAAATAGCGGAGAGATCCACAAAGCCAAAAAAGGTGCAGAAAAAAGCAAAAGAAGAGAAAACTTCGACACCCCTCAAAGAAACCACGGAGGATGAAGAGGATCAAGAGCTTGTGATGATGGTACAAATTCCTTGGATGCAAGCATACATATCATACATCCTCAGGAAAGAAATACCCGATGATCCAGTTGAGGCAAGGCGAGTTATTCGACGATCCAAAGCGTTCATCAAAGGGGAATTATACAAGCGAAGTATTTCAGGCGTCCTGCAAAGGTGTGTCACACCCGAAGAAGGAAGAATAATTCTGAAGGATGTACACGAAGGAGTATGTGGCCACCACGCAAGTAGTCGAGCTATTGCAGCCAAGGTTTTTCGGGCAGGATTCTATTGGTTGACAGCAATCGAGGATGCCAAGGAAATAGTAAGAACTTGCAACGCGTGTCAAAGGTTTGCCGCAAAACCTCACTCTCCAGCGGCAGAACTAACACCAATACCATTGTCATGGCCCTTTGCCCAATGGGGACTTGATATGGTGGGAAAGTTGCACAAAGCTTCGCCTGGAGGGTATGAGTATTTGCTGGTCGCTGTCGATAAATTCACCAAGTGGGTAGAAGCGAAGCCAATAAATTCACCAGATGCAGCGTCGGCAATAAAGTTTGTGAAAGGCCTCGTTTTTCGGTTTGGGGTGCCTCATAGCATTGTTACAGATAATGGTTCAAACTTCACATCCAAGGAATTCAAGGAATACTGCGCAGAAGTAGGCATTAAATTGCACTTTGCGTCAGTTGGGCACCCGCAAACTAACGGACAAGTCGAGAAAGCCAATGGTATCATCTGCAACGGCCTCAAAAAGCGCCTGCTAGGACCGCTTGAAAAAGCTCGACATACTTGGCCAGAGGAACTGCCAAGTGTTTTGTGGAGCATCCGAACAACACCAAATACGGCGACACGAAACTCCGTTTCTCGTCCACGGAGCCGAAGCAGTACTACCAATTGAAATAGAGCATGATTCTCCAAGGGTAACAGAGTATGACGAAGAAACATCACAAAAAGCTCGGGAGGATGATATGGACGCACTCGACGAAGCTCGCGATGAAGTACTTTCACGAGTCACCAAATACCAGCAAGACCTCAAAAACTACCACAGTAGACGGTTAAGACCAAGATCCTTTCAAGTTGGAGATTTGGTCTTGCGGTTAAATCAAAAAAGTACTGAGAAGCTCGAATCACCATGGTTGGGGCCTTACGTTGTCACGGAAGTCATCGACGGAGGCGCATACAGGATCAAGGACAAGAAGACGGGGGCTCCCGAGAAAAACCCCTGGAACGTAGCACAGCTCAGGCGGTTCTACGCCTAGAGTCGAAATATAGTCCTTCTCTGTAAAAATACAATGTACTGAAACGCCCGCGAGTTTTCAGACGCACTCTTTTTTTTCGGGGCACCGAGTGGGGCCGGAAAGGTTTTTAATGAGGCGGGCTCGCGGTGCTGCAATATAATAAAGATAGTGGAGATATATTTCTTATTCTTCGACACGCTCGGGGGCTCAACGCCTTCAAGTCTCAAAATACGTACAATATAGACAAATCAGACTTACCAAAATATTTCGCCTTGGTACACTAAATACCTCGCCAAATATCGGAAGCTAATAAAATTATAAATATAGTATACACGTCAAAAAACTTATTGCTTTGGTCCAAGAACCTCGCAACAAAAATATAGAACTTCGATACCACGACACTCGGGGGCTTCTAACCCATCAATGAAAAAATAAAGATATCTTATTATGACAAGAGGGAAAATCTTCAAGATAGTAAAACAGTATAAACTTCAGCCAAAAGCTCGGGGGCTCGGTGATCAAAAATAGAAAAAATACAGAGTTAACAGCTTTACAATATAGATTGTGTTTACAAATACACAAAGATGTATCAATGATGGAAATACAGCAAGAAAGGAAAGTTTTCAAGGAAACCTAGCACATGATCTATGGTTATTCGCTCAGTAGAAGGTCGAGTACTATGCTCAGCATAGCTTCCCTTCACGAAGAATTCAGAATCCATCCGAAGAAGTTCATCCATCATATCTTCGGCAACAGGAGTCACCAAATCGTCAATTTTGCCCATATTTCTCTTTTTCTTTGCCATCTTCGCCAAGCAAGTAGGAACAATTTGATCTATGGGCAATTTTGGATGGCAAATTTTTATCATCATCATGGCAAATCTTGCGCCCGCAGAAAGTTGAGCCCGCACAAAGCCATGGATTCGAGGAGCATCTCGAAATTTTTCCATTAAAGCTGGAAGGGTCTCTGGCATTTTGTTCCGAGGGAACATGGTTCCATAAACTAAGAACAAAGTCTTCGTACAGAAGTCAAGGAAGTCACGGACCTGAGCCGCGCGATCTTGAAATCTGACGATTTGGCGGGTGCGCTCAGGAGTAACCCAAAAGTTAGATCCATGTTGCGCAGCCAGTCTCAGCAAAACAGTGGTTCGAGCTTCAACACGTTGGTCTTCGGCAGCAGTATCCAGAAACGAGCCTGGCACAGCAAACAAAATATCAAGGAACGAATAGAAAAACAACATCCAACATGGTTATGAACAGGAAACATACCTGTCATGTCCAAACTGGCATCAGTCATTAGCTGAAGCATATAATTCTCGCGAGAAGAAGTTTCAGCCTCAGCAACAGCAGCATCCTTCGCAGCGATGGCTTCTTTTGCCTGTTGAAGCGCAATTTTCTCTCTCTCGGATGCTTGTCGAGATTTTTCCATCATCGCAAGAGTTTGTTTCTTCATGGATTGAAGTTGTTGTCGAAGTTCTTGCAAATCCTCCGACAAATGTTTGCTTGAAGAACCTTCGAGGGGGTTATCATCGATTAGCATTTTCTTCGAGAAGGAAGAAGCAGGTGAAGCATCGGCAGAGCAAGGATTGGTCGAATAGTTATCAAATATTAACTGGAAAAGAAAATGCCAGGATCAATGATAGTGCCAGAGAAAATTTCATTAATTTCTAGAAAAATTTACATAGACATTACAAAAGAAGTTTCTCCAAAAGGACTACCAGGATAATTGTCGCCACAGCTAAATTGGCGACAGGGGCAAAAGAGACAGAGAAAGCAAAAAACAAAGAGGCATGCAACTAGACCTCCGGCCTTGATGAGCTAGGAGTTGAAGCTGGTTTGATCCCGAGATAGGCCAGGATTTTCTTCGTGTTGGGCTTGGCTGCCTTAATCAACGACCGCCATTTTGATTGCTCTATCTGCTCGGTGTCGCCAACCTTCATCCAGTCAATAGTTTGCTGGCTATCAGCAACCAAGGCAACAGTGCTCTCGACAGCAATCTTCATGTTCTCCTGGCGCATTTTCAGCCCAAGATCCTCTGATGGATTGAAGCTCTGAGCAAGGGCAAGGAAAGTCTTGGGCTCCTCTTTCTTCGGGAAGAAGTAGGGGAATAACTTCGACAATCCTGCGTCAGCATTCATCACGCCTTCACGAATTTCGGATCCATGAAGCTCCAAATAAGAAAGTGTGTCCAGGAGAGGATCATTGTCGGGATTCTCTAGCTCAAACTCTTGGTTTGTTTGACCTGCAACAGGGAATCAACGTCGGTCAAAAGCAAGAAAAAAGCAGGTCCCATAAAAAATAGAAGGGATCGATAACATTACCTTGAAAGCGTCGATTTTGCGATTTCAGGCGCTTGAGGATCCCCTGCTCACGAGTGGCCTGTGCGGCTTTGTGCTCGTTTAAAGCAGTTTCAGCATCTTCAAGTTTCTTGCAGTTCCTCGACACTAGCTTTTGCTTTGGCTTCATCAGCCTCTGCTTTGGCTTCGCTAGCAACAAGTTCGGCTTTCTTGCGGGCCGCTTCACTTTGCTCCAGTTTTTGAGCAAGTGCGTCGGCACGTTTGTTGGCCTCTGCAAGTTTCTCTGTCGAAATAAAAAAGAAAAGTCAAAAATTGCGACAAACGACAGGAGCAAGAAGTCAGAAACAACGACAGCAAAAAAGTTATTACCTTCAGTTCTGCTGGCATACTCACGGTACCCAATGAATTGGGATCCGATGCGGATAAGCTCTTTGATCATGGGCTGTCAAAGAAGAACAAAGAAAGAGAAACATCGGTATGAAAAAAGAGTGAAGGCATGAAAAAGCAAAATAGAGGAAATATAGATATTGGCAAGAAAATTCAAAAACTTACATCATCCAAGAGCAGAGTAGAAGAGCTACCCAATTGAGGGGCAGGCTCAATGATCGTTTCAATCCTTGTCCTTTTTGGTGAAGGAGCAAGGGGGCTTGATGGCGGAGTAGTGGTGACGACGTTTCGTTGAGGAGGCGAGGATTCTTCTCCTTCAACTAGCGTATCCGAGGCAAGTAAAGTATGTGACGTGCTCGTCCGAGGAGCCACGTCAACAGTTGGTACTTCTTCCTCATCATCGCTGTGATTAAAAATCGACAGCATAAAAAGCAAGACAAGACAAACATTTCGAGTACAGAAATAAGGAGAAATAAAAATGACTTACGAGCTGACGAGGGATTCAAGATAAGGATCGTAAGCTGCCTTCTGATGTGAAGGATCAACTTCTTCGGCTTTGGAAGTGTCGGAATCTTCGACATCATTCCTCTTCCTTTTGCCTTTCGGGGAGACAGCGGGAGGAGGAGATTGTGCCGACGCAGTACCTTCGGAAGAACCCGCAGATTTTCGAGAATCCACGGGTTCATTCACAAAAGATGGAGCTTCTTGATTGTCATCAGTGACAATGGCCCTTTCTTCGACTTCTCCACCTTCGGGAGAGGAGGAAGTGAGACAAGGTCTGGATGATTCTGTGCAAAATAAAACAGGGAGCGATATCAGAAATAAAGTTACAAAAAAGATAGCAAAGCAACAACAAGACAATAGACAAAGATTACCTCGGGAAGTGGATTGGCGGCGCTGAATGGCGTCACACGACAAGAAGAAGGGACAGCATCTTTTTTGCTGAGAGATGAAATTTTTCGGACAAGTTTTTCTAAATCCTTGACCTCCAAATTCACCGACAGCCGATCTACATCCTTGTCGCCGGCATATTTCCAGAGAGGATGTTTGCGAGCCTGAAGCGGCTGCACCCTAGTCCTAAGAAAGTATGCAGTGATTTGAATACCCGATAATTCTTTGCCGCGAGTATTTTGCAACTCGTGGATACGAGCCATCAAGGTTTCTGTCGACGCCCTTTCTTCTTCGGTGGCCTCCGCGTCCCATGAGCGGCGGCGAAAGATTTTCTCGGCGCCATCAAAAGGAGGGATGTTGTCCTCCGCACATCCATGGTTCTCCTCCTGAATGTACAACCACTTCTTGCGCCACCCTTGAACTGAGTCAGGAAGCTTGACGTCGAAGTAGTCGACAGTGGGCCGAACAGAAATTACAACGCCGCCTATATTATAGGCGACATTGGGCGAGCCATTACGGCGGCAGAAGAAAATGCGCTTCCATAGCGCCCAGTTAGGCTGGACGCCAAGGAAGGCCTCGCACAAAGTGATGAAAATGGAGATGTGGAGGATTGAATTTGGCGTGAGGTGGTGGAGTTGCAAACCATAGACAAAGAGCAGTCCGCGGAGAAAAGGATGAATAGGGGCGGAAAGACCGCGGATGAGGTGGTCGACAAAACTTACCCGGTACCCCATTGGAGGGGTTGGGTAGCTCTCCTCACTGGGGAAGCACAATGCCTTGGGTTTCTTGCTGATCCCCAGCTTCTTCAGCATGTTGACGTCTTGAGTGGAAATTTTGGATCTTTCCCACTCCGCCGCTCCAAGATCCACGGCGGCCATGGAGGATTCCGGCGTGCTGTGCCTTGTCAATCGACGCGGTGGCATCAACAATGGCGCAGGGTTTGCAGCTTGGAAGTGAGGAGCTTAGGAGATTGAGGATCGCAGGAGGAAATTTGCAGATGAGAAAAGGAGGACGGCGCGAGCGGAAGTGCTCAAGGAGGAAGACGATGATCCTATATAAGGGTGCGGCGAAACGACGAACCGTTGGATAAGGAATATGTGTGACAGATGATAGCCACGTGGCAACAAGGGTAAAAAAGTAACTTAACGTTGGGGAAGTTACGGTGCGTGCGCCAGAAAAAGCGGAGGACGTGTGTCCCCCACTTGCACGACGTGTCAAGAAAGTGGATCAATTGGGCCCGCATGGCAGCGAGAACAGACTTGTCGCAAAATTCTGACTAGCAATCGTGGCTATCGTCAGCAATAACGTCACCTTGGCAGAAGGAAAAATTCGACTACACAACTTCATAAAAGGTGACATGGAAAAATAATGCTGAGCCTTTGATCAAATACAAGTTTCTGACCAAATGCTCGGGGGCTACTTTGGAAAAAAGGAAAAAAGATCTAGACAGACAAAATAGAAATGGCGTGAGCCTATGACCAAATACAAATATTTGTTCATAGCCTCGGGGGCTACTCCCATCGGGAGCGCTGTTCGCGCACCCGAGGAATTATAAAACTTCGGGAGATAAAAAGAGAATATAGCGGCATGAGGCGTGGAGCCTACAACCAAGAACAAGTCCTTGGCTGTAGCCTCGGGGGCTACTCCCATCGGGAACGCTGTTCGCGTGCCCGATGAAATTATAAAGAAGAAAGAAAAGAAAGAGAAAAAGAAAGATAGAAGAGCAAAAGAGTATATTTCGAGTTATAATTAACTCTACATATACTCCCATCGGGAAAACAATATAAGTCATCTTTGACTCGATAAAATGTGCCATTCCAGCAGCCGAAAAGCACTCGACAATATATTCTCAGAACGCCAAAGTTGCGATCAATTTCTGAATGCCGCAAATTTGCGAAGGTGAACCCCAGATCCATTCTGCTGGGCGTGGCATCGCCGAGGCTGCGCTCTGCTACTTTTATCCGTATCAACAGATACGAAGAAAAATCTAACGGACGCGTTAGGTACCCGATAAACTTGGGACTCGACGAATGGTAAGACCTTAAGCGGCACTGTCGGTTACACCGGTATCCCGAGGTCATGTCCAGGGACGTGATCTTGAAGTAGGTTTTGCGGATTGCCACTAGAGCAGTTAACTAGTACCTGATCCGTCGGATGAACTAGCCCCAACTACCATTATCCCTGTACAATATAGATGTTTATGAGGAAAAATATAGAAAAGTCAAAGCTGTCGAATAAAAATAAACAGTGGAGATTTTCCTTGACCCTACGATTCAAGCAAAATCTCGGGGGCTACTGACATAGGCATCCCAAATGGGCCTGCCGAAGATAGTACCGGGGTTTGAAGGCCCACTACCCGAAGAATAAGAAGATTCGGAAGCCCAAGATATTATTAAGGAAAGTTAGAGTTGTAATAGGAAGCGTTATTTGTAATCTTGCGGGATGAGTTAGAAACCATCTCGGACTCTGTAACTTGTACAACACGAAACCCTCGGCTCCGCCTCCTATATAAAGGGGGAGTCGAGGGACGAAGAAATCATCGAATCATTGTTTACAAACCCTAGTTTTCATAATCGTCGAGTACTTTTCGGCTGAAACCTTCGAGATCTACTTGCCCTCTACTTCCAACTAAACCCTAGCCTACAATCCATAGGCATTGACAAGTTAATACCTTGTCACTGGCCCTTGGCCGCGCCGGCCTAGTGTGTGGGCCCCCTGTCAGGCCCCCTGACCTATCTCCTCTGCCTACTTATAGTCTTCGTCGCGAAACCCCGGTGCCGAGAGCCACGATACGGAAAACCTTCGAGAGACGCCGCCGCCGCAATCCCATCTCGGGGGATTCGGGGATCGCCTCCGGCACCCTGAGGGAGGGGAATCATCTCCCAGAGGACTCTTCACCGCCATGGTCGCCTCGGAGTGATGAGTGAGTAGTTCACCCTGGACTATGGGTCCATAGCGGTAGCTAGATGGTCGTCTTCTCCTTATGTGCTTCATTGTCGGGTCTTGTGAGCTGCCTAACATGATCAAGATCATCTATCTGTAATGCTATATGTTGTGTTTGTTGGGATCCGATGGATAGAGAATACTATGTTATGTTGATTATCAATCTATTACCTATGTGTTGTTTATGATCTTGCATGCTCTCCGTTATTAGTAGAGGCTCTGGCCAAGTTTTTACTCTTAACTCCAAGAGGGAGTATTTATGCTCGATAGTGGGTTCATGCCTCCATTAAATGTGGGACAGTGACAGAAAGTTCTAAGGTTGTGGATGTCTTTGTTGCCACTAGGGATAAAACATTGATTCTATGTTCGAGGATGTAGTTATTGATTACATTACGCACCATACTTAATGCAATTGTCTGTTGTTTTCAACTTAATGGAAGGGGTTCGGATGATAACCTAAAGGTGGACTTTTTAGGCATAGATGCATGCTGGATAGCGGTCTATGTACTTTGTCGTAATGCCCAATTAAATCTCACAATATTCATCATATCATGTATGTGCATTGTCATGCCCTCTCTATTTGTCAATTGCCCAACTGTAATTTGTTCACCCAACATGCTATTTATCTTATGGGAGAGACACCTCCAGTGAACTGTGGACCCCGGTCCATTCTTTACATCGAATACAATCTCTTGCAATACTTGTTCTACTGTTTTCTGCAAACAATTATCATCCACACTATACATCTAATCCTTTGTTACAGCAAACCGGTGAGATTGACAACCTCACTGTTTCGTTGGGGCAAAGTACTTTGGTTGTGTTGTGCAGGTTCCACGTTGGCGCCGGAATCCCTGGTGTTGCGCCGCACTACATCTCGCCGCCATCAACCTTCAACGTGCTTCTTGGCTCCTACTGGTTCGATAAACCTTGGTTTCTTCTGAGGGAACTGCTGTGTCGCATCACACCTTCCTCTTGGGGTTCCCAACGGACGCGTGTTGAACGGAAAGACATACATCAACTACGCGCACCTAAAAAGAATGGCTTATTTCTGTTAGATCTCGATAGTAGTGATACACATATATATAATATTGATGCTAAGCGAATTAAATTGAATGATAATTCTACTTATATGTGGCACTGTCGTCTTGGTCATATTGGAGTAAACGCATGAAGAAACTCCATACAGATGGATTACTTGAATCACTTGACTTTGAGTCACTTGATAGATGCGAAGCATGTCTAATGGGAAAAATGACTAAGACTCCATTATCTGGTATTATGGTGCGAGCTACTGACTTATTGGAAATCATACATACCGATGTGTGCGGACCAATGAGTGTAGCATCGCGTGGTGGTTATCGTTATGTTCTAACCTTCACAGATGATCTGAGTAGATATGGGTATATCTATTTCATGAAACATAAATCCGAAACTTTCGAGAAGTTTAAGGAATTCCAAAGTGAAGTAGAAAATCAACATAACAAGAAGATTAAATTTCTACGATCTGATCGCGGAGGTGAATATCTGAGTTATGAGTTTGGCATGCATTTAAAGAAATGCGGAATACTTTCACAATTGACACCGCCGGGAACACCACAACGAAACGGTGTGTCCGAACGTCGTAATCGAACTCTCTTAGATATGGTTCGTTCTATGATGTCTCTTACTGATTTGCCGTTATCATTTTGGAGTTATGCATTAGAGACAGCGCATTCACTTTAAATAGAGCACCATCAAAATCCGTTGAAACGACACCGTATGAATTATGGTTTAATAAGAAACCTAAGCTATCGTTCCTTAAAGTTTGGGGTTGCGAAGCCTATGTAAAAAAGTTACAACCGGACAAGCTAGAACCCAAAGCGGAGAAATGCGTCTTCATAGGATACCCTAAGGAAACTATAGGGTACACTTTCTATCACAGATCCGAAGGCAAGATCTTTGTTGCCAAGAACGGAACCTTTCTTGAGAAAGAATTTCTCACTAAAGAAGTGACTGGAAGAAAAGTAGAACTCGATGAGATTGATGAATCTTCACTCATTGATCAGAGTACCGCAGTGCCGGAAGATGTTCCTGTGCCGCCTACACCGGCAACAGAGGAAGATAATGATAATGATCATGAAACTTCGAACGAGGAAACTACTGAACCTCGCAGATCGACAAGGGAATGTGCCACTCCTGATTGGTATGATCCTTGTCTAAATGTCATGATTGTGGACAACAATGATGAAGACCCTGCGACATATGAAGAAGCAATGATGAGCCCAGATTCCAACAAATGGCAAGAAGCCATGAAATCGAAATGGGATCCATGTATGATAACAAAGTATGGACTTTGGTAGACTTACATGATAGCCGCAAGGCTGTTGAGAATAAATGGATCTTCAAGAGAAAAACAGATGCTGATGGTAATATTACTGTCTATAAAGCTCAACTTGTCGCAAAGGGTTTCCGACAAATTCAAGGTGTTGACTACGATGAGACTTTCTCACCTGTAGCGAAGCTAAAATCTGTGAGGATTTTTTTAGCAATAGCTGCATTTTTCGATTATGAGATTTGGCAGATGGATGTCAAAACGGCGTTCCTTAATGGAGACATTGAGGAAGAGTTGTATATGGTACAACCCAAAGGTTTTGTCGATCCTAAAAATGCTGATAAGGTGTGCAAACGTCGTTCAATTTATGGACTGAAGCAAGCATCAAGAAGTTGGAACAGACGCTTTGATAAGGTGATCAAAGACTTCGGGTTTATACAGTGTCATGGAGAGGCCTGTATTTACAAGAAAGTGAGTGGGAGCTCTGTAGCGTTCCTGATATTATATGTAGATGACATATTATTAATTGGGAATGATATAGAACTATTAAGCAGTGTAAAAGGTTATTTGAATAACAATTTTTCAATGAAAGACCTTGGTGAAGCATCATACATATTAGGCATCAAGATTTATAGAGATAGATCAAGACGCCTAATAGGGCTATCACAGAGTACCCGGACAAGATTCTAAAGAAGTTTAGAATGGACGAAAGTAAGAAAGGATTCTTACCTATGTTACCAGGCAAGGTCTTGAGTAAGACTCAAGGTCCGGCTACGGCAGAAGAAAGAGAAAGGATGAGTCAGATCCCCTATGCCTCGGCAGTAGGCTCTATCATGTATGCCATGCTATGTACTAGACCAGATATAGCACATCTTTATTGACTTGACAGATATCAAAGTGATCCGGGGATGGAACACGACAGCGTCAAGAATATCTGAAGTACTTGAAAAGAACTAAGGATATGTTTCTTTGTTATGGAGGTGACCAAGAGCTCGTTGTAACAAGTTACAACGATGCAAGTTGGAACACTGATCACGATGACTCTAAGTCACGGTCGGGTACGTGTTTATATTGAATGGTGCTGCAGTAAGCTGGTCAAGCTCGAAGCAGTGCATGGTGGTGAAGTCTTCAACAGAATCAGAGTACATAGCGGCTTCAGAGGCTTCATCAGAAGCGTTATGGATGAAGAGGTTCATTGTAGAGCTCGGTGTGGTTCCTAGTGCATTGGACCCACTAGTCATCTACTGTGACAACATGGGTGCCATCGCCAATGCACAAGAACCAAGGTCACACAAGAAGCTGAAGCATATCAAGCTGCGTTATCACTCGATTCGCGAGTACATCGAAGATGGAGAAGTAAAGATTTGCAAAGTACACACTGATCTGAATGTAGCAGATCCATTGACTAAAGCTCTCCCTAGGGCAAAGCATGACCAACACCGAATGCCATGGGTGTTAGGTATCTTACAATGTAATCTAGATTATTGACTCTAGTGCAAGTGGGAGACTGTTGGAGATATGCCCAAGAGGCAATAATAAAAGTGGTTATTATATATCTTTATGTTTATGATAAATGTTTATATACCATGCTATAATTGTATTAACCAAAACATTGATACATGTGTGTTATGTAAACAACAATGAGTCCCTAGTAAGCCTCTTAACTAGCTTGTTGATTAATAGATGATTAGTTTCATAATCATGAACATTGGATGTTATTAATAACAAGGTTATATCATTATATGAATGATGTAATGGACACACCCAATTAAGCGTAGCATAAGATCACGTCATTAAGTTATTTGCTATAAGCTTTCGATACATAGTTACCTAGTCCTTTTGACCATGAGATCATGTAAATCACTTATACCGGAAAGGTACTTTGATTACATCAAACGCCATGCATAAATGGGTGGTTATAAAGGTGGGATTAAGTATCCGGAAAGTATGAGTTGAGGCATATGGATCAACAGTGGGATTTGTCCATCCCGATGACGGATAGATATACTCTGGGCCCTCTCGGTGGAATGTCGTCTAATGTCTTGCAAGCATATGAATAAGTTCATACGAGACCACATACCACGGTACGAGTAAAGAGTACTTGTCGGGAGACGAGGTTGAACAAGGTATAGAGTGATACCGATGATCAAACCTCGGACAAGTAAAATATCGCGTGACAAAGGGAATTGGTATCGTATGTGAATGGTTCATTCGATCACTAAGTCATCGTTGAATATGTGGGAGCCATTATGGATCTCCAGATCCCGCTATTGGTTATTGGTCGGAGAGAGTTCTCAACCATGTCCACATAGTTCGCGAACCGTAGGGTGACACACTTAAGGTTTGATGTTGTAATAGTAGAACTTGAATATGGAATGGAGTTCGAAGTATTGTTCGAAGTCTCGGATGGGATCCCGGACATCACGAGGAGTTCCGGAATGGTCCGAAGAATAAGATTCATATATAGGAAGTCATTTTATAAGTTTGAAAATGATCCGGTGAATTTATGGAAGGTTCTAGAAGGTTCTAGAAAAGTCCGGAAGAATTCACTTTGGAAGGCGGAGTCCCGGTGGGACTCCACCACCCATGGCCGGCCAACCCTAGAGGGGAGTCCAAGGTGGACTCCACCAAGGGGGCCGCCACCCCCTCATGGAATGGGAATCCCACTTGAGGTGGGAGTCCCACCTTGAGTAGGTTTCCCTACACATGGAAGGTTTTGGGTTGGGGTCTTATTCGAAGACTTGTAGTCCAACACTTGGGGGTTCCACCTATATAATGAGGAGCAAGGGGAGGGGCCGGCCACAACAAAGCCATTGTGGCCGCACCCTCATAGTGGCGCCACCTCCCCTCTCCCAAACCCTAGCCGCCCTCTCCTCCACCTCTCGCTTAGCGAAGCTCCGCCGGAGTTCTCCATCGCCACCGCCACCACGCCGTCGTGCTGCCGGATTCAAGGAGGAGCTACTACTTCCGCTGCCTCTGGAACGGGAGAAGGGCGTCGTCTTCATCAACACCGAACGTGTGACCAAGTACGGAGGTGCTGCCCGATTGTGGCACCGTCAAGATCTTCTACGCGCTTTTGCAAGCGGCAAGTGATCGTCTACCGCAGCAACAAGAGCCTCATCTTGTAGGCTTTGGAAATCTTCAAGGGTGAGTCTCATCCCCTCGTTGCTTCCATCTTCTAGATTGCATCTTGGCTTGGATTGCATTCTCGCGGTAGGAATTTTTTTGTTTTCTATGCAACGAATCCCTACACATATCTCATTGATGAATTACTATTTGTCCACTACAACTTAAAAGATTTACTTTTCTTATTTGCATCAAAAACACCAAAAACAATCGACCCCTTTACTTTTTTTACTTAGTTACTATATTTTATCTAGTTCTACTCGCTTTATTTTTTCTTGTGTTTTATTTACTTACACAAAACCTTGTGCTTGACAACCACACAGTGGAGTTGGGGACACAAGGCTTTTATTTTACTTTGCATGATTGCTAGAAGAAGAGAGAAGATAATACTCTTTGTTCAGTTCCCCGAGATTTCGATATAAACCCGCAAGTCACCCTTGTGGGGAAAATACTCAGCTGACACAACACTCTACACTTGGAGTCCCAACATCATCAAGACATTTTCTGGTGCCGTTGCTGGGGAGCTGGAAGAGTTATATCATAGTGGTTGCTGCTTAAGAAGTATTTTCTGGTGTCATTGCCGTGAAGAAGCATCTTATAACTCCATCTCACCTAAGCTTGGGGAAGTTACACCACTATGAGCTCTCTTATCTCTTTTAGATTTTGCATCGTATTTTACTTGTCTTGTTTTTAGTCTTTACTTTCTAGCTCTTTTTTAAAAATACATAAACCAATAAAAATGAAAAATAGAAAATATAAAAAATACTCATGGTATGGCTACTAGTCAAGATAAAAATGTCACTTTGAAAGAGGAATATAAAAATTCTATGACATTTATGAAATATAGAGAATCATGTGAAGGGAAACGACTAAAAAGTTTCTTAAGACTTCTAAATAAAACTGCTACTGAGCTGCTTGCACATTATGTAATGTCTTGTAAATTTTGTTGTGGTGAAAATTTTGACTTCCAATGTAGATCCCATGAACAACATGCAATTGCCTCCTATCATACTTATAGTTATGTTCATGGGATGGAAGAAGTAGAACAATTTGTGAGCTTTATGGCAGCCTTTGAATTAAATACTTTCATTGATGAAATCTATGAAGCAACTGGTGAGGCTCATGATTGTGATTTTGAAGTCTCTAGCTATTATCCTAAAGCATTGCATATATGATTTTTCTGATAATATCTATGTTCTTGACTATAATGAAAATAACCGTATAGCCCGAGAAAACACTAGCTCATTACATGAAGAAGAAAATGAAGAAGCCATAGTTTCATCTAAGCTTGGGGAAGAGTGGGATCTTCCACCTTCATCACCCACATATGATGATAGCTCTAAAACTGATTATATATTCTCTAGATGATGGCTTATTTTTGCTTGAGAATCCTCCATGCTTAGAAAGTAATATGTTATGTGAGGATAAAAATGATAAACTTGTTGTTTGTGATAATGCTCTCATACATGAGAATCCCATGTTATTATTAAAATCCCCTATTTACACAATAGAGGAGAAATATGCTTATGTTGAGAAATACTTGTATGGTTTGCAACTATCTTATGCCTATGGAAAATCTTCTTGCAGCCATGATGTCATGATTAAAAGTGGTACTAATAATTATTTTGAAAGATGAAAGCATGATTATGAATCCCTTAATAAATTTAATGATCCTCTTTATATGCCACAATTCTTCAAGATTCATGATTTAAATAGCTACACTATTAATTTTCCTTCAAGTAAGTGCAAGTATTATGAAAGATGAGGATATAAGCACCCTCTTTATGCTAATGATAATTATAAGTTGCATTTACCTACCATATATATGCTTTGGTATACTCCTATCTGTGATTCATTCATATATAAAAATGCATAGGAGTTAACTTGTTGCATATTTCATGTTGTGTGCTAATGTGCTTTAAAGTGTTAAATATATTTATTGGTATGATCACACCATGGGACCCTGGCATATTCTTGTCATATATTTTTTCTAATAATGAGAAGGAGATAATCAAGAAGCATCACTCCTACAAGATCATTTCTCCTACATGAACCAAGTAAGTAAGCCTAGCTATATGGCTATAAAGAAAGCGTTTTACGGGAGGCAACTGATACATCCCAAATGTATCTACTTTTCCAAGCACTTTGCTCAATGAATTACTCCGGAATCTTACCATATTTGGATAAAAACTGCTGAATCTGATGCTGCTTTTAGCAAAGTCTCTTTTTGTCAAGTTTTCTCAGGAAATGAAGTCGGAGAAAAATACCATGGAAGTTTTTCACCAAAAGGAAGCATATGGAGCTTTGGATCACGAGAGGGGAGTCACGAGGCTCGAATGAGCCCAAGTGGCGTGGCCCAACTTCTTGGCCGCGCCACCCGAGGTCGTTCAGCCCTAGGTCGTCATCTCGCCTACCCCTTCGCGTGGTGCGTTATATACCCTAAACACCGATAGGAATCCCCCAAGAGGAGAGAAAGTTTCACGAAACAAGGCGCCGCCGAGACCACGATCTTCATTTCAGGGGCCAGATTGATCCTGCTCTCCACCCTGGAGAGAGGGATTTCGAGGGCTTCTTCATCATCACCGCCACCGACGTCATCACCAACCATCATGTACTCACTCCCCATCACCATGAGTGAGTAGTTCTCTGTAGGTTTAGAGGTGGATGGGTTTTGGATGAGATTGATCATGTAATCCTCCATATGTATCGAGATTTTAGGTGTTCGTCTTGAAGATATTCTTGTATGAGTGTTGGTACACCTTTGCTATGTTTAATGCTTGTTACTAGGCCCCGAGTAAGTTGATTTCAATACTGAACTTATATTTCTTTATCATATATATGAGGTTGGTATTTATCTGCGAGGTGTATCACTTGTTATTATGTTGATCCTGCGAATCCCTAAGGTGACAAGTGGGAAAACAAAGGGGAGATGTAGTAATTTCGAGGGTTATGTGTGTTCATGGATCTTAATGCTTTGTTCCGGTCTATTCGGAAGGGTAGACCTTACGTCTCCAACGTATCTATAATTTCTGATGTTCCATGCTTGTTTTATGACAATACCTACATGTTTTGTTCACACTTTATATTGTTTTTATGCGTTTTCCGGAACTAACCTATTGACGAGATGCCGAAGTGCCAGTTGCTGTTTTCTGCTGTTTTTGGTTTCAGAAATCCTACAAAGGAAATATTCTCGGAATCGGACGAAATTAATTCCCACGATCTTATAATTCCACGAAGCTTCCAGAAAGTCAGAGAGGGACCAGAGGAGGGCCACAGGGCCACCAGACGCCAGGGCGGCGCGGCCCAAGGGGGGGGGGGGGCGCTGTCAACACCCGGATTTTTAAGTCCAGATGCCTATTATGCCATTCATCGCAATCCCAGGAATATTGTTTTAAGAGACATAATAGATTGATATCATAGAACATCATTCATTACAACATCATAATGGTTTTACAACAAAGGATCACATGATCCAGTCTCATTACAATAGTAGATGATCTATTGATCAATTACAAAACACATAGCGGAAGCGAAGTAGCATAGTAGTAGTCCATCTATTCCACAAAGCTGTTGACGTGGGAGTGATCCTGGTTGTCGTAGATGTCCTGCTGTCCTTCTTCGGGTTCTGGTACTCCTCTTCATAGTCGGCCATTTGAATAGGTAGGGACACAGCCATGAGTACTTTAAAGTACTCGCAAACTAATACTAAGGTAAAAGTTATCAACTATAGTAAGGGGTTCTAAGCTCTAGTTTCATTTGCATAAAGCCGGTTTTATTTCATAAGCACTTTAGTAAACAAAACCTCTTCATTTGCCTAACTTACTCAAGTGGGAACATTAGTGTCATTCCCACAACTCAGTTGTGATTCAAAGTCAAAGTCACCTTTCAATTCAAGTCACCATTCACCATTCATATTTTTAGAAAAGTTCTCATGACGGAACAGTATGACCTTCCCAACTGTCCATGACCGCGGACGCGGCTATTCGAATAGGTTTAACTCTGCAGAGGTTGTACACTTGTGCCACAACAATTGCAATAGTTCGTCAGGGGTAACTGGCCCTGATTTATCGTACGCAGTACGCGAACTACCAATCCTAACCTTTCATTTACATACCCTAGTATAAGCACCTCTCCCCATGAGCTTGGCCTCCCGGTGAGGACCAACTGTCAACCTGGGAACGCACAGGGCTTGTCGACAGTCACCTCATTTCACGTCATTTCTCTTTTGGTGGAGGCAGCCTTGGCATAACCCCGATGACGCTTGTTAGAGGGAACCCATACTAAAATACATAAGTTTCCAGCTAAGCCTTACCCAAATTCAGGTATTGTCGGGATACTTGTAAAATTGGAATGGTATCGCATCCGAACCCAACCATCAGTTTTGTAATATTCACCAAGTCATTCACAAAGTCATATTCACCTTCAAAATCTTTCAATAGAATGACTCATCATTCCAAGGTTTTCAAAGTCATTGGTTTTCACAAGTTCCCATCTAAAGTAGTCACTTTTAGTATTAGCACTAGCAACTAGTCATGAGGGGTGCTTACTAGCTTATAGCTTTCTAGGCTAAGTGTGATGCTCTTGTACTACTCCATAACTAAACCAAGTGAATCATGAATCAAAAATAAACTTTGATAAATCAAATTCATAAAAGCTTGCAAAGTAAAAACTTAGGATAGGATCATTAAGCATAAAATAAATTGTGATGAGGCATTGCTCTTGTAGAGCTTTGCCTAGGGCAACTTGCAAGAATATTAGCTTGCCAGAGTAGAGCTTGCATTGGTGTTAGCTTGCCTTGGTTGGTGTATTGATCAGAATGTTCCTCCTTCTTTTCCGTAGATGTTCTCGTTGTCCCCTTCGTAGCCTTCGGTACTAGCGTCTAAAAATGGATACGATGTACACAATCACCAAACAAAACTTAAAGGCTAGACTAAGCACACACATGAGTCACACAAGCTAGGCTAGCATCACAACATTATTATTATTTTGGTTGACTTTGTTTTCTTGTTAAGAAAAATACTTTCCTCTCATTATAAATATTGATTAAGTTTTCTATTTAATTCTTTGGAGAAATAATTTCCTCTCATTGAATCTTGTTAAGATTTAATTTCCTCATTTGATAATATATGAACTCATGTTGACTAAGGTCAACACTTCATAATCATCATTTGGGAAAATGATTTAAATGAGGTGAGGTACCTCATGCAATTTAATCCTAACATGGTAATGATTTAATGTCCTCAAATAATTCATTATGAGATCAATTAGACCATAGTCACTACCTCACGTTGATTTACTTGAGACAAAGATTTAAATGAGAAGAATCCATCTCAAATAACCATGTATGGTCACATGTTGACCAAGGTCAACACTTCCCACTTATTATTTGAGAAACATAATTTAAATGAGGTTCTATACCTCATGCAATTTAAATCCTATTTGATTTAATATCCTCAAGTGAGCAATTATGAGACCAAGCAACAAGGGTCATCACATTACTTCATACCACTTGGGAAGATGATTTAAATGAGGTGCTACACCTCATAGATTTGAAATCCTAAATTTGGAAATAATTTAAATGGGCTAGTATTGACTACATAGCCAATTCTTGATTCTAGCCCATGATCATATGAAATAACTATAGTGTTTTATTACATAATAAATTATACAACATAAAATGTGATTTATGAGAGGTGGAAACACCTCAAAATAGTGTATGGTTGATTTTAGATAATTATTTGAAGTTTGAAAAGTTACTGATTTGTCATTTTTATTGTAGAGGATCTAGAATGAATTTTTGAGTGAAACCAGTGGGATTAGTTATATAATTTCATAAGATTTCTAGAACATTTTAAATCACAAGATTTGGATTTGTAGATTTGAAACTATTTAAATTCTAGCACTGCACCAGTATACAAAATTAAAGGAAAAAGATTAAAACGGAAATTAAATTCAAACGGGGGCGGGAACGGAGTTGGGCTGGCCCAGCTGCGGCCTAGGCCACGCATGCATGGCGCATGCACGTCAGGTGTAGGCGGACCACGTGGCGCGTCGGATCGGGATCCGACGGCGCTGGGCCGTCGTCTTCCTCCCGACGCAGCTAGCTTGCGGGGGCGATTTCTCTCACCTCGGAGCTCGGATTGAGGCGTGGTTAGGTGCGTTGGAAAGGTCTTTTCAAGGGCTACAACTTTGGTGTAGGGCTCGGTGGCTATGGTGATAAAAATCTGGGCGGTTTTTGAGGGATGCCGCCGGTGGCCGTGGCGAGCTTGTGGCGCCGTGGAGAGGCAAGGAGGGAGGAGGAGAGGCTCTAGGAGGGAGAGGAGGATGCTGATAGGTGGTGTGGTGTTGTCCAAGGGCAGGGGCACGGCTTATATAGGCTCCAGGGACGGGAACGCGACGTGGCGGGCATGGTGGCGACGTCGGCGGTTGCGTCGTGTGCAGTCATTTCTGGCGTAGCTAGGGCGTCAGACAGTGAGGTAGGGAGTAGGAGAGGATGCGTGCACAGTGGCGAGCGTGCTGGTGTCGTGTGCAGTGCGCACGAGGACGTGGCCGACGTCGGCATCCTCGCGTCATGGCGTCGTCCTGGCGCGGGTGAGGGTCAATGGTCATGTCTAGTAGTTGCATGGGAGTGAGAGGAAGGTAGTGGCGCAGTGGGACGCGATGGGATGCAGTGTGCATGCAGAGGGAGGGTGAGGTGATGGAGGGTGGTTGAAATATTGTTTGAATAGTGTTTGTACTCTATGGCATTGAATTGATTATTTGCTATGGTCTCATGTGTGATGACTTTTGACCAATTTTTGTGATGGATGGGTTCTAAATGATGTTGGGCAGCCATGTATGGCATTGGTTTGAGATTTGGAATGGATTTGTGAAAATCCTAAATTTTGAGGGAATCTAGAATCTGTTTCAACATAGCATCTTGGCTTGACTAATTTGAGCAATGGTCAAAGATCTGGTCAAAGTGGTCAACATCAAAGTTGCTCATCTTGATGAGGTCTTGGATGAGGTGCAAAGAGTTGTTAGGATTTGGTTTAAGAATCTCTTAATATAAGGACTCAAAGTGGGTATGTTGTTAAAAATAGCACAAGTGACCATTATCACATGCCACATGGTTTTTGATTTTTCTTTGATTTGATTTGATTTCTCTTTACCCAATTTATGTTGTTGATTGTTGAAATGGTATAGAGGAGTGATCCAACCATTCACAACAAGTCTTAGGGTCAAGATTCTTAATTTCACAAATTGGCTCTTTACTCTCATATGCCTCTATGGCATTTTTATTTTCTTTCTAATTTATTTTGCTTTCACCTTGGATTTGATTTGTTGAGCACTAGGTAGGGTTGGTTTAATGTTTTCAAAATGTCTACACAAGGTAGCAAGGTCTAGGTAAAAGTTTTACCAAAATAGCCATAGGCACATAGGCCCTTTTCTTATTTTATTTCTTTTTTATTTGGTTTTAGCTTAGATGGTGAAAAGAGGGGTGAGGTTTAGGGTTTAGTGGGGTTTAGCAAAGGTTCCCCATCATTTAGAAAGGTAAAAAAAGTACTAGTCAAGGTTGGCATATTAGGGTTATATGCCCACATATGTCTTTTTATTTTCTTTTTGTTTCTTCTTATTTTATCTTATTTGGTTTGGAGAAAGTTAGGATTTAGGGTTTTAGGTTATTTAAAAATACTTTAACAATCAATAAATGGCAAGATCACAACATATAAGTATGATCAATAGGTATCAAACTTAATTTAATAAAAGTTTTTGTTGGTTCCAAAATTTGGAAAAAAAGAAATTCATTTTCTCTTTGTTTTAAAATTCGGGACGTTACAAACCCTTCCCCCGTAAACAAATCTCGTCCCGAGATTTTAAGAAAAGTTAGGTTCCTAAGTGAGATTGAGCAATTGGATTAACCGGAAACATACTTGGCAGGGCCTGAGGTGCTTCCTGAGCTTCAGTGGCATTCATGTTGTAGAGACGTCCGCTGTTGTTGTTCTGGTTCCTTATGTGAAGCGGCGCTGTTGCTGGAGGTGCAGCAGTATTGGGGGCAGTCTTGGCAAGCTTCTTGGGGCATTCATTGGAGTAATGACCCACAGTTCGACATTCATAGCAGGTTACCGTTGACTTGTCCTTTTGGGCAATGGGTACAACATTGCTTCCAGTCCTTGGGGCATTGTTGGCGGCTTTCATCGGGCACTTGTTAGAGTAATGACCAGTAACACCACATTCATAGCAAGTCACAGTGGACTTGTCTCTGGGGGCATGGTTGGGTATTGGGATGAGCTGCTCCAGTGATGCTATCCTCACGCGGAGGCGAGCAATGAGGTAGTCCTTCTTGGCGTGCTGATGGTGAAGTGCCTTGCGCTCCATTGCAAGGATGTTGATGGTGTCAGTCATCTTGGCGTGCTCAATGTGCATCTGGTTGGCCTGGGCACGGGAGTTGTTGCGGGTAGGAGGGGCCATCTGAACAATGGGGTAGATCATAAGATAAGAGGGAAATTTCTATGTTTTGTTTTGGTAAAGTTTTAAAAAGTTCATAACTTGAAAATTTGAGTAGTGTTGCGGGGGTAAAAACCAACAACACTTTTTCATTCATACCAAGCATCACACATTACAAAACTAACACACCGTTGGTTTGAAGAACCATTCATTCGTTCTACGATACAAGGGGATCCTGATACAAACTCACACCTACGAAAGTGCTTTAATGATACTACTCTTCAGGGGGGATTCTTCGTCTTCACGGGTAATGTGCTTGGCGAAAGGCGAGGGCGTTGTCCAACTCCCTGCGGGTCTTGTACAATATGAAGTCGAGGTAGGCAACATAGTGGTTCATCTCCGGGTGCGGGGGCATGGTTATTGGTCTTCCCATGGGATCGTGTCTTGGGTAGTAAATGAAGCGGGTAGTCTTGAGTTTGTTCACATTCTGTCCGCACAGACGGGCAATTGCTTCCTGCATGGTATTGGCTATTCCATCCTTCCAAGTGTTTTCCGTTACAGAAAACCAGATGGTTTCCCATGTTGGGGCTCCAAGCTTTCCTCTCAGATCTGCAGTAACTTCCCACCGGGGTGGTCCTCCCGATGGATTGTTGAGGGGTATTCCGAAGAACTCGGGATACAAGCGTCCTAAATATTCCACTAGTTGCTTCAAATCCTTCTCGAACATCAGGTTTCCTCCGTGACCAAGTTTTATAGGACTCACATTGGTACTCCATCTGTGAAGAATTATGATGAGTAAGTTAGAGAAGTGGGTCGTGTGTCAAAATTTTATGTAGTAGTATAAGAAGAATAGAGCATAACTTTCTTATTTTGAAGAAGATCTCAAGGATAAGAGTGAGAATAAGTTTTCGTAAATAGTCACTTCCTTTGTTTTGAAACTAAGTTTTTCAGACGTCCATTCTAACTAGGGTCTCCTAAGGTCAACAATGGCTCTGATACCAACTTGTCAACACCCGGATTTTTAAGTCCAGATGCCTATTATGCCATTCATCGCAATCCCAGGAATATTGTTTTTGCGAGACATAATAGATTGATATCACAGATAATCATTCATTAAAACATCATACTGGTCTTACAACAAAGGATCACATGATCCAGTCTCATTACAATAGTAGATGATCTATTGATCAATTACAAAACACATAGCGGAAGCGAAGTAGCGTAGTAGTAGTCCATCTATTCCACATGCAACTATTGACGTCAGGAGTGATCCTAGTTGTTGTAGACGTCCTGCTGTCCTTCTTCCGGGTTACGGTACTCCTCTTCATAGTCTGGCCATTTGAATAGCCAGGGACACAGCCATGAGTACTTTAAAGTACTCACAAACTAATACTAAGGTAAAGTTATCAACTATAGTAAGGGGTTCTAAGCTCTAGTTTCATTTGCATAAAGCCGGTTTTATTTCATAAGCACTTTAGTAAACAAAACCTCTTCATTTGCCTAACTTACTCAAGTGGGAACATTAGTGTCATTCCCACAACTCAGTTGTGATTCAAAGTCAAAGTCACCTTTCAATTCAAGTCACCATTCACCATTCATATTTTTAGAAAAGTTCTGATGAACAGTATGGCCTTCCCAACTGTCCATGACCGCGGACGGCTATTAGAATAGGTTTAACTCTGGAGAGGTTGTACACTTGTGCCACAACAATTACAATAGTTCGTCAGGGGTAACTGGCCTGATTTATCGTACGCAGTACGCGAACTACCAATCCTAATCTTTCATTTACATACCCTAGTATAGGCACCTCTCCCCATGAGCTTGGCCTCCCAGTGAGGACCAACAGTACAAGATTTGGATTTGTAGATTTGAAACTATTTAAATTCTAGCACTGCACCAGTATGCAAAATTAAAGGAAAAAGATTAAAACGGAAATTAAATTCAAACGGGGGCGGGAACGGAGTTGGGCCGGCCCAGCTACGGCCTGGGCCACGCATGCATGGTGCATGCACGTCAGGTGTAGGCGGACCACGCGGCGCGTCGGATCGGGATCCGACGGTGCTGGGCCGTCGTCTTCCTCCCGACGCAGCTAGCTCTCTCACCTCGGAGCTCGGATTGAAGCGTGGTTAGGTGCGTTGGAAAGGTCTTTTCAAGGGCTACAACTTTGGTGTAGGGCTCGGTGGCTATGGTGATAAAAATCTGGGCGGTTTTTGAGGGATGCCGCCGGTGGCCGTGGCGAGCTTGTGGCGCCGTGGAGAGGCAAGGAGGGAGGAGGAGAGGCTCTAGGAGGGAGAGGAGGATGCTGCAAGGTGGTGTGGTGTTGTCCAAGAGCAGGGGCATGGCTTATATAGGCTCCAGGGACGGGAACGCAACGTGGAGGTCATGGCGGGCGACGTCGTCGGTTGCATCGTGTGCAGTCGTTTCTGGCGTAGCTAGGGCAGCAGACAGTGAGGTAGGGAGTAGGAGAAGATGCGTGCACAGTGGCGAGCGTGCTGGTGTCGTGTGCAGTGCGCAAGAGGACGTGGCCGACGTCGGCGTCCTCGCGTCATGGCGTAGTCCTAGCGCGGGTGAGGGTCAATGGTCATGTCTAGTAGTTGCATGGGATTGAGAGGAAGCTAGTGGCGCAGTGGGACGCGATGGGATGCAGTGTGCACACAGAGGGAGGGTGAGGTGATGGAGGGTGGTTGAAATAGTGTTTGAATAGTGTTTGTACTCTATGGCATTGAATTGATTATTTGCTATGGTCTCATGTGTGATGACTTTTGACCAATTTTTGTGATGGATGGGTTCTAAATGATGTTGGGCAGCCATGTATGGCATTGGTTTGAGATTTGGAATGGATTTGTGAAAATCCTAAATTTTGAGGGAATCTAGAATCTGTTTCAACATAGCATCTTGGCTTGACTAATTTGAGCAATGGTCAAAGATCTGGTCAAAGTGGTCAACATCAAAGTTTCTCATCTTGATGAGGTCTTGGATGTGGTGCAAAGAGTTGTTAGGATTTGGTTTAAGAATCTCTTAATAAAAGGGCTCAAAGTGGGTATGTTGTTAAAAATAGCACAAGTGACCATTATCACATGCCACATGGTTTTTGATTTTTCTTTGAGTTGATTTGATTTCTCTTTACCCAATTTATGTTGTTGATTGTTGAAATGGTATAGAGCAGTGATCCAACCATTCACAACAAGTCTTAGAGTCAAGATTCTTAATTTCACAAATTGGCTCTTTACTCTCATATGCCTCTATGGCATTTTTATTTTCTTTCTAATTTATTTTACTTTCACCTTGGATTTGATTTGTTGAGCACTAGGTAGGGTTGATTTAATGTTTTCAAAATGTCTACACAAGGTAGCAAGGTCTAGGTAAAAGTTTTACCAAAATAGCCATAGGCACATAGGCCCTTTTCTTATTTTATTTCTTTTTTTTTGGTTTTAGCTTAGATGGTGAAAAGAGGGGTGAGGTTTAGGGTTTAGTGGGGTTTAGCAAAGGTTCCCCATCATTTAGAAAGGTAAAAAAAGTACTAGTCAAGGTTGGCATATTAGGGTTATATGCCCATTTATGTCTTTTTATTTTCTTTTTGTTTCTTCTTATTTTATCTTATTTGGTTTGGAGAAAGTTAGGGTTTAGGGTTTTAGGTTATTTAAAAATACTTTAACAATCAATAAATGGAAAGATCACAACATATAAGTATGATCAATAGGTATCAAACTTAATTTAATAAAAGTTTTTGTTGGTTCCGAAATTTGGAAAAAAGGAAATTCATTTTCTCTTTGTTTTAAAATTCTGGACGTTACACGCGCCCCCCTACTGTGTGGCTGCCCCGCAGCCCCTCCGACTCCGCCTCTTCGCCTATAAGTTGCCTCCTGACCTAAAACATCGACACGGATTGACGAAACCAGAGAAAACCTTCCAGAGCCGCCGCCATCGCGAAACTCCAATTCGGGGACAGAAGTCTCTGTTCCGGCCGGGGACGAGGAATTGCCCCGGAGTCATCTCCACCGCCGTCTCCACCGCCATCTTCACCGCCATCGCTGTCTCCATGATGAGGAGGGAGTAATTCACCCCCGCTGAGGGCTCCGCTGTAGCTATGTGGCTCATCTCTCTCTCTCTTTGTGATCTAGTTGAATATCATCTATGTGCTACTCTAGTGATGTTATTAAAGTAGTCTATTCCTCCTCCATGATGTAATGTTGACAGTGTGTGCATCATGTAGTACTTGGTATATGCTATGATTGTGATCTCTTGTAGATTATGAAGTTAACTATTACTATGATGGTATTGATGTGATCTATTCCCCCTTTCATAGCTTGTCGTTGACAGTGTGCATGCTATGTTAGTACTCGGTATAATTGCGTTGGTCTATCATGCACTCTAAGGTTATTTAAATATGAATATCGAATGTTGTGGAGCTTGTTAACTCCGGCATTGAGGTGCTCTTGTAGCCCTACACAATTAATGGTGTTCATCATCCAACAAGAGAGTGTAGAGTGGTTTTATTATGTGATCAATGTTGAGAGTGTCCACTAGTGAAAGCAGGATCCCTAGGCCTTGTTTCCAACATTGAATCTCCATTTGTTTACTGTTTTGTTGCATGTTTACTCGCTGCCATATTTTATTCAGATTGCTATTACAACTCATATTCATCCATATTACTTGCATCTCACTATCTCTTCGCCGAACTAGTGCACCTATACATCTGACAACTGTATTAGGTGTGTTGGGGACACAATAGACTTCTTGCATTGTGATCGCAGGGTTGCTTGAGAGGGATATCTTTGACCTCTTCCTCCCTGAGTTCGATAAACCTTGGGTGACCCACTTAAGGGAAAACTTGCTGCTGTTCTACAAACGTCTGCTCTTGGAGGCCCAACACTGTCTACGGAAAAGAAGCGTGTGTAGACATCAAGCTATTTTCTGGCGCCGTTGCCGGGGAGGAAAGGTAAAAGGCACTCACACTCCGGTCCCAGGTAACTAAGTTATTTTCTGTTGCTGTTGTAAGTGCTCGAAGCTATTTCCTTTAGATTCTACAATTGCATCTTTTTGTTTCTTGTTTTACACTAGTAAGGCATAATGGAAAACAACTGTGAGCTTTTTAATTTATTTCCTAAGTTAAGACATGAATTGTGTGATGCGAAAATTAAAAAACCTATGTAACCTTATTTGCATGCTAGTAGCAATGTTATTAGCATGAACGCAATCACTGCTTATGCTATGGAGAAGTCTAAGCTTGGGGAAGCTAGTTTTTATGATCTTTTTAGCTTCCCACCTTTAGGGGAGAAAATTTTCTCTGATAATACTTTATCTCCCATATGCGATAACTCTAATGATGCTTGTGATATTTTAAATCCACCTACTGAAAGCTTTCGAGATACCCATGAAAATTATTGAACGTGTTATGGATAACCGCTATGAAGGGGATGGAACTGTCCATCCTGGAGATCATTTACTGTTTTTGCATGAATTATGCGGGTTATTCAAGTGTGCAGGTATCTCTATGGATGAAGTGAGGAAGAAACTATTCTCTATTTCGCTGTCTGGTAAAGCGGCGCATTGGTATAAATTGCTGAAGAATAGTCATTCTCTTGGTTGGGAGGAAATTGTATCTCTCTTTTATTCTAAATTTTATCCTCCTCATGAAGTGCATATTGATAGGAATTACATTTATAACTTTTATCCTCGTGATGGAGAGAGTATTTCTCAAGCATGGGGGAGATTGAAGTCACTAATGCTCAAATGTCCCATTCATGAGCTCCCCGTAATGTTATTATTAATAATTTTTATGCAAGGCTTTCAGGACATCACAAGGACTATCTAGATGCCTGTTTGGAGGGATCTTTCACAAGCAAGGAGGTTGAATCTAGGTGGGATCTTCTTGATCGGATTGAGGAGAACGTTGAAGATTGGGAGAACAACAAAGGTAGAGAGTCAGGTATAAATTATGATTATGAATGCATTGAAACTTTTATGGATACTGGTAAATTTCAAAATATGAGTGCTACCTATGGTCTTGACTCTCAAGTTGCTGCAAATCTTTATAAAGCTTTTGCCTCTCATTTTGAATTGCCTAGGAAGAATTTTGATAAGTATCATGAACCTTTTAAAGAGGCTTGCATGAATGATGAAATTGTTGTTAATGATTGCAATAAACATGCTCAAACTCCTAAGAATGCTATTTCCTATAAGCATGTTAAATTTTGTGGAATGCATAGACCTTGTGGAATTAATCAAATCAAAGATGAATATTGTATCCATCATATTAATGAAAAAACTAGAAAGTGGTTTAGGGCTCTAGATGATCTTGGTAAAAAGGATTGTGCCCTCTATCCTTTTATTTGTGAACTTTGCCATAGAGTGGGTAATTTTAATTTTCAATGCTCCTCCAATGATAATTTGAACCCCATGAGTGCTGCAAATTTGTATTGTGATGATGAAATTACTCCTAATCAGCATGATGAACTTACTTTATTTTTGTGGTGTGAAGAGTTATGAAGAAAAATCTCTTTGTTACATATGAGTGATCTTGATAATTGCCATACAAATACTTACATACAAAATATTTTAGAAGATGACACTTTGCCAAAATATGATAGGACCGCTGTGTGTTTTGAAATTATTAATGAAAAGGAGGAATCCTCCCAAGTTTCTTCTATTGTTTCTGGAAATAAATCAGGTTATGTGGAGAAGCCTCCCTTCAAGCCTCTTCCTCCTAAAGAAGGGAACGAGGAGAAGGAAGAGAACAAGAAGAAGAATGGAACGAAGAAGAAGAAGAAGAAGAAGGGGAATAAAGAGAAAGAGATAACGATAGGAAACCGTAAGTATGTTGCTCCTAATGATTATTATGTTAATGAATCTGAATACAATGATCTTCCTATGCCCTTTACATACATTAGTGATCATGATTTGGAAGAGCACACTACTTTTGATATTGAAAATCTCTGGGAAACTAATTCTGAAAATGATAATGTTAATAACTGCCATAGTATCAGTACTATCCATGCTTCCTCCCATAATGATATAGAAAGCTCTAAGCTTAGGGATGAGGTGTTTGAAAATACTTTTGCTACTGATCATTATATGTTTGATACATCTCTTTCTAGTAACAATGATGGTATGGTCACAGATGAACATACTATGAAAGATAACTATTCTATTTCTTATGATGACACTATGCCTCCAAACTTTGATGATTATTATGAAGAATGCTATGATATAGGTTATAACTATCCTTATGAAACTTGTCATAGTCATGATTGGATTGCAAAAAACAATTCCCTTAGTATGCAACTTGTTTACCATGTTCAAATTCTTGATAATAATCCTACTCCAATTACTATTAATGAGAAGAATTCTTCTTGTGCCAAAATTAATGATACTTTTATGCACATGAACCATGATAAGAATGTTTTAAGTGATGGGTATATTGTGGATTTCATCAATAATGCTACTGAAAGTTATTATGAGAGAGGGAAACATGGTTATATGCATCTTAATAATATTAAGTTTCCCCTCTTTATGTTGAGAATCTTGAAGTTACTCGTGTTTTATCTTCCTATGCTTGTCACTTTGTTCTTCATGAATTCATTTGTGTACAAGATTCCTTTTCATAGGAAGTGGGTTAGGCTTAAATTTGTTTTGAATTTGCTCTTTGATGCTCTCTTTTGCTTCAACTCTTATTTCTTGGGAGTGCATCATTAAAATTGCTGAGCCCATCTTAATGGCTATAAAGAAAGCACTTCTTGGGAGATAACCCATGTGTTTACTTTGCTACTGTTTTGTTGTGTCTTGGAAGTTGTTACTACTGCGGCAACCTCTCCTTATCTTACTTTATTGCATTGTTGTGCCAAGTAAAGTATTTGATAGTAAGGTTCATACTAGATTTGGATTACTGCGCAGAAACAGATTTCTGTCTGTCACGAATCTGGGTTTAATTCTCTGCAGGTAACTCAGAAAATTCTGACAATTTACGTGAGTGATCCTCAGATATGTACGCAACTTTCATTCAATCTGAGCATTTTCATTTGAGCAAGTCTGGTGCCTCGTAAAAATTCGTCTTTACGGACTGTTCTGTTTTGATAGATTCTGCCTTTTATTTCGCATTGCCTCTTTTGCTGTGTTGGATGGATTTCTTTGTTCCATTAACTTCCAATAGCTTTGAGCAATGTCCAGAAATGTTAAGAATGATTGTGTCATCTCTGAACATGTGAAGTTTTGATTATGTACTAACCCTCTAATGAGTTTATTTTGAGTTTGGTGTGGAGGAAGTTTTCAAGGATCAAGAGAGGAGGATGATACAATATGATCAAGGAGAGTGAAAGCTCTAAGCTTGGGGATGCCTCCGTGGTTCATCCCTGCATATTTCAAGAAGACTCAAGCATCTAAGCTTGGGGATGCCCAAGGCATCCCCTTCTTCATCGACAACATTATCAGGTTCCTCTAGTGAAACTATATTTTTATTCCGTCACATCTTATGTACTTTACTTGGAGCGTCTGTTTGTTTTTATTTTTGTTTTTTTGAATAATTTCATCCTTGTGTGGGAGAGAGACACGCTCCGCTGGTTCATATGAACACATGTGTTCTTAGCTTTTAATGTTCATGGCAAAGGTTGAAACTTCGTTAATTGTTATATGGTTGGAAACAGAAAATGCTACATGTGGTAAATGGTATAATGTCTTGAATAATTTGATACTTGGAAATTGTTGTGCTCATGATTAAGCTCTTGCATCATATACTTTGCACCTATTAGTGAATAAATACATAGAGCTTGCTAAAATTTGGTTTGCATGATTGGTCTCTCTAGAGTCTAGATATTTTCTAGTAAGGGTTTGAGCAACAAGGAAGACGGTGTAGAGTCTTATAATGCTTGCAATATGTTTTTATGTGAGTTTTGCTGTACCGGTTCATACGTGTGTTTGCTTCAAATAACCTTGCTAGCCTAAGCCTTGTATTGAGAGGGATTACTTCTCGTGCATCCAAATCCTTGAGCCAAATAACTATGCCATTTGTGTCCACCATACCTACCTACTACATGTTATTTCTCCGCCATTCCAAATTAAATTGCTTGAGTGCTACCTTTAAATTTCTATCCTTTGTCTTTTCAATATATAGCTCATGGGACAAATAGCCTAAAAACTATTGTGGTATTGAATATGTACTTATGTATTTTATTTCTTATTAAGTTGCTTGTTGTGCGATAACCATGTTCCTGGGGACGCCATCAACTACCCTTTGTTGAATATCATGTGAGTTGCTATGCATGTTCGTCTTGTCTGAAGTAAGGGCGATTTACCATGAGTTGAATGGTTTGAGCATGCATATTGTTAGAGAAGAACATTGAGCCGCTAACTAAAGCCATGATCCATGGTGGAAGTTTCAGTTTTGGACAACAATCCTCAATCTCTTATGAGAATATTATCTGTTGTTGAATGCTTATGCATTAAAGAGGAGTCCATTATCTGTTGTCTATGTTGTCCCGGTATGGATGTCTAAGTTGAGAATAATCAAAAGCGAGAAATCCAATGCGAGCTTTCTCCTTAGACCTTTGTACAGGCGGCATAGAGGTACCCCTTTGTGATACTTGGTTAAAACATATGTATTACGGTGATAATCCAGGTAATCCGAGCTAATTAGGACAAGGTGCGGGCACTATTGGTATACTATGCATGAGGCTTGCAACTTGTAGGATATAATTTACATAACACATATGTTTTATTACTACCGTTGACAAAATTGTTTCTTGTTTTCAAAATAAAAGCTCTAGCACAAATATAGCAATCGATGCTTCCCTCTTTGAAGGGCTATTATTTTACTTTTATGTTGAGTCAGTTTACCTATTTCCTCCCACCTCAAGAAGCAAACACTTGTGTTAACTGTGCATTGATTCTTACATACTTGCATATTTGCATTCATCATATTACTTTATGTTGACAACTATCCATGAGATATACATGTTACAAGTTGAAAGCAACCGCTGAAACTTAATCTTCCTTTGTGTTGCTTCAATGCCTTTACTTTGAATTTATTGCTTTATGAGTTAACTCTTACGCAAGACTTATCGATGCTTGTCTCAAAAGTACTATTCATGGAAAGTCTTTGCTATATGATTCAATTGTTTAACCATTGTATTTACCATTGCTTTGAATCGCTGCATTCATCTTATATGCTTTACAATAGTATGATCAAGATTATGTTGGTAGCATGTCACTTCAGAAATTATTCTTTTATCGTTTACCTACTCGAGGACGAGTAGGAACTAAGCTTGGGGATGCTGATACGTCTCCAACGTATCTATAATTTCTGATGTTCCATGCTTGTTTTATGACAATACCTACATGTTTTGTTCACACTTTATATCGTTTTTACGCATTTTCCGGAACTAACCTATTGACGAGATGCCGAAGTGCCAGTTGATGTTTTCTGCTGTTTTTGGTTTCAGAAATCCTACAAAGGAAATATTCTCGGAATCGGACGAAATTAATTCCCACGATCTTATAATTCCACGAAGCTTCCAGAAAGTCAGAGAGGGACCAGAGGAGGGCCACAGGGCCACCAGACGCCAGGGCTGCGCGGCCCAAGGGGCTCGCCCCCTGCGTGTGGCAGCCCCTCTGACTCCGCCTCTTCGCCTATAAGTTGCTTCCTGACCTAAAACATCACACGGATTGACGAAACCAGAGAAAACCTTCGAGCCGCCATCGTGAAACTCCAATTCGGGGGACAGAAGTCTGTTCCGGCACCGGGACGGGGAATTGCCCCGGAGTCATCTCCACCGCCGTCTCCACCGCCATCTTCACCGCCATCGCTGTCTCCATGATGAGGAGGGAGTAATTCACCCCCGGGGCTGAGGGCTCCGCTGTAGCTATGTGGCTCATCTCTCTCTCTTCGTGATCTAGTTGAATATCATCTATGTGCTACTCTAGTGATGTTATTAAAGTAGTCTATTCCTCCTCCATGATGTAATGTTGACAGTGTGTGCATCATGTAGTACTTGGTATATGCTATGATTGTGATCTCTTGTAGATTATGAAGTTAACTATTACTATGATGGTATTGATGTGATCTATTCCCCTTTCATAGCTTGTCGGTGACAGTGTGCATGCTATGTTAGTACTCGGTATAATTGCGTTGGTCTATCATGCACTCTAAGGTTATTTAAATATGAATATCGAATGTTGTGGAGCTTGTTAACTCCGGCATTGAGGTGCTCTTGTAGCCCTACACAATTAATGGTGTTCATCATCCAACAAGAGAGTGTAGAGTGGTTTATTATGTGATCAATGTTGAGAGTGTCCACTAGTGAAAGCAGGATCCCTAGGCCTTGTTTCCACACATCGAATCTCCGTTTGTTTACTGTTTTGTTGCATGTTTACTCGCTGCCATATTTTATTCAGATTGCTATTACCACTCATATTCATCCATATTACTTGCATCTCACTATCTCTTCGCCGAACTAGTGCATCTATACATCTGACAAGTGTATTAGGTGTGTTGGGGACACAAGAGACTTCTTGCATTGTGATCGCAGGGTTGCTTGAGAGGGATATCTTTGACCTCTTCCTCCCTGAGTTCAATAAACCTTGGGTGATCCACTTAAGGGAAAACTTGCTGCTGTTCTACAAACCTCTGCTCTTGGAGGCCCAACACTGTCTACAGGAAAATAAGCGTGAGTAGACATCATGGACCTTAATTGCTTGTATTTCCAAGTTGGCCCCGGTGAAATGGGCAAGCTGGACAATAGATGTTATGCAAATTCTCTTAGTTAGTATACATAACTATATTTGGAGCACACACCTACACACAATTGAATTAGAGATGAGTGCTATGTTAGTTGGATTAAATTAAATGATGAATATCATCCATATATCACCCCATTGCTGCCTCATGCCTACGCTTTTAGCCACTGCAAATTTCACATTACTACTTCCGGTGAAAACTGGAAATATGCTGCTTTCATTTATTGTTTTTTTACTGCTTTGAATCAACTGCTATAAAATCACCACTTGCTTTGTGAGTTTATTGATATACAAGTGTGGTTGAGAGTGACGTCTCAATTGCTAAAGTCTTATTGGTATTCTTGTGTTCCCCTTGAGTTGAACTATAAATTTGGGTAATACTCCCATCGAAGATTTCAGCGATCCCATATACTTGTGGATATCAACAACCCGAGATGTTTTTATATTTGGTTTTTGTTTTACAAGCTTGCTGTAGCATGTTAGTTTTATTTTAGTTTACTCTATGATTTTTAAATAAAGTATCAAGTTTTTACCCATTTGGATGTTTAAAGTTGCAAACATAATATGGAGTTGTTGTTTTCTGCGCTGCACTTTTTAGTGCACGATTTTTACGATTTTTTGGTAACTCCTAAAATTTTGATAAATTCACAGTAGCTGTAAATTTTCATCCTCTATATGCATGTAAATTCTCTAAAATTTCTGACGTGTCGAAGTCATGCTGAAAATTCAGTTTTGCTACAGAAAAAATTCTGGACATATTCTGCCTTTCCATGTTTGATCCATTATTTTGATTATCAAAATGATTTTTGTTTGGAACTTTGGATATGCTAGAATGAGTAGAACATTATGTGATCTATGGTTCATGAAGATATAATTTTAATTACGATTAAAATAGCAGCAAGCATGATTTCTTTGTACCTCTAATGTCACCCCATAGAAAAGAATGGGAAGAAAAGTTTGTGTTGAAGTTTTTTCACATGGAATGGAGGAATATTACACTAAGATGATTCAAGTATGATGAATACTATAAGTTTGGGGATGCCATGACACCCCACTGGAATCATTCTAAAACTCCTTATTTGAGCACCTCTAAACTCTGTTTTTTGAGTAACATAGAATTTTCGCAAAAATTTGAAGCGTCCTTGTTTTACTTGTGTCTTGTTTTGTTTTAAAAATGAAAGGACTGTCATATTGAGTGTTAATAATGCATATGCATGAGCTACTGGACCAAACTCTCTATCTCTGAATGTTCAAAGTAAATTAAGTTGCATGATTATAAAAGAAAATGAGGAATGCCTAAAAGCTGAAATTTATTTTGTGTATGGTATTTCTAGTTTCACATGCTCTATTGAGTGATGATTTGTTATGTGCCTTATTCAGTGCTACTTCTTGCTAGTATACATAGATGTTTAATTTTAATTATCATTTATTGATGATGAATGAATAGCACTATGTATACTATTGCATGCTTTTAGACCTCTTGCTAGCCAAAAGAATTGAATTCTTACACAAGCATATACTTGTTTCCAAGCTCAACTCAAATCCAATGTATATCATACCTACCTATATAGCACTTTCTATTCCAAGTATAATGTGTGTGTTATGCCTCCAACCTTTTCAAAATATCCTTTTTGTGTAATTTAAAGCTCATAAGAAAGTAAGGTTTGGAAGAAAATACCGCTATGCATGTTGTGGGTTTGACTGATTATGAGTAATGAGCTAGGACATAACCACATTTACTAGGGACGTCTTTCAACATTGCAACTATTAGGGTATTACACCCTGCATTGATCATCATTTCTTTTTTTCTGTTGATGGCTATCTCTTGTGAAATAAGTGGAGGTTATCAAGAGTAAGTATGCATGCATTGTTAGAGAAGAGCAATGGGCCGCTAACAGAAGCCATGCTTAATCATGATGAAAGTTTCAACTACGAGCATCCTCAATAGGAAGAGTGAAAAAGTAAAATAGGACGAGTTAGTGAAAGAGAGAGAGATAAAGGAAAAAAGAAAAGAGAAGAAAAAGAAAAGAAAAAGAGTTAGAGAAAAAAGTGAGAGAGAGTTAGAGAGGATGCTCAACGTCTGTTGTTCATGTTGTCTCGGTATGCATGGCCTATAGTTGAGATACCCAACTCCTTTGGTACTTTCTACAGGCGGCATGAAGGTACCCCATTGTGATACTTGGTTGAACCATGTGTGTTGAAAAGTCTTGGTAACCCGAAGCTGAGTAGCAAGAGGTCAAACTCATGACACATAGATATCTTCGTACAAGAGGTTCGTGGTACCCCATCATTATTATTATTGTTGACATGAATTGCATATCTCAAAACCTTGTTTTATTCTCTCTCTACTTCTTATTTTGTTGGAGGTTTAGCACATACATTCCCTGCTTACTTTCTTCTGTTCAAGAGTCAAAAGAAATATTCATGAAAATAGAGAACAAATAGTCTTCCAACAATTCTATAGGATTTTTCTAAGCATGCTTTATGATTCATACTACTTATCATTCATGTTTCTTACAATATGTTATTTACTATTATGCATGCTTTGTAGAATGTAAGAGTTATCACTTGATGAGTTCATATTACTTATTGTAATTATTTATTGACTAAACCTTGTCACACTTTGGATGTTTATATAGAAGCTATATATAATAAACTCCAAAGTTCATGTTAGTTTTATCACCTTTATGCTCGGGACGAGCATAGGTTAAGCTTGGGGATGTTGATGCATGTAAAATGCATACATGAACTTTGTCCTTTATCATATTGAATTCCCACATATTTGTAACATATATGATGATAATAACATGTTCTACATTGATTTATGGGGATTTATGATACGTCTCCAACGTATCTATAATTTCTGATGTTACATGCTTGTTTTATGACAATACATACATGTTTTGTTCACACTTTATGATGATTTTATGCGTTTTTCGGAACTAACCTATTGACGAGATGCCGAAGTGCCAGTTGCTGTTTTCTGCTGTTTTTGGTTTCAGAAATCCTACAAAGGAAATATTCTCGGAATCGGACGAAATCAATGCCCAGAACCTTATTTTTCCCGGAAGCTTCCAGAGAGTCAGAGAGGGACCAGGGGGAGCCCTGGGGGCCCCACACATGGTGGCGGCGCGGCCCAAAGTGGGGGCGTGCCCCCCTAGTGTGAGGAGGCCTCGTGGCCCCTCCGACTCCGCCTCTTCGCCTATAAGATGCCTCCTGACCTAAAACATCGACACGGATTGACGAAACACCAGAAAACCTTCCAGAGCCGCCGCAATCGCGAAACTCCAATTCGGGGGATAGAAGTCTCTGTTCGGCACCCTGGAGGGGATGCCCCCGGAGTCATCTTCATCGACGCCACCGCCATCTTCATCGCCATCGCTGCTTCCATGATGAGGAGGGAGTAGTTCTTCCCCGAGGCTGAGGGCTCTACCGTAGCTATGTGGTTCATCTCTCTCTTTGTGATCTAGTTGAATATCATCTATGTGCTACTCTAGTGATGTTATTAAAGTAGTCTATTCCTCCTCCATGATGTAATGTTGACAGTGTGTGCATCATGTAGTACTTGGTATAAGCTATGATTGTGATCTCTTGTAGATTATGAAGTTAACTATTACTATGATAGTATTGATGCGATCTATTCCCCCTTTCATAGTGCGGTGACGGTGTGCATGCTATGTTAGTACTCGGTGTAATTGCAATGGTCTATCATGCACTCTAAGGTTACTTAAATATGAACTCCGAATGTTGTGGAGCTTGTTAACTCCGGCATTGAGGTGCTCTTGTAGCCCTACACAATGAATGGTGTTTGTCATCCAACAAGAGAGTGTAGAGTAGTTTCAGTTATGTGATCAATGTTGAGAGTGTCCACTAGTGAAAGTAGGATCCCTAGGCCTTGTTTCCAAACATCGAATCTCCGTTTATTTACTGTTTTGCTACATGTTTGCTTGCTGCCATATTTTATTCAGATTGCTATTACCACTCATATTCATCCATATTACTTGTATTTCACTATCTCTTCGCCGAACTAGTGCGCCTATACAACTAACAAGTGTATTAGGTGTGTTGGGGACACAAGAGACTTCTTGTATCGTGATTGCTGGGTTGTTTGAGAGGGATATCTTTGACCTCTTCCTCCCTGAGTTCGATAAACCTTGGGTGATTCACTTAAGGAAACTTGCTGCTGTTCTACAAACCTCTGCTCTTGGAGGCCCAACACTGTGAATAGAAGCGTGCGTAGACATCAAGCTATTTTCTGGCGCCGTTGCCGGGGAGGTAAGGTAAAGGCACTCACACTCCGGTCCCAGGTAAGTTATTTTTCTGGCGCCGTTGTAAGTGCTCGAAGCTATTTCCTTTAGATCCTGCAATTGCATCTTTTTGTTTCTTGTTTTTCACTAGTTAGGCATAATGGAAAATAACAATGAGCTTTTTAATCTATTTCCTGAGTTAAGACATGAATTGTGTGATGCGAAAATTAAAAAACCTATGGAACCTTATTTGCATGCTAGTAGCAATGTTATTAGTATGAACGCAATTACTGCTAATGCTATGGAGAAGTCTAAGCTTGGGGAAGCTAGTTTTTATGATCTTTTTAGCTTCCCATCTTTAGGGGAGAAAATTTGTTCTGATAATACTTTATCTCCCATATGCGATAACTCTAATGATGCTTGTGATATTTTAAATCCACCTACTGCAAGTACTGCTTTCAAGATACCCATGAAAATTATTGAATGTGTTATGGATAACCGCTATGAAGGGGATGGAACTGTCCATCCTGGAGATCATTTACTATTTTTGCATGAATTATGCGGGTTATTCAAGTGTGCAGGTATCTCTATGGATGAAGTGAAGAAGAAACTATTCTCTATTTCGCTGTCTGGTAAAGCGGCGCATTGGTATAAATTGCTGAAGAATAGTCATTCTCTTGGTTGGGAGGAAATTGTACCTCTCTTTTATTCTAAATTTTATCCTCCTCATGAAGTGCATACTGATAGAAATTACATTTATAACTTTTATCCTCGTGATGGAGAGAGTATTTCCCAAGCATGGGGGAGATTGAAGTCACTAATGCTCAAATGTCCCATTCATGAGCTCCCCCGTAATGTTATTATTAATAATTTTTATGCAAGGCTTTCAGGACACCACAAGGACTATCTAGATGCCTGTTTGGAGGGATCTTTCACAAGTAAGGAGGTTGAAGCTAGGTGGGATCTTCTTTATCGGATTGAGGAGAACGCTGAAGATTGGAGAACGACAAAGGTAAAGAGTCAGGTATAAATTATGATTATGAATGCATTGAAACTTTTATGGATACCGATAAATTTTGAAATATGAGTGCTACTTATGGTCTTGACTCTCAAGTTGTTGCAAATCTTTATAAAGCTTTTGCCTCTCATTTTGAATTGCCTAAGAAGAATTTTGATAAGTACCATGAACCTTTTAAAGATGCTTGCATGAAGGATGAAATTGTTGTTAATGATTGCAATAAACATGCTCAACCTCCTAAGAATGCTATTTCCTATAAGCATGTTAATTTTTGTGGAATGCATAGACCCTGTGGAATTAATCAAATTGAAGATGAATATTGTATCCATCATATGAATGAAAAAACTAGAAAGTGGTCTAGGGCTCTAGATGATCTTGGTAAAAAAGTTTGTGCCATCTATCCTTTTATTTGTGAACTTTGCCATAAAGTGGGTCATTTTAATTTTCAATGCTCCTCCAATGATAATTCGAACCCCATGAGTGCTGCAAATTTGTATTGTGATGATGAAATTACTCCTAATCAGCATGATGAACTTACTTTATTTTTGTGGTGTGAAGAGTTATCAAGAAAAATGTCTTTGTTACATATGAGTGATCTTGATATTGATGATGTCCTGCATGGGTGTCTTTCTTATTGCATTAATAATTGCCATACAAATGCTTACATATAAAATATTTTAGAAGATGACACTTTGCCAAAATATGATAGGACCGCTGTGTGTTTTGAACTTATTAATGAAAAGGAGGAATCCTCCCAAGTTTCTTCTATTGTTTCTGGAAATAAATCAGGTTATGTGGAGGAGCCTCCCATCAAGCCTCTCCCTCCTAAAGAAGGGAACGAGGAGAATGAGAAGAAGAAAAAGGGAACGAAGAAGAAGAAGAAGGGGAATAAAAAGAAAGAGGTAACAACATATCCCCGCGTGTATGAGATAACGATAGGTAACCGTAAGTATGTTGCTCCTGATGATTATTATGATAATGAATCTGAGTACAATGATCTTCCTATGCCATTTACCTACATTAGTGATCATGATTTGAAAGAGCACACTACTTTTGATATTGAAAATCTCTGGGAAACTAATTCTGAAAATGATGATGTTAATAATTGCCATAGTATCAGTACTATCCATGCTTCCTCCCATAATGATATAGAAAGCTCTAAGCTTGGGGATGAGGTGTTTGAAAATCCTTTTGCTACTGATCATTATATGTTTGATACATCTCCTTCTAGTAACAATAATGGTATGGTCACAGATGAACATACTGTGAAAGATAACTATTCTATTTCTTATGATGACACTATGCCTCCAATCTTTGATGATTATTATAAAGAATGCTATGATATAGGTTATAACTATCCTTATGAAAATAGTAATAGTTATGATTGGATTGCCAAAAACAATTCTCTTAGTATGCAACTTGTTTACCATGTTCAAATTCTTGATAATAATCTTGCTCCAATTACTATTAATGAGAAGAACTCTTCTTATGCCAAAATTAATGATACTTTTATGTATATGAACCGTGATAAGAATGTTTTAAGTGATGGTTATATTGTTGATTTCATCAATGATGCTACTGAAAGTTATTATGAGAGAGAGAAACATGGTTATATGCATCTTAATAATATTAAGTTTCCCCTCTTTATGTTGAGAATCTCGAAGTTGAACTTGTGTTGCCTTCCTATGCTTGTCACTTTGTTCTTCATGAATTTGTTTATTTACAAGATTCCTTTTCATAGGAAGTGGGTTAGGCTTAAATTTGTTTTGAATTTGCTTTTTGATTCTCTCTTTTGCTTCAACTCTTATTTCTTGGGAGTGCATCATTGAAATTGCTGAGCCCATCTTAATGGATATAAAGAAAGCACTTCTTGGGAGATAACCCATGTTTTTATTTTACTATAGCAATTTTGTTTTATATTTGAGTCTTGGAAGTTGTTACTACTGTAGCAACCTCTCCTTATCTTTATTTTATTGCATTGTTGTGCCAAGTAAAGTCTTTGATAGCAAGGTTGATACTAGATTTGGATTACTGCGCAGAAACAGATTTCTTGCTGTCACGAATTTGGGCAGTGTTCTCTGTACGTAACTCAGAAAAATCTACCAATTTACGTGAGTGATCCTCAGATATGTACGCAACTTTCATTCAATTTGAGCATTTTCATCTGAGCAAGTTAAGTGCCTCTAAAAAATTCGTCCTTACGGACTGTTCTGTTTTGACAGATTCTGCCTTTTATTTCGCATTGCCTCTTTTGCTGTGTTGGATGGATTTCTTTGTTCCATTAACTTCCAATAGCTTTGGGCAATGTCCAGAAGTGTTAAGAATGATTGTGTCACCTCTGAACATGTGAATTTTTGATTATGCACTAACCCTCTAATGAGTTTGTTTTGAGCTTGGTGTGGAGGAAGTTTTCAAGGGTCAAGAGAGGAGGATGATATATGATTAAGAAGAGTGAAAAGTCTAAGCTTGGGGATGCCCCCGTGGTTCATCCCTGCATATTTCAAGAAGACTCAAGCATCTAAGCTTGGGGATGCCCAAGGCATCCCCTTCTTCATCAACAATTTATCAGGTTTCTTCTATTGAACCAATATTTTTATTCCGTCACATCTTATGTACTTTACTTGGAGCGTCTGTGTGCTTTTATTTTCGTTTTTGTTATTTTCATTCTCTAAATAAATGCTTGTGTGGGAGAGGGACACGCTCCGCTGGTTCATATGAACACATGTGTTCTTAGCTTTACTTTTAATGTTCATGGCGAAGGTTGAAACTGCTTCGTTCATTGTTATTTGGTCGGTTCAGAAAATGCTGCATGTGGTAATTGGTATAATGTCTTGAATAATTTGATACTTGGCAATTGTTGTGCTCATATAGATCATGTTTAAGCTCTTGCATCATATGCTTTGCACCTATTAATGAATAACTACATAGAGCTTGTTAAAATTTGGTTTGCATGATTGGTCTCTCTAAAGTCTAGATATTTTCTAGTAAGGGTTTGAGCAACAAGGATGACAGTGTAGAGTCTTATAATGCTTGCAATATGTTCTTATGTGAGTTTTGCTGTACCGGTTCATACTTGTGTTTGCTTCAAATAACCTTGCTAGCCTAAGCCTTGTATTGAGTGGGAATACTTCACGTGCATCCAAATCCTTGAGCCAAAAACTATGACATTTGTGTCCACCATACCTACCTACTACATGTTATTTCTCTGCCATTCCAAAGTAAATTGCTTGAGTGCTACCTTTAAAATTCCATTCTTTGTCTTTGCAATATATAGCTCATGGGAAAAATAGCTTAAAAACTATTGTGGTATTGAATATGTACTTATGTATCTTATTTCTTAATAAGTTGCTTGTTGTGCGATGACCATGTTCCTGGGGACACCATCAACTATTTCACCTTTCTTGAATATCATGTGAGTTGCTATGCATGTTCGTCTTGTCTGAAGTAAGGGCGATTTACCATGAGTTGAATGGTTTGAGCATGCATATTGTTAGAGAAGAACATTGGGCCGCTAACTAAAGCCATGATCCATGATGGAAGTTTCAGTTTGGACAACAATCCTTAATCTCTTATGAGAATATTATCTGTTGTTGAATGCTTATGCATTAAAGAGGAGTCCATTATCTGTTGTCTATGTTGTCCCGGTATGGATGTCTAAGTTGAGAATAATCAAAAGCGAAATCCAATGCGAGCTTTCTCCTTAGACCTTTGTACAGGTGGCATAGAGGTACCCCTTTGTGATACTTGGTTAAAACATATGTATTGCAATGATAATCCACGTAATCCGAGCTAATTAGGACAAGGTGCGGGCACTATTGGTATACTATGCATGAGGCTTGCAACTTATAAGATATCTTATACATAACACATATGCTTTATTACTACCGTTGACAAAATTGTTTCTTGTTTTCAAAATAAAAGCTCTAGCACAAATATAGCAATCCCTACTTCCCTCCGCGAAGGGCCATTCTTTTACTTTAATGTTGAGTCAGTTTACCTACTTCCTTCCATCTTAGAAGCAAACACTTGTGTCAACTGTGCATTGATTCTTACATGCTTACTTATTGCACTTATTATTTTACTTTATGTTGACAATTATCCATGAGATATGCATGTTGAAAGTTGAAAGCAACCGCTGAAACTTAATCTTCCTTTGTGTTGCTTCAATGCCTTTATTTAGAATCTATTGCTTTATGAGTTAACTCTTATGCAAGACTTATTGATGCTTATCTTGCAAGTACTATTCATGAAAAGTCTTTGCTATATGATTCAGTTGTTTAATCATTGTCTTTACCATTTCTTTGAATCGCTGCATTCATCTCATATGCTTTACAATAGTATGATCAAGATTATGTTAGTAGCATGTCACTTCAGAAATTATTCTTTTATCGTTTACCTACTCGAGGACGAGTAGGAACTAAGCTTGGGGATGCTGATACGTCTCCAACGTATCTATAATTTCTGATGTTACATGCTTGTTTTATGACAATACCTACATGTTTTGTTCACACTTTATGATGATTTTATGCATTTTCCGGAACTAACCTATTGACGAGATGCCGAAGTGCCAGTTGCTGTTTTCTGCTGTTTTTGGTTTCAGAAATCCTACAAAGGAAATATTCTCGGAATCGGACGAAATCAATGCCCAGAACCTTATTTTCCCGGAAGCTTCCAGAGAGTCAGAGAGGGACCAGGGAGGAGCCCTAGGGGCCCCACACATGGTGGCGGCGCGGCCCAAAGGGGGGGCGCGCCCCCCTAGTGTGAGGAGGCCTCGTGGCCCCTCCGACTCCGCCTCTTCGCCTATAAGATGCCTCCTGACCTAAAACATCGACACAGATTGACGAAACACCAGAAAACCTTCCAGAGCCGCCGCCATCGCGAAACTCCAATTCAGGGGGACAGAAGTCTCTATTCCGGCACCCTGCCGGGACGGGGAATTGCCCCCGGAGTCATCTTCATCGACGCCACCGCCATCTTCATCGCCATCGCTGCTTCCATGATGAGGAGGGAGTAGTTCTTCCCGAGGCTGAGGGCTCTACCGTAGCTATGTGGTTCATCTCTCTCTTTGTGATCTAGTTGAATATCATCTATGTGCTACTCTAGTGATGTTATTAAAGTAGTCTATTCCTCCTCCATGATGTAATTTTGACAATGTGTGCATCATGTAGTACTTGGTATAAGCTATGATTGTGATCTCTTGTAGATTATGAAGTTAACTATTACTATGATAGTATTGATGCGATCTATTCCCCCTTTCATAGCCTGTCCGTGACGGTGTGCATGCTATGTTAGTACTCCGTGTAATTGCAATGGTCTATCATGCACTCTAAGGTTACTTAAATATGAACTACGAATGTTGTGGAGCTTGTTAACTCCGGCATTGAGGTGCTCTTGTAGCCCTACACAATGAATGGTGTTTGTCATCCAACAAGAGAGTGTAGAGTAGTTTCAGTTATGTGATCAATGTTGAGAGTGTCCACTAGTGAAAGTAGGATCCCTAGGCCTTGTTTCCAAACATCGAATCTCCGTTTATTTACTGTTTTGCTACATGTTTGCTTGCTGCCATATTTTATTCAGATTGCTATTACCACTCATATTCATCCATATTACTTGTATTTCACTATCTCTTCGCCGAACTAGTGCACCTATACATCGACAAGTGTATTAGGTGTGTTGGGGACACAAGAGACTTCTTGTATCGTGATTGCTGGGTTGTTTGAGAGGGATATCTTTGACCTCTTCCTCCCTGAGTTCGATAAACCTTGGGTGATTCACTTAAGGGAAACTTGCTGCTGTTCTACAAACCTATGCTCTTGGAGGCCCAACACTGTCTACAGGAATAGAAGCGTGCGTAGACATCAATTTACCAATGACCCCTTTATTTGGTTTATAACTCTGCAGAACAGAAAACCCTGTTTTGCGTATTTTTCACTTTCGGAGACCTATACGAAGTCAAATTGACCCAGGATTTTTGGAGCGTCACTTTTTCATCGGGAGAAGCACTATGGAGCTTTGGAGGAGACCTGGATGGGCCTGAGGCCCAAAAGAGGTCAGGTGGCGCACCCAAACATGGTGGGCACGCCACCCACCCTCTTTTGGCCCTCGATCGTCCAATTGACCTGATTCTTTTGCCCACCGGCGTATTTTGACCTAAAAATCACAATATATAAGGCCCTGAAGAGTTCTCGGGAGGAAAGCGCCATAGATTACAGAAACACGCAAACAGAGGCCTGCAAAAGAGAAGATTGGAGGGGGAAACTCCACAGGGATCACCGCCGAAGAGATCTCCACCTTCTCCCACATCTTCATTATCATCACCATGATCAAGGGGTAGTCTACCTCTGGACTACGGGTATGTGGTAGTAGCTTGATCTATTTCTCTCATGTTTTCATATTTCTTAGTTCCATATGAGCTTCCCTACATGATTATGCCCATATTTCTAATACCTATGTGGTGGATCCTTATTCTATGATATTGTGCTATGAGATCTGATCGTATTATGTGTAATATGTGTTGATAGATGCATATTATGCACCCCGTTCTTAAGTATTTATTCTGATCCAACATCTATGCATGAGCGTGTGTGGGGTGATGTGTGTATTAGATGGAGTAGCATGGTTTTAGTGATTGAATAGTTGCAACAAATTCATGATCTATTATGGTTTTGCCTTTTATTTTGCTACCTCAGTAGGGATAAAGTGAATGCATGTGCTATGTAACATCCCAAATTTTAAAACAAAGAGAAAATGAATTTCCCTATTTCCAAAATTTGGAACCAACAAAAACTTTATTTGAGTTAAAGGTTGTGCATAGTGCTCATGCTTATATGTGTGATATTGCCATGATGCTTATGTGAAGTACTTTGAAATGTTCCTAAGCCCTAAACCTAACTCTTCTTTTCAACATCCAAGATAAAACAAAATAAAAAGAAATTAAATTAAAAAGAAAAGCCTATGTGAGCAAATAGTCATATTTAGAAATAATGAACTATGCCATGTTCTACCTTGTTTAGATGGTTTGAAAAACATCAACAAACCCAACCTATCACTTACCAACTAAATCAAAGGTGAAACAAAAATAAAATAAAAATATACATAGAGGCATATGTGGCATATAGCCATAATGGCAAATCTTGACCTAAGCCCTCATACCTTACCCCAAATGGTTTGAAACCATTACTAAACCCCATCTAACCCTAAATGGGCCCTAAACCATGCCCAAGTGAATCAAGTGAAACAAAATAGAAGAAAAAGAAAAATAAGAATAACACCACATATGTGCTTATGGCCATTTTGTAAATCTTTAAACTAGGCCATTTTGAATTGTGTCAATGGTTTGGAAATGTTACTAAACTAATAAGAATCACAATTGAATCAAGAAAACCCAAATCAAGTCAAAGGAAAAATTAAATCCAAGTGACATGTGATAATGGTCACTTGTGCCATTTTTAACATCTTACCCTCTTTGAGCCCCTGTATTAAGAGATTTCTAAACCAAACCCTCTCAACTCTTTGCACCTCATCCAAGACCTCATCAAGGTGAACAACTTTGGTGTTGACCACCTTGACCAATTCATTCTCTATTGCTTAATTTAACATGGCAAAGTTGCAACACCAAAACAGATTCTAGATTCTATACTTTTTGAAATTTCACAGACCAACTCAATTTTGCACACCACCACCACCATTGTGTTCCAAACATTATTTGAATCAACTCCACCAAAAAGAATTGCAAAATTCAAAAATTTATCTCTTGCGGCCAATTCATCAAACACATGGCATGCACCAAATCTGCCAACTACACACACTCTTTTATCCAACATGTCTTGGCCTCAACCCTCTAGCTTTGGTCATCATTAGTACTATCCTACACCCCTTGCATCCTGCCAAGCACCAGGGACAAGGTTCTGAGCATGATCTCATGCATGGAACGACCATGCCGTGGGCATGCCACTCCTCTCCATGCCATTCATATCTCCCTTCACCTAAGCCGTGCACAACCTTGTCTCTGAGCCTCCCCTCACTCCCACGCACATGCTGGTACACACCAGCAATGAAGGAGACGCACGCACCAGCCACACCGTACGCGCCCAGACACGCCCAGGTCATGCTAGGACGCGCCCAGACACGACACTGGACGCGCCAGAGCGCACGCTCGCCTCGCCGCGTCAACGCTCGCCTCGACCTCTCCTCTCTCCTACGCCATCACCAGGTCACCAGCTACCTCCAGGACAGCCTCATTGGCTCGCTCAAGCGCTGTAGCCAACGCCACAGTCGCCGTCCTCCGCCACGGGTACGCCAGTACACGACGTCGCCCGAGCCACTCCGTCTACCCCCGTCCTCGCCATGACGCGCGTTAGGTCCGCGGTGACATCGCCAACACGACGTGCCCCGTACCTTGCCCCTTCGCCGCCTGTAGACGCGTCGCCATGGATGACCTGCTCCGCACCCTCACGGCACCTCTCGCTGCTATAAAAGGGCCGGGGAAGCCCCGGCCTGAAATGAGCACACCATTGGCTTCCCTTATCCCTTCTGAGCCTCCTCGGCCACCTCCCTCGCCACATTATCGCCGGAGTAGCTCCAATCGCTCGCCGGAGTCCGCGGAACCCCCGCAGATCAAGACGTCGAATTAGTCCACCTCAGCCCCTCCCTCGACCACCGTTCGCCTCGCCGTCGTCGACAACATCGAACAACACCGACGCCCAGCCTCGCCGACCGCCGGTGAGTTCGCCAGACCCCAACCCTCACCGCTGCCAGTAACCCTCTCGCCGAGAGATGACGCACCTCGCGTCCGTCCGATCCATCTCTAATCGTGCGTCCTAGAATGAAACTTACCGATTCGGTTTTAAACGTCATGGACGCGTGGGGCCCTCTCTGTCAGTTGGCCCACTGCGCACCAGCGCGTAGCTGGGCCAGCCCAGTTCTTTTTCCCTCTCCTGGCCCAAGTTCTTTCCCACCTAGCCCAACTCGTTTGAATTCAAATTATTTCTTTTCAGTCAAATTGCATACTGGTGTCAAATTCAAATTTAAATAACTTCAAATCTACTAAGCCAAATTTGATGAATTTTATATCTTTGGAAAGCTTATGAAATTCTCTAAACCACTACACTGGTTTCAACCCTAGATGTGTTGTAGAATTAAAGTATCAAAAATAACAAGGCGGAGCCTTTTTCAAATTCAAACAATTATTAAAAATCAACCATAAATGATTTTGAGTTGATTCCAACTCTCATAAATCACATTTCTTATTGTATAATTGATTATGAAAAAATATGACATGGTTGCTTCATATGATCATGAGCTATATTCAAATAATGGCTATGTAGTCATTTCTAGCTCATTTAAATCATTTCAAATTTTGAATTTCAAATCTATGAGATGTAGCATCTCATTTAAATCATCTTCCCAAGTAATGTGAAGTAAAGTGATGACCTTAGTTGCATGGTCTCATCATTGCTTACTTGAGGATATTAAATCAAAGTAGGATTTAAATTGCATGAGGTATAGTACCTCATTTAAATCATGTTTCTCAAATGATTAGTGTGAAGTGTTGACCTTGGTCAACATGTGTTCATACCTCGTTATTTGAGGAGATTAAATCTTAACAAGTTTGAATGAGTGGAAATTATTTCTCCAAAGAACTAAATAGAAACCCTAATAGAATTTTCAATGAGAGGAAATTATTTTACAAACACTAAAGAAGAAACCCTAGTATGATGTTGAGGGATGATTGGGATGATGCTAGATCATCTTGTGTGAGCCATTAAGGCTAATTAGTGTACTTAAGTATTGTTTGGTGATTGTACCTTGTATTCGTTTATAGACGCTAGTACCCAAGAGTACCAGGAGGAGGAGGTTTTCTACCAAGAAGAAGAAGAAAACTTTGATCACTCCCCCAACCAAGGCAAGCTATACTCTTGCAAGTTACCCAAATGCAAAGCTCTACTAGAGAAAGGCATCATTACAATATTACCTTGTGTTAAGAATCCAATCCCAAGTTTTATTCTTACAAGCTTTACTTTGGTTTATCAAAGTTTATTTTGTGCATTGTTCACTTTGGTCTAGATATGAGGAATTACAAGAGCAACAAAGTTAGCCTAGAGAACTACAATGTAGATAGCATCCCTCATGATTAGTTGCTAGTGCTAAAACTAAAAGTGACTACTCTAGATGGGAACATGTGAAAACCAATGACTTTGAAAACCTTGGAATGATGAGTCATTATATTGAAAGATTTTGAAGGTGAATATGACTTGTGAATGACATGGTGAACTTTACAAAAACTGATGGTTGGGTTCGGATGCGATACCATTCCAATTTCAAGTACCCCCACAATACCTAAATCTGGGTAAGGCTTAACTGGAAATTTATGTATTTTAGTATGGGTTCCCTATGAACAAGCGTCATAGGGGTTATGCCGAGGCTGCCTCCATTGAAATGTGAAATGACGTGCAATGAGGTGACTGTCCTACCCAAGCCCTGTGCAGTTCCCAGGTTGGCGGTTTGCTATCACCGGGAGGCCAAGCTCATGGGGAGAGGTGCCTATACTAGGGTATGTAAATGAAAGGTTAGGATTGGTAGTTCGCGCACTGAGTGTGATAAATCAGGGCCAGTTACCCCTGACGGACTATTGCAATTATTGCGGCATAAGTGTACGACCTCTGCAGAGTGTAAACCTATTCGAATAGCCGCGTCCGTGGTCATGGACAGTTGGAAAGGCCATATTGTTCCGTCATCAGAACTTTTCCAAAAAGGTGACATGTGACTTGAGTTTGAAATATGACTTTGACTTTGAATCACAACAGAGTTGTGGGAATGACACTAATGTTCCCACTTGAGTTAAGTTAGGCATATGAAGAGTCTTGTTTACTAAATGCTTATGAAATAAAACTGGCTTTATGCAAATAAACCTAGAGCTTAGAATTCCCTTGATATGGTTGATAGTGCTTACATTAGTATTAGTTTGCGAGTACTTTAAAGTACTCATGGCTATGTCCCTGGCTATTCAAATGGCCAGACTATGAAGATGAGCCCCAGTACCAGGATGAAGGACAGCAGGACATCTATGATAACTAGGACTACTTTTGACGTCAAAAGTTGCCTGTGGAGCAGATGAACCACTACTATGTATCTTCCGCTGTGTGTTATGTATTTGATCTCTAGATCAATTGTTGTAATGAGACTGGATCATGTGATCCTTCGTTGTAAGACAATTATGGTTTGTAATGAACGATGATCTCTGATATCAATCTATTATGTCTCGCAAAAACAATATTCCTGGGATTGCGATGTATGGCATAATAGGCATATGGACTTAAAAATACGGGTGTGTTGACATGCTATGTTCATCACCTGACAAAAGTGATGATCTTGTTTGTCCAAGGTAGCATATTTGATATTCAAACATCATGTCAAAGTACTTATGGCTATGCTATGTTAATTCTTAATACAAGATTGCATGGATTTTTCCCTTTCTTGTGGAGTATAAGAGAGATGTATTGCTTCATCGCTATGCTATGACGTGATGCCCATATGAATGCGTATCTTTCACATGTTATTACTTTGCATCCTCATATTTCATTGATGAATTACTTTTTGTCCACTACAACTTAAAAGAGAGAATAGTCAAGTGAACCCATGAACCCCGGTTCACTTTTTTTTATCATAAGAAACACCTTTATATTGCTTTATCTTGTTTTCTATTTGCTGCACTATTTTAATCAAAAAATACAAGAATATTTAATTTTCTTATTTGCATCCAAAACACCAAAAACAATAAACCTCTTTACAATGTTTTACTTAGTTACTGTATTTTATCTACTTTTACTCTCTTTATTTTTACTTGTGTTTTATTTACTTACATGGAACCTTGTGCTTTACAACCACACGGTGGAGTTGAGGATACAAGGCTTTTATTTTACTTTGCAGGATTACTAGAAGAAGAGAGAAGATAATACTCTTTGCTCAGTTCCCCGAGAGTTCTATATAAACCTTCGAGTCACCCTTGTGGGGAAAATACTCCGCTAACACAACACTCTGCACTTGGAGTCCCAACATCATTATTATGCAGAACAAAGCAAATGAATCAACAGTGATTAGTTGACTATATTTTTAGATTACTGGCCCACACGATGTAAAACCCTAGGTCAAGTCATCTATATAAGGCTTTGATAAGGATAGAGTAGCCTCCATAGCTCTCGTGTTCATCATCTACACCTCCCACCACACTAGTAAGCATATAGACATCAACAAAAAGCAGGTCTTTACCTCCATCGTGAGGGGCTGAACCTGGGCACATCGTGTCGTGTACCAAGCTCGTCCAGATGATCCAATGCCACCATCAACAACCACCTCATCAAAGCTACCCCTGTAGCATCTGTCTCAACAATACATCAACAAGGAGAGAAGCTTGCAGCCAACCTTCAGAAGTGGTGGAGCTCAAAGGAGTAAAAGAACAACACAACCCCCGCTCGCGCTAGAAACTAGGTTTTTTTTTGCTGCTGCTCACTGTTGGTGGCTATTGCTCAACGGATGACATCGAAGAGGTGGCCGGCATGGCTGCCACATATCTAAGCGGACATGATGATCCCAACTTACCAATGGCCACCAGCCGCCTCCCACCGGCCACCCCACAATGGTGCACTCTGACTCCTACCGGCGGATCGACGCTCATTCCAGGAGAGAGGACACGAGAAGAGCAAGTTCTTATGTCTCAATCATCCTCTGTTTCTACTGTGAGATCAATTGAATGGCCATGCGTCGTTGGTTGACGAGTTGATCCGCTGATGGGATGCACCGTTTTGTTTCATGCCACCAGGTAGTAGGGGTCGTAGTAAAATTATAAATTTGTTTGGGGTGACGACCCAGGCTGTTGTCTGCATGCACTAGTCGTGCATGGGTAGGTAGGGAACTGATTTCGGTTAGGAAGGGCAATGCCTTTGGTCAGGTAGTACACTACATCGGTAGGAAGGGCACTTCCTTCGGGTAGACAATGCACTATGTTAGTAGGTAGGGCTCCGTCATCGGGTATGCATGTTGGAAATATGCCCTAAAGGCAATAATAATATGTTATTCTCATATTTTCTTTTTCATGAGAAATGTTTATGCCCCATGCTAAAATTGTATTAACCAAAAACATAATACTTGTATGGTTCAATAAACAAACACGGAGTCCCTAGTGAGCCTCTACTTGACTAGCTCGTTGAATAAATGATAGTCACGGTTTTCTGACTATAGACATGAGTTGTTAAATTTGATAACAATGCCATATCATTAGGAGAATGATGTGATGGACACACCCAAGTTAGCAAAGCAATTAGATCCAATCACTTAGTTTGAATTGCAAGAGCTTTCATTTGCGTTATAACCTAATTCCATTCACCATGAGATTATACAACCCCCTAGTACCGAAAGAAACTTTGTGAGCATCAAATATCACTTAATAAATGGGTGATCATAAATGTGTCTTTCAGGTATCTTTGAAAGTTACTTTTTAGGTTGCATGTATCAAGAGTGAGATTTGTCCATCCACCATACCTAGGCGCGGCCAGGGGATGGGCCGCGCCTAGGGGTGGTGTGGCACCTCCTGGCTCTTCTCCGTCCCCCCTTTGGACTCTGTCTTCGTGACAACAAAATAGGAACTTCGGATTTTGTTTCGTTCAGTTCCGAGAATATTTCATGTACAACTTTTATGAAATACAAAAACAGCATAAAACAAGAACTGGCACTGTGGCATCTTGTTAATAGGTTAGTTTCAGAAAATACATAAAAATGCCATGAAGTGTAAACAAAACATATAGAAATTAGTGTAAAACAAGCATGGAGCATCAAAAGTTATAGATATGTTTGCAACGTATCAACATCCCCAAGCTTAAATCCTGCTCATCCTCGAGTAGGTAAGTGATAACAAAAATAATTTTTGAGGTGACATGCAGCCAACACAATCTTGATCAAGTTAATGTAAAAGCATTGTGAGCTGTGATCAAAGTACTCTAAACATAGGCATGATAGGTATAATTCTAACAATAGAACTTAGCAACTATGTTACAACATGATAAGTAACTCAAACGAAAGATCATGAATAATAGTGCACTGAAAGCAACTGTTTGTTTTGAGCATAGATAAAACATAGCAAAGTGGTATTCAGCTTGTCCTACATGGAATAGCAAAACACAAATGCATAGGACACCTTTATAGTTCAAAAGGGTGAATAGATACAAATAATTTGAGAACAAGCAATAACATAATCATGAATCAATCAATAATAATTTTTGGGACTATGCACATTATAGTCAGAATGACAACTATGCTCTCTTAATTGGTGCCTAAAGTTAGAAGATGAAGAATCAACATAAATGTAAAATAAAGACCCTTCACAGAGGGAAGCAAGATTACTCATGTGCTAGAGCTTTTTTATTTTGAATAAAATAGAGGTGTTGAAAATGTATTTTGAGAGGTATGTATGTCTATGTCAACGAATGGCATCAAATGATCTATCATCCTTTCATATAGTGATCTATCACCATTATTTAGGATCTCTCCAGTACATAGTGTGTGAAGCTTTATTTGTTTATTTTATATTTTTTTGTGGGCTGGGCACCCAGTTGCCTTGATCTTTTTGCAATATTAAGGACTAGCACATTCTCATGCTAGTTAAGGTCTGAAGTCATGAAAAGACAATAAAGCATTCAATACTTCTTCATTAGCTAAAACAGGAACACAAAATAGGTAATAATTTTTGAAGGTTTTAAAGGTAGCACACAAGCAATTTACTTTGGAGTGGGGGTGAAATATCACATATAGCTAGGTACGGTGGACACAATTGGCAAACTTTGGTTTCTTGAAAGTTGGATGCATGAGTAGAGCTCATACTCGGTACATGTGAATACTAGCAAAAGACTGGGAGTGACCAACTAAGAGAGCAATAATGACCATAATCATGCATAGCGACAAAACATTATTAATCAAAGCATAAAGTGATATTACAAGTCAAAAACTAAATGATCATAGAGGCTTGAGGTGAATAGTTTGTAGTCATAACATGGTGTAAACATGTGCCAAGTCAACCCAATTAAAGCATCAAAGGAGAATACCACAATATTATGCTTTTGTATGATGGAAACAACACATGATTCTTTCAATGGCACATTAAGCACTCTCAGCTATTTGAGAGAAGTCATGCTACAACAATAACTACTAAGCATATAATTAAAATAACATCTAACATGACATGCTAAAGTCTAAGCCGCAGTCTAAACAAGCTTCCTTTTGCACCACTATAAGCATGAAATATTTTACTCATCTCCAACATCAATCAATTTATTTGAAACAACTCTCATAGATAATAATCAATAAAGACCATAGAGATAATCATACCTAATTAAAGAAAATTAACAAGCTCTGAACAAAATACAAGTGGAAAACAAGAGTTAAACGCATTACTAGCAAAATAGAACACTCACAAAACAATAAGAGTGAAAACTAGAGTGTTCTATGCAATAAACAGAGTGTGTCATTCTCAAAAACAAGTATGCTGGAATCCAACCATATACTACAGAAAACAAAACAAAATAAAACTAAAAATAAAATAAAGATGCTCCAAGAACAACATATAGCATATGAAGCAATAAAAATATAGTGTCTTGAAAGATGACCTAACATTTTTGTTGATGAAGAAGGGAATGCCTTGGGCATCCCCAAGCTTTGATGCTTGTGGATATTTATTGGGGTGACATGGGCAAACCCAAGCTAGAGATTTTTTCCATCCTTCATCTCATCACATCATTCTTCTCTCTCTACACTTGAAAACTTCCTTCATACAAAACTTCACACAATTTTCATTAGCAACATTAGTGCAATCAAAATAAAAAATTCAGTTTGATCCAGTTATAACATAAATCAAACATCCATTAAAACATTATCTACTGTAGCAACTTCTTTAAAAATCTCTTTCTCTCAAAAGAAGTAAAAAAGAAAAAGATTAAGAGACAAATACAAATAGTGGCAGAAATCCGTCAAAACAGAACAACAGGTAAAGATTGATTTTTTCGAAAATCCTCGGTTGCTCAAATCGAAAAGTGCAAAACTAATGAAATTTAGATAATAACCCGGCAAGTGCTAAATGTTTTTCAGATCAATTCAACGTTCTGGCTGAGAATAATTTTTTTTGGTGGCAGCACATAATCTGTTTCAGTACAACAACTTCACCAAATCTTACTTTCATCCTATTAGAGGCTATACTTTGCACAAAAACAAAATAAAAAGGATAAGGAGAGGTTATTATAGAGGTAAAAACTTCCAAGACTCAACAAAAGAAAAATTACAGAAATAAAACATGGGTTATCTCCCAAGAGTGCTTTTCTTTAACGTCTTTCAGCTAGGCGCAAAAAGCATGAATCAAGTATTTTCAAGTGAAGCAAGATCAACATCATAATTTGTCCTAATAATAGAATCAAAAGGTAGATGATTTTTATTTCTAGGGAAGTGTTCCATACCTTTCTTCAGTGGGAATTGATATTTAATAATCCCATCTCTCATATCAATAGCAGCACCAACAGTTCTAAGAAAAGGTCTTCCCAAATCGATAGGACAATAAACATTGCATTCAATATAAAAAACAAAATCAATGGTGACAAAGTTATTATTAACCATAATAAAAACATTATTAACTCTCCCCAAAAGTTTATTCTTAGCAATATCAGCAAAATGAACATCCAAATAACATTGTTCCAAAGGTGGCAAATCAAGCATATCATACATTTTTCTAGGCATAACAGAGATGCTCGCACCAAGATCACATAAAGCATTGAAATCAAAGTCATTCACTTTCATGTTAATGATGGGCTCCCAACCATCTTCTAACTTCCTAGGAATATAAGCTTCATGTTTTAACTTCTATGTTTTGTGAAAACTAGATTTATAGCACTAGCATTAGGACTTCTAGCAAGCTTTTGTAGGAACATAATTACTTCAGAGATATTGCAACCATCAAAATCAAAGTCATTATTATCAAAGGTAAAAGGACTATTGTTTCCCATACTTCAAAAAATTTCAGCACTCTTATCAGAAACAATTTCAGTGGTTCTAGGCAAGTTTGTAGAAGGAGTGGGGACTTTTCCTACACCAATTATTTTACCATTAATAGTAGAAGGTTTGCTAACATTTGAGACTTCAGCACTACTAGTAGTGGTAATGGTACACACTTTAGTCCTACTATTATTTCTACCAATTTCATCCTCTCTTTCCCACCTAGCATGCAATTAAGCCAACATCCTAACATTGTCATCAATTCTAACTTGAATGGCACTCAAATTCTTGCTTTCTTTAACATCATGAGGCATAACTTTTAGTTTAAGAAGTTATACATCAAGACCAAGGCTATTAAATTTAGAAGCAAGAACATCAATTTTACCAAACTTTTGCTGAACAGACTAATTAAAAGCGGTTTGTTTACTAATAAAGTCCTTAAGCATGACTTCAAGATCAGAGAGTGCACTTCTATTGTTGTTGTAGGGATTACCATAAGAATTGGCATAACTATTACCATTATTAGAAGGATATGGCCTATAATTGTTACTACCAAAATTATTCCTATATGCATTGTTGTTAAAATTATTAACTTTAATGAAGTTCACATCAACATGCTCTTCTTGAGCAACCAAAGAGGCTAAAGGAATATTATTTGGATTAACATGAGCTTTACCAATAACAAGCATAGACATAATGGTATCAATCTTTTTACTCAAGGAACAGGTTTCTTCAACATAATTTACCTTCTTACCTTGTGGAGCCCTCTCAGTGTGCCATTCAGAATAATTTATCATCATATCATCAAGGAGTATTGTTGCAGCCCCCAAAGTGATGGACATAAAAGTACCTCCAGCAACTGAATCCAGACGGTTTCTTGAAGAAAAATTCAGTCCTACATATAAAGTTTGGATGATCATCCAAGTAGGTAGTCCATGAGTGGGACAATTATTTACCAAAGATTTCATTCTTTACCAAGCTTGAGAAACATGTTCATTATCAAATTGTTTAAATTTCATTATGTCACTTCTCAAGGATATAATCTTAGCAGGAGGATAAATTTTTCCAATGAAAGCATCTTTGCATTTAACCCAAGAATCAATACTATTTCTAGGCAAAGATAGCAACCAATTCTTAGCTCTCCCTCTCAAAGAGAAAGGAAACACTTTCAGTTTAATAATGTCTCCATCTACATCCTTATACTTTTGCATCTCACAAAGTTCAAATTTTTTTAAGGTGAGAAGCAGCATTATCAGTACAAACACCAGAAAATTGCTCTCTCAGAACAAGATTTAACATAGCAGGTTTAATTTCGTAGAAATCTACTTCAGGAGCAGGTGGAGAAATAGGTGTACAAATGAAATTATTGTTGTTTGTGCTAGTAAAGTCACACAATTTAATGTTCCCTGGATTACTCATTTTAGCAAGATTAAACAGAGCAACAGAAATAAAAACTATAACATAAACTAATTTGTTTGTGTTTTTGATAAAAGAAGCAAACAAGACAAAGTAAAAATAAACTAAGCAAAACAATAACAAAGTAAAGAGATTGGAGATGAGAGACTCCCCTTGCAGAAATCCTCTTTCTCCCGACAATGGCGCCAAAAGAGCTTGATGTTGTGCGAGTATGTAGTTGGGAAACCCCAAGAGGAAGGTATGATGAGCACAACAGCAAGTTTTCCCTCAGTAAGAAACCAAGGTTTATTGACCAATAGGAGAAAGAAATCACTTTTGAAGGTGTTGCTGGCTCAGTTTAGCAGGGCGCACTACCAGTGTCGGCAACAACGTGGAACCTGCACACAACACAACCAAAATACTTTGCCCCAACTTACAGTGAGGTTGTCAGTCTCACTGGTTTTGCTGAAAATAAATGATTAGACGTATAGTATGGAAAGAGATGTTTATTTTCATTGGAATAAAGATAATAGGTATTTGCAGTAGATGGTTTTATCAGTGTAAAAGAAAGAACCGGGGTCCATGGTTCACTAGAGTTGTCTCTCCATAAAGATAAATAACATGCCGGGTAAACAAATTACAGCTGGGCAATTGACAGAATAAAGACCATACAAGACAAGATGATTACTATGAGATTCATTTGGGCATTACAACAAGATTCATAGATCGTAATCCAACTGCATCTATGACTAATAATCCATGCTCAGGATATCATCCGAACAACTTTGGGTATTAAGTTGCAAGCAACAGATTATTGCATTAAGTAAAGTGTGTAAAGTAAGGGAGCGACTAGTACGCACGCACGCTCTGCGCTCCGCGTCAGCACGTGGGATGACGCGCGCGGGGCCGCTCGACGCTTGACACGTGGCTGTGCAGCAGCAGTTTGTCCCCACGTCCAACTATCTATATTTAAACGGTCTCCACTTCTACCTACCCCGCATCATTAAAAAAAGAGAAAAACAGTGCATCGCGAGTAATGCACTGCCACAACACTGCGCGATGCACACGCGATCCAAGGCAATGCAACGTGATACAAAAAAGAAAAAAGCCTATGTGATGCACTGCCATGACCTCGCGCGGTGCAAAACGATCCAAGACAATGCAACGCCGTACAAAAAGACAGTGCACGAGCGGTGCACTTCGAGGACCCTGCGCGGTGCAAAGAGAGCCAAGACAGTGCAACGTCCTACAAAAAGGCAGTAAAAGAGCGGTGCACTCCGAGGACCCTGCGGTGTGCAAAGCTATCCAAGATAGTGCAATGCCGTACACAAAGGCAGTGCATGTGCGGTGCACTCCGAGAACCCTGTGCGGTGCAAAGCGAGCCAAGGCAGTGCAATGCTATACAAAAAGGCAGTGCATGAGCGGTGCACTGCCAGGACACCGCGCGGTGCAAAACCGACTCAAGGCAGTGCAACGTGGTGCGAAAAGGCAAATGCATGGGCGATGCACTACCAGGACACCACGCGGTGCAAAGAAATCCAAGGCAGTGCAACATGGTACAGAGAAGCGGTGCACGGCGGTGCACTTCCGTGACACTGTGCGGTGCAAAAGCGACCCAAGGCAGTGCAACCGAGTCATGAAAGGCAGTCAAAAAAAGTTCATTCAAACCTATCCAGATGGAATCTAGTTTTGTAGATCTCGATGCGACTAGCACAACCATGAAAATGAAACTTTATTTGGACACTCCGTTTGCAAGATATTTAAGTTTTCGTATTCGAATCTACGGAAAAGGGGAAATGTCATGGAACGACCTACTCCGCGCCCGCCACATGTCGCGCTGGGGATGATCTGCGGGGGCTTCAAACGCACCAGGTCATGCCACTTGTCAGCACGCGGTGCGAAGCCGAGCGCCCTCCCCTAAAGGACGCCCTTTTTCTAGTAAAAAGGTAAAGTAAACAATAAAATTATCCTTGGATAAAGCAGTGTTGTTTTCTCCCTACTGGCAACAACACATCTACAACCTTAGGAGTTACTGTCACTCTCCTAGATTACTAGAGGCATGAACCCACTATCGAGCATAAATATTCCCTGTTGGAGTCACAAGCACATACTTGGCCGAAGCATCTACTAGCAATGGAGAGCATGCAAGATCACAAATAACATATAAACAGGTCTACAATCAACTCAACCATAGTATTCAATATTCATCGGATCCCAGCAAACACAACATGTAGTATTACATAAAGATGATCTTGATCATAATAGGCAGCTCACAAGATCTAAACACGAAGCATATGGAGGAGAAGACAACCATCTAGCTACTGCTATGGACCCGCAGTCCAGAGGTGTCATCGTGGCGAACGAGCAGATGCCATAGGATGGCTTAGATTGGGGCCGAATGGACGCTAGAGGATTCGGGGGAGGGTTTACGACTAGATGGGACGAACTTCCGGATGCTTTCCTCAAGAACACAACCAAAGGCCGGTATGCAAGAAGAGAGACAAGAGGAAGAACTCTTTACTAGATCGCTAGCTTCATTGATCTCAACATGATTACAAGTGCTTGGATACAAGTTCTATCGTCTAATCTCCTCTGTGGACACGCGCTGTAAGAGGCGTACCCCTCTCCTTATATAGGGGAGAGGGTGGCTTACAGAACAAGAAACCCTAATGGCATCTTTGACTGGACAAACTACTTTACAAAGCTACTTTAATCATAGATGACGCGGAGTCTTCTTTAATCAGGGACGCCGACGTCCTCCGGCTTCTTTCAGCGTCATCTCTCTCTTTGGCGCCAGGGCTCTGATTAAAGCCGCTTTGCTTAGCTCATCCTTGTCTTCTTGCTCTGAAGAGAATCTTTGACCAGTCCTGCCGACAGGCCCTTCTCTCCGGTATCTTCTTTACCGGGTTCCGGCATACCCCCTTGGGGATACCGGCTTAGCTTCCCTTAGCCCAAACTCCTATCTTTACTTTCCGGTAAGAATATTAACCGGTATCTCGATGGCTCAAACCATCCGGTTTGGCATGCCTTTGGCATACCGGGGTTATCCCCCAACATTAGTCCCCGAAGCTGGTATAGTCCGGCGGATTCTATCTACAGACCATGACAGGTTTTCATGTTTTTAGGATACCGGTTTAATCTCTCCGGCTTTGAGCTTGGATCCGGCATCTTTGCCCTTATTTGTCTTTTCTCTCTTTGCAAGGCATCTCCCGGCATCTCTTTCCCCGGTATCTTTCGCATTTACTCCTTCCTCGGTGAAGTCGAGAATATTTCGGGCGCTGTCGTGACATGCGCATCCGGCGCGCAGTGTCAGTTGTCATTTCGCTTCGACTCCCGCGCGCTCATTAAATGCAGCACTGCGGATCCCACTAGCCACTTCGGATCTTGTGTATGCCTCCGTGTGGCTTCTTATTTTTCGCGTGTATTTCCTCGCCACGTGGCGGCCCGTGGTGCGAACCGTCGCGGGCCGCGAGGCGAACCGCCGCGGCCCGGCGGTTTTCGGCCCATCTTCTCTCTTCTTTATAAGGACAACTGCTCTTTCTTCTTCCTCTTCTCGCATTCCCCAACCTTCGCGCACAGTACTCCTCGCCTCTGCGCCTTCGCCGCTCTTCGTCCGCCGTCGTTCACTTGAGCTTTGTCGCCCGGCGAACTCACACCGCGTTTCCGCCGGACCTCGCCGTGCAGAAATCTTCCGCAGCACCTCCGTCGCGCCCGCTGCATTCTCGCTTCTTCGCGTCCTTCTCCGCTCCACCGTCAACGGTGCTCATCGGCGACAGTAGGTCCGCTCCTTCGCCGGCGAACGTCTTCCCCAGCGACTGCGCCGCTCGAGGTTAGTGCCAATCTCACTTTGCTTGCTATTTGCTTGTTTTCTAGATCTTGGGTCGATAGTGTTCTTATTTCCTCTTTTTCTTTGATTTTCTTCTTACTCGTAGATCTTCGCGCGGGGTTCAACTATGGGATTCCTGTTTTTTTGCCTCCAAACCAATGTCTAGCGAGGAATCTTCCTCTGCTTCTTCTTCTTCCTCCTTCGTTAGCCGGCGTAGACAACCTTCTGGTGGATCTACGGCTCCAGATCCGATGGATACCGATTCCGGCAACCAGCAGGAATCCGGTAGCCGCCAAGACTCCGGTGGCCATCTGGAATCCGGTAGCTCTAGCCAAGCATCCGGTAGCCACCTAGAGACGAGTAGCTCTAGCGAAACATCCGGCGAAGAGCCTTCCCCCATCACCCGTGGAGCCTGGATGGGCTCCAATGTTACTGAATACGAGATCGATTGGCTATACCGGTCCCGCAGGATTCCGGAAGGAGTAACCTGCCGGCTTCCCGGTGATGAAATCGAACCGGAGCCCCAGCCCGGTGAACACGTTGTTTTCCTTGCTCATTTTGAGCGTGGCTTCGGCCTTCCCGCTTCGCCTTTTTTCCGGGAGTTCCTAAATTTCTATGAACTCCAACCTCATCACCTTCCTGGCAACGCCATTTTCTATCTTTCCTGTTTCGCCACCTTCATGGAGGCTTATATTGGCATTCGTCCCACTCGTGAGACGTTTGCCCGCTTCTTTGCTCTGCGGATTAATTCCGTTCAGGGCAAGGAAATTCCTAAACCCAAACCGCCCGTGCAGTGCGGGTCTTGCATCGTCGGCTCCCGCCAAGGGAGCACTTTCTTTAAGTTCACCGGCCTCGAGTCCTATCGCGCCTGGCAAGGAACTTTCTTCTACGTGAAGAATAACGGCCGCGCGAATCTCATTGATCTTCCGCCGTTCCAAGTGGGGCCTCCCAGTAGAGCCAACTGGAGTTATAACCCGAAGACGGATCATGCCGAAACCAACCGGGTGGTACGCTTCATGGCCTCTTTGAAGAAGGAGACCAACATCTGCTCGGATGATATCATCCGCACTTTTATTTCGCGTCGGGTGCTTCCTCTGAAGCACCGGGTGCATAGGATGAGCGAGATGTATGGTCCTGGCGATCCCACCAAGATCACAGGCCGTCCCCTTAGCAAGAAGGACGTCGTCCGCAAGGCTAAGCAGATCTGCCAAACTGCCATGCCGTTTGACTGGGAATGGGGCCTCCTTCCCCTCAGCACTACTAACCCTCCGACCCAAGAAGTAAGAGATTACGCAAATAGGGTTGGTTTTACCGACAACCTTTTGCTCTTGTTAACCCTCTTTTTTCGTGTTCCAGGCCAAGGACCGCTTCCCTCTCATTCAAGCAGAGCGGCGTGGGATCTGCGTGAAGCGCGCGCTTGATTCCTTCGACCCGGATCCTTACATTCGTTGGAAGGATCTGAAGATGGGCAAGACTCCGGCTGCGCGCCTTGGCCGGTCTCCACCGAAGCCAACCGGGTCCTCCGATGACCTGTCCATGCTTGAGGTATTTTTCTTTTCCGGTTTCTTATACTTCTCCGTTATTGCTTTCTTGCGAATTTTTTCTTAGCTATGTTTAACTTGTAGATCCACGAGCACGCGCCGCCCTTGCGCGCCGAGGCCGGCTCCGAGTTTGTGGACAAACTCATGGCCCAGGGCCAAAAGAACAAGATGCCGGCATCTGATGCCGGTTCCAGTCAGGCCCCTCCCTCCAAGCGCTTCCGGACTGAGCCCTTGGGGGAGAAGGAAGTGGGCGTGCGCCGCTACGGGCGCAAGCAGATGCCGACTGCCTCCGGGTAAGTTTCTTATTTTCTTGCTTGCCTCTTTTTGCCAAGTTCTTTTTCTGGTTGCTTTTCTCCAACTGTTTTTCTTTCTTTTTCTCAGCCCCGCGCTCAAGCCAAGGGCCAAGGTTCCGCAAGGACCTCAACCCCTCCTCCTCGCTCAAGCCCGGTACCATCTGGTGCGGCAACACCTCTCCCTCCCTTCGGGGGGCACAAGTTCGGGGCGTGCGGCCCCTACATCGCAGATCACCGCACGGAGGAGGATCTTTCCTTCCTCCCAGATAACCAGGATACCGGCGCCAGCAACATCGGCGCCGAGGAAAAAGCTGCGGGCGGGGCCTTCGGCTCCTCCCGTCCTTGAAAAGAAGACAACTTCCGCGCCGGGATCTTCCGCGCCGGAAAGTTCCAACCTGGGTGACGCGCCTAGCGCTCCCCCTTCTCCACGAACCATTCTGATGCCACCGCCAGATGCTCCTCGCATCAAGCCCTCCGGGGCTGCTCCAACTGCGCCGCCGCCCAAGATCTCGAAGCTTATCAAAGGGAAGGCGACGGCCTCCAACGCCCCTTCCGGCGGCCAGCAGCCCCTGGTGCTGCACGTCTCCAAGGCCGCCAGCGCTGCTAGCAAGAAGGCCACCGGCCTCCTTGGCCGCATCACTGAGTTCCAGCGCGGGGCCAGGACCTGGGGCATCTGCTGCCCTACGCCCAGAAGTGGAACGCCGCGGATATGACTCCGGCGACCCGCGGCTTGGGCAAGGACAGGCTGCCGGCACCTGACCCTGTTGGGGACCGGTCTTCCGAGGAGCACTTCATGCGGCTTCGCTGCGCCGTGAAGGAGCTCGACAGCGCGTGGTATGATGCCATGAACAACTTGATGGTACGCTTTACTAACTCTTTTCAACTTTTACCGGTTTCCTTGCTTCCGGATTTTTCTATCTTTTCCTTAGTTTGATGCCGGTTTCTCTCTTGTCTATCTTCCCAGTCCCCGAGTTTTGTGGTGAGAGCGCAGCTTTTAGCACAAAACTTTAACTTAAAAACTTAGCGTGAAACCGGCACTGCCAGTCCCGAGTTTTGGGTTAAGAACTTTGTTCTTAGCGCAAAATTTAGCTTAAAAACGCGCAAAACTAGCACTGCCAGTCCCCGAGTTTCGGGTTAAGAACTTTGTTCTTAGCGCAAAACTTAACTTAAAATGCGCGAAACTAGCACTGCCAGTCCCCGAGTTTCGGGTTAAGAACTTTGTTCTTAGCGCAAAACTTAACTTAAAACGCGCGAAACTAGCACTGCCAGTCCCCGAGTTTCGGGTTAAGAACCTTGTTCTTAGCGCAAAACTTAACTAATCTCTTTTTCTTGAACAGCTCATGGCTGACGCTCGGAAGGCCCTCTTTGAGGAGCTTCTATGGGAGCATCGGGACCTCGCTGAGGCACATGATAAGTGCCAAGGTAAGTTTTTGTGCTACCGGCATCTTCTTACTGGAAACCTTTTTTCCTCCTAACATTTGTAATTTTTGCTTAACAGTGATCCCGGAAGCTTCCATTGAGGCTCTCAAGGAGCAGCTCGCTGCCGCCCAACGTACAATTTTCTCTCTTTCCTGTTAGCTTGGTTTTCTTTTCATCTTAACCAGCACAATCTTGCTAACACCTTCTTTTCCGGGTTACAGGGGAGAAGGACCAGCTCATCCGGCGGCATCAGGAGGAGCTGAGCGCCCAAAAGACCACCTACCAGGAGCTCAAGTCCCAGCTCATCCAACTGGGGCTTGATCATGCTAAGGCTCTCAAAGCTGCTGAAGCTGATGCAGCTGCCAAGATGGATGAGGCTCTTGAAGATGCCAGCAATGCCAACGTGGTGTTGCGAGCTGAGCTGGAGGAGCTGGCCAAAGCCCAGAAGGCTGCCGAGGAGAAAGCTGCGCGGCTGGAGGAGGAGCAGAAGGAGTCAACCGGCTGGTCCTGCAAACTGACACACTTGCCTACCGTAAGTCCTTTCCTTTTGCACTTTCTGACTACTGCACACAAGCCTTTTTTCTTCCGATCACATTTTCTTTTCGTTATCTTTCCTTCCGGTTGTATTTTCTTCCGGATTCCTTTCCTTAGCCTTTTTCTTTCTTTGCACAGGCCTCTTTCCGGACTCTCAGAGGTTTGCTGTCAAGAAGGTTGACGAGCGCCGCACTGCCCAGGGCCAAGCGAATCTTGCCGTGCCATGGACTCCCTATGACCATCTGGTCGCGCTGAGTGCGCGGGTGTCTCATATGCGCGCCATAGATCGCAACTTATCTGACATTCCTGATGTAGCTACCCAGCTCTTCAGGACTCGTGGCCTGGCGAGGAGGTGCCGGATACTTTCTCCCGATCAGCGACCGTCTCAAGGGCGCCGGGAAGAGGATCCGCGAGTGGCAGTGCTCTGCTGCCCGCGCGAGCAGACTCGCCCTCCGCGTTGCTTGCTCATGGTATCCGGAGCTGAACTTGGATGCCCTCACCGGAGTGCGCGAAGGCGTGGAAACCGATCTGGACCCGATTCTTACCGCTAAGCGGCAGGATCGCGCGTACCACATCGCGGAGTACGCCGACATGCGCACCTTCATCCCTCCCCCTCCTGACGTTCAAGATTATCTCGACGAGGTGGAGGATGAAGCCGAGGAGGAGCCTGCGGGCCGGTGCTGGCGATGCCCCTCCTGAAGCCCCCACTGCCTGATCATCCACTTGGTTGAAGATTTACCTGTGTTATGCTATCTGGTCCTGCGTATCTTAAAACAATGTCCCATTAAATTCTACCCCGGTATGCCGGGGTTTATGATGTAAAACTTTAAGTCCGCTTTTGGTTGCTGCACAACATTTTATGCCGGTAAGTTATACCGGTAGTTAATTATCTTAAGTTTGCCTTAGCATATTTGCTTCTGGTTTTGCTTTTATCCTGCACTGCAAAGATTTCCAAATTGTTTCCGCATCCAATTCGATGCACACTTGGTTCTTTTGCCTTGGCTCTGCCTGCCTTCTCTGGGCATTCTTTGGCGTATGAGCACAAGGTTCTTTCACCAAACAAGCATTTTCTTGAACTTAGAAACAACTTAGAAATTTTGCAAAAAACCGGTTTAACCGGGGTTAGTTAAATTTTCCGGATTGTTCTTTCCTGCTCTCCCTCTCAGTTCATGTGCTTATCCCCTACCGGTTTATCTTGCTTGCCATGAAGCCGGGTTGCGGACAGCAGCAGAGTCGAAGACTCCGGTAGGGTTTAGCACACTACTAAACCGGAAAGAAAAAACGTTCAATAAGCAACCGGTAAACTGAAAAAATAAACAAGTTACATGCAACCTTATTGGGATAGTCCCCGAGATTCATTCAAGGTTCCGACATCTTTTATTCATAGCAATTAAGGTACAAAAAGGAACTTCTTACACCACAACTTCAAGAGTAGAAAGGACGCAACAGAGCTACGTTCCATGGACGCTTGCTCTCCTCTCCGGACCTGTCCGCCTTTCCTTTTTTCCACTCCTGTGCATCGATCAAGTAATATGCATCATTGTGAAGCACTTTGCTTACAATGAAGGGACCTTCCCATGGTGGTAAGAGCTTATGCCGGCCTTCAGTGCGCTGCACTAGGCGTAGCACGAGATCTCCTTCCCGGAAAACTCTCGGGTTAACCTTCCGGCTATGATAGCGTCTGAGGTTTTGCTGGTAAATGGCTGTTCTTGCCAAAGCCAGCTCTCTTGCTTCTTCTAGCAAGTCCACATCATTTTCTCTGGCCTCTTTGACCTCTTGCTCAGTATAGAGCTGTACCCTTGGTGAATCATGAATGATGTCGGTTGGTATGACCGCTTCTGCTCCATAAACCATGAAGAATGGAGTGTATCCGGTAGACCGGTTTGGAGTTGTTCTTATACTCCACAGCACTGATGGTAGCTCATCGAGCCAACATCCCGGTGATTTTTCCACCGCATAAATGAGTCTTGGTTTGATACCGGAAAGTACCAAAGCGTTCATTCTTTCCACTTGGCCATTGCCTTGTGGGTGTGCCACTGAGCACAAATCCAACCGGATGTTGTTGTCCTCACAGAACCTTTTGAACTCACCTTGAGCAAAGTTGGTTCCATTGTCAGTGATGATGCTGTGCGGGTATCCATACCGCAAAATGACATCTTTTAAGAACTTCACCGCTGTATGCCCATCACATTTTGCGATAGGTTTCACTTCTAGCCATTTGGTGAATTTATCCACCATAACCAAGATGTGAGTCATGCTGCTCCTTGCAGTTTTGAATGGGCCGACCATATCGAGGCACCAAACGGCAAACGGCCATGTTAATGGTATTGTTTTTAAACCGGACTGGGGTATGATTTTGCTTGGCGTACCTCTGGCACCCGTTGCATTTTCTTACTAAATCTTCAGCGTTTTCCAAAGCACTGGGCCAATAAAACCCATGCCGGAATACTTTTGCTACCAGCGCCCTTGATGAAGCATGATGCCCACATTCTCCTTGGTGAATCTCCTCAAGCATTTCTTTCCCTTCTTCCGGTTCCACACATCTTTGAAGGACACCGGTAACGCTTCTCTTGTACACCTCACCATTGATGAATGTATATGCTTTGGACCTTCTTTGGATTCTCCTTGATTCATTTTCGTCATCCGGCAAGATGCCGTTGATCAGGAATTCCTTAATAGGTTTAACCCACGACGGTGTCTCTCGAACCAAAAACACCGGTGCATCTATCTCCATGTTATTTACCAGCATCGTTTCTTCCGGTATGGTTGCAGCAGTCCCCGAGCTTGCCGGAGCAGTCCCCGAGTTTCCTTCATCGATATCCATGGGTACTACATGCAATGCCGGTACGAAAATTGATTCCGATTCCGGGCTTGGTTTGATCGATGGTACTCTTAAGTGAGCTAAAGCTATTCCGGGAGGAATTTCTTGCCTGGATGAGCCCAGCTTGGACAAAGCATCCGCGGCTTCATTTTCTGCGCGCGGCACATGGTGAAACTCACACCCTTCGAAGAATCCGGCAATCTTTTGCACGTGAAACCGGTACGAGGCCATGTTGGCATCTTTTGCATCCCAATCCCCGGAACACTGCTGTACCACAAGATCTGAATCTCCGTAGCAAATGATCCGGTGTGCACCGATTTCTTTTGCGACCTTTAATCCATGGATCAAAGCCTCATATTCAGCGACATTATTTGATGCCCTGAAATGCACTTGCAAAACATACCGGAGGTGATCTCCTTTCGGCGAGGTAAGCACCACGCCAGCACCTAGACCCTCTTTGAGTTTGGATCCATCAAAGTGCATCTTCCAGTACTCCATCCTCTGATCTGGCGGTTTGTATTGCATATCCGCCCAATCGACGAGGAAATCAGCCAAAGCCTGTGATTTTATGGCATCCCTTCTTTCGTACATTGGTACATATGGTGATATTTGGATTGCCCACTTTGCAATCCTTCCGCTAGCGTCCTTGTTGCACATGATATCGGAGATTGGTGCTTCACTCACCACCTTCATAGGATGTTCTTCAAAGTAATGCTTGAGTTTTGTGGCGGCCATGTACACGCCATAAGTCATCTTTTGGAAGTGAGGGTAGTTTTGTTTTGAGAGGGAGAGCACCTCGCTCAGGTAGTATACCGGCCTCTGGACGGTTTTTCCTTCCTCTTCTCTTTCAACCACAACCACTACGCTCACAACCCGGTTTGTTGCTGCTATATATAATAGCATAGGCTCTCTTTCTAGAGGTGAAGCCAGTATAGGTGCTGTGGCCAGCATTGTTTTCAGTTCTTTAAACGCTGCGTCTGCCTGAGGGGTCCAGACGAACGTGTCAGATTTTCTCATGAAAGCATAGAGCGGCAGAGCTTTTTCTCCCAACCTGCTTACGAACCGGTTTAGTGATGCCAAGCTTCCGGTAAATTTTTGCACATCTTTTAGTTCTCGTGGGATAGTCATTCTTTCTATTGCCCGGATTTTTACCGGATTGACTTCAATCCCGGCTTGACACAAGGAAACCGAGCAGTTTGCCGGAGGGACACCGAAGGTGCATTTTGCCGGATTAAGCTTCATCCGGAACCGTCTTAGGTTATCGAATGTTTGCCGGATGTCATCGATTAAGGTGTTCTTTACCTTAGTTTTTATCACAATGTCGTCTACATAGACTTGCACATTCTTTCCGATTTGATCGAACAAGCATTTTTGCATACAGCGCTGGTACGTTGCGTTGCGCAAACCAAAGGGCATAGTGACATAGCAATAAGCCCCATGCGGGGTAATGAACGCAGTTTTTATTTGATCTTCCTTTTTCAAGGAATTTGGTGGAAACCGGAATATGCATCCAGGAAGGACAACAACTCACACCCAGCAGTTGAATCAATCACTTGATCGATTCGTGGCAAAGGAAAAGGATCTCTTGGGCAAGCTTTGTTTAGGTTGGTGTAGTCGATTGCATCTCTTGGGGATGCTGATACGTCTCCGACGTATCGATAATTTCTTATGTTCCATGCCACATTATTGATGTTATCTACATGTTTTATGCACACTTTATGTCATATTCGTGCATTTTCGGAACTAACCTATTAACAAGATGCCGAAGTGCCAGTTCTTGTTTTCTGCTGTTTTTGGTTTCAGAAATCCTAGTAAGGAAATATTCTCGGAATTGGACGAAATCAAAGCCCAGGGGCCTATTTTCTCACGAAGCTTCCAGAAGTCCGAAGGAGAGACGAAGAGGGGCCACCGTGCCGCCTCTTGACCTGCCCTTCCGCCTATAAAAAGTCTCCGTGACGAAACCCCCAGTACCGAGAGCCACGATACGGAAAACCTTCCAGAGACGCCGCCAACGCCGATCCCATCTCGGGGGATCCAGGAGATCGCCTCCGGCACCCTGCGGAGAGGGGAATCATCTCCCGGAGGACTCTACGCCGCCATGGTCGCCTCGGTGTGATGTGTGAGTAGTCTACCCTGGACTATGGGTCCATAGCAGTAGCTAGATGGTTGTCTTCTCCCCATTGTGCTATCATTGTCGGATCTTGTGAGCTGCCTAACATGATCAAGATCATCTATACGTAATTCTATATGTTGCGTTTGTTGGGATCCGATGAATAGAGAATACTTGTTATGTTGATTATCAAAGTTATATCTATGTGTTGTTTATGATCTTGCATGCTCTCCGTTACTAGTAGATACTCTGGCCAAGTTTTTGCTATTAACTCCAAGAGGGAGTACTTATGCTCGATAGTGGGTTCATGCTGCATTGACACCTGGGACAGTGACAGAAAGTTCTAAGGTTGTGTTGTGCTGTTGCCACTAGGGATAAAACATTAGTGCTATGTTCAAGGATGTAGTCACTAGTTACATTACGCACCATACTTAATGCAATTGTCTGTTGTTTGCAACTTAATACTGGGGGGTTCGGATGATAACCTGAAGGTGGACTTTTTAGGCATAGATGCAGTTGGATGACGGTCTATGTACTTTGTCGTAATGCCCAATTAAATCTCACTATACTCATCATGATATGTATGTGCATGGTCATGCTCTCTTTATTTGTCAATTGCCCAACTGTAATTTGTTCACCCAACATGCTGTTCGTCTTATGGGAGAGACACCTCTAGTGCACTGTGGACCCCGGTCCAATTCTCTTTACTGAAATACAATCTACTGCAATACTTGTTCTACTGTTTTGCAAACAATCATCTTCCACACAATACGGTTAACTCTTTGTTACAGCAAGCCGGTGAGATTGACAACCTCACTGTTTCGTTGGGGCAAAGTACTTTGGTTGTGTTGTGCAGGTTCCACGTTGGCGCCGGAATCACTGGTGTTGCACCGCACTACATCTCGCCGCCATCAACCTTCAACGTGCTTCTTGACTCCTACTGGTCCGATTAAACCTTGGTTTCTTACTGAGGAAACTTGCCTGTGCGCATCACACCTTCCTCTTGGGGTTCCCAACGGACGTGCCAACCACACGCATCAAGCAAATTTCTGGCGCCGTTGCCGGGAGATCAAGACACGCTGCAAGGGGAGTCTCCACTTCTCAATCTCTTTACTTTGTTTTTGTCTTGCTTAGTTTTATTTACTACTTTGTTTGCTGCACTAAATCAAAATACAAAAAAATTAGTTGCTAGTTTTACTTTATTTGCTATCCTGTTTGCTATATCTAAAACACAAAAAAATTAGTTTACTTGCATTTACTTTATCTAGTTTGCTTTATTTACTACTACTAAAATGAGTAATCCTGAAGTTGAAGTTTGCACGTTTAAGCAACGAGGGGGAGAATGTTTGAGAGATGCTTGGTATAGAATTAGCGATGCTCATAATAGATGCACTAAGAAGCACTCCACCATTATTTTACTCAGGAATTTTTATGTTGGTATCTCTAGCTGGAATAGATATGTTCTTGATAGTCTCGCAAAAGGTGACTTCCTAAGTACTCCTGCATTAGAAGCTAGTTGCATTATTGAGAGCTTATTTGGAATACCCCCTGTTGATAAAGTTAAAACTGAAATCTCTCTTGAAGATGTTATGAAAAAATTGGAAACCATAGAGAAATTTTTTCCAAGTATTGAAGCTAAATTGAAAATATTACTTGATAAAACTGATGAACTAGATAAATCCTTAGGAGGAATTGATGAAAGAATTAGTGTCCTAGGAACTAATGCTTTCCATGATGATCAAATCAATAGGATTGACGAACTTGAAAAAGCTATGGGAACCTTGGGTTCAACATTTTCTTCTCTTAAATATAAGGAGAAAGCTTATGTGGGTAAGGAGCAAAAGTTTATGTATGTCTCTAAAGTGCCTAGACCAAAGAAGTATTATTATAGGCCTAAAATTGACAAAGCCCTTAGTACCACTATGGATGGGGGAGCTCATGATAACAATGCATCACCCTTCGATAATACTTGATACACACTTTCTGCGCCTAGCTGAAAGGCGAAAAGCGCTTATGGGAGACAACCCATGTTTTTACCTACAGTACTTTGTTTTTATTTTGTGTCTTGGAAGTTGTTTACTACTGTAGCAACCTCTCCTTATCTTAGTTTTGTGTTTTGTTGTGCCAAGTTAAGCCATTGATAGAAAAGTAAGTACTAGATTTGGATTACTGCACGGTTCCAGATTTCTTTGCTGTCACGAATCTGGGTCCACCTCCCTGTAGGTAGCTCAGAAAATTAAGCCAATTTACGTGCATGATCCTCAGATATGTACGCAACTTTCATTCAATTTGAGCATTTTCATTTGAGCAAGACTGGTGCCATTTTAAAATTCGTCAATACGAACTGTTCTGTTTTGACAGATTCTGCCTTTTATTTCGCATTGCCTCTTTCGCTATGTTGGATGAATTTCTTTGATCCATTAATGTCCAGTAGCATTATGCAATGTCCAGAAGTGTTAAGAATGATTGTGTCACCTCTGAATATGTCAATTTATATTGTGCACTAACCCTCTAATGAGTTGTTTCGAGTTTGGTGTGGAGGAAGTTTTCAAGGATCAAGAGAGGAGTATGATGCAACATGATCAAGGAGAGTGAAAGCTCTAAGCTTGGGGATGCACCCGGTGGTTCACCCCTGCATATATCAAGAAGACTCAAGCGTCTAAGCTTGGGGATGCCCAAGGCATCCCCTTCTTCATCGACAACATTATCAGGTTCCTCCCTGAAACTATATTTTTATTCCATCACATCTTATGTGCTTTTTCTTGGAGCGTCGGTTTGTTTTTGTTTTTTGTTTTGTTTGAATAAAATGGATCCTAGCATTCACTTTATGGGAGAGAGACACGCTCCGCTGTAGCATATGGACAAGTATGTCCTTGGTTTCTACTCATAGTATTCATGGCGAAGTTTCTCCTTCGTTAAATTGTTATATGGTTGGAATTGGAAAATGATACATGTAGTAATTGCTATAAATGTCTTGGGTAATGTGATACTTGGCAATTGTTGTGCTCATGATTAAGCTCTTGCATCATATGCTTTGCACCCATTAATGAAGAAATACATAGAGCATGCTAAAATTTGGTTTGCATATTTGGTTTCTCTAAGGTCTAGATAATTTCTAGTATTGAGTTTGAACAACAAGGAAGACGGTGTAGAGTCTTATAATGTTTTCAATATGTCTTTTATGTGAGTTTTGCTGCACCGGTTCATCCTTGTGTTTGTTTCAAATAAGCCTTGCTAGCCTTAACCTTGTATCGAGAGGGAATACTTCTCATGCATCCAAATACTTGAGCCAACCACTATGCCATTTGTGTCCACCATACCTACCTACTACATGGTATTTTCCGCCATTCCAAAGTAAATTGCTTGAGTGCTACCTTTAAAATTCCATCATTCACCTTTGCAATATATAGCTCATGGGACAAATAGCTTAAAAACTATTGTGGTATTGAATATGTAATTATGCACTTTATCCCTTATTAAGTTGCTTGTTGTGCGATAACCATGTTCACTGGGGACGCCATCAACTATTCATTGTTGAATTTCATGTGAGTTGCTATGCATGTCCGTCTTGTCTGAAGTAAGAGAGATCTACCACCATATGGTTAAGCATGCATATGTTAGAGAAGAACATTGGGCCGCTAACTAAAGCCATGCTCCATGGTGGAAGTTTCAGTTTTGGACAACAATCCTCAAATCTCAAATGAGAAAATTATTAATTGTTGGTATATGCTTATGCATAAAAGAGGAGTCCATTATCTGTTGTCTATGTTGTCCCGGTATGGATGTCTAAGTTGAAGAATAATCAATAGCGAGAAATCCAATGCGAGCTTTCTCCTTAGACCTTTGTACAGGCGGCATAGAGGTACCCCTTTGTGACACTTGGTAAAAACAATGCATTGTGATGATCCGGTAGTCCAAGCTAATTAGGACAAGGTGCGGGCACTATTAGTACACTATGCATGAGGCTTGCAACTTATAAGATATAATTTACATGATGCATATGCTTTATTACTACCGTTGACAAAATTGTTTCATGTTTTCAAAATCAAAGCTCTAGCACAAATATAGCAATCGATGCTTTTCCTCTATGGAGGACCATCCTTTTACTTTCAATGTTGAGTCAGTTCACCTATTTCTCTCCACCTCAAGAAGCAAACACTTGTGTGAACTGTGCATTGATTCCTACATACTTGCTTATTGCACTTATTATATTACTCTATGTTGACAATATCCATGAGATATACATGTTACAAGTTGAAAGCAACCGCTGAAACTTAATCTTCTTTTGTGTTGCTTCAATGCCTTTACTTTGAATTATTGCTTTATGAGTTAACTCTTATGCGAGACTTATTGATGCTTGTCTTGAAGTGCTATTCATGAAAAGTCTTTGCTATATGATTCACTTGTTTACTCATGTCATATACATTGTTTCGATCGCTGCATTCACTACATATGCTTTACAAATAGTATGATCAAGATTATGATGGCATGTCACTCCAGAAATTATCGTGTTATCGTTTTACCTGCTCGGGACGAGCAGAACTAAGCTTGGGGATGCTGATACGTCTCCGACGTATCGATAATTTCTTATGTTCCATGCCACATTATTGATGTTATCTACATGTTTTATGCACACTTTATGTCATATTCGTGCATTTTCTGGAACTAACCTATTAACAAGATGCCGAAGTGCCAGTTGTTTTCTGCTGTTTTTGGTTTCAGAAATCCTAGTAAGGAAATATTCTCGGAATTGGACGAAATCAAAGCCCGGGGCCTATTTTCTCACGAAGCTTCCGAAGTCCGAAGGAGAGACGAAGAGGGGCCACGGAGGGGCCACACCCTAGGGCGGCGCGGCCCCCTTGGCCGCGCGGCCCTGTGGTGTGGGGCCCCGTGCCGCCTCTTGACCTGCCCTTCCGCCTATAAAAAGTCTCCGTGACGAAACCCCGGTGCCGAGAGCCACGATACGGAAAACCTTCCAGAGACGCCGCCAACGCCGATCCCATCTCGGGGGATCCAGGAGATCGCCTCCGGCACCCTGCCGGAGAGGGGAATCATCTCCCGGAGGACTCTACGCCGCCATGGTCGCCTCCGGTGTGATGTGTGAGTAGTCTACCCCTGGACTATGGGTCCATAGCGTAGCTAGATGGTTGTCTTCTCCCCATTGTGCTATCATTGTCGGATCTTGTGAGCTGCCTAACATGATCAAGATCATCTATCTGTAATTCTATATGTTGCGTTTGTTGGGATCCGATGAATAGAGAATACTTGTTATGTTGATTATCAAAGTTATATCTATGTGTTGTTTATGATCTTTCATGCTCTCCGTTACTAGTAGATACTCTGGCCAAGTTTTTGCTATTAACTCCAAGAGGGAGTACTTATGCTCGATAGTGGGTTCATGCTGCATTGACACACAGTGACAGAAAGTTCTAAGGTTGTGTTGTGCTGTTGCCACTAGGGATAAAACATTAGTGCTATGTTCAAGGATGTAGTCACTAGTTACATTACGCACCATACTTAATGCAATTGTGTTGTTTGCAACTTAATACTGGAGGGGTTCGGATGATAACCTGAAGGTGGACTTTTTAGGCATAGATGCAGTTGGATGACGGTCTATGTACTTTGTCGTAATGCCCAATTAAATCTCACTATACTCATCATGATATGTATGTGCATGGTCATGCTCTCTTTATTTGTCAATTGCCCAACTGTAATTTGTTCACCCAACATGCTGTTCGTCTTATGGGAGAGACACCTCTAGTGAACTGTGGACCCCGGTCCAATTCTCTTTACTGAAATACAATCTACTGCAATACTTGTTCTACTGTTTTCTGCAAACAATCATCTTCCACACAATACGGTTAACTCTTTGTTACAGCAAGCCGGTGAGATTGACAACCTCACTGTTTCGTTGGGGCAAAGTACTTTGGTTGTGTTGTGCGGGTTCCACGTTGGCGCCGGAATCACGGTGTTGCGCCGCACTACATCTCGCCGCCATCAACCTTCAACGTGCTTCTTGACTCCTACTGGTCCGATTAAACCTTGGTTTCTTACTGAGGGAAACTTGCCGCTGTGCGCATCACACCTTCCTCTTGGGGTTCCCAACGGACGTGCCAACCACACGCATCAGTAGTTTAGTCACTTCTTCTCCAATAATCTTCCTCCTATCTTCAGCGAACCGGCGCAAGGGTTGCCGCACCGGCTTGGCGTCTTTCCGGACATTCAAGGAGTGCTCAGCCAGCTCCCTCGGAACACCCACCAAGTCATCAGTTGACCAGGCAAAGATATTCCGATTCTCACGGAGGAAGCTGACGAGCGTGCTTTCCTATGCTTGATCGAGTCCGGCACCGATGCGAACGGTGCGCTCCGGGTAAGCCGGATCCAGCACAATGTCCTTTGTCTCATTTGTCGGCTTGAATGCCGGTGAGCCCAAGCTTCCACTCATTGCCGCTAAACTCAACTGTGAGGAGCGCGACCGCGGTTTGCATTCTTCTTTTTCCTCCGCGATCACCAGCGATTCCGCTAGGTTTGATCCGGCAGATGCAGTTTCCAGTGAGATCTTATAGTTCCCCACCACAGTTAAGGGTCCACGAGGTGCCGGCATCTTCATCTTGAGGTAAGCTGTATGAGTCGTAGCCATGAAAGCTGCCAACAGTCTTCCCAGCAATGCATGGTAAGGCTGTCTAGGTCCACCACCTCAAACTCAACATTTTCAACCCGGCAATTGTCACGTCCTCCAAATGCTATGTCCACCCGAACTTTTCCTACCAGCACAGGACAAGCCGGAACGATTCCAACGTTGTACACGTGGGCTGAAGCATGTTTTCTGTTATGCCCAGCGTATGCATGGTGTGCTTGTACATGATGTTTATGCTGCCGTTGTCTATCAGCACCTTGCTGAATTTTACTCGGGTTTGCGGCCCTTTCATGATTGGGTCCACAACAAGAGCATATCCACCCGGTTCGGCATGATTTTGGGGTGATCCTTAAATGACCAGGTAATTTCCTGATCGACCACAGCATGTATGAACTGCCGGCATCACGGCGTTTACCTCCATGGAGCGGTGCACACTTTGCCTGTCTGTTGGCTCAGTGACAAAGACAACACAGCACATATGTGGGCCCTCGTAAACATTCCGACCTAAAGGTGCCGGTGGAGGTGGTTGATCATCGTTTTGCTCCACCCGGTTAACTTGCTGGTACTGTTGCCTATTTGGCTGATGCTGTACCGGTAAGGCATTTGCTCCGGTGAGTGGTGGCGGTGGTGGTAGTTGTTGCTGACGCAGCATATCTTGTGACGGTGGCAACACTGTTGAGCACCCTTGTGCTTGCGCGTCCTTTACCGCTCCCTTTTGCATCAAGTACTTGGTCCAAGAGCAATCCTTCATCAGGTGGTTTGACGGGTGATCCGGGTTTGGCGTGTGCCACCGGCAAGGTTGATCCATGGCGGCTTCCATGGTGTATTTTACGGGTTCCTGCCAATTCTTTTTCTGGCCCCAGGGTTTCTTTTCGACCCACTGCTTTTTTGGACCCGCCCATGGCTGCGATCCGGTTTTTTGCCTTTGGCTGCCGCTAGCATCATAATTTTCTTGCACAGCAGCAACGTGCTGCTGAGCATACCTTCGATCCGGGAAATCTTCCCTTCTCTTGTTGTTCCGGTTGTCCCGGTACTGCTGCTCCGGCTCAGCTTGTACTGCTGGTTGCAATGGGTCTCCCAATGCATAGCTATCCGCCACACGTATCATCTCTGCCAAGGTTCTTGGCATGCTTCTGCAGCTTTTGCCACAGCGGTGATCCTCTCCGGCATCCTTGACTGAACCAAGCAATTGCTTGTGCTTCAATCACTCCTTCACACGTGTTTCTTGTTGAGTTCCATCGGGTAAGATAATCCCTGTCTGTCTCACCGGCACGCTGCTGGCATAAAGCGAGCTGTTGGGGCCGGTTTGGCCTCTTGTAAGTGCTACTGAAGTTGTTCACGAAGGCTTCCTCAAAGTCCAGCCATCCGTTAATGCTTCCTGCCGGCAAGTTGTTAAGCCAAATCCGTGCAGGGCCCACCAGGTAGGACGGTATGATTCTCACCGCCCAACGCCGGTTTACTCCTCCACCTGCTACATAAACAGCTGTGACATAGTCCGCCAGCCAATCTTCCGGCTTGGTCGTGCCATCATATGTTTTTGTGTCTCGGGGCAGCTGGAAATTGCGTACAGGTGGCTCTTCTCCCATGATCCGTGGGCCAAAACATTTTGGGCCAGGAGGACCCTCAGATTCGATCATTTCGGAAAGATGTACTCTGTCCAGCCTGTGCCTCGCATCCTGGTCTGGCAAACATCTTTCCCCCAGGCGATCTCCCAAGGGGTTCCGGTAGATTCTTGTTCGCTCTACCTCGGAATCTCCCTCTCCGTATCTTTCCGGTTCCGCGGCCCTTGCCTGCCGGTACCTTGGTGGTGGCATCTCCTCATACGCTGCCCTTGCATCGATAATTTGCCCGGTTTCATGTCTACCGGCATGATTGTTTCCGGCATAGCCTCCTCTGGCGTAGCCTCGTTCTGCCCCTTGGCTTTTTCTACCGGCGTTGTGTTGCCCGGCTTGCTGTTTTCCGGCAAGAACCGGATCGTACACAGTCATCTGCTGTGCGTTCATCTCTTTTTCTCTTCTTCTGTCCGGATGGGGGGACGATGCCTGCCCATGGGACTTGCTTCCGGCATTCTTTGTTGAACGCGTGGATTTCGAGGTCGCAGCCTTGTTCAGCTTAGCCAGTTGCTCAGCATTCTGCTGCTCAATAGTTTCTAGCAGCTCTCTAACACGCTCTTGCTGTTTTGCCAAAGCATCTCCAGAAAGCGATTCACATAGCTCTACTGCAGCTTTAGGAGCTTTTATAGTTTTATCCGGCTGTACTTAGGTTTTCCACGATGCTAACAGATGCAGAGGTACTTTTGCCGGCAAGAACTTCTTTGCGCAAATCCTGATCTAGGTTGCGAGCTTTTAGCCGGTTCTCCGGTATCCTAGCAGCATGAGCGCTAACAGAAGCAAAGCCATGGACAGCGTTATACTCACGTACGGTTAGGTTCAGCTCGCGCTGCGCCCGGACGATGTCGGCGCCGTTCGCGAGCAGCTTCTGGCGTTGTGCCTCCAGCTCCGCCTGAGCCGCTGCCGGGTCGATGTTCTGCGCGATGGGCGTTGCCAGCACGTTCATCGCTGCTTGGAGTGGTGTTGCCGGTGGTGCGGAAGATGCTCCCGCAGCGCCAGCGTCGCGCTCCAGCGGTGGCTTGGCCGCACGGGTCGAAGCCGCACGACCAGCACCTTCATCCACAACTTCTTTTCCTGCACCAGCCACGCCTGTCATCATTACCTCGACGCTGCCGGCGGCGCGGCCAGCACAGAGCCACCTTGGCGGGTCCGGTGCCACCAGCACCGGCGAGAGGCGCTGGCGCACAGGGACGGTGCCGAAGTAGACGCGGTGGCTGCCAAACTCGATGGTGCGGCCGTTCTTGGGGAAGATGCCACCGTTGGCGAAGCAGCCCGCGTTGTCGTTGATGAAGTCCATGGCGTAGATGTGCTGCACGAGCGCGGACACCGTACGCTCGCCGGAGACCTCGAGGATGCCCGCCCGAATGTGAACTCCTTCAAGCGCCACTTCATGCCCCACGGTGGGCGCCAACTGTCGTCGTGGCGAACGAGCAGATGCCATAGGATGGCTTAGATTGGGGCGAATGGACGCTAGAGGATTCGGGGGAGGGTTTGCGACTAGATGGGACGAACTTCCGGATGCTTTCCTCAAGAACACAACCAAAGGCCGGTATGCAAGAAGAGAGACAAGAGGAAGAACTCTTTACTAGATCGCTAGCTTCATTGATCTCAACATGATTACAAGTGCTTGGATACAAGTTCTATCGTCCAATCTCCTCTGTGGACACGCGCCTGTAAGAGGCAGTACCCCTCTCCTTATATAGGGGAGAGGGTGGCTTACAGAACAAGAAACCCTAATGGCATCTTTGACTGGACAAACTACTTTACAAAGCTACTTTAATCATAGATGACGCCGGAGTCTTCTTTAATCAGGGACGCTGACGTCCTCCGGCTTCTTTCAGCGTCATCTCTCTCTTTGGCGCCAGGGCTCTGATTAAAGCCGCTTTGCTTAGCTCATCCTTGTCTTCTTGCTCTGAAGAGAATCTTTGACCAGTCCTGCCGACAGGCCCTTCTCTCCGGTATCTTCTTTACCGGGTTCCGGCATACCCCCTTGGGGATACCGGCTTAGCTTCCCTTAGCCCAAACTCCTATCTTTACTTTCCGGTAAGAATATTAAACCGGTATCTCGATGGCTCAAACCATCCGGTTTGGCATGCCTTTGGCATACCGGGGTTATCCCCCCAACAAGAGGTGAACTACTCACGCATCACTTCGGAGGCGGGCATGGTGATGAAGAGGCCTTTGGTGATGATGTCCCTCTCCGGCAGGGTGCCGGGAAGAGCTTCAGAACCCTCCCGAAATAGGGTCGACGATGGCGGCGACTACGGAACTTTTCGTGGATGGAGGCTCGGGTGTTTAGGTTTTTCCTGAGGATGTAAATTTATAGGCGAAAAGGCGAGGTCAGTGGGCGCCCGAGGGTCCCACACCATACCTAGACGCGGCCAGGGGTGGGCCGCGCCTAGGGGTGGTGTGGCCACTTCCTGGATCTTCTTCGTCCCCCCTTTGGAATCCGTCGTCGTGACATCAAAATAGGAACTTTGGCTTTTGTTTCGTCCAATTTCGAAAATATTTCTTGTACAATTTTTCTGAAATACAAAAACAACAGAAAATATGAACGGACACTGTGGCATCTTATTAATAGGTTAGTTCCATGAAATGTATAAAAATACCACGAAGTGTAAAAAAACATATAGAAATTGGTGTAAAACAAGCATGGAGCATCAAAAATTATAGATACGTTTGCAACTTATCACAAGACTTGTTACTAAAGGGTTCAAGCAATGGTATGGTATAGAATATAAAGATACCTTCAGTCCTGTTTTTAAAATTGCTACTATCAGGCTTGTGCTTTCTATTTCTATCTCTCGAGGTTGGAGCTTACAACAGTAACCACCTAGTTTTGAGTGTTCCGCTACTCCAAACTACTTCAATAATCCGTTTCTCGGGAACCAACACCGATCGAATGACGAGCAAGATAAGCTAGGTTTGTAAGAAGCTTCTGAACGAGACTGCTTCTAAGAGAAACCTCTTCCCTGTCGGTGATGTACGACTACTTCACTATGGCACCTTGATAAGTGTGGCCAAACTGCCAAGACCGCCGCTACTTCCATGTGCCCCATGCAAAGAGCACATATCGATGTTTATGGTAGTGACTACGGGAAAACAGCACTTCGCAGTGCAATGATTGGCATGGCAAAGAGCCCTATATGCACGACAAAACCTTTGCCATGCGCTCCGCACGGCAAAGATCGCACGGCAGTGCCGTCCACGGCAACGACTTCTTTGCAGTGCGGCTCGCCAACGTTGCACGTCAAAGTTTTTGCCGTGCGCCTCGATCGCTGCCGTGAGCCCAGCGCGTTGCCGTGATGGAAATCTTTGTTGTGCGCTCGATTTTCTTTGCCGTGCGCTCAAACGCTGTCGTGCGTTGCCGTCATTGCCGTGCGTTGGGGCTTTGCTGTGCGCCAGCGCAGTGCCGTGCAACTATGCTTTGTCGTGCGCCCTGTCCCTTGCGTGCACGGCAAAGCCTCCTCCAGGCACACCCTCCTATGTGTCAGGAGCACAGGCTAACGACACGTGGACCTATGATATGTGTGAAAGCGTGGTGGAAGTGACAGGAGAATGACCGCCGGAGCACCGGAATTCCACCAAAATTGCATGTGGACCTATGATATGTGTGAAAGTATGGTGGAAGGTGTAATGGTGCAAAAATAGCTCCCCGGTGTGACCTTCCTCACATTCGGACTATAACACTTAGCAGATTCTCCGAATCGCGGATTGCTCCGAAACCCTGATACATGTGTGGGATGAAGATGAGAGTACTTTTGTATTGCAAATAATATGGGTATATACACACATTGTCTTAAGTAACACTAATAAATAGTCAACAAAAAGTAAAACTAATTATAAAAAATAAATATAAGTATTAGATGAAATAAAGTAGAAAAAAAACAAAGGAAAATATAATATGGCGCATAGCAAAGGCAAGAACGCACGGCAAAGGCTGCGTTGCTGTGCATCCCAGCTGCGTGCACAACAAAGGGTGAGGCACGGCAATGCCCAATGCCTTTGCCGTGCATCTAATCTTTTCCGTGCGGTGTGTTGTGCCATTGCCGTGAAGATTTCTTTGCCATGCGCTATCTCCAGACTTTATCGTGCACCGCTTCTTTGCCGTGCACTCTCTTCCGATGTTGCCATGCGCCTTCTCTTTGCCGTGCGTTCTGCTCGGTGCTCACGGCAAAGAAATCTTTACCGTGCGTGGGCTCACGACAATGATTTGCTGCAAGGCAACCCCTGTTTTTCCCGTAGTGAGTCCAGTGTGGATTGAATTTCTGACTTGCTGTTTATGCAAATGAGAGGAGGATGTACGGTAGCATTTTTGTGGGCAATATATTGCATAATTGTGTATGTTGACCAACTTTGTTAGCACATGTAACATACTATAAATTAATTTAGAAGTTGCTAGTGTTCTCAACCACTTTTATAAATAGTAGATTGGTAGTCAATGTACCTCAGAAAACGTTATCTAGTTTTTATGACGATGTCTATTGGTTTCTGTTAGGATAAGTAGGGCCTTTGGGCTCCACGCTGCAACCAACGGCAGACACATTGCTGCTCGGACTCAAAATAGGAAAGAAAATATGAGTAATGCTACACATACGGGCTGATTGTTACGGATTATTGTTTACAGACGGACGTGTCAGTTGCAGATTTGGCCTTGCATCCGGAAATCAGGGGAGGTCAAAAAATCAAACCAACCCACGATCCACACGTCAGTCCGTATGTGCATTCCGTAGCAACAAGTCCGTAGGTCTAGGATTTCCGAGAAAATATATACCGCAAGCTTGAGCTTATGAATATCATAGTGCTTTCCTTCATGCTTTCTCTTCAACAAACAAAAACTTTACTCACTTCATCTGAAAATAAATGATTCAGATTTACCTAGATTTCTATGTATCTAAACGCTTTTTCGTGCGTAGATAAGCTGGATCAATATTTTCCAAGAAGAAAGACTGAATCAATAGCATGCGCGTTTTCGACGAGCGAATAATTACATCAACATTAAGTTCTGGTAGGTACTAGTACGTACAAGTAGCTTTTGCATGGTATATATATGTGCTCCCGCCTAAGCAGTTTATTCCACACACACAAGACACTGCGTTCAAAGATCGACAAAGCAATGGCAGCTCAGGTACCCACCATGGCAGTGCCCACCGACGCCCAGCTTATCCAGGCGCAGGCCGACCTGTGGCGCCAGAGCCTGTGCTTCCTCACGCCCATGGCACTCAGGTGCGCAATCCAGCTGGGCATCCCTACTGCGATCCACCGTCTCGGTGGCACGACATCGCTGCCCGATCTGGTCACCGCACTGTCCCTCCCGCCGTCGAAGACGCCATACCTCGGTCGTCTCTTGCGGATGCTGGTCACGTCGGGCACCCTGGCGTCTACCGAGGCAGGGGTCTACTGCCTTAACGCGGTATCGTACCTCCTGGTAGATGGCATAGTCGTCGACGGTGAGGCTAGCCAGAAGGCAATCGTGCTCGCCACGAGCTCACGACATTACTTGGAGGCCGCCTTGGGGCTTGCCGACTGGTTCAAAAAGGACGTCCCACCACCATTGCCGTCGCCATTTGAGCATGTGCACGGTGCGGCGCTCTTCGAGGAGAGTATGGCGCTCCTCGACCCAGAGTCGGACAAGGTGTTCCATGAGGCTTTGGCCGCCCATGACCATCTCGGTATCGGCATGATATTGCGGGAATGCCATGACCTATTCAAGGGACTGTTGTGGTGGCGATGGAACGACGGCCAGGGCCATCGTCCAAGCCTTCCCACATATCAAGTGCCACGTGTTGGACCTTCCAAAGGTCATCGAGAAAGCCCCGCCGAGTGATGCCGTTAACTATGTCGCCGGTGACCTATTCCACTCCATCCCACCCGCTCAAGCTGTGTTGCTCAAGGTATGAACTGTTGTGTCTCTACACTTTTTTAATGTAGACTTCAATGTGTTCTATCTTCACGTACTGCACGGGGGAGCTGAGACTGTGGTCTGTCCAATTTTGACAGTTTTTTTGCCATATTCGTAACTTTGTTCAAATATATAACATCTACAAAAATAAAGACATATGCAGCTCATAAACTTAATGTCCTGAATTTATCACTGCTTGACAATATGGGATTTTCTTCATAGCTTGTTCTGCACTTTTGGAGTGATGAGGATTGCATCAATATCCTAGCTCATTGCAAGAAGGCCATTCCTTCCCGTGAAATGGGAGGAAAGGTGATCGTCATAGATATAGTGGTCGGCTCTGCTTCGGGGACAACGCTGGAAACCCAAATGCTGATGGATATGCTCATGTTGGTATGTACAAGAGGTAAACAACGGGATGAAAATGACTGGGCCGCTATCTTCACCAAAGCAGGGTTTAGCGACTATACGATTGTCAATAAGCTGGGAGTTCGAGGTGTCATCGAGGTATATCCGTAATCTTGTGCTCCAAATATTTTGAGGGAGCGGTATTGTATCAAGTGTGCTATAAGAAATAGATAAGACAGGCTTCGGTCGATTTGTAATGAAAAGTATGGAACATCCGAACCGGTGTACGTTACTTTTTTTTTTGCGAAACATAGTACAATCAAAGACGCTCATACATACACGCACACACTCACCCCTATGAATGCACACACGCACACCCTACCCCTATGAGCACCTCCGAGAGACTGCGTTGAAGAACTGATCCGGCGGGTCTTGAGATTGACGAAGTCACCACAGGCGCCTCACTGTCGACGGGAACGTCGCCTCCCACTGAAGAATATTCCGCCTTTATGAGACACCAAAGTGTCAAATCTGGATTTGAACTCTGGTGGGCTGGGGGTGCCACTGCCCTCCTAACCATCCAACCACAGGTTGGTTCTCCGGTGTGTACGTTACTTTGGTTTCAAGAAGTATTGAAGTCAGTTATTGTGGGGATATCCACTTTGGCTCATAGGAGCATTTGCTTCCACTTTATGAATTTACATTTTGAAGTGTCAAAAAATTCTAAAGTAAATTTTTTCATGTACATCTACACATTTTATGTTCGTGCACAAGTTTTCAAAAGAAACAAAAAAAAAATTATGGCCTGTAAAAAAGACAAATTTTGATGCTATAACACGACTACGTACATGACATTTTTTTGTCTTTTTTGTACACCCCACTAAAATATTGTTTCTCCATGAAAACTTGTGCACTAACAAAGAATGTCACGATGTACACCAAAAAAATTATGTCAGAATTTTTTTACATTTTAAAAATTAGTTTTTAATTATTTTGTACAATAGGAGCATTTGCTCTTACGAGCCAAAACGCCACCTCCGTTATTGTGAGTCTATCTATGTACTCCATTGACACATCAAGTTTCTTACTACTTACTAGTACTAATAGTGGAGTATGTGGCATGGTTGTACTTCTATATGCTCCAGCGAGCCGAGAATGTCAAGTTTCTTACCTTATGGTATACTTGTAATGAAGTGCTTTAATATATCTATTTTTCTATCACGTTACAGTATCGTTGAACATGATCATTCTTGGACACACAAGTCTCCTAAACCGATTAAATCTTAATGACTAGTAACATTGCTTTTAGCGCTTTCTCAGTATGTAGCATCTAAAAACATAAAGAGATGCGAGTTACATAATAAGGCCTTTCATAATAGGGTGTTTTTTAGCACGTTCTCATAGGAGCAACAAAAACATAAGAGACAACTATCACAATGGAGTGTTTCTTAGTGGTGTCTCTGAAATATGTTGTATTTAATAGTGGTAGGGATCCCAATTGCATGTTATTAGTGTAGCCAATTTGTGCATGAAATAACATATGTCCATGTTTAACAAACACATGGAAAAATATATAGCTTTAAAACTTAACAATCTCCATTCAGATTAATTCTAGCTCCGGCACATGCATCGATCCATTTTCTAGTTCGCACCGTGCATCCATTCTAGTACTTACTACTTAAAGCATTTCCAGCTGCGTTCCCCAAAACGACCCTTAAAGAGATTTGGGGCACGCCGGATAAAATTTCGTTCTCACCCGCGCGCCCCAAAGCCTCCTTCCGTTCGGCGCCCCGAGCCCGTTCCCGCTACACAGGGGACGCTCCGGGCACGCCGAACACAACGAAAAGCGAGGCAGGAGTGGTGGGACCGACACGTCAGCGGCACATTCAAGTTCAATATAACCGTCGCCTACCTTGCGATGAAAGTTATTGGCGCACAGCGACGGTGCAGTTCCCGCAGAGGCCCAACGAAGCGTCTCGTCACGCCTAGCTCTGCGTGTCGGCGTTAATGAGCGCCATCGCTCCCCGCTTCCCTCCGGCCTATAAAAAGGGGTGCTATCTCATCGTCCCTCACACACAAACCCTAGCGTCTCTTTATTCAACCCTATATTTTTCAAAAAATGGGCACTTTATTACTTAACGCAATAGACCCGACCTCTGCATAACTAAGATGCACACAGCCGCACAAATATCTGTTACAAAAACCACAGTGGTGTTCGAAGACAAAAACAAAGTTCGTGGAAGACAAAAAGACTAGCTAGGAGGATCTAGCCGAAGGTCATGCTGCCACCCATGTTGGGAGAAAATATCCCTCGTCGTATCCTCCAACCGTGAAGACACCTCTGTAAAGAGGTCTCGGTGCTCCACACGCTGGAGTGGCACCCATGAACGAAGCATAGCTGTGCATCGGTGAATGACCTGCATAAAGGAGGAAGAAATATTATTGAGAATCTTGTCATTTCTACACAGCCACAACGACCAAATAATTGCAATCTGTCCCATCCTAATAAGACACCTAAACCTAATATCCACACCATTGAGCCAGTTGCCAAATAAATTGACAACATTACGTGGTGGATATAAGGTAGATCCTTGATGTCTACGCACGCTTCTATTCTTGTAGACAATGTTGGGCCTTCAAGTGCAAAGGTTTGTAGAACAACATAAATTTTCCCTTAAGTGGATCACCCAATGTTTATCGAACTCAGGGAGGTAGAGGTCAAAGATATCCCTCTCAAGCAACCCTGTAATTACGATACAAGAAGTTTCTTGTGTCCCCAACACACCCAATACACTTGTCAGGTATGTACTCGGCGAAGAGATAGTAAAATGCAAGTGATATGGATGAATATGAGTGGTAATAACAATCTAAAATAAATATGGCAGGAAGTAAACATGCAGTAAAACCGTAAATAAATGGTGATTCGATGTTTGGAAACAATACCTAGGGATCATACTTTCACTAGTGGTCACTCTCAACAATGATATAAAAAAGGAATATAAATATAAGCACTTCACTATGCTACTCTGAACTACTCTCCGGTTGGATAACGAAAACTAATTCACCGTGTAGGGCTGCAAAAGCAAACCTTAAAGATGTATACCCAAGTACTAATAAACACTCCACGCTGCACTTTGAGCATTCATAGGTGGTACTAACACAGCATAATTTCATAGAGACATACAACTCAAATCATAATTCAGTGAACCGGTATTCCGTGAAATATAGCCTAATGAGACCCACACGGTGCACACACCCTCACCTTTAGACACGTGGGACAAGGAGTTTCCGGAGATCACATAAGTAAAATTCACTTGAATAGCATAACGACATCTAGATTACAAAACTCATGATCACATAAAGATCACACCATGTGAGAGAGAGATAAACCACATAGCTACCGATAGAGCCCTCAACCCCATATTCTTTTAGAGAAGCGGCATTCAAAGAGCAAGTGCCGAGCCGTTTCCGGGGAGCATCTGCATAGCTGACAAGAAGGTTGACATGGCCATCCTCGTTTGGCAAGACGATCAACAGTCCAGAGGTGGTTTTGTACCGCAAGCCATGCAAAGAAACGACATTTTGGTGGGGCCCAAGGCTTCCAAACGATGTTACCAAAAGAGCAAGGCAAAGCGGATATGAACTGAGCTTTGTAGGTAGAGCTGGCCGTATAGCACCCATTGGGAGTCAGCGTCCAAACTATGGAGTCCTCCGTGCCTGGCGATAGCTGAACAGCCGAAAGGAGATCCCAAAGGCGAACGTATTGCTCCATATGATCGACGGTGAAAGCCTCAACCGAAATGTCAGCCACCCGGTTGTGACCTTCAAGGCCGCCTCGGACAGTCCGATTTTTCCTTTTAGACGTCACATATATAAGAGGGGCCAGGTCTTTAGGTGGGGTGCCATTAAGCCAAGAAGAAGACCGGAAGGAGGCTTTTGCGCCATCGCCGATGGTGACTGTAGTAGTGGCGTTGAAGAGGTCCAAATCCGAGGCATCAATTGGTGTTTTCTAAACCCACCCATGGCTTTTCTGGGGCTGTCCATTCGTACCAAAGCCATGTGAGTCTCAGGGCATGAGAGAATTTTTCCAAGTACATAATCCCTAGCCCGCCAAGCTCCTTGGGTCGACAAACCTTTTGCCACTTGACTTTGCACTTACCTCCACTGAACCGTCTCCTGACAAGCCCAAAGCATGCCGCGACTGATCTTTGCAAAGGCCTTAAGAATGCCCTTGTCAGCTTTCAAGGCCGTCAACAGGAAGATCGGCATAGTGGAGAGCACCGACTTAACTAGAGCGGTGCAACCCGCGCGATTTAGGAATCTGCCCTTCCAAGGGTTCAGGCGTGCAACCGCTTTGTCGATGTAGGGTTGAAGATCTGCCCTCTTGAGTCATCCAATAGAGATAGGCAGCCCCAATTACTTTATGGGGAAGGGGACTGTGACCGCTGGGAAGTTTGCCAGAATTCCATCTAGGTCGATGTTAGAGCATTGGATGGGGGCGATGGAGCTCTTCACCACATTGGTTACCAGACCAGTAACCTCCCCAAACTGTTGAAGGATGCTGAAAAGTCCATCGAGATTAGGACTCACCACTGATCAATCACACTATGTTAACAAAACATGCACACAAAAATCTTATGGCCAAGAGTGTATGTCGCACCATTTTTCTTTTGTATTTTCTCGGTGGTGGTCACGATCAAAAACCCACGTCCCAAGCTGCACTTATATACACACACAAACAGATAAACCTACTCCCATATGATCTCCTAGTTCTACAAGGATATCCTAACAGTACTCATGTAGGGCACACTTGCCTAATACTACAGACTAACTATGACTTGGACTCATACTCAAGGCTGGTTCTGGCGACGGTTTGGGGCAAAAAAAACTAGGGGCTCATGTCAAATGCACCAGACTAAGTATAGAATACGAGACCAACATTGGTTAGTAGATGCAACCTAGAATATAAAGAAAAGAGGCCCATCTATCATGTATGCACACTAGTACTATGGAGACCAACATTGGTTAGCTGATTGTTTTCAAATAGCCAGTACGATGGACTCGGTGGTCTTCCAACATTGTCATCGGGAAGTAAATATGGTGGCTCATAATTTAGCAAAGCATGGATATGAAACTAGTACTAGTTTAATTTGGGATGATAGGCCTACTGATTTTATTAAATCTGATGTTATTCGTGATGTAACTCTATTGGAGATTGTACCGAATATTTGAACCCACAGCAGCAAGTTTCTTACGCACTCTTTTCCTTACAAGCACTACTAGAAAAAGGGTCTTTAGTTCCGGTTCGCAAGGGCCATTAATCCCGGTTGTGCAATAGGGACTAATTATGCGCGACTAAAGGCCCCCCCTTTAGTCCCGGTTGCTTACGAACCGGGACTAAAGGCCCCGTCACGTGGGCGGCTGGCACGAACCGGGACTAAAGGCTATTTCGAGTTAATTTTTTTAATTCATTTGGGTTTCTAATTATTTTTGACTCCCTTTTTTTTCTATTTTTCAGAATTTCTACTATTTCAGTTATTTGAATAGTTTAGTCTCTATCTCTAACTACACTTATCTCTAGTCAAATTACATACTCGTGGTCAAACTTCCCGCTCGGTCACCCATCCTCCCAATACTCTAGCACTAGCACGCTTAACTTCAGTTCCATCCCGTTCGCATCCAAGTGCTTCACGCGTGTATGTGATAGTAGTATCATATCAATCCTATTAACATGTTGATCGATGTCACATTTCTTTATTGTTTGAATTTCAAATAATTATTTTAATAAACAAAAGTAATGATGTAATAATAATCTTGAATAAATAAATAAACATTAACTTTTTAATTTGTATTATTTTTAATTTTATTAATTAATTAATTTTTTTTGCCAAACCTAAAACCTAAAAATTTGAAAATCTAAAAATTGGGTAAAAATGATAGTAATCTTTATGCAGGATGCAATTATTAATTTTAGGTTTTAAAAAATAAAAAATATATAATCCGTAATTTATAGCAAAAACTAAAATCTTCCTGCTTTTGTATTTCCATTTGAAATTTTGAGAATCTAAAAATTGGCTAACCGGGTAAACCCCGGTGAATTCGGATGTAACTTTTTTCCACGATCATTTTGATATATTATATGTTTTTTCGATCGTATGCAAAAGTTGTTGCGGTTTTACCATTTTTCAAAACTTTTTGCAAAAAAAGTGAAAATTCAAATTTTTAATTTTCCCTAATACTAGGTTGCATAACATACAAGAATCTGAAAATATTTTATTTTTGAATTTTCTATCATTTTATTTTCTATTTTACATAAAAAGGCGATCCATGGGGTGAAGGTGCGTGGGAGCCAAAAATCAGAAAAAACCTTTAATCCGGTTGGGGACACCAACCGGGACTAAGCCCTTTGTCCGGTTGGTGTCCCCAACCGGGATTAAATGTTCTTGCCCCGGACCACCGTAGCCCTTTAGTCCCGGTTGAGCATTAGTCTCGGTTCACCAGAACCGGGACTAAAGACCATTAGTCTCGGGTCAAAGTATTTGGGGACTAATGGGTTGGGATGAAAGGTCTTTTTTCTACTAGTGAAAGTAGAAGGAGTGGAGGTTTTTAATGAGCGGCGCTTGCTTAATATAATTGATGTTTATTTCAAAAAAAATCATGTATGCACACCGAAGTCGGACCCTCCCCACGCGTGGTATGGACCGGCTTAGTTAGGCGTTGACGTTTTTTCTGTTTTCTTTTCTTTTCTTTTCTTTTCTTTTCTTTTTCCCTTTTCTGTTTCTTTTGTCTTTATGTTTCTTTTTTTAAGATTTGAAAATTGTTAAGATTCAAAATAACGTACAATTTTCAAAATTGTGCAGATTATATGAATGTTCAGATTTGAAAAAATGATTAACTGAAAAATTTTAAAATTTGAAAAGTTTCAAATTTGGAATCGTGTTTATTTTTGAAAAACTATTTTCGAAAATGTTCAATCTCGAAAAATGTTCAGATATCGAATAGTTTTCAATTTTTTATAATATATTCATTTTTAGAAATGTTCAAATATCAAAAATTAAATTTTGAAAATATCCATTTTTTGAAAAATATTCAAATTTCAAAATTTTTGCTATAGAAAAAATGAAAAATTGAGAAAAAGGGAAATTGGGCCGATTGAACTTACCCGAGGTGGGGTGTGTAGTGGGTGGTTCACACCGACCAGGTCACTCAGTAAATTTCCTGGATCACCAACGCTGTAATTTTTTTTGGTGTTCCCGGTTGCCATCTGACAATCGAGTTGTCTTTCTTTTTGCAACACACTTGCAGCTGCTTCCGCCTGGTAGCATTCATCGGTTCACTCAGTTGACAATTGAAGAAGATTGTTAGATCTAGTTACATCGCTTGGATGTTTGTTAGCATGTTATTTCTCTTTTTTGTGCGTCATAACTTATATGGTAGTTGGCTCAGAACAATAGCAGGAAAAGATATCAAATATTTGCATTGCAGCTAATAAAAATTATCGATTCTTAATGATTTACAACGATTTTATCCACTGTGTGTAGAACCCACATTTTTCTTCCATAGGGCCCATTCAAAGAGTTTGCCCTGGGGAGAGCCGGCACCGTCTCCACCCCATATATATGGTTCCGCCCTGTCAACAAGATTTAAAGTAGTGAAATTCTCGATGCATGGCCTAAAAAATATGTCAGACATAACCGTAGCAACGCTTTGTGCTACTTCTTCATAAGAACACATAGATTACATATGTATGCGTGGTAATTCGGAGCACAATACAAAAGGTGGTCGATCTTTATTTGCCAGCTGCCCAGCAATCCATTTCCTTCTATATATGGTCGATCTAGTTGGAATGGTTGTATCTGCATCAAATAGGGAGCAGATCGGGACCTCGCCGATCTGTAGGCGCAGACACCTCACTAATCGCTGCCGAAGTCGGCCAGCTAGGGAGTAGCGACCACATAGCGAATTATGTGTACAGTATTTATTTCCTGGAACGCCATTGTTTCAAATTCAGTAAGCACACTCGACGTCATGCGGCGAACACAGAGAGAAGCAGATGGTTAAACTGGTGGCAGCTGAACGTACACGTCGATCTCCACGACGCCTCCATTGGCCAAGTCGTAGTCGTAGCTCCTGCTGAGCGCGTAGCCCCTGGCGAACCGGAAGCGGTCGGTGCCGCCGATGACCACCGACTCGCGCACCCCGGTGTCCGTATCTACCCTGCCCTTCACCGACAGCGAGCTGCCCGCGTACTCGCCGGCCTTGAAAACCAGGTACAGGCTCAGGTCGTTCACGGCGCCGTGCTCCGCGACGCGCACGGTGAACCCCTGTGCCGTGCCGACGCGCGCACTGCCGCGCTCGGGCCCCTCCGTGAGCGCGTTGTTCATCACGGCGATGTCGCCGAACCTGCGACTGTGGGCGGAGGGTGGCGTTGCCTCACCGGCGGCGTTAGCGTCAGGCGGCAATGAGAGCGGCGCTCTTCCGGTGACGACGAGCGCGGCCGTGGGAAACGGGCCGTCGTAGGCGTCGTGCATGAAGAAGTGGAGGTGCGTGGTGGCGACGTTTCCGGCCGCGTGGCCGGCGTCGCGGCCGATGTAGGCGGTTGCGGCTAGCAGGGCCGATGAGAGTAGCAGGACCCAGGAGATCGAGCTAGCCATCACTTCTTATTTGCATAGCGATCAATTCCATCAGAGGAATTATATAGGGAGGACGGTGTCCGGCCCATTGGTAGGACTAATTTTTCACTGTCTGCTAAGGCTGATTTTTCGGCCTGGACCTCTCGGAAATTCCGGCCTCCTTATATCACAGCTCCAAAAAGGTGTTAAAAATCATAGGTCGCGGCTCAAAACAGAAACTAACATTAGAACCCCTACACACTCAAATACTCCGTTGTAACTTTGGATCCTAAATTTAGACAATAAAACCAAGCATTTCAACTCCCAATAAACCAAATACGTACTAAACCTCCATTGTACTAGTTCGAAATTTTACTCACACGGAAACAATTGATTGAATCATAGTACCTCTATTTTAGTGAATAAGACACACACATTTCAAGACGAACTTTGACCAAGATATTAATTATAGTGTATGTTAATTACTAGTATCTTCGGATTTGTATTGGAAAATACAACCTAATGATGCTACTCCGTAATTTTGTGTGAGTAATGTTTATATATTTAAAATATTTCTTAATTAAAAACACACAAAACGATGACGCCTTATTCATTAAAATGGAGGAAGTAAAATTTATCTATGCTCTCTCTTCCAACGGATGGCACGCCGACCATAGTATGCTAATCTCAGCCAGGGGCATGCAAGCAAATCACCAATGATAGGACAGGTGGTGGCATCTATCACGCTCAGGCATTATACAGTCCAGTAAGGCGCACCAATCGTGTATTCATAATTTGACAAGGCCCGCGCGCGAGCATCAATGTATGGATGTGCTCTTCAATAGAATACGATTGAGACCACAATTAGGTGTGAACCAACAAGATGCAATTTCTCGAAGTGAATCCAGTAGGACCATTCCATAATTGATCGATATATCAATGTCCGTCTTCTGCAAAGCCCACAAGGATGAGTTCGGCAACAAGATCTACATTGATATTTTCCAAGAGAATGCAACCTTTTTTTGTCGCAACAAACTACACATATTTCTATCATATGGTTATCCATTGTTTTGTCAACATATTTTGTGAATACTTGTTCGAATATGGCATGCTTAAAGATATATATTTTACTCAATATGTTAATCGTACGATTCCTCTTGTATTGTGTTAAAACCTAGGCCTTTCACATCGATGAACTTTTATCCGCTTCTTCATGACGTGGAAATGGTAACAACCTTCCTCCACGTGTATGACCTAGGATTACCACTTTAGCGGTCAGTTTCACGTGAAACACTGACGTTGAGACTCCAAGTGTAGATTGTTGTGTTAGCAGAGTATTTTCCCCACAAGGATGACTCGAGGGTTTATATCAAACTATCGGGAAACTGAGAAAAGAGCAATCTCTCCCTCTCTTTTTCTAGCAATTCTGCAAAATAAAATAAAAGCTTTGTGTCCCAACTTTCGTTGTGTGGTTGTAAAGCACAACATTTCGCGTAAGTAAAAAACTAGATAGAATAAAGTAACTACGTAAAAGAAGTAAAATGGTTGATTGTTTTTGGTGTTTTGGATGCAAATAAGAAAATAAATATTTTTGTATTTTCGAATTAAAATAGTGCAGAAAATAGAAAACAAGATAAAAGCAAGATAAATGTGTTTCTTATGACAAAAAATGGACAGGGGTTCATGGGTTCACTTCACTATTTTTTCTTTTAATTTGTAGTGGACAATAGCAATTCATCAATAAGATATGTAGATGCAAAATAATAACATGTGAAAGATACACATTCATATAGGCATCACGTCCTAAAATAGAGATGGTGCAACACATCTCTCATATACTCCACAAGAAAGGAAAAAACTTCATGCAATTTTGTATTAAGAATTAACAGAGCATAACCATAAGTACTTTGACATGATCTTTAAATATTAAATCGGCTACCTTCAACGACCAAGATCATCACTGTTGTCACGTGACGAACATAGGACATGTATTCACTTTATCCCTAGTGAGATAGCAAAAGAAAAGGCAAAACCATAATAGATCATGAATTTGTTGTCACTATCCAATCACTAAAGCCATATTACTCTATCTAATACACACATCACCCGACACACACTCTTGCATATAAGTTGGATCAGAATACATAATTATGAACGGGGTACATAGTATGCATCTATCAATACATCTTGCACATAATATGATTAGATCTTATAGCACAATATTATAGAATAAAGATCCAGTACATAAGTATTATAAATATAGCCATACATGTAGGAAAGCTCAAATGGCACTAAGAACTATGAAGAACATGAGAGAAAATAGATCAAGCTACTGCCACAAATCCGTAGTCCAGAGGTTGATTACTCCCCCTTGATCATGGTGATAATGATGAAGACGTTGAAGAAGGTGGAGATCCCTCCGACGGTGATACCGGCGGATTTTCCTCCTCTAATCCTCGCTATTGCAGCCTCTTTTTCGTGTTCTGCGGCGCTCTCCTACCGAGAACGCTTCGGGGCCATGTATATTGTGATTTTTTTAGGTCAAAATACATCGTTTGGCGAAAGAATCAAGTGGATTGGACGATCGACGGTCGAAAGAGGGTGGGTGTGGGTGCGCCACCTGACCTCTTTTGGGCCTCATGCCGATCCAGGTGTGCTTCCAAGTTCCAGGGTGCATCTCCCGATGAAAAAGTGACGCTCTAAAAATCCCAGGTCAATTTGACTCCGTATAGGTATCTGCAAGTGAAAAATTAAACTGGGAATTCCTATTCTGCAGAGTTATAAACTAAATAAAGTGGATCATTGTAAAACATGTCATTATCATCATATATGTTGCAAATATATGAGAATTTAATATCATAAAGGACAAAGTTCATATATGTATTTTACATGCATCAAACACGTGATGCACTGAATTGATGTCAAAGAAAAAAAACATAAAATAGGTACATAATCGATCGGTACAACAACTTGCTACTAGTAGATCCAACTATATAAAAAATTCGTCGCTTCATGACAAAAATATCTCAGAATTAGATTTGAACCTAGGTTGGTTTCGATAGCCAAACACAATTTTATAACTCTAGAGATAGAAATAAATGTGAGTTTGGAGATGGAGTGAAGATGAGATGGGGTGAGCTGAAGCTGTCATAAACGGATCCTTGATGTCTATGAGTCTCTAGTGTAGACATAACAAGAATTTTGCAAAATAATTTGTGTCTCCTAGCATGATTAAGACCATATATGTGTTGAAATATGTGGCTAGATTGGAGTACTTGGACTCCATGGTAAGGAATCTTTACTATGCTAGCTATGGAGATGTAAGGAGACAATGTTGAACAAGAGTTTACTGCCAGAATATATATCATCCGCCTTTTGGTTGAATGCAGAAAACTACTTGTCATCATGTGATAAATTACTTCATGCACGGGAGAGATACGTGGCGGGTAGGGGTGTAAACTGATAGGATAATTTCTGTACCGAAACCAGTGATAAACCCGTTTTAAGGTATCCATATCCGATTTTAAAGGATCCGGCGGATAAGGATATCCGATTTCGAAGTGATGCTTCGGATATGAGATACGATATAGCAAATAGCATGAGAATATGGATTATCTGAAATTTATTTAGGATAATCCGAAGGTTTGAAACCGCATAATCCAATTTTTGAGTCAAAAGCAAAGGCCAATCTTGGAATGTTAGTAGTCATTAAGTTACCAATTTCATTTGACGAACATGTTTATATCTAAATTCCTGACAATGCTTGAGTTTTAGCACATTGTGTCTCTTTCTTCTTAACTGCACAAGACTCAAAGTTTAAATCTCTCTCAAGGTTTGCAAGAACTATAACTATGTATCGATGAGACCATATATCCGACTATTTTTTTTCCGGGTCCAAGTCCGCTCCATTTCCGATTCGAATCCGCATACCGATATATCCGCATTCGAATCCAAAATCGATCAATATCTGCTCCAATCCGAAACCGAGAAAAATATATGGTAAAGGATATGGTACGAGCAAAATACAATCCGATCCGTTTACACCCCTAGCGGCGGGTAACAGCGAGGAGTAAGGTGGAGCAGGACAAAGAAAATGAATTGCCCAGGCATGAATACATGGTGAGGTGAAACCCGGGGAGAAAAGGCAAAAAGAAGAAGAACTGTGTTCCCTTGGAACCAAATAAAACTTTTTTGCATAGTCACGTTCCACTCCTGTCCAACAATGCATCAGTGTTGAAGTTCTTTAGATTTTACCGTCAAATTTTTGACATGTTTTTTCTTGGCCTATTAGATCAGAGGAATACCAGTGGTGCACCAACACCCCTGAGCGGCTGTGAGATAGACGGAATTATTAGCTCGATGATTTCTCATCCATGCCAAGCACTACCAGACATCACATCAGTCATTGATATAATAGTGATTGCTCAACAACATGGTAGTAACACATGCGATATGTTCTTGGTTTGATATACTTATCACAAAGGAAAATGCTTGAAATCAGTCGACCGATCGGCTGCGCGTGATCGGTCGTTCCGTCTCAGCGCGTGTGGGCTTCTGTTCCGCACAACCACTAGCATGGGTCCCACCTGCGCCCGTTGTTGCATGTCCCTGCCTTTCCTTCTTTTTTCATGTGCCCGCTGTTGCATGTCCACCAGGGTGGCTACTACTTTTGCCTCTGTCTTTTCTTGCATGCACGGCTGCTACGTACAAGTTGTACGATACAGCTAGTTTTTCAGTGAGGCGGCCAAATAGTTTGTTCTCTTTTGTGGTCACATCATGATGTCCTTTTACACTACTATATGCATCAGCATTAGAATCACCTCACGATGTATGTTTATTGTGACACAATTAATCAAGTTTGTGTAAATTTAAGTGTACCTAGTCAATTTTTATTGTGTAGATACATTCGAATTTAGATAAAACTCTGACATTCTTTTATGGATGGATGAAGTAAGCCACTGTTAATTTACTTTGTATCACGGTACAATGGTTACTAAGTTAGATAATAATTTTTATGTTGCATATAGCAACATCAGGCCACCATGGACAACGCTACAACAACTATGTTTTTTGGTGTGTGCATAAAATTGTAACAAACTCGTACGAGTTTTGTTGTGAAAGCAGACGCGATATGTTGCAATATTTTCCTCGTATTTTCTACAACTAGTGTATTTCTCGGAATTCTAATGTTGTGTACGTGCATTAAAATTGTAACATACTCATACAAATTTTATTGTGAAATCTATTGCGAGATGTTGTAATATTTTCCTAGTATTTTCTACAAGAACAATATTTCTTAGATTTCTAATGTTGCATACCTGCTTTAATATTGTAAAATACTCATACAAATTGTGATGTAAAAAACAGGTGCGAGATGTTGGTATTTTTCTACAACTAGTGCACTTCTCGGATTTTCTAATGTTGCGTATGTGTATTGAAATTGTAAGATACTCATACAAATTTTGGTGTGAAAGCATCCACAAGATGTTGCGACATTTTCCTGGTATTTTCTACATGTATCGTAATTTCTCGGATTTTCGAAGATTGTGTACGTGTATTAAATTGTAACATACTAATATAAATTTTGTTGTGAAAGCATACGCGAGATATTACAACATTTTCCTGGTATTTTTTACAAGTATTGTTCTAATGTTGTGTACGTGCATTAAAATTATGACATACTCATAAAAATTTTGTGGTGAAAGAAGACACGAGATTTTGAAATCTTTTCCTGGTACTTTCTACGCCTAGTGTATTTCTTGGAGTTTCTAAGATTGTGTACGTGCATTAAAATTGTAATGTACTCAAATTTTTTTATTGTAAAAGCAGATAGGGGATGTTGAAATATTTTCATGGTATTTTCTACAAGTAATTTATTTCTCAGATTTTCTAATGTTATGTGGGTGCATTAAATTTGTAACATACACATATAAATTTTGTGTTGAAGGGAGATGCGAGATGTTGTAATGGTTTTCCCTTCCATTGTCCATTATCATGTACTAGTACAATATAGTACAATACTACATTTGAAAGCATCTAGTTTGGATATGGTAGAGAGGTCAGTAGCACATGACATGACGTGCTGCATAGACATTTGACCAAACAGCACCTCACCCCATCCACTACTCTAAACAACACCTTACACAGTAACGGGAAAAAGTAGCATGGTGCCGACCGTGCGAGCAGTGTGTCAGCGACTCAGCGAACGCAAGGACCACGAAAGTGACTTGGCTCTTCAGTGTGACATAGAGCTGCATCCTGGAGGGACCAGTCCACATTAAGAGAAAGGAAATAGTTCCTTACCGTACGATGGCTAATCAACGGGTGCAGGAACGACCGATTTTTGGCTCGCGGATCCGGTGACCGACGGCTATCACAAATGACCACATAATATGGATCTAATGAAGTATTCCCTCGGTTCACAATTGTCTCCCAAATAAATAGTGTTATTTTGATTAGTTAAAGAACATTTTGATACAAACCAGGGGTATCGCTCGCGGCCAATGTAGGTAGTTGCGGCTAGCAGGGCCAATGAGACTAGCAAACCCAGGAGATCGACCTACCCATCACGTCTTATTGGTATACCTTGTCTAGCGATCAATTACATGCGAGGAGTTATATACTCCCACCATTTCGCAATTATCTCACATTTATGGATTTAGTTAGTATCATAAAGTTTGATCAAGAATTGAACAAAGAAATATCAACATTCATAATATTAAATGCATATAATTTGAAAATATACTTCATTGCGATTTTAATACAATAAGTTTTATATTGTAAATTTTGATATTATTTTCAAAATATTTAGTTAAATTTTATAAAGTTCAACTTTAACAAAACCCAAAATGCGAGGTAATTGTGAATGAAGTGAGTAGGGAAGACAACGTGGTACCAGTATGTCGTGGATGTAACCACGGCAGATGCTACAGGGGGTAGCACTTCATTGATGCGAGGGGAAGGGAACATTGCCATCTACGGGTCGAGGTGCAAGAGACGCAAGGGTTTTACCCAGGTTCAGCCCCTCCGGAGAGTAAAAGGCCTACGTCCTGCTAGATCTTTATTGCTCAGTGGAGAATTACAATGGGGGGCTCAGTCGGCGGCTACAGAGCTTACGGGGGAGATTGGATCTCGAGTAAGGTGTCCTCTAGGGTTTAAGCTCGGGGGTTTATATAAGCACCCCCGGCCTAGGGTTACATGGAGATAACTCCGAATCATATCAGTTGCTACTAATCCGGGATCCGCTATCCCTCTCGCAAGTAATCTTCTTGTCCAGCCGTGTGGACCTCCTCCTTGGGATCACGGCCCAGTCGCCTTAGGGCCCAGTCGCTTAGGCGACTGGCGATCCACCCAAGCCTCTATCTTCATGGCGACTGGGACTGGCGACCCACCCCCTATGGGCATATCCCCATCAGTAGTCCCCAAGCGCGGTGGTGATGAAGCGCGGATCTGGAACAAGTCTTGGAGAGGCGCGGTGATGGATCAAGAGGAGTCGCCGCCGGGCTTCCAAAGATAAAGTCGCGGGTGCGGTGGCAGTCTCAGTCGCCATAACTTGATCAGTCAGTCGGCGTGTGACAGTCGGCTCTAGCCAGTCGCCGTTTGCCAGTCGACGCGTAGTCACCATAGAGACACGTGGAGAGGCCAACGGCTAGATTTCACGTTGACCGAGGCGCACACCGTCTGCATGTTGTTGACCGTTGGGCTCGACGTGACCGCTAACGGCTAGTTTAACGGCTATTCAGCCGGTGACGGCGCAGATCTCGACCGTTGATTGCGGGGCGGCGATTCCGGGACAATTCAACGAACAGATCTCATCCTCAATCTGAGCGAGTGCGGGCGGTATAAAGGGTCGCCCCTAGGATTAGGGTTCAACACTCCTCCGCATTCATCCCCCATCTTCTCTTCATCTCATCTTCATTCCACACTCCACACGCATCCATGGCGGCGAAGGGTTGGGGCAAGTCGAAGGTCACGCGGGAGTCTCTCCTCCCGTACGTCGCCTCCGGAGTCATCCCGGAGTTCAACCAGGAGCGATGGCGGGTTCCGCCGGCGAACGAGACGGAGCCCCTCCCACGGCCCGGGGAGTTCGTGATCTTCATGAGCTTCCTCGATCGCGGGTTCGCTCTCCCCACCTCCGATTTCCTCCGGCAGTTGCTGGCCTTCTACAGCATCAAGGTTTCCGACCTCGGGCCGCACAGCGTCCAGCAGATTTCTCTGTTCGTGGCGCTGTGCGAATGCTACTTGGGCTGTCCGCCCTACTTCCCGCTGTGGGTGTCCATCTTCCACGGGCGGGCGACTCGGGCCAGCAAGAACAGCGAAGCACTCATCCCGAACGGGGGGATCACCTTCCAGGTGAAGTCCGGGGAAAGCTTCATCGACATGGCGCTCCCCAAGAAGGCGCAGTCGCTGTGGCGTCGTTTCTGGTTCTACGCCAAGGAGTACACTCCCCCGGGCGAGGTATGCATTCCCCAATACAGTCCCGAGCCGAGCGTCCCGCGGCGCCTCAATGTCCGGTCGCTGCCGCGCGAGCAGGAGAAGGTGGTGAAGGATATGCGCCAAGCGATCCAGGCGCTAAAAGATGACGGCCTGACGGCGGTCGACATGTACAACTGTTGGCTTGGCCGGCGGCTGATCCCCCTGCGGTGCCGAGCTCACCCCATGTGGGAGTACCGGGGACAGAACGACCGCACCCGGTCGACGGCGACCGAGTGGGACGAGGGCGAGTACCGGAAGGCGCTCGCTAAGATCACCACTGCCACCTTTACTTCCTTCGAGGACGGCTTGCAGCCCTACACCGAAGACACCCCAGCGCCTCAGGTAATGCTTCGCATGGCGACTTCGCACGGCTTAGCCGCGCTTCTTCCTTTCTGACTTGTTCCTTTGATTCGATTGCAGCGTTGGCAGAAGATCGCGGACCACCTCCCTCCTCTCGCCGGAAAGGAACCACCGGAGATGACCGAAGGCGAGGAGGAAGAGGTCGACGAGGAGGAGGAGCGCACCGAGTCGGACTCGGAGGCGCGGGACTTCATCAGACTCCCGCGCGGGTCGAAGAGGGGTGCCGAGTCCTCGTCCCAGGGCGCGGCTGAAGAGGAGGCGACCTCCCGTCCGGAGGACAAGGCGGAGCCCTCCAAGGAAGGGGCCGAGCCGCTATCGAAGCGACTGCGCCCCACTCTCCTGGAAGGGTCCATGAGGCTTCAGCGTCCCTTGAAGGACGCGATCGATGCGGGAGCTCGGGCCGGTCCGGGCGTAAAAGCGATTCCCACGGTGAAGTAAGTATTTCTTGTCGAATTTATCCTTCCTGCGACTGGACTGAGTGTCGACTCACCTCGCCTCTCTGTAGGTCCAAGAAGAAGACCTTGGCGAAGCCGCCCGCGGCCGGGGTGGCGGCCACGAGGGCGGCCGAGGCAAAGAAGAAAGCCGCGGAGAGGAAGGCGGCGCCGTCCGACCTTGGGGGTGCGGGGTCGGCTCCAGAAGAGCCCGCCGCCGGGAGTCAAGCGGAGAAGGAGAGCACTAGCCACGTCGAGCCCACCGCCAACGTTTTTCCTCTACCCAGCATGGCTCGCGGGGGCATGGCGAGTGCGGCGACGGGTCCGGACGTTGCTCCGCCTGTGGTGGAGGAGGAGTCGACTGACATTGGATCGACCGAGGGGCAGAAGGCACCCGAAGTTGAAGAGGACATCGTCGAGGAGGGCGGCCTGTCGGAGCCACTGAAAGAGCGCCGGTCCAAGGCCGCCAGGGACCGCGCCCCGCCCAGTGACACCGACACGCGGACGGGCGAGGTTCCGTCGACTGAGGCGGTGATGCGAGCGGACGGGGCGACCGAGTCGCGTCATCCGCCGCCGTCTTCATTGACCTTCACCGAGCTCCACACGGCGCTTGGCGAGGCGCATGTGGTAAGTGTCGCTGAACACGTGGCCTAGTCACCCCCAGTCCCCGAGGGTCGACTTGGTCTGAAAGGGCGAGTCGAGTCTCTATTGCTTTTTGTTTGTTGACCTTGGCATTTTTGTTTGGTTTCCGTAGGCGGAGATTAAGCGGCTGACCGCGCTTGTGGAGGAGGCGGCGCAGAAGAACCGGAAGCTGATTGCCCTGGGCAGTAAGTCATGCCCACTCGCCGTCCTCATTCAGTGTCACTGGCCCGGGCGTTCGTTCTCACCGTTTCCTTTTCTTGTAGCAGAGGCGCAGGCAAAGGCTCTTGCCGAGGCTCGGGAAGGGTTCGTCAAGGAGTCCTTCTACCGTGAAGCCGAGTTCCGGGCGCAGCAGGCCGAAGAGGCCCGGAAAAGGGCGAAAGCGGAGGTGGCGGAATTGACGAAGGTCCTGGAGCAGAAGGGCCGGGAGCTGGAGGACGTCATCACCGAATACAAGGTGAAGCTGGAGGCCGCGACTGATGCGCGGGACTCTGCACGTGGGGCTGCCGCGTCTCTGCGGGAGGAGGTGGCGGCCTTGAAGCAGCAGCACGCCAAAGAACTTGCTGCGGAGAAGGAGGCGTCCGAGGGCATCGTCCTGGCGGTGCAGGCCGAGAAGACCAACTTCGAGGCTTTCGTCAGGGAGATGTCGCGGCAGATTCTTGGTAAGTTCTTGTTGTCGCACTTCTTGTTTTATTTGCCGGGGGTTTGAGTATCTGAACACGGCGAGTCGGCCTCGGGGGTCAGTCCCCGAGCGTGGCGAGTTGGCCTCGGGGGCCAGTCCCTGAGCGTGGCGAGTCGGTCTCGGGGGCCAGTCCCCGAGCGTGGCGAGTCGGCCTCGGGGGCCAGTCCCCGAGCGTGGCGAGTCGGCCTCGGGGGCCAGTCCCCGAGCGTGGCGAGTCGGCGTTGAAGGGGAAGTTCTCATTTTTCCCTTTTCCTTGTGTTGTTGACTGCAGGTACGTGCGACTTCGTGGAGACGGCGACTCCACGGGAATGCCTGTCGACCGCGACCGCGCGTATCATCGCCTGCGCGGGGGAGATACTTGCCGCGCTCCAGTACCTGAGCCCGCGGGAGGTGATTCCGCGGGACACGCCATCCGTCTTCAAGGCCGTGTCCAACATTCCGGCTGTTGTTGACTGGCTTCGTCGCTCTTCCTGCCGCGTTGGCATTACCATGGCTCTGAGCATGGTGCTGGCGCATTACTCTGAAGGGTTCGACGTGGAGGAGGTCACCGCTGGCTTCCCCTCGGAGACTGGGGAGTTCGATGTTGCCGAAGTGCTGCGGCTGATGGATGCGGTGCGCCCCTTCGCCGACCGAGTACTGGCGACCGCGGACTTGGAGACTCATATCCCCAGCCAAGCGGCTCCTGGTGACGCGGAGAAGGAGCCGGGCCCGGTGGACTACCCCGCGGAGCGCCTCTTCCATGCTGCTGCCGCCGGCTCGCTGTCTACATATCCGGTCGTGGTGTACACGCCGAAATTTCGTCACGGCGATGACGGCGTCGAGCCTGTCGTAGAGGGGGCTCCGGGGTCGTCCTCGTAGTTTCCTGAGTACCTGTGTAAGAAGTAGCTAGATTTCCCGCGAGCGGGTGTTAGTTGTAAATAGAATGATGACTTTTGCTTAAATGTGATTCGGTGGTTGCTTTTGCATTATTTGAGACGGCGATGCATTGGAGTTGGTTCCGACTATCCATGGCCTTCAGGTCAGTCGCCTTGCGACCCCAATGAAGGCTATCGACTTGACTGTTTTCCTTTTCGAGCTGGGCGTCCCCAGTCGCAGTACGTAGTCATTATAGTACGAATAGCAGCCTCATGGGTGGAGTAGTGGTGTGGTGTAGTTTGCGCTGTTCGGATGTAGCGCGCCACTCGTCGTGGCTCGGTGAGCCAGTCGCTAGGCGACTCCAAAGGGGATCATTGCGGGCGTATTTTCCTTGGCGAGCCGCGGGTCCGTTTTGCGGGGTCCCTAGTCGAAGTACTTAGCCACGCAATTCGCCAACCTAAGGTAGAGGAGGGCATTGGTGTGCTTTATAACGTAGCACAAGGCGGTCGCCGAGGCCCGTGGGGCTGGCCGAGCGTGCGGCCCTGCTGTGGGTTCCAGTCGCCGTTTTCACCCGATGGCGTGAGAGATGGTGGGTGACCGGGCCTGGTGTTGCGCCTCGGTCACGCCGCCATCCCGTGTTAGCCCGGCTACTTGGCCGATCGTGGACTTCTCTCTTCCAGCAGCGGCGACCGGAGGTCTCTCAGTTCCTAGTCGCTTGTCGCGGCGACTAAGCCGGTATGTCCCGGGATGAGAGATGACGATATTTGGCGGGTGAAGGAGAGGTAGTCGGAGCTTGAGATCAAAAAATGGTCGGCGATTTTTATTACCCTCTGAATTTTCGGATTACATTTTTCCCTTAGGTATAGAACCGCCGGAGGAGGTTGATGTTCCAGGGGCGCTCCACCTCTTTAGTGAGCGGCTCGCCTTTGTCGTCCTTGCGGACGTCGATGAGGTAGTAGGAGTCGTTGCCGAGTACGCGGCTGACGGCGAATGGTCCTTCCCAGGGCGGGGACAGCTTGTGCATCCCTTTCTTGTCCTGGATTAGCCGGAGTACCAGATCGCCGACTTGGAAGGAGCGACTCCGAACGCGGCGACTGTGGTAGCGACGGAGGTCCTGCTGGTAAATGGCGGTTCTGGAGAGTGCGAGGTCTCTGGCCTCGTCGAGGAGATCGATGTCATCTTGGCGAGCTCGCTCGTTGTCTTCTTCGGCGTAATTGGCGACCCGAGGTGAGTCGTAGGCGATGTCCGTGGGCATGACGGCTTCGGCGCCATATACCAGGAAGAAAGGCGTGAAGCCGGTTGACCTGTTAGGCGTTGTGCGGATGCCCCATAGTACTGAAGAGAGCTCCTCTGCCCAGCAGCCGGCTGCGCGCTCTAGGGGCACGACCAGGCGTGGTTTGAGTCCGTGCAGGATGCTCTGGTTTGCCCTTTCTGCTTGGCCGTTCGACTCGGGGTGGGCGACTGAGGCGAGATCGAGTCGGATGCCCTTTTCTTCGCAAAAGTCAGCCATCTCCCCTTTGGCGAAGTTGGTGCCGTTGTCGGTTATGATACTGTGAGGGTAGCCGTACCGATAGATGAGCTCGCGTAGGAACTTTGTGGCCGTCTTCCCGTCGCACTTCTTTATGGGCTTTGCTTCTACCCATTTGGTGAACTTGTCCACCGCTACCAGGAGGTGAGTATATCCGCCGGGGGCCGTTTTGAATTTTCCCACCATGTCCATGCCCCATACGGCGAAGGGCCAGGTGAGGGGGATGGTCTTCAATGCCGATCCTGGCATGTGCGACTGGCTTGCATGCTTTTGGCACCCGGCGCATGAACGGACAAGGGCGATTGCGTCTTCGTGGGCTGTTGGCCAGTAGAAGCCGTGACGAAAGGCCTTGGCGACGATTGACCGCGCGCCTGCGTGGTGGCCGCAGTCCCCTGCGTGGATGTCGCGCAGAATGTTGCGCCCTTCCGCCGTGGTGACGCATCGTTGGAACACTCCCGAGACACTGCGCTTGTATAGCTCATTGTTGATGATGGTGAAGGACTTGCATCTGCGCACGATGGCGCGTGCTTTGGTTTCATCCATCGGCAGTGCCTGGCTCTCGAGGTAGCTTATGTATGGCTCGGTCCAATCGGTGCTGTCGACGGCGAGTGCGACTAAGGCGGAGTCGGGAGCAGGTGGCTCGGCAATGTCCAGCTCGCGCGGTGCGCGCACCGAGGGGTGGCTGAGGATGTCCAGGACGACGCCCGGAGGAGGTTGAAGTCGCTTGGACCCGATTCTGGCTAGCGCGTCGGCTTCTTCGTTCTTGCGCCTGTCAACCCACTCGACGACGTGACCGGCGAAGCTAGCGCCGGCTTGGTCGACGGCGCGTTTGTATGCGATCATGTTGGCGTCTGTGGCGTCGCAGGTGCCGGAAGTTTGGCTGGCGACTAGGTCGGAATCGCCGAGGCAGCGCAGCCGTGTTGCGCCCATCTCTTTTGCGACTCGCATGCCGTGCAGGAGCGCCTCGTACTCGGCCATGTTGTTGGTGCATGGCTCGAATCTGAGTTGCAGGACGTACTTCACTGTGTCGCCCTTTGGTGATGTGAGGACGACTCCCGCGCCTGCTCCTTCGAGGTTTTTAGAACCGTCGAAGTGCAACGTCCAATGTTTGAGGTCCGCGGGGGAGCTTGGCTGCTGGGCCTCTTCCCAGTCGGCGAGGAAGTCGGCGAGTGCTTGAGATTTGATGGCGTGGCGTGACTCGTAGGTGATGTTGTGGACGCCGAGCTCGACTGCCCACTTGGCGATCCGGCCAGTTGCGTCGCGGTTGCGGATGATGTCGGCGAGTGGTGTTGAGGCGACTACCTTGATGGGGTGCTCGTGGAAGTAAGGGGCCAGTCGCCGCTGGGCCCTGAGGACGGCGTACACCAGCTTCTGGTAGTGTGGATACCGTTGCTTGGATTCGATTAAGGCTTCGCTGATGTAGTAGACCGGGCGTTGTACCAGTTGCTCCCTTCCTTCCTCCTTCCGTTCGACGACCATGACTGCACTTATAGCGCGGTTCGACGCGGCGACGTATAGGAGCATGGTTTCTTTTGGCAGCGGGGCCGCGAGGATAGGGGCATTCGAGAGGGCGTGCTGGAGTTCCTCTAGGGCCCGCTGCGCCTCGTCTGTCCACCGGAATGATTCCGACTTCTTGAGCAAGCGGTATAGTGGCATGGCCTTGTCTCCGAGCCGGGGTATGAAGCGACTGAGGGCGGCGACTCGACCGGCGAGTTTTTGCGCGTCGACTAGGCATGCTGGCTGCTTGGTGCGCATGACCGCCAGTGTCTTCTCCGGGTTAGGTTCGATGCCTCGCTTGGAGACGACGTAGCCTAGCAGCTGTCCTGATGGAACCCCGAAGGTGCACTTCAAAGGGTTGAGCTTGATCTTGTACCGCCGTAAGTTGGCGAATGTTTCGGCGAGGTCGCTGACGAGGTCGGTCTGTCGAGTCGATTTGACCACCACATCGTCGATGTAGACATGCACGTTGCGGCCGATCTGGCTTTCTAAGCAGCTGTTCATGCACCGCTGGTACGTTGCTCCGGCGTTCTTGAGGCCGAAGGTCATGGACGTGTAGCAGTAGGCGCCTAGGGGTGTGATGAATGCAGTCTTCTCTTGGTCTTCCTTGGCCATCTTTATTTGATTGTACCCGGAGTATGCATCAAGGAAGCATAGCGACTCGGACCCGGCGACCGCGTCGATAATCTGGTCGATTCGCGGTAGGACGAATGGGTCCTTGGGGCACGCGCTGTTGAGGCTTGTGTAATCGATACACATTCGCCACGTCTTGTTCTTCTTTAGCACTAGGACTGGGTTTGCCAGCCATTTCGGGTGCTTGATTTCTATGATGAAGCCGGCAGCGAGCAGCCGGTTTACTTCTTCGGCGATTGCGCGTCGCCGTTCTTCTCCCACAGGGCGCATTGCCTGCCTAACGGGTCGCGCGGTGGGATCGACATGTAATTTGTGCTCAGCAAGTTCTCTCGGGACACCTGGCATGTCAGATGGTTTCCATGCAAAGATATCTCGATTCTCACGGAGGAACTTGATGAGCGCGCTTTCCTATTGGGCGGACAGGCCCGTCCCAATGGTAACTTGCCTACTTGGATCGTTTTCTACAAGATCTACTTGGCGGGTGCCTGCTGCGGCCTTGAAGGTTGCTGCGGACGAGTCGAGCTCGGTTGGCTTCTCCAGGATGGCGGGGTCGTTGCGGTCGACTGGGTACTTGGCGAGCTCGGCGGAGTTGTCTTGTTCGTCGGCGATGACGGCGTCGGCGAGCTTGGCGCTGTCGTCCTCACATTCCAATGCCATCTCCGGGTCGCCATGGACGGTGATGACGCCTCGAGGCCCTGGCATCTTCATCATGTTGTACGCGTAGTGTGGGGTCGCCATGAAGCGGGCGAACGCTTGTCGGCCGAGTACGCAATGGTAAGAGCTTTTGAAGTTCACCACCTCGAACGTTATCCGCTCGGTACGGTAGTTCACGGGCGTGCCGAAGGTGACTGGCAGCGTCACCTTGCCGATCGGGAAGGCCTTCCGCCCGGGGACGATGCCGTGGAACGTGACCTTGGTGTTCTCAAGGCGTGAGTCCGGCAGGCCAAGCCGCTGGAAGGTGTCGTAGTACATGATGTTGATGGAGCTTCCCCCGTCCATCAGGGTTTTTGGTAGCCAGTAGTCGGCGACCTTGGGCCTGACGACTAGCGCCACTCGCCCGGGGTACTCGATGCGGGGGGCGTGATCTTCGCGGCTCCAGGTGATGCTTTGCTCGGACCAGTTGAGCCACCGGGGTACGTCGGAAAGTATGACTGCGTGTACCGCCACTGCCCTTGCGAGGACCTTCCTGTCCCGCCTGTCGCCGACCCCGGTGAAGGTGTGGAGCGAGCCGGCGCTGCGACCGAAGCCCTCTCCCTTGTGCTGGTCTTGGTCCTTGGCGCGCTCCTTGTGCTGGTTGCCGCCGTCGTTTTCCTTGGCGCGGCGAGCTCTTTCTATCTGCTTCAGGGAGTAGCAATTTCCCGTCGTGTGGTTGGCGGGCTTGCCCTCCTTGCTGTGATAGATGCATGGTGCGTCTAGGAGGCTGCGGGCGTCGAAGCGCTTGGGCTGAGGCCGATCCTCCCGAGGTGGACGAGTGTCGCGCCGAAACGATTTTGGCTCGCGCTGCTCGTAATCGGTGGTAGCAACTAGCTCGTTGTGTCCTCCCTCTCCGCGGCGCTTGCCGTTGTTGGACCGGCCGGCGAAACGGTAGTCGCCACGCCGAGGCTCCGTGTGCGCAGGGCGGCGATTGCGTCGTTGACCGTACTCGTCGTCCGAGTCGACTGTAGGGTCTTCATCGGCGTAGCGGGTGGCGATGTCGAAGAGCTCGGAGATTGAGATATTGTCCCTGCTGACGCGACGGAGCTTGGCGCTTAGTGGTTCGTACCGGCAGCAGCGTCGGAAGCAGTAGATTGCCGTGTCCGTGCTGATGCCGCTGGAGGTCGTCCACATGTCCTGCCAGCGCTGCACCCACCGGCGGGTCGACTCGCGCGGGCCTTGGACGCAGCGATCTAGGTCTTCTATGGTTGTGGCACGGGTGTATGCGCTGGCGAAGTGCTGGATGAACGCGGCGCGGGCTTCTTCCCAGGAGTCGATGCTGTTGACGGTGAGGGTGTTGAACCAATGGCGATTGACGCCGTCCATCATGAGGGGCAGGTATCGCGCTGCGAGTAACTCGGAGTGGCCCTGGATCCCCATTGCCATGGCGTACGAGTCGATCCAGACAGTGGGGTCAATGCTTGTATCGTACTTCTCGATGTCGCGGGGTCCTTTGAACCCCACAGGGTACGGCTCGCCTCTAATCATCGGCCCGAAGCAAGCGGGGCCGATTCGGGTGAACGCGCTCTGGCGCGGGGCTTCATCGGCGTGGCGGTCGTTCAATCGATTGCGCGCCCGCCATTCTTGGTCGTTGACGATGTGGGTTCGGGCGTCGACTGGCTGCCCGTTAGCGGCGACCATCACCCGCGCGGGGCGCGGCTCGACTCGGTTGTTAGACGAGTGGGCCGCGCGCGGTGCTGGCGGCGGGCCGTTGTTGGCGTTGACGATTGCGCGGTTTGCCGCGTCCGACGACGCCGCGCGACTGGCGGATGTGCGCGAATAGAGTCGCCCCTGCGAGTCGGCTGCGGCGTGCTGCTGCTCCAATGCCTTGGCTACCAAAGCCTTGGCGTGCTGGACGAGGATCGCGCCGTCTCCCGTTTCGGGGATTCTTGCGAGGACGGCCTGCGCAGCTGCCACGTTGTCGGCTGGAGACGAGTGCAGTGGTAGGCCGTTGGCGTCGACCTCTGCCCGAGGAACTTCGGGTGGTGGTGGTGGGGGTGGCGGTGGTGCTCCGCGCGCTGCTCTATCTGCAGCAGCCCGACTTCCTTCCGGGATGTCAGGGTTTTGGACTCGGGCGACCCGGATTTCTCCGTCTGGGTCGTCGAAGTTAAGGCGTGCGCTGGGAAAGTCGCTCGCGCGGGCGCGCTCCATGCGCCGGCGGTTTCGCTGCTGACGATAGTGGGACACGGCCCTTACTTCATCTTGCTCGAGGCGGAATTTCTGCCTTTCGGCGAGCTCCTTTTTCCTCTGCTCCTCGAGGGCCGCCCGGTGCGCCTCGATCTCGGTCGCGGTGGCGGTTGCGGGGAGGGGAGTGGTGAAGGCGTCGACTGGGATCTCTCCTTCACCCCCTGCCATGAAGACTGCGGTCGGGTAGCGGTAACGCGGGGCCTCGACAGAGTCCGAGTCGTAATCGCTGCCGAAGAGGGAGAGGATGGAGTCGTCCTCGAAGCCACCTTCGAAGTCGCTCGGGTGGGAGACCAGGGAGATAGAGTCCTTGGTCGATGCTGTGGCGATGGAGCGGGCAGTCGGGGACGCAGCGGTGGATCCCGCAACCGACGTTGTAGCGATGATGTCGGTGAAGTCGGCGTCGATCGCAGCGATGATGGATTTGATGGCCGGGATGGTGTCGGCGGAATCGGCGACTGGAGCGGTGTCGGCGGAGTCGGTGGCTGCCGAGGCAACGGTGGAGTTAGCGGTCGGTGCCACGACCGCCGACTCGGCATCGTCTTCCAGGGCCGCCTCAGCCTCCGCGTATACCTCGCCGGTGACCGGGCGAGTAGCGGTGAGGAGCTGCCCGGGCGCGAAGGGGTCGTGTGAGCGACTGGGGCGAGGCTCAGAGGGATCGCTGACGCCGGCGAGCCCAACGAAGAGGTTGATGGAGCCGATCGGCACCATCCAGGCGTGTGTGAGAGGTGACGAGGCGGGCCGGTAGGTGCTTGGCTGGATGTGGAAGAAATTGCCGGTGGCGATCATCCTGCCGGAAGCAACCGGCCGCCGAACTGGCGAGTAGGGCCTCGCCGTAGCTCGAAGGCTTGATGTCCCATGCCCCACGGTGGGCGCCACTGTCGTGGATGTAACCACGGCAGATGCTACAGGGGGTAGCACTTCATTGATGCGAGGGGAAGGGAACATTGCCATCTACGGGTCGAGGTGCAAGAGACGCAAGGGTTTTACCCAGGTTCAGCCCCTCCGGAGAGTAAAAGGCCTACGTCCTGCTAGATCTTTATTGCTCAGTGGAGAATTACAATGGGGGGGCTCAGTCGGCGGCTACGCCGAGAGCTTACAGGGGGAGATTGGATCTCGAGTAAGGTGTCCTCTAGGGTTTAAGCTCGGGGGTTTATATAAGCACCCCCGGCCTAGGGTTACATGGAGATAACTCCGAATCATATCAGTTGCTACTAATCCGGGATCCGCTATCCCTCTCGCAAGTAATCTTCTTGTCCAGCCGTGTGGACCTCCTCCTTGGGATCACGGCCCAGTCGCCTTAGGGCCCAGTCGCTTAGGCGACTGGCGATCCACCCAAGCCTCTATCTTCATGGCGACTGGGACTGGCGACCCACCCCCTATGGGCATATCCCCATCACAGTAGGAATGATTTTTTCATTGTCTACTAGGACTGATTTATGGGTGCGGTCCTATCAGAAATACCCACTTAATATGACAGCTCCAAAAGGTGCTAAAAATCACATATTTCAGCACAAAACATGAAACCAACATTGGAACCACACATTTCTACTTGCAGAGCTGAAGCTTGTTTCACTTGAAAAGACAAACTTGGTTTCAACTTCGACAATGATTACCACTCTCAACTTTGAACCACAAAAATCATAAAATTCACCATAAACCCAAACCTTTAAACTCTAAATAAACCCAATATAACTCCCCGTAGAACTACTTCTAGACTGGATTTCGTACACACACATAACATCATTGTATCTGGGCTATCTCCTCCAATAGAAGGCACACTAACTATGGCATGATCTCGGCCTGGGAGTGAAAATAAACACACCACCGATCGAATAGGTGAGCAGCATCAAGCGAGGAAGCAATGCTTAGGGTGTTATCGGCACATGCTTGACCGATTTCACAAAATGAGCCTGGTGACAGATTTAGACGTGGCATCGATGCGCAGAGAAAATGTGATGCATGATGGGCCATGATATATTTAAGAAGTATTGATGGATCAACAGATAATAATGTCTTAAGAATTTTCTTTAAAATTGAATTATTTGTTAATAATTTTTCTTAGACATATTTATATAAGTTGATGGAGAGAGCTGAATTTTGTATACCATTGGATAAACATGATATATTTGGGAGCATATGAAGAACATAAATAGTTCTGCACACCATCATGATGATTATTTTAGAACTAGTAGGAGATACATGAGTATAGACATGCCAACATATGCATACACCAAGGACCCGCTGAAAGGACCGTATGCCGCACCTAGAGGGGGGTGAATAGGTGCTAACCAATTTTAGTTCTTTTTCAATTTAGCTTGACACAAAAGGTAAATTCTCTAGATATGCAACTAAGTGAATTTACCTATATGACAAAGCTAACAACTAAGCAAGATATAGCTAAGCAATATAAGAGATAGAATAGGATAGAGGTAACCGAGAGTGGAGCACGCGATGACACGGAGATGATTCCCGTAGTTCCCTTCCTTTGCAAGAAGGTACGTCTACGTTTGGAGGAGTGTGGTTGCTACGAAAGCCAAACCAACAGCCACGAAGGCTTCACTCAGATCTCCGGTGAGCAACGCCACGAAGGCCTAGCCCACTTCCACTAAGGGATTTCCTCGAGGCGGAAACCGGGCCTTTACAAGGTTCTTGGGGCACACATCCACAACCGAATTGGAGGCTCCCAAATCTGTTACAACACAACAATCAACAACAATACATCAACACAAATCAACTAGGGAACCAAATAGGAACACTAGCATGAGATCCCTCAAACAAGAGAGGGGAAATGAGAATCGCTTCGGTGAGGATGTAGATCGGTGTCTTCTCCTTCGAATCTCCAAAGATCAAGAGCTTTGGTTGGGGGAGGAAGGAGATCTTGCAAATCTTGTGATTCTTGAGGTGGCTCTAATGGAGGTGGCTTGGCAGATTTCTTGTGCAATGATTGAGCAAGCAACCAAGGTAGAAGAAGGGGGGTATTTATACCCCCCCACAAAAATGAGCCGTTGCAGCTTCCGGGGGGCCGGATATTCCGGCCTAAGTAAGGGCCGGATAATCCGCCCCCCCGGATAATCCGGCCTTCGGGACAAAACCATGACATTATCCGGCCAAATGTCCGGCCCTATGCCAGACTTGATTTTCTTCAGGTCCTTAGCCAAATACGAGGGGGGGGGGATATTTCCAAAATATCCGGCCCGGATATTCCGGCCCTGGTACAATACCGGGACAATATCCGGGCAAAATCCGGCCCCTATACTGCGCTGCTTTTCCTCAAAGACTTAACTGGGGGCCGGATATTTCAACAATATCCGGCCCGGATTATCCGGCCTGACCAACTTTGCTGTTTTTCTTTTGACAGACCGACCATATCCAACACACAAGAATATGTATATATGTAATCCCTGTACCACTTAAACAAACATTAGTGTGTCACATATATTGACATCAAACACACAAAACATAATGTGAGAGATGTTCTTTCAATCTCCCCCTTTTTGGTGTTTGATGACAATATACGGATTTGCAAGAGAATCACTATAGAGACAAGCATGATGGCAAAACATAGAGGCACTCCCCCTACATGTGTGCATATAAGTAATTTGCATTTGAATACAAATACACAACACATAGGAGCGAGGTGCCTCAACACAAGAGATATCCAACATGAGCTCTAACAATAGACATCGACAAATATGAAGTTGAGATAGGATGCAAGAAATCATACCCATGTGTAGATATATAATACGGAGATATAGCATCACACATAATGTAATATCCTTGATCTCAACAAATAGAAATCCGAAAACCATAACAATGTCTCACACCACATAGCACATAGTTTTGAACGGCACACAAACAAACCAAATAGTTCAAATAAGAGGGAACACAAGCAATATAAGAATGATAAACGCATATGCTTGTGCCCAAACCATGCAAATCCCCGAGAGTCCTAATAGAACACTTCTCCCCCTTTGGCATCGAGACGCCAAAAAGGGGACAAGCGCGATGCTACACGTCCCATGGGAATCACTCGGAGGCATCTTCATCATCGGACTGGTATGCCGCTTCCTCTTCATCTTCAGTGTCAGGTGCATCCGGAGAGCGGCGAGAGATGTTGGACCTTTGAAGGCAATCATCAAGATCACTCCATGGAACCTGTGCAGAATGCCATCCACTGTAACCCTGGTGAGCTGGAGGCTGAGGCGGGGGTCCTTGATCACCACTGAGCTTGTGTAGAATAACCGCCTGAGTATGCTTAATCTCAGAACGCTCTCGGCTAGCCGCATAGTTCTCCTTATGGATCTCAATGTTCATGCAAAGGATGTGACGCTGAAACCAACTAAGCCGGCTCACTTGCTTCCTCATAGCCGGGACATCAGGATGGCGAGCAGGAGCAAAACCACTAGAACGAGCATCACCCATGAAAGTGTCAGGTGCAGGTACAGCAGAAGAGACTGGCTTAAGCCTGTAGGCCTTCTTGACATTGTGCTTCACCAAAGGATACCCACTCAAGTCTTCACCACCCAAAGCCACAGAGTTGTTGATGAGAAGCTGGATGTAGGGTGCATAAGGTATGGTGGTCCGGGAGACCATGGCATCATGGATCTCATGGAATATGAAGTCCATGACATCAAGAGTGAAATCCCGTTCCTCATCGACATCACGAGCACACCTATAGCTGAGGTGCATAAGATCCACAAGGGCTCCCCGGAGAGCATCATTGTTACCACCACTTGGGCAAATGGTTGCCCGAAAGAACCGAAGCAACTGACTGTAGATAGGAAGCAGCCCCTTAGCAGAACCAACTGTTCCCGCTGAGGTATAGAGATGAACCAGTGCATTCTTATCTGTCTTCTGTGGTCCATGAAGGCGACGACCACCTTCTGCAGGAACTCCAAGAAAACCAGCAAATCGGCGTAGAGTGGCACTACAGTGAGTGGAGCCCGTCATCCATTCCATAGTGCGGTCATCATCTTTCTTGATTGCCAATGTGGCAAAGAATTGCTTCACCAACTCTGGGCTATAGTCACATTGAATCTTCATGATATCCTTCAAGCCCATCCTGCCAGCTACCCAGATTGCATCTTCAAAGTGATTGTTGACTGCCAGAAGGTCCACATCGATAGCTTGCATGGGTCTCAGATTCTTCATGGGCTCATAGATGTCCTTGTAGATGAACTCCTGCTCCATGCACCAGTATCTCCTGCCCTCTATCTCTTCATCCCTTGGGACATCTTCATACCAGTTCTTCATGCGGATAGCGGAATAAGAGATTGGGTCCATGGCCTTGTAGTTTTCCCTCACTTCCTTGTTCTTCCGCCTTGAGGTGACAGACTTGCGAGGTGCATTGGATGCAAACTCATCACTTGAGCGATCATGCCTAGAGCGTCTCCGACCACCCCGAGAAGCACCACCTGTGAGAAGCAAAGGCGGGTAGCAAAGAGAAGGTAATGCTCATAAGTCATGTAAGATACAGTAATATACTCGAGAAACATACTATAAGTCGGTACAAATCTAGACATGATAGATTGAAGCAAAAACTGCAGCGGCGATGAAGCTCCAGGCCGGATAATCCGGTGTCCCCTGGGGGCGGATAATCCGGCCTGGCCGGATAATCCGGCCTGCGCGGGGGCCGGATAATCCGGCCCTGCGAAACTTGCAGTTTTCCAATCAAAAGCTTGTCTAAGACTAGATCGGCCTCATAGCATGCAAGAGGAGTACACTACACTTGATTTGGAACAACTAGACACCAATTCCACCAAGAAAATAGCACATATAAAACACAACATCTAGGGTTAGAGATTGTGAATCATACCCACATCCATTGTGGAAACCGCTTGGAGGAGAAGGTAGCTAGGGAGGAGATGCACCCGATCCACCCAAGAACTCCGAGAGGGGGCGGACGGAGCGTCTCCGGCGAGGAGGAGGAGGTCCGGCGAACTTGAGAGGAGAGAGAGGAGAGAGAGGCGCGTGGGGGTGGTGTGAACCGTTTGCCCCCCGCGGCCTCGTCCTCAACCCTTTCAAGATCTGCCCAGGCCGGATAATCCGGCCCTAGCTTAGGGCGGATAATCCGGCCGGGCCGGATTTTCCGGTGTCTCCTGGGGCCGGATTATCCGGGGTTCTGGAAAATTCCAGAATCACCGGGAATCCGGCCCATCTTTCGTTGGTTATTTGCATGACCCATATGCGATGCAATAATGTATCACGTCACATATAAGGTGCAAATTTACCAATAAGATGGAGCAACCTAGATCATCCGACCGAAAAACCTCAAACTCCAAGTTTTTACCAAACATGACAAATGAGCAAGATGGAAATGGCTTATAGGAGAGAGTAGGCTTAGGTTTTAGAAGATACAAACTGTTAATGGTACATGGTCACTCAAGTTTGCAAGATATGAGCAAATAAGGCCAAACTAGAGTGATTTCCCATAAGAACATGGAGTTGTCAAATAAAAGGCGATAAGATCCAAATAACTCCAACTCTTCACAAAGAAGAGTGTGGTGGCCTAGGCCACCATATATGAGTGTTGTGGCATGGCACCGCGAAGATATATCTTGGGTCCAAGCCACTACTCATCATTGAAGCTCACATATCAACATATGATATAAAGAGAATGATTTCTTAATGTTGGCATTATGGGGGGAGGGATAGCTCAATAATTTAAACCGCACTCCCCCTATTTCCATGCCCACATCTAAACCAAATAAAGTTTTGAGACGAAGGTGTGTTTGCAAGATGGTCAAGCTATACTCCTTGAATCAATGATATTTAGCTCATTCCTCAAATAAGTGAACCTTGCTTCATCAAGAGGCTTCGTGAATATATCGGCAAGTTGATCTTTGGTAGGAACATAGATAAGCTCAATATCACCACGGGCAACATGATCCCTAATGAAATGATTCCGGATCTCAATATGCTTCGTTCTTGAATGTTGCACCGGATTATAGGCAATCTTGATAGCACTTTCATTGTCACATAATAGAGGCACTTTGTCACAAATGACACCGTATTCCTTTAAAGTTTGCCTCATCCATAACAATTGAGTGCATCCACTTGCGGCGGCAACATATTCGGCTTCGGCGGTGGAGAGAGATATACAATTTTGCTTCTTAGATGACCAACACACCAAGGACCTACCAAGAAATTGGCAAGCCCCGGAGGTTGATTTCCTATCATCCTTGTCTCCCGCCCAATCCGCATCGGTGTATCCATTGAGAATAAAACTTGAGCCTTTGGGGTACCAAATACCATATCTTGGGGTATCAACCAAATATCGAAAGATTCTCTTGAGAGCTATCATGTGGCTCTCCTTAGGAGAAGCTTGATACCTTGCACACACACCAACACTCAACACTATGTCCGGTCTAGATGCACAAAGGTAAAGCAAGGATCCAATCATGGAGCGATATACCTTTTGATCCACCTCTTTACCATTGGGATCAAGTGCAAGATGACATTTGGTAACCATAGGAGTGGCAACACCTTTCATCTCGGTCATCTTGAACCTCTTGAGCATGTCTTGGAGATATTTTGCTTGGTTGATGAAGGTTCCTCCTCTCAATTGCTTGATCTCAAAACCAAGGAAGAACTTCATCTCTCCCATCATAGACATCTCAAACCTATCGGTCATAAGCTTTGAGAATTCATCATTGAAAGCTTTGTTAGTAGAGCCAAAGATAATATCATCAACATATAATTGGCAAACGAAAAGCTCCCCATTGACCCTCTTAGTAAAAAGAGTGGGATCGATTAGCCCAACATCAAACCCACGGTCTACCAATAATTCCTTAAGGTGCTCATACCAAGCTCTAGGAGCTTGTTTGAGACCATAAAGAGCTTTATCGAGCTTGTAGACATGGTTAGGGAAGTTGAGATCCTCGAACCCCGGGGGTTGCTTAACATAAACCTCTTCATGCAAAGGACCATTAAGAAATGCACTTTTCACATCCATTTGTTGTAACTTAAAGTTATGATGCGATGCATAAGCAAGAAGGATACGGATGGACTCAAGGCGAGCCACGGGAGCATAGGTTTCTCCAAAGTCAATTCCCTCAACTTGAGAGAACCCTTTGATGACCCACAAGTATAGGGGATCGCAATAGTCTTCGAGGGAAGTAAAACCCAATTTATTGATTCGACACAAGGGAGACAAAGAACACTTGGAAGCCTTAACAGCGGAGTTGTCAATTCAGCTGCACCTGGAAACAGACTTGCTCGCAAGAGTTTATCGATAATTTTATAGCAGTAGGTAGTGAAATAACAGCAGAGAGTAACAAAGACAGTAGTGATTTTAGTAAACAGCAGGATTAAAATACGTAGGCACGGGGACGGATGAACGGGCGTTGCATGGATGAGAGAAACTCATGTAACAATCATAGCAGGGCATTTGCAGATAATAAAACGGTGTCCAAGTACAAAGCAATCAATAGGCATGTGTTCCAATTATAGTCGTGCTCGCAATGAGAAACTTGCACAACATCTTTTGTCCTACCAGCCGGTGGCAGCCGGGCCTCAAGGGAAACTACTGGATATTAAGGTACTCCTTTTAATAGAGTACCGGAGCAAAGCATTAACACTCCGTGAACACATGTGATCCTCACATCACTACCATTCCCTCCGGTTGTCCCGATTTCTTTCACTTCGGGGCCATTGGTTCCGGACAGCGACATGTGTATACAACTTGCAGGTAAGATCAATAAACAATGAATATCATGATGAAACAATAACATGTTCAGATCTGAGATCATGGCACTCGGGCCCTAGTGACAAGAATTAAGCATAACAAGTTGCAACAATATCATCAAAGTACCAATTACGGACACTAGGCACTATGCCCTAACAATCTTATGCTATTACATGACCAATCTCATCCAATCCCTACCATCCCCTTCGGCCTACAGCGGGGGAATTACTCACACATGGATGGGGGAAACATGGCTGGTTGATGTAGAGGCGTTGGCGGTGATGATGGCGATGATCTCCTCCAATTCCCCGTCCGGAGTGCCGAACGGAGACTTCTGGCTCCCGCGACGGAGTTTCGCGATGTGGCGGCGTTCTGGAGGGTTTCGGTGACTTCGACTTCTCTCTGCGTTTTTAGGTCGATGCCGATAAATAGTCCAAAGGAGGCGTCGGAGGCCGGCCGAGGGCCACACCATAGGGCCGCGTGGGCCCCCTAGGCCGCGCCGCCTTATGGTGTGGGGCCCTCGGGCCTCCACCTTACTTGACTTCTGGCTCCGTCGTATTCTGGGAAAATAGGCCTTCTGCATAAATTCCGAGGATTTTCCCGAAAGTTGGATTTCTGCACAAAAACGAGACACCAGAACAGTTCTGCTGAAAACAGCGTTAGTCCGTGTTAGTTGTATCCAAAATACACAAATTAGAGGCAAAACAATAGCAAAAGTGTTCGGGAAAGTAGATATGTTTTGGACGTATCAACTCCCCCAAGCTTAGCTTATTGCTTGTCCTCAAGCAATTCAGTTAACAACTGAGCGATAAAAGAACTTTCACGAACACATTTGCTCATATGATGTATATATTCTCATGCTATGGCTAATACTTAAGTAGTTCATAGTGAGATACATGCAAATAAGATCATATAACAGCTATGTCAATCATGAAGAGGTACCAACAATTAATAATAAGCATCATGAATCATGTATGTAAGCAGGATTGCAATGTTCATAAGAGAATATGATAAAGTGGTATCTCGCTTGCCCGTATTTGATCGGCAAAACATAAATGCCCAGGCACCTCTGGAGTTCATAGAAAGACTAGAAGTAGTGATTGTCAAAGATAAAAGCATCAAAGTTATACCACAATCAATCATATTTTGAGACAAGCATATTATACTAAGAATGACCGTTGTGCTCTCAAGATAGTGCTCAAAGAAATAATGGAGACACAACATAGAAGTAAAAGATTGACCCTTCGCAGAGGGAAGCAGGGATTAACATGCGCTAGAGCTTTTCATTTTTGAAATCAGGAGTAAAATCATTTTGAGAGGTGTTTGTCGTTGTCAACGAATGGTAATGGGTACACTAACTACCTCGCCAACCGGACTTCCAAGAGCGGCTCCCATGAATTATTTGCATATTTATGTGGCACTCCTTCCAACCTTTCTTACACAAACCATGGCTAACCGAATCCTCGGGTGCCTGCCAACAATCTCATACCATGAAGGAGTGCCTTTTTATTTTAGTTTTATTATGATGATGACACTCCCCCAACCTTTGCTTACACAAGCCATGGCTAACCGAATCCTTCGGGTGCCGTCCATCAATCACAAACCATGGAGGAGTGTCTATTTAAGTTAATTAATTTGGGACTGGGAATCCCATTGCCAGCTCTTTTTGCAAAATTATTGGATAAGCGGATGTGCCACTAGTCCATATGAGAGTCCGTCAAAAGTAAATGACAAGGTTGAAAGCTAAACACCACATACTTCCTCATGAGCTATGAAACATAAACACAAATTGAGAAGCATTTTGAAGGTTTTAAAGGTAGCGCATGAGAATTTACTTGGAATGGTTTGAAATGCCATGCATAGGTATTTATGGTGGACACTTTGGAACAACTTGGTTTTCAGGTATTTGGAAGCACGAGCAGCGTTCCCGCTCAGTACAAGTGAAGGCTAGCAATAGACTAGGGAGCGACAAATCAAGAGAGCAGTAACTGTCATAATCATGCTTGCGGCAAAATAAATTAACGGAGGCATAAAAGTGATACAAGAACTCTGAAGCAATATAGATCATCGAGGCTTAATTGACTTTTTGTTCAGTCATATGCATGCGTGAGCATGTGCCAAGTCGATATAAATGAATTATTCAGAGGAGGACACCACAATGCCATACTTACTTATGAATAAAACAATGCAACAAACATCCATGACATGCTACTCATATTAATAAATTGGAGCTAAACATGAGAGATCATGAACTACTAGACTTTCTCAAATAACATATACCTCACATGAACCAACTAAGCATGCTCACATGGATGAGTATATGTACAAAAATGAAAACAAATAGAGTTCATACCAGCCTCTCACCACAATCAGATTGTCGTAGATCGTCATTATTGCCTTTTCACTTGTATAGCTTGGATAATATGAAACGAAAACCACGCTCCAGCCACCGAAGACCATTGAACTCAAGATGAACTTTACAAACCAAAGAAGAACAGCAAATATTTTTGGTGTTTTCGAATTAGAAACAAGAACAAAAGGAAACAAGCAAACAAAGCAAAATCTTTTTGGGTTTTCTTGTAGCAAACTAACAATAGCAAATAAAGCGAAACAAATGCAAGAAACCAAAGCAAACAAATTATGAAGAGAAACAACAGAAATATTTTTGGTCTTTTTGTGTTTTGGAAAGGAAACAAAGCAAAAACAAGAAATAGCAAACTAGAAGAAACACAGAAAAGCGAGATGGCAGAAATCTGCCAAAACCTGACAGCAGTACAGAAATCGATTTTTACAAAAATCTTACGTTGCTCAGCTCGAAAAGTGTTCAACTAATGAAAGTTAGATAACAACCTGGGGAACCTGCACAAAAATTGGCAGCTCAAAATAACGTCCTGGCTGTGCACACGAATTTTTCTAGTAACAGTCCAGAATCTGTTTTCAGGCAGCACTTCCCCAAATATCATCTCCCTCTTATTAGAAAACCACTCAAAGAGACTAAACAAGTATGTGCAAGTATCCAGCAATCATAATATGCAAAGAATGAGTGATGCCGGTATACCTCCCCCCAAGCTTAGGCTTTTGGCCTAAGTGGAGTTCAACCCCAACGAGGGTCGCTGTTCCTCGCCGGTGGATAATTCATGGCGTAGTCATAGTAAAGTTCCTGTGCAGAAGAAAAGCGTGGAGGCTCCACATGCCCAACATGTTGATGCGAGGAACTTGCTGCATCGGATGATGAGTCGAGGTGCTCCTCGACCTCCGTGTCGTCTCTTGCATGATGGCCTCCTCCCTCTATGTGTGCATCCAGTGCACCTTCTGTGACCGACCAATCTTCCCTGGAATCAAGGTTAGACAGAACAGGCGCAGGCAATCTTACTAGTTTCTCAGTTTTCTTAGTTATTCTCCAGACTTTCTTATAAAATGTCATCTTGTAAAACAGGTTACCCAAGTTGGAGGAATCAGAAACAAATTCATGTTTAATCATAGAGGCTATGTCAAGTTTTTCTATGGAGAATGGAATATCAAAATGATGAGGTTCTACATTATGAAAAGCTAGTAAACGAGAGGCGATGAGACCTCCACAAATTCCACCTTTCTCACGGTTAGTAGCGAGTCTATAAGCTATCAATGCCCCCAAATTATAAGTCCTACTACTTTGCAGTGCCGCAGCTAGAAAAGCTAAATCCGGGATAGAAAGTTTACCACCAATCTTTCTAGCAAGAACGCATTTAGTAATGAAATAGGCAAAGTAGCGGATAGCCGGGAGCTGAATGCTAGTGATTTTACCACTATCCTCTGAGAAACTCCTTCCATAGCAAATCATCTTGAAGAGGCTTAAGAGTTCTTGCGGCGATCCCCTTATCTTCTCGCATGATCCCCATTGCGGTACTCTAATTGCTGCACAAAAATCACTGAATGGCAAGTTGACAGCTTTATTGTAAATTTTATACTGGACCGTGGGGTTAGATCGCGACCAATTGAACTTAAAGTCCTGCACAAAAGACATAGTTAATTTTGCATATTGTCTTGGCTCTCCTTCAACAAAATCACTCAGCCCTGCTCGAGAAATTAGACTCCGAACATCTTCCAATATTCCCGCGCTTCTCATGAAATCCGCGCACGGGTAGTAAGAGGGGTATACTCCCTCTTCACGATTCACTCTCATAACTTGTTGGACCTCCAATTCTTGTTGGTTAAGTTGATATCTACTCCACTCCATTTTCTGAAATTTTCAACAAACAATATAAAATTTGATTTGGTGACATATAATCAAGGGGAACTACTATAGGAACTTGCTAGAGTACTAATCATGCATCAAAACTAGTTTATACAACTTAGAACAAGCATGCAAGCTCACTAAACATGTTACCTACAGCAGCAAAATATTCAAGATATACTCAACCAAACAAAATTCTACTTGGATAGGTGGAGGAGTCACATACCGGAGAGCAAATGTGCCAAATTTCAGACATAAATCTGGGCTGAGCAAAGAGATCGAAAAATCCTGAGCTCTTGAGCAAAAACGCGAGTGAGAGGAAGCTGGTTCGAGTTTTTTCGGGAGAGAGAAGATGCTGGGAGAAAGAGATGAAGTGGTGGGGCAAGGAGGGGCCCACACCACAGGGTGGCGCGCCCCCTCCTTGGCCGCGCCGGCCTGTGGTGTGGCACCCTGGTGCCCCACAGGTCATCCTCTGGTGCTCCCAGGTGCCTCGTCGAAAAATAGGACCAACGGTATAATTTTTGTGAATTTTTGAAAACTTTGAAAAATGCACATTTCTGGGTATTAAGTTTATTATTACTGGCCAGGAAAATTTTGAAATCTCCAATTAACTAAGGAACTTTGCAAATTAAAAGTGCTACAGCAACTAGAGCAAGTGGAGGAAGAAAGAGATGTTGTTTACCTCCTCTATGCATATAAAAAGTATTTGTTAACAAGGTTGATCAAGTCTTGCCACCAAATAAATTTTACATAGCATAAGAAGAAATAAACCTCAAATCAATCATGTTACCTTGAATTGTATTGATATGGATCCAATCACGAGAGTTTGATATTCTTCCTTAGGCTCATTGATACGTCCAAAACGTATCTACTTTCCCGAACACTTTTGCTATTGTTTTGCCTCTAATTTGTGTATTTTGGATGCAACTAACACGGACTAACGCTGTTTTCAGCAGAACTGTTCAGTGTCTCGTTTTTGTGCAAATCCAACTTTCGAGAAAATCCTCGGAATTTATGCAAAGGCCCTATTTTCCCAGAGCGCGGAGCGAAGGACAAGACAGGTGGAGGCCCGGGGCCCCACACCATGGCGGCGCGGCCCGGGGGGCCCGCGCGGCCATGTGGTGTGGGGCCTCGCCTCCACCTGTCCTGTCCGGCTCCGGGGCCTGCGCGCCATGTGGTGTGGCCCCTCGGCGGCCTCCGACGCCCTCTTCGGACTACTTATTGGCCTCGACCTAAAAACGCACGGAGAGAAGTCGGTCGCGAAACCCTCCGAACGCCGCCACATCGCGAAACTCCGTCGCGGGAGCCGAAGTCTCCGTTCGGCACTCCGCGGACGGGGAATTGGAGGAGATCATCGCCATCATCACCGCCAACGCCTCTACATCAACCAGCCATGTTTCCCCCATCCATGTGTGAGTAATTCCCCCGCTGTAGGCGAAGGGGATGGTAGGGATTGGATGAGATTGGTCATGTAATAACATAAGATTGTTAGGGCATAGTGCCTAGTGTCCGTAATTGGTACTTTGATGATATTGTTGCAACTTGTTATGCTTAATGCTTGTCACTAGGGCCCGAGTGCCATGATCTCAGATCTGAACATGTTATTGTTTCATCAAGATATTCATTGTTTATGGTCTTACCTATAAGTTGTATACACATGTCGCTGTCCGAACCAATGGCCCCGAAGTGACAAGAATTGGGACAACCGGAGGGGATGGTAGTGATGTAAGGATCACATGTGTTCACGGAGTGTTAATGCTTTCCGGTACTCTATTAAAAGGAGTACCTTAATATCCAGTAGTTTCCCTTGAGGCCCGGCTGCCACCGGCTGGTAGGACAAAAGATGTTGTGCAAGTTTCTCATTGCGAGCACGCACGACTATATATGGAACACATGCCTATTGATTGCTTTGTACTTGGACACCGTTTTATTATTATGCAAATGCCCTGTGATGATTACATGAGTTTCTCTCATCCATGCAACGCCGTTCATCCGTCCCGTGCCTACAGTATTTTAATCCTGCTGTTTACTAAAATCACTACTGCTGTCTCGTTACTCGCTCGTTATTTCACTCGCTACGCCATAAAACTGTTCTCTGATAAACTCTTGCGAGCAAGTCTGTTTCAGTGCGGCTAAATTAACAACTCCTGTTAAGGCTTCCAAGTGTTCTTTGTCTCCCCTTGTGTCGAATCAATAAATTGGGTTTTACTTCCCTCGAAGACTGTTGCGATCCCCTATACTTGTGGGTCATCACTCATATATAGGACAATCAATAGTTCCCACTTTGATAGTTCTCACATTAAAAATAGTATTGACTCCACATACTTTATCAATCTTCTTGGGGAAATAGACGGTATGCTCCTTATCATCAACATTAAAAGTAACCTTCCCTTTATTGCAATCAATAACAGCCCCTGCGGTGTTAAGAAAAGGTCTCCCAAGAATAATAGACATATTATCATCTTCAGGCATTTCCAACACAACAAAATCAGTTAATATCAAGCAGTTTAGTAACTTGAACAGGAACATCCTCACATATACCAACAGGAATAGCAGTAGATTTATCAGCCATTTGCAAAGATATATCAGTAGGTATCAACTTGTCTAAGTAAAGTCTCTTATAAAGAGAAAAAGGCATAACACTAACACCGGCTCCCAAGTCACATAGAGCAGTTTTAACATAATTATTCTTAATAGAACAAGGAATAGTAGGTATACCTGGGTCGCCCAACTTCTTTGGAACTTTGCCATTGAAAGAGTAATTAGCAAGCATAGTGGAAATTTCCTCATTGGGGATTTTCCTTTTGTTAGTAACAATATCTTTCATATACTTTGAATAAGGAGGCAATTTAATAGCATCAGTCAAAGGGATTTGCAAGAATAAAGGTTTCATCCAATCACAGAATTTATTATAGTGTTCTTCTTCCTTTGATTTTAGTTTCTTAGCAGGAAAAGGCATTTGCTTTTGCACCCAAGGTTCTCTTTCATTACCATGTTTCTCAGCAATAAAATCTTCTTTAGTGTACTTTTTATTTTTAGCATGCTTTTCAGGTTCTTCTTCTACCTCTTCTTTATCAGAAGCATCCTTCTTATCATTATCTTTATCATGTTCATTACCACTTTCAGTTTCAGCATCAGAAATAGAAATACTATTAGGATCATTAACAGGTTCAGAGGATTCTACAACATTTTTATGTTTCTTCTTCTTTTTCTTCTTAGAAGGAGCACTAGGTTCAATGCGTTGAGAATCTTGTTCAATTCTTTTGGGATGCCCTTCAGGATATAGAGGATCCTGGGTAGAGACACCACCTCTAGTTGTTACTTCATAAGCATGTTTCTCTTTAGAATTATTCCCCAACAAGTCATTTTGCACTTTAGTGAGTTGATCAATTTGAGTTTGAACCATATGAAAATGTTTAACAAGCATCTTAACATCATTGGAGGTTCTTTCTACAATATCATGCAATTCACTAATAGCTCGAGAATTTTCCATTAAATGATTCTCTACTCTCATATTAAAATTTTCTTGCTTAACAATATAATTATCAAACTCATCTAAGCATTGTGCAGGAGGTTTCGAATACGGAATATCTTCCCTAGTAAAGCGTTGAAGGGAGTTTACCTCAATCATGGATGAAGGGGGAATTATCTCACATATATCTTCTATGGGAGGAAGATTCTTCACATCTTCAGATTTAATACCTTTCTCCTTGAGAGACTTCTTGGCTTCCCTCATATCTTCATCATTTAATTTAATCATACCCCTCTTCTTCAATATTGGCGTTGGAGTTGGTTCAGGCGTAGTCCAATCATCATGATTCCGGCCTATTTTAGCCAATAATTCTTCAGCGTCGTCTGGAGTTCTTTTCCTGAAAACACAACCAGCACAACTATCCAAGTATGCCCTAGACTCAATGGTTAGTCCACTATAAAATATATCAAGTAAATCATGCTTTTCCAAATCATGATCAGGCCGAGCTCTAATAAGAGAGCAAAATCTCGCCCAAGCCTCAGGCAATTTCTCTCCATCTTCCTGGTCAAAATTATAAATTCTCTGCAAAGCAATATGTTGAGCACTAGCAGGAAAGTATTTACGGAAGAAAACATCAAGCAATTCTTTTGGACTTTTAATAGAATTAGGTGGCAAACTATTATACCAAGTTTTAGCGTCATCCTTTAATGAGAATGGAAAGATTTTAGCAACAAAGTAAGTACGCATCTTGACATCATCAGAAAACAAGCTACTTAGAGTAGATAACTCAATCATGTGTTCAACAGCACTTTCTTTTTCAGTACCACAAAAGGGTGTTTTCTCAACAATAGCTATATGAGATAGATCAAGAGAAAAGTCATAATCTTTATCCTTAATGTTTATAGGAGATGTGGAAAACTTAGGATCAGGAGACAGTTTATATCTAACAGCATGTTCTGCAAGCAACTTTTTAATTTTTCTTGCATCAGTAGTAGCATTGCATTTTTCAATAAAATCATCATTAAGCTCCACATAATCTTCATCAGGATCATCACTAAAATAATCAAGTTCAGGTGAATTAATAGGTGTAGTAGCATTTTCATTAGGAGTTTCAGTATTTTCAATTTGTCTAGACCTAGCAATTGTAGCATCTAGAAAAGATCCCAATGAACCACTATCATCAAGCACAGCAGAAATATTATCAATATTATGAGAGTTTTCAGATTCAGCAGAAGTACCCGCATGTGAAGCATGTGGCGGTGAAACAAGTTTATCAATCACAGATGGTGAATCAAGTGTAGCAGAGGTACTCAGAATTGTACCTTTTCTTGTAGTGGATGGTAATATGGCGACTTTAGAATCGCGAGGTTTACCCATGATGGAGAATTTGCAGCGAACAATATTAATCCAAGTGAACTTCCAAATAAACTCTCTGTTTCGGCACCCTGCCGGGACGGGGAAGTGCCCGGAAGCCATCCCCGGCAATGGCGCCAGAAAATAGTCTTGATGACCCACAAGTATAGGGGATCGCAGCAGTCTTCGAGGGAAGTAAAACCCAATTTATTGATTCGACACAAGGGGAGACAAAGAACACTTGGAAGCCTTAACAGCGGAGTTGTCAATTCAGCTGCACCTGGAAACAGACTTGCTCGCAAGAGTTTATCAGTAGTAACCGTTTTATAGCAGTAGCAGTAGTGAAATAACAGCAGAGTAACAAAGACAGCAGTAGTGATTTTAGTAAAAGCAGGATTAAAATACTGTAGGCACAGGGACGGATGAACGGGCGTTGCATGGATGAGAGAAACTCATGTAACAATCATAGCAGGGCATTTGCAGATAATAATAAAACGGTGTCCAAGTACAAAGCAATCAATAGGCATGTGTTCCAATTATAGTCGTACGTGCTCGCAATGAGAAACTTGCACAACATCTTTTGTCCTACCAGCCGGTGGCAGCCGGGCCTCAAGGGAAACTACTGGATATTAAGGTACTCCTTTTAATAGAGTACCGGAGCAAAGCATTAACACTCCGTGAACACATGTGATCCTCACATCACTACCATTCCCTCCGGTTGTCCCGATTTCTGTCACTTCGGGGCCATCGGTTCCGGACAACATGTGTATACAACTTGCAGGTAAGATCAATAAACAATGAATATCATGATGAAACAATAACATGTTCAGATCTGAGATCATGGCACTCGGGCCCTAGTAACAAGCATTAAGCATAACAAGTTGCAACAATATCATCAAAGTACCAATTACGGACACTAGGCACTATGCCCTAACAATCTTATGCTATTATATGACCAATCTCATCCAATCCCTACCATCCCCTTCGGCCTACAGCGGGGGAATTACTCACACATGGATGGGGGAAACATGGCTGGTTGATGTAGAGGCGTTGGCGGTGATGATGGCGATGATCTCCTCCAATTCCCCGTCCCGGCGGAGTGCGAGAGACTTCTGGCTCCCGCGACGGAGTTTCGCGATGTGGCGGCGTTCGGAGGGTTTCGGGACTTCGACTTCTCGTTTTTAGGTCGAGGCCGATAAATAGTCCAAAGGAGGGCGTCGGAGGCCGGCCGAGGGGGCCACACCCAGGGCCGCGCGGCCCCCTAGGCCGCGCCGCCTTATGGTGTGGGGCCCTCGGGCCCCTACTTGACCTTCGCTCCGTCAGTTCGGGAAAATAGGGCCTTCTGCATAAATTCCGAGGATTTTCCCGAAAGTTGGATTTTGCACAAAAACGAGACACGAACAGTTCTGAAAACAGCGTTAGTCCGTGTTAGTTGTATCCAAAATACACAAATTAGAGGCAAAACAATAGCAAAAGTGTTCGGGAAAGTAGATACGTTTTGGACGTATCACCCTTGAGCCACCAATCTTGCCTTGTTCCTCACAACATTGCCAAACTCATCTTGCTTGTTCTTGAATATCCATTTAGTGCCAATAACATTGCGGCACTCCTTTGGCTTCTCTACTAAGGTCCACACTTTGTTGCGCTTGAAGTTGTTGAGTTCTTCATGCATAGCTTCCATCCAATCCGAATCTTCAAGGGCTTCAAATACTTTCTTGGGTTCCACTAAGGAGATATAAGCATGATGGTTGCTAAAATTAGCCAATTGCCTTCTTGTGGAAACCTTTGCCCTTATATCACCAAGAACCTTATCATGAGTGTGATCACGAAGCTCAAGGTTCCTTTCTCTTCTTGCTAGACGACGGGCCTCGATCTCCTCCTTGGTTCTTCTTGGCCTTGGAGGTATCACTTGATCAACTTGATCTTTTGGGTCCCCGTCTTGACCTTCAACTTGAGCAACTACAATTTCTTGTGAGTGCTCAACATCATGTGCTTGATCTTGGACATCATTTGGTGCGGAGCAAATATCAAATGGATACTCGCCGGAACCATCATGAATTCTTGGTTGATCTTGACCTTGATCTTGTCCTTGATCTTGTCCTTGATCTTGCCCTTGATCTTGTCCTTGATCTTGCACACTAGAGGGAGGGTTTTGTTCTTGTTCTTGGGTTGGTGCATCATTTGCTTCACTTGATGGGGTTTGTTGATGTTGAGAAGATGAGGGCTCCACCGTGGTAGAGCATAGTCCTTCCCGAGACGCCACACCGTGTCCCTCAATGGGGCGGAAAAATCCCACACCCATTCTTACTATGGCATCTTGAGGTATTTCATCACCTGCACAAACATCAACTTGCCCCACTTGGGAGCCATCATTTTCTTCGAACCTCACACTACAAGATTCAATGATAATCCCGGAGGCTATATCAAAGATTCTATAAGTGTGAGACTCGGCACCGTAACCAACAAATATACCCTCCAAAGCTTTAGGAGCGAATTTAGATAAACGAACTCCTTTGATTTTGTAGAAACACTTACACCCGAACACCTTGAAGTATGAGATATTAGGCTTGTTCCCGGTGAGTATTTCATATGGAGTCTTGTTCAAGCCCTTGCGGAGATAGAGCCGGTTGGAGGAGTGACAAGCGGTGGAGATGGCTTCGGCCCAAAAGTTATAGCGGGATTTATACTCCGCCATCATAGACCTTGCCATATCCATAAGAGTCCGGTTCTTCCTCTCCGCAACACCATTTTGTTGAGGGGTGTAAGCAGCGGAATATTGATGACTGATACGTCTCCAACGTATCTATAATTTCCGATGTTCCATGCTTGTTTTATGACAATACCAACATGTTTTGTTCACACTTTATATCATTTTCATGCATTTTCGGAACTAACCTATTAACAAGATGCCACAGTCAGTTCCTTTTTCTGTTTTTGGTTCCGAAAGGCTGTTCGGGCAAAATTCTCGAAATTGGACGAAATCAACGCCAAACCTCCTATTTTTCCCGGTCCGAACACCGAAGAAGAGTCGGAGAGGGGCCAGGGGGCCACCACACCACATGGCGGCGCGGGCCAGGCCTAGGCCGCGCCGGCCTAGGTGTGGCGCCCCCAGGCCCCCCTGCGCCGCCTCTTCGCCTATAAAAGCCTTTCGACCTAAAAACGCAGTACCAATTGACGAAACTCCAGAAAGACTCCAGGGGCGCCGCCACCATCGCGAAACTCCAATTCGGGGGACAGAACTCTGTTCCGGCACCCCGCCACGGGGAATTGCCCCGAGCCATCTCCACCGCCGTCTTCACCGCCATCTTCACCGCCATTGCTGCTTCCATGATGAGGAGGGAGTAATCCACCTCCGAGGCTGAGGGCTCCGCTGTAGCTATGTGGTTCATCTCTCTCCCATGTACCTCAATACAATAATCTCATGAGCTGCTTTACATGATTGAGATTCATATGAGTTTGTATCACAATTTATCTATGTGCTACTCTAGCAAAGTTATTAAAGTAGTTCTATTCCTCCTGCACGTGTGTAAAGGTGACAGTGTGTGCACCGTGTTAGTACTTGGTTTATGCTATGATCATGATCTCTTGTAGATTGCGAAGTTAACTATTGCTATGATAATATTGATGTGATCTATTCCTCCTACATATGCATGAAGGTGACAGTGTGCATGCTATGTTAGTACTTGGTTTAGTCTGTTGATCTATCTTACACTATAAGGTTACTTAAATATGAGCATTATTGTGGAGCTTGTTAACTCCGGCAGGGTTCGTGTAATCCTACGCAATGTGTTTATCATCCAACAAAAGTGTAGAGTATGCATTTATCTATTCTGTTATGTGATCAATGTTGAGAGTGTCCACTAGTGAAAGTGTAATCCCTAGGCCTTGTTCCTAAATACTGCTACATCGCTTGTTTCTTGTTTTACTGCGTTACTACTGCTGCAATACTACCACCATCAACTACACGCCAGCAAGCTATTTTCTGGCACCGTTGCTACTGCTCATATATATTCATACCACCTGTATTTCACTATCTCTTCGCCGAACTAGTGCACCTATTAGGTGTGTTGGGGACTGATACGTCTCCAACGTATCTATAATTTCCGATGTTCCATGCTTGTTTTATGACAATACCAACATGTTTTGTTCACACTTTATATCATTTTCATGCATTTTCCGGAACTAACCTATTAACAAGATGCCACGGTGCCCGTTTTCTGCTGTTTTTGGTTCCGAAAGGCTGTTCGGGCAATATTCTCGGAATTGGACGAAATCAACGCCAAACCTCCTATTTTTCCTAAGCGTCCAACACCGAAGAAGAGTCGGAGAGGGGCCAGGCCACCACCACATGGCGGCGGGCCTAGGCCGGCCTAGGGGTGGCGCCCCCAGTGCCCCTGCGCCGCCTCTTCGCCTATAAAAGCCCTTTCGACCTAAAAACGCAGTACCAATTGACGAAACTCCGAAAGACTCCAGGGGCGCCGCCGTCATCGCGAAACTCCAATTCGGGGGGACGAACTCTGTTTCGGCACTGGGACGGAATTGCCCCGGAGCCATCTCCACCGCCGTCTTCACCGCCATCTTCACCGCCATCGCTGCCTCCATGATGAGGAGGGAGTAATCCACCCCCGAGGCTGAGGGCTCCGCTGTAGCTATGTGGTTCATCTCTCTCCCATATACCTCAATACAATAATCTCATGAGCTGCTTTACATGATTGAGATTCATATGAGTTTTGTATCACAATTTATCTATGTGTACTCTAGCAAAGTTATTAAAGTAGTTCTATTCCTCCTGCACGTGTGTAAAGGTGACAGTGTGTGCACCGTGTTAGTACTTGGTTTATGCTATGATCATGATCTCTTGTAGATTGCGAAGTTAACTATTGCTATGATAATATTGATGTGATCTATTCCTCCTACATATGCATGAAGGTGACAGTGTGCATGCTATGCTAGTACTTGGTTTAGTCTTTTGATCTATCTTACACTAAAGGTTACTAAAATATGAACATAATTGTGGAGCTTGTTAACTCCGGCATTGAGGGTTCGTGTAATCCTACGCAATGTGTTCATCATCCAACAAAAGTGTAGAGTATGCATTTATCTATTCGTTATGTGATCAATGTTGAGAGTGTCCACTAGTGAAAGTGTAATCCCTAGGCCTTGTTCCTAAATATGCTATCGCTGCTTGTTTACTGTTTTACTGCTACTACTGCTGCAATACTACCACCATCAACTACACGCCAGCAAGCTATTTTCTCACCGTTGCTACTGCTACTATATATTTATACCACCTGTATTTCACTATCTCTTCGCCGAACTAGTGCACCTATTTGGTGTGTTGGGGACACAAGAGACTTCTTGCTTTGTGGTTTGGGGTTGCATGAGAGGGATATCTTTGACCTCTTCCTCCCTGAGTTCGATAAACCTTGGGTGATCCACTTAAGGGAAAACTTGCTACTGTTCTACAAACCTCTGCTCTTGGAGGCCCAACACTGTCTACAGGAAAGGAGGGGGAACGTAGACATCAGGGACACAAGAGACTTCTTGCTTTGTGGTTGCAGGGTTGCATGAGAGGGATATCTTTGACCTCTTCCTCCTGAGTTCGATAAACCTTGGGTGATCCACTTAAGGGAAAACTTGCTGCTGTTCTACAAACCTCGCTCTTGAGGCCCAACACTGTCTACAGGAAAGGAGGGGGAACGTAGACATCAAGCACTTTTCTGCGTTGCCGGGGAAAGAAAGGTAAAACACTCATTTTGGTTCCAAGTTTTTTTCCATTGTGTTTGTGCTCGAAGCTATTTCCTTTAGATCCTGCAATTGCATCTTTTTGTTTCTTGTTTACACTAGTTAGGCATAATGGAAAACAACAAAAAAATTGGTGAGCTTTTTAATCTTTTTCCTGATTTAGAATTGTTTGATGCGAAAATTAAAAAACCTATGGAACCTTATTTGCATGCTAGTAGCGATGTTATTAGTATGAATGCAATTACTGCTAATACTATGGATAAGTCTAAGCTTGGGGAAGCTAGTTTATATAAGAATAATCTTTTTTGCTCCTCAGCTTTGGAAGAAATATTTTGCTCTGATAATGCTTTATCTCCCATATGCGATAACTCTAATGATGTTTCTGATATTTTAAATCCACCTGCTGAAAGTATTCCGTATAAAATACCTATGAAAATTATCGAATGTGTTATGGACAACCACTATAAAGGGGATGGAACTGTCCATCCTAGAGATCATTTACTGTTTTTGCATGAATTATGCGGGTTATTCAAGTGTGCAGGTATCTCTATGGATGAAGTGAGGAAGAAGATATTCTCTGTTTCGCTGTCTGGTAAAGCGGCGCATTGGTATAAATTGTTGGAGAATAGACATTCTCTTGGTTGGGAGGAAATTGCATCTCTCTTTTATTCTAAATTTTATCCTCCTCATGAAGTGCATATTGATAGGAATTATATTTATAACTTTTATCCTCGTGATGGAGAGAGTATTTCTCAAGCGTGGGGGAGACTGAAGTCACTAATGCTCAAATGTCCCATTCATGAGCTCCCCCGTAATGTTATTGTTAACAATTTTTATGCGAGGCTTTCAGGACAACACAAGGACTATCTGGACGCGTGTTCGGAGGGATCTTTCACAAGCAAGGAGGTTGAAGCTAGGTGGGATCTTCTTGATCGGATTGAGGACAACGCTGAAGGATGGGAGAACGACAAAGGTAAAGAGTCAGGTATAAATTATGATTATGAATGCATTGAAGCTTTTATGGATACCGATAAATTTCGAAATATGAGTGCTACTTATGGTCTTGACTCTCAAGTTGCTGCAAATCTTTATAAAGCCTTTGCTTCTCATTTTGAATTGCCTAAAAATAATTTTGATAAGTATCATGAACCTTTTAAAGAGGCTTGCATGAAGAATGAAATTGTTGTTAATTATTGCAATAAGCATGCTCAAACTCCTAAGAATGCTATTTCCTATAAGCATGTTAATTTTTGTGGAATACATAGACCTTGTGGAATTAATCAAATCAAAGATGAATATTGTATCCATCATGCTAATGAAAAAACTAGAAAGTGGTTTAGGGCTCTAGATGATCTTGGTAAAAAAGTTTGTGCCATCTATCCTTTTATTTGTGAAGTTTGCCATGAAGTGGGTCATTTTAATTTTCAATGCTCCTCCAATGATAATTTGAACCCAATGAGTGCTGCAAATTTGTATTGTGATGATGAAATTACTCCTAATCAGCATGATGAACTTACTTTATTTTTGGGGTGTGAAGAACTGTCGAGAAAAATCTCTTTGTTACATATGAGTGATCTTGATATTGATGATGTCCTACATGGGTGTTTTTCTTATTGCATTGATAATAGCCATACAAATACTTACATACAAAATATTTTAGAAGATGACACCTTGCCAAAATATGATAGGACCGCTGTGTGTTTTCAACTAATTAATGAAAAGGAGGGATCCTCCCAAGTTTCTTCTATTGTTTCTGAAAGTAAATCAGGTTATGCGGACAAGCCACCCTTCAAGCCTCTCCCTCCTGAAGAAGGGAACGAGGAAAAGGAGAAGGAGAAGAAGAAGAAGGGAACGAAGAAGAAGAAGAAGAAGAATAAGGGGAATAAAAAGAAAGAGGTAACAGCATATCCCCGCGTATATGAGATAACGATAGGTAACCGTAAGTATGTTGCTCCTGATGATTATTGTGATAATGAATCTGAATACGATGATCTTCCTATGCCCTTTACATACATTAGCAATCATGATTTGAATGAGCACACTACTTTTGATATTGCAAATCTCTGGGAAATTAATTCTGAAAATGATGATGATAATAATTGCCATAGTGTCAGTGCTATCCATGCTTCCTCCCATAATAATATAGAAAGCTGTAAGCTTGGGGAAGAGGTGTTTGAAAATCCTTTTGCTACTGATCATTATGTGTTTGATACATCTCCTTCTAATAACAATGATGGTATGGTTATAGATAAACCGACTGTGAAAGATAACTATTCTATTTCTTATGATGACACTGTGCCTCCGATCTTTGATGATTATTATAAAGAATGCTATGATATAGGTTATAATTATCCTTATGAAACTTGTCATAGTCATGATTGGATTACCAAAAACAATTCTTTTAATATGCAACTTGTTTACCATGTTCAAATTCTTGATAATAATCTTGCTCCAATTACTAATAATGAGAATAACTCTTCTTATGCCAAAATTAATGATACTTCTATGCATATGAACCATGATAAGAATGTTTTAAGTGATGGGTATATTGTGGATTTCATCAATGATGCTACTGAAAGTTATTATGAGAGAGGGAAATATGGTTATATGCATCTTAATAATATTAAGTTTCCCCTCTTTATGTTGAGAATCTTGAAGTTACTCGTGTTTTATCCTCTTATGCTTGTCACTTTGTTCTTCATGAATTCATTTGTGTACAAGATTCCTCTTCATAGGAAGCATGTTAGACTTAAATTTGTTTTGAATTTGCCTCTTGAAGCTCTCTTTTGCTTCAAATACTATTTTCATGGATTATTAAAACTGCTGAGCCCATCTTAATGGCTATAAAGAAAGAACTTCTTGGGAGATAACCCATGTGTTATTTTGCTACAGTACTTTGTTTTATATTTGTGTCTTGGAAGTTGTTTACTACTGTAGCAACCTCTCCTTATCTTAGTTTTGTGTTTTGTTGTGCCAAGTAAAGCCGTTGATAGAAAAGTAAGTACTAGATTTGGATTACTGCGCAGTTCCAGATTTCTTTGCTGTCACGAATCTGGGTCCACCTCCCTGTAGGTAGCTCAGAAAATTAAGCCAATTTACGTGCATGATCCTCAGATATGTACGCAACTTTCATTCAATTTGAGCATTTTCATTTGAGCAAGTCTGGTGCCATTTTAAAATTCGTCAATACGAACTGTTCTGTTTTGACAGATTCTGCCTTTTATTTCGCATTGCCTCTTTCGCTATGTTGGATGAATTTCTTTGATCCACTAATGTCCAGTAGCATTATGCAATGTCCAGAAGTGTTAAGAATGATTGTGTCACCTCTGAATATGTCAATTTATATTGTGCACTAACCCTCTAATGAGTTGTTTCGAGTTTGGTGTGGAAGTTTTCAAGGATCAAGAGAGGAGTATGATGCAACATGATCAAGGAGAGTGAAAGCTCTAAGCTTGGGGATGCACCCGGTGGTTCACCCCTGCATATATCAAGAAGACTCAAGCGTCTAAGCTTGGGGATGCCCAAGGCATCCCCTTCTTCATCGACAACATTATCAGGTTCCTCCCCTGAAACTATATTTTTATTCCATCACATCTTATGTGCTTTTTCTTGGAGCGTCGGTTTGTTTTTGTTTTTTGTTTTGTTTGAATAAAATGGATCCTAGCATTCACTTTATGGGAGAGAGACACGCTCCGCTGTAGCATATGGACAAGTATGTCCTTGGTTTCTACTCATAGTATTCATGGCGAAGTTTCTCCTTCGTTAAATTGTTATATGGTTGGAATTGGAAAATGATACATGTAGTAATTGCTATAAATGTCTTGGGTAATGTGATACTTGGCAATTGTTTTGCTCATGATTAAGCTCTTGCATCATATGCTTTGCACCCATTAATGAAGAAATACATAGAGCATGCTAAAATTTGGTTTGCATATTTGGTTTCTCTAAGGTCTAGATAATTTCTAGTATTGAGTTTGAACAACAAGGAAGACGGTGTAGAGTCTTATAATGTTTTCAATATGTCTTTTATGTGAGTTTTGCTGCACCGGTTCATCCTTGTGTTTGTTTCAAATAAGCCTTGTTAGCCTAAACCTTGTATCGAGAGGGAATACTTCTCATGCATCCAAAATACTTGAGCCAACCACTATGCCATTTGTGTCCACCATACCTACCTATACTACATGGTATTTTACGCCATTCCAAAGTAAATTGCTTGAGTGCTACCTTTAAAATTCCATCATTCACCTTTGCAATATATAGCTCATGGGACAAATAGCTTAAAAACTATTGTGGTATTGAATATGTAATTATGCACTTTATCTCTTATTAAGTTGCTTGTTGTGCGATAACCATGTTCACTGGGGACGCCATCAACTTTTCATTGTTGAATTTCATGTGAGTTGCTATGCATGTTCGTCTTGTCTGAAGTAAGAGAGATCTACCACCATATGGTTAAGCATGCATATGTTAGAGAAGAACATCGGGCCGCTAACTAAAGCCATGCTCCATGGTGGAAGTTTCAGTTTTGGACAACAATCCTCAAATCTCATATGAGAAAATTATTAATTGTTGTTACATGCTTATGCATAAAAGAGGAGTCCATTATCTGTTGTCTATGTTGTCCCGGTATGGATGTCTAAGTTGAGAATAATCAATAGCGAGAAATCCAATGCGAGCTTTCTCCTTAGACCTTTGTACAGGCGGCATAGAGGTACCCCTTTGTGACACTTGGTTAAAACATGTGCATTGTGATGATCCGGTAGTCCAAGCTAATTAGGACAAGGTGCGGGCACTATTAGTATACTATGCATGAGGCTTGCAACTTGTAAGATATAATTTACATGATACATATGCTTTATTACTACCGTTGACAAAATTGTTTCATGTTTTCAAAATAAAAGCTCTAGCACAAATATAGCAATCGATGCTTTCCTCTTTGAAGGACCATTCTTTTACTTTTATTGTTGAGTCAGTTCACCTATCTTTCTCCACCTCAAGAAGCAAACATTTGTGTGAACTGTGCATTGATTCTTATATACTTGCTTATTGCATTTGTTATATTGCTTTACATTGACAACTATCCATGAGATATACATGTTACAAGTTGAAAGCAACCGCTGAAACTTAATCTTCCATTGTGTTGCTTCAATGTCTCTACTATGAATTTATTGCTTTATGAGTAACTCTTATGCAAGACTTATTGATGCTTGTCTCGAAAGTACTATTCATGAAAAGTCTTTGCTATATGATTCACTTGTTTACTCATTGCATTTACATTGTTTCGAATCGCTGCATTCATCTCATATGCTTTACAATGGTATGATTAAGATTATGTTGGTAGCATGTCACCTCAGAAATTATCTTTTATCGTTTACCTACTCGAGGACGAGTAGGAACTAAGCTTGGGGATGCTGATACGTCTCCAACGTATCTATAATTTCCGATGTTCCATGCTTGTTTTATGACAATACCAACATGTTTTGTTCACACTTTATATCATTTTCATGCATTTTCCGGAACTAACCTATTAACAAGATGCCACGTTCCTGTTTTCTGCTGTTTTTGGTTCCAGAAAGGCTGTTCGGGCAATATTCTCGGAATTGGACGAAATCAACGCCAAACCTCCTATTTTTCCGGAAGGCTCCAGAACACCGAAGAAGAGTCGGAGAGGGCCAGGGGGCCACCACACACATGGCGGCGCGGCCAGGCCTAGGCCGCGCCGGCCTAGGGTGTGGCGCCCAGGTGCCCCCGCGCCGCCTCTTCGCCTATAAAGCCCTTTCGACCTAAAAACGCAGTACCAATTGACGAAACTCCGTAAAGACTGGGGCGCCGCCACCGTCGCGAAACTCCAATTCGGGGACAACTCTCTGTTCCGCACTGCCGGACGGGAATTGCCCGAGCCATCTCCACCGCCGTCTTCACCGCCATCTTCACCGCCATCGTGCTTCCATGATGAGGAGGGAGTAATCCACCTCCGAGGCTGAGGGCTCTACCGTAGCTATGTGGTTCATCTCTCCCATGTACCTCAATACAATAATCTCATGAGCTGCTTTACATGATTGAGATTCATATGAGTTTTGTATCACAATTTATCTATGTGCTACTCTAGCAAAGTTATTAAAGTAGTTCTATTCCTCCTGCACGTGTGTAAAGGTGACACCGTGTTAGTACTTGGTTTATGCTATGATCATGATCTCTTGTAGATTGCGAAGTTAACTATTGCTATGATAATATTGATGTGATCTATTCCTCCTACATATGCATGAAGGTGACAGTGTGCATGCTATGTTAGTACTTGGTTTAGTCTGTTGATCTATCTTACACTATAAGGTTACTTAAATATGAGCATTATTGTGGAGCTTGTTAACTCCGGCATTGAGGGTTCGTGTAATCCTACGCAATGTGTTCATCATCCAACAAAAGTGTAGAGTATGCATTTATCTATTCGTTATGTGATCAATGTTGAGAGTGTCCACTAGTGAAAGTGTAATCCCTAGGCCTTGTTCCTAAATACTGCTGTGTTACTACGCTTGTTTACTGTTTTACTGCGTTACTACTGCTGCAATACTACCACCATCAACTACACGCCAGCAAGCTATTTTCTGGCACCGTTGCTACTGCTCATATATATTCATACCACCTGTATTTCACTATCTCTTCGCCGAACTAGTGCACCTATTAGGTGTGTTGGGGACACAAGAGACTTCTTGCTTTGTGGTTGCAGGGTTGCATGAGAGGGATATCTTTGACCTCTTCCTCCCGAGTTCGATAAACCTTGGGTGATCCACTTAAGGGAAAACTTGCTGCTGTTCTACAAACCTCGCTCTTGGAGGCCCAACACTGTCTACAGGAAAGGAGGGGGAACGTAGATATCAATGACGCATCCCCTCATCAGTAAGAAAATCATTGAGTGTGTAGTTCTTGAACTCGGAGCCGTTGTCACTTCTTATTGCCATAATGAGGAGGTTGTGTTGGCGTTGCACCTCGGTAGCAAAGTCAATGAATATTTGTTGAGTCTCATCTTTCGTCTTGAGAAAGTAGACCCAAGTGTATCTTGAGTAGTCATCGACAATCACCAAGCAATGTTTCTTCGCACCAAGACTTGCATGAGTAACGGGACCAAAGAGATCCACATGAAGGAGCTCCAAGATCCTCTTGGAAGAGATGATGGTCTTGCTTGGGTGCGGAGAGTCATGCATTTTGCCTTCAACACAAGCCCTACAAACACGATCTTGAGCAAAAGTGGTCCCCGAAAAGTCCACCACATACAAGTTGTGTTCGCGATACCCAACGAAAGCGACTTTTAGAGTCTTGCTCCACAAGAGGACCACAATATCATTATCAATAAAGACGGCGAAACCCATCTTGCCAAGGGCGGAAACGGAAAGCAAATTGTAACCAAGGGTTTTGACAAGCATGACATCCACAAGAGTAATGTTGTGTGCAACCACAACCTTGCCAAAACCCAATACCTCGGATGTAGAATTATCGCCAAAGGAGACGGTGATATGATTTATGTTGGGCCTCAACTCCTTGACGAGGTTCTTGCCGCCGGTCATATGACTTGTACATCCACTATCAAGTACCCATTTTGACCCTGGGCATAGTCCTACATGAGATCAATTCTTGGATTTAGGTACCCATTTTTCAATGGGTCCTCTTTTGTTAGCAACAAGGGTCTTTGGGACCCAAATAGACCAAGCAACATAACCATCATATGGACCAACATATTTAGCATAAACATCACCATAATAATCTTTAAAGAGAACATAGTGAGGGTTATCTATTCCCGCACCATCATCATTAATGGTTTTGCCCTTTCGGGTTTCACCATTAGCTTTCTCATGTGCGGGCTTGGCCTTTTTCTTGTTTGCCTTTTTAGCCTTGGTATTAAAACCAAGTCCCTCCTTCCCATTGTTTGACCTTTGCTTACTCAAAAGATCATCCAAGGAAAGTTTACTTTGGGGAGAGGAGGCCTTAGCAAGTTCATCTTTCAACCTAGCATTTTCCTCAATAATATTTGCATGATCACATGAAGGAGTAGAGGTACTAGGTATGTCATATGAAGCAAGCCTAATTTGAAGTTGCTCATAAGACTCGGAGAGGAGAGAGTATTCACTCTTCAAGGCTTTGTGAGCCTTGTCTAGTTCATCTAGATCCTTCACAAGTTTCTCATGATCAACACCAAATTTGGCCTTTTCCTTTATAAGCACTTTAGTCTTAGCTCTAGCAAGATCTCTAGCTTTAGTGAGCTTGTTAAGTTTATCTTGAGGTTCTTCAAGATTTTCTAGCTTCTCTTCAAGAGATGCTATAGTTTCTTGACATTCCTCAAGAGCATTTTTAAGAGCATGTATTTCTAGAGAGTCTTCTCTCTCTATTTGGCACTTTTTCTCAAGAGTATCATTTAGTTGAGCCATACGAACCATGAGACTTGAAACATGCTTCTTAGTGTTACCTTGTAGGTTACTAATGAAATCATCAAACTCTAGCATTTCTTGTTTCACTTTTAGACTAGCGGGGTCAACCCCTAGATCATTAGAAATGTTAGGCATAGAGGGGTTAGGAGATGATACCTCGGAAGATTTAGCCATGAGGCAACTTTCTTCCTCCACATGAATGACTTCATTGGGAGATTCACTTGTTGATGAAGAGTTAGTAGAGAGGGAGGCAAGGGCAACCAATCCATTTGAGGTTGCATCTTCTTCATCATCAACATCTTCATCTCCGGAGGTATACTCTTCTTGAGTTGATAGCACAATAGATGTGTCCAAGGTGGACCTTGCCATGAAGCAATGTGCATTCTTGCGTTGAGGGTTCTCATTGGGTGAATCAAAGAGAGAGGAAGAGGGAATGTTGGTGGTGACAATGGCGGCCACTTCTCTTGAGCTTTCCTCTTCATCATCACTAGCACTTGCAATCTCATCGGAAGAGTATTCTTCATTAGCAACTAGCACAATCCTTGAGGGCCTCTTGCCCTTCTTGTTCTTGTTATAGAATTTCTTGTTGGGGGGCTTTGAATATTTGCCCTTTGAGTCTTTGCTCTTGTCCTTGGGGATGAGCCTTCCACCATGAGTCTCCCTATTCTCATAGGGACATTCGGCAATGAAATGGCGCTTGTCATTGCAATTGTAGCAAGATCTTGTTCTTGGGCCCGAGCTTGAGGGACCCCTTGAGTTGTTTCTCTTGATGTTGTCCTCCTTGGCCTTGGAAGGATCAATCCAAAAGGTGTTTGCATGGAATGCCATGTGGTCATGGTAGTGGTGTTCCAAGTCTTCCGGATAGGTCATGCTCCAAGATGCCCTATAAGATTCTTGAGGAATCACTTCTTGCACGGGGTTGACCACCAAGGCAAGGTTGGACCCTTTTGTCATCCCAATGGCACGATTGCGGGAATCATGAGAGTTTTGCTCAAGCACCTTGAGAGCTTGCATCTCGTGCACGGCTTGTTGAGAGGTGAGAGAGGCATAGCATTCTCTTCCGACAAGAGTCTTGACATCAATAGGCTCGAACGGCATCATGCACTCAATGTACTTCTCCTTGATCCAAGAGTCATTAATGTGAGTGGCTCCAACAATCCGGAAGGCGTCGGCAACGGTGAGGAGTCTTCCATACATGTCTTCATGATCTTCATCCGGAAGCCTCATGAATCCTTCGGCTTTATTCCGAAGAGCATTATACTTGTTCCTTCTTGTGCTCTCACTTCCAATGCAACTCGCGGCCAAAGCATCCCAAGCATCCTTGGCGGTGGTGAAATTCCGAACACGAGACAACTCCTTTGTCCCCACAGCAGTTTGAATCATGTGCAAGGCGGTGTTGTTGAGTTGACTATCAACCGCTTCTCTTCTAGTCAACTTCTTGGGGTTGTAAGGATTGAAGCCTTCCTCGATGATTCTCCAAAGTTCATTGGAGGCACTGCGAACATGAGAGCTAAACTCAAATTGCCAAGTATCGTAATCATTAACGGAAAACTTAGGTGGGTCGCCCCGGATGTTTATATGAGGATGGGGAACCGGTATATCGGGTGATTGGAAAGGTGGAGGTACTCGATTGTAGCTCTCACTTCCACTAGTTCCCTTGGGAGATGCAATGGGGGGTTTGATAGTGTTTAAGTTATCACCATCCATGGGTGTGGTAGCGGAAGGTAATACCGAAGTATCACCCTCTACAACCGCATCCGTGATATTAACCTCTATGGTGGGAGCCACGGGACGGGGAGGAGCCAAAAGCTCGGAAATCATTTTTCTCATGCTTTCCATTTGAGCATCCATGGATGACTTCAACGAATTGATATCCTCCATGGTGACCGGCCTAGTCTCCCCTTCCGATGGTCCATCGTCCGGCATACTCTTAGGCGGTTAAGCCCGAAATAAGAGCCGAGGCTCTGATACCAATTGAAAGGATCGTATGCCGCACCTAGAGGGGGGTGAATAGGTGCTAACCAATTTTTAGTTCTTTTTCAATTTAGGCTTGACACAAAAGGTAAATTCTCTAGATATGCAACTAAGTGAATTTACCTATATGACAAGGCTAACAACTAAGCAAGATATAGCTAAGCAATATAAGAGATAGAATAGGATAGAGGTAACCGAGAGTGGAGCACGCGATGACACGGAGATGATTCCCGTAGTTCCCTTCCTTTGCAAGAAGGTACGTCTACGTTTGGAGGAGTGTGGTTGCTACGAAAGCCAAACCAACAGCCACGAAGGCTTCACTCAGATCTCCGGTGAGCAACGCCACGAAGGCCTAGCCCACTTCCACTAAGGGATTTCCTCGAGGCGGAAACCGGGCCTTTACAAGGTTCTTGGGGCACACATCCACAACCGAATTGGAGGCTCCCAAATCTGTTACAACACAACAATCAACAACAATACATCAACACAAATCAACTAGGGAACCAAATAGGAACACTAGCATGAGATCCCTCAAACAAGAGAGGGGGAAATGAGAATCGCTTCGGTGAGGATGTAGATCGGTGTCTTCTCCTTCGAATCTCCAAAGATCAAGAGCTTTGGTTGGGGGAGGAAGGAGATCTTGCAAATCTAGTGATTCTTGAGGTGGCTCTAATGGAGGTGGCTTGGCAGATTTCTTGTGCAATGATTGAGCAAGCAACCAAGGTAGAAGAAGGGGTATTTATACCCCCACAAAAATGAGCCGTTGCTTCCGGGCCGGATATTCCGGCCTAAGTAAGGGCCGGATAATCGCCCCCGGATAATCCGGCCTTCGGGACAAAACCATGACATTATCCGGCCAAATGTCCGGCCCTATGCCAGACTTGATTTTTCAGGTCCTTAGCCAAATACGAGGGGGCCGGATATTTCCAAAATATCCGGCCCGGATATTCCGGCCCTGGTACAATACCGGGACAATATCCGGGCAAAAATCCGGCCCCTATACTGCGCTGCTTTTCCTCAAAGACTTAGCCGAAAACTGGGGGCCGGATATGTCAACAATATCCGGCCCGGATTATCCGGCCTGACCAACTTTGTTGTTTTTCTTTTGACAGACCGACCATATCCAACACACAAGAATATGTATATATGTAATCCCTGTACCACTTAAACAAACATTAGTGTGTCACATATATTGACATCAAACACACAAAACATAATGTGAGAGATGTTCTTTCACCCGCTTCACGGTAATGCAGATTAAACATACCGTGTGACACTACAACGACACTTTATCATGATGTAACTTGGTCTATAGAACAAAATTCATACTCTTAGCCATGATATTATCGTATGTATTATACATGTCTAATGGTTTACTGCCAGATGTTACACATTGACATATAGGATGTGAAAGTACCTCAGACGCTTGATGGAGGGGATTTATAACCCCACTAACAGGGTAGAGGTCCGCATAGATACAAATTTGGTTTCCTGTTTACACTTAGCACTAGGACGGTGCTTCCTCTATAGTTTTCATTCGAAAGAAAATGTTACTCGTTGATGAAAAAATACTTTTTAAAGGTCATTTTTCTATCATGGAGTATCTGGCGTTACGTGCTCAACGCATAATTGCATTCTTGTTCTGTACGCTGTAATTTTCCATGATATAAGCCGAAATTATGACTAATTTGCATCAAAACAATAGTACTCATGATAGATAAGTATCTCATTGCACTTGCACCATGAGATTCAATTGCAATTAATCTTACTCTGAAATAATCCCGGTGGGACGTGTCTCAACTCCCCCTTTGAACATACACATACATGTAGAGAGAGATAGCCGGGTAGGTAGATACATAGAGAGAAGGATAAAAATATATGGAGAGAGAGACTATTTCCTAACCTTTTTAGATATCACAAACTTCAGTACGGTGCACCACTCATGTATGTATAATGTGACAAAGAGTTTCAAAAGAAAATGTGACAAAGAGATCATTAAGTGTGTTGAAAATGAACATACAGATAAAGTCTTCTAATTATTTCTGAGTACAAAAATATTTTGGTGGGCGGGTGTTACATGTGACTGTACACGGATGCGTGCAAGCATAAAAGTATGGATGAGCTCTTCTTAGCATGCGGCTGAGACACCCATCAGGTTTGCACATTTCCATCAAGATGCAATTCCTCAACGTCTATGACGATGTAAGTTTGCAAGATCTATAAAGGTCAGTCATCTAAATAGGTTCTACCTTATATCCGTCACGTAGAGTTGCCAATATGTCCGGCAATTCGCTTATTAGGGTGTGGGAGCTTGTTGTTATATGGTCGCTTTAGCTATGTAGAAATAACAAGGTTATTAACGGAAAAAAAATCAACTCTTATGCAGCTTATCTACCAGTACACCACTCTGCTCCGCTCATGGTCGTCTCTTCAGCGTATGGAGAACCGCAAGCTCTTTACGGAGGTTTCTACATGGTTGGAGGACACATCGCGAGAGATTATTATCCAACATAGGTGGCATCATAGTCTTAGGATTGGATCGCACCGCCTTAGGAGTCGATACAATTTCATGTTGGTATCGTGTATGAAGCCTTTTATTTCTTTATTCATACTTTGGTTGATGAACAACTGTGTGTATCTTAGTTATGCAGAGGCATGTATAATGCTTAAACCTGTAGAGTAATAAAACATCCTTTATTCAAAAAGTACGATGCCATAACTGACCCATAGGTCAATGTATGTGTTCTTTGTTGCATAAGAAGAATGCAAGGACGACTTTGAAACAAGATCTCGATTGATTCATTTCAATAGAATGCAATTAGTTTTGTCGTAACAAATGACAACTATTTATATCATATGGTTATCCATTGTGTCAGGAACCTATTGTTTGAGTACTCACATGGATTAGCATGGATAGAGATATTTTGCTATTATGTTAAAACCTAGGCCTATCATATGCATTGATGAATTTTATATTCACTTATTCATGACATGAATATGTTAGTGATGATTCATTCGTATGCATAACCTAAGATTACGAGGCAGCTTCACGCGAAACACATGATTTACTCATTCAAATCAAGAAAAAACAGAAAACAAGCAAACCATTGATAGACACAAGAACTCAACATTATCTACAAGGGAAAATAGAAAACATAAAATTGGTAATTTATATGCTTCCGAACAAAATGTCTCAAAATTAGATTTCAATCCAGGAGGCTTGTTAGCCAACCACAATTTTATAACTCTAGATCATAGAGATAAAGTGGAGTTTGGAGGTGGAGTGAAGATAAGGATGAGGTGCAGCTTTCCTAAACACACGTACCCTATGATGTCTACGTGTCTCTATTGTGGACACAGCAAGAATTTTGCTAACTAAGTTGCCTCTTGTTTGTAGGCTCGATGAACTATCACCGTCGCATCATATGTTCAAATGTGTGGCTGAACTAGAAGGAAGTAATCTTTTTTCGTGGGGAGTGTTAAATTATGTTGTCTAGCCCATTGGACTTCTGAAATAGTTGGTTATCACATCCGTCTACTATGCTATCAGAGCATAAGTTTCAAAATCAAATCGAGTCTCAAACGCACTATTAATATGAAATAGTTTCATCTAACATGGATCCTATGTCTAAGGTCCGTCTAATGGGGAGTAGTTCAGTTCATCACCCCAGAATCTTTACTATTATATAGAAATGCAAGGAGATTCGACTTTGAGTAAGACTATATACCAGAACATATATAATGTCAGACCATCCAGGTTTTCGTTCTATGGAGCAAATTCCGTGCCACTGTGTGATAAATTACTAGCTCAACGAGAGAGATACGCCATGCTCAGGAAGGAACAAGATGGAGCTGGACGAAGAAAATGAATAGCTTGAGGTGGAATAAATGGCTATGCGGGTATCCTGGAGGCAAAACAGAAAGAATCTTAAATGTATGCTTGAAAATAAATTAAACTGTATGAATCGTCCTGTTCCAGTCCGGTCCAAGAATGCATCTATCCGTCTGGAAGTTCTTTAGATTTTCCGTACCGAAGAGGAAGTGGCCAAATATTTTCTCGTGGAACACGAGGAGGGAAAATGCTAATGGTATCGACGGGACAGCCGGTTAGGACAGTACGATGTATTGTCATTTTTTACATCCTCTGATAACTGACCGCGCTGCCGCGTGTTTGGCGTGCAAATAAATTACTGCAAACGTTAAGTTTTTCCATTCTTATATTGGGTAACTATAAGATCAGTAACTAGAGGCGGCTGGGGTGATAAGAATATCTCAGCGATATAACCCTGAGAAGAGAGCGGATTACCTCCAGGGTTTCACATCGATCACCTGTGGATGAGCTTCTTTTTTTTGAAACGGAACCTGTGGATGAGCTATCAGATATCACGTCAATGATTTAATATATATAGTGATAGCTCGAACAATTTTTTTACACCCATGTTGGTACGGGGTCAATTACGAGGAGCTAACACTAAGCAGGGATTGCAAATTACTTCGATCTCATGATTCAATCAACTGGGAAACATCAGAAAATGTGGAATTTATGGAGGATGACTGATACTAGATTGATTGTTATACGTAACCTAAGTACCACTACGGGAAAAATTGTCGTTGCCGTGCAGGCAATTATTGCCGTGAGCCTCTGCACGGCAAAGAAATCTTTGCCGTGTGCAGCAAACATCACGCACGGCAAACACAAAAAGCACGGCAAAGATTTAGAGCAGCGCACGGCAATGAAAAACAGCACGGCATACTCAGCAGTGGCGCACGGCAAAGAACATACGCACGATAAAGTCTAAGCAGAACGCACGGCAAAGAAACATGTCATGGCAAAGACCCTGCAGGCCACACGGCAACGAAACGCTGCACGGCAAAGGGTCTGGACGTTGCCGTGGCGCTCCCTTTGCCGTGCGGCCAACCAGTATGCACGGCAAAGTCTCCTTTGCCGTCCGAATCTTACTTTGCCGTGCGCCACCATTCATTTTATTTTTTTTCTTTCAATTTTATTTCATCTAACATTCATATTTATTTTTTAATTAGTTTTACTTTTTTTATGACTATTTATTAGTGTTACTTAAGACAATGTGCAATACAAAATTACTCTCCATGTTCATCCCCCCACATATATCAGTGTTCCGGTGTTCCGGCGGTCGTTCTCCCCCTCCTCCCCCAAAATAGCGGAACGTGTGCCCCGGATCTACCCCCCTAGATTTCTCCGCGCAAGGGTGCACCAATGTACCTTTTCATTCTTTTAGGTTTGTTTAGGACATATACACATGGAGAACCAAGATTGGGACCGTTTGGTACATACACCCGCAGCTCGAGCCACTACTAGAAAAAGGGCAATCAGTGGCGCACCACTTTTCCATCTGCACTAGTGGTCCCAACTATCACCCACTGCTAACTTTGGCCTAGCCGAACTAGCTGGCGCACCCCTCTACTGCACCACTTTTATCAGTGGCGCACTAGTGGTGGTGCGCCACTTACTAACTTTTAGTAGTGGCGCACTAGTGGTGCGCCATTGCTATTTGGCTTAGCAGTGGCGCACCAGGTAGTGCGCCACTACTAGCTTCATGGTGCGCCACTCCTAAACGTCTGAGGTGCGCCACTGGATAGAAAAAAGGTGCGCCACTACTAAAATTTGAAATTTCTAGATCTGGATCTGGATCGGGATCTGGATCTGGATCTGGCACATTTCGTTTCGAATTTTTTTGGCTCGTTATTTTTTCTCGTTCTTGTTGCTAGAATTATTTGTGCAATGTTCATTCTCATTTTTCTTAGCCTAGCCGCCGGTGATGATGGATGAGGGATAGGAGAGGTGAAGAGAGGTGAGGAGATGTAGGAGAGGATGAACAAGAGGACGAGGAGGTCGCCGGAGTGAAAGGAGGAGAGGAGAGGAGGAGGTCGCCGGAGTGAAAGGAGGAGAGGAGAGGAGGAGGTCGCCGGAGTGAAAGGAGGAGAGGAGGAGGTCGCCGGAGTGAAAGGAGGAGAGGAGAGGAGGAGGTCGCCGGAGTGAAAGGAGGAGAGGAGAGGAGGAGGTCGCCGGAGTGAAAGGAGGAGAGGAGAGGAGGAGAGCAGGAGGAGGAGAGGAGAATGAAAGCAGTAGAATGTGTGGAGGAGGAGGAGGGAGGAGGGAGGAGGGGGTTAAGTGGCCGGCTCCTCCCATTTTGAATTTCGTGGGCGGGAAGCTTAGCAGTGGCGCACCAAGGCATGGGTGCGCCACCGCTATTTTTTTTCTATTTTTTGAAATTTTTTCATCAAAATCTAAAACCTGAAAAAAGTCCTGTTTCTGTTTTCCAATTGACGAATCCATTTTTTGTCCAAACGGCCGTAGGCCGTTGAATTCGAATAGGAAATTTCGAGTAGATCGATTTTGATATAAAATAGTTTTTCATCGGAGGTCGTATGCAACCAGAAATCCCGTTTTACCGAAACATGACGCCATTTTGCATAATACATCGAAATTCAAATTTTCAAAGTTTCACTAAAACTAGATCCAAGTGTATCTTGAGTAGTCATCGACAATCACCAAGCAATGTTTCTTCGCACCAAGACTTGCATGAGTAACGGGACCAAAGTGATCCACATGAAGGAGCTCCAAGATCCTCTTGGAAGAGATGATGGTCTTGCTTGGGTGCGGAGAGTCATGCATTTTGCCTTCAACACAAGCCCTACAAACACGATCTTGAGCAAAAGTGGTCCCCGAAAAGTCCACCACATACAAGTTGTGTTCGCGATACCCAATGAAAGCGACTTTTAGAGTCTTGCTCCACAAGAGGACCACAATATCATTATCAATAAAGACGGCGAAACCCATCTTGCCAAGGGCGGAAACGGAAAGCAAATTGTAACCAAGGGTTTTGACAAGCATGACATCCACAAGAGTAATGTTGTGTGCAACCACAACCTTGCCAAAACCCAATACCTCGGATGTAGAATTATCGCCAAAGGAGACGGTGATATGATTTATGTTGGGCCTCAACTCCTTGACGAGGTTCTTGCCGCCGGTCATATGACTTGTACATCCACTATCAAGTACCCATTTTGAACCTCCGGCGGCATAGTCCTACATGAGATCAATTCTTGGATTTAGGTACCCATTTTTCAATGGGTCCTCTTTTGTTAGCAACAAGGGTCTTTGGGACCCAAATAGACCAAGCAACATAACCATCATATGGACCAACATATTTAGCATAAACATCACCATAATAATCTTTAAAGAGAACATAGTGAGGGTTATCTATTCCCGCACCATCATCATTAATGGTTTTGCCCTTTCGGGTTTCACCATTAGCTTTCTCATGTGCGGGTTTAGCCTTTTTCTTGTTGGCATTCTTAGCCTTGGTATTAAAACCAAGTCCCTCCTTCCCATTGTTTGACCTTTGCTTACTCAAAAGATCATCCAAGGAAAGTTTACTTTGGGGAGAGGAGGCCTTAGCAAGTTCATCTTTCAACCTAGCATTTTCCTCAATAATATTTGCATGTTCACATGAAGGAGTAGAGGTACTAGGTATGTCATATGAAGCAAGCCTAATTTGAAGTTGCTCATAAGACTCGGAGAGGAGAGAGTATTCACTCTTCAAGGCTTTGTGAGCCTTGTCTAGTTCATCTAGATCCTTCACAAGTTTCTCATGATCAACACCAAATTTGGCCTTTTCCTTTATAAGCACTTTAGTCTTAGCTCTAGCAAGATCTCTAGCTTTAGTGAGCTTGTTAAGTTTATCTTGAGGTTCTTCAAGATTTTCTAGCTTCTCTTCAAGAGATGCTATAGTTTCTTGACATTCCTCAAGAGCATTTTTAAGAGCATGTATTTCTAGAGAGTCTTCTCTCTCTATTTGGCACTTTTTCTCAAGAGTATCATTTAGTTGAGCCATACGAACCATGAGACTTGAAACATGCTTCTTAGTGTTACCTTGTAGGTTACTAATGAAATCATCAAACTCTAGCATTTCTTGTTTCACTTTTAGACTAGCGGGGTCAACCCCTAGATCATTAGAAATGTTAGGCATAGAGGGGTTAGGAGATGATACCTCGGAAGATTTAGCCATGAGGCAACTTTCTTCCTCCACATGAATGACTTCATTGGGAGATTCACTTGTTGATGAAGAGTTAGTAGAGAGGGAGGCAAGGGCAACCAATCCATTTGAGGTTGCATCTTCTTCATCATCAACATCTTCATCTCCGGAGGTATACTCTTCTTGAGTTGATAGCACAATAGATGTGTCCAAGGTGGACCTTGCCATGAAGCAATGTGCATTCTTGCGTTGAGGGTTCTCATTGGGTGAATCAAAGAGAGAGGAAGAGGGAATGTTGGTGGTGACAATGGCGGCCACTTCTCTTGAGATTTCCTCTTCATCATCACTAGCACTTGCAATCTCATCGGAAGAGTATTCTTCATTAGCAACTAGCACAATCCTTGAGGGTCTCTTGCCCTTCTTGTTCTTGTTATAGAATTTCTTGTTGGGGGGCTTTGAATATTTGCCCTTTGAGTCTTTGCTCTTGTCCTTGGGGATGAGCCTTCCACCATGAGTCTCCCTATTCTCATAGGGACATTCGGCAATGAAATGGCGCTTGTCATTGCAATTGTAGCAAGATCTTGTTCTTGGGCCCGAGCTTGAGGGACCCCTTGAGTTGTTTCTCTTGATGTTGTCCTCCTTGGCCTTGGAAGGATCAATCCAAAAGGTGTTTGCATGGAATGCCATGTGGTCATGGTAGTGGTGTTCCAAGTCTTCCGGATAGGTCATGCTCCAAGATGCCCTATAAGATTCTTGAGGAATCACTTCTTGCACGGGGTTGACCACCAAGGCAAGGTTGGACCCTTTTGTCATCCCAATGGCACGATTGCGGGAATCATGAGAGTTTTGCTCAAGCACCTTGAGAGCTTGCATCTCGTGCACGGCTTGTTGAGAGGTGAGAGAGGCATAGCATTCTCTTCCGACAAGAGTCTTGACATCAATAGGCTCGAACGGCATCATGCACTCAATGTACTTCTCCTTGATCCAAGAGTCATTAATGTGAGTGGCTCCAACAATCCGGAAGGCGTCGGCAACGGTGAGGAGTCTTCCATACATGTCTTCATGATCTTCATCCGGAAGCCTCATGAATCCTTCGGCTTTATTCCGAAGAGCATTATACTTGTTCCTTCTTGTGCTCTCACTTCCAATGCAACTCGTGGCCAAAGCATCCCAAGCCTCCTTGGCGGTGGTGAAATTCCGAACACGAGACAACTCCTTTGTCCCCACGGCAGTTTGAATCATGTGCAAGGCGGTGTTGTTGAGTTGACTATCAACCGCTTCTCTTCTAGTCAACTTCTTGGGGTTGTAAGGATTGAAGCCTTCCTCGATGATTCTCCAAAGTTCATTGGAGGCACTGCGAACATGAGAGCTAAACTCAAATTGCCAAGTATCGTAATCATTAACGGAAAACTTAGGTGGGTCGCCCCGGATGTTTATATGAGGATGGGGAACCGGTATATCGGGTGATTGGAAAGGTGGAGGTACTCGATTGTAGCTCTCACTTCCACTAGTTCCCTTGGGAGATGCAATGGGGGGTTTGATAGTGTTTAAGTTATCACCATCCATGGGTGTGGTAGCGGAAGGTAATACCGAAGTATCACCCTCTACAACCGCATCCGTGATATTAACCTCTATGGTGGGAGCCACGGGACGGGGAGGAGCCAAAAGCTCGGAAATCATTTTTCTCATGCTTTCCATTTGAGCATCCATGGATGACTTCAACGAATTGATATCCTCCATGGTGACCGGCCTAGTCTCCCCTTCCGATGGTCCATCGTCCGGCATAGTCTTAGGCGGTTAAGCCCGAAATAAGAGCCGAGGCTCTGATACCAATTGAAAGGATCGTATGCCGCACCTAGAGGGGGGTGAATAGGTGCTAACCAATTTTTAGTTCTTTTTCAATTTAGGCTTGACACAAAAGGTAAATTCTCTAGATATGCAACTAAGTGAATTTACCTATATGACAAGGCTAACAACTAAGCAAGATATAGCTAAGCAATATAAGAGATAGAATAGGATAGAGGTAACCGAGAGTGGAGCACGCGATGACACGGAGATGATTCCCGTAGTTCCCTTCCTTTGCAAGAAGGTACGTCTACGTTTGGAGGAGTGTGGTTGCTAAAGCCAAACCAACAGCCACGAAGGCTTCACTCAGATCTCCGGTGAGCAACGCCACGAAGGCCTAGCCCACTTCCACTAAGGGATTTCCTCAAGGCGGAAACCGGGCCTTTACAAGGTTCTTTGGGCACACATCCACAACCGAATTGGAGGCTCCCAAATCTGTTACAACACAACAATCAACAACAATACATCAACACAAATCAACTAGGGAACCAAATAGGAACACTAGCATGAGATCCCTCAAACAAGAGAGGGGGAAATGAGAATCGCTTCGGTGAGGATGTAGATCGGTGTCTTCTCCTTCGAATCTCCAAAGATCAAGAGCTTTGGTTGGGGGAGGAAGGAGATCTTGCAAATCTTGTGTTCTTGAGGTGGCTCTAATGGAGGTGGCTTGGCAGATTTCTTGTGCAATGATTGAGCAAGCAACCAAGGTAGAAGAAGGGGGTATTTATACCCCCACAAAAATGAGCCGTTGCAGCTTCCGGGGGGCCGGATAATCCCCCCGGATAATCCGGCCTTCGGGACAAAACCATGACATTATCCGGCCAAATGTCCGGCCCTATGCCAGACTTGATTTTCTTCAGGTCCTTAGCCAAATACGAGGGGGCCGGATATTTCCAAAATATCCGGCCCGGATATTCCGGCCCTGGTACAATACCGGGACAATATCCGGGCAAAAATCCGGCCCCTATACTGCGCTGCTTTTCCTCAAAGACTTAGCCGAAAACTGGGGGCCGGATATGTCAACAATATCCGGCCCGGATTATCCGGCCTGACCAACTTTGTTGTTTTTCTTTTGACAGACCGACCATATCCAACACACAAGAATATGTATATATGTAATCCCTGTACCACTTAAACAAACATTAGTGTGTCACATATATTGACATCAAACACACAAAACATAATGTGAGAGATGTTCTTTCACCCGCTTCACGGTAATGCAGATTAAACATACCGTGTGACACTACAACGACACTTTATCATGATGTAACTTGGTCTATAGAACAAAATTCATACTCTTAGCCATGATATTATCGTATGTATTATACATGTCTAATGGTTTACTGCCAGATGTTACACATTGACATATAGGATGTGAAAGTACCTCAGACGCTTGATGGAGGGGATTTATAACCCCACTAACAGGGTAGAGGTCCGCATAGATACAAATTTGGTTTCCTGTTTACACTTAGCACTAGGACGGTGCTTCCTCTATAGTTTTCATTCGAAAGAAAATGTTACTCGTTGATGAAAAAATACTTTTTAAAGGTCATTTTTCTATCATGGAGTATCTGGCGTTACGTGCTCAACGCATAATTGCATTCTTGTTCTGTACGCTGTAATTTTCCATGATATAAGCCAAAATTATGACTAATTTGCATCAAAACAATAGTACTCATGATAGATAAGTATCTCATTGCACTTGCACCATGAGATTCAATTGCAATTAATCTTACTCTGAAATAATCCCGGTGGGACGTGTCTCAACTCCCCCTTTGAACATACACATACATGTAGAGAGAGATAGCCGGGTAGGTAGATACATAGAGAGAAGGATAAAAATATATGGAGAGAGAGACTATTTCCTAACCTTTTTAGATATCACAAACTTCAGTACGGTGCACCACTCATGTATGTATAATGTGACAAAGAGTTTCAAAAGAAAATGTGACAAAGAGATCATTAAGTGTGTTGAAAATGAACATACAGATAAAGTCTTCTAATTATTTCTGAGTACAAAAATATTTTGGTGGGCGGGTGTTACATGTGACTGTACACGGATGCGTGCAAGCATAAAAGTATGGATGAGCTCTTCTTAGCATGCGGCTGAGACACCCATCAGGTTTGCACATTTCCATCAAGATGCAATTCCTCAACGTCTATGACGATGTAAGTTTGCAAGATCTATAAAGGTCAGTCATCTAAATAGGTTCTACCTTATATCCGTCACGTAGAGTTGCCAATATGTCCGGCAATTCGCTTATTAGGGTGTGGGAGCTTGTTGTTATATGGTCGCTTTAGCTATGTAGAAATAACAAGGTTATTAACGGAAAAAAAATCAACTCTTATGCAGCTTATCTACCAGTACACCACTCTGCTCCGCTCATGGTCGTCTCTTCAGCGTATGGAGAACCGCAAGCTCTTTACGGAGGTTTCTACATGGTTGGAGGACACATCGCGAGAGATTATTATCCAACATAGGTGGCATCATAGTCTTAGGATTGGATCGCACCGCCTTAGGAGTCGATACAATTTCATGTTGGTATCGTGTATGAAGCCTTTTATTTCTTTATTCATACTTTGGTTGATGAACAACTGTGTGTATCTTAGTTATGCAGAGGCATGTATAATGCTTAAACCTGTAGAGTAATAAAACATCCTTTATTCAAAAAGTACGATGCCATAACTGACCCATAGGTCAATGTATGTGTTCTTTGTTGCATAAGAAGAATGCAAGGACGACTTTGAAACAAGATCTCGATTGATTCATTTCAATAGAATGCAATTAGTTTTGTCGTAACAAATGACAACTATTTATATCATATGGTTATCCATTGTGTCAGGAACCTATTGTTTGAGTACTCACATGGATTAGCATGGATAGAGATATTTTGCTATTATGTTAAAACCTAGGCCTATCATATGCATTGATGAATTTTATATTCACTTATTCATGACATGAATATGTTAGTGATGATTCATTCGTATGCATAACCTAAGATTACGAGGCAGCTTCACGCGAAACACATGATTTACTCATTCAAATCAAGAAAAAACAGAAAACAAGCAAACCATTGATAGACACAAGAACTCAACATTATCTACAAGGGAAAATAGAAAACATAAAATTGGTAATTTATATGCTTCCGAACAAAATGTCTCAAAATTAGATTTCAATCCAGGAGGCTTGTTAGCCAACCACAATTTTATAACTCTAGATCATAGAGATAAAGTGGAGTTTGGAGGTGGAGTGAAGATAAGGATGAGGTGCAGCTTTCCTAAACACACGTACCCTATGATGTCTACGTGTCTCTATTGTGGACACAGCAAGAATTTTGCTAACTAAGTTGCCTCTTGTTTGTAGGCTCGATGAACTATCACCGTCGCATCATATGTTCAAATGTGTGGCTGAACTAGAAGGAAGTAATCTTTTTTCGTGGGGAGTGTTAAATTATGTTGTCTAGCCCATTGGACTTCTGAAATAGTTGGTTATCACATCCGTCTACTATGCTATCAGAGCATAAGTTTCAAAATCAAATCGAGTCTCAAACGCACTATTAATATGAAATAGTTTCATCTAACATGGATCCTATGTCTAAGGTCCGTCTAATGGGGAGTAGTTCAGTTCATCACCCCAGAATCTTTACTATTATATAGAAATGCAAGGAGATTCGACTTTGAGTAAGACTATATACCAGAACATATATAATGTCAGACCATCCAGGTTTTCGTTCTATGGAGCAAATTCCGTGCCACTGTGTGATAAATTACTAGCTCAACGAGAGAGATACGCCATGCTCAGGAAGGAACAAGATGGAGCTGGACGAAGAAAATGAATAGCTTGAGGTGGAATAAATGGCTATGCGGGTATCCTGGAGGCAAAACAGAAAGAATCTTAAATGTATGCTTGAAAATAAATTAAACTGTATGAATCGTCCTGTTCCAGTCCGGTCCAAGAATGCATCTATCCGTCTGGAAGTTCTTTAGATTTTCCGTACCGAAGAGGAAGTGGCCAAATATTTTCTCGTGGAACACGAGGAGGGAAAATGCTAATGGTATCGACGGGACAGCCGGTTAGGACAGTACGATGTATTGTCATTTTTTACATCCTCTGATAACTGACCGCGCTGCCGCGTGTTTGGCGTGCAAATAAATTACTGCAAACGTTAAGTTTTTCCATTCTTATATTGGGTAACTATAAGATCAGTAACTAGAGGCGGCTGGGGTGATAAGAATATCTCAGCGATATAACCCTGAGAAGAGAGCGGATTACCTCCAGGGTTTCACATCGATCACCTGTGGATGAGCTTCTTTTTTTTGAAACGGAACCTGTGGATGAGCTATCAGATATCACGTCAATGATTTAATATATATAGTGATAGCTCGAACAATTTTTTTACACCCATGTTGGTACGGGGTCAATTACGAGGAGCTAACACTAAGCAGGGATTGCAAATTACTTCGATCTCATGATTCAATCAACTGGGAAACATCAGAAAATGTGGAATTTATGGAGGATGACTGATACTAGATTGATTGTTATACGTAACCTAAGTACCACTACGGGAAAAATTGTCGTTGCCGTGCAGGCAATTATTGCCGTGAGCCTCTGCACGGCAAAGAAATCTTTGCCGTGTGCAGCAAACATCACGCACGGCAAACACAAAAAGCACGGAAAAGATTTAGAGCAGCGCACGGCAATGAAAAACAGCACGGCATACTCAGCAGTGGCGCACGGCAAAGAACATGCGCACGGCAAAGTCTGAGCAGAACGCACGGCAAAGAAACACATCACGGCAAAGACCCTGCAGGCCGCACGGCAACGAAACGCTGCACGGCAAAGGGTCTGGACCGTGGCGCTCCCTTTGCCGTGCGGCCAACCAATATGCACGGCAAAGGAGCCTTTGCCGTCCGAATCTTTCTTTGCCGTGCGCCACCATTCATTTTATTTTATTTTCTATCAATTTTATTTCATCTAACATTCATATTTATTTTTTAATTAGTTTTACTTTTTTTATGACTATTTATTAGTGTTACTTAAGACAATGTGCAATACAAAATTACTCTCCATGTTCATCCCCCCACATATATCAGTGTTCCGGTGTTCCGGCGGTCGTTCTCCCCCTCCTCCCCCCAAATAGCGGAACGTGTGCCCCGGCGGATCTACCCCCCTAGATTTCTCCGCGCAAGGGTGCACCAATGTACCTTTTCATTCTTTTAGGTTTGTTTAGGACATATACACATGGAGAACCAAGATTGGGACCGTTTGGTACATACACCCGCAGCTCGAGCCACTACTAGAAAAAGGGCAATCAGTGGCGCACCACTTTTACCCATCAGTGGCGCACTAGTGGTGCGCCACTACTATCACGCCACTGCTAACTTTTAGTAGTGGCGCACTAGTGGTGCGCCATTGCTATTTGGCTTAGCAGTGGCGCACTGCACTACTAGGAAAAAGCTATTCAGTGGCGCACCACTTTTACCCATCAGTGGCGCACTAGTGGTGCGCCACTTATCACGCCACTGCTAACTTTTAGTAGTGGCGCACTAGTGGTGCGCCATTGCTATTTGGCTTAGTGGCGCACCAGTAGTGCGCCACTACTAGCTTCATGGTGCGCCACTCCTAAACGTCTGAGGTGCGCCACTGGATAGAAAAAAGGTGCGCCACTACTAAAATTTGAAATTTCTAGATCTGGATCTGGATCAGGATCTGGATCTGGATCTGGATCTGGCACATTTCGTTTCGAATTTTTTTGGCTCGTTATTTTTTCTCGTTCTTGTTGCTAGAATTATTTGTGCAATGTTCATTCTCATTTTTCTTAGCCTAGCCGCCGGTGATGATGGATGAGGGACATAGGAGAGGTGAAGAGAGGTGAGGAGATGTAGGAGAGGATGAACAAGAGGACGAGGAGGTCGCCGGAAAGGAGGAGAGGAGAGGAGGAGGTCGCCGGAGTGAAAGGAGGAGAGGAGAGGAGGAGGTCGCCGGAGTGAAAGGAGGAGGAGAGGAGGAGGTCGCCGGAGTGAAAGGAGGAGAGGAGAGGAGGAGGTCGCCGGAGTGAAAGGAGGAGAGGAGAGGAGGAGGTCGCCGGTGAAAGGAGGAGAGGAGAGGAGGAGAGAGGAGAGGAGGAGGAGAGGAGAATGAAAGCAGTAGAATGTGGAGGAGGAGGAGGGAGGAGGGAGGAGGGGGTTAAGTGGCCGGCTCCTCCCATTTTGAATTTCGTGGGCGGGAAGCTTAGCAGTGGCGCACCAAGGCATGGGTGCGCCACCGCTATTTTTTTCTATTTTTTGAAATTTTTTCATCAAAATCTAAAACCTGAAAAAAGTCCTGTTTCTGTTTTCCAATTGACGAATCCATTTTTTGTCCAAACGGCCGTAGGCCGTTGAATTCGAATAGGAAATTTCGTAGATCGATTTTGATATAAAAAAGTTTTTCATCGGAGGTCGTATGCAACCAGAAATCCCGTTTTACCGAAACATGACGCCATTTTGCATAATACATCGAAATTCAAATTTTCAAAGTTTCACTAAAACTAGATCACATATTACATGGGCATCTCGAAGGATTTTATTTTTTGAAATTTCTATCTATTTCTTTGCTTGGTGCGCCACTACTAAGTGATGCCCAAACATGTCCATCATCCCCTTTACATAGCAATGGCGCACCATGTAGAGGTGCGCCACTGCTACATAAAATAGCTGTGGCGCACCTCTACATGGTGCGCCATTGCTATGTATAAGGCTGGGTCAAACCCATGGTCAAACTTAGTGGTGGCGCACCACAGAAGAGGTGCGCCACTACTACATTTTTATAGTGGCCCACCACTTTCCGGTGCGCCACTGCTAAGTAGTAGTGGCGCACTGCCCTCCTGGTGCGCCACTAACACCCATCTTACAGCTAGGCCTTTTCCTAGTAGTGAGGTAGTGCGCCACTACTAGCTTCATGGTGCGCCACTCCTAAACGTCTGAGGTGCGCCACTGGATAGAAAAAAGGTGCGCCACTACTAAAATTTGAAATTTCTAGATCTGGATCTGGATCGGGATCTGGATCTGGATCTGGCACATTTTGTTTCGAATTTTTTTGGCTCGTTATTTTTTCTCGTTCTTGTTGCTAGAATTATTTGTGCAATGTTCATTCTCATTTTTCTTAGCCTAGCCGCCGGTGATGATGGATGAGGGACGTAGGAGAGGTGAAGAGAGGTGAGGAGATGTAGGAGAGGATGAACAAGAGGATGAAGGCCAGGGTAATGGAGGCTAGAGGGTCGCCGGAGGGTCGTCGGAGAGTAAGGTCACCGGAGGTCACCATAGTGGAGGAGCTCGCCGGAAAGTAAGGTCACCGGAGCTCGACATAGTGGAGGAGGTCGCCGGAGTGAAAGGAGGAGAGGAGAGGAGGAGGTCGCCGGAGTGAAAGGAGGAGAGGAGAGGAGGAGAGCAGGAGGAGGAGAGCAGGAGAATATGTGGAGGAGGAGGGAGGAGGGGGTTAAGTGGCCGGCTCCTCCCATTTTGAAATTCGTGGGCGGGAAGCTTAGCAGTGGCGCACCAAGGCATGGGTGCGCCACCGCTATTTTTTTTCTATTTTTTGCCCAAAATCTAAAACCTGAAAAAAGTCCTGTTTCTGTTTTGAATTTGACGAATCCATTTTTTCTCGAAACGGCCGTAGGCCGTTGAATTCGAATAGGAAATTTCGCGTAGATCGATTTTGATATAAAAAAGTTTTTCATCGGAGGTCGTATGCAACCAGAAAACCCGTTTTACCGAAAGATGACGCCATTTTGCATAATATATCAAAATTCATTTTTTTCAATTTTCACTAAACCTAGATGACATATTACATGGGCATTTCAAAGGATTTAATTTTTTGAATTTTCTATCTATTTCTTTTATTTTTTGCTACATAAAATAGTTGTGGCGCACCTCTGCACGGTGCGCCATTGCTATGTATAAGGCTGGGTCAAACCCATGGTCAAACTTAGTGGTGGCGCACCTCCTGCGCCACTACTGTTTGAGTGTTGGGCCTCCAGAGAGATTTGTAGAACAGCAGCAAGTTTTTCCTTAAGTGGATCACCCAAGGTTTATCGAACTCAGGAGGAAGAGGTCAAAGATGTCCCTCTCATGCAACCCTGCAACCACAAAGCAAGAAGTCTCTTGTGTCCCCAACACACCTAATAGGTGCACTAGTTCAAGAGATAGTGAAATACAGGTGGTATAAATAAGTAGTAGCAACAAGACCAGAAAAGTGCTTTGCCCAGACAAGAAAACAAAGAGTAACGCAGTAGTAACGCAAGAAACAAGAAAGCAGCGATAGCGTATTTAGGAACAAGGCCTAGGGATTAGACTTTCACTAGTGGACACTCTCAACATTGATCACATAATGAATAGATAAATGCATACTCTACACTCTTGTTGGATGATGAACACCATTGCGTAGGATTACACGAACCCTCAATGCCGGAGTTAACAAGCTCCACAATTCAATGTTCATATTTAAATAACCTTAGAGTGCATGAAAGATCAACACGACTAAACCAAGTACTAACATAGCATGCACATTGTCACCTTCACACTATGTAGGAGGAATAGATCACATCAATACTATCATAGCAATAGTTAACTTCATAATCTACAAGAGATCATAATCATAGCCTACGCCAAGTACTAACACGGATGCACACACTGTCACCATTACACCGTGCAGGAGGAATAAAACTACTTTAATAACATCACTAGAGTAGCACATAGATAAATTGTGATACAAAACACATTGCAATCATAAAGAGATATAAATAAGCACTTCACTATGCCATTCATAACAGTGAATAAGTATTCTGTGAAATATAGCCTAAGAGACCCACACGGTGCACACACTGTCACCTTTACACACGTGGGACAAGGAGTCTCCGGAGATCACATAAGTAAAATTCACTTGACTAGCATAACGACATCTAGATTACAAGCATCATCATATGAATCTCAATCATGTAAGGCAGCTCATGAGATTATTGTATTGAAGTACATAGAGAGAGATGAACCACATAGCTACCGGTACAGCCCCGAGCCTCGATGGAGAACTACTCCCTCCTCATGGGAGACAGCAGCGTTGATGGAGATGGCGGTGGTGTCGATGGAGGAGCCTTCCGGGGCACTTCCCCATCCCGGCGGCGTGCCGGAACAGAGAGTCCTGTCCCCCAGATCTTGGCTTCGCGATGGCGGCGGCTCTGGAAGGTTTCTCGTACCGTGGCTTTTTCGTATCGAGGTTTTAGGTCCAGGGGCTTTATATAGGCGAAGAGGCGGCGTCAGGAGGTCGAAGGGGCGACCACACTATAGGGCGCGGCCGTGGCTGGGCCGCGCCAGCTATGCTCGTGGGCTGTGGCCCCCTCCGCCCTCTCGTGTGTTCTGGATGCTTCCGGGGATTCTAAGATCTTTGGCGTTGATTTCTTCCGATTCCGAGAATATTTCCTTACTAGGATTTCTGAAACCAAAAACAGCAGAAAACAAGAACTGGCACTTCGGCATCTTGTTAATAGGTTAGTTCCAGAAAACACATAAATATGACATAAAGTGTGCATAAAACATGTAGATATCATCAACAATGTGGCATGGAACATAAGAAATTATCGATACGTCGGAGACGTATCAGCATCCCAAGCTTAGTTCCCCGTCCCGAGCAGGTAAACGATAACAAAGATAATTTCTGGAGTGACATGCCATCATAACCTTGATCATACTATTTGTAAGCATATGTAGTGAATGCAGCGATCAAAACAATGGTAAATGACATGAGTAAACAAATGAATCATAAAGCAAAGACTTTTCATGAATAGTACTTAAAGACAAGCATCAATAAGTCTTGCATAAGAGTTAACTCATAAAGCAATAATTCAAAGTAAAAGTATTGAAATAACATAAAGGAAGATGAAGTTTGAGCGGTTGCTTTCAACTTATAACATGTATATCTCATGGATATTGTCAACATAGAGTAATATAATAAATGCAATATGCAAGTATGTAAGAATCAATGCAAAGTTCACATAAGTGTTTGCTTCTTGAGGTGGAGAGAGATAGGTGAACTGACTCAACAATAAAAGTAAAAGAATGGTCCTTCAAAGAGGAAAGCATCGATTGCTATATTTGTGCTAGAGCTTTGATTTTAAAAACAAGAAACAATTTTGTCAACGGTAGTAATAAAGCATATGTATCATGTAAATTATATCTTACAAGTTGCAAGCCTCATGCATAGTATACTAATAGTGCCCGCACCTTGTCCTAATTAGCTTGGACTACCGGATCATCGCAATGCACATGTTTTAACCAAGTGTCACAAAGGGGTACCTCTATGCGCCTGTACAAAGGTCTAAGGAGAAAGCTCGCATTGGATTTCTCGCTATTGATTATTCTCAACTTAGACATCCATACCGGGACAACATAGACAACAGATAATGGACTCCTCTTTTATGCATAAGCATGTAGCAACAATTATTTTTCTCATATGAGATTGAGGATATATATCCAAACTGAAACTTCCACCATGGATCATGGCTTTAGTTAGCGGCCCAATGTTCTTCTCTAACAATATGCATGCTCTAACCATAAGGTGGTAGATCGCTCTTACTTCAGACAAGACGAACATGCATAGCAACTCACATGATATTCAACAAAGAGTAGTTGATGGCATCCCCAGTGAACATGGTTATCGCACAACGAGCAACTTAATAAGAGATAAAGTGCATAAGTACATATACAATACCACAATAGTTTTTAGGCTATTTGTCCCATGAGCTATATATTGTAAAGGTGAATGATGGAATTTTAAAGGTAGCACTCAAGCAATTTACTTTGGAATGGCGGAGAAATACCATGTAGTAGGTAGGTATGGTGGACACAAATGGCATAGTGGTTGGCTCAAGGATTTTGGATGCATGAGAAGTATTCCCTCTCGATACAAGGTTTAGGCTAGCAAGGTTATTTGAAACAAACACAAGGATGAACGCAGCAAAACTCACATAAAAGACATATTGTAAACATTATAAGACTCTACACCGTCTTCCTTGTTGTTCAAACTCAATACTAGAAATTATCTAGACTTTAGAGAGACCAAATATGCAAACCAAATTTTAGCATGCTCTATGTATTTCTTCATTAATGGGTGCAAAGCATATGATGCAAGAGCTTAAACATGAGCACAACAATTGCCAAGTATCACATTATCCAAGACATTTTAGCAATTTACTACATGTATCATTTTCCAATTCCAACCATATAACAATTTAACGAAGAAAAAACTTCGCCATGAATATTATGAGTAGAACCTAAGGACATACTTGTCCATATGCTACAGCGGAGCGTGTCTCTCTCCCACAAAGTGAATGCTAGGATCCATTTTATTCAAACAAAACAAAACAAAAACAAACCGACGCTCCAAGAAAAGCACATAAGATGTGATGGAATAAAAATATAGTTTCGGGAGGAACCTGATAATGTTGTCGATGAAGAAGGGGATGCCTTGGGCATCCCCAAGCTTAGATGCTTGAGTCCTCTTGAAATATGCAGGGATGAACCACCAGGGCATCCCCAAGCTTAGAGCTTTCACTCTCCTTGATCATGTTGTATCATCTCCCTCTCTTGATCCTTGAAAACTTCCTCCACACCAAACTTAGAACAACTCATTAGAGGGTTAGTGCACAATCAAAATATACATGTTCAGAGGTGACATAATCATTCTTAAAACTTCTGGACATTGCACAAAGCTACTGAAAGTCAATGGAATCGAAATATCCATCGAACATAACAAAACTGGCAATGCGAAATAAAAGGCAGAATCTGTCAAAAACAGAACAGTTCGTATTGACGAATTTTATTGAGGCACCAGACTTGCTCAAATGAAAATGCTCAAATTGAATGAAAGTTGCGTACATATCCGAGGATCACTCACGTAAATTGGCATAATTTTCTGAGTTACCTACAGAGAATTTTGCCTAGATTCGTGACAGCAAAGAAATCTGTTTCTGCGCAGTAATCCAAATCTAGTATGAACTTTTCTATCAACGACTTTACTTGGCACAAAAAAACACAAAACTAAGATAAGGAGAGGTTGCTACAGTAGTAAACAACTTCCAAGACACAAATATAAAACAAAGTACTGTAGCAAAATAACACATGGGTTATCTCCCAAGAAGTTCTTTCTTTATAGCCATTAAGATGGGCTCAGCAGTTTTAATGATCCATTCGCGGAAATAATATTTGAAGCAAAAGAGAGCTTCAAGAGGCAAATTCAAAACAAATTTAAGTCTAACATGCTTCCTATGAAGAGGAATCTTGTACACAAATGAATTCATGAAGAACAAAGTGACAAGCATAAGAGGATAAAACACGAGCAACTTCAAGATTCTCAACATAAAGAGGGGAAACTTAATATTATTAAGATGCATATAACCATATTTCCCTCTCTCATAATAAATTTCAGTAGCATCATTGATGAAATCCACAATATACCCATCACTTAAAACATTCTTATCATGGTTCATATGCATAGAAGTATCATTAAATTTGGCATAAGAAGAGTTATTCTCATTAATAGTAATTGGAGCAAGATTATTATCAAGAATTTGAACATGGTAAACAAGTTGCATATTAAAAGAATTGTTTTTGGTAATCCAATCATGACTATGACAAGTTTCATAAGGATAGTTATAACCTATATCATAGCATTCTTTATAATAATCATCAAAGATCGGAGGCACAGTGTCATCATAAGAAATAGAATAGTTATCTTTCACAATCGGTTTATCTATGACCATACCATCATTGTTATTAGAAGGAGTTGTATCAAGAACATAATGACCAGTAGCAAAAGGATTTTCAAACACCTCTTCCCCAAGCTTAGAGCTTTCTATATCATTATGGGAGGAAGCATGGATAGCACTGACACTATGGCAATTATTATCATCATCATTTTCAGAATTAGTTTCCCAGAGATTTGCAATATCAAAAGTAGTGTGCTCATTCAAATCATGATTGCTAATGTATGTAAAGGGCATAGGAAGATCATCGTATTCAGATTCATTATCACAATAATCATTAGGAGCAACATACTTACGGTTACCTAGCGTTATCTCATTCACGCGGGGATACGCCGTTACCTCTTTCTTTTTATTCTCCTTCTTCTTCTTCGTTCCCTTTTTCTTCTTCTTCTTCTCTTCCTTCTCCTCGTTCCCTTCTTTAGGAGGAAGAGGCTTGAAGGGTGGCTTGTCCGCATAACCTGATTTACTTTCAGAAACAATAGAAGAAACTTGGGAGGATCCCTCCTTTTCATTAATTAGTTGAAAACACACAGCGGTCCTATCATATTTTGGCAAGGTGTCATCTTCTAAAATATTTTGTATGTAAGTATTTGTATGGCTATTATCAATGCAATAAGAAAAACACCCATGCAGGACATCATCAATATCAAGATCACTCATATGTAACAAAGAGATTTTTCTCGACAGTTCTTCACACCCCAAAAATAAAGTAAGTTCATCATGCTGATTAGGAGTAATTTCATTATCACAATACAAATTCGCAGCACTCATTGGGTTCAAATTATCATTGGAGGAGCATTGAAAATTAAAATGACCCACTTCATGGCAAACTTCACAAATAAAAGGATAGACGGCACAAACTTTTTTACCAAGATCATCTAAAGCCCTAAACCACTTTCTAGTTTTTTCATTAGCATGATGGATACAATATTCATCTTTGATTTGATTAATTCCACAAGGTCTATGTATTCCACAAAAATTAACATGCTTATAAGAAATAGCATTCTTAGGAGTTTGAGCATGCTTATTGCAATAATTAACAACAATTTCATTCTTCATGCAAGCCTCTTTAAAAGGTTCATGATACTTATCAAAATTCTTTTTAGGCAATTCAAAATGAAAAGCAAAGGCTTTATAAAGATTTGCAGCAACTTGAGAGTCAAGACCATAAGTAGCACTCATATTTCGAAATTTATCGGTATCCATAAAAGCTTCAATGCATTCATAATCATAATTTATACCTGACTCTTTACCTTTGTCGTTCTCCCAATCTTCAGTGTTCTCCTGAATCCGATTAAGAAGGTCCCATTTAAACTCTTCTTTGTTGCGTGTGAATGATCCAGAACAAGAAGTATCCAGCAAGGTTTTATCTTGAAAAGAAAGTCTTGCATAGAAATTATCAATGATGATATTACCAGGAAGCTCATGATTGGGGCATTTGAGCATTAAAGACTTCAATCCCTCCCATGGTTGGGCAATACTCTCTCCATCATGAGGCCAGAAATTATATATGCGGTTTCGGTCTTTGTGAATTTCACTTGGAGGATATAATTTAGAATAAAATAGAGGCACAATATCCTTCCAATCAAGAGAATGCCCATCCTTCAGCAGTTTATACCAATGCGCCGCTTTACCAGACAACGACATAGAGAATAATTTCTTCTTCACTTCATCCATAGAGATACCTGCACACTTGAATAACCCGCATAATTCATGCAAAAAGAGTAAATGATCTCCAGGATGGACAGTTCCATCCCCTTCATAGCGGTTATCCACAACACGTTCAATAATTTTCATAGGGATTTTATATGGAATACTTTCAGTAGGTGCATTTAAAATATCATAAGCATCATTAGAGTTATTGCATATGGGAGATAAAGTATTATCAGAGCAAATTTTCTCCCCTAAAGATGGGAAGCTAAAAAGATCACAAAAACTAGCTTCCCCAAGCTTAGACTTCTCCATAGCATTAGCAGTAATTGCATTCATACTAATAACATCGCTACTAGCATGCAAATAAGGTTCCATAGGTTTTTAATTTTCGCATCAAACAATTCTAAATCAGGAAAAAGATTAAAAAGCTCACCAATTTTTTTGTTGTTTTCCATTATGCCTAACTAGTGAAAATAAAAACAAGAAACAAAAAGATGCAATTGCAGGATCTAAAGGAGATAGCTTCGAGCACTCACACACCGGCAACGGTGCTAGGAAATAGCTTAGTAGTCGGAGGATGTGAATACCTTTTACCTTACCTCCCCGGCAACGGCGCCAGAAAATAGCTTGATGTCTACGCCCCCCTCCTTTTCCTGTAGACAGTTGATACGTCTCCAACGTATCGATAATTTCTTATGTTCCATGCCACATTATTGATGTTATCTACATGTTTTATGCACACTTTATGTCATATTCGTGCATTTTCTGGAACTAACCTATTAACAAGATGCCGAAGTGCCAGCTTGTTTTCTCTGTTTTGGTTTCAGAAATCCTAGTAACGAAATATTCTCGAAATTGGACGAAATCAACGCCCGGGTCCTATTTTGCCACGAAGCTGAAGTCCGAAGAGAAGTGGGGCCACGAGGTGGCCACACCCTAGGCGGCGGCCCCCCTGGCCGCGCGGCCCTGTGTGGGGCCCCGTGCCGCCCCCGACCTGCCCTTCCGCCTACTTAAAGCCTCCGTCGCGAAACCCCCCAGACCGAGAGCCACGATACGGAAACCTTCCGAGACGCCGCCGCCGATCCCATCTCGGGGGATCCAGGAGATCGCCTCCGGCACCCGCCGGAGAGGGGATTCATCTCCCGAGGACTCTACGCCGCCAAGTCGCCTCCGGGAGTGATGAGTGAGTAGTCTACCCTGGACTATGGGTCCACAGGTAGCTAGATGGTTGTCTTCTCCCCATTGTGCTTCATTGTCGGATCTTGTGAGCTGCCTAACATGATCAAGATCATCTATCTGTAATTCTATATGTTGCGTTTGTTGGGATCCGATGAATAGAGAATACTTGTTATGTTGATTATCAAAGTTATGTCTATGTGTTGTTTATGATCTTGCATGCTCTCCGTTATTAGTAGATGCTCTGGCCAAGTTGTCAACACCCGGATTTTTAAGTCCAGATGCCTATTATGCCATTCATCGCAATCCCAGGAATATTGTTTTTGCAGACATAATAGATTGATATCACAACACATCATTCATTACATACCATAATCGTCTTACAAATAAAGGATCACATGATCCAGTCTCATTACAATAATAGAAGTTCTATTTATTCATTACATAACACATAGGAAGCGAAAGTAGCGTAGTAGTAGTCCATCTATTCCACAGGCAACTGTTGACGTCAAGAGTGATCCTAGTTGTCGTAGAGTCCTCTGTCCTTCTTCCGGGTTCTGGTACTCCTCTTCATAGTCCGGCCATTTGAATAGCAGGGACACAGCCATGAGTACTTTAAAGTACTCGCAAACTAATACTAAGGTAAATGCTATCAACTATAGTAAGGGGGTTCTAAGCTCTAGTTTCATTTGCATAAAGCCAGTTTATATTTCGTAAACACTTTAATAATCAAAACTCTTCATTTGCTCAACTAACTCAAGTGGGAACATTAGTGTCATTCCCACAACTCAGGTTGTGATTCAAAGTCAAAGTCACCTTTCAATTCAAATCACAAGTCACCATTCATATTTTTAGAAAAGTTCTGATGACGGAACAGTATGGCCTTCCAACTGTCCATGACCGAGGACGTGGCTATTCGAATAGGTTTAACTCTGCAGAGGTTGTACACTTGTGCCACAACAATTGCAATAGTTCAGGAGTAACTGGCCCTGATTTATCGTACGCAGTACGCGAACTACCAATCCTAACCTTTCATTTACATACTCTAGTATAGGCACCTCTCCCCATGAGCTTGGCCTCCCGGTGAAAACCGCAGTCAACCCGGGAACTGCACAGGGCTTGGGCCGGACATTCACCTCATTTCACGTCATTTCGTATCGTTGTGTTTGTTGTAGAGGCAGCCTTCGGCCTAACCCCGATGACGCTTGTTCAGAGGGAACCCATACTAAAGCACATAAATTTCTAGTTAAGCCCTTACCCATATTGGGTATTGTGGGGGTACTTGTAAAATTGGAATGGTATCGCATCCGAACCCAACCATCAGTTTTTGTAAAATTCACCAAGTCATTCACCAGTCATATTCACCTTCAAAATCTCTCAATAGAATGACTCATCATTCCAAGGTTTTCCAAGTCATTTCAATTCACAAGTTCCCAACTAGAGTAGTCACTTTTGATATTGAGCACTAGCAACTAGTCCTGAGGGGTGCTAAGTATCTTGGAGCTTGCTAGGCTAAGTGTGATTCTCTTGTACTACTCTATAATTCAACCAAGTGAATCATAAACCAAAAAGTAACTTTGATAAATAAAATCAAGTAAAGCTTGTAAAGTAAAAACTTGGGATAGGTTCATAAAGTAAAATGTAATGGTGCCTTGCTCTTGTAGAGCTTTGCACAAGGGAACCTTGCAAGAGTGTTAGCTTGCAACATTATAACTTGCATTAGTCTAGCTTGCCTTGATTGGTGAGGTGATCAAAGTTTTCTGGCTCTTCCTCCTGGTAGAATACCTCCTCCTCTTGATAGTCTCCGGTACTAGCGTCTATAAATGAATACGAGGATACAATCACCAAACAACACTTAGGCAATCTTTCACTAGCCTTAATGGCTCACACAATTGATCTAGTATCACTACTTAACATCTATTTATACATTAAGCTAGGGTTTCCTTATTTAATAATAGGAAAATAATTTCCTCTCATTGGAAGTTGAAATTTGGGTTTCTCTTGGTTTGGAGAAATAATTTCCTCTCATTGAATCTTCTTAAGATTTAATTTCTCTTATGAATAATATATGACCTAGGTTGACCAAAGTCAACCTCTTCATACTTATCATTTGAGAAAGATGATTTAAATGAGGTTCCATACCTCATGCAATTTTAATACTAACATGGTAGTGATTTAATGCCACCAATTAACTCAATATGAGAGTGTATAGACCATGGTCACTACCTCATGTTGAATTAATTGAGAACAAGATTTAAATGAGAGGAATACCTCTCATATGATTTAACACATAGTTGTAACTAATTTAAAAACTACTATTGAGGTGATTTAATATTCTCAATAACCAGGGATGATCCCATGTTGACCAAGGTCAACACTTCACACTTAGTATTTGAGAAAATGGGTTTAAATGAGATTCATCATCTCATGTGAATTAAATAATCATGGCAAATGTAAATACTTTTTAGATTTAAAAAATCTACAAGTGAGCAAGTATGAGCCTAAGCATTTAAAGGTCAACACATTACTTCATATCACTTGTGAGAATGAGGTAAATGAGGTGCTACACCTCATAGATTTAAAATTCTAAAATTTGGATAAAGTTTAAATGAGCTAGTATTGACTACATAGCCAATTTTTGAATCTAGCCCATGATCATGAACAGAACCTATATCATATTTTTACATAATAAATTAGAGTTTGTTAAATGTGGATTATTGCAATTGGATTCACTTCAAAATTCAATGTGGTTGATTTTTAAGATTTATTTGAATACAGAAAAGTATCTGTTTTGTTATTTTTGCTTTTCAAAAACTACACAAGGTATGGGGTTGATTCCAGTGGGGTTAGTTAGAGCAAATCATAAGCTTTCTAGAACATTTTGATTTACTAAATTTGAGTTTGTAGAATTTGAACTATTCAAATTATAGGACAGACCAGTATTGAATTTAAACCACAAAAGAATTAAACGAATTTGAATTCTGGGCTTTAGGCGGGAAAGTAAACGGGCTAAACTGAGGAAACAGCGCTGGGCCGGCCCGGTAACGCTTCAGCGCGCCGCGGGCCAACTGACATGGTGGGGCCTGCGTGTCAGTCTCTATTTTACACCGAAACGGTATCCACTCACTTGAGCCGTGCGATCAGACGCTGATCCGACGGTCGACCGTCGTCGTCGTCGCCGGGGGAGGAGGCTTGCAGCGCCGGCGAGGTAGGGGGTCGGCGGCGCGACGGAGGCTCCCGCGGGGCTCCGCTGGGTGTGCGGCGAGGTTGTCGAGGACGAGGAGTCGACTGGTACCGTCGGCGGAGCTCGGGGCGGCGTGAATCGGCGATGGTGATGTGCGGACTCCGGCGGCCGTCGGCTTCGAATTGGAGTAACTCCGGTGAAATTGGGAAGGGAGAGGTGGTCAAGGAGATCAAGGAGAAGGAGGGGAGCAGGTTCTGTGTGGAGAAGGGAGGCTGAAATGGCCTCTATTTATAGGACGGAAGGTGACCGTGGGGTGCTGTGGAGGTCGTCCATGGCGCGGCCGTCTGGAGCGGTGAAGGGGCAAGGTAGGGGTCGCGCGAGGTAGGTGATGACTAGGCGAGGCTAGAGAGCGTGCTGGCGTGGCCAATGATGGTCTGAGGCGTGCTAGCATCGTGGCCGTCCTCGCAGTACCGGCGCGGCAGAACTCAGATCATTGCGACGGTGACGAGGCTCCCGCAAGCTATTGATCATGTCCAGTAGGTAGCTGGTGCCGAGGGCCGTGCGTGTGCAAAGTGAGAGAGGGGTAGGCGGACGAGGGCGACGGGTCGACGGCGTGCTCTGGCGCGTCCAGGGTTGGGTCAGGGCGCGGTCACCGCGTGCCTGGCACGTCCTGGGCGTGTCTGGGCACGCTTTGTTCAATGGCGTGGTCGAGCGTCGCTGGGGCGTGTACCGTCGAGGTACTGGAGGGGTATAGATGCTCCAGGACAAGGAGAGGCGCCAAGATGGTGGCCAGAGAGGAGGGTTGCGTGTGTGTGTGCATGCTCACGGCATGAGCAAAGTCTTGGCATTTCTCCAACTTAAACAACCGATGCAAGTACTGGGCTTGGTGTAGGGGTGATAGGGGAGCAATGATCATCCAGAAATAAAGGTAGTTTAGGCAAAGATCCAGAGGATAATAGCATGTCTCTTATTTGCCAAATGATGCCTGCAATGTGTTCGACTAAATGGCCGCAAGAAACTTCTTTTCAAAATTTGAAATTCTTTTTGGTGCACTTCATTTATATAAATAGAGAAAGGGTTTTGTGGTGGTGGTGGTCATTTTGGTGAAGTTTTGTGAGATTTCAAAAAGTGTGTCATCTTCTCTTTATTTCAAAGTCCTCACTTGTCCATTCTATTCTGGTCAACCTAGTCAACTTCAGCAGATGGTCAACATGGAAGTTGTTGACCTTGACTTGGTCTTGGATGACATGGTCATAGTTGACCAAGTTTAGTTGAAGAAAAGTCAAATGCAGGGGGGTAAAGTAGGGAAGATTTTATAAATGGGTCATATGACCATTATCACATGTATGTGAGTTTGGAAATTTCCTTTGATTTGATTCTTGTTTCTTTGATGCAAATGTGTTTGTTTATCATATATAAGTATTCTACAAGCAAGAGATCAAGCAATGGTGGCCTTGGTTGAAGATTTGCAAATTGGGCTAAGTGTATGTGAGTGAAATTTGGGGATTTTCTCACTATGTGATTTCTCTTCATTTGAATTGACTTTGGTTGACTCTAATGTGATTCTTATTGGTTTAGAAACATTTTCAAACCATTGAATCCATTTCAAAAGGTCTTGGTCAAAGGTTTGCAAAAATGGCCATAACACATAAGAGGGGATGTGTCACTTTTTATTATTTTTGTAAAGTGTTGATCTTGCTTCACTTGGACATGGGTTAGGGTCAATTTAGAGTTATGTGAAGTTTAGAAAAGGTTGCACACCATTGGGTCAAGGTTTAAAGTCATAGGGCAAGAATTGGGTATTATGGCTATGTGTCACATATGCCTCTATGCATATGTTGCATTTCATTTTAAATTTGACTTGACTTGACCCCTTTGGTGTTGTTGAGTGTTGAAATGGTATATGGAAGTGATCCAACCATTCACAACAAGTCCTAGGGTCAAAGATCTCAAATTCACAAATTTGCTATTTTACTCTCATATGCCTCTATGGCATTTTTAGTTTCTTTTTATTTTCTTTGGAAACCACTTGGATTAGGTTTGATAAACCTTAGATAAGGTGTATGAAGGTTTTCCAAACCTCTAAGAAAGTAGAAAGCTTAGGGTAAAGTTTTGTAAAAATAGCCATAGGCACATATGCCTTTTTCTTATTTAATTTCCTTTTATTCTATTTTAACTAGGGTGGTGAAAAGAGGGATGAGGTTTAGGGTTTAGTGTGGTTCACAATGGTTCACCACCATTTAGCATAATTAAAAAGGTAGGGTTCAAGATTTACCTATTAGGGCTATATGCCCCCATATGTCTTCTATTTTATTTTGGTTTCTCAAAACAGATCCAAATGATTTTTGGAGAAGATTAGGGTTTAAGGTTTTCTTATTTGATTTCTTTCTCTTTTATTTTATTTGGTTGTGATCTTCACTTGATCACTTTAGGGTTTTAGGGTTTAGTACATAAGCATAATAACACTCATCATGGCAAAGGACAAGATTTAAACAAGATCTACATGTATCAATCTTATTTAATAAAAGTTTTTGTTGGTTCCAAAATTTGGAACTAGGGAAATTCATTTGTTTTGTTTTGAAATTCTTGGGATGTTACAAACCCTTCCTTTAACAAATCTCGTCCCGAGATTTTAAGAAAAGTTAGGTTCCTAAGAGATTGAGCATTTAACATGGACATACTTTAGCCAGGTCTTAGGTGCTTCATGGCAGGCAGGTTAGTTGTTGTTACAGTTCCTTCTTGCAGGCACGTTGTTGTCAGCAGGGCCCAGCGGCAACTGGCAAGCTTTTTGGGGCACTCGTTGAGAAGTGACCCACAACTCCACACTCATAGCAATTGACGGTGGACTTGTCTTTGGGGATGAGGGGGGTAGCATTGCTTCCAGTCCTTGGGGCAGTATTTGTGTTGTTGTTGTTTCCATGGTTGTTGCTGTTGTTGGGGTGGTTGTTGTTGTTGTGGTTGTTGTTGTTGTGGTTGCCTCCGGTCTTCGGGGGTCCTCCGTTGTTGTTGGTGTAGTTGGGGCGATAACTCTGAGCAGGGGGCTTGTTGTATCTTGGGTTGAATCCTCCAGAGGAGTTGTTGCGGTACTTCTGGGTATGGTGGGGTCCATTCTGGTTCATCATTCTTCTCTTGCGATTCTCGTTGGCTTGATGCAGCTTTCCTTCCATCTGTATGGCTGAGTCTACAAGAGCTTCCAAGTCAGCGAACGGAATGTTCACTAACACAGTTTGCATCTCGTCGTGCAGTCCGTTCAGAAATCTTTCCTTTCTCTTCTCATTGGTGTCGGTCTCATCCGGGGCATACCTTGACAGAGTGAGAAACCTGTCGCGGTATTCCACCACGGACATCCTTCCTTGCTTGAGTTCACGGAACTCGTCTCTCATCTTCTTGATCAGTCCTTGGGGCACATGGTACTTGCTAAACTTCAGCTTGAAGTCTTCCCATGTCATCTGTCCCGCATTCATTGCACGGGCACTTGTCCACCAGGCTCGCAGGTCCTGACAGGTAGTGGGTGGCGGACATTTCTCTGCGGCTTCAACTCCCGCAACTCGAGGTTGTTCTCCATGGTCTGGAGCCATCATCACATCGAGGGCTCTTCGGTCTTGTTGAACATCGGAGGGTTGGTGTGTTGAAAGTTCTTCACTTCGATCCAGGGTGATCGTGGTTTCCATGGCCTTGATTGTTCCGAGCTAGTTGTTGCAGGTGCCGATGTTGGTGGCGCTCAGCCTCTCTTGACTTCTCGGTCTGCTATCATCGTCAGCTTGCATCATGGCATCCTGGGTGGCGTTGCGGGTTGGTGGGGCCATCTAAACATTGATGTAGATGATAAGATAAGAGGGAAATTTCTATGGTTTGTTTTGTTAAAGTTTAAAAAATTCACAAATTGAAATTTTGAGTAGTGTTGCGGGGGTAAAAACCAACAACACTTTTTCATTCATACCAAGCATCACATATTACAAATCTAACACACCGTTGGTTTGAAGAACCATTCATCGCTCTACGATACAAGGGGATCCTGATACAACTCACACCTACTATAGTGCTGGGGTGATACTACTCTTCCGGGGGATTCTTCTTCTTCACGGGTGATGGCGGCGAGAGGCGAGTTGTCCAAATCCCTGCGGGTTTTGTACTGCTGAAGTCCTGAGGTGCTTCATAGGGGTTCATCTTTGGTTGTGGTGGGGGCATGGTCATCGGTCTTCCCATAGAGTCATGTCTTGGGTAGTAGATGAAACGAGTGCTCTTGATCTTGTCCTCATTTTGTCCACACAGACGGAACATTGCTTCTTGCATAGCTTTGTCTAGTCCTTCCTTCCAAGTGTTTCCCATTACAGAAAACCAGATGGTTTCCCATACCGGGGCATCTTCCTTCGTAGATCAGTAGAAACGTCCCACCGAGGTGGTTCTCCTAACTGAGCCTTGAGGGGTATTCCGAAGAACTCGGGATACGGGTGTCCCAGATAGTCCACTAGTTGCTTCAACTCTTTTTCGAACCTTAGTTCTCCTCCGTGACCAAGCTGATAGCACTCCCATTGGTACTTCATCTGTGAGTAATTAGGATAAGTAAGTTAGAGGAGTGTGTCAAAATTTTATGTAGTAGTATAAGAGAAAATAGAGCATAACTTTCTTATTTTGAAGCAGATCTCAAGGATAAGAGTGAGAATAAGTTTTTCACAAATATTCAGTTCTTTGGTTTTGAAACTAAGTTTTGCAGACGTCCATTCTAACTAAGGTCTCCTAAGGTCAACAATGGCCCGATACCAACTTGTCAACACCCGGATTTTTAAGTCCAGATGCCTATTATGCCATTCATCGCAATCCCAGGAATATTGTTTTTGCGAGACATAATAGATTGATATCACAACACATCATTCATTACATACCATAATCGTCTTATAAATAAAGGATCACATGATCCAGTCTCATTACAATAATAGAAGTTCTATTTATTCATTACATAACACATAGCGGAAGCGAAAGTAGCGTAGTAGTAGTCCATCTATTCCACAGCAATCGTTGACGCTGTGAGTGATCCGTCGAGACGTCCTGCTGTCCTTCTTCCCGGTTCTGGTACTCCTCTTCATAGTCGGCCATTTGAATAGCCAGGGACACAGCCATGAGTACTTTAAAGTACTGCAAACTAATACTAAGGTAAATGCTATCAACTATAGTAAGGGGGTTCTAAGCTCTAGTTTCATTTGCAAAAGCCAGTTTTATTTCAAACACTTTAATAATCAAAAACCTCATTTGCTCAACTAACTCCAGTGGGAACATTAGTGTCATTCCCACAACTCAGTTGTGATTCAAAGTCAAAGTCACCTTTCAATTCAAATCACAAGTCACCATTCATATTTTTAGAAAAGTTCTGATGACGGAACAATGGCCCTTCCAACTGTCCATGACCGAGGACGCGGCTATTCGAATAGGTTTAACTCTGCAGAGGTTGTACACTTGTGGCACAACAATTGTGCAATAGTTCGTCAGGTAACGATTGATTATCGATGCAGCGCGAACTACCAATCCTAACCTTTCATTTACATATAGTATAGGCACCTCTCCCCATGAGCTTGGCCTCCCGGTGAAAACCGCAGTCAACCGGGAACGCACAGGGCTTGGGCGGACATTCACCTCATTTCACGTCATTTCGTATCGTTGTGTTTGTTGTAGAGGCAGCCTTCGGCCTAACCCCGATGATGCTTGTTCAGAGGGAACCCATACTAAAGCACATAAATTTCTAGTTAAGCCCTTACCCATATTGGGTATTGTGGGGTACTTGTAAAATTGGAATGGTATCGCATCCGAACCCAACCATCAGTGTTTTTGTAAAATTCACCAAGTCATTCACCAGTCATATTCACCTTCAAAATCTCTCAATAGAATGACTCATCATTCCAAGGTTTTCCAAGTCATTTCAATTCACAAGTTCCCAACTAGAGTAGTCACTTTTGATATTGAGCACTAGCAACTAGTCCTGAGGGGTGCTAAGTATCTTGGAGCTTGCTAGGCTAAGTGTGATTCTCTTGTACTACTCTATAATTCAACCAAGTGAATCATAAATCAAAAAGTAACTTTGATAAATAAAAAAAATCAAGTAAAGCTTGTAAAGTAAAAACTTGGGATAGGTTCATAAAGTAAAATGTAATGGTGCCTTGCTCTTGTAGAGCTTTGCACAAGGGAACCTTGCAAGAGTGTTAGCTTGCAACATTATAACTTGCATTAGTCTAGCTTGCCTTGATTGGTGAGGTGATCAAAGTTTTCTGGCTCTTCCTCCTGGTAGAATACCTCCTCCTCTTGATAGTCTCCGGTACTAGCGTCTATAAATGAATACGAGGATACAATCACCAAACAACACTTAGGCAATCTTTCACTAGCCTTAATGGCTCACACAATTGATCTAGTATCACTACTTAACATCTATTTATACATTAAGCTAGGGTTTCCTTATTTAATAATAGGAAAATAATTTCCTCTCATTGGAAGTTGAAATTTGGGTTTCTCTTGGTTTGGAGAAATAATTTCCTCTCATTGAATCTTCTTAAGATTTAATTTCTCTTATGAATAATATATGACCTAGGTTGACCAAAGTCAACCTCTTCATACTTATCATTTGAGAAAGATGATTTAAATGAGGTTCCATACCTCATGCAATTTTAATACTAACATGGTAGTGATTTAATGCCACCAATTAACTCAATATGAGAGTGTATAGACCATGGTCACTACCTCATGTTGAATTAATTGAGAACAAGATTTAAATGAGAGGAATACCTCTCATATGATTTAACACATAGTTGTAACTAATTTAAAAACTACTATTGAGGTGATTTAATATTCTCAATAACCAGGGATGATCCCATGTTGACCAAGGTCAACACTTCACACTTAGTATTTGAGAAAATGGGTTTAAATGAGATTCATCATCTCATGTGAATTAAATAATCATGGCAAATGTAAATACTATTTAGATATAAAAAATCTACAAGTGAGCAAGTATGTGCCTAAGCATTTAAAGGTCAACACATTACTGCATATCACTTGTGAGAATGAGGTAAATGAGGTGCTACACCTCATAGATTTAAAATTCTAAAATTTGGATAAAGTTTAAATGAGCTAGTATTGACTACATAGCCAATTTTTGAATCTAGCCCATGATCATGAACAGAACCTATATCATATTTTTACATAATAAATTAGAGTTTGTTAAATGTGGATTATTGCAATTGGATTCACTTCAAAATTCAATGTGGTTGATTTTTAAGATTTATTTGAATACAGAAAAGTATCTGTTTTGTTATTTTTGCTTTTCAAAAACTACACAAGGTATGGGGTTGATTCCAGTGGGGTTAGTTAGAGCAAATCATAAGCTTTCTAGAACATTTTGATTTACTAAATTTGAGTTTGTAGAATTTGAACTATTCAAATTATAGGACAGACCAGTATTGAATTTAAACCACAAAAGAATTAAACGAATTTGAATTCTGGGCTTTAGGCGGGAAAGTAAACGGGCTAAACTGAGGAAACAGCGCTGGGCCGGCCCGGTAACGCTTCAGCGCGCCGCGGGCCAACTGACATGGTGGGGCCTGCGTGTCAGTCTCTATTTTACACCGAAACGGTATCCACTCACTTGAGCCGTGCGATCAGACGCTGATCCGACGGTCGACCGTCGTCGTCGTCGCCGGGGGAGGAGGCTTGCAGCGCCGGCGAGGTAGGGGGTCGGCGGCGCGACGGAGGCTCCCGCGGGGCTCCTCTAGGTGTGCGGCGAGGTTGTCGAGGACGAGGAGTCGACTGGTACCGTCGGCGGAGCTCGGGGCGGCGTGAATCGGCGATGGTGATGTGCGGACTCCGGCGGCCGTCGGCTTCGAATTGGAGTAACTCCGGTGAAATTGGGAAGGGAGAGGTGGTCAAGGAGATCAAGGAGAAGGAGGGGAGCAGGTTCTGTGTGGAGAAGGGAGGCTGAAATGGCCTCTATTTATAGGACGGAAGGTGACCGTGGGGTGCTGTGGAGGTCGTCCATGGCGCGGCCGTCTGGAGCGGTGAAGGGGCAAGGTAGGGGTCGCGCGAGGTAGGTGATGACTAGGCGAGGCTAGAGAGCGTGCTGGCGTGGCCAATGATGGTCTGAGGCGTGCTAGCATCGTGGCCGTCCTCGCAGTACCGGCGCGGCAGAACTCGGATCATTGCGACGGTGACGAGGCTCCCGCGAGCTAGTGATCATGTCCAGTAGGTAGCTGGTGCAGAGGGCCGTGCGTGTGCAAAGTGAGAGAGGGGTAGGCGGACGAGGGCGACGGGTCGACGGCGTGCTCTGGCGCGTCCAGGGTTGGGTCGGGGCGCGGTCACCGCGTGCCTGGCACGTCCTGGGCGTGTCTGGGCACGCTTTGTTCGGCCAATGGCGTGGTCGAGCGTCGCTGGGGCGTGTACCGTCGAGGTACTGGAGGGGTATAGATGCTCCAGGACAAGGAGAGGCGCCAAGATGGTGGCCAGAGAGGAGGGTTGCGTGTGTGTGTGCATGCTCACGGCATGAGCAAAGTCTTGGCATTTCTCCAACTTAAACAACCGATGCAAGTACTGGGCTTGGTGTAGGGGTGATAGGGGAGCAATGATCATCCAGAAATAAAGGTAGTTTAGGCAAAGATCCAGAGGATAATAGCATGTCTCTTATTTGCCAAATGATGCCTGCAATGTGTTCGACTAAATGGCCGCAAGAAACTTCTTTTCAAAATTTGAAATTCTTTTTGGTGCACTTCATTTATATAAATAGAGAAAGGGTTTTGTGGTGGTGGTGGTCATTTTGGTGAAGTTTTGTGAGATTTCAAAAAGTGTGTCATCTTCTCTTTATTTCAAAGTCCTCACTTGTCCATTCTATTCTGGTCAACCTAGTCAACTTCAGTAGAGATGGTCAACATGGAAGTTGTTGACCTTGACTTGGTCTTGGATGACATGGTCATAGTTGACCAAGTTTAGTTGAAGAAAAGTCAAATGCAGGGGGGTAAAGTAGGGAAGATTTTATAAATGGGTCATATGACCATTATCACATGTATGTGAGTTTGGAAATTTCCTTTGATTTGATTCTTGTTTCTTTGATGCAAATGTGTTTGTTTATCATATATAAGTATTCTACAAGCAAGAGATCAAGCAATGGTGGCCTTGGTTGAAGATTTGCAAATTGGGCTAAGTGTATGTGAGGGAATTTTGGGGATTTTCTCACTATGTGATTTCTCTTCATTTGAATTGACTTTGGTTGACTCTAATGTGATTCTTATTGGTTTAGAAACATTTTCAAACCATTGAATCCATTTCAAAAGGTCTTGGTCAAAGGTTTGCAAAAATGGCCATAACACATAAGAGGGGATGTGTCACTTTTTATTATTTTTGTAAAGTGTTGATCTTGCTTCACTTGGACATGGGTTAGGGTCAATTTAGAGTTATGTGAAGTTTAGAAAAGGTTGCACACCATTGGGTCAAGGTTTAAAGTCATAGGGCAAGAATTGGGTATTATGGCTATGTGTCACATATGCCTCTATGCATATGTTGCATTTCATTTTAAATTTGACTTGACTTGACCCCTTTGGTGTTGTTGAGTGTTGAAATGGTATATGGAAGTGATCCAACCATTCACAACAAGTCCTAGGGTCAAAGATCTCAAATTCACAAATTTGCTATTTTACTCTCATATGCCTCTATGGCATTTTTAGTTTCTTTTTATTTTCTTTGGAAACCACTTGGATTAGGTTTGATAAACCTTAGATAAGGTGTATGAAGGTTTTCCAAACCTCTAAGCAGAGTAGAAAAGCTTAGGGTAAAGTTTTGTAAAAATAGCCATAGGCACATATACCTCTTTCTTTTTTAATTTCCTTTTATTCTATTTTAACTAGGGTGGTGAAAAGAGGGATGAGGTTTAGGGTTTAGTGTGGTTCACAATGGTTCACCACCATTTAGCATAATTAAAAAGGTAGGGTTCAAGATTTACCTATTAGGGCTATATGCCCCCATATGTCTTCTATTTTATTTTGGTTTCTCAAAACAGATCCAAATGATTTTTGGAGAAGATTAGGGTTTAAGGTTTTTCTTATTTGATTTCTTCTCTTTTATTTTATTTGGTTGTGATCTTCACTTGATCACTTTAGGGTTTTAGGGTTTAGTACATAAGCATAATAACACTCATCATGGCAAAGGACAAGATTTAAACAAGATCTACATGTATCAATCTTATTTAATAAAAGTTTTTGTTGGTTCCAAAATTTGGAACTAGGGAAATTCATTTGTTTTGTTTTGAAATTCTTGGGATGTTACATCTGGCCAAGTTGATGCTAGTAACTCCAAGAGGGAGTATTTATGCTCGATAGTGGGTTCATGTCTCCGTGAATCTGGAGGGGTGACAAGAACCTCTAAGGTTATGGATGTGTTGTTGCCACTAGGGATAAAACATTGGTGCTATGTTCAAGGATGTAGTCACTAATTACATTACGCGCAATACTTAATGCAATTGTCTGTTGTTAGCAACTTAATACTGGAGGGGTTCGGATGATAACCTGAAGGTGGACTTTTTAGGCATAGATGCATGCTGGATGGCGGTCTATGTACTTTGTCGTAATGCCCAATTAAATCTCACTATACTCATCATAATATGTATGTGCATGGTCATGCCCTCTTTATTTGTCAATTGCCCAACTGTAATTTGTTCACCCAACATGCCGTTTATCTTATGGGAGAGACACCTCTAGTGAACCGTGGACCCCGGTCCAATTCTCTATATCGAAATACAATCTGAATATCGTTCTACTTTTTGCAAACAATCATCTTCCACACAATACGGTTAATCCTTTGTTACAGCAAGCCGGTGAGATTGACAACCTCGCTTTCGTTGGGGCAAAGTACTTTGGTTGTGTTGTGCAGTTCCACGTTGGCGCCGGAATCCCCTGGTGTTGCGCCGCACTACATCCGCCGCCATCAACCTTCAACGTGCTTCTTGGCTCCTCTGGTTCGATAAACCTTGGTTTCTTTCTGAGGGAAAACTTGCTGCTGTGCGCATCATACCTTCCTCTTGGGGTTCCCAACGAAGTGTGAGTTACACGCCATCAAGCTCTTTTTCTGGCGCCGTTGCCGGAGATCAAGACACGCTGCAAAGGGAGTCTCCACTTCCCAATCTCTTTACTTTGTTTTTGTCTTGCTTAGTTTTATTTACTACTTTGTTTGCTGCACTAAATCAAAATACAAAAAAATTAGTTGCTAGTTTTACTTTATTTGCTATCTTGTTTGCTATATCAAAAACACAAAAAAATTAGTTACTTGCATTTACTTTATCTAGTTTGCTTTATTTACTGTTGCTAAAATGGCCAACCCTGAAAATACTAAGTTGTGTGACTTCACAACCACAAATAATAATGATTTCTTATGCACACCTATTGCTCTACTACAGCAGAATTCTTTGAAATTAAACCTGCTTTACTGAATCTTGTTATGAGAGAGCAATTTTCTCGTGTTAGTTCTGATGATGCTGCTGCCCATCTTAATAATTTTGTTGAATTGTGTGAAATGCAAAAGTATAAAGATGTAGATGGTGACATTATAAAATTAAAATTGTTCCTTTCTCATTAAGAGGAAGAGCTAAAGATTGGTTGCTATCTCTGCCTAAGAATAGTATTGATTCATGGAGTAAATGCAAGGATGCTTTTATTGGTAGATATTATCCCCCGCTAAAATTATATCTTTGAGGAGTAGCATAATGAATTTTAAACAATTAGATACTGAACATGTTGCTCAAGCTTGGGAAAGAATGAAATCTCTGGTTAAAAATTGCCCAACCCATGGACTGACTACTTGGATGATCATCCAAACCTTCTATGCAGGACTAAATTTTTCTTCACGGAATTTATTGGATTCAGCTACTGGAGGTACCTTTATGTCCATCACTCTTGGTGAAGCAACAAAACTTCTTGATAATATGATGATCAACTACTCTGAATGGCACACGGAAAGAGCTCCACAAGGTAAGAAGGTAAATTCATCGAAGAAACCTCTTCCTTGAGTGATAAGATTGATGCTATTATGACTATGCTTGTGAATGATAGGACAAATGTTGATCCTAATAATGTTCCATTAGCTTCATTGGTTGCACAAGAAGAACATGTTGATGTGAATTTCATTAAAAATAATAATTTCAACAACAATGCTTATCGGAACAATTCTAGTAACAACTATAGGCCATATCCTTATAATAATGGTAACGGTTATGCTAATTCTTATGGGAATTCTTACAACAATAATAGGAGTTCACCCCCTGGACTTGAAGCTATGCTTAAAGAATTTATTAGTACACAAACTGCTTTTAACAAATCTGTTGAAGAAAAGCTTGGGAAAATTGATATACTTGCTTCTAAAGTCGATAGTCTTGCTGCTGATGTAGATCTTTTGAAATTGAAAGTTATGCCTAATAGGGATATTGAAAATAAAATTGTTACTACAGCAAATGCCATCCAAGTTAGAATTAATGAGAATATAAGATTAATGGCTGAACTGCGTGCTAGGTGGGATAGAGAAGAAAATGAAAAACTAGCTAAAGAGAAGAATGTAGCTAAAGTTTGGACTATTACCACCACTAGTAATGCTAATGCTACACATGTTGCTGCACCTCCTACTATTAATAATAAAAGAATTGGTGTTAGCAATGTTTCCACTTCTAATGCAAAGCGCGAGAAACTGCTAAAACTGCTAAAACGTGATAAAGCTGCTGAAATTTTTTCCAACATTGGGGATGATGATCCCATTGCTTTAGATTATAATGGTTTGAATTTTGATGATTGCCACATCTCTGAAGTTATAAAGTTCTTGCAAAAACTTGCTAAAAGTCCTAATGCTAGTGCTATAAATTTGGCTTTCACGCAACATATTACAAATGCTCTCATAAAAGCTAGAGAAGAGAAACTAGAGCGCGAAGCCTCTATTCCTAAAAAGCTAGAGGATGGTTGGGAGCCCATCATTAAGATGAAGGTTAAAGAATTTGATTGTAATGCTTTATGTGATCTTGGTGCAAGTATTTCTGTTATGCCTAAGAAAATCTATAATATGCTTGACTTGCCAGCACTGAAAAATTGTTATTTGGATGCTAATCTTGCTGATCATTCTACAAAGAAACCTTTGGGGAAAATTGATAATGTTCGCATTACCGTTAACAATAACCTTGTCCCTGTTGATTTTGTTGTCTTGGATATTGAATGCAATGCATCTTGTCCCATTATATTGGGAAGACCTTTTCTTCGAACCGTTGGTGCTATCATTGATATGAAGGAAGGTAATATAAATTATCAATTTCCTCTCAAGAAAGGTATGGAACACTTCCCTAGAAAGATAATGAAGTTACCTTTTGATTCTATTATGAGAACAAATTATGATGTTAACACTTCGTCTCTTGATAATACTTGATACACACTTTCTGCGCCTAGCTGAAAGGCGTTAAAGAAAAGCGCTTATGGGAGACAACCCATGTTTTTACCTACAGTACTTTGTTTTTATTTTTTGTCTTGGAAGTTGTTTACTACTGTAGCAACCTCTCCTTATCTTAGTTTAGTGTTTTGCTGTGCCAAGTAAAGTCGTTGATGGAAAAGTTCATACTAGATTTGGATTACTGCGCAGAAACAGATTTCTTTGCTGTCACGAATCTGGGCTGTTTTCCCTGTAGGTAACTCAGAAAATTATGCCAATTTACGTGAGTGATCCTCAGATATGTACGCAACTTTCATTCAATATGAGCATTTTCATTTGAGGAAGTCTGGTGCCTCGATAAAATTCGTCAATACGAACTGTTCTGTTTTGACAGATTCTGCCTTTTATTTCGCATTGCCTCTTTTGCTATGTTGGATGAATTTCTTTGATCCATTAATGTCCAGTAGCTTTATGCAATGTCCAGAAGTGTTAAGAATGATTGTGTCACCTCTGAACATGTTAATTTTTATTGTCGCTAACCCTCTAATGAGTTATTCTAAGTTTGGTGTGGAGGAAGTTTTCAAGGATCAAGAGAGGAGTATGATGCAACATGATCAAGGAGAGTGAAAGCTCTAAGCTTGGGGATGCCCCGTGGTTCACCCCTGCATATTCTAAGAAGACTCAAGCGTCTAAGCTTGGGGATGCCCAAGGCATCCCTTCTTCATCGACAACATTATCAGGTTCCCCTGAAACTATATTTTTATTCCATCACATCTTATGTGCTTTGCTTGGAGCGTCGGTTTGTTTTTGTTTTTGTTTTGTTTGAATAAAATGGATCCTAGCATTCACTTTATGGGAGAGAGACACGCTCCGCTGTAGCATATGGACAAGTATGTCCTTAGTTTCTACTCATAGTATTCATGGCGAAGTTTCTTCTTCGTTAAATTGTTATATGGTTGGAATTGGAAAATGATACATGTAGTAATTTGCTATAATGTCTTGGGTAATGTGATACTTGGCAATTGTTGTGCTCATGTTTAAGCTCTTGCATCATATGCTTTGCACCCATTAATGAAGAAATACATAGAGCATGCTAAAATTTGGTTTGCATATTTGGTCTCTCTAAGGTCTAGATAATTTCTAATATTGAGTTTGAACAACAAGTAAGACGGTGTAGAGTCTTATAATGTTTTCAATATGTCTTTTATGTGAGTTTTGCTGCACCGGTTCATCCTTGTGTTTGTTTCAAATAAGCCTTGCTAGCCTAACCTTGTATCGAGAGGGAATACTTCTCATGCATCCAAAATACTTGAGCCAACCACTATGCCATTTGTGTCCACCATACCTACCTACTACATGGTATTTTCCGCCATTCCAAAGTAAATTGCTTGAGTGCTACCTTTAAAATTCCATCATTCACCTTTGCAATATATAGCTCATGGGACAAATAGCTTAAAAACTATTGTGGTATTGAATATGTAATTATGCACTTTATCTCTTATTAAGTTGCTTGTTGTGCGATAACCATGTTTCTGGGGACGCCATCAACTATTCTTTGTTGAATATCATGTGAGTTGCTATGCATGTCCGTCTTGTCTGAAGTAAGAGAGATCTACCACCTTATGGTTAAGCATGCATATTGTTAGAGAAGAACATTGGGCCGCTAACTAAAGCCATGATCCATGGTGGAAGTTTCAGTTTTGGACATATATCCTCAATCTCATATGAGAAAATTATTAATTATTGTTACATGCTTATGCATAAAAGAGGAGTCCATTATCTGTTGTCTATGTTGTCCCGTATGGATGTCTAAGTTGAGAATAATCAATAGCGAGAAATCCAATGCGAGCTTTCTCCTTAGACCTTTGTACAGGCGGCATAGAGGTACCCCTTTGTGACACTTGGTTAAAACATGTGTATTGTGATGATCCGGTAGTCCAAGCTAATTAGGACAAGGTGCGGGCACTATTAGTATACTATGCATGAGGCTTGCAACTTGTAAGATATAATTTACATGATACATATGCTTTATTACAGTTGACAAAATTGTTTCATGTTTTCAAAATCAAAGCTCTAGCACAAATATAGCAATCGATGCTTTTCCTCTATGGAGGACCATTCTTTTACTTTCAATGTTGAGTCAGTTCACCTATTTCTCTCCACCTCAAGAAGCAAACACTTGTGTGAACTGTGCATTGATTCCTACATACTTGCATATTGCACTTATTATATTACTCTATGTTGACAATATCCATGAGATATACATGTTACAAGTTGAAAGCAACCACTGAAACTTAATCTTCCTTTATGTTGCTTCAATACCTTTACTTTGAATTATTGCTTTATGAGTTAACTCTTATGCAAGACTTATTGATGCTTGTCTTGAAGTGCTATTCATGAAAAGTCTTTGCTTTATGATTCACTTGTTTACTCATGTCATATACATTGTTTTGATCGCTGCATTCACTACATATGCTTTACAAATAGTATGATCAAGGTTATGATGGCATGTCACTCCAGAAATTATCTTTGTTATCGTTTTACCTGCTCGGGACGAGCAGAACTAAGCTTGGGGATGCTGATACGTCTCCAACGTATCGATAATTTCTTATGTTCCATGCCACATTATTGATGTTATCTACATGTTTTATGCACACTTTATGTCATATTCGTGCATTTTACGGAACTAACATATTAACAAGATGCCGAAGTGCCACTGTTGTTTTCTGCTGTTTTTGGTTTTAGAAATCCTAGTAACGAAATATTCTAATTGGACGAAATCAACGCCTGGGTCCTATTTTGCCACGAAGCTTCCAGAAGAAGAGGAGACGAAGTGGGGCCACGAGGTGGCCACACCCTAGGCGGCGCGGCCCCTTGGCCGCGCGGCCCTCGTGGTGTGGGGCCCGTCCGCCTCCTGACCTACCCTTCCGCCTACTTAAAGCCTCCGTCAAAACCCCAGCGAGAGCCACGATACGGAAAACCTTCCGAGACGCCGCCGCCGATCCCATCTCGGGGATCCAGAGATCGCCTCCGGCACCCTGCCGGAGAGGGGATTCATCTCCCGAGGACTCTACGCCGCCATGGTCGCCTCCGGAGTGATGAGTGAATAGTCTACCCCTGGACTATGGGTCCATAACAGTAGCTAGATGGTTGTCTTCTCCCCATTGTGCTTCATTGTCGGATCTTGTGAGCTGCCTAACATGATCAAGATCATCTATCTGTAATTCTATATGTTGCGTTTGTTGGGATCCGATGAATAGAGAATACTTGTTATGTTGATTATCAAAGTTATGTCTATGTGTTGTTTATGATCTTGCATGCTCTCCGTTATTAGTAGATGCTCTGGCCAAGTTGATGCTAGTAACTCCAAGAGGGAGTATTTATGCTCGATAGTGGGTTCATGTCTCCGTGAATCTGGAGGGGTGACAAGAACCTCTAAGGTTATGGATGTGATGTTGCCACTAGGGATAAAACATTGGTGCTATGTTCAAGGATGTAGTCACTAATTACATTACGCGCAATACTTAATGCAATTGTCTGTTGTTAGCAACTTAATACTGGAGGGGGTTCGGATGATAACCTGAAGGTGGACTTTTTAGGCATAGATGCATGTTGGATGGCGGTCTATGTACTTTGTCGTAATGCCCAATTAAATCTCACTATACTCATCATAATATGTATGTGCATGGTCATGCCCTCTTTATTTGTCAATTGCCCAACCGTAATTTGTTCACCCAACATGCTGTTTATCTTATGGGAGAGACACCTCTAGTGAATGTGGACCCGGTCCAATTCTCTATACTGAAATACAATCTCTTGCAATATCTGTTCTACTGTTTTTGCAAACAATCATCTTCCACACAATACGGTTAATCCTTTGTTACAGCAAGCCGGTGAGATTGACAACCTCGCTGTTTCGTTGGGGCAAAGTACTTTGGTTGTGTTGTGCAGGTTCCACGTTGGCGCCGGAATCCCTGGTGTTGCGCCGCACTACATCCCGCCGCCATCAACCTTCAACGTGCTTCTTGGCTCCTCCTGGTTCGATAAACCTTGGTTTCTTTCCGAGGGAAAACTTGCTGCTGTGCGCATCATACCTTCCTCTTTGGGTTCCCAACGAACGTGTGAGTTACACGCCATCAACAGTGTTGGGCCTCCAAGAGCAGAGGTTTGTAGAACAACAGCAAGTTTTCCCTTAAGTGGATCACCCAAGGTTTATCGAACTCAGGGAGGAAGAGGTCAAAGATGTCCCTCTCATGCAACCCTGCAACCACAAAGCAAGAAGTCTCTTGTGTCCCCAACACACCTAATAGGTGCACTAGTTCGGCGAAGAGATAGTGAAATACAGGTGGTATAAATAAGTAGTAGCAACGCACCAGAAAAGTGCTTTGCCCAGGACAGTAAACAAGCAGTAGTAACGCAGTAAAACAGTAAACAAGCAGCAATAGCAGTATTTAGGAACAAGGCCTAGGGATTAGACTTTCACTAGTGGACACTCTCAACATTGATCACATAATAGAATAGATAAATGCATACTCTACACTCTTGTTGGATGATGAACACCATTGCGTAGGATTACACGAACCCTCAATGCCGGAGTTAACAAGCTCCACAATTCAATGTTCATATTTAAATAACCTTAGAGTGCATGAAAGATCAACACGACTAAACCAAGTACTAACATAGCATGCACATTGTCTCCTTCACACTATGTAGGAGGAATAGATCACATCAATACTATCATAGCAATAGTTAACTTCATAATCTACAAGAGATCATAATCATAGCCTACGCCAAGTACTAACACGGATGCACACACTGTCACCATTACACCGTGCAGGAGGAATAAAACTACTTTAATAACATCACTAGAGTAGCACATAGATAAATTGTGATACAAAACACATTGCAATCATAAAGAGATATAAATAAGCACTTCACTATGCCATTCATAACAGTGAATAAGTATTCTGTGAAATATAGCCTAAGAGACCCACACGGTGCACACACTGTCACCTTTACACACGTGGGACAAGGAGTCTCCGGAGATCACATAAGTAAAATAAACTTGACTAGCATAACGACATCTAGATTACAAGCATCATCATATGAATCTCAATCATGTAAGACAGCTCATGAGATTATTGTATTGAAGTACATAGGAGAGAGATGAACCACATAGCTACCGGTACAGCCCCGAGCCTCGATGGAGAACTAATCCCTCCTCATGGGAGACAGCAGCGTTGATGGAGATGGCGGTGGTGTCGATGGAGGAGCTTCCGGGGCACTTCCCCGTCCCGGTGGCGTGCGGAACAGAGAGACTCTGTCCCCGGATCTTGGCTTCGCGATGGCGGCGGCGGAAGGTTTCGTACCGTGGCTTTTTTCGTATCGAGGTTTTAGGTCCAGGGGCTTTATATAGGCGAAGAGGCGGCCGGGAGGTCGAAGGGGCGACCACACTAGGGGGCGGCGCAGGGCCGGGCCGCGCCGCCTATGCCTGGTGGCCTGTGGCCCCCTCTCGCCTCTCTCGTGTGTTCTGGATGCTTCCGGGGATTCTAAGATCTTTGGCGTTGATTTCGTCCGATTCGAGAATATTTCCTAGGATTTAAAACCAAAACAGCAGAATACAAGAACTGGCACTTCGGCATCTTGTTAATAGGTTAGTTCCAGAAAACGCATAAATATGACATAAAGTGTGCATAAAACATGTAGATATCATCAACAATGTGGCATGGAACATAAGAAATTATCGATACGTCGGAGACGTATCACGCACCGCAGGAGAGGTGCGCCACTACTACATTTTTAATAGTGGCCCACCACTTTCCGGTGCGCCACTGCTAAGTAGTAGTGGCGCACTGCCCTCCTGGTGCGCCACTAACACCCATCTTACGGCTAGGCCTTTTCCTAGTAGTGAGCCATTATCACACGATCGAGGGTGTGCCTGATCTACTGGTTAGGGTTAGGTGTAGGGTTAGGGCTAGGGTCTAGGGTTTAGGGAGCTACTTTTGCACCATTACACCTTGCACCACACTTTGACACATAGCATAGGCCCACATGCAAGATTTGGTGGGGTTCCGGTGTTCCGGCGGTCGTTCTCCCCCTCCCCCCCCCCAAAACTGCGGAACGTGTGCCCGGTGGGTCTACCCCCTAGATTTCTCCGCGCGATGGTGCACCAATGTACCTTTTCATTCTTTTAGGTTTGTTTAGGACATATACACATGCAGAACCAAGATTGGGACCCTTTGGCACATACACCCGCAACTCGAGCCATTATCACACGATCGAGGGTGTGCCTGATCTACTGGTTATGGTTCGGCGTAGGGTTAGGGCTAGGGTCTAGGGTTTAGGGGAGCTACTTTTGCACCATCACACCTTGCACCACACTTTGACACATAGCATAGGCCCACATGCAAGATTTGGTGGGGTTACCCCCCTAGATTTCTCCGCGCGAGGGTGCACCAATGTACCTTTTCATTCTTTTAGGTTTGTTTAGGACATATACACATGAAGAACCAAGATTGGGACCCTTTGGCACAGACCCGCAGCTCGAGCCATTATCACACGATCGAGGGTGTGCCCGATCTACTGGTTATGGTTCGGCGTAGGGTTAGGGCTAGGGTCTAGGGTTTAGGGAGCTACTTTTGCACCATCACACCTTGCACCACACTTTGACACATAGCATAGGCTCGCATGCAAGATTTGGTGGGGTTCCGGTGTTCCGGCGGTCGTTCTCCCCCTCCTCCCCCCCAAAAAAGCGGAACGTATGCCCCAGCGGGTCTACCCCCCTAGATTTCTCGGTGCGAGGGTGCACCAATGTACCTTTTCATTCTTTTAGGTTTGTTTAGGACATATACACATGGAGAACCAAGATTGGGACCCTTTGGCACATACACCCGCAGCTCGAGCCATTATCACACGATCGAGGGTGTGCCTGATCTACTGGTTAGGGTTCGGCGTAGGGTTGGGGCTAGGGTCTAGGGTTTAGGGGAGCTACTTTTGCACCATTACACCTTGCACCACACTTTGACACATAGCACAGGCTCACATGCAAGATTTGGTGGGGTTCCGGTGTTCCGGCGGTCGTTCTCCCCCTCCTCCCCCAAAACAGCGGAACGTGTGCCCCAGCGGGTCTACCCCTAGATTTCTCTGCGCGAGGGTGCACCAATGTACATTTTCATTCTTTTAGGTTTGTTTAGGACATATACACATGGAGAACCAAGATTGGGACCCTTTGGCACATACACCCGCAGCTCGAGCCATTATCACACGATCGAGGGTGTGCCTGATCTATTGGTTAGGGTTCGGCGTAGGGTTAGGGCTAGGGTCTAGGGTTTAGGGGAGCTACTTTTGCACAATTACACCTTGCATCACACTTTGAAACATAGCATAGGCCCACATGCAAGATTTGGTGGGGTTCCGGTGTTCCGGCGGTTCTCCCCTCCTCCCCCCAAAACAGCGGAATGCCCCGGCGGGTCTACCCCCTAGATTTCTCCGCGCGAGGGTGCACCAATGTAACTTTTCATTATTTTAGGTTTGTTTAGGACATATACACATGGAGAACCAAGATTGGGACCCTTTGGCACATACACCCGCAGCTCGAGCCATTATCACACGATCGAGGGTGTGCCTGATCTACTGGTTATGGTTCGGCGTAGGGTTAGGGCTAGGGTCTAGGGTTTAGGGGAGCTACTTTTGCACCATTACACCTTGCACCACACTTTGACACATAGCATAGGCCCACATGCAAGATTTGGTTGGGTTCCGGTGTTCCGGCGGTCGTTCTCCCCCCCCCCCCCAAAACAGCGGAACGTGTGCCCCGGCGGGTCTACCCCCTAGATTTCTCCGCGTGAGGGTGCACCAATGTACCTTTTCATTCTTTTAGGTTTGTTTAGGACATATACACATGCAGAACCAAGATTGGGACCCTTTGGCACATACACCCGCAGCTCGAGCCATTATCACACGATCGAGGGTATGCCTGATCTACTGGTTAGGGTTCGGCGTAGGGTTAGGGCTAGGGTCTAGCGCTTAGGGTAGCTACTTTTGCACCATCACACCTTGCACCACACTTTTACACATAGCATAGGCCCACATGCAAGATTTGGTGGGGTTCCGGTGTTCCAGTGGTCGTTCTCCCCCACCTCCCCCCAAAACAACGGAACGTGTGCCCCGGCGGGTCTACCCCTAGATTTCTCCGCGCGAGGGTGCACCAATGTACCTTTTCATTATTTTAGGTTTGTTTAGGACATATACACATGCAGAACCAAGATTGGGACCCTTTGGCACATTCACCCGCAGCTCGAGCCATTATCACACGATCGAGGGTGTGCCTGATCTACTGGTTATGGTTCGGCGTAGGGTTAGGGCTAGGGTCTAGTGTTTAGGGGAGCTACTTTTGCACCATCACACCTTGCACCACACTTTGACACATAGCATAGGCCCACTTGCAAGATTTGGTGGGGTTCCGGTGTTCCGGCGGTCGTTCTCCCCCTCCTCCCCCCAAAACAGCGGAACATGTGCCCCGGCACACAAACAAACAAAAAACTACTTTGACCGAAAATTAGTAAAACTGCACCTACACGTATCCATCGTGACGCTGGTTCTTTGCTTCCATTTCCAACCTGCACTACGAGTAAAACATAAATATAATGCTTTTGTGGTCGCTTGCGACATGCTCGATCAAGGAGAAGCAACACCTGTCTGTGTTATGGGTGTTTTGGTTGCCTGACCGGTTACAGCCCGGTAAGGCCAATCCCAACGGTCGAACAGATTTCAGACAGTTAATCTGATCGTTTGGGTTTTTTTAGATAACAACTGATGAAATTTATTGGCGAAACCGATTACAAACAACTCCAAAAATAAAGAAAAATACAATATGATCCTAGAATTTTGCAAGAAGGATCTCACACCGTACTTCCAAAATGCAATCAAAGCCATCGTCCTCGTCGTGACCAACCAAGTTCGTGGACCGGATCCAGAAACAACACATCTTCCAATACCATCGTATCACCCCCTCCGCCATCGGGCATGCAGGAGATGTGGAAGAGAAAGCAGTACCTCCAAATGAACATCCCGAAGTAGTAGACTCAAACCACCAACGGAACGCTCTACCATCTGGCAAGTTTAGGCGTCGACACATTGAGCCGCCTCCTCCCCTCGCCACCAAGGTGGGCCGGAAGAAGCTGCAAGACACGACAACCGCACACCACGAGAAGAACACAAACAACCCTAAAAAGGAAGACGGTGGTGCTATATCTAAGAGGACGCCAGACCAGCAGCTCGTTGATGCCGCCACAAGTAGCATCTCCGAGTTGGGGATCGAGCTCCAACACCCTTATTCCGATGCGACGCCGCCTCCACCATCCCGACGATGTCCCCTGAAACCCTAGTAAAATCCAAGCCGAGTCACTACCCGGCGCAACAGGAGATGACCCCCCGCCACTGCCATGCCACCCGGGCTTCCCCCGGCGGCACCACCGGTGGCGGTGGCGGGAGGAGGAGGGTGTGGTGGGGGCTAGGGTTGGAGGGGCAGAAAACGTGGTAGTTGTTCCTCTCCGCGTGACATAATGGGCCGATTGTGGTTTTTCCTATCTATGAACGACAGACGATCGTTTGGGTTTGTTTACGCTACGCATATACGAAAGAGGTTGGCATCGGTTTGTGGTTGCCAGGGGGTCTCAACGGCACATCGCATTTGGTCCGCGCCCTCGTAAATATGGCCAATTTCATGTTCACATTTCAAACGTTAAATAATTTTAATTAAGAGCTAAAAATAGGAAATTATCAAAATAAGTACAAAAATATAGCTCAAAATCGGCCTCTGGTGGCATACCCATAGTCCAAAAGAAATTTCGGCACTAATTAATTTGTGATCGAAAGTGAGTCGCACATCTTGATTAAGGATCTTTTACTTCATGTTCGTTGAGTTGGATCCATGTCGTCAGTCAATGGGTCCTCCATGAGTTTGGCCTCCTCGGCAAGTAGGGCGAGCTCCAATTCCTTGAGCCTATTGTGGGCATTAATCTCTTCAAGGGAAAGCTTCTTGTGTTGTATGGCGACGTAGTTCTTCAGGGCCTCATCTTTTTGCCGGCGCTTCCTCTCGTCCCTCATCTCACTTGGCACCTCCTTGCCGGCTAAGAGTGTCTTGACCGTATCCATTACCTCTTGCAAGGAGGCATCACGCTTGGCCTCCGCCTTGGAGCTCGTCCGTTCCCTTGGCCTCTTTGATGCATTGGCCGCACTCGGGGCAACACCATCGACATCAATGGCATTGGATTGCCCAGGCTTTGCGTTGGCATCATAGGACGAATAGAGCACGCACCATTTGGGACAATATTTCATCGACGTCAAAGAATGGACCATGTTGAAGCTCTTGATCTTGTTGATGACCTTGAAGTTTCCCATAGCTTTACTCATCAAGTCAGCAACGTCCAGGCCATTAACTTTTCGCTTTTTCATCTGGTTGTATGGGGCGTTGAACTTGGTGCATTGCTTTTGAATCAACAACCACCACCTTTTTATGAGAGTCATCAATACAATCACTCATAAAAGGGTGATCACCCAAGTGTTTTTGCTCGTGGAAATAGTGTTGTAGATCTTCCTCCAAAATGTGCCACCCTTTTATTGGGAACCACAAATTGGATCATGTCCAATCTCCGTCCACGCCTTGCAAAGGCACATCCTAAAGCTCGGTGTAGCCTCTAGTCCTCGTGGACCATCCTGTGGCTTGGGGAGCAAGCCGTTGGGAGAGAGCAACGGCTCGCCTCGAATAATAGCTCGTCCTCAATACCAATCAAGGCTGTTTGTGTGTCGACTTGGGTGACACGTTGGGTCTCGGTGCCTCCTCCTTCATTGATCATGGCCTCCATGGCCCCATCTCCATCGAAGAAGGTCTTGTACACATGCCATTGGGTAAGACGCAAGAATGCTAGATATATGAACGGATTGAGGTTAGCAAAATAGAAGAATATATCGGTTGGGAGGGTGAACTGGGCCGCGCCAGCATTTGGTCGAGCAGGTTGCGAGTGACGGATAGGGCATCCGGCGACAAGCGTTTCACCAGCTTCCTTTGCACGCTCACGGACAACCAACTCATAGGGATGTTGAGTTAAATGTTAGGATTGGCCGACGCGGGCGGGAAAGACTCGCCGATCTCTAGCGACTTGTCCCTAGACAAGCAGGATGCCGCCAGCACATAACCTGACAAGCGCGGGGCTTGTACGCTAATGAGCCGCAACTCGTAGCCAGGGTGTTGGCCAGCGCCTGGCCGTTGGCAATAAGCGCCGCTTGGGCGGCCATGGCCTCGGCCTAAGCGTATGCCTAAACTAGGGCAGCCTTTGCCAATGCTTCAGCCGTTTCTTGGGCAGCCGTGGGAGCGTCAACTTTGATATTCATGTTGTCTATTCGGCCAGCTCGCTTCCACGAACTCAGCCGCACTATCCTCTTACATGAGCTCCTTCTTTGGCTTAACCAAAATGGGAACGCCGTTCTTAACTAAAAGAAAAGACACAATTATGCTAAAATGGAAGTACAAAGTATATACACCTAAAGTACAAATACATAGAAAAAGGAATACACTCACACAATGTAGTAATTTAGAAGCAAAATAGAGTTTATCGAAACATATCAACATTTGATCTAGTTTTAAATTCTACATGAGATATAATTTTGAGAATCTCGACGTGAGGAACTTAAAAGTTAAAACGGTTCTGAAGATAAAAAAATTCAATTTTTTGATTAAAATATAAAAGGGAAATAAAAGTGCATCTTCCACCCCTCATGTCCCCAAATGGTGTATTGAAATTACTTAGGAGTTGTAGAAGTACGAAAAAAAGTTTCTTAAAACCCATAAACGTGAGATATAATTTCGAAAATCTCCACACGAGAAACTTAAAAGTGAAAGTTCACAATATAATTCGGTCCTCATTAAGATACTTGGGGAACATGTATGCAGAATTGTAGACCGGGTGACGGCGAAAGCGACAGAAACAACAAGACACGGTGAAGGAGAAAAACAACACTTGCCGCAAGTAGAACATGCTGAAAAGGACCTTCGCGAAAACTGGCACTAATAGTTGAATGCCCGTGCGTTGCTATGGTTTCTTAAATTATTTCGTCACCATATACATTTTTATATATTTTTGTTCTATCATCTAGCGTTGTGCACAACCGTGCATTGGTACGAAATATAAAACATCAATATTTTATTTTACTCCGTAATTAGGAGTCATCAAACCATGTCACCATAAACACTTGCATCATCTTCTTGCTTTCTCTGATGTCTTTCCTCGCAAGATGACATGGTATTATTTGTTTGTATTTATATCTTTAATAAACTTATGGCTCTATCATATACTCATTGTCTTAATAAATTTCAAAGAACCTTACTTCGCTTTAGCCTGCCTTCACTAATGAGCTACGACACACTCAATGATCATGTCAAAGGCACCTTATTTTGGTTTATATTGGCTTGGTGCATGTTGTTCTGCTCAATATATCAATGCAACCTTTAATATAGTTGCATCTATTTGGGTTATCTTCGTTTCCTCTTGATCTACACCATAACATTATGCCATCATTTGTGTGTGCGCGGGTGCGCAGGGCATTAACTCTACACCAAGTTTGGCATTGAAGATTGTCTTCTTACTCTACACCAAAATTATCATTGAAGATTGACCAGAAAATGGAATCAAGCACAAAGAACACCAATCGGTACATGCTGAAAGTCAACATATTTCTCGTTAACTGTTATAATCTTTTACATAATAGTTAACAAAAAATATGTACCTAATGGATATAGAAAATGGTGATTTTAAAGTTAACATATTTGTCTCTCGGATCAGTGTTTGTAGATATAGGACATGATACGATTGATATCTTTGACTGTTTCCTGGTCTTCTAAATCTAGCAGTGTTACGACACGACCGCAATCCACACACAGCATCATTGTGGTTAAAGCGGCTGCCGCCAAGCGCCGGCGAAAAGATCAGGTAAGGATTCATAACCACTACGACAAGACGATGGAATGGTTCACTAACATGACGACTGATCGTCTTTATCAATTCTTACGCCCATGCTGACAACAACGGAACAAAAAATGGTGATACAAGTTCTTAGATACATGCTTGTTTTTGAATTTCATTAACTTTTGCAGTACACTTTGCTAACCATGCTTATACAATTATGAGAGAAGCAACATGCATTGGAAAGCGTGGAATAATCGTTGGCGGCTTTGGCTCATGATCTTGTGCACGCCCGACCGAATACGGAAGTACCACAAGACCCCCATTCTTCGCGGTTGTAAGGCATCTCCAACGAGGCGACCTAAAACAGTTACACATTCATTTTATTTTGGTTCGTTTGGTTCGCGCCACGAATATAATTTCGGTAATCCGACCTACCAGATCTGTGCCCATAGCAACACGACCCATTTGATTCACGCTGGCCATTTTGACCCGTTGGCCACAGACAACAATTCAAACTGAATTCAAATGTAAGTTAGAAGCACTTATGAAAATATTGTATTCATTCAAACATAATTTACATAGGATTTTTTTAAAACTAATCCCTAGCTTCTAGCGCAGCCATCTTCTACATCATCGGCAGTGAGGTCGACGGACGGTGGAGGCATCCAAGGCCCCTGTTGCACCCACGTAGGAATCATCGACGCCCGTTCTATGGCTGCGGCGGCGCGTAGTGTGGCAGACACTAGTAGGAAAAGGCTCATCAGTGGCGCACCAAAAAAGCATTCTGCAGCGCATGGGCGGTGCGCCACAGAATTCTCGCCACAAAAATAAGAATTCTGTGGCGCACCTGCCCATGCGCCACAGAAAGTCTTATTTCTGTGGCGCACCGGGCGGTGGTGTACCACAGAAATAGAAAGTCATATTTCCGTGGCGCACCGGGCTGTGGTGCGCAACAGAATATTTTTTTTGAAATTCAAAAAAAATGGCGGTCGGATCTAGATCATCTAGATCTGGGGCCGCAATTTTTTTAATTTTTGTTTGAAATTTCGCTGGGAAGGTCGCCGGAGGTGGGTGGGGTGGGTGGAGGAGGAGGAGGCCTGCCGGAGGAGGTGGTGGAGTAGGAGGAGGAGGTGGTGGTGGTGGAGGTGGTGAAGGTGGTGGTGGTGGTGGTGGTGGAGGAGGAGGAGGTGGTGGTGGTGGAGGTGGTGGTGGTGGAGGTGGTGGAGGAGGTGGTGGAGTGGAGGAGGAGAAGTTTGCATCCAAGGAGAAGTGGAGGAGAGGAGAAGTGTGGAGAAGTGAGGAGAAGTGGAGGAGGGTGGCAGGAATTTTAAATTTCGGAGCTTAATTCTGTGGCGCATGGGACCTTGGTGCGTCACAGATTTTTTTTTTTAATTTCTATTTTGCAGCAAAAAAATCTTTATTTTGCCGTAACTTTTTACTCTTTTCGTGGGGATTCTAAAAATTGTCCAACCGGGCAAGCCCGGGTGAATTCAAATGTAAAATTTTCGTGGGAACATTTTGATATATTATACGTTTTTTTCGAGTTCGTATGCAACCAGAAATCCAGTTTGATGATTTTGCCACGCAATTTTGAAAAAAAAGTCAAAATTCATTTTTGTTAATTTTCAGTGGTGCTAGATGACATAATACATGGGCAAGTCGAAGGATTTTATTTTTTGAATTTTCTATCTATTTCTTATATTTTTTACAAAGGTCAAAAAGGCGATCCACGAGAGGTGGAGTTGCGTGGGGAGCAAAAAAAATCTTCTGTGGCGCATGGAGATCATATGCGCCACAGAAATGCGTAGTTTCTGTGGCGCACCATGCCATGTGCGCCACAGAAATATCGAAACCAATGATTGGGGGTGCCAGGGTGTGGGCTCCATCTTATTTTTGTGGGGCATGGATCTGAGGTGCGCCTCAAAAATAAGCTATTTTTGTGGCGCACCATGGCAGGTGCGCCACAAAAACTATTTTTCTGGCGCATTTTTGGCTGGTGCGCCATAGAACTAAAATCTCACATGCGGCACGTACAACAGCCGAGTCGGCAGCAACACGTACTACGGAGGAGAAGGCACCATTTGACTGTCCCACGCAGCTACCTACAAAGCGATGTGGACAGCCACCATCGTCGTGAGGCGAACGACCTCGTCTAGGCCGACCGATGGCCACATCACATCCTCCTTGGCCTTGGACTCTTCCACATGGCTTGGGCGATGACGGCTGCCTCATCGTAGCCATCGGGGACGAGCGCCTCTTGCTTCACCATAGCGGGAAGCACGTCGTCCTCCTCCTTGTCGTCATCGTCTTCCTCCTTGTCCTCATCCTTACTAGCCGTGGCAGCAAGGATGCGCCGTAGTCCTTGCCATGCTAAAAATCCCGGACCAGCAGAGATCACCCATCCCTGTCCCTAGAGATTACTTGTCGACGCTGCCAGAGATTGGGCAGCTTGATAGGAAACCGTTTCATGGTGTGTCGTATTTGATCATATACCAGTTAAAATGCTAGACGAAAAATACGTACAAGCTTTATAGCTACCTAAAATCAGGCATTGAGGCATCGTGCACTTTCTGAGAATGCTACGCGTGGTTCATTGGAGTTGGTCTAGACCCAGGCTTCTTAAAGAAACTTTCCTATGCATAACTTTCCAATCCAGCGAACGAAAGTAATGAATCGATGCATGTAAAATGGAAACTATCTCATGCACGAATATTTCTTTCCTTATGCGTTAGAGAAAAACAAAGGTTGGAATATGAATTATTGGCAATTTGTGAGAGAACACATTGTGGCAAACGTTCAACAAAATTTGGTAAGTATTTTAATGCCTTTGCGATTGGTACCATCCGTGAGATTGTTTCCTAATTTGATTGGATGAATCGAAGACCGGGAGATTTGATTGATCGGATATGATGGCTCTAATGATGACCATCAAATGCGTTAAGTGTCAAACGACCAACTCCAATTTAATAGTAAAGATTATAGAGATTTCGCTTTGAAACTTTTGTCCGGTAATTTCCAGCAACCATCCTGTAACCACAATAACGAAAAATACAAGCCACCCGCGGTAAGAAAAAAACCCAATCGGCAGGGCAAGACTACCTCCACAGTGACGGAGACGTCTCGGTGAACGTGCTCGAGATGCCATGGCCGGACGCCTGCTCTGCCACTGCTCCACGGTCCTTGTGCCATGCAAATGAGAAATTTGAAACGCTTTCGTGAGTTAAGAGTAGAGTTTATACCTCTCAGAAAAGTGCAACAAAGGTTTGAGACAGGTGACGAACACTAGTAGAAAAAGGGCCTATAGTTCCAGTTGATAAGGGTCTTTAGTCCCGGATTTACACCGGGACTAAAGGCCCTCTCCTTTAGTCCGGTTGTAAAATAAACCGGTACTAAAGGTCTCGCCACGTGGGATGCTGGCGAGCATCGAGGAAAATGATCTTTAGTCTCAGTTTGTAACACCAACCGGGACTAAAGGCTATTTTGTCAAAAAAAAAATTATCCATTTTTGTTAACCTCATTAACGTTTGTTCCTTTTTTTTTCTAGTTTTTTCAGAATTTCTAGTATTTCAGTTAGTCTCTAACTACACTTAATGTCTAGTCAAATTACTTACCCGTGATCAAATTTCTAACTTCCTGCTTGGTCATCCATCCTTCTACTACTCCAATACTAGCACGCTTAACTTTCAAGTTCTTTTCCCATCCTGATTTCAAGTGCTTCGCGCGCATGTTGTTGATAGTAGTATCATATCAGTTTTATTAACATGTTGATCGATGTCACACTTCTTTATTGTTTGAATTCCAAACAATTCTTTTAATAAACAAAACTAATGATATAATAATCTTGTATTATAATTTCTTGTATTATAATTGTATTATAATTTTAAATTCTTTTAAATATTAACTATTTAATTTGTATTACAATTGTTTTTTAAAATTTAAAATTTTAATTATTTTTGACCAAACCTGAAAATTTGAGAATCTAAAAATTAGATAACATGGTTAATGTATAGATGCAATTTTTAATTTAAAAATTTAAAAAAATTAAAATCCTGACTTTCTAGCAAAAACTAAAATCTTCCTACTTTCATATTTTCATTTGGAGTTTTAAGAATCTAAAAATTTGGATGTAATTTTTTCCCACGATCATTTTGATATATTATACGCTTTTTTCTGACATCGTATGCAAAAGTTAATGCTGTTTTACCTTTTTCTAAACTTTTTATGCAAAAACAGCCAAAATTCAAATTTGTCAATTTTCCCTAAATAGTAGGTTGCGTAACATACATGAATCTCAAAAGATTTTATTTTTTAAATTTTATATCATTTTTTATATTTTACAGAGCTAAAAAATACGATCCACGGGGGGTGGGGGGTGGGGGGTAGTGGTGGAGATGCGTGGGGAGCCAAAAAACCAAAAATTCCTTTAGTCCCAGTTGGTAAAACGAATCGGGACCAAAGGGTAGACCTTTAGTCCCGGTTGGTATTACCAACCGGGACTAAAGACTTTTGCCCCTGCGGCCACCCTTCCACGATAAACCAGGACCAATATCCCCCATTAATCCCGATTCATTTTTAAACCGGGACTAAAGCTCCCAGGTGTGCTGGACAAAAGGCCTGTTTTCTACTAGTGGAGATATTGCATCTCTTAATTCCTAAGTAGTGTTATCAATAATCCTAGGCCTACGGGAAGAACCTACAGAATGAACTTACGGGTAGGTGATTGGATCTCGGCATCCTGCCCCCTACCGGCGCCACCGCTGATCGCCTCGTCTCAGTGGCCTTTGGGCCATGGATGCGCGGTGGATCTCGGCCCTCGTCGGTGGGAGGGATCCGCCCCCTATTTCGAGGATTTCGTTCTTCGTTTTTAGGGTCAAGGTTTGTAGGGGCAGCACTCAGGTGGTGGTGAAGGCGTCTCATACAATAAGGTTTTTCCGGCTGCAACCCCATCTCGGCAGCAATGTCAAGAGGCTTGTGGGAGTGGTGTGGTCTTCGAGGATTTCGTCTGGCTGTGGGGATCTTCGGATCATCAAGGAGCTTCATCGGCAGTTCTTCCTTCTTCTTCGTCTCTGGGGCGGATGTGGTCTTTTTGACCCGTTTGGCGACTTCCCGTCCGTAACCAACAACGTCAGGCCGACTCAGGGAGGGGCGGCAGCGGCGGCGTGTCGTCGACACGATCTAGAGGTTGAAGATGAAGTGCTTCTCAAGGATCTCGTTGTAATTTTCGTTTTTATAGGATACTTTGTATTGTTCGTTGTTTCTTTTAATGCCAGAGTCCTATTCGTAAAAATAAATAAATTCCTAAGTAGTGTTTAAGCTCATGCATATATAAGTTAAACAGCTATAGTTCGCTCCAGCAAAGTGAGCCTTCAGTGGACATTCATTCGGTTTTCCTATAAAGATTACGCACAGAACCAGGCAGACCTAACCTCAAGTCGTCACCGTATAATCTCCTATGGCTTACGCCATTGTTGTGTTCGGGGCACTAGTTGCGTCGCTGGTACCTGCAATCCTCCTACTCCTCTACAGACGCAACAGGTACTACTCAGCCTACAACCTGCCTCCCGGTAGCCTCGGCGTGCCGATTATCGGCAGAACCTTCTCCCTGCTCCGTGCATTCCGCAGCAACACCGACGACCAATGGTTCAGAGACCGGATCAAGAAATACGGTCCTGTCTCCATCATGTCGCTGCTGGGCTCGCCGACCGTCCTGCTGGCCGGGCCGGCGGCGAACCGGTTCATATTCAGCAACGACGGGCTCATCTTGACGCAGACCACTGCGCTGAGAACCCTCGTCGGGCGGTCGGTGCTGACGCTCACCGGCGACGAGCTGAAGCAGGTCCGCGGCGCCCTGCAGGGATACCTGAGGCCGGACATGGTGAGGAGATACGTGCGCAAGATGGACGACGAGGTGAGGAGACACATCGAGCTCTACTGGGTTGGTCGCGACTCTATCACGGTATGAACGCTTTTCATATGGAATATATATTTCTGTTACTTGAACAATTTGTATGGGTTACTGGGAAATTACCAGCACACTTATATAAGTTCAAGCTTAGCTAGATTTAGACAGGTCCTCGGCAATAGTAATTTGTGCACATATTTTCTTTTTATGGTTTTCTCTCCACTATGATCTTTGTATATTTATATATGTATAAGAACTAGGTGGAAATTACTAACACATATTTTTTCAAACCAGAAAATTTAATCATCTGTTACAAATTTAATCCTTACCAAAAAAACATCAGAACAATTGGGATACAACATTTGAATTGAAATATATTAACAAAATCAGTGTCCATATTATGAACCATTTTCATGTTGCTGTTACCTACACCAAAATCTTCTACTAATATGGATCCTATATTGGTAGGTTTCCTTAAATGTGTTCTCGATTTATGTCTACTTCCCACATAAGCATGTGCACAATTACCTTGTTAGCCCTGGCAGAACTAGGGTAAACCGGCTTGGGGTACCAAGCTTAAAATCGGGGCCATGATTAGTCCAGCAATAACTCGTTGGATCTCGACTCTGTGCTACATTATTTTCTATTAAATGTAAAATAGCAATGTGGGGTTGGATATTGGTTTATGAAAATTTAACTAACCATTTATTATCTATTATCTACTAAAAGCAATATATGGATGTCTAATAGAGCTCCCACGTTAAGCCACACAAGCTTAAAATATATGCTACATCGATCTTAATTTTAATGGTTAAGATTCATAATGTTCATGTTTTACGTAGTTTTACGTAAAAAAGTGCCACTTACAAGCCTATTATGGACATACACTAGCATAAATAGGCATGCTCGCAGAATTTTTCAAATAAATAAAATAGGGAAAACGAAGTGTGGCTCATGTGTTACATGCTTGTCTACCACATGTATTGGACATAACACGTCCGCAGAATTCGCCAAATAAAATAGGGAAAATGAAGTGGCTCATGTGTTACATGCTTGTCTACCACACGTATTGAAACCAACACATCTATTTTTATTTCTTGAATGGGACAATGTAACAATGCATTTAATTGATATTTGATCAGCAATTGACAACATAAAAAAGATACTAGTTGTTTCATTTAATGTACATTAGTATGCTCTATCTGGGTCCATTAAAATAAGAAATTGCATACGTGGTGCATGCGTTGATAAAAAATACTCTTTTTTCTTTGAATTATATATTGCAGATTTGTCTAGATTATTTAGGTTTATTTATATATTAAAATGTGTCACGTATTCAAAAAATTCATAAACAATATAAGGATGTCTAATAGAACCACCAAGTTAAACCACATAAGCTAAAAATATATGCTACATGCATTGATCTTAATTTTAATGATTATGATTTAAAGCGTTACATGTTTTACGAAAAAAGTGTCACACACACACACACACACACACACACACACACATATATATATATATAGCCACATCTGCACATAAAAGTAAAAATAATTTGTCAAAAAAAAGTGGAAAAATAAGTGGCTCATGTGCTAAGTGCATGTCTACAACACGATATCGGACTCAATGCATCTATTTTTTTCTTGAATGGGACAATTAATCTAATTGATATTTGTTTGGCAGTTGACAATAGGAAAAAAAAAACTCTAGCCGTGGCAGTTAATGTACATTAGCAAGATTCTACCTGGGTCCGTTAAAATTAGAAATAGCACACACTGTGAGTGCGGTCAGAAAATTACTACTTCCTCCGATTCATATTAATTTGACTCTAACATGGATGTATCTAGACACATTTTAGTTCTAGATACATCCATATTGAAGTCAATTAATATGAATCGGAGGGAGTACTTTTGTCATGAATTAGCTAGATGTCAGATATTTATCTAGACTTGTACTTATTTATATACTAAAACATGTCTAAATATATGTGTATCTAGATAAATTTGCGACAAGAAATTCAGGACATAGGGAGTATAAAATTACTCTAGCTAAGTAAATCATGTGTTAGGAGACATAGTATAAACTAACATGTGCATGTGCACGTAGTAGAGTATATCGACACATACATATTCATGTTCAGCATAAAAACCAATTTAAGTTTAAGTACAAAACATAAAAGAGATAGAAATGTTTTCCAATACAGGTAAAAAATATAAATAATGTCGGTGTATCTATGCATGCACATGGTTGACTATACAAAATAATTAAGAGGCACTCACATTTCTAAATAGAGTTAAAAAAATTAAATAAATAGATGTTTTGAAATTAATTTTGTAATGCACTATTTCTCTTAGGGCTGCATGTCTTACTCTCAGCAAATTAAAATCTTGAACATAACAATCAAGTGACAACTAAATTTCTAATTTAACTAAAAATTATAATTTCTCTCAAGGCCGCACATCTTACTATCATCATAGTAAAAGTTGATAGTTTTACACTGACATAAGAAATAATAATTGCAAATTTTAATATTAGTTTAAAGCATGAACCTTCAATTGACTTTTATCTATTAAGCATCTGGTCCCAATAGTAAGAATTGAGCACAATGATTATTCTTAACATATAGCTAGAAATTACCACTTAAATGTACCATAAACTATAAATTATTAACTTTATATGGCTAAAATATAATAATATACGTGTTTCAAATTATACGATATACTTATAGTGCATAAATATTTATGAGGTTATGGAACCAAAAGAAAGACCAAATTTAATTTAAATTTCTTATATATTTGGAAAGAGAGGATGTATTATTTTGTGAGTGTGGTTTACTTATAAATAACGTCGAGTGAAAATGTGTTAAATAGAGAGAAACATGAATGGACATAAGTATACACAAGCCTTATACTATAAAACCAGACAATAATATAGGGATTGCTTGTTTGTATTCATGTATCATGTTTCATTACACTTTAATTACATCAAAATTAATTACATTTTATTGATTTAAATCCTTTTCTTCTATTTATTATAAATAGCTAGCTAAGACTTGCGTGAGTTAAAACATGTATTGATTTGTAGAACCAACTGATTTGATGATGTATTGATCATGGATTTGTTGAAACCGATATTTTCATAATAGAAAATGGATCCCCATTATATATACAACCAAGAATTTGAATGCAATCTCACCTTTTCTGTGAGGACTATGGGAATAGAAAACTAAATCATATAAATTTTCATTATTCGATATACACTAATAAGTAATACAAATATTCAGTCAAGGAAGTAACACTTTCGATACACTAAGATGGTGCCCTCGCAGTGCTAGTTCAACAAAAAAAACTCAGTCAATATATGAAACAATGGCTTTTGTTCCTAATGAAAATACTCATGAATGGTAATTTCATCAATGTTTTAATTTCCCTTTCGGAGATAAGGAAAGTGAGAAGAACTGTGTTTTATGAAGAGATTTTCCAAAGACCTTTGAGTACTTTTGGTTTCACCATAAATTTTATCTTGGAGCTCGGAACTTCTAGGAGTAATTTAGGGGCAACAAAGAATTTATCTATTCCGAATTGCAGTCGAGGTTGGATTAAGGCAATTACAGGTCATGCAAAACTGAATATATATGCTTTGTCGAGAAATAAGAAAGTCAGAGAGCGGTTGCCATCATTATTCGAGATGGTCAGGAAGTTTTTATTGGTGTTTTGACGTGAACTATTCATCGTGTAAGTGATAGGGTGATGCGGGATAGCGTTCACATCTAGTTTAGTCTTAGCAGCTAATCTGTCTAGCCAAATTAGAAGACCTCTCCCTCTCACTATTCCTTATGACATCCAAACTCACCCAAACTCATTTGTCAAGGAAATTAAAGATAACATCCGTAGTAACAATCTGATTGTTTGAATGTCATACGGGATATTAAGGGTGGGGTCTTGTAGTTAAATTGTTATTATCAAGGAAATTAAAGATAACTCTGGGGATTTTGGTGATTTTATTTGAAGCACAAAGGCAGGGATATCCATGTAAAGACACATCTTTTATCTATTAATTCTAATGGTGATGATCCTAGGCTTCAGATGTGGTTGACCACTATGTTTGGACATTCCTGGTGAATAAAGCACAAACTAACCCCTAAAAACCTATGAAAAAGGACATGTGTTATGAAGTGTCTACGTCGAGAAGGTGCAGACACAACCTGAGACGTGTATCATGGAATACAGCATGAGAGAACAAAATGCATGGTCCTCCAACACAACACCCTCAAGAAAGGTAATTATTGTAAGTTTCAATTTTTGTTGTTTGGATTATGACCCTAGGCAACATATTCATGAAGGCTATGATGCATACATGCCGATGTGATGTGATATTATTCGTATTTAATAAGGAAAAAACATACTTTTCTAATAAAGGGTACTTTATTACACTAAACATCACGAGGATACACATTTTAAGCTTCCACCTGACATATGCATAGATAAAATGCACAAAACAGTAAGAATTCAAAAAAATGAAATATAAGATTCGTGTAGAACTCATAGACCAGCTATGAAATACAAAGATAATGTTGCCAGCCATGAGGGATAACAATATCCCTCACCGTATACTTCCACCGTGTAGACACATGTATAAACAAGTCTTGATTCTCCATATTCTATAGAGACAACCACGAACAGAGCAATTGAGTATATCGGTAGATAACATACATAAGAGAAGAATTCTTAGATTAAAAAATTGTGTCATTTATACATAGCAAAAGTGACCATATTATGAATAGCATTCCCACCCTAACGAGAATCCCAAACTTATGACCAACCACATAACCTGTGGCCAGAAACATTGACGACACTACATAACAGATACAAGTTCAAACTATTTAAATAAATAAATATATAGAACGAAAAAACTTGCACCGAAGAAGAATACACCTCGTGCTAGCCGGTTCCCAACACAAACAAATCATTGTGCATGCTAGTGTCAAAGAAACCACCAATGGTAGGTTGAGGAAAATGGACCATCACCCATACTACAACTTGTTGCTTTTATACAACCATCATGTCCCGTCATATGCATTAATTCATCATAGCAAGATCTCCGGACAGCTGCCATGACAATGTGTTTCCTCAACCCTAAGAATCATCGGCTCAAAAACCCACAAACCACAATCTTGTCCCAATCTTGCCACAACTGACACAAGCAACGGTCTCGATGCAACTTTCCCACAAGAATCCAAAAGCAATGAAAGGTAGTATTTTTCTCGGTAGCTCCTCTAATAATGATAGAGGAGGGGAAATAGTCTACTGGTAGCTACTTGTAATGTGCATAAATCAGTAGTACTAGCTACTATATGGAAGCGGCGTTTTGGCTCATAGAGCAAATGCTCCCATTATACAAAATAATTTAAAAATAATTTTAAAAATGTTAAAAAATTCTGACATAATTTTTTTGGTGTATATCGTGGCATTCTATGTTAGTACACAAATTTTCGTGGAGAAACAACATTTTATGTGGCGTGTACAAAAAAACAAAAAAAATGTCCTGTTAATTATAGCATCAAAATTTGTCTTTTTTAAGGAGCCACAATTTTTTTAGTTTTTTTTAAAACTTGTGTACGAACATAAAATGTATAGATGTACACGGAAAATTTTATTTTATAATTTTTAACACTTCAAAATGTAGATTCACATAACGGAAACAAATGCTTTTATGAGCCAAAGTGAATATCCCCTATTATAGCTGCTACTACCAAAGTTTCCAGCAATTTATTAATAGGCGCCATGTCAAAGAACTACTAAAACATACTCCCTCCGTTCCTTTCTATAGTGCCTATAGATTTTTGGCATTTGTTTCAGAATATAAGGTTGTAGCTTAGCTTTTTTTCAATTACCCCTCCCCATTCAGCTCCCAAATCGTTCAGGTCCCAAAATTTTTATGGTAAGTTAGTAAGATATGGATTTCCCAAATTTTACGTTGATCTCAAATCGTTCAGCTAGGGGTCTTGTGTAAAAAATACTCTTGCGTTAATTTCCGTGCCAAAAAACAATAGGCACTATAGAATGGAACAGAGGGAGTATTTTATTATAAGGTAAGACGTTGTACGCATAGATCAATGTAGAGCACATGGCTGCCCCTTTCGGACAAAACGTGCCATGTATTTCTGATGACTTTCCAGCAGGGAAAGACTAACTTCTATAGAGATGACCACATCTTCAAAATTGGTAAGCAGTAATAAGCCATTTCTCTCAAAGCGATGTGACCTATTTCATATATTGATTTTTTAATATTTATATGATGAATGCCGTACCAGTTTAGAAATGAACAGTTGCTAATTTTACAGGTCCTACCAACAGTGAGGAGACTTACACTTGGTATCATATGTTCGATTGTCCTGGGCGAAGAGGCAGCTCCTGTCAAAGAAGGCCTTTGCACAGATTTCGTTACACTTGGCAAGTCAATCTTATCATTTCCAGTGAAGATACCTCTCACTCGCTTCAGCAAAGGTATGACAGCAAGTGCCAAGATACGGAAGTCCATTACAAACATTGCCCGCAAGAGAGAAGAGTCGCTGCTGCAGGAATGCATTACCACTTCTGATAATGACTTCATCAGCTACATGCTTATTCTGCGATCTCAAGGTGTCCACTCCCTCACTCTAGAAGACATTGTGGACAATGCAATGGGACTTATCGTTGGGGCGCACGAGACATCCTCTGTTCTTATAACCTTCATGATCCGGTATCTTGCTAATGAGACAGAGATCCTTGACAAAGTTACTAAAGGTCTATAAATCATTGCGGTGCATTGCTTCGATATTTGTGTCAAATAAGAATTCTTCTTCCGTGGTATGAAAATAATCTATTTATGACATTTGATCTCCCGCAGAGCAAGATGAGATTGCAATCAATAAAAAGCTAGGGGATGCTCTGACATGGGATGATGTTGCAAAGATGAAGTATACATGGAAAGTGGCGATGGAGACACTGCGAACAGTTCCTCCTGTGTTTGGGAGCTTCCGAACAACGACCAAAGACATTGAATATCAAGGCTATCATATCCCTAAAGGCTGGAAAGTAAGTACTCCTTCATATGAATGAACTTGTTCACACCCTTCACTCAAAAAACAAGAACCCTTACACGATTTAGTTCCTGGAAACATGCAGGTTTTCGCAGCACAAAGCGTCACACATATGGATTCACATTTCTTTCATGAACCTAGCAAGTTCGATCCGTCTCGGTTTGAGAAACTTATACCACCGTATTGCTATATGCCATTTGGTGGAGGTTCGAGAATGTGTCCTGGGAATGAATTTTCAAGGGTAGAAACCATGGTAGCCATGCACTATCTTGTGAGGCAATTCAGGTGGAAAATGACATGTGAACAAGAAACCTACATGAGGGACCCAAAGCCTACACCAGATCTTGGACTTCCTGTCAAACTCAAGTCGAGACTCCTCCCCAAAGACTGCTCAACATTTCACTCTGATTAATAGCACAACATATAATACTATCGGGGCTCAATATGAATTCAAGGACAATCATTCACAATCTAAGTATGTGTTACTCATAAAAGTCATTGTGCTTCCTTTTTAGGATTTTGGGAAATACTCTATTGTTACTCACACCTTTCTTTATAGTGAATTGTTCGTTATTAATGTGTATCTCCGATGTTGTAAAAATTAAATGCGAATAAAATATTGGAAGTGAATTGTTCGCTATTAATGTATTTATTTGTCAATGGTAATAATTTAAATTTATGCTATAAACATAGAAAGCAAACACACCTAGTAGTGTAGTATTTGCTTTTCTTAGAAAATTCAAACTCTAGTGAAAAGGGTTGTAACTAATCAGTCGATTCACTAGTACATAATAGCCTACTAGTATGTTTGAGTTTCATATAATAGTAGCTGATGTCTTCATATTTATTATTCTAGAATAAATCATGAAAATATTGCCTAATTCTACAACAAGCTTCCTTGAAATACGAAGGCTTTGTGATGCACTTGAATTAAAGTTGAGAAACTATTAGTTACTATGGGAAATCAAGAGTTCGATGTGTGCCACAAACACTCGGCGAAGAGGGAAAAAATGAATATTGAAACCCTCATTGTTGGTGATCGATGCAAGAGTGTCTTGACCGTCTCCTGCCACAAGTGTACTATGTGGGTTATTTTGACAGCCAACAAGAGGACTTATGCTTCAGCCTAGAGTTCTTAAGTAACCGGAATGGAGTGAGAATTGTATGAAAATGCCAAGGCCTGCAGGTAGGGATGGCAATATACGGTTGTCTACTAGATTCACCACGTTAATCCCCATCATATAAACCTTTTTATTAATACTACCTCCATCCCAAGGCTTAAGATCTATATTTTCTTTTTCAGAAAGTCAAACTATGTTAAGTTTGACTAAGTTTTTATAAAAAATCATTAACATGTGAAATACAAAATTACTATTATTAGATAGATAATAAAATATATTTTCATGTGCTATCTACAAAATATCATATTTATTGATAGATTATTGTAAAAATTTGGTCAAATTTTACTTGCTTTGACTTTTTCAAAAAATATAAGCCTTAAGGCTTGGGATGGAGGTAGTAGGATTTAAAATTTATTTATAGAATTAACATGAGAATAATAGCTACGCAACTATCTTACAAGAGCTCTAAACTCCCAGGGTTGGCGTCTCAGGTGAATCCACAGGTCGCTATCACTGAGCCTGGGCCTACCTGTCTGTGCGTTTGTGAGACTCTTCGATCTGCCTTCTCGATGGCGGTTCTTCAGTTTGTCGGTCCGCAACCGACCAACCGTATGTAGTAGTTTTGTTTTCGGTTATCCTCGCCTCCGTTCTCCCTTCCAAATCCTGATGCACCTGTGAGCTTAGTTTTCTCTCCCTCCTCTTCTCCAAATCCATCACCCGCACGTGATGATGATCCTCTTGACGAGGATCTGGACAGTGAAGCCGGAGACAAAGCAGCGACCTCGCGGCGGCCGGCAGCGCAGCTAATCCTCTTAGTCACCCTCCCGCCCCTCTCTTTTCTCCTCCTACGACCTCGTGCCTCGGCCCTTCAGCCTGAGGTCGACCTCCACCGAGCAGAGGATGGGGGCAACTCTTGTAGATAGGGTGCCGCCCTTCCTCTACCATGTCCTATCGCCCCGCAGGTCTTCCCCTTTCCATGTCCCCCTCTCTCTGCTCTTTTCTCCTCCCTCTCGGTTTCACCTCTCTCAATATTGGTGTTCTTGTGTGTATTTGGCAAGACCATCACTAGCAGATACGGCTGATGGCGCGTGACGGTGATGGAGTGTTGATTCCTCCCCGACGACGGCGCCAGCAAAGTAGCTGCTTGTGACAGTAAAGCACACGTCCGTTGGGAACCCCAAGAGAAAGGTATGATGCGTACAGCAGCGTGTTTTCCCTCAGTAAGAAACCAAGGTTATCGAACCAGTAGGAGATGAAGGCCACGTGAAGGTTGTTTGTGAAGGAGTGTAGTGCGGCGCAACACCAGGGATTCCGGCGCCAACGTGGAACCTGCACAACACAATCAAGATACTTTGCCCCAACTTAACAGTGAGGTTGTCAATCTCACCGGCTTGCTGAAAACAAATGATTAAACGTATGGTGTGGAGAATGATGTTTGTTTGAAAAGAACAACAGAGAACAATGATTGCAGTAGGTTGTATTTCAGATGTAAAAGAATGGATCGGGGTCCACAGTTCACTAGTGGTGTCTCTCCAATAATATAAATAACATGTTGGGCGAACAAATTACAGTTGGGAAATTGACAAATAGAGAAGGCATAACAATGCACATACATATCATGATGACTACTATGAGATTTACTTAGGGCATTACGACAAAGAACATAGACCGCTATCCAGCATGCATCTATGCCTAAAAAGTCCACATTCGGGTTAGCATCCGCACCCTTCCAGTATTAAGTTGCAAACAACAGACAATTGCATTAAGTACTATGCGTAATGTAAACAATACAAATATCCTTAGATAAAGCATTGATGTTTTATCCCTAGTGGCAACAGCACATCCACAACCTTAGAACTTTCTGTCACTGTCCCAGATTCAATGGAGGCATGAACCCACTATCTAGCATAAATAATCCCTCTTGGAGTTACAAGTATCAACTTGGCCAGAGCCTCTACTAGCAACGGAGAGCATGCAAGATCATAAACAACACATATATGATAGATCGATAATCAACTTGACATAGTATTCCATATTCATCGGATCCCAACAAACACAATATGTAGCATTACAAATAAATGATCTTGATCATGATAGGCAGCTCACAAGATCTAAACATGATGGCATAATAGGAGAAGACAACCATCTAGCTACTGCAATGGACCCATAGTCCAAGGATGAACTACTCACGCATCAGTCCGGAGGCGGGAATGGGGATGCAGAGCCCTCCGGTGATGATTCCCCTCTCCGGCAGGGTGCCGGAGGAGATCTTCAGAACCCCCCGAGATGGGGTTGACGGCGGCGGCGTCTCTGGAACTTTTCTTGTATTTTGGCTCTCGGTACTAGGGTTTTCCGATACGAAGGAATATATAGGCGAGAGAGGCAGGGGGAGCCGAGTGGGCTCCCCACGGCGCGCTGGCCTGGCCGCGCCGCCCTATGGGGTGGCCCTCCTGCTGGCTGTCTCCGACTCTTCTTCGATGTTCTGGAACACTCCGTGGAAAATAGGGCCGTGGGCTTTTGTTTCATCCAATTCCGAGAATATTTCCTGTGTAGGATTTCTGAAACCAAAAACAGAAAAGGAACTGGCGCTTTGGCATCTTGTTAATAGGTTAGTACCGGAAAATGCATAAAAATGATATAAAGTATGAATAAAACATGTAGGTATTGTCATAAAACTAGCATGGAACATAAGAAATTATGGATACTTTGGAGACGTATCAAGCATCCCCAAGCTTAGTTCCTACTCGCCCTCAAGTAGGTAAAAGATAAAAAGAATAATTTCTGAAGTGACATGCTACCAACATGATCTTGATCAATACTATTGTAAAGCATTTGAGATGAATGAAGTGAATCAAAGCAATGGTCTATAGTTTGCTAACAAATAGATAATGACTAAACAACTGAATCATATAGCAAAAACTTTTCATGAATAGTACTTTCAAGACAAGTATCAAAAAGTCTTGCATAAGAGTTAACTCATAAAGCAATAGATTCTTAATAGAAGGTTTTGAAGCAACACAAAGGAAGATTTAAGTTTCAGCAGTTGCTTTCAACTTTCAACATGTATATCTCATGGATAATTGTCAACACAAAGTAATATGATGAGTGCAATAAGCAAGAATGTAAGAATCAATGCACACAGTTGACACAAGTGCTTGCTTCTAAGATAGAAAGAAGTAGGTAAACTGAATCAACATAAAGTAAAAGAAAGGCCCTTCACAGAGGGAAGCAGAGATTAAATCATGTGCTAGAGCTTTTCAAGTTTTGAAATCATATAGAGATCATAAAAGTAAAGTTTTGAGAGGTGTTTGTTGTTGTCAACGAATGGTAGTGGGCACTCTAACCCCCTTGTCAAATAGACTTTCAAAGAGCGGCTCACATGAAGGACGTTATCTCTACCAGCAAGGTAGATCATCCCTCTTCTCTTTTGTTTACACATGTAATTTAGTTTTATTTATGAATGACACTCCTCCCAACCTTTTGCTTTCACAAACCATGGCTAACCGAATCCTCGGGTGCCTTCCAACATTTCACATACCATGGAGGAGTGTCTATTTGCAAAATTAAGTTGCGTACTGATGAATCAGGGCAAAACATGTGAAGAGAAATATTAATGAAATTTAATTAATTGGGGCTGGGAACCCCATTGCCAGCTCTTTTTGCAAAATTATTGGATAAGCGGATGTGCCACTAGTCCATTGGTGAAAGTCCGCCCAACAAGATTGAAAGATAAAACACCACATACTTCCTCATGAGCTATAAAACATTGACACAAATAAGAGATAATAACTTTTGAATTGTTTAAGGGTAGCACATGAAGTATTTACTTGGAATGGCAGAAAAATACCACATAGTAGGTAGTCATGGTGGACACAAATGGCATAGGTTTTGGCTCAAGGTTTTGGATTCACGAGAAGCATTCCCTCTCAGTACAAGGCTTTGGCTAGCAAGGTTGTTTGAAGCAACACAAGTATGAACCGGTACATCAAAACTTACATAAGAACATATTGCAAGCATTATAAGATTCTACAGTGTCTTCCTTGTTGCTCAAATACTTTTACCAGAAAATATCTAGACCTTAGAGAGACCAATCATGCAAACCAAATTTCAACAAGCTCTACGGTAGTTCTCCACTAATAGGTTTAAACTACATGATGCAAGAGCTTAAACATGATCTACTTGAGAGCTCAAAACAATTGCCAAGTATCAAATTATTCAAGACAATATACCAATTACCACATGAAGCATTTTCTGTTTCCAACCAAATAGCAATAAGTGCAGCGGCTTTCAGCTTTCGTCATGAACATTAAAAGTAAAACGAAGAACACCGGTGTTCAAATGAAAAAGCGGAGTGTGTCTCTCTCCCACACAAGCATGCTAGGATCCGATTTATTCAGAGAATGAAAATAACAAAACGAAAATAAAAGCACACAGATGCTCCTAGTAAAGCACATAAGATGTGACGGAATTAAAATATAGTTTCACTAGAGGTGACCTGATAAGTTATTGATGAAGAAGGGGATGCCTTGGGCATCCCCAAGCTTAGATGCTTGAGTCTTCTTGAAACATGCAGGGATGAACCACGGGAGCATCCCCAAGCTTAGACTTTTCACTCTTCTTGATCATATTATATCATCCTCCTCTCTTGATCCTTAAAAACTTCCTTCACACCAAACTCAAAGTAATCTCATTAGAGGGTTAGTGCATAATAAAAAATTCACATGTTCGGCAAGGACACAATCATTTCCAACACTTCTGGACATTACCCAAGGTTACTGAAATTTAATGGAGCAAAGAAACCCACTCAAACCCAGTAAAAGAGGCAATACGAAATAAAAGGCAGAATCTTTCAAAACAGAACAGTCCGTAAAGACGAATTTTTTCGAGGCACTTAACATGCTCAGATGAAAAAGATCAAATTGAATGAAAGTTGCGTACATATCTGGGGATTACTCACGAAGTTTTTCAAGATTTTATGATTTTCCTACAGAGAGAACAGCTTAAATTCGTGACAGCTAAAAATCTGTTTCTGCGCAGAAATCCAAATCTAGTATCAACTTTCTATCAAAGACTTTACTTGGCACAACAATGCAATAAAGTAAAGATACAAAGGTATTTCTAGAGTAGTAACAAGCACCTTGACTCAAATATAAAACAAAAATTGCATAAATAAAATAATGGGTTGTCTCCCATAAGCGCTTTTCTTTAATTCCTTTCAGCTAGGCGCAGAAAGTGAAAATCAAGTAACATCAAGAGAAGAAGCATCAACATTATAATTTGTTCTAATAATAGAATCAAAAGGCAACTTCATTCTCTTTCTAGGGAAGTGTTCCGTACCTTTCTTAAGAGGGAATTGATATTTAATATTTCCTTCTTTCATATCAATAATAGGACCAACGGTTCGAAGAAAGGGTCTTCCCAACACAATAGGACAAGATGCATTGCATTCAATATCCAAAACAACAAAATCAACGGGAACAAGATTATTGTTAACCGTAATGTGAACATTGTCAATCCTCCCCAAAGGTTTCTTTATAGAATTATGAGCAAGATTAACATCCAAATAACAATATTTGAAAGGTGGCAAGTCAAGCATATCATAGAGTTTCTTAGGCATAAAAGAAATACTTGCACCAAGATCACATAAAGCATTACAATCAAAATCATTGACCTTCATTTTAATGATGGGCTCCCAACCATCTTCTAACTTCCTAGGAATAGAAGCTTCAAGTTTTAATTCCTCTTCTCTAGCTTTAATGAGAGCATTTGTAATATGTTTTGTAAAGGCCAAATTTATAGCACTAGCATTAGGACTTCTAGCAAGTTTTGCAAGAACTTATAACTTCAGAGATATGACAATTTTTAAAATCAAAACCATTATGATCTAAAGCAATGGGACCATTGTCCCCAACACTTTGAAAAATTTCAGCACTTTTATCACAAACAGTTTCAGCAGTTTCAGGCAATTTTGCATGCTTTAAAGTAGAAGTAGAAACATTGCCAACACCAATTATTTTACCATTGATAGTAGGAGGTTTAGCAACATGTGAAGCATCAACATTACTAGTGGTGGTAATAGTCCAAACTTTAGCTACATTATTCTCTTTAGCAAGTTTTTCTTCTTTTTCCCACCTAGCATGCAATTCAGCCATCATTCTAATATTGTCATTAATTCGAACTTGGATAGAGTTTGCTGTAGAAAATGACTTAATATCTTTAGTTTCATTAGGCATAACTTTCAGTTTTAAACGATCAACATCAGCAGCAAGACTATCAACCTTAGAAGCAAGAACATCAATTTTACCAAGTTTTTCCTCAACAGATTTGTTAAAAGCAGTTTGTGTACTAATAAATTCTTTAAGCATGACTTCAAGACCAGAGGGTACACTCCTACTATTGTTGTAAGAATTACCATAACCATTACCATTATTAGAAGGATATGGCCTATAGTTGTTACCAAAATAATTCCTATAAGCATTGTTGTTGAAATTATTATTTTTAATGAAGTTCACATCAACATGCTCTTCTTGAGCAACCAATGAAGCTAAAGGAACATTATTAGGATCAACATGAGATCTACCATTAACAAGCATAGACATAATAACATCAATCTTATCACTCAAGGAGGAGGTTTCTTCAACAGAATTTACCTTCTTACCTTGAGGAGTCCTTTCAGTGTTGTAAGAACATGTCCTTTACCCCATGTGTGGTTTTGGTAATTGATGACAATCCCTATGGACTAACGGTTGCATTGAGAATCAATCTTAGGTCAAGTCCATAGTCATGTTGGACTCAAGGTTGTAAGATGGAGAAGGAGTACAATGATGAAGATGGTGTCGAAGAGAGACAAAGACGTGTTGAAGATGAAGAGAGAAGATGGCGTAGAAGATGAAGAGAGAAGACGGCATTGAAGATGGATGACGACGGTGGCGTGCGTACAAGATGAAAGAAGATGGTGGCGTGTATGTTGGAGGAAGACGGTGGCATGGACAAGGGTGAAGACGGAGCTTGGCAACTCGAGAAGAACGCGCAAGGACTAGGTTTGTGCTCGATAGGATAGTGGGTCGTATCATCGGAGAGAGCTCAAACCTTGCATGCATTGCATCGCGTTCTCGGTTCTTCTTGGTTCTTATGCATGAAACGGTTTTCGGTTGCATCGCATATTGCACGCGACAGAGTGATGATTTTCTCGATATATCGTATTGAGAGGTTACACCTCTATGACCATGAGAAAATCATCACTCACTCTTTTCCATGATTTCATCATGTGAGAAGATAGCTCTTGTCGCCCTCTTTCCAACAAAACTGGTTTCATGTCATTTGGAGTTTCCTAGCTCAAGATATGATTTTTAGAGTGCATCATATTTGAAAAAGAAAAAGAAAAAGTGTTTTGGGCCGGGCGGTAGTACCGCTGGCGATACCGGCCCAAGTACCGCCCGAGCGATATTTGCTTACTGGACCCGGAGCGGTACCAGGCCGGTACCAGCCCGGTACTACCGTATTTGTTACGGTACCGGCCCGGTACCAAACCGGTAGTACCGGCCCACTTCTTCTCCTTCCTCAAGCCCACCTCCTCACAGCCATCATCCACCAGCCTCGCCCGCGTTGGGCTGCCAAGCCCACTCCACCGCGCCTGCCTCGCTTGCGGGAGAGCATCCCCGCCTGGTGCCCTGGCCCACTGCCTCGCTACGCGCGCGCACACGCATGCGGGCGTTGACCCGCGGGTGGGCAACCCGCTCGATCCCGCGCGAGCCTCGCTGCGCTGTACGGCTCCCGCCCTCCACGCTGCTCCCTGCCGCGCCGCTCGCCCTGCATGCTGCGCTGCTGCATGCGCTGCCTGGTCCCACCCTGCTGCCGCACTGCACCCGCATGCTGCTCCTGCACACTGCCCTGCGCCTCTCTCTCTCTCTCTCTCTCCTGCATGCATTGTTTCGATCTGTTTTTCAGCACAAGCGGTAGTACCGCTCCGCAGAGCGGTACTACCGGTTTTAGGGCGTTTTCCAGATCTGACTTTTTGGGGGAAAGCGGTAGTACCGCTCTGCACAGCGGTAGTACCGCTTAGTGCGAATCTGACCGTTTTTCCAGCCTCCAACAGCTATATTTCTGGGTCCCCTATTTATACCTCTCTTCCACCTCCGCCCAAACCAACCCTTCACCTCCACTCTCTCTCCTCCATTGTTGACCTTGGGTTCTTTCTTCCTCCTCTTGATCCCCCCACTATTTGTTGCATATTTTTGGGGGAAAGGAGAGAGGAGATCTAGAGGAAGTGGAAGCTTTATTGTTAGAGCAACAAGGCAAGGTATGTAATTCACCACAAGATATAGCAATAGCATGGGTGGGTGATTTACTAGCACTAGCACAAGGAATTGTAGAACAAGGCATAGAAGGTAGTTCACCACAAGATAAGTCAATAGCATGAGTGGGTGAACTAAAAGCACTAGCACATGGCAAAATAGCATTTTGAGAGGTAGTGCTAGTACTCACATGAGGCACACAAGATTTTACCTTTGTCATGATAGCCTCATGGGCTAACTTTAGCAAATTATGAGAGACTAGAAGATCATCATGGGAGCTAGAAAGCTTTCCATAGTTCTCTTCCAATTTCTCATAATTGCTTGTTAGCAAAGCAAGTTGAGCCCTTAGCTCAACATTCTCCTTCAAGATGGAAACTTCACAAGAGGTAGAGTTAGTAGCACAAGTATTATCAATCATAGTACAAGGAGAAGGCAACTTAGCAAGCTCTATTAGGTTGAGAGCTTTAAATTGCTCAAGAGACTCGGTGAGTTTGATGAGCTCACTCTCAATAGCCCTAGAGCTACTTTTGAGAAGCTCAAAATCCTCAAGGAGTTTATCATTAGCACTAACTAGCTTCTCATTTTTAATCTGAAAATCATGTGCCACCTCTAAAGCTCTATCATGAGATAAGTCCTTGAGCATACTTGTTTGGATATCTTGCTCTATCTCTCTTGTACCTATCTTGTGTGTGCATGTTTCTTTGTGAATAAACGTCTCCGTGATGTTGTCCACTTAGAGAAACTTATACACATAAGAGATGGTGCGTATCTTTTGATATCCCTCTTTGTTGGAGTCTATTCCTTCATTCCTATTTCACTCTTTAATGACTTCACAAAGAACTTGGCTATGAGTGCTCACTTTATATCATTTGCATCTTCAAGCACTCATAGTTGATTTTGGCACATGCTTTGAGTGGTCTTGTGGGAGTAATGATGCCATGCTTGTGCACCTTAGTCTTCAATGCAAATTGTTTATCTTGTGCACAAACTTTGGCGAGCTTCCACATATTACTTAGAGCATTGTGTTGGTTCATTGATTGCTTGCTTCATTCACTGGTGGAAAAAGGGGCTTTGGTCGCGGTTCGCAACTGCCATTAGTCGCGGTTGCGCAACCGCGACCAAAGTAGCGCGACTAAAGGCCCCCCTTTAGTCGCGTTTCATGAACCGCGACTAAAGGCCCGTCCACGGTGCGCAGCGCGAGGCGGAGGACCTTTAGTCGCGGTTCTTCCGGCCAACCACGACTAAAGGCAGCCCAGGGTTTAGGGTTTAGCCCCCTCCCCCTAAATCTGGTTTCTTTTAATTTGTATTGTTTTATTTCTTTTGGGTTTTAATTTTGAAGGAGTTTCACATATTCTACGGTACTACATACATGCATATGAATGTACAATTTCAAACAAATTTGAAATTAGAACCAAAAAGAATTCAAGAGGAATATACAATATATATTCAATATCGGATGACCATATACAATATATATTCAATATCGGATGACCATATACAATTTTGAACAAGTTTCCATCCATAATTTAGTGCATATAAAGTTCTACGTCATCGTAATGGTGTTCTCCTCTAGGATCGATGACTTCCCTCGCCAACCATCCAGCTAGTTCCTCTTGAAGTGGTCGGAAGCGAGCTTCTGGACTAAGCGTCTTCCGGAGGTTATTCCTGATGTTGTTCTCACACTTCTGGTCCCGCTCATTGCAGTATCTCCGGATCCTCTCACAAACATAGTATCCACATAGATTGGTCCCCGGTGGCTGAATATCCCCAGTCGTCCGCACTGCCATTTTAAAATGTAGCTCTTTTTGAATTCACCGACCTTGGTATCTACGAACCGTCTCCAAACCCTACGAGGCAAAGAAAATTAAATGAACAAGAGAGTTATTAATTAGTTACTTGATATTAGGAAATGATGAACGAAATAGGCCGATCGATATAGAGCGCAAATGAATGAAAATAATTACTTTTGCATCATTTTTCTCATGTCGGCCCAAAGCGCCGGATCCATATTCAGAGAGTCGTGGACGAGAACTGAGGAGGTCTGAACTTGAATTACCATAAGAATCCAGTGGAACCTGCGGACACGATACATGCACAGTCATGCATAACTCATCGATTAGCCACATACCATGCATGGAGTAAACAAAAGAGAATGTGCTCAAGACAGAAACATTCACCCAAAATGGTAAGGAAATAGAATATCACTTTTGAGTTTCTGTTTTCTAATAAACCGCCACAGGTCATCCTCCACGTCGGCGGGGTGGTGTTCTAACACATATGAATTAACGATTTGTGGGTCAATGAACCCAACATCATGGATGTTCCTTATTCGCATTTCCCGCTTCTTCATTCTGCATAATAGCGTACACAACAAGATAGTTAGGACTATATATATATATATATATATATATATATATATATAGTGCAGGCAATGAACGAGATGGGGTAGAAATTAATAAATCACTTACAGAACGTAGCAACTGATGATAGATTTGTCGAGGTCGCGCAGATTGAACAGCTGGAACAATTCACTCAGATGAATTTGTACATAGTAATGTTTGAAGTGATGCTCATATCTAACTTCCGCATAGATATAGTCTTTGGCGTTTTTATGTTTTATGTAACCCTTGTACCAATTTAGCAGACCTTTCATTTGTCGAGGTAGATCCTCTTCCTGCGCAGGCTCGACGAGAGGGCCATTCTTCACATATGTAAATACTACGTCCTTCATTGGCGCCTCATCAAGGCCTAACAGTGCACGAAGAGTGATACCTAAGTCGGCCGCTTGTTCTCTGGCACTCGTTACAGTCAATCCATGTGGCCGCAGCTGCTATGATATCGGGGGCATCCGGACCGGCGGCTTGCACTATGAGCGGGGCGATCGATTGTTTACTTTGTTCCCCGAGCTGGGCAACTTCTTTCCCCCTTTCTAAGTTTTTCTCGGCCTCCTCCAAGGCTTTCTTCTCCGCCAACTCTTGGTTCCTCTTGAACGCGAGTGCTTGCCTACGAAGTTCACGTAAATAGTCGTCAGGCAGATTCTTCGCGGCTTGGGACGGTGTGTTCAAATGACTTAGCCCAGCTCTTTTCCTTGTCAGAAAATACTTGCTTGGGCTCGGCTCTCTTTTCTTCTTGCAGTCCGCCTTCCATTTCTCATATTCAGCAGCCGCGTGTGCGTCGACTTCCTCGGCACTACGTTCCCAAGGCCTTGTGGGGAGAGACTTCAGTGATGGCTCTGGTATCTTTGTGGTTCTAGGTACATAAGGGTCCGGGTTAATAACCCAGGACTGCTTCTGCTTCTTCGCCGGAGGTGGATTGGGGGGCGGTGTCTGATCACCCGCCCGACGAGGACTAGGGGGCGGCGTCTGCTTACCCGCCGGAGGTGAATTGGGGCGGTGTCGGCTGACGTGAAGGAGGTGTAGGTGAAGCACCACCACCACCACCGCCACCGCCACCGTCACCGCCACCGCCACCGCCACCGCCACCACCACTACCGTAGGGGGTGGACTTGTTGGCGCCTCGCCTGGAAACTTGATAAATTTCTTCTGCCATAGAATGAACTGGCGCTTGACATCTCCAAGTCTTTTCACCCCTTCAGGTGTAGCAATGTCAATGTCCAGGTCCTCAAACCCTTGGACTATCTCCTCCACCGTGACACGAGCATAGCCATCTTGAATGGGGTTGTTGTGGTGGAGTGCTCCAGGTGGTAAAGCACTGCCGATGGCTACCTTCATGGACATGTTCCCGATAGGATAATACAGATGACATGCTTTCATCTCCTTTATATCGTCCACGGGGTAGCGAGGAGGCTGTGCAGTAATTTCGACCACCAGAGGCTCCGGTGCAGTAATTTCGATCGTCGGTGCACCAGCCGGTGAGGCCTCCGTGGAAGCCACGCTGGTTCTTCTCCGCTGCTGGCTTCCGAGATCCATTGGATGATCTTCATGCTGCGCCCGAGCTGCATCTCTTTCGGCTACTAGTACACTCACGGTTTTCTTCATCACATCCATTTCCGTTACCAACTTCGCCACAACATCTGCATCCCGATCCATCTTTCTCTTACGGCTTCTGTAACCGTACGGGTCATCGTTCTGGGGAACCCTACTTTCCACGAAATGGGCCCCATGCCTCGTACACGTCCTCCGTGTTTAGGATTCCCGAGGGCTTTTGTCGGGCGTCGTTCTCTCTGTTGAACTTGATCCTCCCCTCTTGAGCATCCCTCATTGCCTCAATAAGCTTTTGGGTGGGTGTAATTATTTTGCCCTGATAAACACACTCCCCTGTCTCCGGGTTCAGCGATCCCCCATGCTCGTACCACCAGCTTTTGGCCCTTGGGTCCCATCCCTCCGTACCTGGACGGATTCCTCGCGCCCTCAGCTCATTCTCCATCTTCTCCCACCTAGGCTGCCAAAAGCGATACCCTCCTGGCCCCATAATATGATTGTACTCCTTCTTGGCCGCATTCTTCTTATTTTTTTCGACATTTCAAGGAACTGCTCCGATTTCTTTTGCTTCACAAATTCTGGCCAATCATGTTGCAGTTTCTCATATTGTCCTTTGAAATCCGGAGTCTTGCCCTGCTTGACAAAGTCATGGGCTAGATTTTGCTTGTATTTCCGGAATGCGTTGGCCATCTTAGAAAGAGCGAACTGTTTGACTAGCTTGCACCTCTCCTTGTTTTCCTGAATCTTGTTACCCGCCTCATCGTATTTGCGGTATTCCGGAGGTAGAATGAAATGTTCCATAAGCTTGTTGAAGCAATCTTTTTTTGTTCTCTTATCGACAAAAGTGAAACCAAGACGTGCCTTCTTTGGCTCATTCCACTCCTGGACGGTGATCGAGATGTTGTCTCTAACAACGGCTCCGCATTGGCTGATAAACTTGGTGGCGTTCTTGCTGGGCTCCAGCGGCCTGCCGGTTTCTTCATCGACAACCTCGATGGTGCATGTTTCGTTTGGTTTCATCGTCTTGGTTGCGCCACGCTTTGACGACGTACTCGATTTTTTCGACGATCCGGCCGAGGGCTAAAATAAGAAAGAGAGTCGCGCGCGTTAGTACACACATATTTATTCAAATCAGTTAGTTTGTATCACCAGAGGCTCAATGTATATATATACCTCGGCGCCGGAGGTGGTTGCTACTTCCAATTGAAGATCGTCATTTATCGACGTTTCTTCGGCATCATCTTGCTGACGGCGCCCTTCATCTTCACCCTCAAGGTTCAGATAAGAAGAGATATCATCTTCTTCTTGTCCGATCGGCACATATAGAATATCGCCTTTTATGATGCCGAACATATGGTCTTCAGCGTCCGGATCATAGTTGTCCAGAATCGGGTCAGCTCTATCGTCCGCCATATGTCAGTCCTGAAAACATGTAGTCAAAACAAATTAATTAAGTGAAGAAGGGGGGCGGTGGCGGGGGCGGTGGAGAAAGGGTGGCGGTGGCGAAAGGGGTGGCGGTGGCGAAAGTATTAAAAGAATCTAGGCATTTTGACAAGCTCAAATAAATTTTGTAGTCAAATAAACTTAGAGATACCGCGGGAACAAATTTTAAGTTACAAATTTTAAGTTACAAATTTTAAGTTATACAAATTTTAAGTTACAAATTTTAGTGAGGCGGCGCGGCAGAGATCGACGAGGCGGCGCGGCAGAGATCGACGGCGCGTGTGCGCATGCGGTGAGAGAGAGCGAGGCCGGCGCGTGCGCGTGCGCGGTGAGAGAGAGAGGGCCGGCGAGGAGCACGGACGGTGAGAGAGAGACCGGCGCGGTTTTTTTAGTTTTTTTGTTTGTAACTAAGTTTTTTGTTACACTTTAATTATACACTTTAATAATTAAGTTACAATTTAATTAAGTTACCATTTTAATTAAAAAACTTAGTTACAAATTTACAATTTAAAGTATAGATATAGATATATATAGATATAGATTTACCACTTTAATTAGTTACAAATTTAAACTTTAATTAGTTACAAAAACAACTTAATTAGTTATACAAATATTAAGTTATACAAGTTTTAAGTTATTTTACCGTTTTTGTTAAACTAATTAACTATTTAAAATTACAAAGAACAAAAAAACACAAAAAAGAAAAAACGCCTCTCTCCCTCTCTCTCCCTCTCCTCCCTCCTCTCTCTCTCTCTCTCTCTCTCTCTCTCTCTCTCTCCGGCGGCCGGCGCGCACGCGTCTCTCGATCTGGTGGCCGCCGGCCGGCCTCGAGGCGGGCCAGTAACACTGGCGGCGCGAGGGGGCCAGGGGCGGTGAGGGCGGCCTCTCCCCTGTCTGCGTGGCGCGCGCGCGCCGGCGCCGGTGCGGGGAAGGACGACGACGACGCGGTACGGGCGGGGCGGGGGAGCGTACGGTGGTTCGGGCGCGCGTGGCGGCAGTCGGCGAGGGCGCGGCGGCGAGGGGCGGCGCGCGCGGCGGCACGTCGTCGGCGAGGGCGGCGAGGGCGGCGGTCGGCGATGGAGCAGCGTGACGACGTCTCCTCAGCAGTTCCTTCGCGCGCGGAGAAGAAGAATGGGCAGCGTCGGTTCGGTGCTCGAATTTATACTCAGCGACCTTTAGTCGCGGTTGGGGAGGCCAACCGCGATTAAAGGTACCCCTTTAGTCGCGGTTGGCCTCCCCAACCGCGACTAAAGGGTATTTTTCGCCGGGTTTAAGTTTCCCGCGGAAAATACCCTTTAGTCGCGGTTGGCGAGGCCAACCGCGACTAAAGGTATTTTTCGCATTTCTTTTCTTTTTTAAAATGTGAAAAGTACATATAATATATCAACAAATTCAGAAAACTAAAACTAATTCATTTCAAAATCTTAAAATACAAATAATATATCAAAAAATTCAGGAAAATAAAACTAATTCATTTCTAAATCTTAAAAATACAAATAATATATCAAAAAAATCAAAAAAATAAAACTAATTCAATTCAAATTTTAAAAATACAAATAATATATCAAAAAAATCAGAAAAATAATATATCAAAAAATTCTTTCTTCCCGCCACTTTCTTCGCGCCACTTTCTTCCCGCCACTTTCTTCCCGCCACTTTCTTCCCGCCTCTTTCTTCCCGCCTCCTGTCTTCCCGCTCCCATTTTTCCCGCCATTTGTCACTACATATAGGTAGCCCGGCTTGGCCAGCATTATCACATCTCTACAATCTCTCATCACTCTCTCATGGCTTCCACCGCACCCACTCTAACCTACCAGCAGGTGGAGGAGCTTTGCGCTCGAACTACCCTTGCCCACCGGCTACCGCATCCCCCGCGGCTGGAGCCTAAGCGCCGGCGGCGTGCCGGTCCCTCCCGTCCCTCAGGGTACTGCGCGCCGGGCGGCCATCACGAACCACTACTACCTCGACCTCACGCCGGAGCAGCGGATGAATCCCCGCTGGCATCCCGACAACCATACTTGGGACGCTTCTTCATCAATCGGCGTGAGAGGGCGCTCGCCAGGTATGAGGAGGACGGTCTGCCTCCTGGAAACTTCCACGAGGCCGGCCGTCGGCTATGGTGGTACGGCCGGACTCTGCAGAGCGTCATGGACTACATCATGGCCGGCGATATCCCCGCCTGCGCTACCTCGTTCGAGCCACGAGCGCCGCCCGACGAACCGACGACAGCAGCGACGACGCCGGCAACTTAGAAGGTGACGACTACCAGTACAACGGCGGCGGCTATGAAGACTACGAGTATGCATATTATACGCCTAGGCAGGAGTATGACTAAATCACTCCAAATTTCATGTATGCAGGAGTATGACTTAGTCACTCCAAATTTCCTGTATGCAGGAGTATGACTTAGTCACTCCAAATTTCATGTATGCAGGAGTATGACTTAGTCACTCCAAATTTCCTGTATGCAGGAGTATGACTGAATCACTCCAAATTTCATGTATCATCAGTGCTATCTCGAGTCAATTGAATCATTCGAAAATGGACACCAAACACATCACGGGTAATATAATTCACATGATTCATTCAACAAAGTTTGGTACAATAAATTATTACACATCATTTCTTCCCTTGTGTCCCTGCTTGCTTACGATTGTGCCGTATCCATGGAGCATCCTCATCATTTAACTTAATGCTTGGGTCGGTGTTCACTTTGAAGGGCGGAATTTCAGCAAACATATTATAATCTTCTGACATGTCTGTCTTCTCCTCCACTCCCACGATGTTTCTTTTCCCTGAAAGAACAATGTGGCGCTTTGGATCATCGCATGATGTACTGATCGTTTTCTTATCTTTCCGTTTCCTCGGTTTGCTACTCATGTCCTTCACATAGAAAACCTGAGCGACATCTTTCGCTAGGACGAATGGTTCGTCAAGGTAACCAAGATTGTTGAAATCCACCATTGTCATTCCGTATTGCTGGTCCACCTTTACCCCACCTCCGTTAGCTTGAACCATTTGCACCGGAACAAAGGGACCCTAAAGGAGGGTCCATAGTCAAGTTCCCATATCTCCTCTATGTAACCATAATATGTGACCTTTTGCCCATTCTCGGTTGCTGCATCAAAGCGGACACCACTGTTTTGGTTGGTGCTCTTTTTATCTTGGGCGATCGTGTAAAATGTATTCCCATTTATCTCGTACCCTTGGAAAGTCGTTATAGTCGAAGATGGTGTCTTGGCCAACATGTACAGCTGATCTACAACCTTATTGTCATGCATTAAATGTTTTCTCAACCAACTGCCGAAAGTCTCCATGTGGGCCTTCCTAATCCAGGATTCAGGCTTCCCGGTTGTCCGAGCGTAAAATATTCTTGTGTTTCTCAAAGTACGGAGCCACCAAGCTGGAATTGGTCAGAACTGTGTGGTGTGCTTCAGTCAGAGAATGGCCGTCCATACATATCGTTGATTTCCTTCCGATCGTGCCTTTTCCACTTAGTCTCCCCTCGTGCCGCGATTGAGGAAGACCAATCGGCTTAAGGTCAGGAACAAAGTCAACACAAAACTCAATTACCTCCTCATTTCCATAGCCCTTGGCGATGCTTCCTTCTGGCCTAGCACGGTTACGAACATATTTCTTTAATACTCCCATGAACCTCTCGAAGGGGAACATATTGTGTAGAAATACAGGACCGAGAATGGAAATCTCATCGACTAGGTGAACCAGGAGGTGCGTCATAATATTGAAGAAGGATGGCGGGAACACCAACTCGAAACTGACAAGACATTGGATCACATCGTTCTGTAACCGTGGTAGAACTTCTGGATTGATTACCTTCTGAGAGATTGCATTGAGGAATGCACATAGCTTCACAATGGCTACTCGAACATTTTCCGGCAGGAGCCCCCTCAAAGCAATCGGAAGCAATTGCGTCATAATCACGTGGCAGTCGTGAGACTTCAGGTTTTGGAACTTTTTCTCCGCCATGTTTATTATTCCCTTTATATTGGACGAGAATCTGACGGGACCTTCATACTGCTCAGGCATTCAAAAAAGATGACCTTCTCTTCTTTGGTCAGAGCGTAGCTGGCACGACCTTGAAACCGTTCCGGATGCCGGTCATCAGGGTCTTTCAAACTTTGCTGGTCCTGCCGTGCTTCCTTTGTATCATTTGACTTCCCATACACGCCCAAGAAGCTTAGGATGTTCACGCAAATATTCTTCGTAACGTGCATCACGTCGATTGCAGAGCGGACTTCTAGGACTTTCCAATATTCTAGCTCCCAGAATATAGATTTCTTCTTCCACATGGCTACGTGCCCGTCAGCTCCCTTCGGAACTGATTGTCCGCCAGGACCCTTTCCAAAGATGACTTTCAAATCCTTGACCATATCAAATACCTCGGCACCAGTGCGTTCCGCAGGCTTCGGCCGGTGATCTGCCTTGCCGTTGTAATGCTTGCCTTTCTTTCTTACTGGATGACCTTTCGGAAGAAATCGACGATGCCCAAGGTACACGTTCTTCTTACAATTTGGCAAATGTACACTTTCAGTCTCATGTAAGCAGTGCGTGCATGCATTGTATCCCTTATTTGACAGTCCCGAAAGGTTACTAAGAGCAGGCCAATCGTTGATGGTTACGAAAAGCAACGCTCGTAGGTCAAATTCCTCTTCTTTGTGCTCATCCCACACACGGACACCAGGTCTGCCCCACAACTGTAAAAGTTCATCAACTAATGGCCTTAGGTACACATCGATGTCGTTGCCGGGTTGCTTCGGACCTTGGATGAGCACTGGCATCATAATGAACTTCCGCTTCATGCACAACCAAGGAGGAAGGTTGTAGATGCATAGAGTCACGGGCCAGGTACTATGGCTGGAGCTCTGCTCGCCAAAAGGATTCATGCCATCCGTACTTAGACCAAATCTTATGTTCCTTGCGTCAGCTGCAAAATCTTTGAACTCTCTGTCGATCTTTCTCCATTGCGTTCCATCTGCGGGGTGTCTCAACTCCCCGTCCGACTTACGGTCCTCTTTGTGCCATCGCAACAACTTGGCATGCTCTTTGTTCCTGAACAGACGTTTCAACCGTGGTATTATAGGAGCATACCACATCACCTTGGCGGGAACCCTCTTCCTGGGTTTCTGGCCCTCAACATCGTCACCAGGGTCATCGCCTCTGATCTTATAACGCAATGCAGTGCATACCGGGCATTCATTCAAATTCTCGTATTCACCGCGGTAGAGGATGCAGTCATTGATGCATGCATGTATCTTCAGAACCTCTAAACCTAGAGGGCAGACAACCTTCTTTGCTTCGTACGTAGTGGCGGGCAACTCGTTATTCTTTGGAAACATATTCTTCAACATTTTCAGCAAGTTTTCAAATGCCGAGTCAGCTACACCTACCTGTGCCTTCCATTTCAGCAAATCCAGTGTGCAGCCCAGCTTTTTCAGACCATCATCGCATCCGGGGTACAGCGCCTTCCTGTGATCCTCTAACATGCGATCCAAATTCTCCCTCTCTTTTTCAGTTTCGCAGCGTCTCCGTGCATCAGCAATGGTCCGACCAAGATCATCAACGGGATCATCACGTGCCTCTTCTTCACCTTCCCCCTCACCTTCCCCTTCACCTTCAGCATCCTCCATGAAAGTATCACCGAAATGAGCAAGATAGCTTTCATCGATGAAATCATCCCCTTCTTCATCTTCTTCCATTATAACCCCTCTTTCTCCATGCTTGGTCCAACAATTATAGCTTGGCATGAAACCGTGCCGAAGCAGGTGCATGTGAACATCTCTTGAGGAAGAGTAACCCTTCTGATTCTTACAGTTAACACATGGACAGATAACAAAACCCCCCTGCTTGTTCGCATTAGCCACTACGAGGAAATCTTTCAAACCCGTACTGAACTCGCCGGAGAGTCGGTTACCGTACATCCATTGTCGATTCATCTGCATTATTATAATATAAAATATATAATTAACCATCATGCATTTGTTAAACTAACTAGCTACAAACAATATAAATTAAACAATGAACTACACACACATGCATATTTTATCAACGACACATGAAAGGTTCAAGTTGCTAACCGCGATCGAGGAGGAAAAAATAAATGAGAAAGCTCAAGTGTGGCTCCAACACTTCATATCATGTTTGTTTCATGCTCTTGGGGCATTTCATCAAACACCTTATGTGCATAAGAGGAACCAAAAGCAAACCTAACACCCACTTGTGAAGTTTGTGAAGAGAATGGCTCCAAATGGCTAAGTGTTGGCTGCTGGATGGGTATATATAGGGGGGGGCTTTAGTCCCGGTTGGCCTGGCCAACCGCGACTAAAGGCCTTCGGGCACCTTTAGTCGCGGTTGGCCTGGCCAACCGCGACTAAAGCCCCCACGTGCACCGGCTCACCGCACTTGTTTGATTTGGCACAAACTTTGTTTTAGTCGCGGCTTATTAGCTTGCGACTTTTTGGTTCATTGGTTGCTTGCTTCATTTGTCATTTCTCACCTTCACATCCTCTTGCAATCTTTGATCCTCAATATAGTTTGATTTCCTCCGAATATTCGTCATTGAATATGTGCATTTGATTTCACTCACAATTATGAGAAATGCACAACTTATGGAGGAACGCTCACTATATTGGCCTTCCAAACCTTTCGTCCATTTTGGCAATTAATGCCAATGGGGGAGAAGTTTGGAGGGTTTAAGGGAATTGCTTTTGTTCTTCTTAAGCATTTGCCTTTCATGCCTTGCATTCGTTGCTTCGCATGGTTGAATATTTAGAGGATACTCCGCTAGGCTTTAATTGTCGGTATATGCAATGAAATTCAAGTTCATTCACACATGCATATATTATGGGGGAGTTTGTTCTAAATATTCAACTTGGGTTGTTCGCTAAATTCCATATCTAAACCCTCTCAAAGAGATTGTCATCAATTACCAAAATGGGGGAGATTGTAAGAACATGTCCTTTACCCCATGTGTGGTTTTGGTAATTGATGACAATCCCTATGGACTAACGGTTGCATTGAGAATCAATCTTAGGTCAAGTCCATAGTCATGTTGGACTCAAGGTTGTAAGATGGAGAAGACGGAGTACAATGATGAAGATGGTGTCGAAGAGAGACAAAGACGGTGTTGAAGATGAAGAGAGAAGACGGCGTAGAAGATGAAGAGAGAAGACGGCATTGAAGATGGATGACGACGGTGGCGTGCGTACAAGATGAAAGAAGACGGTGGCGTGTATGTTGGAGGAAGACGGTGGCATGGACAAGGGTGAAGAGGAGCTTGGACGAGAAGAACGCGCAAGGACTAGGTTTGTGCTCGATAGGATAGTGGGTCGTATCATCGGAGAGAGCTCAAACCTTGCATGCATTGCATCGCGTTCTCGGTTCTTCTTGGTTCTTATGCATGAAACGGTTTTCGGTTGCATCGCATATTGCACGCGACAGAGTGATGATTTTCTCGATATATCGTATTGAGAGGTTACACCTCTATGACCATGAGAAAATCATCACTCACTCTTTTCCATGATTTCATCATGTGAGAAGATAGCTCTTGTCGCCCTCTTTCCAACAAAACTGGTTTCATGTCATTTGGAGTTTCCTAGCTCAAGATATGATTTTTAGAGTGCATCATATTTGAAAAGAAAAAGAAAAAGTGTTTTGGGCCGGGCGGTAGTACCGCTGGCGATACGCCCAAGTACCGCCCGAGCGATATTTGCTTACTGGACCCGGAGCGGTACCAGGCTGGTACCAGCCCGGTACTACCGTATTTGTTACGGTACCGGCCCGGTACCAAACCGGTAGTACCGGCCCACTTCTTCTCCTTCCTCAAGCCCACCTCCTCACAGCCATCATCCACCAGCCTCGCCCGCGTTGGGCTGCCAAGCCCACTCCACGCGCTGCCTGCCAGGAGAGCATCCCCGCTGGTGCCCTGGCCCCTGCCTCGCTACGCGCGCGCACACGCATGCGGGCGTTGACCCGCGGGTGGGCAACCCGCTCGATCCCGCGCGAGCCTCGCTGGCTGTACGGCTCCGCCTCTGCTCTCCTGCGCGCCGCTCGCCCATGCTTGCTGCGCCTGCTGCGCTGCTGTCCCACCTGCTGCCGCCCTGCACCCGCATGCTGCTGCATGCCCTGCCTCTCTCTCTCTCTCTCTCTGCATGGATTGTTTCGATCTGTTTTTCAGCACAAGCGGTAGTACCGCTCCGCGAGCGGTAATACCGGTTTAGGCGTTTTCAGATCTGACTTTTTGGGGAAAGCGGTAGTACCGCTCTGCACAGCGGTAGTACCGCTTAGTGCGAATCTGACCGTTTTTCCAGCCTCCAACAGCTATATTTCTGGGTCCCCTATTTATACCTCTCTTCCACCTCCGCCCAAACCAACCCTTCACCTCCACTCTCTCTCCTCCATTGTTGACCTTGGGTTCTTTCTTCCTCCTCTTGATCCCCCACTATTTGTTGCATATTTTTGGGGGAAAGGAGAGAGGAGATCTAGATCTGGAAGCTTTATTGTTAGAGCAACAAGGCAAGGTATGTAATTCACCACAAGATATAGCAATAGCATGGGTGGGTGATTTACTAGCACTAGCACAAGGAATTGTAGAACAAGGCATAGAAGGTAGTTCACCACAAGATAAGTCAATAGCATGAGTGGGTGAACTAAAAGCACTAGCACATGGCAAAATAGCATTTTGAGAGGTAGTGCTAGTACTCACATGAGGCACACAAGATTTTACCTTTGTCATGATAGCCTCATGGGCTAACTTTAGCAAATTATGAGAGACTAGAAGATCATCATGGGAGCTAGAAAGCTTTCCATAGTTCTCTTCCAATTTCTCATAATTGCTTGTTAGCAAAGCAAGTTGAGCCCTTAGCTCAACATTCTCCTTCAAGATGGAAACTTCACAAGAGGTAGAGTTAGTAGCACAAGTATTATCAATCATAGTACAAGGAGAAGGCAACTTAGCAAGCTCTATTAGGTTGAGAGCTTTAAATTGCTCAAGAGACTCGGTGAGTTTGATGAGCTCACTCTCAATAGCCCTAGAGCTACTTTTGAGAAGCTCAAAATCCTCAAGGAGTTTATCATTAGCACTAACTAGCTTCTCATTTTTAATTTGAAAATCATGTGCCACCTCTAAAGCTCTATCATGAGATAAGTCCTTGAGCATACTTGTTTGGATATCTTGCTCTATCTCTCTTGTACCTATCTTGTGTGTGCATGTTTCTTTGTGAATAAACGTCTCCGTGATGTTGTCCACTTAGAGAAACTTATACACATAAGAGATGGTGCATATCTTTTGATATCCCTCTTTGTTGGAGTCTATTCCTTCATTCTTATTTCACTCTTTAATGACTTCACAAAGAACTTGGCTATGAGTGCTCATTTTATATCATTTGCATCTTCAAGCACTCATAGTTGATTTTGGCACATGCTTTGAGTGGTCTTGTGGGAGTAATGATGCCATGCTTGTGCACCTTATTCTTCAATGCAAATTGTTTATCTTGTGCACAAACTTTGGCGAGCTTCCACATATTACTTAGAGCATTGTGTTGGTTCATTGATTGCTTGCTTCATTTCTCACCTTCACATCCTCTTGCAATCTTTGATCCTCAATATAGTTTGATTTCCTCCGAATATTCGTCATTGAATATGTGCATTTGATTTCACTCACAATTATGAGAAATGCACAACTTATGGAGGAACGCTCACTATATTGGCCTTCCAAACCTTTCGTCCATTTTGGCAATTAATGCCAATGGGGGAGAAGTTTGGAGGGTTTAAGGGAATTGCTTTTGTTGGTTCTTAAGCATTTGCCTTTCATGCCTTGCATTCGTTGCTTTGCATGGTTGAATATTTAGAGGATACTCCGCTAGGCTTTAATTGTCAGTATATGCAATGAAATTCAAGTTCATTCACACATGCATATATTATGGGGGAGTTTGTTCTAAATATTCAACTTGGGTTGTTCGCTAAATTCCATATCTAAACCCTCTCAAAGAGATTGTCATCAATTACCAAAATGGGGGAGATTGTAAGAACATGTCCTTTACCCCATGTGTGGTTTTGGTAATTGATGACAATCCCTATGGACTAACGGTTGCATTGAGAATCAATCTTAGGTCAAGTCCATAGTCATGTTGGACTCAAGGTTGTAAGATGGAGAAGACGGAGTACAATGATGAAGATGGTGTCGAAGAGAGACAAAGACGGTGTTGAAGATGAAGAGAGAAGACGGCGTAGAAGATGAAGAGAGAATACGACGTTGAAGATGGATGACGACGGTGGCGTGCGTACAAGATGAAAGAAGACGGTGGCGTGTATGTTGGAGGAAGATGGTGGCATGGACAAGGGTGAAGACGGAGCTTGGCAACTCGAGAAGAACGCGCAAGGACTAGGTTTGTGCTCGATAGGATAGTGGGTCGTATCATCGGAGAGAGCTCAAACCTTGCATGCATTGCATCGCGTTCTCGGTTCTTCTTGGTTCTTATGCATGAAACGGTTTTCGGTTGCATCGCATATTGCACGCGACAGAGTGATGATTTTCTCGATATATCGTATTGAGAGGTTACACCTCTATGACCATGAGAAAATCATCACTCACTCTTTTCCATGATTTCATCATGTGAGAAGATAGCTCTTGTCTCCCTCTTTCCACCAAACTGGTTTCATGTCATTTGGAGTTTCCTAGCTCAAGATATGATTTTTAGAGTGCATCATATTTGAAAAAGAAAAAGAAAAAGTGTTTTGGGCCGGGCGGTAGTACCGCTGGCGTACGGCCCAAGTACCCCGACGATACCTTCTGGACCCGGAGCGGTACCAGGCCGGTACCAGCCCGGTACTACCGTATTTCTTACGGTACAGGCCCGGTACCAAACCGGTAGTACCGGCCCACTTCTTCTCCTTCCTCAAGCCCACCTCCTCACAGCCATCATCCACCAGCCTCGCCCGCGTTGGGCTGCCAAGCCCACTCCACCGCGCCCGCCTCGCTTGAGAGCATCCCCGCTGGCGCCTGGCCTGCCTCGCTACGCGCGCGCACACGCATGCGGGCGTTGACCCGCGGGTGGGCAACACGCTCGATCCCGCGCGAGCCTCGCTACGCTGTACAGCTCCCACCCTCCACGCTGCTCCCTGCCGCGCCGCTCGCCCTGCATGTTGCGCTGCTGCATGCGCTGCCTGGTCCTACCCTGCTGCCGCACTGCACCCGCATGCTGCTCCTGCACACTGCCCTGCGCCTCTCTCTCTCTCCTGCATGCATTGTTTCGATCTGTTTTTCAGCACAAGCGGTAGTACCGCTCCGCAGAGCGGTACTACCGGTTTTAGGGCATTTTCCAGATCTGACTTTTTGGGGGAAAGCGGTAGTACCACTCTGCACAGCGGTAGTACCGCTTAGTGCGAATCTGACCGTTTTTCCAGCCTCCAACAGCTATATTTCTGGGTCCCCTATTTATACCTCTCTTCCACCTCCGCCCAAACCAACCCTTCACCTCCACTCTCTCTCCTCCGTTGTTGACCTTGGGTTCTTTCTTCCTCCTCTTGATCCCCCCACTATTTGTTGCATATTTTTGGGGGAAAGGAGAGAGGAGATCTAGATCTAGAGCTTCACCAATTGAATCCTCCTCTAAGTGAGAGGATCTTGCTAGATCTAGATCTTGGATTTTCTTGGTGTTTCTCCTCCTTTGTTCTTCCTCCCTTATTCCCCCAATCGCTTCTTCTAGCTTTGTTGGAATTTGGGAGAGAGGAACTTGGGCATCCTAGTGGTGTTCTTAGCCATTGCATTAGGTGCATGGGTTGTGCTCTCTCCGGGGTTTCGATCTCGTAGGGTGTGTGTGTTCTACCTTAGTGGATCTTGGTGACAGGGTTCCTTTAGTGGAGCATTGGAAGAGCTTCTCTTGTGGGGCATTGGACGGGTTCCTTCGTAGGGCATTGGACGGGTTCCTTCGTGGGGCATTGGTAGCATTCCTTTGGTGGAGCATTGGAAGGGTTTCTTTGGTGGAGCATTGGATGAGTTCCTAGTGTGGGACATTGGAGATGTGCAGCTATGGAAGCTAGCTTGGTGATGTGCTAGCTCCATAGGGTGTTGGGAGCATCCTTGTGTGTGGAGCTCGCCCCAACCTTGTGAAGGAATCACCGCCTCGACCGGTGCCTTAGTGGAAGAGGGAGAGCACCTCCGTGGAGCTCTCTCGAGGAAGAAGGTGAGGCCTTCCTTCGTGGTGTGGCCGTCTAGTCTCTTGTGTGAGACTAGCACCTCCTCAACGCAGACGTACTTCCTGTTGTGGAAGGAACTGCGGTAAACAAACCTCGCCTCGCCTCCGCGTCCTCCGGTTATCTCGCACCTTACTCTTACTATCTTGTTGATTCCTTTACTTGTTGCACTTGTCCTAGTATCATTGTAGGAACATCACCTTTGCTAAAGCTATCACATTTACCTTCCGTTGCGCTAAAATTGGAAAAGGCTAAAACTTGCCACACCGCCTATTCACCCCCCTCTAGGCGACGTCCTCGAACATTCAAGTGTGCCATTCAGAGTAGTTGATCATCATATCATCAAGAAGCTTTGTTGCAGCACCCAAAGTGATGGACATAAAAGTACCTCCAGCAGCTGAATCCAATAGGTTCCTTGAAGAAAAATTTAATCCTGCATAAAAGGTTTGGATGATCATCCAAGTAGTTAGTCCATGGGTAGGGCAATTCTTTACCAAAGATTTCATTCTCTCCCATGCTTGGGCAACATGTTCATTATCCAATTGCTTAAAATTCATAATGCTACTTCTCAAAGATATAATTTTAGGAGGATAATATCTTCCAATGAAAGCATCCATACATTTAGTCCATGAATCAATACTATTTTTAGGCAAAGATAGCAACCAATCTTTAGCTCTTCCTCTTAAGGAGAAATGAAACAATTTCAGTTTTATAATATCCCCATCTACATCCTTATACTTTTGCATTTCACAAAGTTCAACAAAATTATTAAGATGGAGCAGCATCATCAGTACTAACACCAGAAAATTGCTCTCTCATAACAAGATTTAGTAAAGCAGGTTTAATTTCATAAAATTCTGCTGTAGAAGCAGGTGGAGCAATAGGAGTGCATATGAAATCATTATTATTGGTGCTAGTGAAGTCACACAACTTAGTGTTCTCAGGAGTATTCATTTTAGCAATAATGAAAATAAATAAAGCAAACCGAATTAAATAAAGTAAAACAAGTAACTAATTTTTTTGTGTTTTTGATATAAAGAAAGCAAACAAGACATAAAATAAAATAAAGCAAGACAATAAACAAAGTAAAGAGATTGGGTGTGAGAGACTCCCCTTGCAGTGTGTCTTGATCTCCCCGGCACGGCGCCAGAAAAGTGTTTGATGGCGCGTGACGGTGATGGAGTGTTGATTCCTCCCCGGCGACGGCGCCAACAAAGTAGCTTCTTGTGACGGTAAAGCACACGTCCGTTGGGAACCCCAAGAGGAAGGTATGATGCGTACATCAGCGAGTTTTCCCTCAGTAAGAAACCAAGGTTATCGAACCAGTAGGAGATGAAGGTCACGTGAAGGTTGTTGGTGAAGGAGTGTAGTGCGGCGCAACACCAGGGATTCCGACGCCAACGTGGAACCTGCACAACACAATCAGGATACTTTACCCCAACTTAACAGTGAGGTTTTCAATCTCACCGGCTTGCTGAAAATAAAGGATTAAACGTATGGTGTGGAGAATGATGTTTGTTTGCAAGAAACAACAGAGAACAATGATTGCAGTAGGTTGTATTTCAGATGTAAAAGAATGGACCAGGGTCCACAATTCACTAGTGGTGTCTCTCCAATAAGATAAATAACATGTTGGGTGAACAAATTACAGTTGGGCAATTGATAAATAGAGGGCATAACAATGCACATACATATCATGGATGACTACTATGAGATTTACTTAGGGCATTACGACAAAGAACATAGACCGCTATCCAGCATGCATCTATGCCTAAAAAGTCCACCTTCAGGTTAGCATCCGCACCCCTTCCAGTATTAAGTTGCAAACAACAGACAATTGCATTAAGTACCGTGCATAATGTAAACAATACAAATATCCTTAGACAAAGCATTGATGTTTTATCCCTAGTGCCAACAACACGTCCACAACCTTAGAACTTTCTGTCACTGTCCCAGATTCAATGGAGGCATGAACCCACTATCTAGCATAAATACTCCCTCTTGGAGTTACAAGTATCAACTTGGCCCTCTACTAGCAACGGAGAGCATGCAAGATCATAAACAACACATATATGATAGATAGATAATCAACTTGACATAGTATTCCATATTCATCGGATCCCAACAAACACAACATGTAGCATTACAAATAGATGATCTTGATCATGATAGGCAGCTCACAAGATCTAAACATGATGACATAATAGGAGAAGAGAACCATCTAGCTACTGCTATGGACCCATAGTCCAAGGATGAACTACTCACGCATCAGTACCGCTGGCGATACCGGCCCAAGTACCGCCCGAGCGATATTTGCTTTTGGACCGGGCGGTACAGGGCGGTACCAGCCCGGTACTACGTATTTGTTACGGTGCCGGCCCGGTACCAAACCGGTAGTATCGGCCCACTTCTTCTCCTTCCTCAAGCCCACCTCCTCACAGCCATCATCCACCAGCCTCGCCGCGTTGGGCTGACAAGCCCACTCCCACGCGCCTCGCTTCGGAGAGCATCCCCGCTGGCGCCCTGGCCTTTGCCTCGCTACGCGCGCACACGCATGCGGGCGTTGACCGCGGGTGGGCAACACGCTCGATCCCGCGCGAGCCTGCTGCGCACAGCTCCGCCCTCCACGCTGCTCCCTGCCGCGCCGCTCGCCTGCATGTTGCGCTGCTGCATGCGCTGCCTGGTCCCACCCTGCACGCACCCGCATACTGCTGCTCCCTGCCATACGATACGTCTCCAACGTATCGATAATTTCTTATGTTCCATGCCACATTATTGATGTTATCTACATGTTTTATGCACACTTTATGTCATATTCGTGCATTTTTGGAACTAACCTATTAACAAGATGCCGAAGTGCCAGTTCCTGTTTTGCTGTTTTTGGTTTCAGAAATCCTAGTAACGAAATATTCTCGGAATTGGACGAAATCAACGCCCAGGTTCCTATTTTCACCGGAAGCATCAGAACACCGGGAAGGACCGGAGGGGGCGGGGCCCCCAGACCATAGGCCGCGCGGCCCAGGCCACTGCCGCGCCGCCCTATGGTGTCGTCCCTTCGACCCTCTGCGCCGCCTCTTCGCCTATATAATGCCCCTGGATCGAAAACCACGATACGTTCGACGAAACACAGAAACCTTCCGGAGCCGCCGCCATCGCGACACCAAGATGGGGGACAGGAATCTGTTCGGCACGCTGCCGGGAAGTGCCCCCGGAAGGCTTCTCCATCGACACCGCTGCCATCTCCACCGCCATCTTCATCACCGCTGCTGCTCCCATGAGGAGGAGTAGTTCTCCATCGAGGCTCGGGGCTGTACCGGTAGCTATGTGGTTCATCTCTCTCCTATGTGCTTCAATACAATAGTCTCATGAGCTGCCTTACATGATTGAGATTCATATGATGATGCTTGTAATCTAGATGTCATTATGCTAGTCAAGTGAGTTTTACTTATGTGATCTCCGGAGACTCCTTGTCCCACGTGTGTAAAGGTGACAGTGTGTGCACCGTGTGGGTCTCTTAGGCTATATTTCACAGAATACTTATTCACTGTTATGAATGGCATAGTGAAGTGCTTATTTATATCTCTTTATGATTGCAATGTGTTTGTATCACAATTTATCTATGTGCTACTCTAGCAATGTTATTAAAGTAGTTTTATTCCTCCTGCACGATGTAATGGTGACAGTGTGTGCATCCGTGTTAGTACTTGGTTTATGCTATGATTATGATCTCTTGTAGTTATGAAGTTAACTATTGCTATGATAGTATTGATGTGATCTATTCCTCCTACATATGCATGAAGGTGACAGTGTGCATGCTATGTTAGTACTTGGTTTAGTCTTTTGATCTATCTTACACTATAAGGTTACTAAAATATGAACATTAATTGTGGAGCTTGTTAACTCCGGCATTGAGGGTTCGTGTAATCCTACGCAATGTGTTCATCATCCAACAAGAGTGTAGAGTATGCATTTATCTATTCATTATGTGATCAATGTTGAGAGTGTCCACTAGTGAAAGTGTAATCCCTAGGCCTTGTTCCTATATACTGCTATCGCTGCTTGTTTACTGTTTTACTGCGTTACTACTGCTGCAATACTACCACCATCAACTACACGCCAGCAAGCTATTTTCGCCGTTGCTACTGCTCATACTTATTCATACCACCTGTATTTCACTATCTCTTCGCCGAACTAGTGCACCTATTTGGTGTGTTGGGGACACAAGAGACTTCTTGCTTTGTGGTTGCGGGGTTGCATGAGAGGGATATCTTTGACCTCTTCCTCCCCGAGTTCGATAAACCTTGGGTGATCCACTTAAGGGAAAACTTGCTGCTGTTCTACAAACCTCTGCTCTTGGAGGCCCAACAACATCTCAGAAAAGGGGGAACGTAGACATCAAGCTATTTTCGGCGCCGTTGCAGGGAGGAAAGGTAAAGGTACTCACACTCCAGACCTCGGCTACCAAGCTATTTTCCACTGTCGTAAGTACTCAAAGCTATTTCCTTTAGATCCTGCAATTGCATCTTTTTGTTTCTTGTTTACACTAGTAAGGCATAATGGACAAGAATGATCTTCTTATTTTATTTCCTGATTTAAAACATGGATTGTTTGATGCGAAAATTAAAAAACCTATGGAATCTTATTTGCATGCTGGTAGTAATATTAGTATGAACGCTTTGAACACCATTGTTGATAATAATATAGAAAGTTCTAAGCTTGGGAAGCTGGTTTTCATGATCTTTTTAGTCCCCCAAGCATTGAGGAGAAAATTTTCTTTGATGATACTTTGCCTCCCATATATGATGATTATAATGATAAAAGTCTTTTGGTACCGCCTGTTATGGAGGATAAATTTTATTATGATTACAATATGCCTCCTATATTTGATGATGAGAATAATAATGATAGCTACTTTGTTGAATTTGCTCCCACTATTACTAATAAAATTGATTATGCTTATGTGGAGAGTAATAATTTTATACATGAGACTCATGATAAGAATGCTTTATGTGATAGTTATATTGTTGAGTTTGCTCATGATACTACTGAAAGTTATTATGAGAGAGGAAAATATGGTTGTAGAAATTTTCATGTTACTAAAACACCTCTCTATGTGCTGAAATTTTTGAAACTACACTTGTTTTATCTTCCTATGCTTGTTACTTTGCTCTTCATGAACTTGTTTATTTACAAGATTCCTATGCATAGGAAGCATGTTAGACTTAAATGTGTTTTGTATTTGCCTCTTGATGCTCTCTTTTGCTTCAAATATTATTTCTTGCGAGTGCATCATTAAACTGCTGAGCCCATCTTAATGGCTATAAAGAAAGAACTTCTTGGGAGATAACCCATATGTTATTTTGCTACAGTACTTTGTTTTATATTTGTGTCTTGGAAGTTGTTTAATACTGTAGCAACCTCTCCTTATCTTAGTTTTGTGTTTTGTTGTGCCAAGTGAAGCCTCTAATCGAAGGTTGATTCTAGATTTGGATTTCTGCGCAGAAACAGATTTCTATCTGTCACGAATCTGGGCTGCTTTCTCTGTAGAAAAATCAGAAAAATATGCCAATTTACGTGCGTGTTCCCCAGATATGTACGCAACTTTCATTAGTTTTGAGTTTTCTTATTTGAGCAACGTAAGTATTTATTAAAAATTCGTCTTTACGGACTGTTCTGTTTTGACAGATTCTGCCTTTTATTTCGCATTGCTTCTTTCGCTGTGTTGGGTGGATTTCTTTGTTCCATTACCTTCCAGTAGCTTTGAGCAATGTCCAGAAGTGTTAAGAATGATTGTGTCACCTCTGAACATGTGAGTTTTTGATTATGTACTAACCCCTCTAATGAAGTTTATGAGAAGTTTGGTGTGAAGGAAGTTTTCAAGGGTCAAGAGAGGAGGATGATATACTATGATCAAGAGAGTGAAAGCTCTAAGCTTGGGGATGCCCCGGTGGTTCACCCCTGCATATTTCAAGAAGACTCAAGCGTCTAAGCTTGGGGATGCCCAAGGCATCCCCTTCTTCATCGACAACATTATCAGGTTCCTCCCCTGAAACTATATTTTTATTCCATCACATCTTATGTGCTTTACTTGGAGCGTCTGTTTGTTTGTTTCTATTTTTGTTTTTTTTTGAATAAATTCTTGTGTGGGAGAGAGACACGCTCCGCTGGTTCATATGAACACATGTGTTCTTAGCTTTTAATTTTCATGGCGAAGGTTGAAACTGCTTCGTTAATTGTTATATGGTTGGAATTGGAAAATAATACATGTAGTAATTGCTATAATGTCTTGGGTAATGTGATACTTGGCAATTGTTGTGCTCATGTTTAAGCTCTTGCATCATATGCTTTGCACCCATTAATGAATAAATACATAGAGCATGCTAAAATTTGGTTTGCATAATTGGTCTCTCTAAGGTCTAGATAATTTCTAGTATTGAGTTTGAACAACAAGGAAGACGGTGTAGAGTCTTATAATGTTTTCAATATGTCTTTTATGTGAGTTTTGCTGCACCGGTTCATCCTTGTGTTTGTTTCAAATAAACCTTGCTAGCCTAAACCTTGTATCGAGAGGGAATACTTCTCATGCATCCAAATCCTTGAGTCAAACAACACTATGCCATTTGTGTCCACCATACCTACCTACTACATGGTATTTCCTGCCATTCCAAAGTAAATTGCTTGAGTGCTACCTTTAAACAATTCAAAATTTATCACCTCTGATTTGTGTCAATGTTTTATAGCTCATGAGGAAGTATGTGGTGTTTATCTTTCAATCTTGTTGGGCAACTTTCACCAATGGACTAGTGGCTTCATCCGCTTATCCAATAATTTTGCAAAAAGAGCTGGCAATGGGATTCCCAGTCCCAAATTAATTAACAAAAATAGACACTCCTCCATGGTATGTGATTGTTGGACGGCACCCGAAGGATTCGGTTAGCCATGGCTTGTGTAAGCAAAGGTTGGGAGGAGTGTCATCATAATAAAACTAAAATAAAAGGCACTCCTTCATGGTATGAGATTGTTGGCGGGCACCCGAGGATTCGGTTAGCCATGGTTTGTGAAAGAAAGGTTGGAAGGAGTGCCACCCAAAAATAAAATAAAATGGGAGCCGCTCTTTGAAGGTTTGTCTGGCAAGGGGGTTAGAGTACCCGCTACCATTCGTTGACAACAACATACACCTCTCAAAACTTTACTTTTATGCTCTCTATATGTTTTAAAAACCAAAGCTCTAGCACAAATATAGCAATCGATGCTTTCCTCTTTGAAGGACCATTCTTTTACTTTCATTGTTGAGTCAGTTCACCTAATTCTCTCCACCTCAAGAAGCAAACACTGTGCATTGATTCCTACATACTTGCATATTGCACTTGTTATATTGCTTTGCATTGACAACTATCCATGAGATATACATGTTACAAGTTGAAAGCAACCGCTGAAACTTAATCTTCCATTGTGTTGCTTCAATGCCTTTACTTTGAATTATTGCTTTATGAGTTAACTCTTATGCAAGACTTATTGATGCTTGTCTTGAAGTACTATTCATGAAAAGTCTTTGCTTTATGATTCAGTTGTTTACTCATGTCATTACCATTGTCTTGGATTGCTGCATTCATTACATATGCTTTACAAATAGTATGATCAAGGTTATGATGGCATGTCACTTCAGAAATTATCTTTGTTATCGTTTTACCTGCTCGGGACGAGCAGAACTAAGCTTGGGGATGCTGATACGTCTCCAACGTATCGATAATTTCTTATGTTCCATGCCACATTATTGATGTTATCTACATGTTTTATGCACACTTTATGTCATATTCGTGCATTTTGGAACTAACCTATTAACAAGATGCCGAAGTGCCGGTTCTGTTTTCTTTGTTTTTGGTTTCAGAAATCCTAGTAACGAAATATTCTCGGAATTGGAAATCAACGCCCGGTTCCTATTTTCACCGGAAGCATCCAGAACACCCGGGAAGGACCGAGGGAGACCTTTGGGCCCCTAGACCATAGGCCGGCGCGGCGGGCCTGGCCGCGCCGCCTATGTCGTCGCCCCTTCGACCCTCTGCGCCGCCTCTTCGCCTATATAATGCCCCTGGATCGAAAAACACGATCGTTCGACGAAACCCACGAAACCTTCGAGCGCCGCCATCGCGACGCAAGATGGGGGACAGGAATCTCTGTTCGGCACGCTGCCGAACGGGAAGCGCCCCGGAAGGCTTCTCCATCGACACCGCTACCATCTCCACCGCCATCTTCATCACCGCTGCTGCTCCCATGAGGAGGAGTAGTTCTCCATCGAGGCTCGGGGCTGTACCGGTAGCTATGTGGTTCATCTCTCTCCTATGTGCTTCAATACAATAGTCTCATGAGCTGCCTTACATGATTGAGATTCATATGATGATGCTTGTAATCTAGATGTCATTATGCTAGTCAAGTGAGTTTTACTTATGTGATCTCCGGAGACTCCTTGTCCCACGTGTGTAAAGGTGACAGTGTGTGCACCGTGTGGGTCTCTTAGGCTATATTTCACAGAATACTTATTCACTGTTATGAATGGCATAGTGAAGTGCTTATTTATATCTCTTTATGATTGCAATGTGTTTGTATCACAATTTATCTATGTGCTACTCTAGCAATGTTATTAAAGTAGTTTTATTCCTCCTGCACGATGTAATGGTGACAGTGTGTGCATCCGTGTTAGTACTTGGCGTAGCTATGATTATGATCTCTTGATTATGAAGTTAACTATTGCTATGATAGTATTGATGTGATCTATTCCTCCTACATATGCATGAAGGTGACAGTGTGCATGCTATGTTAGTACTTGGTTTAGTCTTTTGATCTATCTTACACTATAAGGTTACTAAAATATGAACATTAATTGTGGAGCTTGTTAACTACGGCATTGAGGGTTCGTGTAATCCTACGCAATGTGTTCATCATCCAACAAGAGTGTAGAGTATGCATTTATCTATTCTGTTATGTGATCAATGTTGAGAGTGTCCACTAGTGAAAGTGTAATCCCTAGGCCTTGTTCCTAAATATTGCTATCGCTGCTTGTTTACTGTTTTACTGCGTTACTACTGCTGCAATACTACCACCATCAACTACACGCCCAAGCTATTTTCAGCACCGTTGCTACTGCTCATACTTATTCATACCACTGTATTTCACTATCTCTTTGCCGAACTAGTGCACCTATTTGGTGTGTTGGGGACACAAGAGACTTCTTGCTTTGTGGTTGCGGGGTTGCATGAGAGGGATATCTTTGACCTCTTCCTCCCGAGTTCGATAAACCTTGGGTGATCCACTTAAGGGAAAACTTGCTGCTGTTCTACAAACCTCTGCTCTTGGAGGCCCAACACTGTCTACAGGAAAAGGAGGGGGAACGTAGACATCACCCTGCGCCTCTCTCTCTCTCTCCTGCATGCATTGTTTCGATCTGTTTTTCAGCACAAGCGGTAGTACCGCTCCGCAGAGCGGTACTACCGGTTTTAGGGCGTTTTCCAGATCTGACTTTTTGGGGGAAGCGGTAGTACCGCTGCGCAGCGGTAGTACCGCTTAGTGCGAATCGACCGTTTTTCAGCCTCCAACAGCTATATTTACGGGTCCCCTATTTATACCTCTCTTCCACCTCCGCCCAAACTAACCCTGCACCTCCACTCTCTCTCCTCCATTGTTGACCTTGGGTTCTTTCTTCCTCCTCTTGATCCCCCCACTATTTGTTGCATATTTTTGGGGGAAAGGAGAGAGGAGATCTAGATCTAGAGCTTCACCAATTGAATCCTCCTCTAAGTGAGAGGATCTTGCTAGATCTAGATCTTGGAGTTTCTTGGTGTTTCTCCTCCTTTGTTCTTCCTCCCTTATTCCCCCAATTGCTTCTTCTAGCTTTGTTGGAATTTGGGAGAGAAGAACTTGGACATCCTAGTGGTGTTCTTAGCCATTGCATTAGGTGCATGGGTTGTGCTCTCTCCGGGGTTTCGATCTCGTAGGGTGTGTGTGTTCTACCTTAGTGGATCTTGGTGACAGGGTTCCTTTAGTGGAGCATTGGAAGAGCTTCTCTTGTGGGGCATTGGACGGGTTCCTTCGTAGGGCATTGGACGGGTTCCTTCGTGGGGCATTGGTAGCATTCCTTTGGTGGAGCATTGGAAGGGTTCCTTTGGTGGAGCATTGGATGAGTTCCTATGGTGGGACATTGGAGATGTGCAGCTATGGAAGCTAGCTTGGTGATGTGCTAGCTCCATAGGGTGTTGGGAGCATCCTTGTGTGTGGAGCTCGCCCCAACCTTGTGAAGGAATCACCGCCTCGACCGGTGCCTTAGTGGAAGAGGGAGAGCACCTCCGTGGAGCTCTCTCGAGGAAGAAGGTGAGGCCTTCCTTCGTGGTGTGGCCGTCTAGTCTCTTGTGTGAGACTAGCACCTCCTCAACGCAGACGTACTTCCTGTTGTGGAAGGAACTGCGGTAAACAAACCTCGCCTCGCCTCCGCGTCCTCCGGTTATCTCGCACCTTACTCTTACTATCTTGTTGATTCCTTTACTTGTTGCACTTGTCCTAGTATCATTGTAGGAACATCACCTTTGCTAAAGCTATCACATTTACCTTCCGTTGCGCTAAAATTGGAAAAGGCTAAAACTTGCCACACCGCCTATTCACCCCCCTCTAGGCGACGTCCTCGAACATTCAAGTGTGCCATTCAGAGTAGTTGATCATCATATCATCAAGAAGCTTTGTTGCAGCACCCAAAGTGATGGACATAAAAGTACCTCCAGCAGCTGAATCCAATAGGTTCCTTGAAGAAAAATTTAATCCTGCATAAAAGGTTTGGATGATCATCCAAGTAGTTAGTCCATGGGTAGGGCAATTCTTTACCAAAGATTTCATTCTCTCCCATGCTTGGGCAACATGTTCATTATCCAATTGCTTAAAATTCATAATGCTACTTCTCAAAGATATAATTTTAGCAGGAGGATAATATCTTCCAATGAAAGCATCCTTACATTTAGTCCATGAATCAATACTATTTTTAGGCAAAGATAGCAACCAATCTTTAGCTCTTCCTCTTAAGGAGAAATGAAACAATTTCAGTTTTATAATATCCCCATCTACATCCTTATACTTTTGCATTTCACAAAGTTCAACAAAATTATTAAGATGGACAGCAGCATCATCAGTACTAATACCAGAAAATTGCTCTCTCATAACAAGATTTAGTAAAACAGGTTTAATTTCATAAAATTCTGCTGTAGAAGCAGGTGGAGCAATAGGAGTGCATATGAAATCATTATTATTGGTGATAGTGAAGTCACACAACTTAGTGTTCTCAGGAGTATTCATTTTAGCAATAATGAAAATAAATAAAGCAAACCGAATTAAATAAAGTAAAACAAGTAACTAATTTTTTTGTGTTTTTGATATAAAGAAAGCAAACAAGACATAAAATAAAATAAAGCAAGACAATAAACAAAGTAAAGAGATTGGGTGTGAGAGACTCCCCTTGCAGTGTGTCTTGATCTCCCGGCACGGCGCCAGAAAAGTGTTTGATGGCGCGTGACGGTGATGGAGTGTTGATTCCTCCCCGGCGACGGTGCCAGCAAAGTAGCTTCTTGTGAAGCACCGTCCGTTGGGAACCCCAAGAGGAAGGTATGATGCGTACAACAGCGAGTTTTCCCTCGGTAAGAAACCAAGGTTATCGAACCGAGGAGATGAAGGTCACGTGAAGGTTGTTGGTGAAGGAGTGTAGTGCGGCGCAACACCAGGGATTCCGACGCCAACGTGGAACCTGCACAACACAATCAAGATACTTTACCCCAACTTAACAGTGAGGTTTTCAATCTCACCGGCTTGCTGAAAATAAAGGATTAAACGTATGGTGTGGAGAATGATGTTTGTTTGCAAAAAACAACAGAGAACAATGATTGCAGTAGGTTGTATTTCAGATGTAAAAGAATGGACCGGGGTCCACAATTCACTAGTGGTGTCTCTCCAATAAGATAAATAACATGTTGGGTGAACAAATTACAGTTGGGCAATTGATAAATAGAGAGGGCATAACAATGCACATACATATCATGGATGACTACTATGAGATTTACTTAGGGCATTACGACAAAGAACATAGACCGCTATCCAGCATGCATCTATGCCTAAAAAGTCCACCTTCGGTTAGCATCCGCACCCCTTCCAGTATTAAGTTGCAAACAACAGACAATTGCATTAAGTACCGTGCGTAATGTAAACAATACAAATATCCTTAGACAAAGCATTGATGTTTTATCCCTAGTGCCAACAACACGTCCACAACCTTAGAACTTTCTGTCACTGTCCCAGATTCAATGGAGGCATGAACCCACTATCTAGCATAAATACTCCCTCTTGGAGTTACAAGTATCAACTTGGTCAGAGTCTCTACTAGCAACGGAGAGCATGCAAGATCATAAACAACACATATATGATAGATAGATAATCAACTTGACATAGTATTCCATATTCATCGGATCCCAACAAACACAACATGTAGCATTACAAATAGATGATCTTGATCATGATAGGCAGCTCACAAGATCTAAACATGATGACATAATAGGAGAAGAGAACCATCTAGCTACTGCTATGGACCCATAGTCCAAGGATGAACTACTCACGCATCAGTCCGGAGGCGGGCATGGTGATGTAGAGCCCTCCGGTGATGATTCCCCTCTCCGGCAGGGTGCCGGAGGAGATCTTCAGAACCCCCGAGATGGGGTTGACGGCGGCGGTGTCTCTGGAACTTTTCTCGTATTTTGGCTCTCGGTACTAGGGTTTTCCGATACGAAGGAATATATAGGCGAAGAGCGTCGGGGAGCCAGGGGGTGGGCTCCCCACACCTGGGCGCGCCGGGGCTGCCGCGCCGCCCTATGGGGTGGCCCCCTGCTGGCCGTCTCCGACTCTTCTTCGATGTTGGAACACTCCGTGGAAAATAGGACCGTGGGCTTTTGTTTCGTCCAATTCGAGAATATTTCTGTGTAGGATTTCTGAAACCAAAAATAGCAGAAAACATGAACTGGCGCTTCGGCATCTTGTTAATAGGTTAGTACCGGAAATGCATAAAAATGATATAAAGTATGAATAAAACATGTAGGTATTATCATAAAACTAGCATGGAACATAAGAAATTATAGATACGTTGGAGACGTATCAACGGAAAACCCCAAACCCCATATCCGCGTATTCAGGGCACCCCAACGTGGATTTGGGGTTCGAAAAACACACACACCGTTCAGATACGACATATGAAACTGCAAATTAAAAAAACGCGCAGAGAATAGTTCGATTTTTGAAGTTCATATGTTTTTTACATCTAACATTGATAAATAGCGGGCATATGGTTTATAACTTGGGAGACAAAAATATCGCCAGAATATTGTAACGGAAATTAACTTTTCGTGTCGATAATTTTTCACAATTACCGTTGATAAATACCGGCAAGAGGGTTGATAAATTGTGAGCTGAAAAAGTTTCAATATATTTTAAAATAAAATTAGCTTTCAGGGTAAGTAGCTTTTTCACATTTAGCATTGATAAATATCAAGTAGAGATTGATAACTTGTGAAAAAATTTGCCAAAATATTCTAATTGTTATTCACTTTTGGGCTCGGTAACTTCTGACATTTATTTTCGATAAATAATGGGCATAATTTTATAACTTGTGCGATAATAATAAAAATTCATTATAATATTGTAAATGATATTAACTTATGGGGTCCCTTTTCACATATATTATGGATAAATAAGGGGTAGATGGTTGATAACTTGTGAGATAAAAAAGAAATGTCAAATTATTATATATGAAATTAATTTTTTAGGTTGGTAACTTTTTAAATTTATCGTTGGTAAATCACATTTTGAAGGTTGATAAATTTTAGCCTGGAAAAAAGTTAGCGAAACATATCAACCTGGGTTCTAGTTTTGAATATCTCGCCGATGCCGATTGTGAAAATAGATCTTAAATTTGAGTTATCATGTGAGAGATAAAAATACTCCCACCGTTCATTTCTATAGTGCCTATAGATTTTTGGCATTTGTTTCACAATATAAGGGTGTAGCTTGGCTTTTTTCAATTACCCCCTCCACCGGTCAACTCCCACACGACATGCATGAAAAAAAATCCATACAAAATAGGAAACAATTAATTGAGATTCCTAATGCATGGCCCCAAGGATTGCTTAGATTTAGGAAGCAATGTTTTTCTTTCCTTAATTAAACATGGCTGCACATATATGGAGAGTCAACCAGATAGATTTGTGGGATTTGTTACGGTAAGTTAGGAAGTTATCGATTTCCCTAATTTTAGTCTGATCTTAAATCGTTCAGCCAGGGGGTCTTGTGTAAAAAATACTCTTACGCTAATTTCCGTACCAAAAATCTATAGGCACTATAGAAAGGAACGGAGGGAGTAATAATTTTTGAATAGGAAAGATTCTTTCCTAGGTCATATTTTTGTCTCGTAGTGAATGAATGCAAAACTTTCTATAAATGGAAAATTCAGACAAGGAAAAATTGCCGGAAAAGAAATACCGATATGATAACTTCTGAGCTATATTTTTTCCAAAATATTCCAAATCAAAATTAAATTTTTGGGTGTGATAATTTTGTAATCTTACCATTGATAAGTCATGTACATAAGTTTGATAAATTTTATCCCGAAAATAAAGTTTGTTGAAATATATCAACATGGGTGCTGGATTTGTAGATATGAAACAAGGAAAGATTCTCACCTACGTTGGCCTTTTCAAACTATAGCTTATACATGTAGAACTTTCGTTAAAAGAAAATTCGGATAGGAAAAAATTACCTAAAATAGAAAAAAAAACCTAACAGCTCATAGGTATTTGTGCGGTAAACCGCTACGTAGGGCTTCCTGGTAAAATGAAACTGCAATGAGGTTGCGGAACATGGGACTGTTTACACTTGGCAGAGCAGACTTACGTAGCTATGTTGAAAAGTAAGCGACGGGAAAAGTAGGTATGAAGGGTTCTTTGCAGACCATATTACCACAAACTCTCGGCGAGAAGGCTATTTGCCGAGTGTATTTGAAAAACACTTGGCAAGGAATCGTCGGGAAAACTCCATACGAGTCTTTGAGATAGTGTTTGCCGAGTGTTTTTGCTTAAATATTTGGCAAAGGTTGTGGGCCGGAAACTCCACTGCGCGGGCGGGAAGAAAACGACAGGAAACTTCCAGTATTTGGAGTGTCCAGTAAGGGGACACTAAAGGATGGTGCAGTTACAGTGCGGTGAACCATGGGCGACCTGGCCACATATCTCGTTTCTTTGTTCTGTCCCTTTTCTTTGCCGTGTGGCTTTTTTTCTGGAGTTTGTCGAGTCTATTTCTTGGCCAAGTGCTTTTACTGGATTTTGCTGAGTTCAATTGTTTGCCTAGTTCAGGGCCATTTTACACCTGGCAAATATTGGACCACTCGGCAGCAACGTTTTGGTTGCACGCAATTTTTCATTATGTGGTTCGTATCGGAGTTGCATAGTAAGCAAGTGAGACTCCTCTTATATATTAACATACAACTAGATCATGATAACGCGTGTTGCCGTGCCCGTCCATTTTAAAAATAAACTATAGAAATTTCCAAAAATATACTGAAAGTAATCAAAGAGAGTAATTTAATGAGAACCAACCTGAGGTTGGGTGGTTAGGTGGGTGGTTGTACCCCCAGCCCACCAGAGTTCAAACCCCAGGTTTGACATCTGTGTGTCTCATAAAGGCGGAATATTCATTCAGTGGGAGGCGACGTTCCCGTCGACAGCGAGGCGCCTGTGGTGACTTCGTCAATTTCAAGATCCAATCCGCAGGCTCCGGAGGTGCTCATAGGGGTAGGGTGTGCGTGTGTGCGTTCATAGGGGTGAGTGTGCGCGTGTATGTGAGCGTCTGCGTTTGTACTGTGTTTCTCAAAAAAAAAAAAAAAAAGAGAGTAATTTAATCCGTTCGCCGGAAAAGGCATGTGGCAATGTGAAGTATATGGGCTTCGTCGGTCATAGGTGTGTAATTCATCCAGTTTATTGCGTTGTGTTGCATCATATTTGTGAGTACATTGCTGAAATGGAAGGCAACTCTAATTAAATATTTTTTGTTACTTCTGAATCTACACAATTCTAGGCTACTATAATTTATTTTAACCAAACAAATCGAACTGTATGTTATAGCACCGTACGAGACCCGGTTCCATTGAAATGGGTTTGATAGATTGCAACCAATCCAGATATTGCCGGTATGATGTGGTATAGGCCCAAATATATTTGCTAGAAAAAATTTAGCAAGTTGTTTGAACATTTTAGATTGTTAGTTCCACAACAGTTTTCCTTCGGCCATTTGTACATGAAGGTTCGTGTTAATATCTCTATTATGTTTATGCGACCGTGATTCCATCTCAAGAAAAGAACAAGAGAAATAAATTTAAACCCAAGATATCAGGCCGTACTTTGAACACATACAATCTCATTGGCTTACTGTCGCTGGCCATATATTTGGTTTAATGAACATTGTGATACAGTGTAGACAAAATCAAACAGAATCATGTTGTCTTTATCTGCTTTCTCATTCTCCCTAGACTTTATCTGTTTTCCTTGAGTTGTGTAGGTGGGACACTAAGGTTTACTGAACCCGGAAGACAGCTATCTGAAGCTTTAAAAATTCCCGCTTTTTAAATTGTAATAATCAACTTAAACCATAATTAAACCAGTAAATACATAATTTACCTTCTGAGCTACAGGCACAACATCACTTTGGGTGCCCCTACCAGGAATGATGCACCGGAACTCCTGCAAGACATGCAAGGCAAAATGAGCAATCAGTGAAATTACATGATCGCAGGCAGATGGGGAATTTACAAGAAATCAAGGAATGATGCACTGAAACTCGTGCAAGACAGGAATGATGCACTGGAACTCCTGCAAGACATGCAAGGCAGAATGAGCAATCGGTGAAATTACAGGACGGCATATGGGAATTTTTTGAAAACGGTGAGACCCTTCGCTCGCGTGGCTCCTAGCTTGGGACGACTCAGGCGGCCCCCTAACCCTACCCACCCCTGCCGCCCCCCACGTCCCTGCCTTGCCGCCGCCTGAGACTGCCGCCGGGCAAGCCCGCGGCCTCGAGGACGGCGGCGAGGTGACCTCCGAGTGCTGCGCTCGTTTCGGCGGCCGGCGCGCCCATCCTCGGTAGCCAGATGCCCTGGCCTTGGACTGCAGCTCCGGTCATCCTCGACCTCCACCTTCTCCCGAGCCGAGACAGCTCCAAGCTTCACGCCGCAGGTGCTGGCCATGGTGGAGTTGGTCCGGGTGACCTATTGCAGCGGATCTGGGAGGGAGTGGCTGTAGGCGGGATAGGGTCCCAGGCACCCGTCGCCGGCGCGGAGCTCCGGCGGGTGTGGCCTCCTTTGCTCCTCCCTTTCCTAACTTCTCCTCTGCAAGCTCCTTGTGGTCGTCTTCCCGCGTTGCACGCGCTTCTGGCCGGCTAGATCTGGGGATCTGATTGCCAAGCCGTGGTTTTTCGTTGAGCTGCGGGTGGTAGGTGTGCTGGCCGGTGCCGTTTCCCGGTATGGTGTGGCTGTGTTTCTTTGGCTTGCCGGTTTGGGGGAGTTTGGAAGCCGGAGCGGCGGCTCCGGGTGGTGGACGCACGAGCGGCTCTACGGCGAGCCTCGTGGCGGCGGTGTTGGTCGCCCCTTGGCCGTGAGGACGGTAAGGCGGGCAGCATCGGGAGCTCCTGGTGAGGTCCGGCACGGGCGCCGTTCCTCGCCCAGATCCAGATCTGGAGATGATGTTGCAGTTATGGTGTCCCTCATCTTCTCGGTGGGGGCTGGAGCTAGTCCCTCTACTCGGGGTTGCTGGGTATTGTGGCCGAGCGATAGCTCAACCTGACGATGTCGATTCTGGTATCGGCGACGCCCATGGGCGCCGTTTCCCATCTTGTGGGTGATACCATGGCTTCGCCCCACCTCCCCAAGTCATTGCTCCGGGTGAAAGCCCCGGTCTTCGGACCAGGTGGTGGCGGCGTTGCTGCGTCGTAACCTCGTTGGAGGCACCGCCTTGGAGCAGCGGTCTTGTCTTCGCCATGCCTGCTTCGGCGGCAAAGTTGGTTCCTTCTCTGCGGTCGAAGAGATGGTGTAGTGGCTTCCTTGCTCATGTGCTACGTGGGAGGCCAGTTCGGCCCATGGAGGCATCGTCCACCTCGGTGCTATGTTCGTCGAGCGACGCAGCCGCGGTCGGCGGGTTGCTGTTTGCCGTTGTTGTCGGTGTTGCGGTGGGCTGGGGTTCATTCCCACACGGGCATGTCTGATGGCGCCGTTACCACCGGTTTTCGGACTTGGGGTCGGACCGTGGCCATGGCTAGCGGACTATGATACGTCCAAAACGTATCTACTTTCCCGAACACTTTTGCTATTGTTTTGCCTCTAATTTGTGTATTTTGGATACAACTAACACGAACTAACGCTGTTTTCAGCAGAATTGCCCTGGTGTCTTGTTTTTGTGCAGAAACTCAACTTTCAGGAAAATCCCCGGGATTAATTCCAATGGGCCTATTTTCACGTAACATTAACGGAGCCAGAAGACCAGAAGGAGGGGGGGCACGAGGCAGCCACCCCACCAGGCGGCGCGGCAGGCCCCTGGGCCCCGCCGGCCTGTGGTGGCGGTGCCTCGGGCAGCCCCCCTCTGGACTACTTAAGGGCTTCGACCTAAAAACGCACGGGGGTTAGACGAAATCGCCAGAAGCCATCCAGAACACCGCCGCCATCGCGAAACTCCGTCTCGGGACCAGAAACTCCGTTCTGGCACTCCGTCGGGACGGGGAATTGGAGGAGATCATCGCCATCATCACCACCGACGCCTCTCCATCGACCAGCCATGTTTCCCCCATCCATGTGTGAGTAATTCCCCGCTGTAGGCTGAAGGGGATGGTAGGTATTGGATGAGATTGGTCATGTAATAGCATAAGATTGTTAGGGCATAGTGCCTAGTATCCGTAGATGGTACTTTTATGATATTATTGCAACTTGTTATGCTTAATGCTTGTCACTAGGGCTCGAGTGCCATGATCTCAGATCTGAAGATGTTATTGTTTCATGATGATATTCATTGTTTTATGATCTTACCTGCAAGTTGTATACACATATTGTTGTCCGGAACCCGAGGCCCCAAAGTGACAGAAATTGGGACAACCGGAGGAAGGCGGTGATGTGAGGATCACATATGTTCACGGAGTGTTAATGCTTTGCTCCGGTGCTCTAAAAGGAGTACCTTAATTTCCAGTAGATTCCCTAGAGGCCCGGCTGCCACCGGCTGGTAGGACAAAAGATGTTGTGCAAGTTTCTCATTGCGAGCACGTACAACTATATATGGAACACATGCCTATGGATTGTTTAGTACTTGGATACTGTTTTATTACTATCTGCAAATGCCCTGCCTTGATTGTTACATTATTTCTCTCATCCATGCAACGCCCGTTCATCCATCCCTGTTGAAAGTGCATGGAGCCCCCATGTGTGGTTTTGGTAATTAATGACAATCCCTATGGACTAATGTTTGCATTGAGTTATACTTGTAGGAGTTATCCATAGGCAATGCTTGAACCATATGTTGGCTTCAAGGTTGCAATAAGAAGAAATTGATGAAGGATATCAAGTGTCAAGTATGTCTTGGAGATGAAGATGAAGTGAGCCCTCAAGTTATCTCAAGACATCAACATGATGAAGAATGAAGAAATGAAGTGCAAGTTCAAGATGAGCCAACTCGAAGAGATCATATGCTTGAAGCTTGCCATCCATATGGTGTTCATGGATTTGTGAAGATGTGCCGAAGAAGAAGCTCTCCCATGGTGGATTATGGGGGAGCAATCCACAAGACTTCATCAAGCAAGCACAATCAAGAAAGGCGTTCCATCTTGTTGAGGTCAAGATCGTCATCATCGAGCTCAAGTGGAATGCGCAAGTATAAGGTTTGCTCTTGATAGGGTTTCTTTCTCACCGGTCTCATAGTGTAGTTGGAGACCGGTTTATAGTTTAGTTGCCGTACTATCAAGAGGGCTCTCGAGTGAGTAACTCGATCGTATCGTTCGGAGAGAGCTCAAACCTTTGCATTCTTGCATCATCTTTCTTGGTTGTTATTTGGATATTATCCATGTGATGTTTTAGAGCTTGTTCTTATTCTCATGACAAGCTCTAGTTCTTCGAAAATGGATTTCGGGTTTATCACTTGTTGCGTTTTCGATATCGGTGATTTTCCCCCCACTAGTTTCCATATTTTCACTTTTTGTAGGGATAGCTCTTGTCGACCTCTTTCCAACAAAATTGGTTTCATCTCGTTTGGATTCTCCAATCTCAAGATATTTGCATTTCATATTTGGGTTTAAAAGAAAGAAAAGTAAAAGAAAAAGGAAAAGGAGAGGAGGGGCAGCCGCCGGAGGCACGGGCGGTACCACCGGCCTCACCATGGCCGGAGCCTCCGGGCTCGGTACCGCCCGCGGTACCGCTAAGGGCCGAGTCCCACAGATGTTCCAGGGCTATGGGGAGGTTCGGCGGTACCTCGGCCGGTACCATGGCCGGAGGCTCCGGCCTCCCCCTCCCAGCCCACAGCTCACCCTCCGCCACCTCCTGCCATCTCTGGCCGGTAGTACCGGCCACCAAGGGCCGGTACTACCGGTCCCTTCTCTCCGCGCGCAGCAGCTCTCCAACGGGCAGAAATTGGGGCATCCTTTTAAGCCCCCTCTCTCTCCTGTTTTTTTACTGCTTGCTCCTTCTTCTTCCTCCTCTCTCTCTCAAGCTCACCACCATTGTTGTTGACTTTTTGTGAGCTTGATCTCTCTTTCCCCAACCAATGATTCTTGCATCTTTTTGAGAGAAAGATTGAGGGGATCTAGATCCACACTTTGACCAAACCAAATCACCTCTTTGTGAGTGAATCTTTGGGATCTAGATCTTGGAGAATTTTGTGTTCTCCTCTTTGTTCTTCCTCTCTTATTCCCCCAATAGCTTTTGTAGCTTTGTTGGAATTTGAGAGAGAAGGACTTGAGCATCTTTGTGGTGTTCTTGCCATTGCATTTGGTGCATCGGTTTGAGTTCTCCACGGTGATTCGTGGCGGTGAAAGCAAGAAGGTTGTTACTCTTGGGTTCTTGGAACCCTAGACGGATTCTAGACCTTTGTGGTGATTTGTTGGGAGCCTCCGATTAAGTTGTGGATGTGTGCCCCAATCTTTGTGTAAGGCCCGGTTTCCGCCTCGAAGGAAATCCCTTAGTGGAACCGTGACCTAGGCCTTTGTGGCGAGGGTCACCGGAGATTTAGGTGAGGCGCCTTCGTGGCGTTCGGTGTGTGGTGTGAGTACCGCATCTTGGGGTGAGGCCTTTGTGGCGTTGGTGTGCATCGAGCAACCACACCTCAAGGTGAGCCTCTTGTGGCGTTCGGGAGCACTAAGCCACCGCACCTCTCCAATGGAGATTAGCACTCGCAAGAGTGTGAACTTCGGGATAAATCTTCGTCTCCCGCGTGCCTCGGTTATCTCTATACCCGAGCTCTTTACTTATGCACTTTACCTTGTGATAGCCATCGTGCTTGAAGCTATATATATCTTGCTATCACATACTTGCTTGTATTGTTTAGCATAAGTTGTTGGTGCACATTGGTGAACCTTTGCTTAGAATAAGTTGTTGTTGCACATAGGTGAACCATAGTATATAGGCTTTGGGCTTGACAAAGTAAACGCTAGTTTTATTCCGCATTTGTTAAGCCCATCTCGTAAAAGTTTTAAACCGCCTATTCACCCCCCTCTAGGCGACATCCGTGTCCTTTCAATTGGTATCAGAGCAAGGTCTCTCATTCTTAGGCTTCACCGCCTTGAGAGTAAAGATGTCGGTTAGGGGATTAGCGCACAATAACTTGTTTATATTTGATGGCACAAATTATGATCTATGGAAAATTTATGTGCTTAAAATCTTACGGGGTATGTCCCCGGACATGGAGCGATTTCTTGGCATGGGTTTTTCTTCTCCTAAGGATCCTCAAAATTTATCTCTTGAGGAGGAGAAAAACTCTTGCCTCGATGCTCTTGCTTCTCATGTGTTTTCCATTGTTGTGAGCAATGTAGTTACTTCGTCAATCATGCCTTTTGGGAGCTCTCATGAATTATGGACAAAGCTTCAAGATAAATATGATGTGTCCAAAATTATTGAGGATGATTGTATTGCTTCCACTTCCGGCCGTGATGAGTTCTCATTTTCATCCACTTCACCAAAGTGTGTCAAGACACAAGGTAATGATATGGTGAGTGGTGATGAAAATTGCAATGTTGATATTGAGCTTACTATTGATGATTCTTCATCTCTATCTCATTGCAATGCTTCATCTACGGACTCAAACACATCTAGCACTAGAAATGATTTACATGCTTGTGTTGATAGTCCTTGCATATCATGTGTAAGTTGCTTGAATAAATCTAATGATGATATGCTTGCATTGTCTTGTGGCCATGATAAAAATGCTTCTATTTCCTCTAGTTGTTGTGTGTCTAACAATGTAGAGGAAACCAAAGATTCTATTGGTCAAGACAAGATCTTGAAAGGAGCCTCAAGTAACTCCTCATCTTTATCTCACGGTCCTCATGTATGCCTTATGGCCAAGGGTTCCACGGTACCTCCTACCATGGAACCTAATATGTCTCGTGGTGATAAGGATGAGGATGAATATGAAGAAGAGGATTGGGTTGTCTCTCTACGCGATAAGGGTAAGAGTGTATTCAAGGTTCTTTGCAAAGATAAAATTGCTAGCTCTCACTTCTTTGAAATCTTGACTACCGCTATTGAGAGCCAAAAACTTATTTGGATGCATGAGAACACCATTGATAAAATGGGTGCTCTTGAACGTGAGTACGCCAATGATGTGGCATCTCTAAAGGATGAACTTGAAGAAGAACAAACCACCAAGGAAGCTCTTGAGGAAACCTTTGCTCTAGAATTGTCTAGAGAAAAGGAAAACCATGATAGAGCTCTTGAGGTGGCAAATGAACTAAAGCTAAAAAATGATAAGCTTGTGTTTGTTAATGCTAAACTCCTTGAGGATTTTGAGCAACTCAAAAAGGGCTCAAGGGTTATTGAGAGTGCGCTCACCAAACTCACCGAGTCGCATGAGCAACTTAAAGCTTCTTATCTAAAAGAGCATGACAACTTGCCTTCTCCCATTACTATTAATAATGATGCTTGTGCTACTAACTCTACTTCTTGTGAAGCATCTATCTTGAAGGAGAATGTTGAGCTAAGGGCTCAACTTAAATTGCTAACTAGCAATTATGGGAAATTGGAAGAAAATCATGGAAAGCTTGCTAGCTCCCATGAGGATCTTCTAGCCTCTCATGATAGGCTAAAGTTAGCTCATGAGGCTATCATATCTAAGGCAACACCTTGTGAGCCTCATGTGGGTACTAGCACTACTACTCAAAATGTTATATTGCCATGTGCTAGTCCTAGTAATTCATCCACTCATAGTATTGCTAAATCTTGTGATGAATTATATTCCTTGCCTTGTTGCTCTAACAATGAAGGTTCTACTTCCTCTAGTACTTGTGTTGTTACTAACCATGTAGAGGAAATCAAAGAGCTCAAGGCCCAAGTCTCTTCTTTGAAGAACGACTTGGTAAAGGGTCATGAAGGGAAATGCAAACTTGACAAGATGTTAAGTGTGCAACAATCCCCCAATGACAAGAGTGGACTTGGATTCAACTCCAACAACAAGAACAAGTCCAAGAACAACAAGATTAAGAAGGGCCAATTACAAGTCAAAGACCCGGCCAAGATTGTTTGCTTCAAGTGCAAAATTGAAGGGCATCATGTTAGATCTTGTCCTTTGAAGAAGAAGCAAAAAGGGAAGCGGCCTCAAGCTCAAACTCATATTCAACCTCAAGTTGAAGAAATGCCACTTCCCAAGAAGAATCAAGCCAATGCTCCCATTGTGGAGAAATCTAGTGAGAAGAAGGAGAAGAAAAGAACTTGCTACATATGCCGTGAGAAGGGCCACATCTCCTCCTTTTGCACTATTGGTACCTCATCCAACTCTATCACCATTGATGATGTTTATTCTCTTCGTAAGGATGAGGGTGGCAATGTGTTTGCCAAATTTGTTGGTGCTCAAAGTGGTGTCAAGAAAAGAACCATTTGGGTTGCCAAGCCTATTGTGACTAACCTCTTAGGACCCAACTTAGTTGGGGACCAACAATCCAAAACTTGATCAATAGGTGCTTGTTGGAGGGCATTGGAGACTTGGCTACATCATGAAGAATTAAGGGATCTTCATCATTTATATTATCTCAAGCCAAGTCTTGGTTATCTTGCTTCTATCATATGATCAATGTTCCTCCTTGCGGTAACATGTGCTCAACTCATTTATATTGAAAGTTACTCGCCCCTTTGCATGTGTTAGTTTTGTTCCTAACATGTGTTTGTATATGTTGTGCTTCCTAATTGTTTTGCTTGAGAAATCAAGTCTATGCATGTTGGGTTGCACACCATGTATTTGTGTTTGTGTTGGAGCCTCTTTGCATCTTGTTGTATCTTATATGGCTCTTATGAGCGATTAATGGACTATCCCATTTTGGGGGAGTGATATTCCTTTGGGAATTTCATGATCCTAAACAATGTGTGTACATGAGGAATATCACTTAGAATTGATATTGCGAGATTATCTAGTCGCTATGTGGTATGTCATCTTCATGAGAAATTCAAATTCTATTGTCCATTAATATCTCTAGTTGGATCTTATTTGCCTCTTGTGAAAATAAATTCCTTATCACATTATGGGGGAGTAATAAGCTTTGTGCATATTACAAGCCTAGAAAATGTGAACATTTGAGGTTGTGTTACATAGAATTGATACCGTAATTTATCTCTCTCCTATGTGGCATGTTTGCTCAAACAAGTTCCAATTTGCTTAAATGGCTTCATTGCTAATATCTTTGTGGATCTTATTTGTGAAAGTTTTTCTTGGCATGGTTTTTCACAACGTGTCCCTCAATACATTTTTGGAAAACCATGTGCTTCAAGTCATACTATTAATTGCTTTGCATATTGGTATGAATACTATTAATTGCTTTGCATGTTGGTATGAATACTATTAATTGCCTTGCATGTTGGTATGACTAAATGAAGCTATCAAGAAACTTTCTTTGCATGATGGTTAACTCTTATCTTTTACCATATGCTTGTTTGTTGTAAATATGATCTTATGTATACTTACAAACTACCACCGGGAAATATTTCCTAATACCTCTTGTCCTAGGACAATTGGTAATCTTTATGAGGTAGATTTTTATTGATCATATTTACATTGGCTCTTGTGTTCAAATTGCCTTATTTATTGCCATGAATTTGTTTTGCTTTGACTCCCATGTGTCTTCCTTGCATCTTATGGATCTAATTTGTCTATTCAAACTTTCTTAGCATTTTAGTAGATATAGGTAGTGTGATGATCCTAGTGTTTGTGCATTTTGTATTCATATGAAAAATCCTAGATAATGCACTAATCTTGGGGGAGCTATTATATATTTGTTAGAATGCTTAACATCTCTTGATCATTATCAAAAATTTGGTTTTGGGAGACATAAAATTTTCCTTTTGGTACTTTGTGCCATCATAAAAAGTGTTGAGGGTTTGGTTTATTTGTTGGAACCTTGCTCTCTTGGGAGTTGGTTATCTCATTCCTTGTGTTTAGGTTTAATTAGCTTCTTATAATGAGATAAGTATTTGGAGTCAATCTTTTGTTGATTTGATTCTTTGATATAATTTGGGCAACCATTGTCTCTTGATTTATTTGGTGTTTTGTCCAAATTGTATCTTCCTTTGGTTCTTGAAAGTATTGTGCATGCATATTCAATATATGTATATCTTATGGCATGTGTCACTTTCATTGATCCAATATATAGGGTAAACTCCATCAAATCCTAATTTGGCTAAGATGTGCATGAAATTCAATTTCATATCTATATGCACATAGAATTGTGGAGTTTGTCCTATATGTTGTAGTGTGTCTAACTACTTCGGACCCAATTAGTTTGGGGACCATTTTGTACTTACCTTTGTGTTAGGTACAATGGATATGCATTGAATGCTTGTCTCACTCTTGGAAAGAAGTGGTGACTCAATGGTAACTTGAGGCAAGCTAGGATGGTCAACGAACACATATCTACTACATCCACACCAATGCTATCTCGGTAACAAGTATCTTCTCATGCATACTTTTCTTGTATCCAACCTTATGGTTGCATCTTGGCATGAATCTCTTGATTTGCAAATATTGTGCTTCTTGAAAAAGTTTTTATGAAACCTCTTTATTGTGAATGTGAGTAATTTGAGATGAGTGCATTTGTTGGGAAGTTTTTTAAATCATGCTCATGATTCATCCATCCCAACTATGCCTATCTAGCAATTTTATTGCATATCAATTCCTCAAGGCTCTCACGTGTGCAATATAGATGAAAGTGCAAATTTAGTTATTTCTTTTGGTATCCTCGTTTGTGATACTTGTTGCCTTTCTCAAATGCATCCCAACTATCTTCTATCCCTTGTTGATATTTGTGATGTATTTTAGATGTTTGTGATTGAAGTTCATGAATGTACAATAAGATAAAATTGAGCCTTTGGCCATGCTATTAAGCAAAAATTCTTATTGGTATATTGCATGACTTCGTCTTGGATATCATACTATTTTTCTTGCGTATCTATTTTGTGTGTGCATGTTTCTTTGTGGATAAATATCTTTGTGATATTGCCCACTTAGAGAAACTTATACACATAAGAGATGATACATCTCCTTTTGATATCTTATTTATTTATTGCGTGTTGATTGGTCATGCTAAGCAATATAATTCATTGAAGACTATGATGATGCTTTTTGCTCATCCTTGTAATAGTCTTATAATATGCTTTATCATGCCTTTCACATATCCTCTTGGTTGAGCCTTTTTATTATGGTGCCTCTTACTTGTTGCTCAACTATTTGTTTGTTGCAAGTGTTTAGCTTACTTTTCTATCTATGATCTATTACAAATGTTTGTGTTTTAAATGAGGGAGTGAGGATTCCATGTTATGCATATTGTATTCAAATGCAACATTTTATTTTATGCATGTACCTTGGGGAGCTTCCTCATTTGATTTAGAACACTATCTTGTGGTGATCATTAGAGTTTGATTCACTTGGTATCTTTTGTTTTTGAATGATATTATGGGAGTGATGATTCCATGTTTGTGCACTTTATACTCCAATGCAAATTGTCTAGTTTTGTGCACAAACCTTGGGGAGCTTCCTCATATTATTTAGAGCAATCTTCTTGATCTTATCATAATATCTATCTTTCTTTTGGTATCTTTTTTGTGGTTCATTTGTTTGCTTGCTTCATTTGGATATGTGCATTTGATTCCACTCAAATTATGAGAAATGCACACGCTATGGAGGAACTCTCACTATATTGGCCTTCTAAATTTTTCACCCATTTCGGCAATTGGTGCCAATGGGGGAGAAGTTTGGAGGGTTTAAGGGAATTTGGTTATGTCTTTGCTTTGTGCTTAAGCATGTGCCTTTATTGCATTGCATCTTGTTGCTTTGCATAGTTGAATATTTAGAGGAAACTCCACTAGGCTTTGAATGCCAATATATGCAATGAAAGTCAAGATCATTCACACATGCATATATTATGGGGGAGTTTGCTCTATATATTCAACTTATTTGTTACTTAAATTCCTTATATAAACCCTCTCAAAGAGATTGTCATCAATTACCAAAATGGGGAGATTGAAAGTGCATGGAGCCCCCATGTGTGGTTTTGGTAATTAATGACAATCCCTATGGACTAATGTTTGCATTGAGTTATACTTGTAGGAGTTGTCCATAGGCAATGCTTGAACCATATGTTGGCTTCAAGGTTGCAATAAGAAGAAATTGATGAAGGATATCAAGTGTCAAGTATGTCTTGGAGATGAAGATGAAGTGAGCCCTCAAGTTATCTCAAGACATCAACATGATGAAGAATGAAGAAATGAAGTGCAAGTTCAAGATGAGCCAACTCGAAGAGATCATATGCTTGAAGCTTGCCATCCATATGGTGTTCATGGATTTGTGAAGATGTGCCGAAGAAGAAGCTCTCCCATGGTGGATTATGGGGGAGCAATCCACAAGACTTCATCAAGCAAGCACAATCAAGAAAGGCGTTCCATCTTGTTGAGGTCAAGATCGTCATCATCGAGCTCAAGTGGAATGCGCAAGTATAAGGTTTGCTCTTGATAGGGTTTCTTTCTCACCGGTCTCATAGTGTAGTTGGAGACCGGTTTATAGTTTAGTTGCCGTACTATCAAGAGGGCTCTCGAGTGAGTAACTCGATCGTATCGTTCGGAGAGAGCTCAAACCTTTGCATTCTTGCATCACCTTTCTTGGTTGTTATTTGGGTATTATCCATGTGATGTTTTAGAGCTTGTTCTTATTCTCATGACAAGCTCTAGTTCTTCGAAAATGGATTTCGGGCTTATCACTTGTTGCGTTTTTGATATAGAAAATCACCCCCCACTAGTTTCCATATTTTCACTTTTTGTAGGGATAGCTCTTGTCGACCTCTTTCCAACAAAATTGGTTTCATCTCGTTTGGATTCTCCAATCTCAAGATATTTGCATTTCATATTTGGGTTTAAAAGAAAGAAAAGTAAAAGAAAGGAAAAGGAGAGGAGGGGCAGCCGCCGGAGGCACGGGCGGTACCACCGGCCTCACCATGGCCGGAGCCTCCGGGCTCGGTACCGCCCGCGGTACCGCTTAGGCGTCGAGGCAGAGAAGCTCCAGGGCTATGGGGAGGTTCGGCGGTACCCCGGCCGGTACCATGGCCGGAGGCTCCGGCCTCCCCCTCCCAGCCCGCAGCTCTCCCTCCGCCGCCTCCTGCCATCTCTGGCCGGTAGTACCGGCCACCAAGGGCCGGTACTACCGGTCCCTTCTTCCCGCGCAGCAGCACTCCAACGGGCAGAAATTGGGGCATCCTTTTAAGCCCCCTCTCTCTCCTGTTTTTTTACTGCTTGCTCCTTCTTCTTCCTCCTCTCTCTCTCAAGCTCACCACCATTGTTGTTGACTTTTTGTGAGCTTGATCTCTCTTTCCCCAACCAATGATTCTTGCATCTTTTTGAGAGAAAGATTGAGGGGATCTAGATCCACACTTTGACCAAACCAAATCACCTCTTTGTGAGTGAATCTTTGGGATCTAGATCTTGGAGAATTTTGTGTTCTCCTCTTTGTTCTTCCTCTCTTATTCCCCCAATAGCTTTTGTAGCTTTGTTGGAATTTGAGAGAGAAGGACTTGAGCATCTTTGTGGTGTTCTTGCCATTGCATTTGGTGCATCGGTTTGAGTTCTCCACGGTGATTCGTGGTGGTGAAAGCAAGAAGGTTGTTACTCTTGGGTTCTTGGAACCCTAGACGGATTCTAGACCTTTGTGGTGATTTGTTGGGAGCCTCCGATTAAGTTGTGGATGTGTGCCCCAACCTTTGTGTAAGGCCCGGTTTCCGCCTCGAAGGAAATCCCTTAGTGGAACCGTGACCTAGGCCTTTGTGGCGAGGGTCACCGGAGATTTAGGTGAGGCGCCTTCGTGGCGTTCGGTGTGTGGTGTGAGTACCGCATCTTGGGGTGAGGCCTTTGTGGCGTTGGTGTGCATCGAGCAACCACACCTCAAGGTGAGCCTCTTGTGGCGTTCGGGAGCACTAAGCCACCGCACCTCTCCAACGGAGATTAGCACTCGCAAGAGTGTGAACTTCGGGATAAATCTTCGTCTCCCGCGTGCCTCGGTTATCTCTATACCCGAGCTCTTTACTTATGCACTTTACCTTGTGATAGCCATCGTGCTTGAAGCTATATATATCTTGCTATCACATACTTGCTTGTATTGTTTAGCATAAGTTGTTGGTGCACATTGGTGAACCTTTGCTTAGAATAAGTTGTTGTTGCACATAGGTGAACCATAGTATATAGGCTTTGGGCTTGACAAAGTAAATGCTAGTTTTATTCCGCATTTGTTAAGCCCATCTCGTAAAAGTTTTAAACCGCCTATTCACCCCCCTCTAGGCGACATCCGTGTCCTTTCACCTGTGCCTACAGTATTTTAATCCTGCTGTTTACTATAATCACTATTGTTGTCTTTGTTACACTGCTGCTGATATTTCACTACTGCTACTGCTATAAAACTGTTGCTACTGATAAACTCTTGCGAGCAAGTCTGTTTCCAGGTGCAGCTGAATTGACAACTCCGTTGTTAAGGCTTACAAATATTCTTTGGCTCCCCTTGTGTCGAATCAATAAATTGGGTTTTACTTACCTCGAAGACTGTTGCGATCCCCTATACTTGTGGGTCATCAATACTATTTTCTGGCGCTGTTGCCGGGGAGCATAGCTTTATTTGCAAGTTCACTTGGATTGATATTGTTCGCTGCAAATTTTCCATCATGGGTAAACCTCGCGATACTAAAGTCGCCATATTACCATCCACTACAAGAAAAGGTACAACTCTGAGTACCTCTGCTGCTCTTGATTCACCATCTGTGATAAGTCAACTTGTTTCACCACCACAGGTTGTACATGCTGGTACTTCTGCTGAATCTAAAAATTCTTATAATTTGATGATGCTTCTGCTGTGCTTGATGATAGTGGTTCGTTAGGATCTTTTCTAGATGCTACAATTGTTAGGTCTAGACAAATTGAAAATACTAAAACTCCTAATGAAAATATTGTTACACCTGTTAATTCACCTGAGTCTGTTGAATAGTCTAGTGATGATCTTGATGAAGATTATGTGGAACTTGATGATGATTTTATTGTTAAATGCAATGCTACTACTGGTACAAGTAATATTAAAAAGCTTCTTGCACAACATACTGTTAGATATAAACTGTCTCCTGATCCTAAATTTGCCACATCTCCTATAAACATTAAGGATAAGGATTATGATTTTTCTCTTGATTTATCTCACATATTTATTGTTGAGAAAACACCTTTTTGTGGTACTGAAAAAGAAAGTGCTGTATAACACATGAATGAGCTTTCTACTTTGAGTAGCTTGTTTTCTGATGATATAAAGAAGCGTACTTATTTTGTTGCTAAAAATTTTCCTTTCTCATTAAAGGATGATGCTAAAACTTGGTATAATAGTTTTCCTCCTGATTCTATTGATAGTCCAAGTGGTTTGCTTGATGTTTTCTTTCGGAAATACTTTCCTGCTAGTGCCCAACATATTGCTTTGCAGAAAATTTATAGTTTTGACCAGGAAGATGGAGAGAAATTGCCTGAAGCTTGGGCAAGATTTTGCTCTCTTATCAGAGCTCGGCCTGGACATGATTTGGAAAAGCATGATTTACTTGATATATTTTATAGTGGACTAACCATTGAGTCTAGGGCATACCTGGATAGTTGTGCTGGTTGTGTTTTCAGAAAAAGAAATCCGGACGAAGCTGAAGAATTATTGGCTAAAATAGGCCGGAATCATGATGATTGGACTACACCTGAACCAACCCCAACGCCAATATTGAAGAAGAGGGGTATGATTAAATTAAATGATGAAGATATGAGGGAAGCCAAGAAATCTCTTAAGAAAGGTATTAAATCTGAAGATGTAAAGAACTTACCTCCCATAGAATATTCATGCAAGATAACTCCCATAGAGAGGTGTTTTAGTAACATGAAAATTTCTACAACCATATTTTCCTCTCTCATAAAGATTTTCAGTAGTATCATGAACAAACTCAACAATATAACTATCAAATGAAACATTCTTATCATGAGCTTCATGCATAAAATTATTACTACTCCCAACATAAGCATAGTCATTCTTATTAACTGTAGTGGGAGCAAATTCAACAAAGTAGCTATCATTATTATTCTCATCAAGTGTAGGAGGCATAGTATAATCATAATAAAATTTATCCTCCATAGTAGGCGGCACCAAAAGACTACTATCATTATAATCATCATAAATGGGAGGCAAAGTATCATCAAAGAAAATTTTCTCCTCAATGCTTGGGGGACTAAAAATATCATGCTCATCAAAACCAGCTTCCCCAAGCTTAGAATTTTCCATATCATTAGCAACAATGGTGTTCAAAGCGTTCATACTAATATTATTGCTACTAGCATGCAAATAAGGTTCCATAGGTTTTTTAATTTTCGCAGCAAACAATCCATGTCTTAACTCAGGAAATAGATTAAAAAGCTCATAGTTGCTTTCCATTATGCCTTACTAGTGTTTAACAAGAAACAAAAAGATGCAATTGCAGGATCTAAAGGAAATAGCTTCGAGCACTCACAACGGCGCCAGAAAATAACTTAGTTACCTGGGACCGGAGTATGAATGCCTTTTACCTTTCCTCCCCGGCAACAGCGCCAGAAAATAGCTTGATGTCTACGCACGCTTCTATTCATGTAGACAGTGTTGGGCCTCCAAGAGCAGAGGTTTGTAGAACAACAACAAGTTTCCCTTAAGTGAATCACCCAAGGTTTATCGAACTCAGGGAGGAAGAGGTCAAAGATATCCCTCTCAAACAACCCTGCAATCATGATACAAGAAGTCTCTTGTGTCCCCAACACACCCAATACACTTGTCAGATGTATAGGTGCACTAGTTCGGCGAAGAGATAGTGAAATACAAGTAGTATGAATGTATATGAGTGGTAATAGCAATCTGAATAAAATATGGCTGCGAGTAAACAAGCAGCAGAACTTGTTGGAAACGGTGTTTCGATGTTTAGAAACAAGGCCTAGGGATCATACTTTCACTAGTGGACACTCTCAACATTGCAATCATAATGGAATATAAATAAGCACTTCACTATGCTATTCTGAATTACTCTCTGGCAAGATAACGAACTCTAATTCATCATGTAGGCAAACCTTAAAGATGTATTCCCAAGTACTAATAAACACCCCACGCTGTCACTGTGAGCATTCATAGGAGGTACTAACACACCACAATTTCATAGAGACATCCAACTCAAATCATAACTCAGTGAATAAGTATTCTGTGAAATATAGCCTAAGAGACCCACACGGTGCACACACTGTCACCTTTACACATGTGGGACAAGGAGTCTCCGGAGATCACATAAGTAAAATCCACTTGAATAGCATAACGACATCTAGATTACAAAGCTCATCATATGAATATCAATCATGTAAAGCAGCTCATGAGATCATTGTATTGAAGTACATGGGAGAGAGAGATTAACCACATAGCTACCGGTACATCCCTTAGCCTCGATGGAGAACTACTCCCTCCTCATGGGAGACATCAGCGGCGATGAAGATTGCAGTGGTGTCGATGGAGATGCCTTCCGGGGGCACTTCCCCGTCCCGACGGCGTGCCGGAACAGAGACTTCTGTCCACCAGATCTTGGCTTCGCGATGGCGGCGGCTCCGTAAGGTTTCTCGTACCGTGGCTTATTCGTCTAGGGTTTTCGCGACGGAGTCCTTAAGTAGGCGGAAGGGCAGCCTCGGAGGGGCCCTGGTGGGGCCAGACAATAGGGGGGGCGTCCCCCCTTGGGCCGCGCCGCCACCATGTGTGGGGCCCCCAGGGCTCCCCTTTGGTCCCTCTCGGCTCTGGAAGCTTGGAAAAATAAGGTTACGGCGTTGATTTCGTCCAATTCCGAGAATATTTCCTTACTAGGATTTCTGAAAACAATAACAGCAGAAAACAGGAACTGGCACTGTGGCATCTCGTCAATAGGTTAGTTCCGGAAAATGCATAAAATCATCATAAAGTGTGAACAAAACATGTAGGTATTGTCATAAAACAAGCATGGAACATCAGAAATTATAGATACGTTGGAGACGTATCACACATCCATAACCTTAGAACTTTCTGTCACTGTCCCAGATTCAATGGAGGCATGAACCCACGATCGAGCATAAATACTCCCTCTTGGAGTTACAAGTATCAACTTGGCCAGAGCCTCTACTAGCAACGGAGAGCATGAGAGATCATAAACAACACATATATGATAGATCAATAATCAACTCGACATAGTATTCCATATTCATCGGATCCCAACAAACACAACATGTAGCATTACAAATAGATGATCTTGATCATGATAGGTAGCTCACAAGATCTAAACATGATAGAACAAGAAGAGAAGACAACCATCTAGCTACTGCTATGGACCCATAGTCGAAGGATGAACTACTCACGCATCAGTCCGGAGGCGAGCATGGTGATGTAGAGTCCTCCGGTGATGATTCCCCTCTCCGGCAGGGTCCCGGAGGTGATCTCCTGAATCCCCCGATATGGGATTGGCGGCGGCGGCGTCTCTGGAACTTTTCTCGTATCGTGGCTCTCGGTAATAGGGTTTTCGCGACGGAGAGAATATATAGGCAAAGGGGCAGAGTCGGGGGACGCTCGAGGGGCCCAACCCATAGGGCGGCGCGGCCAAGGGTGGGGTTGCGCCCCCCTAGGGTGTGGCCGCCTCGACGCCCCTCTTCGTCTCCTCTTCGGACTTCTGGAAGGCTCCGTGGAAAATAAGACCGTGGGCTTTTGTTTCGTCCAATTCCGAGAATATTTCCTGTGTAGGATTTCTGAAACCAAAAAGCAGAGAAAGGAACCGGCGCTTCGGCATCTTGTTAATAGGTTAGTGCCGGAAAATGCATCAAAATGATATAAAGTGTATATAAAACATGTGAGTATTGTCATAAAACTAGCATGGAACATAAGAAATTATAGATACGTTTGAGACGTATCAAGCATCCCCAAGCTTAGTTCCTACTCGCCCTCGAGTAGGTAAACGATAACAAGGATAATTTCTGAAGTGACATGCTACTATCATAATCTTGATCAATACTATTGTAAAGCATATGAGATGAATGAAGTGATTCAAAGAAATGGTAAAGATAATGACTAAACAACTGAATCATATAGCAAAGACTTTTCATGAGTAGTACTTTCAAGACAAGCATCAATAAGTCTTGCATAAGAGTTAACTCATAAAGAAATAGATTCTTAATAGAAGGTTTTGAAGCAATACAAAGGAAGATATAAGTTTAAGCAGTTGCTTTCAACTTCAACATGTATATCTCATGGATAATTGTCAACACAAAGTAATATGATGAGTGCAAATAAGCAAGTATGTAGGAATCAATGCACAGTTGACACAAGTGTTTGCTTCTAAGATAGAAAGAAGTAGGTAAACTGACTCAACATAAAGTAAAAGAAAGGCCCTTCGCAGAGGGAAGCAGGGATTACTTATGTGCTAGAGCTTTTTATTTTGAAAACATGGAAACAATTTTGTCAACGGTAGTAATAATTCATATGTGTTATGCATAAAACATCCTATAAGTTGCAAGCCTCATGCATCAAATACCAATAGTGCTCACACCTTGTCCTAATTAGCTCGGATTTCCATGGTTTATCATTGCATTACATATGTTTCAACTAAGTGTCACAAAGGGGTACCTCTATGTCACCTGTACAAAGGTCCAAGGAGATAGATCGCATTTTATTTCTCGTTTTTGATAGCTCTCAACTTGAGGACATCCATACCGGGATAACATAGAAAACAGATAATGGAATCCTCTTTAATGCTTAAGCATTCAACAACAGATAATATTCTCATAAGAGATTGAGGATTAATGTCCAAGCTGAAACTTCCACCATGATACATGGCTTTGGTTGGCGGCCCAATGTTCTTATCTAACAATATGCATACTCAAACCATTCAACTCATGGCAAATCACCCTTACTTCAGACAAGACGAACATGCATAGCAACTCACATGATATTCAACAAAAGTGTAACAGTTGATGGCGTCCCCAGAAACATGGTTACCGCTCAACAAGCAACTTATAAGAAATAAGATACATAAGCGACATATTCTTTACCACAATTGTTTTTAAGCTACTTTCCCATGAGCTATATATTGCAAAGAAAAGGAATGAAATTTTAAAGGTAGCACGCAAGTAATTTACTTTGGAGTGGCAGAGAAATACTACATAGTAGGTAGTTATGGTGGACACAAATGGCATAAGTTTTGGCTCAAGGTTTTGGATGCACGAGAAGCATTCCCTTTCAGTACAAGGCTTTGGCTAGCAAGGTTGTTTGAAGCAAACACAAGTATGAACCGGTACAACAAAACTTACATAAGAACATATTGCAAGCATTATAAGACTCTACACTGTCTTCCTTGTTGTTCAAACACTTTTACCAAAAAATATCTAGACTTTTAGAGAGACCAATCATGCAAACCAAATTTCAACAAGCTCTACAGTAATTCTCCTCTAATAGGTTCAAACTACATGATGCAAGAGATTAAACATGATCTATTTGAGAGCTCAAAACAATTGCCAAGTATCAAATTATTCAAGATAATATACCAATTACCACATGAAGCATTTTCTGTTTCCAACCAAATAGCAATGAATGAAGCGGCTTTAAGCTTTCGGCATGAACATTAAAAGTAAAACTAAGAACACCAGTGTTCATATGAAATAGCGGAGCGTGTCTTTCTCCCACACAAGGAATGCTAGGATCCGATTTTATTCAAACACAAACAAAAATAAAAACATACAGACGCTCCAAGTAAAGCACATAAGATGTGACGGAATAAAAATATAGTTTCACTAGAGGTGACATGATAAGTTGTCGATGAAGAAGGGGATGCCTTGGGCATCCCCAAGCTTAGATGCTTGAGTCTTCTTGAAATATGCAGGGATGAACCACGGGGCATCCCCAAGTTTAGACTTTTCACTCTTCTTGATCATATTATATCATCCTCCTCTCTTGACCCTTGAAAACTTCCTCCACACCAAACTCAAAACAATCTCATTAGAGGGTTAGTGCATAATCAAAAATTCACATGTTTCGAGAGGACACAATCATTCCTAACACTTCTGGACATTACCCAAAGCTACTGAAAGTTAATGGAGCAAAGAAATCCATTCAAACACAGTAAAGGAGGCAATGTGAAATAAAAGGCAGAATTTGTCAAAACAGAACAGTCCGTAATGACGAATTTTTTAGAGGCACTTAACATGCTCAGATGAAGAAGCTCAAATTTAATGAAAGTTGCGTACATATCTGAGGATTACTCATGATTTTTCGCAGATTTTTCTGAGTTTCCTACAGAGAGATCTACTCAAATTCGTGACAGCTAGAAATCTGTTTCTGCGCAGAAATCCAAATCTAGTATCAACCTTACTATCAAAGACTTTACTTGGCACAAAAATGCAATAAAGTAAAGATAAGAAGAGGTTGCTACAGTAGTAACAACTTCCAAGACACAAATATAAAACAAAAATTGCAGAAGTAAAATAATGGGTTGTCTCCCATAAGCGCTTTTCTTTAACGCCTTTCAGCTAGGCGCAGAAAGTGTAAATCAAGTATTATCAAGAAGAAGAAGCATCAACAGAGGAGTTGGGAGTTTTCTCAACAATGCATTGTATCTTATCTATGTAAGTTTCAGAGGCTCCTCTTTCATTACTTTTAGGCTTACTATCCTCCTCAAATAAATTTTCAGGAACAATCCAATCAAAATTCTTTTCTAGTGCCTCATGCATTCCTAAGAGCTTATAAGGTATTGGTACTTTAATCTCCCCCTCACGATTGACTTTATTAGCGTACTTTAGTCTATCTTTTTCCATCTTTTCAAGGGTATTTGCAAAATTGGTATAAAAGCCAAGCATCTTATGTTTAATAAAAACTTTTCTAGCTTCTCTAGCTACATCACCAAATTCTTTAAGAAGGGTTTCTAAAACAAAATCTTTCTTCTCTCCTTCTTCCATATCAGAGAGTGTAAGAAACATATGTTGCATTATAGGGTTAAGATTAACAAATCTAGCTTCCAACATGTGTACTAAAGAGGCAGTAGCAATTTCATAAGTAGGAGCAAGTTCTACCAAGTGTCTATCTTCAAAATCTTTAACTGTACTAACATGAGTGAAAAATTCTTCTATATTATCTCTTCCAATGATAGACCCACTCCCTACCGATATATCTTTCAGAGTGAACTTAGGGGGAAGCATGATAAAATAAACAAAAGGTAAATAAAGTAAATGCAAGTAACTAATTTTTTGTGTGTTTTTTATATAAAGAAAGCAAACAAGACATAAAATAAAATAAAGTAAAGCAAGACAATAAACAAAGAAAAGAGATTGGATGTGAGAGACTCCACTTGCAGCGTGTCTTGATCTCCCCGGCAACGGCGCCAGAAAATAGTCTTGATAGCGCGTGATGCATACGTCCGTTGGGAACCCCAAGAGGAAGGTGTGATGCGCACGGCAGTAAGTTTTCCCTCAGAAAGAAACCAAGGTTATCGAACCAGTAGAAGATGAAGGCCATGTGAAGGTTGTTGGTGAAGGAGTGTAGTGCGGCGCAACACCAGGGATTCCGGCGCCAACGTGGAACCTACACAACCACTACAAGAAAAGTTGCCATGGCCGACGAAGTTGAAGTCGCGCCGTGGTTGCTGGTGTACCATGGCCGACAATTTTGGGTCTCTCCGTTGTGCATGTCAAAACGTTTTTTTCTCGTTTTTGAGGCCACCTAGCGCGGAAAACGGCCAAAACGTTGCGTATGGTGGCCCGGGACGTGGTGCATCTCGAATTCTCGGGTTCGCCGGCCGAGTCAACGCAAATCCGCACCGCCGAGGGATGTAGGGCCCAGATGGCAGCCTCTGGCATTGTTTTTCTCGATCGCGCCATCTCGTTCAACGCTCTCCGATCGAGCCGTTTACGATGCAGGATCATGGGTCCCGCATGTCATCCTCTATGAACCAAAATTCTTTCTATTCTTGGATTTTTTTGACCCCCTGATTTCTGGCTACTTCCTTTTTCTTTTGATCCCTTGCCGCCTTGGAAACGTTGAGACCGCTGCTGCTAATTGGGACCCGCATGTCATCCTCTATGAGCAATCAACTTTCTTTTCTTGGAGTTTTTTGGCACCTCAAATTTGGTCACTTGCCTTTTCTTTCGATCCTGCCGCCTCTCAAACGGTGATACTGCTGCTAAATGGGACCCGCATGTCATCCTCTATGTACTATAACACTTTCTTTTCTTAGAGTTTTTTTGGCACCTCAAATTTGGTCACTTGCCTTTTCTTTCGATCCCCTACCGCCTCTCAAACGGTGATACCGCTGCTGCTAAATGGGACCCGCATGTCATCCTCTATGTACTATAAAACTTTCTTTTCTTGGATTTTTTTGGCACCTCATATTTGGTCACTTACCTTTTTCTTTCGATCCCTGCCGCCTCTCAAACGGTGAGACCGCTGCTGCTAAATGGGACCCGCATGTCATCCTCTTTGTACTATGAAACTTTCTTTTCTTGAATTATTTTTGGATCCTGATATTTGGTCACTTGCCTTTTTTCCGATCCCGTGGAGCCTCTCAAACGGTGATACACTGCTAAATGGGACTCGCATGTCATCCTCTATGTACAATCAAGTTTCTTTTCTTGAATTATTTTTGGATCTGATATTTGGTCACTTGCCTTTTCTTTCGATCTCATGCCACGTTTGAAACCTTGAGGAACCTGCAGGCTCATGGGACCCGCATGTCATCCTCTATGTACTATAAAAGTTCATTTTCTTAGTTTTTTTTCACCCTCTGATTTTTAGCTATTTCCTTTTTCTTTTGATCCCCTGCCTCCTTTGCAACGTTGAGGACTCTGCTGGCTCATAGGTCCCACATGTCAGCCTGTATGAATGATAAAACTTTCCTTTCTTGGAGATTTTTTACCCCCTAATTTCTGGCTACTTTCTTTTTTCTTTTGATCTCAAGCCGCATTTGAAACGTTGGGACCACTGCTGCAAAATGGGACCCACATGTCATTCTCTATGTACAATAAAGTTTTTTTCTTGGATTATCTTTGGCTCCTGATATTTTGTCACTTGCCTTTTTCTTTCGATCTCATGCCGCCTTTGAAACGGTTAGTAAGCTGCTGGCTCATGTGTCCCGCATGTCATCCTCTACGAAAAATAAAGGTTTCCTTTCTTGGAGTTATTTTTGACCCCTAATTTTTGGCTATTTGCCTTTTTCTTTTGATCTCCTGCCCACTTTGAAACGATGAGGACGCTGTTGGCAGGTCGGTCCCACATGTCATCCTCTGTGAACAATAAAAGTTTCCTTTGATGGATTTATTTTGAACCCCTAATTAATTTCTGGATATTTCCTTTTTTCCTTTGATCCCCTGCCGCCTTGGAATCGTTGAGGATGCTGCTGCCTCATGGGTCCCGCATGTCATCCTCTCAGAACGGTAAATGTTTCTTTTCTTGGATTTTGTTTACCAAATGATTTTTTGCTTATTTTTCTTTCGATCTCCTGCCGCCTTTAAAACGTTGAGGACGCTGCTGGCTCATGGGTCCCACATGTCAGCCTATATGAACAATAAACGCTGAGGATGCTGCTGTCTCATGGGTCCCGCATGTCATCCTCTTAGAACGAAAATGTTTCTTTTCTTGGATTTTGTACCAACATATTTTTGGTTTATTTTTCTTTCCATCCCCTGCCGCCTTTAAAACATTGACGACGCCTGCTGGCTCATGGGTCCCCGATGTCAGCCTCCCGTACAAGAAACATGTGATATCTTGATTATTTTGCAGACAATAAACAGTATTGCGCTCGAGCTATTGCAAACGGATAAATTAAATCTTCATTTTTACATAAACAAACTTATATGTTGAATCTCCTTGTTTTTTGTTTTTGCGAAGCATAGGACTTCCCTTTTTTTAGAAAATTCCGAACTTTCCTGTTTTGGAGTGGGTTGAAATTGTACGAGTCAAAAGGCCAAGCAGGATAGTTCGAAGGCCCAGATGTCCAGATGCAGCCCAATTGAAATCTTTCTTCTTGGATTTTTTCACCCCCGATTTCTGGCTACTTCATTTTTCTTTTGGTCATGTGCCGCCTTGGAAACGTTGAGACTGCTGCTGCAAAATGGGACCCGCATGTCATCCTCTATGTACAATAAAATTTCTTTTCTTGGATTTTTTTGGCTCCGATATTTGGTCACTTGCCTTTTTCTTTCGATCCCCTGCCTCTCAAACGGTGATACCGCTGCTAAATGGAACCGAATGTCATCCTCTATGTACTATAAAATTTCTTTTTTTGAATTATTTTTGGCTCCTGATATTTGGTCACTTGCCTTTTCCTTTCGATCTCATGCCACGTTTGAAACGTTGAGGAACCTGCAGGATCATGGGACCCGCATGTCATCCTCTATGTACTATAAAACTTTCTTTTTTGAATTATTTTTGGCTCCTCATATTTGGTCACTTGCCTTTTCTTTCGATCTCATGCCACGTTTGAAACGTTGAGAAACCTGCTGGCTCATGGGACCCGCATGTCATCCTCTATGTGCTATAAAAGTTTATTTTCTTGTATTTTTTTACCCTCTGATTTTTGGCTATTTCCTTTTTCTTTTGATCCCCGCCTTGGAAACGTTGGGTAAAGCTGCTGACTCATGGGACCGCATGTCATCCTCTATGTACAATCACCTTTTTTTTTGATCTCAAGCCGCATTTGAAACATTGAGACCGCTGCTGCTAATTGGGACCCGCATGTCATCCTCTATGTAAAATAAAGTTTCTTTTCTTGGATTATTTTTGGCTCCTCATATTTGGTCACTTGCCTTTTTCTTTCGTTCTCATGCCGCCTTTGAAACATTGAGGAAGCTGCTGGCTCATGGGTCCCGCATGTCATCCTCTATGAACAATAAAAGTTTCCTTTCTTGGAGTTATGTTTTACCCCTAATTTCTGGCCACTTCCTTTTTCTTTTGATCCCTGCCGCCTTTGAAACGTTGAAGACTTTGCTGGCTCATGGGACCCACATGTCAGCCTCTATGAACAATAAACATTTCCTTTCTTGGAGTTAATTTTTACCCCTAATTTCTGGCTATTTGCCTTTTTTTCTTTCGATCCCCAGTCGCCTTCGAAACGTAGAGGACGCTGCTGGCTCATGGGTCCCAGATGTCAGCCTCTATGAACAATAAACCTTTCCTTTGTTGGATTTACTTTTCACTCTATGATTTTTGGCTATTTCCTTTTTTCTTTTGATGCACTGTCGCCTTGGAAACGTTGAGTAAGCTGCTGACACATGGGCCTCGCATGTCATCCTCTTTGTACAATCAACTTGCAAGATCTTGGAGCGAAAGAGCTTGTATTAGTGGGACCCATATGTCATCCTCTATGTACAATAAAAGTTTTTTTCTTGGATTATTTTTTGCTCCTCATATTTGGTCACTTTCCTTTTCTTTCGATCTCATGCCGCCTCTGAAACGTTGAGGAAGCTGCTGGCTCATGGTCCCGCATGTCATCCTCTATAAACAATAAAAGTTTCCTTTGTTGGAGTTATTTTTACCCCTAATTTCTGGCTACTTCCTTTTTCTTTTGATCCCCTGCCGCCTTTGAACGTTGAGGACTCTGCTGGCTAATGGGTCCCACATGTCAGCCTCTATGAACGATAAACCTTTCTTTTCTTGGAGTTATTTTGACCCCTAATTTCTGGCTATTTTGCCTTTTTTGGATCCCGTGCCGCCTTGGAAACGTTGAGGATGCTGCTGCCACATGGGTCCCGCATGTCATCCTCTCGAACGATAAATGTTTCTTTTCTTCGATTTTTTTACCATCTGATTTTTGATTTATTTTTTCTTTCGATCCTGCCGCCTTTAAAACTTTGACGACGCTGCTGGCTCATGGGTCCCGATGTCAGCCTCCCCGTACAAGAAACATGTGATATCTTGGTTATTTTGCAGACAATAAACAGTGTATTTCGCTCTGAGCTATTGCAAATGGAAAAAATAAATCTTTATTTTTAAATAAACAAACTTATATGTTGAATCTCCTTGTTTTTGTTTTTGCGAAGCATAGGACTTTCTGTTTTGGAGTGGGCTGAAATTGTGCAGTCAAGGCGTCCAGCAGGATAGTTCGAAGGCCAGGCGCCAGATCGAGCCCAATTGAAATCTTTCTTTTCTTGGATTTTTTGATTTGGCTCCTTTTTTTTTTGGTCCTGTGCCACCTTGGAAACGTTGAGAACGCTGCTGCTAAATGGGACCCGCATGTCATCCTCTATGTACAATAATTTCTTTTCTTGGATTATTTTTGGCTCCTGATATTTGTCACCTTTTTGTTTCCATCTCTTGCCGACTTAACGCCGAGACCGCCCGCAAAATGGGACCCGCATGTCATCCTCTATGTACAATAAAAATTACTTTTCTTGGATTATTATTTTTGGCTCCTGATATTTGTTCACTTGCCTTTTTCTTTCGATCTCATGCCACGTTTGAAACGTTGAGGAACCTGCTGTCTCATGGGACCCGCATGTCATCCTCTATGTACTATAAAGGTTTCTTTTCTTGGATTTTTTCACAATCTGATTTTTGGCTATTTCCTTTTTTCTTTTGATCTCAAGCCGCCTTGGAAACGTTGAATAAGCTGCGGACTCATGGGACCCGCATGTCATACTCTATGTACAATCAACTTTCTTTTCTTGGAGTTCTTTTTGACCCCCTAATTTCTGGCTACTTTCTTTTTCTTTTGATCTCAAGCCGCATTTGAAACGTTGGGACCGCTGCTGCAAAATTGGACCCGCATGTCATCCTCTATGTACTATAAAAGTTTATTTTTGGTGATTTCCCTTTTTTCTTTTGATCCTTGCCTTGGAAAAGTTGAGTAAGCTGCTGACTCATGGGACCCGCATGTCATCCTCTATGTACAATCAACTTTCTTTTTTTGGAGTTATTTTTGACCCCTAATTTTTGGCTACTTCCTTTTCTTTTGATCCCCGCCATTCAAACGTTGAGGATACTGCTGCCTCATGGTCCCGCATGTCAGCCTCTCAGAATGATAAATGTTTCTTTTCATGGATTTTTTGACCCCATGATTTCTGCCTACTTCCTTTTTCTTTTGGTCCTATGCCGCCTTGGCAACGTCGAGACCGCTGCTGCATAATGGGACCCGCATGTCATCCTCTATGCACAATAAAAGTTTCTTTCATGGATTATTTTTGGCTCCTGATATTTGTCACTTGCCTTTTTCTTTCGATCTCATGCCAACTTTGAAACGTTGAGAACCTGCTGCAAAATGGGACCCGCATGTCATCCTCTATGTACAATAAACATTTTCTTGGATTATTTTTGGGACCTGATATTTGTCACTTGCATTTTCTTTCGGTATCATGCCTCTGAAACGTTGAGGAAAGCTGGCTGGCTCGTGGGTCCATAAGTCATCCTCTATGTAGAATAAAAGTTTCCTTTCTTGGAATTATTTTTACCCCTGATTTCTGGCCTTTTTCTTTTGATCCGTGCCGCCTTGGAAACGTTGAGACCGCTGCTAGAAAATGGGACCCGCATGTCATCCTCTATGTACAATAAAGTTTCTTTTCTTGGATTATTTTTGGCTACTGATGTTTTGGCACTTGCCTTTTTCTTTCCATCTCATGCCGCCTTTGAAACGTTGAGACCGCTGCTGCAAAATGGGACCCATATGTCATCCTCCATGTACAATAAAAGTTTCTTTTCATGGATTATTTTTTTGTTCCTGATATTTGGTCACTTTCCTTTTTCTTTCGATCTCATGCCGCCTCTGTAACGTTGAGTAAGTAACTGGCTCATGGGACCCGCATGTCATCCTCTATGTACAATAAAGTTTCTTTTCTTGGATTTTTTATCCCGATTTTTGGTCACTTGCCTTTTTCTTTCGATCCTATGCCGCCTTTGAAATTGAGGCTGCTGGCTCATGGGTCCCACATGTCAGCCTCTATGAACAATAAACCTTTCCTTTGTTGGATTTATTTTTTACCCCTAATTTTGTCGCTATTTGCCTTTTTCTTTTGATCCCCTGCGGCCTTTGAAACGATGAGGACGACGCTGGCAGGACGGTCCCACATGTCATCTTCTATGAAGAATAAAAGTTTCCTTTGTTGGATTTACTTTTGACCCCTAATTTCTGGCTATTTTCCTTTTTTTCTTTTGATCCTCTGCCGACTTTGAAATGATGAGGATGCTGCTGGCAGATCTGTTCCACATGTTAGCCTCTCTGAACTATAAATGTTTCCTTTCTATGATTTATTTTTGACCCCTATTTTCGGGATACTTGCTTTTTTTTTTTGGATATCCTACCGCATTTGAAATTTTGAGGACGCTGCTGGCTCATGGGTCCCACATGGCATCCTCTTTGGACGATAAACCTTCATTTCTTGTTAATGACAGGTTTATCTGTATTATTTTTGCAGACTAATACAAGCTCTTTCGCTCCAAGATCTTGCAAGTTAATAGAATAAATCATGGAATTATTAGGATATGTTTTAAATTTCAAATCCACTTTATGAATTTTTGAAAATACCATGATCCATGTGGGTATGGAGCGATCAAGGATTTTCATATTGGCCATGAGCAGTTTCAAAAATTGCAACCCAATAATTCAAAATAAATACAAACAACTTTTATGTAGAATCTCCGTGTTTTTGTTTTTGCCAATCATAGGATCTGTGGTTCTTTAGAAAAGGGCCAACATTGCATGAGCAGAAAGGCCCATTTGTAGTTATTGGGCTTCGACAGCCGGAGCAAGTAGGCCAATAGCAAATACCTTGTAGATGGCCGTTGGAACCCAAAAGTATTTGTTGCCTAGACTTAGATGCCAAACTCAGCCTTATTGACATGAACCTTGCTATGCACACGACAATTTCAGTCCGATCCGTGTACGAAACACAAGATCCAACCCTTCGTGTGAGGAAGCAGGTGGCAGCACACCTCCAGATGCTCAATCGTACATACACATATCATATAGGAGTTGTCGTATGTACATCAGTTCCGTATTGACATGTTTTTTCTTTGGTTCACATGTGGGGTCCGCACAGTCACCTAGGTCGCACATCTACTTCCTTGCTCGTAGTTGATGCATGTTTAGTGGCCTGCAGCAAGAATCACTGCCCCCAGGGATGTACTTTACCCTTTAGCGGCAAAAAATAGGAATTGTCCTCTCATGAGTATGATCAACAAGAGGTGGCTATATTATAAAGGACGTACACACATTGTAATTATAGTGTTGAAATAAAGTCAATCCTAAAACAGCCATGCATGGGTTATAATATGAAGGCAACACGAAATACAAAAGCAGGGCAGTGTTCAAATAAACTGATTCAAACTAGTACATACTAAAAACAGTGTACTACTTCTCAACACTTCAAGCATAATAAAAAAGTGTGTCAGTGTTTTTTAAAGGTAACACCGAACGGGCAATGTTTAAAGCAGGCTTAAACCACATAGCCGCTTGTCGGACATTATCCCAACCATCTCTGGGAAGGCTGATAACTCCCACAGTCTCAGCTTCATCTGGCTGGAGGTTGCATCGCAAAATTTTAGGGTATTGATTATGATGAAACTTCCGGTATGTTGTGTAGACGCAGTTTTTCCTCATGAATGGAACCAATGTGCCATCAGGAGCTTTGGATTCACGCTTCTTCAGGTTGGCAATGATCGGGTAATTGAGTCCGAGGAACAGAGAGTGGTCGCCGAGGCTGTTAACCTGCCTCCAAAGAAAGTCCCCTGCACGTGCAGTAGATAAGGGATCCTGCTCAAAGACGTAGGTGGCAACAGGAGGATACTGCCGTAGCTGAAGCCCATTAGCAGCATAGGGAATGTCAGGAGGTACTTCAGCATTGGCAATCCCAATGTTGTTTACTGTAAGGATGATCATCAATCGCTTGCCATCAGCAGATGGAGCGAGGAACCACGCGTACTGCTGATCATCCACCACCGGTGGCGGGATTACAAACGGGAGCATCAGGTTTTCTGCAATATTAGAAATGGAGACGAATAGGGTGTTACTGGCAACCATATTCAAACAGCAGCATTGTTCATCGTTCATGCTCACAGTATAAATACGACTATGTAAGCTAAAGACATTGGTCATTCATGTGTTCAAATCGAGTGTCCAATATATCAGTTATACTGCATCCATCCCACGAAACTAGTCTTAACTTCGCCAAAACTAGACACTAGTTAGTGTATACACAGTTATATACTACCTCTGTCCCACCGAAAGTGTCTGAGATTTGTCCAAATTCAGATGTATCTAGACAGTGAAAGCATATAGATACATTCAAATTTTGACAAATATATATCATCTTAAGTTTAAGTCCTGTGTTGTAGTTAATTCCCTTTGTCTTAAGTGATCTATTAGAGAGCTTCCCTGTGACCACCCGAAGGGTAAGAAATGTTTAACTGTATAAGTGGATTGCCTAGACCTTTCCATCAGTTCGGAATTTTGGTTGCGTTGGCTAGTCCATGAAGCTTGACATGGTGTCAGAGCCAGGGTCTCGAGTTCGAGTCCTGGCTTTCGCAATTTATCCTAAAATTGTTGTTTCCCCCTCGGAGTCCACGTATATGCCTCTTGAGCTATACCTCTGAGTCTTTCCACATGTTGACTTGTCTCCCATCACACGTGAGGGGGGGTGTTGAATTGTATAAGTGGATTGCCGCCCTTGCGATCAGTTCGGACTTTTGGTTGTGTTGGTAGTGCATGAAGCTTGACAAGAAAGAAATGCTCTTTGTAGCTAACCCCAAGTCTGGTAACATTTGCAAAATAGGTATCAGATGCAGCTATCCATTCAGTAGAAGAATTTGCATTTTAGAGTTGAAGGTTCATAATCTCTTCTCTACTATTGATAGTAAAGGGTACACATGGTATTTGTTTACCTCATTTTCGCGTTCTAAAAAAGGTACGCTATATGGTTGTGCTAAGTTAAACTGATTTAAGTCTGTTCAAGTTTATCGAAAATTATACTACCAACATCTAAAACATCAATATAGGTTCATATATTACAAAAGATATTTAGATTTTCTTTTCTCGAACACATGCCTAGTCGTGCATCATTATATATTAGAGCATACAGGGTTGTAGCAAGGCTACGAAAAACTGAGAAAGCAAAAAGAAAGAACTATACAGGGGACTAGAGGCAGCTAACTTTGTTAGGCCTGCAGGTGCTAAATCTTATATATATATATGAGGTTGTAGATATTAGTCGTAAACTTACTCAAACTTAAATAACATTGAATTAGGAAAAAGATAACCTGAGTTATTTTGAATGAGGGGACGTCACAATCACTAATCAAAGATAATTGTGGGAAACTGAAATCTATTCAAGAAAATGGGAGAAATAATGTATCAAAAACAAAATTAATTATACCATTTTGCAGATTGTTCACCGATATAAACAAAGAACTGTTTGATCTGCATGTAGGTACATCCAATCAAGGCTTTTTCCCCGATCTATAGAAAATATAAGCTACGCATGTAATTACAAACGATTTTCTTCTATTTTTATGTTTCTACGTTAACATTTGAGATACTTGTTAATTACATCCATATTCTGCAGTTGCATAGAGTTACTAATTCAGGAATGCATTCACATACGGAGTATACTATGTTTGCTGATGACTGACTAGTACTAATTCATTGCAAGCAACGGTTCATTCATATTCAGATAAAGGATGTGATCGTTAAGTCATATACTTATGAAAGTCCTTATGCATCTCTCTGATGCAGATGGCGGGGGTCTCTCGTCCTCCTTTTGGAGGCAAAATCAATTAGTTATATATGAAACAATGGGTGTAAAAGGTTATCAAAAAGGGTGCCTTCATAGTGCTACGTTATCTTTTGAGATACTGGTTAATTACATCCATATTCTGCAGTGGCGTAGAGTTACTAATTCAGGAATGCAATCACATACTGAGCATACTATGTTTGTTGGTGACTAATTAGTACTAATTCATTGCAAGCAACGGTTCATTCATATTCAGCAAAAGGGGTGTGATCATTAAATCATTTATGAAAGGTAAAATATAAACAAGGTAGTTCATGAATAACTTCATTGATTAAGGAAGTGTATCATGCAATGCAACATAAGGACAGAAAAAATACCATTTGCGGTGTCCCAGAAGTACGTGGAGCCGTCAGTTTCGTCCACCGCAAAAACGTGGCCACCGAGTTCAATGGCATCACAATACTTTGGATAATCAGATGCAGGTGTAAGGGCCTCCAGCATTCTCCAGTCGCCACCCCCTTCAAGGTAGAAAATCCTTTTGTCGAACAAGGCGATGAGCTTGTAATCTGCGTACCTCCCACCTTTTGTGGGCACTTGGCAGATTACAATCTTCAACAAATTAATTACTGGACCCCAGGAAACATCGTATGCAACAGCAGATTGATATGAAACACTAGTATGACCAATCTTCGAAGCAGGTAGGGATGGAAGGGGGATATGTCGCTCGGTGTAGACGTTCACGAGGCTTTACCCATGATGATCGGCGGCGGCGATCCAGTCGCCGTTCGCGCCAAGCCATTTTCTGTCGTGCATGAACGGCAGGGCGACAGAACGGCGAGGATGGTCGAGGGGCACCAGGTCGTACACGGTATCATGCAGACGAGATGCTGTCGCCCAATCCCAGTGTTCATCGAACCAATAAGCAGGCGGAGGCATCAGCAGGCAGGGTTCATCCCAATGGTGCATCTTACCTTCATCCTTGCTGATCCGGTCGTAGAGCTCCCTGGAACATGCGGCAAGTCGGACGGTGTAGGTAACGTCCAGATGCGCAGCGATGAGGTCGATGTTGTCGCCGGTGAGAGCCTCCCAGTGGCCTTCCCCGCCGCCCCGGCAAAGCCTAGAATAATTCATCACGTGAAGATGGATTTAGGTGGATGGCGGATGCAACCGCGCTTGGGGATTTCGGAGGAGAGGGCGAGCGCTATGGAAGGAACGATGCGGCGTGGTGGGGATCGAGATCCTGCGCGTGCGCGTGATTCTGGGAGGGTGAAGAAGAAGATGATAGACATGCAAGGGGCAAAAACTAGGTAGTACTCTAGGCTGCTGCTGCGACTGGGCGCCGATTTGACTGTTGGTATACTAGCACGCCACCCATCTATAAATTTGCGACGACGTTTGGTGCAGTGATGTCTCGTCACATCAGGTTGACCAGAGAGGGTTTTTTTTTACAGTTTCCATTTCGATATATTTTTCGCCAATAATCGTAGTTCTCTACATGCCAGAGACACGTACCTTAACACGTGGGCAGCATGCAACCGCGCGAGCACCAAAATGAAATGAGAGATGTTTTAGAGCAGAACTTCATTTTCAATGCCTTTCCTAGCTTGGTTTGGAAACCGGACGGAGCTTCAGTGACTTGATGCTTCCAAGTCTCATTGTGACTAGGTGCCACCATCTACCATCCATTCGAGATCCAACGTTCCAAACTATCTCTTATTTCGAAGCTAAAAAAACTATTCTGAAAATTTTGAAAAAATCCAGTAATATGTAGATGCCTTGTTTTAAAATCTATGAATATTTCATCCCATTCGGATGACTAGCTTGTGATTAAATAGCTTCTTACGTATTCGAGCACTAGTTTAAACTAAATATATATTTGCTCACAAACTATGATTCAAATCGAATGAAACTCCACCAAAATATAAATCGAAATATGCATGATTTACTGCAATGTTGAGCGGATAATTCAATCCCACGAAAAGACAATATGCTCCAAGACCAGTAATCTCTTCCCTAGCTTATCTGAACATAACTGACAGTGTCCTTAGAGAACATCTTGCAGCCTCAGTAAAGCCTCAGGTATGAACAAGAAGCATATTGCCATCTACAGATCACGCTAAGAACCACAACCCAGGATCATCCTCATAGCCTATATCATCAAGGTTGCCCTCCAAAATGCTTATGTTTTTGGAAAGTTTTCTTGACGTTAGGGAAGATTCTGAAGGGCTTAGCTTCGCTACAATAGCAACAAATGGAAAATTTTCGCCGCTAAAAAGAGTATCCCGCCATTTTAATATACACTTATTAGTAGTTGATCAATTGTGCATTGCAAAACACAAAGTTCAGATCAAATGTGCAACATACCAACAGAAAGTTAACTAGCAGTTTTACGAGCACATGGCGATATTAAGGTGATGAAGCAATATAAACATCAAAAGAAGAGGCAGAACAAGATCTCCTACTCAGGGACTCTTGCTGGACGCCGAGATATAGGTCGCTAGCTGTGCACGGAGATCCTCCTTCTCCTTGATAATCGCCTTAAGGACGGCGGTTTGTCCGCGCATTAGCACCCTCGAGATCTGCCTCTTGAGCTTTAATTTCAACCTCTGTTCCATGAGATACTTGATGAGGTTGCTTCCAGTATCCATCCATGTGACGCTCTTGTTGTTCAGTTCCACCCAGTAGGCGTTCTGCTGCTTAAGCATGTCGACGCATCGCGCAAGATGAAAGGAGATCTCCTTCTCCAACGCCAAAACTCTGTGAAGACGATCACACTCCAGGGTGAGGGAGTGTTCATTCTCCAGCTGGCTGCCTATGTGGGCCTTGTTCTCCTCCTTTTGCTACAACAATCATTGTATGAAAAAAAAGAAATCAACCCATTCATATATGAGTATTAATTACCCGCAAACAATAGGAGTACTAATTTCTAGCATGGATATTGATAAAGGAATGGACAACACTCGGACGCTCCACAAATACCACAGGGTTCATCAACACATAAATAATCGGAAAGCAGTGAATACATACTCCCTCCGTCCATAAATAAGTGGACACGCGCGGTTTTCAAGAGACCTTCAACTTTTTGTAAAAAATCCCACATTCTTTCAATAAATCTTCTCATTAATCAAGAAAATGCTTTGATTTAGGCGCTAATAAATGTTGTGCATGCTAGTAACTAATAAAACAACATTGAGAAACCAAAAATGATTAATGAGAGCTGAGATCAAGGCATGCACTAAGGGCATAAACGTAAAAAAAATATACCAAGAAGTCTAGATGTACACTTATTTGTGGATTTTTGAGAAGGCTAGATGTCCACTTATTTGTGGATGGAGGGAGTAAACTATAAAAAACCAAGTGAACAGAGGCATACAGCCTATCTGGCTTGGCCGGGAAACGGGGCCGAACTTAGCTTCGGACGGCCGGACTTGGGGCGCCACCGTCGTTGTGGTTACCGGGGAGACATTTGAACCGCCGGCCCTGTGAGATGTAAATAAATGTAAAAACGGTTAGAAAATAAGAATCAACTGAAGGACACCCCGCTAGAAACTTACCCGGACGAACCCTCGCCCTTGATGGTGGTGTTTGCATCATCATCATTCATCAATGTGACGCTCTGGTTATGCAGTTCCACACAAACGCGGTTCTGCTCATTAAGCCTGTCAAGCTCGGCAGTAAAGGTATTGATGCCTTGCTGAAGATAAAGGCAGATCTTGTTCTCGGACGCCAAATCTACGTGAACAGGCTCAAACTCCGGGGTGAGGGAGAGTTCATTCCCCAGCTGGCTGCCTATGTGGGCCATGTTCACCTCCATTTGCTGGCACGATCATTGTATGGAAAAAAAGAATCCAACCAATTCATATATGAGTAATTGCACGCAAAAAATAGGAGTACTACTAATTTCTAGCACAGATCTTGATACAGGAATGGACATACAGCCTACCTGGCTTGGCCGTGAAACGGGGCCGAACTCAGCTTCCGACGACCGGACTTGGGGCGCCACCGTCGTGGTGGTTACCGGGGAGACGTTTGAACCGCCGGCCCTGTGAGATGTAAATAAATGGAAAAAACAGTTAGAAAATAAGAATGAACTGGAGGACACGCCGCTAGAAACCTACCCGGATGAACCCTCGCCCACTGGCTCGCTCTCCATCGAATAGAGGATAGACTGCTCTGTGAGAATGCTCAGGCGATCATAAGTGGCCATACAACGACGCGCTAGCTGGCTAGATGAGTTTTTCTCGGCGGTCCTAGTCCTCATCGTCTTCCCTAGGATATCCTGCCGCCGGGCCGCCCGGCTCAATGGAGCCATGGCTTGCGAGGTACTTTACTAGTAGTTAGGGTGGAGGGCTGGTGAAGGCTAGTTACTAGCTACCAGGAGAACAGAAAGAGAAGAAGGGTGGAGGGCTGGTCAAGGCTAAATCTTACATACACCCAGAAAAGACCATCGTGCCCTCGCGGGGCTTCTGAGCAATTATAATCTCAAATGGGCAAGATAGGGTACCTTCCCGAGGAAGCATCTAGCACCCAAGCCGATGGACTGCGCGTTGAACAATGGTTACAGTATGTGTAAAAAGAAAAGATAACAAGGGAAATGCCTGGCAGGGTCCAGAGGTGCATTTAATCGGACATGGGATTCCATATTTTACACCATAGACTCATAGAGTATGTGAACATAGGCCCTAACGGAAGATAGGAAACGCAAGCAAGTCCCTCTCCGCCAAATAAGATCATATATCGTCGTTAGGGCCGCCCTGGTGAATCCTCTGAATGAAAAAAGCCCATAGTTGGCAACCTAAACCCGCCGCTCTAGTCCGAATAGGAACTTCCGTCCGACGAGAACCTTTTGACAACAAAAATTAATTAATTCAGTACTGCATAGTCCGCAATTTCAATTAGATAAACACGAAGATTAAGATAGGCGCATGTATCACCTGTCGATGCGAACCCAGATAGTCAGCTCCGTGCACGGTTGAAACCAGCTCAACGACCACTCTAGTTCCGACGCTTTGGCGGCGCCCGGCGTCGTCGTGCTGTTCGCCAGAATAGTGGCCGTATGGTTGGGGCCCATGAAACCGATCTCAGAGCGATTAGGTGATGGCTTGCCGTGCGACGACATACTCACCTTGTACTCCGGCCACACGCACGCCGCCGACCTAACGCACTCAACGGATAGGCTGGCCAGCACGCATCCATTCTCCGGATGGACTTGCGTATATGTGTGCCAGACGAACACGGTACCATCGTTCCCGTAGAAGATGACCGGACGTCTTGGCTCTGGCGGTGCCAGCACCGGGATGATGAACGCCATCGCGGTGCCATACGGGATCATGTCCACACAAATCGAATGGATTTCTCTGAGGTGGGCGATGAGCGCTGCTGGCGAGGCGGCGAAGTCGCAGCCGGCCTCTGTGCAGTCGCACGGGCCGTGCGGGCACGCGAGCTCGTGGTCGTGGAGCCCGTTGTAGGCGACCACGCTCCCGCACCCGTCGTGGGGGCACTCCATCCTCTTTAATCTGCTTTGAAGAGGATATTGATGGGGAGGGGAGGGGCGAGTGGAGAAGAAGGATGGTGGTGGCTTTATTAATTCGGGCCTCACCGTCCCACCAGTTTGGCTAAAAAAGGTGACGCTGAATGTTTCACTGTCTATGTTTTCACACGCAGTACACCTTATATGATGGCCAAAAATGGGATATGAAGATTTTCTCGAATTATCAAAAAAATAGATTTATGTTTGACATATGTGTGATGTTACTCAAAATTGAACTACATATTACGAATGGACGGTCGGCAATTTTGAGGGAAGAAAATGAATTTTAAATATTGAAATACTTTGAGTGTCTGTGTGAAGCCTTGCACTAAGATCATAGAAATTTCCATTACCCTTGTACGGATGGTGGGTCCTAAAAGTTGAAGTAATTTGACTGCAACAAAAAGAACTTCAATGAAAATAAAAATGTGGACTAGCTTGTGTCGTCATATGAGATATAGATGCTATAAAAATAACAAACTACAATCCTAAGGGTGATTTATATAAATCAAGTTTGATTTCTTGCTTTCATGTATGAGTTAATTTATTAACATGGCTTTCTACCCCACCCCCACACACCCCCCACACACACACTCTCTCTCTCAAATGGGGGTGAGAGGAGAAGAAGGATGTTCGTAACTCAGGCCTCACCATCCTACCAGACTTTGGTCGATGCCCAAGACATCCATGACCTAAAAAGCTGACGTTGACTGTTTCATAGTCTACATTTTCACAAGCATTATACCATATATATTGGCCAAAATGTGATGTGTAGATTTTCTCGAATTGTACCGTATTTGGATTCATGTTTGACGTATGAGCGGTTTTACTCAAAATTCAACTACATGTTCAAATTGCCAGGTCGGAAAATTTGAATGAAGAAAATATAGTTTAAATATTGAAATAAGTGTGCATATATATATATATATATGTGTGTGTGTGTGTGTGTGTGTGTGTGTGTGTGTGTGTGTGTGTTTTGTGCACTACGATACGTAAAATTGTCATTACCATTTTACGAATGTGGTGGGTCCTAGAATATTGAAGCTAATTCAAAAAAAATGTGCTAGCTTGAGTCATCGTATGAGATAAAATTGCTATACAAATAACAAACTTACAACCTTAAGGTAATTTAAAAAAGATTTATTTTCTTGCTTACACATGTGTGGTCATGTTGATTGCATTGTATATTAGTATGAACTTACTAATAATTATCCCAAATTTTGGCAGCAATGTGCATCTTACCGTTCACATATATTTTATTCAACTTCATTTCACACAAAAATACATTCTACTTTATTAGTGTAAAATAAGAGCTTTATGTGAGCTTTATTGTGAAGTGGCTACCTGAGAGAAGGGCCAAATTTTCAAGGTAACAATTTTGAAACATGGCATACTTCATAAGATGACCATTTAGGTGATATATATGTTGATTATTTCTCGAGTTTGTAATATATGTGGACTTATGTTGAGTTTTAACCAATTTTGGTCAATTTAAAATTGCATGTTCTTTAAAGTTCGGCATGAGTTTTGGTAGAAAATATGCAGATTTTACCATGGTAGGGTGTTATGCTCCATGCATGACAAAACTACAAAGAAAAGATGAACAATTTGTACGAATGGCGAAGCCGGTGAATTTGAAGCAAATTGAATGCAACCAAAGGAAATTCATTAAAACTAAAAAAAATATGAAGAGTTCACGAGGGAATGGCATGGCGATTTGAAAAGAAAATGAATCACTACATATGTGAATCTGGTCATAATAAACGAAAATGCCAAGTAGAGTTTCCAATTTTGTTCATAAAAATAGATCAAATTTGAACTAGATTTGTGATGTAGATTGGTCATAGAAACCGCTATAAGCCATCGCAATGTACGGAAGTGAATGATTCTAGGCATCCATATTTTAATTACTTCATGTAATGTAATTGAACAAGCTAGATTGGGTATTGCCCCATGAAATTGTACCACACATGCCAACAATAGTAAACCTGATTGCTTCCAAGTACGCCAACATTATGTGGCTTGATTAAATGTGCATTAAACTTAAAATGCCTGTTTATTTATTTTGTTTTAGTAGTCGTATGACAGTGAAGGATCCAGAGTTGCATTAATCGGCGAATTGGGTTACATATTACATAGACTAATTCATGGTAAACATAAAATACATCCAATCCCTCAACATTTTTAGATAAAGGTCTAAGTAGTAAAGATTGGAACATCAATCAGGTCCTTCCCCACCGAAGTAGATGACCACCTCCAACACTACGGCCGTCCTGACAAGAACCATCAGCAAAACGTCTCTTTTAGTCCTTGTACTGAGTACTTTGAAGCAGGAAGCCCCAGACACACCCTTCCTTTTACGGTGATGAAGCAATATAAACATCAAAAGAAGAGGCAGAACAAGATCTCCTACTCAGGGACACTTGGTGGACGCCGAGATATAGGTCGCTAGCTGTGCACGGAGATCCTCTTCTCCTTGCTAATCGCCCTGTCACAAGAAAAACAAATTAATTCAGCATTACTTAAATCCGCATTAGCATCGTCCCAATAAGATTGAGGGTAGTGTTATGTTCACTCACTCCTTATCGATGCGCAAATAGATAGTCAGCTGCTTCGATGATTCATTGCCGCACAGGTACCGCGGCGGCACCGAGAGGAAGGAAGTGACATCTCCCAAAGAAACTGTGCCCGGAGTCGGGCTGCTCGTCGGCTCTAATACCGCCTTCACCACGTCAAACAAGTGTTCCCCGGTAAGCTTACGCGGCCCCGGCATCGGCGGGCCGTTCGCCCACATCGTCACCCTATACCGGGGCAAGTTGCACGCCGCCGGCCTGACGCACACGAAGGATACCGCGGTGTCCATGCCGCAAGGGTGGATGTGCAAGGCGAACACTGCGCCATCCGTCCCGTAGCCGATGAACTGTCGTTTTGGCGAGCCCGGTGCCGGCACCTTCAGATGAACCAATCCGAAGTCCTCGTCGTACGGGAACCTATCCACAACGGTCAAGTGGGCTTCTCTGAGGTGTAGGATGAACGGTACCTGCGAATCGGCGAATTCGCAGCCGGGGTGCGTGCAGAAGCAAGAGCCGTGCGGGCACTCCATCATGTGCTTGTCTTCCTTGTTGTAAGGGAACTCCCTCCCGCACCAGTCGTTGATGCACTGGATCGTCGGCTTCAGAGGCTGCTTCTTCGGCACAGGCAACTCCATAGTCTAAGATCTGATGAGGGATCGGAAAGGGGCGCGGGGGGTTGTGGCGGCGGCGGCGCGAGCGAGGGGGGAGCAGTGAGAAGCTGAGAACTGAGATGGGAGATTGATGTTTATGGAGATTGATGTTTCTTTATAGAGGGCTCTTCTTTTAACTGGAGCCTCTAGACTGGTGGACACATGACCTGTGCTCACTGAAGTGTGGGACCTCACGCATGGGAACCACACGTAAGTGACAGACCAGTTGGTGTACTCGGGTGATTATTATAATGTATTAGTACTCCATAGTTTCCTATGGATCCAAGGGTAGGAAAGCCAAGTTATCTCATTTACAAGACATTATTTTTTCCATGAAGCCAAGTTAACTCATCAATCAATTGGTATATTTTGGTTATATTCAAACTTTTACTTGAAACTAGTTGGTCATGCCATTCTACTACTCGCTTAAAACTTTTACTGCGGGAAGGGAGGGGGGTGATGCTACCCTGAATTTGTGGGACCCAAAAAAACTCGGAAATACGAGCGATGCATCAAAAAGAAACACATTCATCCCCCTCCCCCAGTGATTTGACCTAGATTTGAAATCAAGGCACACGTGATTCAAAAAAGGCAATCTAAAAACATGGATTATTCATCATTTTGTACATATATATAGGGAAAATACCAAACATGCCATACCAGTGTTTTAGAGAAGAACCCTCAATTAGATTGGCACCATGTTGGACTTCGTCCAACTAAATTTCCTCCCACATGCATGTGAGCTTGGTACCACTACACAAGAACCATGCCAAACTTTTGAATCATGGCCCAATTTTATGTATATATTTGAACTTTTCATCATGCACGCATGAATACTTTGCAAAATATGTGCATTTTGGGTTGTCGCCCGTAAATGTGTTTTTGCTTGTCTGCCACCAATCAAGTTTTCATTTGCGGGGAAACATGCATGACAGGATGACCATTTCCAAGGTTTCATGAATTATCTCAATGTGCATCCATATATATACAATTTCTTGGGCTAAATCCGATAAAATGCAAATTTGATACAGTGTGTAGATGAAGTACATATCAAACAAATAATTTAAAAAATACATGGGTGTGTGACCTGAATGTGTGGATCGAGCCAAGTACATTTTATATAATAATGGCCAAACACATGCACCACACCCTCCTACTAGAACAAATTAAAACAAGCAGGGTGAGAGCATCGTGAGATTGCTCGACCTAGCTAAATTTTAAAACAAGCCGAATTAATAAGTTATTGTGGGGCTTGATAGAAAAGATCGAAACAAAGCATGCATAGTCATATCATTTGTGGTTTACATAATACCTCTATGAAGAATACCAAATAAACATGGCATATATACACTTCTATTTTTAAGACAAGAACCCTGCATATTTTTTTGCACCATGTGTTTGAGGCCTCGCTTCCCCAGAAGTGTGTGTGGGAGCATTGCATGCTACGAGAAAACAATGCCAAACATTTGAATCGCATGACTCATTTTTTGGTAGTGATATATAGGTTTATGGTTTATATACAAGGTTTAGTGTTAGGGTCTAGGGGTTTAATATAATTAGGGTTTAGGGTTTATAGAGATTGACATCATCTGTTTCATTTCACATTTGTGATGTACAATACTACATACCTAAGTAAAATCGATCATTCTTAGTCACTCCAAAATGAAGCTCGTGGTCGGGAGGTTTTGGAATTTACATGTTTGAAACCCAATACCACTTCTCTTCATGCTCGACTTCATAATTAATTAAGACAGAGTTTAGAGTTAGGGGTAGATACATGATTTTTCTGGTTTGAATATGTCTAGATCGACCTTTGTACGTTTATCAACTTGAATGCTTAATGTATAACATAAGAAGACTATGTACTTTGGTTTTTCATTTTTTTTGAATTTTTATGCCCATTTGAATTTTGGTGAAATCCTAGGTTAATTTGACCAAGAGTTAGACACGTTTAAAACATGAATATGAAAAAGTAAGCATGTATCCTTCTTAATTAGTCACTCCAAAATGAAGCTTGTGGGAGGTTTTGAATATCCACGTTTGAAACCCAATACCACTTCTCTTCATGCTTGACTTCATAAGATAGAGTTTAGGGTTAGGTGGTAGATACATGATTTTTCTGGTTTGAATATGTCTAGATCGACCTTTGTACGTTTATTATCAACTTGAATGCTTACTGTATAACATAAGAAGACAATGTGCTTTGGTTTTGCAACATTTTTTGAATTTTTTTGAATTTTTATGCCCATTTGAATCTTGGTTAAATTCTAGGTTTGAACAAGATTTGAACAAGTTTAAATCACGAGAATATAAAAAATTAAGCATCTATCCTTCTTAGTCACTCCAAAACTCTTGGGAGGGTTTTTGAAATTTCCATGTTTGAAACCAAAAACCATTTCTCTTCATGCATGCTTGACTTCATAAGACAGAGTTTCGGGTTAGGGGTAGATATATACATGATTTTCTAGTTTGAATCTGTCTAGACCTTGTTTATCAACTTGAATGCTTACTGTATATATGACATAAGAATGCTATGTCCTTTGTTTTTTCATTCTCTTGATTTTTTTCTGAATTTTTATTCCCATTTGAACCTTTTGGTAAAATCATAGGTTTGACCAAGTTTTAAACAAGTTTAAAACATGAAAATAAAAGGGAACCTTGTATCCTTCTTAGTCACTCTACAATGAAGTTTTTGGGAGGGTTTTTGAAATTTCCATGTTTGAAACCCAAAACCACTTCTCTTCATGGTAGACTTCATAAGACATAATTTAGGGGTTAGGGGGTAGATACATGGTTTTTTCTAGTTTGAATATGTCTAGACCTTGTTTATCAAATTGAATGCTTACTACATGACAAAAGAAGACTATGTACTTTGGTTTTTCATTTTCTGTTTTTTTATTTATTTTCTGCCCATTTGAATCTTGGTCTAATCCTAGGTTTGACCATGATTTAAACAAGTTTAAAACATGAATATGAAAAATTAAGCTTCTATCATTCTTAAGTCACTCCAAAATGTAACTCTTGGGAGGGTTTTTGAAATTTCCATGTTTGAAACCTCTTCATGCTTCTTAGTCACTCTAAAATGTAGCCCATTTGAATCTTTTGGTCAAATCCTAGGTTTGACCAATATTTAAACAAGTTTAAAACAAGAAAATCAAAAGGTAATCATGGATCCTTCTTAGTCACTCTAAAATGAAGCTTTTGGGATGTTCTTGAAATTTCCATGTTTGAAACCCAAAACGACTTCTCTTCATGCTTGACTTCATAAGACAGAATTTAGGGGTTAGGGGTTGATACATGATTTGTCTAGTTTGAATATGTCTAGACCTTGTTTATCAATTTTAATGCTTACTATATGACATAAGAAGACTATGTGCTTTTCTTACTATATGACATAAGAAGACTATGTGATTTGACCAAGATAATTTAAACAAGTTTAAAACATGAAAATGAAAAGGGAAGCTTGTATCCTTCTTAGTCAATCTAAAATGAAGTTTTTGGGAGGTTTTTGAAATTTCCATGTTTGAAACCCAAAACCACTTCTCTTCATGCTTGACTTCATAAACATGAAAAGGAAGACTATTTGCTAACGGAGGGAGTAAGCACTCTTGCTATCAAAAGTACCAAACGATGCATACCAAAATGATTTTTTAGAGCAATACTAGTTCAGATTATTTAATTTTACATTAGCAGGCCAAAATCGAACCCCGTAGTTGCATTTTCTGAAATTGATCCATAGTACTGGGCAGAACCCTAGTTTAACTTATTTAATACTAATAGATTCATAGGTCGATTTTTTTATGTTTTTATTATTATTACTAGGCAGCACATGTGTTTGCCCGTCCAGTGAAACTCTTTCATTTCATTTTATTTCGCAAGGTCGGAATTGGAGGAAGAGGGATCACACGGGAGGAGACGAAGGGAGAGCAGTCACGGGGCCCCACTTATTTATGGTGTCTATATTTTTTCGGGTGATTTGACTGTTGTGCAGGGTTGTCAGTGCGCAGGGGGTGCGAGCGAGCGAGGCCGAGAATGAGAGAGATGTTTTTTTGTTAGAGGGACAACCGAACGATCCTGAAGGACCCAGATTTCCAATACGCATCAGAGAGCAGTTTACAGCATGACACAAAATAAATAGGAAATTACGTCTAAATCCCTAAGATTTACATGGTAGACCCCGGCTGAAAGCAAGAAATGCGATCGGGTCCTTAACAGCCACCGTCCGGATTGATCCTCATCGCATCCGGGCACGAACCACTTGGCGCGGCCAAATCGCCATGGCTAAGAGCCTGCACACCATGGCCTCCGAGCTGAGCTAGAAACGCCCTGCCAAAACCGGCAGCCAATGGAGGTGGATAATTGGAGAGAGAGAGAGAGTCTTGATGCATCTCTCTTGACAAAGAATATGCCTGGGAGTTTGCTTACCTAGCGTACGTGACTTGTGCTCACTGAAGTGTGGGACCTCACACATGGGAACCACACGTAAGTGACAGACTTGTTGCTCTAATAACTCGGGTGATTATTATACTATGGATCCTTCTTAGTCACTCCAAAATGAAGCTTTTGGGAGGTTTTTGAAATTTCCATGTTTGAAACCAAAAACCACTTATCTTCATGCATGATTGACTTCATAAGACGGAGTTTAGCTAGGGTTAGGGGGTAGATACATGATTTTACTGGTTTGAATATGTCTAGACCTTGTTTATCAACTTAATTGAATGCTTACTATATGACATAAGAAGACTATGTACCTTGTTTTTTTTTCATTTTTTGATTTTTTTAAATTTTACGTCCATTTGAATCTTGGTAAAATCCTAGGTTTTTCATTCTCTTGATTTTTTTTAAATTTTTATGCCCATTTGAACCTTTTGGTCAAATCATAGGTTTGACCAAGATTTAAACAAGTTTAAAACATGAAAATGAAAAGGTAACCTTGTATCCTTCTTAGTCACTCTACAATGAAGTTTTTGGGAGGTTTTTGAAATTTCCATGTTTGAAACCCAAAACCACTTCTCTTCATGGTAGACTTCATAAGACATAATTTAGGGGTTAGGGGGTATATACATGGTTTGTCTAGTTTGAATATGTCTAGACCCTTGTTTATCAAATTGAATGCTTACTACATGACAAAAGAAGACTATGTGTACTTTGGTTTTTCATTTTCTGTTTTTTTTATTTTCTGCCCATTTGAATCTTGGTCAAATCCTAGGTTAATTTGACCATGATTTAAACAAGTTTAAAACATGAATATGAAAAATTAAGCATCTATCATTCTTAAGTCACTCCAAAATGTAACTCTTGGGATGGTTTTTGAAATTTCCATGTTTGAAACCAAAAACCACTTCTCTTCATGCTTGACTTTTTCATAAAATTGACCGAGATTAGAGTTAGGGGGTAGATACATGATTTGTCTGGTTTGAATATGTCCAAACATTGTTTATCAACTTGAATGCTTATTATATGACATGAGAGGACTATATGCTTTTAAAATTCAAACATATGGTAAGCATTCTTATGTCATATAGTAAACATTCAAGTTGATAAACAAGGTTTGGACATATTCAAACCAGACAAATCTCATGTATCTCCACTAACCCTAAACTCGGTCGATTTTATGAAGTCTAGCATGAGAGAAGTGGTTTTGGTTTCAAACATGGAAATTTCAAAAACCTCCCAAGAGTTACATTTTGGAGTGACTAAGAAAGATAGATGCTTAATTTTTCATATTCATGTTTTGAACTTGATTAAATCATGGTTGCACCTAGGATTTGACCTAGATTCAAATGGGGAGAAAATTTAAAAAATCAGAAAAATGAAAAACCAAGTATATAGTCTTCTTATGTCATGTAGTAAGCATTCAAATAGATAAACAAGGTCTAGACATATTCAAACTAGGCAAACCATTTCTAATTTTTATACCCATTTGAATCTTGGTCAAATCCTAGGTTTCACCAAGATTTGAATAAGTTTAAAACATGAATATGAAAATGTAAGAATGTATGCTTCTTAGTCACTCTAAAATGTAGCTCTTGGGAGGTTTTTTGAAATTTCCATGTTTGAAACCAAAAACAACTTCTCTTCCTGCATGCTTGCCTTCATAAGGCAGAGTTTAGGGTTAGGGGTAGATATATACATGATTTTATGGTTTGAATATGTCTAGACCTTGTTTGTCAACTTGAATGCTTACTATATATATGACATAAGAATTCTATGTCCTTTGGTTTTTCATTCTTTTGATTTTTTTCTGAATTTTTATGCCCATTTGAATCTTTTGGTCAAATCCTAGGTTTGACCGAGATTTAAACAAGTTTAAAACATGAAAATGAAAATGGAAGCTTGTATCCTTCTTAGTCACTCTAAAATGAAGTTTTTGGGAGGTTTTGAAATTTCCATGTTTGAAACCCAAAACCACTTCTCTTCATGCTTGAGTTCATAAGACAGAGTTTAGGGGTTAGGTGGTAGATACATGATTTGTATGTTTGGAATATGTCTAGAGACCTTGTTTATGATTACTATATGACATAATAAGACCTTGATTTTTCATTTTTTTTGATTTTTTGAATTTTTATGCCCATTCGAATCTTGGTCAAATTCTAGGTTTGACCAAGATTTGAACAAGTTTAAATCATGAATATGAAAAATTAAGCATCTATCCTTCTTAGTCACTCCAAAACTCTTGGGAGGGTTTTTGAAATTTCCATGTTTGAAACCAAAACAACTTCTCTTCATGCATGCTTGACTTCATAAGACAGAGTTTAGGGTTAGGGGTACAATTAGATATATACATGATTTTCTGGTTTGAATATGTCTAGGCCTTGTTTATCAACTTGAATGCTTACTATATATATGACATAAGAATGCTATGTCCTTTGTTTTTTCATTCTCTTGATTTTTTCTGAATTTTTATGCCCATTTGAATCTTTTGGTCAAATCCTAGGTTTGACCAATATTTAAACAAGTTTAAAACATGAAAATGAAAAGGTAATCATGGATCCTTCTTAGTCACTCTAAAATGAAGCTTTTGGAATGTTCTTGAAATTTCCATGTTTGAAACCCAAAATGACTTCTCTTCATGCTTGACTTCATAAGACCGAATTTAGGGGTTAGGGGTTGATACATGATTTGTCTAGTTTGAATATGTCTAGACCTTGTTTATCAATTTTAATTCTTACTATATGACATAAGAAGACTATGTGCTTTTCTTACTATATGACATAAGAAGACTATGTGATTTGACCAAGATAATTTAAACAAGTTTAAAACATGAAAATGAAAAGGGAAGCTTGTATCCTTCTTAGTCACTCGAAAATGAAGTTTTTTGGGAGGTTTTTGAAATTTCCATGTTTGAAACCCAAAACCACTTCTCTTCATGCTTGACTTCATAAACATGAAAAGGAAGACTATTTGCTAACGGAGGGAGTAAGCACTCTTGCTATCAAAAGTACCAAACGATGCATACCAAAATGATTTTTTAGAGCAATACTAGTTCAGATTATTTAATTTTACATTAGCAGGCCAAAATCGAACCCCGTAGTTGCATTTTCTGAAATTGATCCGTAGTACTGGGCAGAACCCTAGTTTAACTTATTTAATACTAATAGATTTGTAGGTCAATTTTTTTACGTTTTTATTATTATTACTAGGCAGCACATGTGTTTGCCCGTCCAGTGAAACTCTTTCATTTCATTTTTATTTCCCGCAAGGTCGGGAATCGGAGGAAGAGGGATCACACGGGAGGAGACGAAGGGAGAGCAGTCACGGGGCCCCACTTATTTATGGTGTCTATATTTTTTCGGGTGATTTGACTGTTGTGCAGGGTTGTCAGTGCGCAGGGGGTGCGAGCGAGCGAGGCCGAGAATGAGAGAGATGTTTTTTTTGTTAGAGGGACAACCGAACGATCGTGAAGGACCCAGATTTCCAATACGCATCAGAGAGCAGTTTACAGCATGACACAAAATAAATAGGAAATTACGTCTAAATCCCTAAGATTTACATGGTAGACCCCAGGCTGAAAGCAAGAAATGCGATCGGGTCCTTAACAGCCACCGTCCGGATTGATCCTCATCGCAGCCGGGCACGAACCACTTGGCGCGACCAAATCGCCATGGCTAAAGAGCCTGCACACCATGGCCTCCGAGCTGAGCTAGAAACGCCCTGCCAAAACCGGCAGCCAACGGAGGTGGATAATTGGAGAAAGAGAGAGAGAGTCTTGATGCATCTCTCTTGACAAAGAATATGGCTGGGAGTTTGCTTACCTAGCGTACGTGACTTGTGCTCACTGAAGTGTGGGACCTCACGCATGGGAACCACACGTAAGTGACAGACTTGTTGCTCTAATAACTCGGGTGATTATTATACTATGGATCCTTCTTAGTCACTCCAAAATGAAGCTTTTGGGAGGTTTTTGAAATTTCCATGTTTGAAACCAAAAACCACTTATCTTCATGCATGCTTGACTTCATAAGACAGAGTTTAGCTAGGGTTAGGGGGTAGATACATGATTTTCCTGGTTTGAGTATGTCTAGACCTTGTTTATCAACTTAATTGAATGCTTACTATATGACATAAGAAGACTATGTGCCTTGTTTTTTTCATTTTTGATTTTTTTTAAAATTTTATGCCCATTTGAATCTTGGTCAAATCCTAGGTTTTTCATTCTCTTGATTTTTTTTTAAATTTTTATGCCCATTTGAACCTTTTGGTCAAATCATAGGGTTGACCAAGATTTAAACAAGTTTAAAACATGAAAATGAAAAGGAACCTTGTATCCTTCTTAGTCACTCTACAATGAAGTTTTTGGGAGGGTTTTTGAAATTTCCATGTTTGAAACCCAAAACCACTTCTCTTCATGGTAGACTTCATAAGACAGAATTTAGGGGTTAGGGGGTAGATACATGGTTTGTCTAGTTTGAATATGTCTAGACCCTTGTTTATCAAATTGAATGCTTACTACATGACAAAAGAAGACTATGTGTACTTTGGTTTTTCATTTTCTGTTTTTTTTATTTTCTGCCCATTTGAATCTTGGTCAAATCCTAGGTTAATTTGACCATGATTTAAACAAGTTTAAAACATGAATATGAAAAATTAAGCATCTATCATTCTTAAGTCACTCCAAAATGTAGCTCTTGGGATGGTTTTTGAAATTTCCATGTTTGAAACCAAAAACCACTTCTCTTCATGCTTGACTTTCATAAAATCGACCGAGATTAGGGTTAGGGGGTAGATACATGATTTGTCTGGTTTGAATATGTCCAAACATTGTTTATCAACTTGAATGCTTACTATATGACATGAGAGGACTATATGCTTTTAAAATTCAAACATATGGTAAGCATTCTTATGTCATATAGTAAACATTCAAGTTGATAAACAAGGTTTGGACATATTCAAACCGACAAATATTGTATCTACCACCTAACCCTAAACTCGGTCGATTTTATGAAAGTCTAGCATGAAGAGAAGTGGTTTTTGGTTTCAAACATGGAAATTTCAAAAACCTCCCAAGATTTTGGAGTTAAGAAGGATAGATGCTTAATTTTCCATATTCATGTTTTAAACTTGATTAAATCATGGTCAAACACCTAGGATTTGACCAAGATTCAAATGGGTAGAAAATTTAAAAAAATCAGAAAATTGAAAATCCAAAGTATATAGTCTTCTTATGTCATGTAGTAAGCATTCAAGTTGATAAACAAGGTCTAGACATATTCAAACTAGGCAAACCAGTATCGAAATCTTTATACCCATTTGAATCTTGGTCAAATCCTAGGTTTCACCAAGATTTGAATAAGTTTAAAACATGAATATGAAAATGTAAGCATGTATGCTTCTTAGTCACTCTAAAATGTAGCACTTGGGAGGGTTTTTGAAATTTCCATGTTTGAAACCAAAAACCACTTCTTCATGCATGCTTGACTTCATAAGACAGAGTTTAGGGTTAGGGGTAGATATATACATGATTTTCTAGTTTGAATATGCCTAGACCTTGTTTATCAACTTGAATGCTTACTATATATATGACATAAGAATGCTATGTCCTTTGTTTTTTCATTCTCTTGATTTTTTTCTGAATTTTTATGCCCATTTAAACCTTTTGGTCAAATCATAGGTTTGACCAAGTTTTAAACAAGTTTAAAACATGAAAATAAAAAAGGGAACCTTGTATCCTTCTTAGTCACTCTAAAATGAAGTTTTTGGGAGGGTTTTTGAAATTTCCATATTTGAAACCCAAAACCACTTCTCTTCATGGTAGACTTCATAAGACAGAATTTAGGGGTTAGGGGGTAGATACATGGTTTGTCTAGTTCTAATATGTCTAGGCCTTGTTTATCAAATTGAATGCTGTTGCCTGCCAAAACCCACCGGCGGGCAGCGGTCTGGCAACACGGTAGAGCCGGGAAGAGCCTAGAGGCTGCGGCTGGAGTGAGACCTGGCGACGGCCCAATGCTCTTCGGTCACCGCGGCGATGCGAAGTGCAGGGCGTGCCACCCGACCTATACCGGTCAGGAAGGTGATGGGGATGCCTCGCTTAGTTCTGCATGGCATACACGTAAACATTAAATACGAGCCTCGATCGGCTCTCGGGTTATCCTGTGAATCGGCTCAAAGAGCCGATTCACCCATGATCCGTACGGGGTGCACGAATACTTGGTGATCCTGCTTGATCAAAATATAGCTAATGAGATCTACGACGATTTAGAGTTTTCACCGCATAATCGGATCATCCTACTCCAGGTTGGGCCTCGCGGCCACGCACGGTGCTCATAAGCCGATCCTAAACAAGGCCTAAAAACCAACATGACGTTGATCCTCGGAACATCCTGTTTAGGACTTGCGAACGCCACCCTACGTGCCGCTGGATCCTCCACCCCTTTATAAGGCCTAACTATTGCAGATATTAAACTAATCCTTGCAGAGCAAGGAGCAATCGTAACGGATCAGATCTACTAGATGATGAACAAGCAGGGTGCCGCCCCCACGCCTGAGATAGGCGTGAGGGCGGCTAGACATGCAAGGGCTACTACGTAAGCATGTTATACGAAGAGCTATGCTAACCCTAACACATCTATGATAACTACGTTGCTCGCCATCAAAGACGCTTCAGTACGAGCAACGCATGAACAACGTGGGGCTTGTGCTGCCTAGATCGCAAGATGCGATCTAGGCAGCATTACCTGATTGAAACCCTCGAGATGAAGGAGTTGGCGATGCGCCGAGATTGGTTTGTTTTGGGTTGAACGTGAGTTGTTGTTTATTCCATAAACCCTAGATACATATTTATAGTCCAGGGGACTTTCTAATGTGGGAATATCCCACCGTGCACGATACAAACTCTAATCTTGATCTAAAACATAACCTACTATAATTAAAGATACACGGGCAAACTAGCCCAAATTCTCCGTGCAAGGCCGCTTCAGAGATCTTCCACGTGTAGTCTTCCAAGCCCATCTCTCTTACGGCCCACCTCTGGATTTGTCCAAAATCTGGTGATAACACATGCCCCCCTGGTTTTGGAAATGACATTTCCAAAATCATTACGCTTCTCACTCGTCGGGTCATGTCGTGGCAGAGCAGAGTTGTTGCAGTATCCGTTATCATTATGCCCTGTCTTCTCAGCTTCTCTGCAAAATTCGATAGCTCCGGCGTCATCTCCTTGGAAACTGTAATGACATTAAATTTCCACCAGGCTTCTCATTATTTAACTGTGCCGATCGATTAGCTTTCTTCATCCCCTTCCTCTGTTCCAGCCATCGGCACCCAAAAAACCCTCTTCTCCCTCAGCCATGTCTTCCTCTTCCTCCTCCTTCTCGAACCTTTTCCCCCACTTTTCGCCGAAGAAGAAGAACGAGGACAAGCCTCATTCCGAGGTGAACCCCCTCTCCTCCGATAATGAGAAGAAAGAAGGAGAAGTAGCGAAGGCCAAGACCTCCCCCTCCACCAAGCTCCCGCCGAAGAAGCGCTCGCGTATGTGGGCGGACAGCGAGGACGAAGATGACGAGGAAGAAGGAGAAGAGGAGGAGGAAGATGAATCTTCCTCTTCCGCCGGGTACCCGCCAACCAAGCGCTTCCGCTCCTGGGCGGACAGTGAGGATGATGATGATGACGAGGAGGAAGAGGCTCCGGCCACGGGCTGGGGCAGTAGCGACGAGGAGCTCCCTGGGAGCAGCGCCGACGACATCGACGGCGGTGATGACGAGGACAGCGACGACTAGTAGAATAGGACTAGTAGTAGCAGTGCACTAGGCACTAGATCCCTCTTTTGAGAGCCATCGGCTCTTTCTTGTAAAGCCGCTCCTCTGAATTAATGAAATCGGTCTTTTGATTCAGCCTTCAATTATTCCAATTTCATTCCTTCCGCCTGTCATGCCAAGACCGATAGCAGCGTATCGGATTTCTCTTCTTTTGGACGCCCATGAAGCCGGACCCCATGTCAGTTAGCTCGTAGGCCAAGAACTTCTCAATTTCAGGCTGCGATTTGGTATACGACCACAATTTTTCGCAATCCCTTAGCCGATGACTACTCATCGGCTATTTTGAGAATCTAGTCCCTTTCTTCCTTTTGCAGCGACAGGACGGTCCAACTTGCAAAAAACCGACGGCCTCCTATCCCGATCCAGAGGAAATCACAATGCAGGGCCAGTCGATGCGATTTCAATCGGCTCTCCAAAACAGAGCAGCCACCAAGCCAGCTGCCCCCCGAGTCTCAGTCGAGGCGAGAACAGCAATGGATCAGCCGAATGTGCCGCCTACGCAGAGTTAGCCGATTTCAACAAAATCGGCTCCCCAAAGCAGAGAACTTTCAGGGTGAGCCGCCCCCCGAGCCTTAATCAAGGCGAGAATACCGGCGAGGATGCACATGTCATTGATCAGCACCCCTCCACTTTTATTTGGCCGATTTTTTAGAATGAATCGGCCCCCAATATTCCACTGCACGCATGTCTGCACATGTTTATCTGCATATGTTCATCTGACTATATGCCCCCCGAGCCGAATCTGCCAAATGACTGCAGATATCGGCTTTCATGGTTAGTCAGGGCACTGCACTTGCACATCGGCTTCGCAGAGATTCATGCTGACTTTCATCTGCCGACGTGGCCGCCGCCCAGTGGATCGTTGCTGAACACAAACAGAATATGTGCAGAGGATAATTTTGGCCGATTGCTGGAATCGGCCTCCACATTGCTTGTTCGATGAAGGTTTTGTAATGTCCCTCCATAAATTTTTTGGGGCCGATCACAAGGATCAGCCTCGCACGGTTTGCTCATTGGTTTAATCTTGCTACTCGGTTAGGCTGGATAAAACCAATCCAACCTCTGACTTGATGCGCCTGCTTTCGTCCACCTTGAGTGCATCATATAATCGTGGAGCACTAAGCTCTGTCGGCAAGACGAGCACCATGTTTGTGCCAGCCGATGTTTCATCATCGGCTTTCTTTTGCTTGGGACGCCACTCCATTCTTCGTGGACGACCCTCTTCATCCAGGGCTCGCTGAACCTTTGCAGCCAGATCAGGCCGTGCCTTCCTTAGCGTATGCAAGTATAACCTTTCGGCTTCCTCCAGGCCGCGCAACCGCTGAACCCTGCGTTTTTGTGAACGGCTGAGTCCGTCAGGGCACCACCTTGGACGGTGGTACCTATCTTCTTCTTCTTCTAGTCCCTCGTCTTCGGAATCCTCAAGATCTGCCCAACGAGGTGACTCAGCACGTTTGCTCTGTGGCGGGAGAGGCCCTAAGCGCTTGAACACAGACACGTTGGCTGCCTCCTTCTTCTTCTGGTTGCATTCTGGGCAATTGCCGATTGTAGGCAATCGGCTCATTCCTGAATCCCAGCAGTGTCTGAAGAAAGGGCAGTCCCAGTGTCTGGCGTTGTCATCTTGCTCCCTTGACTTGTCCGTGGCACGGCGCTCGTGCTCCTCCTCATCGCGATCCTGCCGACGATGTCTTCTGGCTTCTCTAGCCAGACGATCTCCTTCATCATCATAGTTGGACCGTCGGCGTTGGTCATACTGACTTACATATTTGTTGAGGAGGTGATCAGAGAGAGGTCGTTGATATCTTATGTTCTTCACTTCTCCCTCCGTGACGTAGCGCTTGCCATCATGATGGAGCCGATCGCGTGGAGCGGCCTCCTCTGTGTCCTTGCTATGAGAGCAGCTGCCCTCATCTCCATCTTTGCCAGAGTGGTTCCCAGGTCCTACCATGTTAATGCTGAACGTGGGACCTGGCTGGCAACCCTCAGGGTAGATGACTTCTACCATGTTAACGGCGGGGAAGGGTTGGGTGTCGACCTTCATGGCGTACTGGTTGAAAATTAGACGCCCCTTCTCTATCGCCGCTTGGATGTGCTGACGCCACACCCTGCAGTCGTTGGTGGCATGGGAAAGCGAGTTGTGGAATTTGCAGTACGGCTTTCCGTTTAGCTCTTGCGCCGTGGGGAACTTGAGACCTTCAGGAATCGTCAACTGCTTCTCCTTGAGCAGGAGGTCGAAGATTTGTTCAGTCTTGGTCACGTCAAAATCAAATCCCCCTGGGCGGCCCTGGTGGCTTTACCCATTTGCACGACACGGGGCTCCTCCCCGAGTCCACTCAGCCACTGCTACTTCTTGGTCTCCCGCAGGCACCTCATCCTCCTCTGTATCGACCATGACTACTGCACGCTTGAACTTGTCCTGGTACAGGTCTGGGTGGCGTTGTTCATATGCTGATAATTTCTGAACCATGTGCGCCATCGAGGGATAATCTGCTTGGGAGGCCATGTCCTTGAGCTGTGTTGCAAGGCCAGCTACTGCCAACTCGACTGCTTCCTTTTCAGTTATACGAACCGAATAACATCGGTTCCTAAGATTCCTGCGCTGGATGTCTGTCACCGTTTCTCCGCGCTTCTGACGTAGTTGTGCTAGATCGGCAATGCTAGACTCGGAAGCTTCTGAATGGTATTGCGTATGGAATTGTTCTTCCAATTGCTTCCAAGACTGGATGGAGTTTGCTGGCAGAGAGGTGTACCATCCAGCCGATCCCGTGAGGGACTGTGAAAAGAGCCTCACGCGTAGCTGATCCGACACTGAAGCCGGTCCTAGTTGCGCCAAATATCGGCCGACGTGCTCGATGGAGCTGGAGCCATCAGATCCACTGAATTTGGAGAAGTCGGGGAGCCGATATTTAGGTGGCAGCGGGATCATCTCGTACTCGTCGGGGTACGGCTTGGAATAGCCGATTGCCCTTCTTTTCGGCACCATGCCGAACTGGTCTCTCGATGGTACGATCTGATCAGCTGTGCTGGCTGCAGAAGTTGCACTCTGAAGGTTCGCCGGGGTGGCGTACTTAGCCAGCCATGCTTGCTTTTCCAGCTCTGAGCCAACTGCAAGAGCTGGGCTCGGGAGTTTCGTCGGGGTGGCGTATTTAGTTAGCCACGTCTGCTTCTCAAGCTCTCTGACGTTTCTCCTGTTTTCGCCGGAGTCCCTGATGTTGTGGCCTGGTTTGAGAGTGCCCAGTTGCCACAATCTGGCACATACGTGCACGCGTATCCTTGAGGGATCTCCTTAGGCGCCTCGGTCAAGAACTGGTAGTCACTAGGATCACCACCAATCTTGTAGACGACGAATGCCGGTGTAGCCGGCACTTCTGGTGCTGCCAACGCATATGGCAGCGGTGGACGGGACTGGAGCGGCAACTCTCCTTGATGCGTCCCGAGAGCTGGTCCTGACGGCGAGTACTGGTGGCTCATGATCTCCTGGATCACGCGCAGAGCGAGGACGCTCCAACACGTTGACCAGGTTTTCAGAGTGGCGGTGTAGCGAGTGAGCCACCAAGTAGTTGATCTCCTGCCGTAGGCCCCTGGTGCGTTCCTCCGACGGGGCAGAGAGATCTATCCCATCGAGTGCACCTTGCGGTGAGAATCCCTTCCATCTGATGCCATGGGAACGGGTTCTCTGGAAAGAGCCGATGAGGTCGGCTTCGAGGGTGACCTTGATCTCGTCGTATCTCTTCTTGAGCTCGTCAGGCAGCTCCTCGTAGGTGACTGGCGTGCCGTCCGCCGCCATCTTAGATGTAGATGGCGATGTGGTTGATGTAGACGATTGTCCCACCGGGCGTGCGAATGTGTTGCCTGCCAAAACCACCGGCGGGCGCGGTGCAGCAACACGGTAGAGCCGGGAAGAGCCTAGAGCTGCGGCTGCTGAGACCCCCTCGAGCGACGGCCCGCAATGCTCTTCTGGTCACACGCGCGTAGCGAAGTGCAGCCACCGACCTATACCTGGTCAGGAAGGTGATGGGGATGCCTCGCTTAGTTCCTGCATGGCATACACGTAAACATTAAATATGAGCCTCGATCGGCTCTCAGGTTATCCTGTGAATCGGCTCAAAGAGCCGATTCACCCATGATCCGTACGGGGTGCACGAATACTTGGTGATCCTGCTTGATCAAAATATAGCTAATGAGATCTACGACGATTTAGGGTTTTCACCGCATAATCGGATCATCCTACTCAGGGTTGGGCCTCGCGGCCACGCACGGTGCTCATAAGCCGATCCTAAACAAGGCCTAAAAACCAACATGACGTTGATCCTCGGAACATCCTGTTTAGGACTTGCGAACGCCACCCTACGTGCCGCTGGATCCTCCACCCCTTTATAAGGCCTAACTATTGCAGATATTAAACTAATCCTTGCAAGCAAGGAGCAATCGTAACGGATCAGATCTACTAGATGATGAACAAGCAGGGTGCCGCCCCCACGCCTGAGATAGGCGTGAGGGCGGCTAGACATGCAAGGGCTGCACTACGTAAGCATGTTATACGAAGAGCTATGCTAACCCTAACACATCTATGATAACTACGTTGCTCGCCATCAAAGACGCTTCAGTACGAGCAACGCATGAACAACGTGGGGCTTGTGCTGCCTAGATCGCAAGATGCGATCTAGGCAGCATGTCGCTTACCTGATTGAAACCCTCGAGATGAAGGAGTTGGCGATGCGCCGAGATTGGTTTGTTTTGGGTTGAACGTGAGTTGTTGTTTATTCCATAAACCCTAGATACATATTTATAGTCCAGGGGACTTTCTAATGTGGGAATATCCCACCGTGCACGATACAAACTCTAATCTTGATCTAAAACATAACCTACTATAATTAAAGATACACGGGCAAACTAGCCCAAATTCTCCGTGCAAGGCCGCTTCAGAGATCTTCCACGTGTAGTCTTCCAAGCCCATCTCTCTTACGGCCCACCTCTGGATTTGTCCAAAATCTGGTGATAACAAATGCTTACTACATGACAAAAGAAGACTATGTACTTTGGTTTTTCATTTTCTTCTTTTTTTATTTTCTGCCCATTTGAATCTTGGTCTAATCCTAGGTTTGACCATGATTTAAACAAGTTTAAAACATGAATATGAAAAATTAAGCTTCTATCATTTTTAAGTCACTCCAAAATGTAACTCTTGGGAGGGTTTTGAAATTTCCATGTTTGAAACCAAAAACCACTTCTCTTCATGCTTCTTAGTCACTCTAAAACGTAGCTCTTGGGAGGGTTTTCGAAATTTCCATGTTTGAAACCAAAAGAACTTATCTTCCTGCATGCTTGCCTTCATAAGACAGAGTTTAGGGTTAGGGGTAGACATATACATGATTTTATGGTTTGAATATGTCTAGACCTTGTTTATCAACTTGAATGCTTACTATATATATGACATAAGAATGATATGTCCTTTGGTTTTTCATTCTTTTGATTTTTTTCTAAATTTTTATGCCCATTTGAGAGTCTTTTGGTCAAATCCTAGGTTTGACCAAGATTTAAACAAGTTTAAAACATGAAAATGAAAATGGAAGCTTGTATCCTTCTTAGTCACTCTAAAATGAAGTTTTTGGGAGGTTTTTGAAATTTCCATGTTTGAAATCCAAAACCACTTCTCTTCATGCTTGAGTTCATAAGACAGAGTTTAGGGGGTTAGGTGGTAGATACATGATTTGTATGTTTTGAATATGTCTAGAGACCTTGTTTATGATTACTATATGACATAATAAGACCTTGATTTTTCATTTGTTTTTGATTTTTTGAATTTTTATGCCCATTGAATCTTGGTCAAATTCTAGGTTTGACCAAGATTTGAACAAGTTTAAATCATGAATATGAAAAATTAAGCATCTATCCTTCTTAGTCACTCCAAAACTCTTGGGAGGGTTTTTGAAATTTCCATGTTTGAAACCAAAACAACTTCTCTTCATGCATGCTTGACTTCATAAGACAGAGTTTAGGGTTAGGGGTACAATTAGATATATACATGATTTTCTGGTTTGAATATGTCTAGGCCTTGTTTATCAACTTGAATGCTTACTATATATATGACATAAGAATGTTATGTCCTTTGTTTTTTCATTCTCTTGATTTTTTCTGAATTTTATGCCCATTTGAATCTTTTGGTCAAATCCTAGGTTTGACCAATATTTAAACAAGTTTAAAACAGAAAATGAAAAAGGTAATCATGGATCCTTCTTAGTCACTCTAAAATGAAGCTTTTGGAATGTTCTTGAAATTTCCATGTTTGAAACCCAAGCGACTTCTCTTCATGCTTGACTTCATAAGACCGAATTTAGGGTTAGGGGTTGATACATGATTTGTCTAGTTTGAATATGTCTAGACCTTGTTTATCAATTTTAATTCTTACTATATGACATAAGAAGACTATGTGCTTTTCTTACTATATGACATAAGAAGACTATGTGATTTGACCAAGATAATTTAAACAAGTTTAAAACATGAAAATGAAAAGGGAAGCTTGTATCCTTCTTAGTCACTCGAAAATGAAGTTTTTTGGGAGGTTTTTGAAATTTCCATGTTTGAAACCCAAAACCACTTCTCTTCATGCTTGACTTCATAAACATGAAAAGGAAGACTATTTGCTAACGGAGGGAGTAAGCACTCTTGCTATCAAAAGTACCAAATGATGCATACCAAAATGATTTTTTAGAGCAATACTAGTTCAGATTATTTAATTTTATATTAGCAGGCCAAAATCGAACCCCGTAGTTGCATTTTCTGAAATTGATCCGTAGTACTGGGCAGAACCCTAGTTTAACTTATTTAATACTAATAGATTTGTAGGTCAATTTTTTACGTTTTTATTATTATTACTAGGCAGCACATGTGTTTGCCCGTCCAGTGAAACTCTTTCATTTCATTTTTATTTTCCGCAAGGTCGGGAATCGGAGGAAGAGGGATCACACGGGAGGAGACGAAGGAGAGCAGTCACGGGGCCCCACTTATTTATGGTGTCTATATTTTCTCGGGTGATTTGTTGTTGTGCGGGGTTGTCGGTGCGTAGGGGGTGCGGCGGCGAGGCCGAGAATGAGAGAGATGTTTTTTGTTAGAGGGACAACCGAACGATCGTGAAGGACCCAGATTTCCAATACGCATCAGAGAAGCAGTTTACAGACGACACAAAATAAATAGGAAATTACGTCTAAATCCCTAAGATTTACATGGTAGACCCAGTGAAAGCAAGAAATGCGATCGGGTCCTTAACATCCACCGTCCGGATTGATCCTCGCAGCCGGGGACGAACCACTTGGCGCGACCAAATCGCCATGGCTAAAGAGCCTGCACACCATGGCCTCCGAGCTGAGCTAGAAACGCCCTGCCAAAACCGGCAGCCAACGGAGGTGGATAATTGGAGAGAGAGAGAGAGTCTTGATGCATCTCTCTTGACAAAGAATATGGCTGGGAGTTTGCTTACCTAGCGTACGTGACTTGTGCTCACTGAAGTGTGGGACCTCACGCATGGGAACCACACGTAAGTGACAGACTTGTTGCTCTAATAACTCGGGTGATTATTATACTATGGATCCTTCTTAGTCACTCCAAAATGAAGCTTTTGGGAGGTTTTTGAAATTTCCATGTTTGAAACCAAAAACCACTTATCTTCATGCATGCTTGACTTCATAAGACAGAGTTTAGCTAGGGTTAGGGGGTAGATACATGATTTTCCTGGTTTGAGTATGTCTAGACCTTGTTTATCAACTTAATTGAATGCTTACTATATGACATAAGAAGACTATGTGCCTTGTTTTTTCATTTTTTGATTTTTTTTAAAATTTTATGCCATTTGAATCTTGGTCAAATCCTAGGTTTTTCATTCTCTTGATTTTTTTTAAATTTTTATGCCCATTTGAACCTTTTGGTCAAATCATAGGGTTGACAAGATTTAAACAAGTTTAAAACATGAAAATGAAAAGGGAACTTGTATCCTTCTTAGTCACTCTACAATGAAGTTTTTGGGAGGGTTTTTGAAATTTCCATGTTTGAAACCCAAAACCACTTCTCTTCATGGTAGACTTCATAAGACAGATTTTAGGGGTTAGGGGTTAGATACATGGTTTGTCTAGTTTGAATATGTCTAGACCCTTGTTTATCAAATTGAATGCTTACTACATGACAAAAGAAGACTATGTGTACTTTGGTTTTTCATTTCTGTTTTATTCTGCCCATTTGAATCTTGGTCAAATCCTAGGTTAATTTGACCATGATTTAAACAAGTTTAAAACATGAATATGAAAATTAAGCATCTATCATTCTTAAGTCACTCCAAAATGTAACTCTTGGGATGGTTTTGAAATTTCCATGTTTGAAACCAAAAACCACTTCTCTTCATGCTTGACTTTCATAAAAGACCGAGATTAGGGTTAGGGGTAGATACATGATTTGTCTGGTTTGAATATGTCCAAACATTGTTTATCAACTTGAATGCTTACTATATGACATGAGAGGACTATATGCTTTTAAAATTCAAACATATGGTAAGCATTCTTATGTCATATAGTAACCATTCAAGTTGATAAACAAGGACTGGACATATTCAAACCCAAATCTCATGTATCTACCACCTAACCCCTAAACTCTGTCGATTTTATGAAAGTCTAGCATGAATAGAAATTGTTTTTGGTTTCAAACATGGAAATTTCAAAAAACCTCCCAAGAGTTACATTTTGGAGTGACAAGAAGGATAGATCTTAATTTTCCATATTCATGTTTTAAACTTGATTAAATCATGGTCAAACACCTAGGATTTGACCAAGATTCAAATGGGTAGAAAATTTAAAAAATCAGAAAAATGAAAAACCAAAGTATATAGTCTTCTTATGTCATGTAGTAAGCATTCAAGTGATAAACAAGGTCTAGACATATTCAAACTAGACAAATCATGTAAAAATCTTTATACCCATTTGAATCTTGGTCAAATCCTAGGTTTCACCAAGATTTGAATAAGTTTAAAACATGAATATGAAAATGTAAGCATGTATGCTTCTTAGTCACTCTAAAATGTAGCACTTGGGAGGGTTTTTGAAATTTCCATGTTTGAAACCAAAAACCACTTCTCTTCATGCATGCTTGACTTCATAAGACAGAGTTTAGGGTTAGGGGTAGATATATACATGATTTTCTAGTTTGAATATGCCTAGACCTTGTTTATCAACTTGAATGCTTACTATATATATGACATAAGAATGCTATGTCCTTTGTTTTTCATTCTCTTGATTTTTCTGAATTTTTATGCCCATTTAAACCTTTTGGTCAAATCATAGGTTTGACCAAGTTTTAAACAAGTTTAAAACATGAAAATAAAAAGGGAACCTTGTATCCTTCTTAGTCACTCTAAAATGAAGTTTTTGGGAGGGTTTTTGAAATTTCTATATTTGAAACCCAAAACCACTTCTCTTCATGGTAGACTTCATAAGACAGAATTTAGGGGTTAGGGGTAGATACATGGTTTGTCTAGTTTGAATATGTCTAGACCTTGTTTATCAAATTGAATGCTTACTACATGACAAAAGAAGACTATGTACTTTGGTTTTTCATTTCTTTTTTTTTTATTTTCTGCCCATTTGAATCTTGGTCTAATCCTAGGTTTGACCATGATTTAAACAAGTTTAAAACATGAATATGAAAAATTAAGCTTCTATCATTTTTAAGTCACTCCAAAATGTAACTCTTGGGAGGGTTTTTGAAATTTCCATGTTTGAAACCAAAAACCACTTCTCTTCATGCTTCTTAGTCACTCTAAAACGTAGCTCTTGGGAGGGTTTTCGAAATTTCCATGTTTGAAACCAAAAAGAACTTATCTTCCTGCATGCTTGCCTTCATAAGACAGAGTTTAGGGTTGGGGTAGACATATACATGATTTTATGGTTTGAATATGTCTAGACCTTGTTTATCAACTTGAATGCTTACTATATATATGACATAAGAATGCTATGTCCTTTGGTTTTTCATTCTTTTGATTTTTTTCTAAATTTTTATGCCCATTTGAATCTTTGTCAAATCCTAGGTTTGACCAAGATTTAAACAAGTTTAAAACATGAAAATGAAAATGGAAGCTTGTATCCTTCTTAGTCACTCTAAAATGAAGTTTTTGGGAGGTTTTTGAAATTTCCATGTTTGAAATCCAAAACCACTTCTCTTCATGCTTGAGTTCATAAGACAGAGTTTAGGGGGTTAGGTGGTAGATACATGATTTGTATGTTTTGAATATGTCTAGAGACCTTGTTTATGATTACTATATGACATAATAAGACCTTGGTTTTTCTTTTTTTGATTTTTTGAATTTTTATGCCCATTGAATCTTGGTCAAATTCTAGGTTTGACCAAGATTTGAACAAGTTTAAATCATGAATATGAAAAATTAAGCATCTATCCTTCTTAGTCACTCAAAACTCTTGGGAGGGTTTTTGAAATTTCCATGTTTGAAACCAAAACAACTTCTCTTCATGCATGCTTGACTTCATAAGACAGAGTTTAGGGTTAGGGTACAATTAGATATATACATGATTTTCGGTTTGAATATGTCTAGGCCTTGTTTATCAACTTGAATGCTTACTATATATATTACATAAGAATGCTATGTCCTTTGTTTTTTCATTCTCTTGATTTTTTCTGAATTTTTATGCCCATTTGAATCTTTTGGTCAAATCCTAGGTTTGACCAATATTTAAACAAGTTTAAAACAAGAAAATGAAAAGGTAATCATGGATTCTTCTTAGTCACTCTAAAATGAAGCTTTTGGGATGTTCTTGAAATTTCCATGTTTGAAACCCAAAAGACTTCTCTTCATGCTTGACTTCATAAGACAGAGTTTAGGGTTAGGGGTTGATACATGATTTGTCTAGTTTGAATATGTCTAAACCTTGTTGTCAATTTTAATGCTTACTATATGACATAAGAAGACTATGTGATTTTCTTACTATATGACATAAGAAGACTATGTGATTTGACCAAGATAATTTAAACAAGTTTTAAACACGAAAATGAAAAGGGAAGCTTGTATCCTTCTTAGTCACTCGAAAATGAAGATTTTTGGGAGGTTTTTGAAATTTCCATGTTTGAAACCCAAAACCACTTCTCTTCATGCTTGACTTCATAAACATGAAAAGGAAGACTATTTGCTAACGGAGGGAGTAAGCACTCTTGCTATCAAAAGTACCAAACGATGCATACCAAAATGATTTTTTAGAGCAATACTAGTTCAGATTATTTAATTTTATATTAGCAGGCCAAAATCGAACCCCGTAGTTGCATTTTCTGAAATTGATCCGTAGTACTGGGCAGAACCCTAGTTTAACTTATTTAATACTAATAGATTCGTAGGTCGATTTTTACGTTTTTATTATTATTACTAGGCAGCACATGTGTTTGCCCGTCCAGTGAAACTCTTTCATTTCATTTTTATTTCCCGCAAGGTCGGGAATCGGAGGAAGAGGGATCACACGGGAGGAGACGAAGGGAGAGCAGTCACGGGGCCCCACTTATTTATGGTGTCTATATTTTTTCGGTGATTTGACTGTTGTGCAGGGTTGTCAGTGCGCAGGGGGTGCGAGCGAGTCCGAGAATGAGAGAGATGTTTTTTTTTGTTAGAGGGACAACCGAACGATCGTGAAGGACCAAGATTTCCAATACGCATCAGAGAGCAGTTTACAGCATAACACAAAATAAATAGGAAATTACGTCTAAATCCCTAAGATTTACATGGTAGACCCCACGCTAAAAGCAAGAAATGCGATCGGGTCCTTAATAGACCACCGTGGGATTGATCTCGTCGCAGCCGGGCACGAACCACTTAGCGCGACCAAATCGCCATGGCTAAAGAGCCTGCACACCATGGCCTCCGAGCTGAGCTAGAAACGCCCTGCCAAAACCGGCAGCCAACGGAGGTGGATAATTGGAGAGAGAGAGAGAGTGTTGATGCCTCTCTCTTGACAAAGAAGATGGCTGGGAGTTTGCTTACCTAGCGTACGTGACTTGTGCTCACTGAAGTGTGGGACCTCACGCATGGGAACCACACGTAAGTGATAGACTTGTTGCTCTAATAACTCGGGTGATTATTATACTATGGATCCTTCTTAGTCACTCCAAAATGAAGCTTTTGGGAGGTTTTTGAAATTTCCATGTTTGAAACCAAAAACCACTTATCTTCATGCATGCTTGACTTCATAAGGCAGAGTTTAGCTAGGGTTAGGGGTAGATACATGATTTTCTGGTTTGAATATGTCTAGACCTTGTTTATCAACTTAATTGAATGCTTACTATATGACATAAGAAGACTATGTGCCTTGTTTTTTTCATTTTTTGATTTTTTTTTTAAAATTTTATGCCCATTTGAATCTTGGTCAAATCCTAGGTTTTTCATTCTCTTGATTTTTTTTAAATTTTTATGCCCATTTGAACCTTTTGGTCAAATCATAGGTTTGACCAAGATTTAAACAAGTTTAAAACATGAAAATGAAAAGGGAACCTTGTATCCTTCTTAGTCACTCTACAATGAAGTTTTTGGGAGGGTTTTGAAATTTCCATGTTTGAAACCCAAAACCACTTCTCTTCATGGTAGACTTCATAAGACAGAATTTAGGGGTTAGGGGGTAGATACATGGTTTGTCTAGTTTGAATATGTCTAGACCCTTGTTTATCAAATTGAATGCTTACTACATGACAAAAGAAGACTATGTGTACTTTGGTTTTTCATTTTCTGTTTTTTTTTATTTTCTACCCATTTGAATCTTGGTCAAATCCTAGGTTAATTTGACCATGATTTAAACAAGTTTAAAACATGAATATGAAAAATTAAGCATCTATCATTCTTAAGTCACTCCAAAATGTAACTCTTGGGAGGGTTTTTGAAATTTCCATGTTTGAAACCAAAAACCACTTCTCGTCATGCTTGACTTTCATAAAATCGACCGAGATTAGGGTTAGGGGTAGATACATGTCTTTTGGTTTGAATATGTCCAAACATTGTTTATCAACTTGAATGCTTACTATATGACATGAGAGGACTATATGCTTAAAATAAATTCAAACATATGGTAAGCATTCTTATGTCATATAGTAAACATTCAAGTTGATAAACAAGGTTTGGACATATTCAAACGACAAATCTCATGTGTATCTACCACCTGGCCCTAAACCCATTCTTTTATAGTCTAGCATGAAGAGGTGGTTTTGGTTTCAAACATGAAATTTCAAAAAAAAAACCCAAGAGTTACATTTTGGAGTGATATATAGATGCTTAATTTTCATATTCATGTTTTAAACTTGATTAAATCATGGTCAAACACCTAGGATTTGACCAAGATTCAGGTAGAAATTTAAAAAAATCAGAAAAATGAAAAACCAAAGTATATAATCTTCTTATGTCATGTAGTAAGCATTCAAGTTGATAAACAAGGTCTAGACATGTTGAACAGACAACAAATATCTAAATTTATACCCATTTGAATCTTGGTCAAATCCTAGGTTTCACCAAGATTTGAATAAGTTTAAAACATGAATATGAAAATGTAAGCATGTATGCTTCTTAGTCACTCTAAAATGTAGCTCTTGGGAGGTTTTTGAAACTTCCATGTTTGAAACCAAAAACCACTTCTCTTCATGCATGCTTGACTATCATAAGACAAAGTTTAGGGTTAGGGGTAGATATATACATGATTTTCTAGTTTGAATATGTCTAGACCTTGTTTATCAACTTGAATGCTTACTATATATATGAAATAAGAATGCTATGTTCTTTTGTTTTCATTCTCTTGATGTTTTCTGAATTTTTATGCCCATTTGAACCTTTCGGTCAAATCATAGGTTTGACCAAGTTTTAAAAAAGTTTAAAACATGAAAATAAAAAGGGAACCTTGTATCCTTCTTAGTCACTCTACAATGAAGTTTTTGGGAGGGTTTTTGAAATTTCCATGTTTGAAACCCAAAACCACTTCTCTTCATGGTAGACTTCATAAGATCAATTTAGGGGTTAGGGGGTAGATACATGGTTTGTCTAGTTTGAATATGTCTAGACCCTTGTTTATCAAATTGAATGCTTACTACATGACAAAAGAAGACTATGTGTACTTTGGTTTTTCATTTTCTGTTTTTTTTTATTTTCTACCCATTTGAATCTTGGTCAAATCCTAGGTTAATTTGACCATGATTTAAACAAGTTTAAAACATGAATATGAAAAATTAAGCATCTATCATTCTTAAGTCACTCCAAAATGTAACTCTTGGGAGGGTTTTTGAAATTTCCATGTTTGAAACCAAAAACCACTTCTCTTCATGCTTGACTTTCATATATAAAATCGACCGAGATTAGGGTTAGGGGTAGATACATGATTTGTCTGGTTTGAATATGTCCAACATTGTTTATCAACTTGAATGCTTACTATATGATATAAGAGGACTATATGCTTTTAAAATTCAAACATATGGTAAGCATTCTTATGTCATATAGTAAACATTCAAGTTGATAAACAAGGTTTGGACATATTCAAACCAGACAAATTCATGTATCTCTACCACCACCCTAAACTCTTTTTATGAAAGTCTAGATGAAGAGAAGTGGTTTTTGGTTTCAAACATGAAATTTCAAAAAAAACCTCCTGTTATTTTGGGACTAAGAAGGATAGATGTTAATTTTTCATATTTCATGTTTTTAAACTTGTTCAATCTTGGTCAAACACAGATTTGACCAAGATTCAAATGGTAGAAATAAAAATAAGAAAATGAAAAACCAAAGTTACATAATCTTCTTATGTCATGTAGTAAACATTCAAGTTGATAAACAAGGTCAGACTTCAACTAGACAAACCAATATCTAAATTTTTATACCCATTTGAATCTTGGTCAAATCCTGGTTTCACCAAGATTTGAATAAGTTTAAAACATGAATATGAAAATGTAAGCATGTATGCTTCTTAGTCACTCTAAAATGTAGCTCTTGGGAGGGTTTTGAAACTTCCATGTTTGAAACCAAAACCACTTCTCTTCATGCATGCTTGACTTCATAAGACAGAGTTTAGGGTTAGGGGTAGATATATACATGATTTTCTAGTTTGAATATGTCTAGACCTTGTTTATCAACTTGAATGCTTACTATATATATGAAATAAGAATGCTATGTCCTTTGTTTTTTCATTCTCTTGATTTTTTTCTGAATTTTTATGCCCATTTGAATTTTGGTCAAATCATAGGTTTGACCAAGTTTTAAAAAAGTTTAAAACATGAAAATGAAAAGGGAACCTTGTATCCTTCTTAGTCACTCTAAAATGAAGTTTTTGGGATGGTTTTTGAAATTTCCATGTTTGAAACCCAAAACCACTTCTCTTCATTTAGACTTCATAAGACATAATTTAGGGGTTAGGGGTAGATACATGGTTTGTCTAGTTTGAATATGTCTAGACCTTGTTTATAAAATTGAATGCTTACTACATGAAAAAAAGACTATGTACTTTGGTTTTTCATTTCTTTTTTTATTTTACGCCCATTTGAATCTTGGTCTAATCCTAGGTTTGACCATGATTTAAACAAGTTTAAAACATGAATATGAAAAATTAAGCTTCTATCATTCTTAAGTCACTCCAAAATGTAACTCTTGGGATGGTTTTTGAAATTTGCATGTTTGAAACCAAAAACCACTTCTCTTCATGCTTCTTAGTCACTCTAAACGTAGCTCTTGGGAGGGTTTTTGAAATTTCCATGTTTGAAACCAAAAACAACTTCTCTTCCTGCATGCTTGCCTTCATAAGATAGAGTTTAGGGTTAGGGTTAGATATATACATGATTTTATGGTTTGAATATGTCTATGCCTTGTTTATCAACTTGAATGCTTACTATATATATGACATAAGAATGCTATGTCCTTTGGTTTTTCATTCTTTTGATTTTTTTCTGAATTTTTATGCTCATTTGAATCTTTGGTCAAATCCTAGGTTTGACCAAGATTTAAACAAGTTTAAAACATGAAAATGAAAATGGAAGCTTGTATCCTTCTTAGTCACTCTAAAATGAAGTTTTTGGGAGGTTTTGAAATTTCCATGTTTGAAATCCAAAACCACTTCTCTTCATGCTTGAGTTCATAAGATAGAGTTTAGGGGGTTAGGTGGTAGATACATGATTTGTATGTTTTGAATATGTCTAGAGACCTTGTTTATGACTACTATATATATGACATAATAAGACCTTGGTTTTTCTTTTTTTTTTGATTTTTTAAATTTTTATGCCCATTTGAATCTTGGTCAAATTCTAGGTTTGACCAAGATTTGAACAAGTTTAAATCATGAATATGAAAAATTAAGCATCTATCCTTCTTAGTCACTCCAAAACTCTTGGGAGGGTTTTTGAAATTTCCATGTTTGAAACCAAAACAACTTCTCTTCATGCATGCTTGACTTCATAAGACAGAGTTTAGGGTTAGGGGTAGATATATACATGATTTTTTGGTTTGAATATGTCTAGGCCTTGTTTATCAACTTGAATGCTTACTATATATATGACATAAGAATGTTATGTCCTTTGTTTTTTCATTCTCTTGATTTTTTCTGAATTTTTATGCCCATTTGAATCTTTTGGTCAAATCCTAGGTTTGACCAATATTTAAACAAGTTTAAAACAAGAAAATGAAAAGGTAATCATGGATTCTTCTTAGTCACTCTAAAATGAAGCTTTGGGATGTTCTTGAAATTTCCATGTTTGAAACCCAAAACGACTTCTCTTCATGCTTGACTTCATAAGACATAATTTAGGGGTTAGGGGTTGATACATGATTTGTCTAGTTTGAATATGACTAGACCTTGTTTATCAATTTTAATGCTTACTATATGACATAAGAAGACTATGTGCTTTTCTTACTATATGACATAAGAAGACTATGTGATTTGACCAAGATAATTTAAACAAGTTTAAAACATGAAAATGAAAAGGGAAGCTTGTATCCTTCTTAGTCACTCGAAAATGAAGTTTTTGGGAGGTTTTTGAAATTTCCATGTTTGAAACCCAAAACCACTTCTCCTCATGCTTGACTTCATAAACATGAAAACGAAGACTATTTGCTAACGGAGGGAGTAAGTGATACGTCTCCAACGTATCTATAATTTCTTATGTTCCATGCTTGTTTTATGACAATACCTACATGTTTTGTTCACACTTTATATCATTTTGATGCGTTTTTCGGAACTAACCTATTGACGAGATGCCGAAGTGCCGTTCCTGTTTTCTGCTGTTTTTGGTTTCGAAATCCTAGTAAGGAAATATTCTGAATTGGACGAAATCAACGCGACATCTTATAATTCCACGAAGCTTCCAGAACACCGAGAGGCACCGGAGGAGCCCCTGTGGGCCCCACATGTGGGCGGCGCGGCCAAGGAGGGCGCGCCCCCTATTGTGTGCGGCTCCGTAGCCCTTCCGACTCCGCCTCTTCGCCTATATAAGCCCCTGACCTAAATATTCGATACGAATAAGCCACGGTACGAGAAACCTTCCAGAGCCACCGCCATTGCGAAGCCAAGATGGGGGACAGAGTCTCTGTTCGGCACGCCGCGGGACGGGGAAGTGCCCCGGAAGGCATCTCCATCGACACCACCGCCATCTTCATCAACACTGCTGTCTCCCATGAGGAGGGAGTAGTTCTCCATCGAGGCTAAGGGCTTTACCGGTAGCTATGTGGTTAATCTCTCTCCCATGTACTTCAATACAATGATCTCATGAGCTGCCTTACATGATTGAGATTCATATGAGCTTTGTATCACTATTAATCTATGTGCTACTCTAGTGATGTTATTAAAGTACTCTATTCCTCCTCCATGATGTAATGGTGACAGTGTGTGCATCATGTAGTACTTGGCGTAGTTTATGATTGTGATCTCTTGTAGATTATGAAGTTAACTATTACTATGATGGTATTGATGTGATCTATTCCTCCTTTCATAGTATGATGGTGACAGTGTGCATGCTATGTTAGTACTTGGTATAATTGCGTTGGTCTATCATGCACTCTAAGGTTATTTAAATATGAACATCGAATGTTGTGGAGCTTGTTAACTCCGACATTGAGGTGCTCTTGTAGTCCTACACAATTAATTGTGTTTGTCATCCAACAAGAGAGTGTAGAGTGGTTTTATTATGTGATCAATGTTGAGAGTGTCCACTAGTGAAAGTATGATCCCTAGGCCTTGTTTCCAAATACTGCAATCATCACTTATTTACTGTTCTACTGCATCTTTACTTCCTGCAATATCTCCCACGTCAATTGCACGCCAGCAAGCTATTTTCTAGCACCATTACTACTGCTCATATTCATTCATACCACTTGTATTTCACTATCTCTTCGAAGAACTAGTGCACCTATACATCTGACAAGTGTATTAGGTGTGTTGGGGTCAAAAGAGACTTCTTGTATCATGATTGCAGGGTTGCTTGAGAGGGATATCTTTGACCTCTTCCTCCCTGAGTTCGATAAACCTTGGGTGATCCACTTAAGGGAAAACTTGCGCTGTTCTACAAACCTCTGCTCTTGGAGGTCCAACAACGTACGGAAAAAAGTATGCGTAGACATCAATCAATTTTGGCGCCGTTGCCGGGGAGGAAAGGTAAACGGCACTCACACCGGTCTCGGTAACTAAGTTATTTTTAAATGCCGTTGTAAGTGCTGAAGCTATTTCCTTTAGATCCTGCATTGCATCTTTTTGTTTCTTGTTTTTATTTCACTAGTTAGGCATAATGGAAAGCAACATGGAGCTTTTTAATCTATTTCCTGAGTTAAGACATGGATTGTTTGATGCGAAAATTAAAAAACCTATGGAATCTTATTTGCATGCTAGTAGCAATGATATTAGTATGAACGCTTTGAACACCATTGTTGCTAATGATATGGAAAATTCTAAGCTTGGGGAAGCTGGTTTTGATGAGCTTGATATTTTTAGTCCCCCAAGCATTGAGGAGAAAGTTTAGTTTGATGATACTTTGCCTCCCATTTATGATGATTATAATGATAGTAGTCTTTTAATGCCACCTACTATGGAGGATAAATTTAATTATGATTACAATATGCCTCCTATATTCGATGATAGCTACTTTGTTGAATTTGCTCCCACTACAACTAATAAAATTGATTATGCTTATGTGGAGAGTAATAATTTTATGCATGAGACTCATGATAAGAATGTTTCACTTGATAGTTATATTTTTGAGTTTGCTCATGATGCTACTGAAAATCTTTATGAGAGAGGAAAATATGGTTGTAGAAATTTTCATGTTACTAGAACACCTCTCTATATGCTGAATTTTTTGAAGTTACACTTGTTTTATCTTCCTATGCTTGTCACTTTGCTCTTCATGAACTTGTTTATTTACAAGATTCCTTTTCATAGGAAGTGGGTTAGACTTAAATGTGTTTTTAATTTGCTTATTGATGCTCTCTTTTGCTTCAACTATTATTTCTTGGGAGTGCATCATTAAAATCACTGAGCCCATCTTAATGGCTATAAAGAAAGCACTTCTTGGGAGATAACCCATGTGTTTATTTTACTACATCACTTTTATTTTATATTTGAGTCTTGGAAGTTGTTACTACTGTAGCAACCTCTCCTTATATTTATTTTATTGCATTGTTGAGCCAAGTGAAGTCTTTGATAGTAAGGTTGATACTAGATTTGGATTACTGCGCAGAAACAGATTTCTGTCTGTCACGAATTTGGAAGGTTCTCTGTAGGTAACTCAGAAAAATCTGCCAATTTACGTGAGTGATCCTCAGATATGTACGCAACTTTCATTCAATTTGAGCATTTTCATTTGAGCAAGTCTGGTGCACCTTACAAATTCGTCTTTACGGACTGTTCTGTTTTGACAGATTTTGCCTTTTATTTCGCATTGCCGGTTTTGCTGAGTTGAATGGATTTCTTTGTTCCATTGACTTCCTGTAGCTTTGTGCAATGTCCAGAAGTGTTAAGAATGATTATGTCACCTCTGAACATGTGAATTTTGATTATGCACTAACCCTCTAATGAGTTTGTTTTGAGTTTGGTGTGGAGGAAGTTTTCAAGGATCAAGAGAGGAGGATGATACGAAATGATCAAGGAGAGTGAAAGCTCTAAGCTTGGGGATGCCCCGGTGGTTCATCCCTGCATATTTCAAGAAGACTCAAGCATATAAGCTTGGGGATGCCCAAGGCATCCCCTTCTTCATCAACAACATTATCAGGTTCCTCTAGTGAAACTATGTTTTTATTCCGTCACATCTTATGTACTTTACTTGGAGCGTCTGTTTGTTTTTATTTTTGTTTTGTTTGAATAAGTTCATCCTTGTGTGGGGAGAGAGCTCCGCTGGTTCTTATGAACACATGTGTTCTTAGCTTTATTCTTAATGTTCATGGCGAAGGTTGAATTTACTTATTATATTGTTGGAAACGGGAAATGCTACATGTGGTAATTGGTATAATGTCTTGAATAATTTGATACTTGGCAATTGTTGTGCTCATATAGATCGTGTTTAAGCTCTTGAATCATATACTTTGCACCTATTAGTGAAGAAATACATAGAGCTTGCTAAAATTTGGTTTGCATGATTGGTCTCTCTAAGGTCTAGATATTTTCTAGTAAGGGTTTGAACAACAAGGAAGACGATGTAGAGTCTTATAATGCTTGCAATATGTTTTTATGTGAGTTTTGCTGTACCGGTTCATACTTGTGTTTGCTTCAAATAACCTTGCTAGCCTAAGCCTTGTATTGAGAGGGATTACTTCTCGTGCATCCAAAATCCTTGAGCCAAAAACTATGCCATTTGTGTCCACCATACCTACCTACTACATGGTATTTCTCTACCATTCCAAAGTAAATTGCTTGAGTGCTACCTTTAAACAATTCAAAATTTATCATCTCTGATTTGTGTCAATGTTTTATAGCTCATGAGGAAGTATGTGGTGTTTATCTTTCAATCTTGCTGGGCAACTTTCACCAATGGACTAGTAGCTTCATCCGCTTATCCAATAATTTTGCAAAAAGAGCTAGCAATGGGGTTCCCAGCCCCAATTAATTAACCCTCATAATTTTACAAAAAATAGACACTCCTCCATGGTATGTGAAAGATTGGACGGCACCCGAGGATTCAGTTAGCCATGGCTTGAGAAAACAAAGGTGGGGAGGAGTGTCGTCTAAATAAAACTAAAATAAAAAGGCACTCCTTCATGGTATGAGATTGTTGGCAGGCACCCGAGGATTCGGTTAGCCATGGTTTGTGAAAGCAAGGTTGGAAGGAGTGCCACCCAAAAATAAAAATGTTTCATGGGAGCCGCTCTTTGAAGGTTTGTCTGGCAAGGGGTTAGAGTGCCCACTACCATTCGTTGACAACAACAAACACCTCTCAAACTTTACTTTTATGCTCTCTTTATGTTTTCAAAATAAAAGCTCTAGCACAAATATAGCAATCCATGCTTCCCTCTTCGAAGGGCCATTCTTTTACTTTAATGTTGAGTCAGTTTACCTACTTCCTTCCATCTTAGAAGCGAACACTTGTGTCAACTGTGCATTGCTTCTTACATGCTTACTTATTGCACTTATTGTCAACACCCGGATTTTTAAGTCCAGATGCATGTTATGCCATACATCGCAATCCCAGGAATGTTGTTGTTGCGAGACATAACAGTTGAATATCATAAGTCATCATTCATTACATACCATAGTCGTCTTACAAATAGAGATCACATGATCCAATATTACACAAATAGTTTATCTATTGATCAACGGACATAAAGTTCGTAGTTTCATGGCGGAAGCGTAAATAGAAGGGACTCTGGAGTCCACAGGCCAACGTCTGACGTCAGAAGATTCCCTAGTTGTCGTAGACATCTTGGTTGTCGTCATCCTGGTAGTTCTGGTCCTCTTCATAGTCTGGCTATTTGAATAGCCAGGGACACAGCCGTGAGTACTTTAAAGTACTCGCAAACTAATACTAATGTAAGTGCTAACAATTCTAGTAAGGGTACTAAGCTCTAGTTTATTTTGCATAAAGCCAATTTTGGTTCACAAACATTTTAGTAAACAACTCTTCATGTGCTAACTAACTCAAGTGGGAACATTAGTGTCATTCCCACAACTCTGTTGTGATTCCAAGTCAATGTCACCTTTCAAGTTCAAATTCACAAGTCACCATTCACCATTCATAGTTTTAGAAAAGTTCTGATGACGGAACAGTATGGCCTTCCCAACTGTCCATGACCGCGGACGCGGCTATTCGAATAGGTTTAACTCTGCAGAGGTTGTACACTTGTGCCACAACAATTGCAATAGCTCGTCAGGGGTAACTGGCCCTGATTTATCGTACGCAGTACGCGAACTACCAATCCTAACCTTTCATTTACATACCCTAGTATAGGCACCTCTCCCCATGAGCTTGGCCTCCCGGTGAAAGCAAACCGCCAACCCGGGAACTGCACAGGGCTTGGCCGTACAATTCACCTCAATTCACGTCATTTCACTTTCAACGGAGGCAGCCTCGGCATAACCCCTATGACACTTGTTCAGAGGGAACCCATACTAAGACACATAAATTTCCAGCTAAGCCTTACCCAGTTCAGGTATTGTGGGGGTACTTGTAAAATTGGAATGGTATCGCATCTGAACCCAACCATCAGTTTTTGTAAAGTTCACCAAGTCATTCACAGATCATATTCACCTTGAAAATCTTTCAAATAGAATGACTCGTCATTCCAAGGTTTTCAAAGTCATTTCATTTCACAAGTTCCCAACTAAAGTAGTCACTTTTAATTTAGCACTAGCATCTAAGTATGAGGGGTGCTAAGTACTTTGCTTTGCTCCTAGGCTAACCCTGATACTCTTGTACTAATCCAATACTAATCAAGTGAATCATAAATCAAAAAGTACTTTGATAAAACAAAAGTAAATAAGGCTTGTAAAGTAAAACTGGGAAATAGGATCATAAGCATAAAGTAAATGGGGTAATGCCTTGCTCATGGTGAGCTTTGCACTTTGCAAGAGTATTATCTTGCTTTGAGGTTAGCTTGCAACATTATAACTTGCAATAGTCTAGCTTGCATTAGTAATAGCTTGCCTTGGTTGGTGATGTGATCAAAGTTTTCTTGCTCTTCCTCTTGGTAGAAGACCTCTTCCTCTTGATAGTCTCCGGTACTAGCATCTAAAATACGAATACGGGTACACAATCATCATACCAAACTTATTTACTAAACTAAGCACACACATGATTCACACAACTTAAACTAGCATCACACCTTACTATTAAGTTGGTGAATGTGTTTTTCTTATTTAAGAAAAATAATTTCCTCTCATACTAACTTAGGTGTTACTTTTAATTACTTAGAGAAATAATTTCCTCTCATTATCTTATTAAGATTTAATTTCTCTTATGAATAATATATGACCTAGGTTGACCAAAGTCAACCTCTTCATACTTATCATTCGAGAAAATGATTTAAATGAGGTTCCATACCTCATACAATTTAATACTAACATGGTAGTGATTTAATGTCACCAAATAACTCAATATGAGATTTTATAGACCATGGTCACTACCTCATGTTGAATTACTTGAGAACAAGATTTAAATGAGAGGAATACCTCTCATATGATTTAACACATAGTTGTAACTAAGTTAAAAACTACCATTAAGGTGATTTAATATCATCAACAATTCATATGAGACATATATGACCAGAGTCTCTACCTCATTTTGAATTGTTCATGACAAGATTTAAGTGAGAGAAAAACTCCCATATGATTTATTAATAGTTTTGGACAATATCTTTGACTAGAACTAGCCATATAGTCCTTTAATTAATCTAGGCCATGATCATTCAAAGTAAGCATGGTATATTTTTGCATAAACAATTATTACAAGTGTAATGTGATTTATAGAAGTTGGAATTAACTTAAAATCATTTGTGGTTGATTTTTAATAATTATTATAAGGCAGAAAAGTCCCTGTCTTGTTATTTTCATCACATTAATTCTACACAAAAATTCAAGGTGGGACCAGTGGGGTTGGATAGATAATTTCATAAGCTTTCCATCAATATAAAATTGTTGAATTTGGTGCAGTAGATTTGATTCTATTAAAATTTGAAAAAGCATCTGTGAGCTATTTGAATTAAAACTGAATTTGAGATTTGAATCTAAACGGGCCGGCGGGAAACGAAGTGGGCCGATTTGTTTGAAAAGCAGGAAGGCCAGCCCAGTAACGTTTCGGGCCAGCTGACAGAAGGGGCCGCGTGTCAGTGACTATTTTCCTTACCGAAACGGTACGCCGCGTCGACCGTTGGATTAGAGCACGATCGGACGACTGGGGATCGTCGTCACCATCGAGGGAGAAGGGGCTGCTACTCCGGCGAGGTAGGGGGTCGGCGGCGCGACGGAGGTTCCCGCGGGGCTCTGCTGGGTGCGAGGCGACGTTGTCGACGGTGTAGAAGCTCCCGGTAGCGGTGGCGAGGCTCGGGGGCGCGTGGATCGGCGACGATGATCTACGGGCTCCGGCGGAGGTGATCTTGCGATTCGGCGGTGGAGCAGTAATTGGACGAGCTACGGTGGTGAGGAGGATCAGTGAGGAGAGGGAGTCGAATGGTGTGAAGGGAGCGTGCTGGGAGTGGCTCTATTTATAGTGTCGAGGTGTGCCGTGGGGTGCTGGGAAGGGTCGACAATGGCGCGGTGCCTCCGGAGAGGGAAGAGGGTCAGTGAGGTGTCCGCTAGATAGGTGTGGTCAAGGCGGTGCTAGGAGGCTAGACGGCGAGGTGGGGGACGGCCAGATGGGTGCGTGCAATGGCGAAGTCTGGCGGCACTGGCGCGGGAGAACGGCGACGATGTCGATGGCGGCAGGCGGTGCGAGGACACGGGTCCGTGTCTGGCGGGTTCCTGGGGAGGTGGCGGAGCTCAACTTGTAGCCAGGGGTCCAGGGGAGGCGTCGAGAGTGCGGGCGGCGTGTGCTCGCGCGCGTCCACGGGCGCGTGCACGACGTCCCGGCATGGCCCTGGCGTTCTGGCGCGACGCGTGCGGTCACTGTGGGCTTCTCCTCCGGAAATGGCGGGCACAGGTGTGTTGAGGGGAGCCAGGGGGAGTAGAGGGACAAGGTTGGTCGAGCTAGGGAGGGGAGGATCTAGGGTTGGCATGTCCAAGGGTGACATGGCCGGCATGGCCTTGCCATGGCTATGTGTGGCCTCCATCTAGGGTTTACTGTGCTGCTGTGAGGAAGAAGGGGACAAGGGGACATGGTAGAGTAGTTAGGGGCATTAGGGTTGGGGGTAGAGATCACTATTTGACATAGTGTCAAATAGTGCCATATTTGGAAAATTGCAACTTTGTCCAAATTTAAATGAGTTCAAATGGTTGACTAAATTGAAATGTGTGTGTTTAGTTAAGTTACAAATGACCAGAGAAGATGAGGTGTGGTGGTGGAAATTCTAAATTCAAAGTATTGCAAAATTTGCTAAGTGTGAGATTGTTGAGTATGATAAAATGTTCCAACTTTGGATGAGCATAGTTTTTGATCCAAGATGAATTTGACCTGGTGATCTTTACCAAAGTTGTTCTCCTTCATGTGCTCTTGGATGCATGCAAAGAATTAGGAAAGTTTAGTTTGAAAAACTTGAAATAGAGAGGCTCAAAGTAGTGACCAGAATATAAATGGCAGATTTGACTATTATTGTATGTGAGCCAATTTTGAGTTTGAATTTGATTTGATTTGTGTTTCTTTGATTCCAAAAGTTGTAATAAGTGTTTAGTAACATTATTCAACTAATGGTGAAGACCAAAATGGTCTAGGGTCAAAATTTATAAAAATGGCATAAGCCATATGTGAGGGTTTTGTGATTTTCTAACTTTTATTCTTTTATTTCTCTTTGCTTCATTTTGACAAGAGTGAGGTCTATTTGGTGTTAGATTGAGTTAGGTGAAAGGTTCAAACCATTTTGAGGCAATGGAAGTGGCTAGGTCAAGATTTGCTAACTTGGCCATAACACATGAGAGGTGACATGTCAATTTTTCTTATTCTTGTAATGTGCTCCCCTTGCTTCACTTGGGCAAGGTTGAGGGTCAATTTAGGGTTAGATTAGGTTTAGAGATGGTTTCACACCATTTGGTCAAGGTAGAAGTGCATAGGACAAGAATTGGTGAAAATGGCTATGTGTCACATATGCCTCTATGCATATGTGGCATTTGATTTTTAATTTGACTAGGCTTGACCCAATTGATGTTGTTGAGTGTGTTGAGGTATTTCAATTCATCTACTCAAGGTAGACAAGGCAAAGCTCATCATTTTCAACAAGTATCCATAGGCTTGCATATGCCTTTTTCTTAAATAAGATCTTTCCTTTTTATTTTATTTCTCAAAGATTGGTGACAAGATGGATGAGGTTTAGGGTTTAATAAGTTTTGCAATGGTTCACCATTATTTAGCAAAGTAAGAAAAGGTAGGGTTCAAGATTTACATATTAAGGCTATAGGCCCACATATGGCTTTTTCTTTAATTTAGGTTTCTCAAAATAGATCCAAATGATTTTTGAGAAGGTTAGGGTTTAGGGTTTTTCTTATTTGATTTCTTTCTCTTTTAATTTCATTTGGTTTGTGATCTTCACTTGATCACTTTAGGGTTTTAGGGTTTATCACATAAGCATAATAACACTCATCATGGCAAAAACACAAGTATTAGGTATGAGCACTATGCATAGCACTCTATGTAAGAAAAGTTTTTGTTGGTTCTCATTTTTGGAAAAAGGAAATTAATTTTCTCTTTGTTTTGAAATTTGGGGTGTTACACTTATTATTTTACTTTATGTTGACAATTATCCATGAGATATATATGTTACAAGTTGAAAGCAACCGCTGAACCTTAATCTTCCTTTGTGTTGCTTCAATGCCTTTATTTAGAATCTATTGCTTTATGAGTTAACTCCTATGCAAGACTTATTGATGGTTGTCTTGAAAGTACTATTCATGAAAAGTCTTTGCTATATGATTCAGTTGTTTAATCATTGTCTTTATTATTGCTTTGAATCACTTCATTCATCTCATATGCTTTAGAATAGTATGATCAAGATTATGTAAGTAGCATGTCCCTTCAGAAATTATCTTTGTTATCGTTTACCTACTCGAGGACGAGTAGGAACTAAGCTTGGGGATGCTGATACGTCTCCAACGTATCTATAATTTCTTATGTTCCATGCTTGTTTTATGATAATACCTACATGTTTTGTTCACACTTTATATCGTTTTCATGCATTTTCCGGAACTAACCTATTGACGAGATGCCGAAGTGCCAGTTCCTGTTTTCTGATGTTTTTGGTTTTAGAAATCCTAGTAAGGAAATATTCTTGGAATTGGACGAAATCAACGCCCAGCATCTTATAATTCCACGAAGCTTCTAGAACACCCGAGAGGCACCAGAGGGGAGCCATGTGGGCCCCACACGTGTGGGCGGCGCGGCTAAGGAGCCAGGCGCGCCCCCCTATTGTGTGCCGGCTCCGTAGCCCTTCCGACTCCGCCTCTTCGCCTATAAGAAGCCCCCTGACCTAAATATTCAATACGAATAAGCCACGGTACGAGAAACCTTCCAGAGCCGCCGCCATCGCGAAGCCAAGATCTGGGGAAGTGCCCCCGGAAGGCATCTCCATCGACACCACCGCCATCTTCATCAACGCTGCTGTCTCCCATGAGGAGGGAGTAGTTCTCCATCGAGGCTAAGGCTGTACGGTAGCTATGTGGTTAATCTCTCTCCCATGTACTTCAATACAATGATCTCATGAGCTGCCTTACATGATTGAGATTCATATGAGCTTTGTATCACTATTAATCTATGTGCTACTCTAGTGATGTTATTAAAGTACTCTATTCCTCCTCCATGATGTAATGGTGACAGTGTGTGCATCATGTAGTACTTGGCATAGTTTATGATTGTGATCTCTTGTAGATTATGAAGTTAACTATTACTATGATGTATTGATGTGATCTATTCCTCCTTTCATAGTATGATGGTGACAGTGTGCATGCTATGTTAGTACTTGGTATAATTGCGTTGGTCTATCATGCAGTCTAAGGTTATTTAAATATGGACATCGAATGTTGTGGAGCTTGTTAACTCCGGCATTGAGGTGATCTTGTAGCCCTACACAATTAATGGTGTTTGTCATCCAACAAGAGAGTGTAGAGTGGTTTTATTATGTGATCAATGTTGAGAGTGTCCACTAGTGAACGTATGATCCCTAGGCCTTGTTTCCAAATACTGCAATCATCGCTTATTTACTGTTCTACTGCATCTTACTTCCTGCAATATATCCCACGTCAACTGCACACCAGCAAGCTATTTTCTGGCGCCATTACTACTGTTCATATTCATTCATACCACTTGTATTTCACTATCTCTTCGCGGAACTAGTGCACCTATACATCTGACAAGTGTATTAGGTGTGTTGGGGACACAAGAGACTTCTTGTATCGTGATTGCAGGGTTGCTTGAGAGGGATATCTTTGACCTCTTCCTCCGAGTTCGATAAACCTTGGGTGATCCACTTAAGGGAAAACTTGTTGCTTTGTTCTACAAACCTCGCTCTTGGAGGCCCACTGTCTACGGGAAAGAAGTGTGCTAACGGAGGGAGTAAGCACTCTTGCTATCAAAAGTACCAAACGATGCATACCAAAATGATTTTTAGAGCAATACTAGTTCAGATTATTTAATTTTACATTAGCAGGCCAAAATCGAACCCCGTAGTTGCATTTTCTGAAATTGATCCGTAGTACTGGGCAGAACCCTAGTTTAACTTATTTAATACTAATAGATTCGTAGGTCGATTTTTTACGTTTTTATTATTATTACTAGGCAGCACATGTGTTTGCCCGTCCAGTGAAACTCTTTCATTTCATTTTTATTTTCCGCAAGGTCGGGAATCGGAGGAAGAGGGATCACACGGGATCACACGGGAGGAGACGAAGGGAGAGCAGTCACGGGGCCCCACTTATTTATGGTGTCTATATTTTTTCGGGTGATTTGACTGTTGTGCAGGGTTGTCAGTGCGCAGGGGGTGCGAGCGAGCGAGGCCGAGAATGAGAGAGATGTTTTTTGTTAGAGGGACAACCGAACGATCGTGAAGGACCCAGATTTCCAATACGCATCAGAGAGCAGTTTACAGCATGACACAAAATAAATAGGAAATTATGTCTAAATCCCTAAGATTTACATGGTAGACCCAGGCTGAAAGCAAGAAATGCGATCGGGTCCTTAACAGCCACCGTCCGGATTGATCCTCGTCGCAGCCGGGACGAACCACTTGGCGCGACCAAATCGCCATGGCTAAAGAGCCTGCACACCATGGCCTCCGAGCTGAGCTAGAAACGCCCTGCCAAAACCGGCAGCCAACGAAGGTGGATAATTGAGAGAGAGAGAGAGAGTCTTGATGCATCTCTCTTGACAAAGAATATGGCTGGGAGTTTGCTTACCTAGCGTACGTGACTTGTGCTCACTGAAGTGTGGGACCTCACGCATGGGAACCACACGTAAGTGACAGACTTGTTGCTCTAATAACTCGGGTGATTATTATACTATGGATCCTTCTTAGTCACTCCAAAATGAAGCTTTTGAGAGGTTTTTGAAATTTCCATGTTTGAAACCAAAAACCACTTATCTTCATGCATGCTTGACTTCATAAGACAGAGTTTAGCTAGGGTTAGGGGGTAGATACAAGATTTTCCTGGTTTGAGTATGTCTAGACCTTGTTTATCAACTTAATTGAATGCTTACTATATGACATAAGAAGACTATGTTTTTTTCATTTTTTGATTTTTTTTTTAAAATTTTATGCCCATTTGAATCTTGGTCAAATCCTAGGTTTTTCATTCTCTTGATTTTTTTTAAATTTTTATGCCCATTTGAACCTTTTGGTCAAATCATAGGTTTGACCAAGATTTAAACAAGTTTAAAACATGAAAAAGAAAAGGGAACCTTGTATCCTTCTTAGTCACTCTACAATGAAGTTTTTGGGAGGGTTTTGAAATTTCCATGTTTGAAACCCAAAACCACTTCTCTTCATGGTAGACTTCATAAGACAGAATTTAGGGTTAGGGGTAGATACATGGTTTGTCTAGTTTGAATATGTCTAGACCCTTGTTTATCAAATTGGATGCTTACTACATGACATAAGAAGACTGTGTACTTTGGTTTTTCATTTTCTTTTTTTATTTTCGCCCATTTGAATCTTGGTCAAATCCTAGGTTAATTTGACCATGATTTAAACAAGTTTAAAACATGAATATGAAAAATTAAGCATCTATCATTCTTAAGTCACTCCAAAATGTAACTCTTGGGAGGGTTTTGAAATTTCCATGTTTGAAACCAAAACCACTTCTCTTCATGCTTGACTTTCATATATAAAATCGAGATTAGGGTTAGGGGTAGATACATGATTTGTCGGTTTGAATATGTCCAAACATTGTTTATCAACTTGAATGCTTACTATATGACATGAGAGGACTATATGCTTTTAAAATTCAAACATATGGTAAGCATTCTTATGTCATATAGTAAACATTCAAGTTGATAAACAAGGTTTGGACATATTCAAACCAGACAAATCTCATGTGTATCTACCACCTAACCCTAAACTCGGTCGATTTTATGAAAGTCTAGCATGAAGAGAAGTGGTTTTTGGTTTCAAACATGGAAATTTCAAAAACCTCCCAAGAGTTACATTTTGGAGTGACTTAAGAAGGATAGATGCTTAATTTTTCATATTCATGTTTTAAACTTGATTAAATCATGGTCAAACACCTAGGATTTGACCAAGATTCAAATGGGTAGAAAAAAAAAAATCAGAAAAATGAAAAACCAAAGTATATAGTCTTCTTATGTCATGTAGTAAGCATTCAAGTTGATAAACAAGGTCTAGACATATTCAAACCAGGCAAACCAGTATCTAAATTTTTATACCCATTTGAATCTTGGTCAAATCCTTGGTTTCACCAAGATTTGAATAAGTTTAAAACATGAATATGAAAATGTAAGCATGTATGCTTCTTAGTCACTCTAAAATGTTGCTCTTGGAGGGTTTTAGAGTGACTAAGAAGGATACAAGCTTCCATTTTCATTTTCATGTTTTAAACTTGTTTAAACATGGTCAAACCTAGGATTTGACCAAATGATTCAAATGGGCATAGAAATTCAGAAAAAATCAAAAGAATGAAAAACCAAAGGACATAGCATTCTTATGTCATATATATATAGTAGCATTCAAGTTGATAAACAAGGTCTAGACATATTCAAACCAGAAAATCATGTATATATATCTACCCCTAACCCTAAACTCTGTCTTATGAAGTCAACCATGCATGAAGAGAAGTGGTTTTTGGTTTCAAACATGGAAATTTCAAAAACCCTCCCAAGAGCTACATTAATTTTGGAGTGACTAAGAAGGATAGATGCTTAATTTTTCATATTCATGATTTAAACTTGTTTAAACCATGGTCAAACCTAGGATTTGACAAGATTCAAATGGGCATAATTTTTTAAAAAAATCAAAGAAATGAAAAACCAAGGCAGATAGTCTTCTTATGTCATTTTATGAGGTTTTTGAAATTTCCATGTTTGAAACCCAAAACCATCTCTTCATGTTTGAAACCCAAAACCACTTCTCTTCATGCTTGATTAAATCCTAGGTTTGACATAAGAAGACTGTGTGCTTTGGTTTTTTCATTTTTCTTTTTTTGAATTTTCTGCCCATTTGAATCTTGGTCAAATCCTAGGTTTGACCAAGAGGTAAACAAGTTTAAAACATGAATATGAAAAAGTAAGCATGTATCCTTTTTAGTCACTCCAAAATGAAGCACTTGGGAGGTTTTTAAAATTTCTATGTTTGAAACCAAAAACCACTTCTCTTCATGCTTGACTTCACAAGACAAAGTTTAGGGTTAGGGGTAGATACATGATTTTTCTGGTTCAAATATGTCTAGATCTTGTTTATCAACTTAAATGCTTACTGTATGACATAATTAAGAAGGCTACGTGCTTTTTTATGCCCATTTTAATTTTAGTCAAATCTTAGGTTTGACCAAGATTGAAACAAGTTAAAACATGAATATGAAAAAGTAAGCATGTATCGATCCTTCTTAGTCACTACAAAATGAAGCTCGTGGGAGTATTTTCCTCCCACACGTGAGCTTGGTACCACTACACAAGAACCATGCATATGTTAAAACTTTTGAATCATGTGTTTTTTCTTCTCTTGATTACTGCCCAAAGGAGAAAAATTATATTAAATGGGTGTTTTCTATGAAGTGCCTACCGCATGAAGTGTACACACTACCACCAATCCAATTTTCATAGGTCTGCATAAGAGACATGGTAGCTACGTACGATGGCAATTTCCAACGATCCATGGATTATCTTTGTGTGCAACCATATACTGAATTATTTCTGGGCTAAAAGTTTTATTTCAAATGTAATTGGAAGGAAGGGTACATGAATTAGAATTAAAAAACAAGGTAAATACATGACATGCCCCCAAGATGTGGAAGCCTAAAACAATGGCCAAACATGTGCGGTGCATCCAAGTATAACACATAGCATGCACCGATAGTTTGACCTAAATTTGAAATCAAGCCGAAGGTGGTTCGAAAAAATCGTAAAATGGCAAAACAAAGCATGAAGTTACAAATTTGTGATGTACTATATGTCCATTAGGATATTACAAGGCTGACAAGTATACCTATGTTGTAAAATTGAGCAACATAATACACAATATATATATATATATTACCCAAAATATACGATTAAAAAGTTAAAATGGACATCTAGTTTGTAATGATATAATTTTTGTACCATAAAATTCATATTATGTTGTAATCAAATTAATGATATAGGGATGCACGCTGGCATTATAATCCCTAACGGAGGGAGTAAGCACTTCAGTTATGAAAAGTACCGAACAATGCATGCGAAAATGATTTTTATTGGAATACTAGTTCAACTTATTTTGTTATAAAGGGGAGCGTCGTGAGATTGATCGACCTAAATTTGTAAACAAGCCAAAGTTATTGTGGGGCTCGATATAAAAAGGTCGAAAGAAATGATGGAGTCATATAATTCGTGGTTTACATACTTCCACTATGAACAATACTAACATAATTTACTTGAAACTTGTTGGCCATGCCATTCTGCTACCCCCCCACAAAAAAAATTCAAATATGAATCCTTGTGGCACGACCATGTTGGGGTTCACTTCTGGGCTTCTGGCTATCTACCCAGCCGAGCATGCGGGCTATATTACCTTGTACGAATCCTCGTTTTAAACCAAGAAGTGAACAAACTCCCCCCCGCCACACACACACTCTCTCTCTCTCTCTCTCTCTCTCCACTAACCGGCTTTAGATATCGCATCATTTGTCTCTCAGACTCCATTGATTTGCCCCAAGTTCAACAAGGTCGCTCCCTTTTCCTCTGAGAGTCCATTGATTTTTATTTCCTGGTGTCACTTGTGCTAAACTGTCATTCCTTGTACTCCCTCCGATTCATATTACTTGATGGTAATATAGATGTATCTAGACACATTTTAGTTGTAGATACATCCATTTTACCATCAATTAATATTTATCGGAGTTGCAGCGTGGTATGAGGACTGCCGCCTGCCACCGTCGGCGAGGTTCCAAGTAAACGATGCCAGAAGAAGAGTAGCGCGGCTCCGGATTCAACCACGAGGCGGCGATGGACGGCACCATGGAAATAAACGCTACGAATTTGGAGGCCATCGCGTACAACATCGCTGGAACGGCGCAGGTCATGTGCTCCCACGACGGCTGCGGGGTCAACGTCAGCTACCACGAGTCCCTAATCCACCAGATCGCGTGTCCCACGGCCGATGCAACTGCATGGAGCAGGGCTGCGAATTCGCCACCCCACCGTCAGCGCTCCTCGTTCACCTCGCAGAGGCCCACTCGATTCAAGTGCACAGGTTAGAGTATGGCAAATCCATAGAGTTCCGGGTGACCATCACGCACCCGTGCTCGCCGTGCAGGCGGCTCGTCGTCGAAGGGGATGACGGCTCCGTGTTCGTCCTGTACATCGACGCGCTCGGCCCGGCCATTGTCTTGTCTTTGGTATGCGTCAGGTCGGCCACATCCGTGTGGCCGCTCTACAGGGTGAAGATCTGGGCGCACGGCCCGCCGCCATCCTCGAAATCGGACTGCAGGCGGGATGTCGTGAAGATGTCTGCCGATGCTTCTGGCAGCGCGTCGCCGGGCGCTGTCGTGTTTGAGGAGCTCACGTCGTTCCTCGTTGTGCCGGGGCCATACCTCGTTGGTGCTGGATCGTCCAAGGAGCTGCGTTTCTACATTCGCATATGCAAGCAGATGTAGCTACTGCTACTTTGCGTAGTTGAAAAAACTGTCAATTTGTAAAGTACTAGAGTGTTCGTACGGCTGCTATTTTTTTATGGGGTCTTTGTTTCATATTTGTGCTGAACTATTTGTAGTACTCCCTCCTCCTAGAGTGTAAGTCACATTCTCGTTTTCAGGTTGTTCCATATATGAGGCAAATAAGGCACAATTTTGCATTAATTGGAGTTAATTAGTGCATGCATGAAGCCAACATCTTCTTCTCCTCCACATGCAACCATGCAGGAGACTCACTCCACCATGCATGCAATAATTATGGGGCTGTTTTTATTGGCTGTTGCAGTTACGAAACATCACAGTTCGGCCTAATTAGTCACAATTTCTGCCCCAATCATGTTACGCCTTGGGCCAAGATATTAGAGGATTGTGACTTACACTCTAGGACGGAGGGAGTAGTACTTATACTTAATAATAATGCAGCGTGGAAGTGAATACTCTTTTTTTTGTGAATCGGAAGTGAATACTCCAACTACTATATGTAATTGTAACCCCTCCATCTGATTTACTCCCTCCGTCTCGATTTATAGGGCTTGGTTTATTTTGCAGCAGGACCAAGGCATTGTTTCATTGGATGACGAAAACTCTCCGGAGCGCTGCCTCCTCCGGATGACAATAAAACATGATGTACAATGGGTTCTTTTTTAGTCTTATCTTTGGTAACGAGACATCCTAAATTTGTGGTGAGAGAGATTATGCTAAGAGATCATCTCTTAGCTAAGAGAAGGCAAAGTCTTTTTTCATCTTTCTCTTTCTTCCACATCAGCGTTTATCCTACGTGGCACTGCTAAAATATCACCATTGTACATGCCCTAATACTCCACTAATGGTGTACAAAGCGTGCATGCAGCCGATCACATGCCCCCATGCAAACTTGTTTGGTTTCACACTCCACCAGCATGCACAAGGCTGTTCCCAGAGAATAGAAAAAGGAGAAAAGGGAAGGTGGAGACTAATTCGAGAAGGTTACTAGTACTTCTAATTTAAATGCATGCAGGCCTTAGATGAGAGGTAATATGGGACAAATATTTTTTCAGATTAGGCCCTGTGAACCGAGACAGAGGGGTATAAAACTATCTGCACTTCCAGATAATTTCTCCTGTTTTTTAGATGTCCTTTCACTTACTATAAAAAACAAAGAAGCACTATAAGGGCGAGAAATGCACTTTGGCTCATAGGAGCATATGCTCCCATTATGTGAATCCACATTTCAAAGTGTCAAAAAATTCTAAATTAAATTTTTGCATGTACATCTATACATTTTATGTTGGTACACAAGTTTTCAAAAAAAAATAAAAACAATTGTGGCTCCTATAAAAAAGACAAGTTTAGATGCTATAACACGACTACGTACATGATATTTTTTTGTCTTTTTTGTACACGCCATATAAAATGTTGTTTCTCCACGAAAATTTGTGCACTAACATAGAATGTCACGATGTACACCAAAAAATTTATATCAGAATTTTTTAACATTTTTAAAATTGATTTTTTATTATTTTATATAATGAGAGCATTTGCTCCTATGAGCCAAATTGCCACCTCCTATAAGGGCTGCTTTGAATCAAAGGAATGTGGAGAGTGTAGAAATAGGAAAGGTGTAGGATTGAAATTTTCCCATAGGAATCAAATCTAACATAATTCCTATGTCAATCCTATGAATCAAAGAAGCCCTAAGTGGTTACCGGTGCTTAATGCACAGTTCCAAAGAGTTCATCCCGCAGTCCAAATAACTAATAATCAGATGATGTCAATTTTTGTGTATGTAGTTGTGCCTATTACCATCACAAATATAGTCTCAAATAGTATGATGGCGGAGATACACATTTTTTAACTACCATGATTTTCGGTAAATGCTTAGTCAATTTTGACATAATTTGACTTTCTAAAAATAATACGGAGTATAAGCCTTAAGCTTTGAGATGGAGGTACTATATTGGGTTTTCCTCGTCTTAAGAAAAATCCCTTCCCATCCCCTTAAATAGAGTACTCCAGCCTCGAGGCTAGGAGATAAGAGAGGCCATCGATAGGCCATACTCCTCGCGCGCTCGCAATGCTGGAAACTGTCACCGTTACCCTGAAGATGAACTCCACCGTGCTTCACTGCATTTTCTGCTCCCAGCCCCTCAAGCCCCCCGTCTTCAAGGTCGATCCCTTTCCCTCCCACACTCCATTGATGTTTCTTTTGTGGGTTCACTACTGCAAAAATGGCAATCCACGAACTTTGATTTGTGCAGTGCAAGGGTAATCATTTGGCCTGCGGCCGCTGCCTCAGCGAGCTTCCCGGGAACCGGTGCCATAGGTGCGTGGAACCCCGCGGCGGATTCGAGCACGACCCGGCAATGGACGCCGTCGTATCAGCGGCGACGGTTGAGTGCCCCCACAGCAGCTGCGGGAGCTTGGGGACCTACCACCAGGTCCACGACCACAAGATTGCATGCCCGCACGCCCCTTGCGCTTGCACGGAGCCCGGCTGCAACTTCGCCGCCCCGCCCAGCGCTCGTCGCCCACTTTGCAGCGGCCCACTCGATCCAAGTGCACAAGCTCCCGCCGTACAACACGACCAAAGTGTTCCAGGTGCCGGTGCCGGGTTCGCCGTGCCTGCGGATCATCGCCGAAGGGGAGGACGGCGCCGTGTTCGTCCTGATCATCGGCGTGCTCGGTTCGACTTCGACCACCATCGTGTCTACCGTGTGCGTTAGGGCGGCCGCGTGCGTGTGGCCTCTGTACACGGCAAAGATGTGGGCGAATGGGCTGGCGTCGTGCTCGTTGGCGCACGCGAGGAGCAGGGCGGACACCGTGAGTGTGTCTTTGGAGGCGTCGAGCTGCGCCTTGCCGGGCGACGTCGCGTTTGATGAACTCACGTCGTTCCTCTCGGTGCCGCCGCTGTACCTGGTGCTTGGTGGACCTTCCAAGCTGCTGCGTTTCTACATTCGCATCGAGAAGGAGAACAATTAATCCTCAAAATAAGTACCCCTACTCCATATGATGATACGTACTAGTATAGTGCTAATGCGGATGTAACCTCTAGTAAAGTACTAGTACTAACACTGTCTGAGTTGTACTATTATTTCAGTTTCGCTTCTATTGTTGGGTAACATCATCAGGAACATAACTTGAACTTATTGGTTTCAAATCTGTGACAACAAAAGAAAAAGAACAAGAAAGGGAGTACTCCGTAACTGTTTTTCATCCTGCTAATGCAACCTTGAGGTGACAGGGACAACTTTGTACAAAGCATCATGCTCATATAAATATACGTACAAAATCATCAGCAGTACCTCGATAGGTGCCATGTCCATTGATAGACTGGGTCACTGGGAGATGGATATTACTACTGGATAGCTGTCCTGACGTGATAGGATGCCTACATGCACCCTACTCGGCAGGTGACGATACCTTCCCAACGAAGGTATCCAGTCCCATCCATTGATTATTTTATTATGGACGGAGAGCATTCTAGAAGAGATGTCATGTCTTGGGGCAGAGGTTCGGCTTAATCATGGTTTAGATATGGCCACGACTTTTGTCATTTAAGGCACCACCTATGGGAACCACAAGATTACTGAAACAACAACTGGACATCTAGCCTTCTCAAAAATCCACAAATAAGTGTACATCTAGACTTCTTGGTATATTTTTTTTACGTTTATGCCCTTAGTGCATGCCTTGATCTCAGCTCTCATTAATCATTTTTGGTTTCTCAATGTTGTTTTATTAGTTACTAGCATGCACAACATTTATTAGCGCCTAAATCAAAGCATTTTCTTGATTAATGAGAAGATTTATTGAAAGAATGAGGGATTTTTTACAAAAAGTTTAAGGTCTCTTGAAAACCGCGCGTGTCCACTTATTTGTGGACGGAGGGAGTACATTACTTGACGCTAATGTAGATGTATCTAGACATATTGTAGCATCAAGTAATGTGGATCGGAGGGAGTAATACAATACAGTATACTCAGTATAAGGTTAACTTTGGCACACGCTGGGACGCACATATTTGTTAGAAGTACACACATGCAAGACAGAGCATAGAGTAAAATAATTACTATTTACTTATGGGCAACCAAAATCTTGTACGTGTCCACTATATATATGGGGATGGACTACACTTATTGCTTGTGGATGAGGATAGCTATTGTGGACAACACAGTGCATGCTGTTAGAGTGAAACGACACACTTATTATGGATCGTAGGGAGTATGCAAGATAAAAAAAAGATCTACCATACATATTATTATTATATACTTTTTTTGCGAATCTTATTTTATACTTATCAGTTATGTACTCACGACACTGGGAGCATACACACACGATCGTACATACTACAGTAGTACTGTACTACTTTTAACACTACTTGCAAGATAAAATATAGCTGGATGTACAAAACTACTTATCACTGGGTGCATACACACACGATCGTATACATACTAGTACTGTACTACTTTTAACACTAGGCTATCCTTTTCAGTGGTCTTCCTCTTCAGCTTCCACAGCCTGTACCATGCTGCTCTTCTTCTTCTTCTTCTTCTTCTTCTTCTTCTTCTTCTTCTTACTCCCGCTGTCCTGGAATTCCGCCAATTTTTGTTGACCCTTCTCAAAGTTCACTATTTGCCTGCATACCTCATATGTCACGTATGCGTCGATGCTTGCATACATGATATGCTTCATGGACAAGGGCACCTGCTTCCACAACTTGTGTTCCTCATGCGTAAGTTTTTTCATGATAGATTTGTACTGGCTGTCTATAATGGCCGCAGCATAGTCAGCCAACGAATCCTTATTGTTACTAGTGGAATCGGCAGGCTTCCACCTTTTCTGGATGTCCACGAAGTTCGCCACTGAGAGGTTGCAACGCCCAAGCCTGGTAATGTCATTGCCGATGTCAACACCTGCAAATGTTACGTCAGGCCTGCCAAGAAAGTCAGCGAGTTTGGGGCATGGCTGGTCGGCCGAGGAAATCTGGTACAGGAGGCAGTCCGTGCCCATGCACAACTGTATGAGGGCAGCCCTCTGTTCAGGCCCATAGGTGTACTCTACGTCTAGGCCAACAATTTTGTACGAGCCTTCTTTCTCCAAGATCGACTCGATTTTGTTGATGTGTTCCTCCACCTTAGACCCCATATTGGTATAGTTCGCCGTAATGGTGGTTCTTCCATGAGCGAGGAAAGTGTGTCCTTGGTAGAACGCTTCCATGGAGGGTAGCGAGAGGGGCACATCCGAGAGTGTCAGGGAGAAGATGAAATGAGGAAGACGGATGTTAACCACCACGCCAGGGCCTAGAAACCGCTAGATGCATGCATTTGGACGGTTTTGAAGATGACGGGCCATAGGGCACGAATGCAGTTTCCCTATTAAAATAATAATAACCGCCCACGTACTTAATTAATTGGATGCTTATTTGTTTCTCGAGAGGAGCCTAGTTTTTTTTCTACGAAACTCTGAAGATCTATTAAAAATCATCAGCATTAGTACAAAGAGATTAAAAAGTAATATTACCTTCGTATAAAAGGAGGTGTCTTAGTTTTGTCTAATACGGATGTATATAGACATATCTTAGTTGTAGAAATTACAAATATGTCTTCCTTGCACCACTTAGCTACCACTACAAACACTAACGCAAGGTAGATCAGCATCATGCAATGTAGACATTACAGTATTGTTGTACTACTGTACTTGTCTTCCCTGGTCTATGATTCAATATCTAATATACTGTACTGCTTATACACCAGGGAGATTCAAAATACGAGTTGAGCGCCAAAACTCCCGCCTCCATACACATATTTCGAATTCCCATTCGACCCCTATTACCAATGACGCAATGGCAGACAAGTGAAGCCGGCGTGGGTTGGGGTCTCGTTCGTAATTTACACATCCCCTCTGATATATATAGTCTACCGCCTTCCTTTCGTCTTCCCATTTCCACCAAAAATCTGTCGCAATACTCCAGGCCCATCATCTCTCACCTGCCGGACCACCGCACCGGAATATCCTAGCCGTACTTAGCCGGCATACCACCTCACCTACCTTAGGTTACCGACTCCCTCGTCCGCAGCACCAGATTCGCTCCACCAACGCCGCCGTGTAATGCATCGGATCTGCTTCACCTTCGTCCGCGATGCCGATCCGCTTCACCAACGCCGTCGTGCCTGCACTATCTGAGTTCACCGACTCCCTCGTCGCCGTACCTGATCCGCTTCACAACGACGCCGTGTGCTGCACCAGATCTGCTTCATCGACTCCTCGTTTCAGATTTGCTTCCCGAAACCATCATCGACCCCCAGATCTGCTTCCTCGACGCCGACGCCCACCGCAACCGCAGCACCCCCGCCGTCATCGACGTGACCCGCAAGGATGCCGAGTATGACTACACGAAGCCGCGTCGAGGTAACCAGACCCCCTCCCCCCTACACGTTTTGGTATGTTACCATAGAAGGTTCAAGCATGTCTTGGTCAACTAGAATGTGTCTATATACATCTGAATCTAGTCATAACTGAGATTTATATTAGCATGTAAGTATCTAGAATTGGTTTACTGTCATGCAATCCAATCTAGTTAAACCCGTGTCAATCTATATCTATACCTAATAATATATAATAATAAAGAAACTAAGGCAAAATTTTCGTCCAACTTCAAACTACCCATAAATTTCCGAAAATTACACCTATGCCCCCCGCGAGTTAATACTGATTCGTCCGTCTAAAAAAGCATCGACAGAGAAGTCCCATAGATCTAGCTCCGCAATACTCTCAATGCGCGTGGCAGATGGCAGAAACCTGCGCATTTGCCCATGCCACTCCTCGAGCTCTCTGTCTTGATGTGCTTCACACACCTTGATGTGCTTCACACACAGGGCTTATAATACTAGGAAGCTTGTACATGACCCTTTAGATTGTTGCCATGTGCCAGAATCCAAACCCTATACCATACTTCTAGAATACTCTACAAACTCTAGATATTTCATACTACTCGTAAATATCTTACTCTAGAACATTCCCCATTCTACAATTCTCTCTACATACCTTGGATACTTCATGACTAAGCTAGCTCCTTTACTAGCCAACCACATTGATAAGATTACTACTAACAATCTCCCCCATAATCTTGTCATATAAACTATCTTTACTACGTATTAAATTTAAAACAGGTTGCGGTGGTTGGTGATGGTACGTCAAACATGTATACAACTCACCCGAACATAAAAAGTAAGGTCAGCGTGACCGGCTCCATGAGGAGTTCTTATCAGGATTAGTTAGGTCACGACCAAAATCCAATCCGTAGCACTAGGTAGCAAAATCAGCATCCCTTTCCTAATTCTAATCGGTAAAACAAGCATAGATCGGTTCAGCCACACATCTTTTTCGTTCGCTCCCATTTTTATTCTCTAAGGAACCCTCTCCTTAACGAGCGTAGATTGATGGAGATGGCTTTTGTACCGGTCAATCTTTATATCGGCAGGTGATCTATCCTTTCTCCTCTGCCGTGGTTCATCAACGCGTGTTCGACAATCCCGGTTAGATCGACACGATCGGCAAAAAAGAAAAAAGCCAAAATAAACCCATTGATTAGGCTCCTCTTGCCGTGCGACTTTAAATTTTCTAACTTTTCTTTCATTCGCAAACATACAGTGACAACCTATATGACTCTAGGTTTCTTTTCCTAATTTTTGCACGTGCATGCATTTTCCCTTTAAAATTCGTAGGACATACAAATCTCAACACTTATGCAACTAAAAATCCTTTAAAAACAAAACTTTCATACCCTGCAGCTTTTAAGAGGTTAGTGACAAGAATCAACCACATGTTTAGGAGCGCAGTGACATTCTCGCTAAAAAACCATGTTTCACGCGTGGGTGTTTCATTAATAAAGAGAAATATCTGATTAGTAAAGAGAAATATCTGTTCAGTTGGGGCCACGTTTCGACGTGTGTTCTCGACGAATCAGTTTCTCAGACAAAGTATCTCGAAGGTGTTCATAGAGGTAGCATGTGCATTTGTGCGTTCATAGAAGCGAGTGTATGTACTTAGTGAGCATTTATATTGTACCGTGTTTTGTAAAAAAAGATGGTGTAAAAGGGCACCTTTTACGATATACTCCCTCCGTCCCAAAATGTAAGGCGTCTAAGGATTGGTCAAAAGTCAAACCTTACAAACTTTGACCAAATATTTTAAAAAATATTTACATCTACAATATCAAATTGACATATTAAGAAAATATACTTTAGGGTGAATCTATTGATAATGATTTAGTATTGTAAATATTTATATTTTTGTGTATAAACTTGGTCAAATTTTAAAAACATTGACTTTTAACTAATCCTTAGACGCCTTATTTTTGGCACGGACGGAGTATCATTCAATAAATACTATGAATTATTTGATCATTTGTTCAAACATGTCAATTAGATCGGTCGATTGATCAACTCGGATCGGTCGATCGAGCATCAGAGTTGTCTCTGTGGTGACAAAAAATAATGCACATTGTATAAGACTGACGTACCACATATTTTAAAGATAAATGAGGACCATGTGGCCACAACGACTCACGTCAAGCAACGATGCCGCACCCTGCTTGTTAGCCTCACACCGACTTCATATTAGATATCGTGTAGTACATGTCAAGTACCAAATCACTGAGAACCAACCTGTGGTTGGATGGTTAGGAGGGCAGTGGCACCCCCAGATTTGACGCTTTGGTGTCTCAAAAATGGAGGAATATTCTTGTGTGGGATGCGGCGTTCCCGATGACATTGTGGTGCTAGTGGTGACTTCGTCAATCTCAATACCCGTCGGATCAGTTTCTTGGATGCAGTTTCCTGGATGTGCTCGAAGGGGTAGAGTGTGTGTGCGTGAGTGATGAGTGTATGCATGTACATGTGAGCATCTATGATTGTACTGTGTGTTGCAAAAAATAGTATTAATTTTTATCTTGTTCATACTAAGACTAGCAAAGCGTTCCCTGCTCTATAAACTCTCAAGAAACACACCTATAATATCTGTCTAGTTCGTCCTAATGTTAGAACTGTAATTGCATGCTATGTAATTCATCTATTTTTGTTAGGAAACCTACATGTTTGTTTGCTTTTCTTATGCTCAGGTGACAGGTTGTGTGCTGGGACCATAGCCGCTGTCTGTTTTGTTCGTTGCAAAATGTTGTTTTATATTCCACCATTCTGTGCTCTTCTGTGTTCACAAGGTTTTACATTATAATTTCCATTTGTTTTGTTGTAAACAATGATGGTAAATGCCAATTACTATTTCCTTTCTGCTATCCTTTTGCCATCCTGTAGTACATGTGTGAACTCATTGCTCTGGTACATTTAAATTCTTCATTGTTTTTGTTCTTCAAGAGCTGCAACCCTAACTCTTTGCTATAATTTCATGTTGCACTATCACATGGAACACAGCAAATCGTGGAGTGAATCACCCCTATAATCCAGTAAGTACCTTTCATTTTTGTATTGATATGCTTATCGTGCTGGAACCAGTTTGTGTTTAACACATTTACTCTCCATATAGATAGGATAACTGGTTTGAAATAAATCATGCTATTTATATGACTGCACGTCTTCGTTCATTTTCCTGCTAGCTTCTCAAACTTGTTCTATTGCCTGTTTAATCTTTTTTTGTTTGATCATGATTAAACCAATTTAATTGTTCTGCTTAACTTAAATGATCTGGCATTTTATTCCAGCCACATAATGTTTGATTGCTCATGCACTTCCTCATACCGTTATGTCTTCTGGATTTCATCCATACATAATAAGAATGTTTTGCTTGGTGAATATGAGTCAGATGATGATTCAATTGGTTATTAGTCCTTGATTCATTGAGTTGACTGATGATTAAAACATATAAACCTTGCCACTTTCTGGCATGCTTGTTGTGGGATATAATGAGCATATTTGTTTTTTGTAAGATTTTTTCTGATTTCACTGTTGATTAATCCAATGCCACCTTCTGTAGTAGGAAATCCACCTTCAGTGGGTATCATAAATAAGATATGTTGTTTCTTTTTGGCTGACCCATCTTTTATTTTTAGGCACAAAATGGTTCATTTGTTTGTTTCTCCTTCCCTTATATTGGGCTCATGGGTTAAACATTGAAATAATATGTCAGTTTATATGAATCCCAGAATGGTTGTTGTCTAATCTGTCTTAATTGGTCCTGCTCGTTTATATTTGGCACCAAATGGATATATTTCTCGTTTATCTGAGGCATTCCCATGGCTGGCCGATGATTAAAATAATGAAATTTAGGGGGTTGGAGATTCTCCAACTGCACAATGTCTGGCTAGTTTTGTCCACATGACCACTTTTGTGGAACTTAAGGGATCTGAAGCACCCCTTCCAAGTGTCAATTTTAATTGACAGACTTCTGTTATGCAGTTTCCTGGCTTATTTTATTAGGCACAGACTGTCTAGTTACTTGATTTATTTTGTTCATATTTGCCATCCAGTTGCTCTGCCTGTTGCAATGGGGTTGATAGCTTGCTTTGTTATATTATGCCTTATGCTTTGTGAAAATCTGCCATCTGTTTTGATGCTTTGCAAAAATCTGTGACAACTAATATGGTTGTTTTCTCAAATTGTATGGTTCTGTAACTTGCACTGTCTTGTTTTCAGCCCCTGAATAGAGCAAGGAAGGCAGATGGCAGGGCATGTACATCAAGTGTCCAGGTCTTTCCACAGCACAGCCGTGACAATGCCAATTCATCTGATTGTCAGATGATATCTACTGTCCCAGCCATTCCAGCGCAAACAATCGCTGCCTTTGCACACGAATCAATTGATATAATTCAGCAGCAAAGAGATGAAAGAGATTCAAAAATCAACATAACAGTCAATGAGATACATGAAATGAAAAATAGGCAAGCTTGGATTGAGCAGATCCTTAATAATCTACTCTGCAGATCTAATGGAAAGCCAGCTGTTACTTGCACTCCGATGAATTCTACCTAAAAGAAATGCAGTTTTGCCGATGATGCCATTTGTATGGCTTGTATCATTTGAGTTATTTCGACTTGTTGTGGTATTTGAGAATTTTTCCTGTTATTGTAACACTTGAGCTTTTTTCCTGTTATTGCTATAGTTTGCAATAATTGTAACAAATTTTCAATGTAATGATTATTTGATCTTGAGCTTTTTTCCTGTTATTGCTATAGTTTGCAATCATTGTAACAAATTTTCAATGTAATGATTATTTTATCTTGCACTCGGCCTTAAACAGAACTACTAGTATGGTCTCACAATTTTTTATCATTATACTATGCAAGATTTAGCGGGTGCGCTCCAAACGGCGCCGGCCATTTGTCGAGCCCAATAGAATCGCCGTCATCCCATGTCGGCCCCTTCGACAAGGGTGCGAATCGGGCACCCAGGTTGCCTCGCGGAACGACGGTTTTCTCTGGTGGGGGCGCCTTGTCCGCGAGAGGACGCGACGGTTCGCATCGGCCGCGACGCGGAAAGGTTGGTCGTCGGCGTTTAAGGTCATGTAAGAGGTATTTATATGTGATTTTGGTGATGTGGAGGAAAAAGAATGAGGAGAGAGAAGGACTATGTGGTGCCGATTCAAAGAAACCGGATCAAGCAGTACAAGTGGGACCCAGCAGAAATATGACATGCATATTTTACTTACTCCATTGCTGTGTGAACAGGGTATCCTAAAGCAAGTGGCCCACTTCACCAAGCCATGCACATTAAATTATCAATTTCCATCACAGATGAGTCGAACCAAATTGTTGGTTCGCTTTTCCTGTCAGAACCTATGCATCGATGCTCTGTTATGCGCGGAACCGATTCAATGGACGTTTTGGTTCGCTTTTGATACACATAGTGCATGGTCTAAAGTTACAGACAGTCTGTAGGCTTCTTACAGACAGCTTACAGACACCATTTTTGTTGTTGTATGAAGGGTGTCTATAACTTATACTCATATATAGCTATGACTAAAAATAGATAACTTATAGATAGACTATTGTATACACTGTCTATAGCATTGTCTATAGATGACATGGAGTAGTATTACAGACAACATCCGTCTAAATCAATGTACATGCCCTAATGGCCTCCCGCGCGGAAACCGAGGCAGCGACTGGCCACGAGGGCAGCGACTGGCCATGCGGCGTCCAGTCGCCTTAAATGTGGGCAGTTGCTACCGCTAGATAGGACGTACGCCGTCCACCACCGCCGCTCCATTCTCTACTCTCCACATCAAGATGCCCGCCGTCTGAAGACCACCTACTCGATGCTTGGCCTCAACGGCCGCGCGCTGCCTCCACCACGACCGAAGCTGCAGCCGGAGCCGGAGCCGCAGGCCGACGACGAGCACAGCTATGATGAGGACGAGGCCCCACGGTTCGAGTGGCACGATGTCTACGTAGCGAAGCGGAGCAGAGGTGGCGGAGGAAATGAGGTTCGAGCCTCATGCAATTTAATACTAACATGGTAGTGATTTAATGTCGCCAAATAATTCAATATGAGATTTTATAGACCATGGTCACTACCTCATGTTGAATTACTTGAGAACAAGATTTAAATGAGAGGAATACCTCTCATATGATTTAACACATAGTTGTAACTAAGTTAAAAACTACCATTAAGGTGATTTAATATCATCAACAATTCATATGAGACATATATGACCAGAGTCTCTACCTCATTTTGAATTGTTCATGACAAGATTTAAGTGAGAGAAAAACTCCCATATGATTTATTAATAGTTTTGGACAATATCTTTGACTAGAACTAGCCATATAGTCCTTTAATTAATCTAGGCCATGATCATTCAAAGTAAGCATGGTATATTTTTGCATAAACAATTATTACAAGTGTAATGTGATTTATAGGAGTTGGAATTAACTTAAAATCATTTGTGGTTGATTTTTAATAATTATTATAAGGCAGAAAAGTCCCTGTCTTGTTATTTTCATCACATTAATTCTATGCAAGCAACCAAGGTGGGACCAGTGGGGTTGGATAGATAATTTCATAAGCTTTCCATCAATATAAAAATTGTTGAATTTGGTGCAGTAGATTTGATTCTATTAAAATTTGAAAAAGCATCTGTGAGCTATTTGAATTAAAACTGAATTTGAGATTTGAATCTAAACGGGGCGGGAAACGAAGTGGGCCGATTTGTTTGCAGGAAGGCCAGCCCACGTTTGGGCCCAGCTGACAGAAGGGGCTGCGCGTCGTGATTGTTTTCCTTAGCGGTCGCGCGTCGACCGTTGGATTAGAGCACGATCGGACGACTGGGGATCCTCGTCACCGTCGGGGGAGAAGGGGCTGCTGCTCCGGCGAGGTAGGGGGTCGGCGGCGCGAGGTTCCGCGGGGCTGCTGGGTGCGAGGCGACGTTGTCGACGGTGTAGAGGCTCCTGGTAGCAGTGGCGAGGCTCGGGGCGGCGTGGATCGGCGACGATGATCTGCGGGCTCCGGCAGAGGTGATCTTGCGATTCCGGCGGTGGAGGCAGTTATTGGACGAGCTACGGTGGTGAGGAGGATTAGTGAGGAGAGGGGAGTCGAATAGTGTGAAGGGAGCGTGCTGGGAGTGGCTCTATTTATAGTGTCGAGGTGTGCCGTGGGGTGCTGGGAAGGGTCGACAATGGCGCGGCGCCTCCGGCGAGGGAAGAGGGTCAGGGAGGTGTGCGCTAGATAGGTGTGGTCGAGGCGGTGCTAGGAGGCTAGACGGCGAGGTGGGGGACGGCCAGGAGTGCGGCGCGGCGAGCTGGCGGCACTGGCGCGGAGAACGGCGACGATGTCGACGGCGGCAGGCGGCGCGAGGACACGGGTCCGTGTCTGGCGGGTTCCTGGCGAGGTGGCGGAGCTCAACTTGTAGCCAGGGTGTCCAGGGGAGGCGTCGAGTGCTGGGGCGGCGTGTGCTCTGCGCTCGTCCACGGGCGCGTGCACGACGTCCTCGGCATGGCCCTGGGCGTCCTGGGCGCGACGCGTGCCGTCACTTTGGGCTTCTCCTCCGGAAATGGCGGGCACAGGTGTGTTGAGGGTAGCCAGGGGGAGTAGAGGGACAAGGTTGGTCGAGCTAGGGAGGGGAGGATCTAGGGTTGGCATGTCCAAGGGTGACATTGCCGGCATGGCCTTGCCATGGCTATGTGTGGCCTCCATCTAGGGTTTCTGTGCTGCTGTGAGGAAGAGAGGGGACAAGGGGACAGGGTAGAGTAGTTAGGGGCATTAGGGTTGGGGGTAGAGTCACTATTTGACAGTGTCAAATAGTACCATAATTAGGAAATTGCAACTTTGTCCAAATTTAAATGAGTTCAAATGGTTGACTAAATTGGAATGTGTGTGTTTAGTTAAGTTACAAATGTCCAGAGAAGATGAGGTGTGGTGGTGGAAATTCTAAATTCAAAGTATTGCAAAATTTGCTAAGTGTGAGATTGTTGAGTATGATAAAATGTTCCAACTTTGGATGAGCATAGTTTTTGATCCAAGATGAATTTGACCTGGTGATCTTTACCAAAGTTGTTCTCCTTCATGTGCTCTTGGATGCATGTAAAGAATTAGGACAATTTAGTTTGAAAAACTTGAAATAGAGAGGCTCAAAGTAGTGACCAGAATATAAATGGCAGATTTGACTATTATTGTATGTGAGCCAGTTTTGAGTTTGAATTTGATTTGATTTGTGTTTCTTTGATTCCAAAAGTTGTAATAAGTGTTTAGTAACATTATTCAACTAATGGTGAAGACCAAAATGGTCTAGGGTCAAAATTTATAAAAATGGCATAAGCCATATGTGAGGGTTTTGTGATTTTCTAACTTTTATTCTTTTATTTCTCTTTGCTTCATTTTGACAAGAGTGAGGTCTATTTGGTGTTAGATTGAGTTAGGTGAAAGGTTCAAACCATTTTGAGGCAATGGAAGTGGCTAGGTCAAGATTTGATACTTGGCCATAACACATGAGAGGTGACATGTCAATTTTTCTTATTCTTGTAATGTGCTCCCCTTGCTTCACTTGGGCAAGGTTGAGGGTCAATTTAGGGTTAGATTAGGTTTAGAGATGGTTTCACACCATTTGGTCAAGGTAGAAGTGCATAGGACAAGAATTGGTGAAAATGGCTATGTGTCACATATGCCTCTATGCATATGTGGCATTTGATTTTTAATTTGACTAGGCTTGACCCAATTGATGTTGTTGAGTGTGTTGAGGTATTTCAATTCATCCACTCAAGGTAGACAAGGCAAAGCTCATCATTTTCAACAAGTATCCATAGGCTTGCATATGCCTTTTTCTTAAATAAGATCTTTCCTTTTTATTTTATTTCTCAAAGATTGGTGACAAGATGGATGAGGTTTAGGGTTTAATAAGTTTTGCAATGGTTCACCCTTATTTAGCAAAGTAAGAAAAGGTAGGGTTCAAGATTTACATATTTAGGCTATAGGCCCACATATGGCTTTTTCTTTAATTTAGGTTTCTCAAAATAGCTCCAAATGATTTTTGAGAAGGTTAGGGTTTAGGGTTTTTCTTATTTGATTTCTTTCTCTTTTAATTTCATTTGGTTTGTGATCTTCACTTGATCACTTTAGGGTTTTAGGGTTTATCACATAAGCATAATAACACTCATCATGGCAAAAACACAAGTATTAGGTATGAGCACTATGCATAGCACTCTATGTAAGAAAAGTTTTTGTTGGTTCTCATTTTTGGAAAAAGGAAATTAATTTTCTCTTTGTTTTGAAATTTGGGGTGTTACACTTATTATTTTACTTTATGTTGACAATTATCCATGAGATATATATGTTACAAGTTGAAAGCAACCGCTGAACCTTAATCTTCCTTTGTGTTGCTTCAATGCCTTTATTTAGAATCTATTGCTTTATGAGTTAACTCCTATGCAAGACTTATTGATGGTTGTCTTGAAAGTACTATTCATGAAAAGTCTTTGCTATATGATTCAGTTGTTTAATCATTGTCTTTATTATTGCTTTGAATCACTTCATTCATCTCATATGCTTTAGAATAGTATGATCAAGATTATGTAAGTAGCATGACACTTCAGAAATTATCTTTGTTATCGTTTACCTACTCGAGGACGAGTAGGAACTAAGCTTGGGGATGCTGATACGTCTCCAACGTATCTATAATTTCTTATGTTTCATGCTTGTTTTATGATAATACCTACATGTTTTGTTCACACTTTATATCGTTTTCATGCGTTTTCCGGAACTAACCTATTGACGAGATGCCGAAGTGCCAGTTCCTGTTTTCTGATGTTTTTGGTTTCAGAAATCCTAGTAAGGAAATATTCTTGGAATTGGACGAAATCAACGCCCATCATCTTATAATTCCACGAAGCTTCTAGAACACCCGAGAGGCACCAGATGGGAGCCATGTGGGCCCCACACGTGTGGGCGGCGCGGCCAAGGAGCCAGGCGCGCCCCCCTATTGTGTGCCGGCTCCGTAGCCCTTCCGACTCCGCCTCTTCGCCTATAAGAAGCCCCCTGACCTAAATATTCGATACGAATAAGCCACGGTACGAGAAACCTTCCAGAGCCGCCGCCATCGCGAAGCCAAGATCTGGGGGACAGGAGTCTCTGTTCCGCACGCCGCCGGGACGGGAAGTGCCCCGAAGGCATCTCCATCGACACCACCGCCATCTTCATCAACGCTGCTGTCTCCCATGAGGAGGGAGTAGTTCTCCATCGAGGCTAAGGGCTGTACCGGTAGCTATGTGGTTAATCTCTCTCCCATGTACTTCAATACAATGATCTCATGAGCTGCCTTACATGATTGAGATTCATATGAGCTTTGTATCACTATTAATCTATGTGCTACTCTAGTGATGTTATTAAAGTACTCTATTCCTCCTCCATGATGTAATGGTGACAGTGTGTGCATCATGTAGTACTTGGCATAGTTTATGATTGTGATCTCTTGTAGATTATGAAGTTAACTATTACTATGATGGTATTGATGTGATCTATTCCTCCTTTCATAGTATGATGGTGACAATGTGCATGCTATGTTAGTACTTGGTATAATTGCGTTGGTCTATCATGCACTCTAAGGTTATTTAAATATGGACATCGAATGTTGTGGAGCTTGTTAACTCCGGCATTGAGGTGCTCTTGTAGCCCTACACAATTAATGGTGTTTGTCATCCAACAAGAGAGTGTAGAGTGGTTTTATTATGTGATCAATGTTGAGAGTGTCCACTAGTGAAAGTATGATCCCTAGGCCTTGTTTCCAAATACTGCAATCATCGCTTATTTACTGTTCTACTACATCTTTACTTCCTGCAATATATCCCACGTCAACTGCACACCAGCAAGCTATTTTCTGGCACCGTTACTACTGTTCATATTCATTCATACCACTTGTATTTCACTATCTCTTCGCCGAACTAGTGCACCTATACATCTGAAAAGTGTATTAGGTGTGTTGGGGACACAAGAGACTTCTTGTATCGTGATTGCAAGGTTGCTTGAGAGGGATATCTTTGACCTCTTCCTCCCGAGTTCGATAAACCTTGGGTGATCCACTTAAGGGAAAACTTGTTGCTGTTCTACAAACCTCTGCTCTTGGAGGCCCAACACTGTCTACAGGAAAAGAAGTGTGCATAGACATCAGTAAGCACTCTTGCTATCAAAAGTACCAAACGATGCATACCAAAATGATTTTTTAGAGCAATACTAGTTCAGATTATTTAATTTTACATTAGCAGGCCAAAATCGAACCCCGTAGTTGCATTTTCTGAAATTGATCCGTAGTACTGGGCAGAACCCTAGTTTAACTTATTTAATACTAATAGATTCGTAGGTCGATTTTTTACGTTTTTATTATTATTACAAGGCAGCACATGTGTTTGCCCGTCCAGTGAAACTCTTTCATTTCATTTTTATTTCCCGCAAGGTCGGGAATCGGAGGAAGAGGGATCACACGGGATCACACGGGAGGAGACGAAGGGAGAGCAGTCACGGGGCCCCACTTATTTATGGTGTCTATATTTTTTCGGGTGATTTGACTGTTGTGCAGGGTTGTCAGTGCGCAGGGGGTGCGAGCGAGCGAGGCCAAGAATGAGAGAGATGTTTTTTTTGTTAGAGGGACAACCGAACGATCGTGAAGGACCCAGATTTCCAATACGCATCAGAGAGCAGTTTACAGCATGACACAAAATAAATAGGAAATTATGTCTAAATCCCTAAGATTTACATGGTAGACCCCAGGCTGAAAGCAAGAATTGCTACCGGGTCCTTAACAGCCACCGTCCGAATTGATCCTCGTCGCAGCCGAGCACGAACCACTTGGCGCGACCAAATCGCCATGGCTAAAGAGCCTGCACACCATGGCCTCCGAGCTGAGCTAGAAACGCCCTGCCAAAACCGGCAGCCAACGGAGGTGGATAATTGGAGAGAGAGAGAGTCTTGATGCATCTCTCTTGACAAAGAATATGGCTGGGAGTTTGCTTACCTAGCGTACGTGACTTGTTCTCACTGAAGTGTGGGACCTCACGCATGGGAACCACACGTAAGTGACAGACTTGTTGCTCTAATAACTCGGGTGATTATTATACTATGGATCCTTCTTAGTCACTCCAAAATGAAGCTTTTGAGAGGTTTTTGAAATTTCCATGTTTGAAACCAAAAACCACTTATCTTCATGCATGCTTGACTTCATAAGACAGAGTTTAGCTAGGGTTAGGGGGTAGATACATGATTTTCCTGGTTTGAATATGTCTAGACCTTGTTTATCAACTTAATTGAATGCTTACTATATGACATAAGAAGACTATGTGCCTTGTTTTTTTCATTTTTTGATTTTTTTTTTAAAATTTTATGCCCATTTGAATCTTGGTCAAATCCTAGGTTTTTCATTCTCTTGATTTTTTTTAAATTTTTATGCCCATTTGAACCTTTTGGTCAAATCATAGGTTTGACCAAGATTTAAACAAGTTTAAAACATGAAAATGAAAAGGGAACCTTGTATCCTTCTTAGTCACTCTACAATGAAGTTTTTGGGAGGGTTTTGAAATTTCCATGTTTGAAACCCAAAACCACTTCTCTTCATGGTAGACTTCATAAGACAGAATTTAGGGGTTAGGGGTAGATACATGGTTTGTCTAGTTTGAATATGTCTAGACCATTGTTTATCAAATTGGATGCTTACTACATGACAAAAGAAGACTATGTGTACTTTGGTTTTTCATTTTCTGTTTTTTATTTTCTGCCCATTTGAATCTTGGTCAAATCCTAGGTTAATTTGACCATGATTTAAACAAGTTTAAAACATGAATATGAAAATTAAGCATCTATCATTCTTAAGTCACTCCAAAATGTAACTTGGGAGGGTTTTTGAAATTTCCATGTTTGAAACCAAAAACCACTTCTCTTCATGCTTGACTTTCATATATAAAATCGACCGAGATTAGGGTTAGGGGTAGATACATGATTTGTCTGGTTTGAATATGTCCAAACATTGTTTATCAACTTGAATGCTTACTATATGACATGAGAGGACTATATGCTTTTAAAATTGAAACATATGGTAAGCATTCTTATGTCATATAGTAAACATTCAAGTTGATAAACAAGGTTTGGACATATTCAAACCAGACAAATCATGTATCTACCACCTAACCCTAAACTCGGTCGATTTTATGAAAGTCTAGCATGAAGAGAAGTGGTTTTTGGTTTCAAACATGGAAATTTCAAAAACCTCCCAAAGAGTTACATTTTGGAGTGACTAAGAAGGATAGATGCTTAATTTTTCATATTCATGTTTTAAACTTGATTAAATCATGGTCAAACACCTAGGATTTGACCAAGATTCAAATGGGTAGAAAATTTTAAAAAAATCAGAAAAATGAAAAACCAAAGTATGTAGTCTTCTTATGTCATGTAGTAAGCATTCAAGTTGATAAACAAGGTCTAGACATATCCAAACAAATTTTTTAAATTTTTATACCCATTTGAATCTTGGTCAAATCCTTGGTTTCACCAAGATTTGAATAAGTTTAAAACATGAATATGAAAATGTAAGCATGTATGCTTCTTAGTCACTCTAAAATGTTGCTCTTGGGAGGGTTTTAGAGTGACTAAGAAGGATACAAGCTTCCATTTTCATTTTCATGTTTTAAACTTGTTTAAACATGGTCAAACCTAGGATTTGACCAAATGATTGAAATGGGCATAGAAATTCAGGAAAAAATCAAAAGAATGAAAAACCAAAGGACATAGCATTCTTATGTCATATATATATAGTAAGCATTCAAGTTGATAAACAAGGTCTAGACATATTCAAACCAGAAAATCATGTATATATATCTACCCCTAACCCTAAACTCTGTCTTATGAAGTCAACCATGCATGAAGAGAAGTGGTTTTTGGTTTCAAACATGGAAATTTCAAAACCCTCCAAGAGCTACATTAATTTTGGAGTGACTAAGAAGGATAGATGCTTAATTTTTCATATTCATGATTTAAACTTGTTTAAACCATGGTCAAACCTAGGATTTGACCAAGATTCAAATGGGCATAATTTTTTAAAAAAATCAAAGAAATGAAAAACCAAGGCAGATAGTCTTCTTATGTCATTTTATGAGGTTTTTGAAATTTCCATGTTTGAAACCCAAAACCACTGCTCTTCATGTTTGAAACCCAAAACCACTTCTCTTCATGCTTGATTAAATCCTAGGTTTGACATAAGAAGACTGTGTGCTTTGGTTTTTCATTTTTCTGTTTTTTTGAATTTTCCGCCCATTTGAATCTTGGTCAAATCCTAGGTTTGACCAAGAGGTAAACAAGTTTAAAACATGAATATGAAAAAGTAAGCATGTATCCTTTTTAGTCACTCCAAAATGAAGCACTTGGGAGGTTTTTAAAATTTCTATGTTTGAAACCAAAAACCACTTCTCTTCATGCTTGACTTCACAAGACAAAGTTTAGGGTTAGGGGTAGATACATGATTTTTCTGGTTCAAATATGTCTAGATCTTGTTTATCAACTTAAATGCTTACTGTATGACATAATTAAGAAGGCTACGTGCTTTGGTTTTTCATTTTTTTCATTTTTTTCATTTTTATGCCCATTTTAATTTTGGTCAAATCTTAGGTTTGACCAAGATTGAAACAAGTTAAAACATGAATATGAAAAAGTAAGCATGTATCGATCCTTCTTAGTCACTACAAAATGAAGCTCGTGGGAGTATTTTCCTCCCACACGTGAGCTTGGTACCACTACACAAGAACCATGCATATGTTAAAACTTTTGAATCATGTGTTTTTTCTTCTCTTGATTACTGCCCAAAGGAGAAAAATTATATTAAATGGGTGTTTTCTATGAAGTGCCTACCGCATGAAGTGTACACACTACCACCAATCCAATTTTCACAGGTCTGCATAAGAGACATGGTAGCTACGTACGATGGCAATTTCCAACGATCCATGGATTATCTTTGTGTGCAACCATATACTGAATTATTTCTGGGCTAAAAGTTTTATTTCAAATGTAATTGGAAGGAAGGGTACATGAATTAGAATTAAAAAACAAGGTAAATACATGACATGCCCCCAAGATGTGGAAGCCTAAAACAATGGCCAAACATGTGCGGTGCATCCAAGTATAACACATAGCATGCACCGATAGTTTGACCTAAATTTGAAATCAAGCCGAAGGTGGTTCGAAAAAATCGTAAAATGGCAAAACAAAGCATGAAGTTACAAATTTGTGATGTACTATATGTCCATTAGGATATTACAAGGCTGACAAGTATACCTATGTTGTAAAATTGAGCAACATAATACACAATATATATATATATATATTACCCAAAATATACGATTAAAAAGTTAAAATGGACATCTAGTTTGTAATGATATTATTTTTGTACCATAAAATTCAAATTATGTTCTAATCAAATTAATGATATAGGGATGCACGCTGGCATTATAATCCCTAACGGAGGGAGTAAGCACTTCAGTTATGAAAAGTACCGAACAATGCATGCGAAAATGATTTTTATTGGAATACTAGTTCAACTTATTTTGTTATAAAGGGGAGCGTCGTGAGATTGATCGACCTAAATTTGTAAACAAGCCAAAGTTATTGTGGGGCTCGATATAAAAAGGTCGAAAGAAATGATGGAGTCATATAATTCGTGGTTTACATACTTCCACTATGAACAATACTAACATAATTTACTTGAAACTTGTTGGCCATGCCATTCTGCCCCCCCCACCCGAAAAAAATTCGAATATGAATCCTTGTGGCATGACCATGTTGGGGTTCACTTCTGGGCTTCTGGCTATCTACCCAGCCGAGCATGCGGGCTCTATTACCTTGTACGAATCCTCGTTTTAAACCAAGAAGTGAACAAACTCCCCCCCCCCCACACACACTCTCTCTCTCTCTCTCTCTCTCCACTAACCGGCTTTAGATATCGCATCATTTGTCTCTCAGACTCCATTGATTTGCCCCAAGTTCAACAAGGTCGCTCCCTTTTCCTCTGAGAGTCCATTGATTTTTATTTCCTGGTGTCACTTGTGCTAAACTGTCATTCCTTGTACTCCCTCCGATTCATATTACTTGATGGTAATATAGATGTATCTAGACACATTTTAGTTGTAGATACATCCATTTTACCATCAATTAATATTGATCGGAGTTGCAGCGTGGTATGAGGCCTGCCGCCTGCCACCGTCGGCGAGGTTCCAAGTAAACGGTGCCAGAAGAAGAGTAGCGCGGCTCCGGATTCAACCACGAGGCGGCGATGGACGGCACCATGGAAATAAACGCTACGAATTTGGAGGCCATCGCGTACAACATCGCTGGAACGGCGCAGGTCATGTGCTCCCACGACGGCTGCGGGGTCAACGTCAGCTACCACGAGTCCCTAATCCACCAGATCGCGTGTCCGCACGGCCGATGCAACTGCATGGAGCAGGGCTGCGAATTCGCCGCCCCACCGTCAGCGCTCCTCGTTCACCTCGCAGAGGCCCACTCGATTCAGGTGCACAGGTTAGAGTATGGCAAATCCATAGAGTTCCGGGTGACCATGACGCACCCGTGCTCGCCGTGCAGGCGGCTCGTCGTCGAAGGGGATGACGGCTCCGTGTTCGTCCTGTACATCGACGCGCTCGGCCCGGCCATTGTCTTGTCTTTGGTATGCGTCAGGTCGGCCACATCCGTGTGGCCGCTCTACAGGGTGAAGATCTGGGCGCACGGCCCGCCGCCGTCCTCGAAATCGGACTGCAGGCGGGATGTCGTGAAGATATCTGCCGATGCTTCTGGTAGCACGTCGTCGGGCGCTGTCGTGTTTGAGGAGCTCACGTCGTTCCTCGTTGTGGGGCCATACCTCGTTGGTGCTGGATCGTCCAAGGAGCTGCGTTTCTACATTCGCATATGCAAGCAGATGTAGCTACTGCTACTTTGCGTAGTTGAAAAAACTGTCAATTTGTAAAGTACTAGAGTGTTCGTACGGCTGCTATTTTTTTATGGGGTCTTTGTTTCATATTTGTGCTGAACTATTTGTAGTACTCCCTCCATCCTAGAGTGTAAGTCACATTCTCGTTTTCAGGTTGTTCCATATATGAGGCAAATAAGGCACAATTTTGCATTAATTGGAGTTAATTAGTGCATGCATGAAGCCAACATCTTCTTCTCCTCCACATGCAACCATGCAGGAGACTCACTCCACCATGCATGCAATAATTATGGGGCTGTTTTTATTGGCTGTTGCAGTTACGAAACATCAAAGTCCGGTCTAATTACTCACAATTTCTGCCCAATCATGTTACGCCTTGGGCCAAGATATTAGAGGATTGTGACTTACACTCTAGGACGGAGGGAGTAGTACTTATACTTAATAATAATGCAGCGTGGAAGTGAATACTCTTTTTTTTGTGAATCGGAAGTGAATACTCCAACTACTATATGTAATTGTAACCCCTCCATCTGATTTACTCCCTCCGTCTCGATTTATAGGGCTTGGTTTATTTTGCAGCAGGACCAAGGCATTGTTTCATTGGATGACGAAAACTCTCCGGAGCGCTGCCTCCTCCGGATGACAATAAAACATGATGTACAATGGGTTCTTTTTTAGTCTTATCTTTGGTAATGAGACATCCTAAATTTGTGGTGAGAGAGATTATGCTAAGAGATCATCTCTTAGCTAAGAGAAGGCAAAGTCTTTTTTCATCTTTCTCTTTCTTCCACATCAGCGTTTATCCTACGTGGCACTGCTAAAATATCACCATTGTACATGCCCTAATACTCCACTAATGGTGTACAAAGCGTGCATGCAGCCGATCACATGCCCCCATGCAAACTTGTTTGGTTTCACACTCCACCAGCATGCACAAGGCTGTTCCCAGAGAATAGAAAAAGGAGAAAAGGGAAGGTGGAGACTAATTCGAGAAGGTTACTAGTACTTCTAATTTAAATGCATGCAGGCCTTAGATGAGAGGTAATATGGGACAAATATTTTTTCAGATTAGGCCCTATGAACCGCGACAGAGGGGTATAAAACTATCTGCACTTCCAGATCATTTCTCCTGTTTTTTAGATGTCCTTTCACTTACTATAAAAAACAAAGAAGCACTATAAGGGCTGCTTTGAATCAAAGGAATGTGGAGAGTGTAGAAATAGGAAAGGTGTAGGATTGAAATTTTCCCATAGGAATCAAATCTAACATAATTCCTATGTCAATCCTATGAATCAAAGAAGCCCTAAGTGGTTACCGGTGCTTAATGCACAGTTCCAAAGAGTTCATCCCGCAGTCCAAATAACTAATAATCAGATGATGTCAATTTTTGTGTATGTAGTTGTGCCTATTACCATCACAAATATAGTCTCAAATAGTATGATGGCGGAGATACACATTTTTTAACTACCATGATTTTCGGTAAATGCTTAGTCAATTTTGACATAATTTGACTTTCTAAAAATAATACGGAGTATAAGCCTTAAGCTTTGAGATGGAGGTACTATATTGGGTTTTCCTCGTCTTAAGAAAAATCCCTTCCCATCCCCTTAAATAGAGTACTCCAGCCTCGAGGCTAGGAGATAAGAGAGGCCATCGATAGGCCATACTCCTCGCGTGCTCGCAATGCTGGAAACTGTCACCGTTACCCTGAAGATGGACTCCACCGTGCTTCACTGCATTTTCTGCTCCCAGCCCCTCAAGCCCCCGTCTTCAAGGTCGATCCCTTTCCCTCCCACACTCCATTGATGTTTCTTTTGTGGGTTCACTACTGCAAAAATGGCAATCCACGAACTTTGATTTGTGCAGTGCAAGGGTAATCATTTGGCCTGCGGCCGCTGCCTCAGCGAGCTTCCCGGGAACCGGTGCCATAGGTGCGTGGAACCCCGCGGCGGATTCGAGCAGGACCCGGCAATGGACGCCGTCGTATCAGCGGCGACGGTTGAGTGCCCCCACAGCAGCTGCGGGAGCTTGGTGGCCTACCACCAGGTCCACGACCACAAGATTGCATGCCCGCACGCCCCTTGCGCTTGCACGGAGCCCGGCTGCGACTTCGCCGCCCCGCCAACAGCGCTCGTCGCCCACTTCGCAGCGGCCCACTCGATCCAAGTGCACAAGCTCCCGCCGTACAACACGACCAAAGTGTTCCAGGTGCCGGTGCCGGGTTCGCCGTGCCTGCGGATCATCGCCGAAGGGGAGGACGGCGCCGTGTTCGTCCTGATCATCGGCGTGCTCGGTTCGACTTCGACCACCATCGTGTCTACCGTGTGCGTTAGGGCGGCCGCGTGCATGTGGCCTCTGTACACGGCAAAGATGTGGGCGAATGGGCCGGCGTCGTGCTCGTTGGCGCACGCGAGGAGCAGGGCGGACACCGTGAGTGTGTCTTTGGAGGCGTCGAGCTGCGCCTTGCCGGGCGACGTCGCGTTTGATGAACTCACGTCGTTCCTCTCGGTGCCGCCGCTGTACCTGGTGCTTGGTGGACCTTCCAAGCTGCTGCGTTTCTACATTCGCATCGAGAAGGAGAACAATTAATCCTCAAAATAAGTACCCCTACTCCATATGATGATACGTACTAGTATAGTGCTAATGCGGATGTAACCTCTAGTAAAGTACTAGTACTAACACTGTCTGAGTTGTACTATTATTTCAGTTTCGCTTATATTGTTGGGTAACATCATGAGGAACATAACTTGAACTTATTGGTTTCAAATCTGTGACAACAAAAGAAAAAGAACAAGAAAGGGAGTACTCCGTAACTGTTTTTCGTCCTGCTAATGCAACCTTGAGGTGACAGGGACAACTTTGTACAAAGCATCATGCTCATATAAAATCATCAGCAGTACCTCGATAGGTGCCATGTCCATTGATAGACTGGGTCACTGGGAGATGGATATTACTACTAGATAGCTGTCCTGACGTGATAGGATGCCTACATGCACCCTACTCAGCAGGTGACGATACCTTCCCAACGAAGGTATCCAGTCCCATCCATTGATTATTTTATTATGGATGGAGAGCATTCTACTAGAAGAGATGTCATGTCTTGGGGCAGAGGTTCGGCTTAATCATGGTTTAGATATGGCCACGATTTTTGTCATTTAAAGATTACTGAAACAGCAACTACTCCCTCCGTCCACAAATAAGTGGACATCTAGCCTTCTCAAAAATCCACAAATAAGTGTACATCTAGACTTCTTGGTATATTTTTTTTACGTTTATGCCCTTAGTGCATGCCTTGATCTCAGCTCTCATTAATCATTTTTGGTTTCTCAATGTTGTTTTATTAGTTACTAGCATGCACAACATTTATTAGCGCCTAAATCAAAGCATTTTCTTGATTAATGAGAAGATTTATTGAAAGAATGAGGGATTTTTTACAAAAAGTTTAAGGTCTCTTGAAAACCGCGCGTGTCCACTTATTTGTGGACGGAGGGAGTACATTACTTGACGCTAATGTAGATGTATCTAGACATATTGTAGCATCAAGTAATGTGGATCGGAGGGAGTAATACAATACAATATACTCAGTATAAGGTTAACTTTGGCACACGCTGGGACGCACATATTTGTTAGAAGTACACACATGCAAGACAGAGCATAGAGTAAAATAATTACTATTTACTTATGGGCAACCAAAATCTTGTACGTGTCCACTATATATATGGGGATGGACTACACTTATTGCTTGTGGATGAGGATAGCTATTGTGGACAACACAGTGCATGCTGTTAGAGTGAAACGACACACTTATTATGGATCGTAGGGAGTATGCAAGATAAAAAAGATCTACCATACATATTATTATTATATACTTTTTTTGCGAATCTTATTTTATACTTATCAGTTATGTACTCACGACACTGGGAGCATACACACACGATCGTACATACTACAGTAGTACTGTACTACTTTTAACACTACTTGCAAGATAAAATATAGCTGGATGTACAAAACTACTTATCACTGGGTGCATACACACACGATCGTATACATACTAGTACTGTACTACTTTTAACACTAGGCTATCCTTTTCAGTGGTCTTCCTCTTCAGCTTCCACAGCCTGTACCATGCTTCTTCTTCTTCTTCTTCTTACTCCCGCTGTCCTGGAATTCCGCCAATTTTTGTTGACCCTTCTCAAAGTTCACTATTCGCCTGCATACCTCATATGTCACGTATGCGTCGATGCTTGCATACATGATATGCTTCATGGACAAGGGCACCTGCTTCCACAACTTGTGTTCCTCATGCGTAAGTTTTTTCATGATAGATTTGTACTGGCTGTCTATAATGGCCGCAGCATAGTCAGCCAACGAATCCTTATTGTTACTAGTGGAATCGGCAGGCTTCCACCTTTTCTGGATGTCCACGAAGTTCGCCACTGAGAGGTTGCAACGCCCAAGCCTGGTAATGTCATTGCCGATGTCAACACCTGCAAATGTTACGTCAGGCCTGCCAAGAAAGTCAGCGAGTTTGGGGCATGGCTGGTCGGCCGAGGAAATCTGGTACAGGAGGCAGTCCGTGCCCATGCACAACTGTATGAGGGCAGCCCTCTGTTCAGGCCCATAGGTGTACTCTACGTCTAGGCCAACAATTTTGTACGAGCCTTCTTTCTCCAAGATCGACTCGATTTTGTTGATGTGTTCCTCCACCTTAGACCCCATATTGGTATAGTTCGCCGTAATGGTGGTTCTTCCATGAGCGAGGAAAGTGTGTCCTTGGTAGAACGCTTCCATGGAGGGTAGAGAGAGGGAAATGAGAGGGATGGAAACCGCCGCTAGATGCATGCATTTGGACGGTTTTGAAGATGACGGGCCATAGGGCACGAATGCAGTTTCCCTGTTAAAATAATAATAACCGCCCACGTACTTAATTAATTGGATGCTTATTTGTTTCTCGAGAGGAGCCTAGTTTTTTTCTACTACGAAACTCTGAAGATCTATTAAAAATCATCAGCATTAGTACAAAGAGATTAAAAAGTAATATTACCTTCGTATAAAAGGAGGTGTCTTAGTTTTGTCTAATACGGATGTATATAGACATATCTTAGTTGTAGAAATTACAAATATGTCTTCCTTGCACCACTTAGCTACCACTACAAACACTAACGCAAGGTAGATCAGCATCATGCAATGTAGACATTACAGTATTTTTGTACTACTGTACTTGTCTTCCCTGGTCTATGATTCAATATCTAATATACTGTACTGCTTATACACCAGGGAGATTCAAAATACGAGTTGAGCGCCAAAACTCCCGCCTCCATACACATATTTCGAATTCCCATTCGACCCCTATTACCAATGACGCAATGGCAGACAAGTGAAGCCGGCGTGGGTTGGGGTCTCGTTCGTAATTTACACATCCCCTCTGATATATATAGTCTACCGCCTTCCTTTCGTCTTCCCCATTTCCGCCAAAAATCTGTCGCAATACTCCAGGCCCATCATCTCTCACCCGCACCGGAATATCCCAGCCGTACTTAGCCGGCATACCACCTCACCTACCTTAGGTTACCGACTCCCTCGTCCGCAGCACCAGATTCGCTCCACCAACGCCGCCGTGTAATGCATCGGATCTGCTTCACCGACTGCTTCGTCCGCAGTACCAGATCCGCTTCACCAACGCTGCCGTGCACTGCACTATCTGAGTTCACCGACTCCCTCGTCTGCCGTACCTGTTCCGCTTCACCAACGACGCCGTGCGCTGCACCAGATCTGCTTCACCGACTCCCTCGTTTCAGATTTGCTTCCCCGAAACCATCATCGACCGCCCCAGATCTGCTTCCTCGACGCCGACGCCGACGCCCACCGCAACCGCAGCACCCCCGCCGTCGTCGACGTGACCCGCAAGGATGCCGAGTATGACTACATGAAGCCGCCGTCGAGGTAACCAGACCCCCTCCCCCCTACACGTTTTGGGATGTTACCATAGAAGGTTCAAGCATGTCTTGGTCAACTAGAATGTGTCTATATACATCTGAATCTAGTCATAACTGAGATTTATATTAGCATGTAAGTATCTAGAATTGGTTTACTGTCATGCAATCCAATCTAGTTAAACCCGTGTCAATCTATATCTATACCTAATAATATATAATAATAAAGAAACTAAGGCAAAATTTTCGTCCAACTTCAAACTACCCATAAATTTCCGAAAATTACACCTATGCCCCCCGCGAGTTAATACTGATTCGTCCGTCTAAAAAAGCATCGACAGAGAAGTCCCATAGATCTAGCTCCGCCCCGCTCTCAATGCGCGTGGCAGATGGCAGGATCCTGCGCATTTGCCCATGCCACTCCTCGAGCTCTCTGTCTTGATGTGCTTCACACACCTTGATGTGCTTCACACACAGGGCTTATAATACTAGGAAGCTTGTACATGACCCTTTAGATTGTTGCCATGTGCCAGAATCCAAACCCTATACCATACTTCTAGAATACTCTACAAACTCTAGATATTTCATACTACTCGTAAATATCTTACTCTAGAACATTCCCCATTCTACAATTCTCTCTACATACCTTGGATACTTCATGACTAAGCTAGCTCCTTTACTAGCCAACCACATTGATAAGATTACTACTAACAATCTCCCCCATAATCTTGTCATATAAACTATCTTTACTACGTATTAAATTTAAAACAGGTTGCGGTGGTTGGTGATGGTACGTCAAACGTGTATACAACTCACCCGAACATAAAAAGTAAGGTCAGCGTGACCGGCTCCATGAGGAGTTCTTATCAGGATTAGTTAGGTCACGACCAAAATCCAATCCGTAGCACTAGGTAGCAAAATCAGCATCCCTTTCCTAATTCTAATCGGTAAAACAAGCATAGATCGGTTCAGCCACACATCTTTTTCGTTCGCTCCCCTTTTTATTCTCTAAGGAACCCTCTCCTTAACGAGCGTAGATTGATGGAGATGGCTTTTGTACCGGTCAATCTTTATATCAGCAGGTGATCCGTCCTTACTCCTCTGCCGTGGTTCATCAACGCGTGTCCGACAATCCCGGTTAGATCGACACGATCGGCAAAAAAGAAAAAAGCCAAAAGAGACCCATTGATTAGGCTCCTCTTGCCGTGCGACTTTAAATTTTCTAACTTTTCTTTCATTCGCAAACATACAGTGACAACCTATATGACTCTAGGTTTCTTTTCCTAATTTTTGCACGTGCATGCATTTTCCCTTTAAAATTCGTAGGACATACAAATCTCAACACTTATGCAACTAAAAATCCTTTAAAAACAAAACTTTCATACCCTGCAGCTTTTAAGAGGTTAGTGACAAGAATCAACCACATGTTTAGGAGCGCAGTGACATTCTCGCTAAAAAAACCATGTTTCACGCGTGGGTGTTTCATTAATAAAGAGAAATATCTGATTAGTAAAGAGAAATATCTGTTCAGTTGGGGCCACGTTTCGACGTGTGTTCTCGACGAATCAGTTTCTCAGACAAAGTATCTCGAAGGTGTTCATAGAGGTAGCATGTGCATTTGTGCGTTCATAGAAGCGAGTGTATGTACTTAGTGAGTATTTATATTGTACCGTGTTTTGTAAAAAAAGATGGTGTAAAAGGGCACCTTTTACGATATACTCCCTCCGTCCCAAAATGTAAGGCGTCTAAGGATTGGTCAAAAGTCAAACCTTACAAACTTTGACCAAATATTTTAAAAAATATTTACATCTACAATATCAAATTGACATATTAAGAAAATATACTTTAGGGTGAATCTATTGATAATGATTTAGTATTGTAAATATTTATATTTTTGTGTATAAACTTGGTCAAATTTTAAAAACATTGACTTTTAACTAATCCTTAGACGCCTTATTTTTGGCACGGACGGAGTATCATTCAATAAATACTATGAATTATTTGATCATTTGTTCAAACATGTCAATTAGATCGGTCGATTGATCAACTCGGATCGGTCGATCGAGCATCAGAGTTGTCTCAGTGGTGACAAAAAATAATGCACATTGTATAAGACTGACGTACCACATATTTTAAAGACTAAATGAGGACCATCACACCGACTCACGTCAAGCAACGACGCCGCACCCTGCTTGTTAGCCTCACACCGACTTCATATTAGATATCATGTAGTACATGTCAAGTACCAAATCACTGAGAACCAACCTGTGGTTGGATGGTTAGGAGGGCAGTGGCACCCCCAGATTTGACGCTTTGGTGTCTCAAAAATGGAGGAATATTCTTGTGTGGGATGCGGCGTTCCCGATGACATTGTGGTGCTAGTGGTGACTTCGTCAATCTCAATACCCGTCGGATCAGTTTCTTGGATGCAGTTTCCTGGATGTGCTCGAAGGGGTAGAGTGTGTGTGCGTGAGTGATGAGTGTATGCATGTACATGTGAGCATCTATGATTGTACTGTGTGTTGCAAAAAATAGTATTAATTTTTATCTTGTTCATACTAAGACTAGCAAAGCGTTCCCTGCTCTATAAACTCTCAAGAAACACCCCTATAATATCTATCTAGTTCGTCCTAATGTTAGAACAGTAATTGCATGCTATGTAATTCATCTATTTTTGTTAGGAAACCTACATGTTTGTTTGCTTTTCTTATGCTCAGGTGACAGGTTGTGTGCTGTTTTGTTCGTTGCAAAATGTTGTTTTATATTCCACCATTCTGTGCTCTTCTGTGTTCACAAGGTTTTACATTATAATTTCCATTTGTTTTGTTGTAAACAATGACGGTAAATGCCAATTACTATTTCCTTTCTGCTATCCTTTTGCCATCCTGTAGTACATGTGTGAACTCATTGCTCTGGTACATTTGAATTCTTCATTGTTTTTGTTCTTCAAGAGCTGCAACCCTAACTCTTTGCTATAATTTCATGTTGCACTATCACATGGAACACAGCAAATCGTGGAGTGAATCACCCCTATAATCCAGTAAGTACCTTTCATTTTTGTATTGATATGCTTATCGTGCTGGGAACCAGTTTGTGTTTAACACATTTACTCTCCATATAGATAGGATAACTGGTTTGAAATAAATCATGCTATTTATATGACTGCACGTCTTCGTTCATTTTCCTGCTAGCTTCTCAAACTTGTTCTATTGCCTGTCTAATCTTTTTTTGTTTGATCATGATTAAACCAATTTAATTGTTCTGCTTAACTTAAATGATCTGGCATTTTATTCCAGCCACATAATGTTTGATTGCTCATGCACTTCCTCATACCGTTATGTCTTCTGGATTTCATCCATACATAATAAGAATGTTTTGCTTGGTGAATATGAGTCAGATGATGATTCAATTGGTTATTAGTCCTTGATTCATTGAGTTGACTGATGATTAAAACATATAAACCTTGCCACTTTCTGGCATGCTTGTTGTGGGATATAATGAGCATATTTGTTTTTTGTAAGATTTTTTCTGATTTCACTGTTGATTAATCCAATGCCACCTTCTGTAGTAGGAAATCCACCTTCAGTGGGTATCATAAATAAGATATGTTGTTTCTTTTTGGCTGACCCATCTTTTATTTTTAGGCACAAAATGGTTCATTTGTTTGTTTCTCCTTCCCTTATATTGGGCTCATGGGTTAAACATTGAAATAATATGTCAGTTTATATGAATCCCAGAATGGTTGCTGTCTAATCTGTCTTAATTGGTCCTGCTCGTTTATATTTGGCACCAAATGGATATATTTCTCTTTTATCTGAGGCATTCCCATGGCTGGCCGATGATTAAAATAATGAAATTTAGGGGGTTGGAGATTCTCCAACTGCACAATGTCTGGCTAGTTTTGTCCACATGACCACTTTTGTGGAACTTAAGGGATCTGAAGCACCCCTTCCAAGTGTCAATTTTAATTGACAGACTTCTGTTATGCAGTTTCCTGGCTTATTTTATTAGGCACAGACTGTCTAGTTACTTGATTTATTTTGTTCATATTTGCCATCCGGTTGCTCTGCCTGTTGCAATGGGGTTGATAGCTTGCTTTGTTATATTATGCCTTATGCTTTGTGAAAATCTGCCATCTGTTTTGATGCTTTGCAAAAATCTGTGACAACTAATATGGTTGTTTTCTCAAATTGTATGGTTCTGTAACCTGCACTGTCTTGTTTTCAGCCCCTGAATAGAGCAAGGAAGGCAGATGGCAGGGCATGTACATCAAGTGTCCAGGTCTTTCCACAGCACAGCCGTGACAATGCCAATTCATCTGATTGTCAGATGATATCTACTGTCCCAGCCATTCCAGCGCAAACAATCGCTGCCTTTGCACACGAATCAATTGATATAATTCAGCAGCAAAGAGATGAAAGAGATTCAAAAATCAACATAACAGTCAATGAGATACATGAAATGAAAAATAGGCAAGCTTGGATTGAGCAGATCCTTAATAATCTACTCTGCAGATCTAATGGAAAGCCAGCTGTTACTTGCACTCCGATGAATTCTACCTAACAGAAATGCAGTTTTGCCGATGATGCCATTTGTATGGCTTGTATCATTTGAGTTATTTCGACTTGTTGTGGTATTTGAGAATTTTTCCTGTTATTGTAACACTTGAGCTTTTTTCCTGTTATTGCTATAGTTTGCAATAATTGTAACAAATTTTCAATGTAATGATTATTTGATCTTGAGCTTTTTTCCTGTTATTGCTATAGTTTGCAATCATTGTAACAAATTTTCAATGTAATGATTATTTTATCTTGCAATCGGCCTTAAACAGAACTACTAGTATGGTCTCACAATTTTTTATCATTATACTTCGCAAGATTTAGCGGCCGGTGCGCTCCCAACGGCGCCGGCCATTTGTCGAGCCCAATAGAATCGCCGTCATCCCATGCCGGCCCCTTGACAAGGGCGCGAATCGGGCGCCCCGGTTGCCTTGCGGAACGACGGTTTTCTCTGGTGGGGGCGCCTTGTCCGCGAGAGGACGCGACGGTTCGCATCGGCCGCGACGCGGAAAGGTTGGTCGTCGGCGTTTAAGGTCATGTAAGAGGTATTTATATGTGATTTTGGTGATGTGGAGGAAAAAGAATGAGGAGAGAGAAGGACTATGTGGTGCCGATTCAAAGAAACCGGATCAAGCAGTACAAGTGGGACCCAGCAGAAATATGACATGCATATTTTACTTACTCCATTGCTGTGTGAACAGGGTATCCTAAAGCAAGTGGCCCACTTCACCAAGCCATGCACATTAAATTATCAATTTCCATCACAGATGAGTCGAACCAAATTGTTGGTTCGCTTTTCCTGTCAGAACCTATGCATCGATGCTCTGTTATGCGCGGAACCGATTCAATGGACGTTTTGGTTCGCTTTTGATACACATAGTGCATGGTCTAAAGTTACAGACAGTCTGTAGGCTTCTTACAGACAGCTTACAGACACCATTTTTGTTGTTGTATGAAGGGTGTCTATAACTTATACTCATATATAGCTATGACTAAAAATAGATAACTTATAGATAGACTATTGTATACACTGTCTATAGCATTGTCTATAGATGACATGGAGTAGTATTACAGACAACATCCGTCTAAATCAATGTACATGCCCTAATGGCCTCCCGCGCGGAAACCGAGGCAGCAACTGGCCACGAGGGCAGCGACTGGCCATGCGGCATCCTGTCGCCTTAAATGTGGGCAGTTGCTACCGCTAGATAAGACGTATGCCGTCCACCACCGCCGCTCCATTCTCTACTCTCCACATCAAGATGCCCGCCGTCTGAAGACCACCTACTCGATGCTTGGCCTCAACGGCCGCGCGCTGCCTCCAACACCACCGGAGCTGCAGCCGGAGCCGGAGCCGCAGGCCGACAACGAGCACAGCTCCGACGAGGACGAGGCCCCACGGTTCGAGGCGTGGCACGATGTCTACGTAGCAGAAGCGGCAGAGGTGGCGGAGGAGGCAGCGCAGTCGGGCGAGCCGCCGCAGCACCCGCCGACCCGGAGCAGGCGGCGATCCTCGCGTCGCTGAACGCACAACGATACCAGCGGTTGAGGGAGGAGAAGCGCGAGTTCGTCAACGACGCGAACCTCGAGCACGTCCTCGAGATATCGCGCCAGCGAGCGGCCACGGAGGAGGCGGGACGCCGCCTCATGGAGGCGGCACGACAGAAGCTCGCAGAGCTCAACGCTCATCGCCACTACGACGCGTTCGCTCGCCAGCAGGCGAGGCACGCAGAGATCGAAGCTTCTCGGGAAAGGCTGGAAGCGCGGGGACAGCGCCGCCGGCAAGCCCTGCGACGCCGGCCGCCATGCTCCACCGCCAGATGCGCGAAGCAACGGAGGAGAAGCGGGCACGGACGCAGGCGGCAATGGCGAAGAACAACGACGAGGCAGGGCCGTCGAGCTCCCCAACCGATGGCCAGTAGACCAGGATTAAGTTTATGCTTAGTTATGTTTAAATTCGAACTACTTTGGTATAAATTTCGTATGAATTTGGGTTTTTAGATGTCAATTTAAATTTTAAAATCTATCGGGGCTGCCGTTTTGGGGCCGCCGGTGTGGGAGCAGCGTCCCCAAATAGAGGATGTTGTGCCGGTGGAGATGCTCTTATAGATTGATCATGATCATGGTAACAGAAAAAATCGTCAACGTGATGATGATTTCATGTTGCACTTGACCTTGAACATAAGTACTAGTACGGTCTCACAATTTTTTTAATCATTATACTTTGCAACATTTAGCAGATGCGCCAAATTCAGACATAGATCATGATCATGGTAACAAATTTTCAACATGATGATGATTTGATGTTGCACTCGGGCTTGAACAGAAGTACTAGTACGGTCACTCAAAATTTTAGCATTATACTTTGCAACGGATGCACCAATTTCAGAGATAGATCATGATCATGGTAACAAATTTTCAACATGATGATGGTTTGATGTTGCACTCGGCCTTCAACTGAAATACTAGTTCTCAAATTTTTTTATCATTATAATTTGCAAGATCTAGCGGATGAGCCAATTTCAGAGATAGATGATGATCATGGTAGTAACCGGTATTTAATGTGATGATGATTTGATTTTGCACTCGACCTTGAACAAAGGTACTAGTATGGTCTCACAATTTTTTATCATTATAGTTGGACCTTAGCCAAATTCAAAATCTCATAGCGGCAAAACTTCCCGCCCACAAAATACAAAAATTTCACACGCTTCCAAATTGCCATTCTACCCCTGTGGAGATGACAGCAAAGTCGGTTGGTGGGGGGGTATGCCCGTCATTTTTTTGATCACCACCTCCCTAGCCCGGAAACCCTCCCAAAAAAAATTCATTTCCCTCAGACCACCCACCGGAACTTCCCAAGTCCCTCTCTCTCCCACCTCCACGACCACCGCACCGAAACATCCTGTAACATCCCAAGTTTCAACAACAATCAACAAGAAAGAAAGTTTCCCAAACTCAAAATTTGCTATTAACAAAAACTTTTTCCATGCATATAGTGCCACATATAGATTCATGCATTTGAGTGATTTTCTTTTGTGCAATTGCCATGATGAGTGTTAGTATGATTATCAATTGCTATTTGAACCCTAACAAAGATGATCAAACCCTAGTTTGAGAAGAAATGAAGAAAATGGGAAAAACCCATATTTCACTTACATACACAATATGCCAAATTGCAAATCTTCACCCTAGGCCATAATTGCTTGCCCTCTTGCTTGTAAAATACTTTAATATGATAAACTAACACAATTGCACCCTTGGATCAAGAATCAAACACAAGGAAATCAAAATTTCTTCATACATATGATAATGGTCATATGGCCCAAAAATATTTTCTTCACTACTTTACCCCCTGGTTCTCTCAATTCTTAAACTAAACTTGGTCAACCAAAGCCAGGTCATCCAAGACCATGTCAAGGTGAGTAACTTTGATGTTGACCACCATGGCTAGAGTTGACTAGGTTGACCAGTAGCAATGTGACAAGTAGTGATGCTGAAATAAAGAGAAGATCATGTCACTTTTGCCATTTTGCAAAACAACTCCAAATTGAGCAAAACCACCACCAATCCAACACATTAATTATATAAATGGGACCCACCAAAAAGAAAACCAAAATTCAAACAAAAGTTTCTTGCGGCCATTTCATCAAACACTTGGCAGGCTATGTTTCACTTTAGTGTTACATGCTATTATCCAGTGGTTTCTTGCCTAAACCAGCTCTACCTTGTGATCATCAGCCCTCTCTATGATCCCTGCATCTAGTCCAGTACTTGCCATGGCTGGTTAAAGTGAGAAAGTGAGAGGAGATGCTCCATGCCATGCACACCCGGCCACCTTTGGCATCTCCACCTCTGGCCACCATTTCAACATATCCTCTTGTCCTGGAGCATCTACAACACTCAAGGACGACGAGGGTACAAGCCCCAGCAACGCCAACGCTCGGCATTGGCCAGAACGTGCTCGCCCAAAACACGCCAGGACGTGCCAGCACGCGCGGTGACCGCGCTCTGGCATCGCCAGGACGCCACGCGCTCGAGCACCTCCGTCCTTCCCTGGCCAAGCTACGCCTGCGTCGAGCATCGCCTCCCCGCCCTCTACACGCCAGACACCATCCCTAGCCTGCCCCTGCTCCGTCGCCGTCGTCCTCCTCACTTTACTACCGCACGCCGCGCCACAGACTCTGCAAGCGCTCGAGCAATCCCGTCATGCTTTGGCCTCGCCAGCTACACGTCGAGCATCGCCAGGACACCAGCTAGCTGTAGCCGTCCCCGCCTTGCCCTTTCGCTCGCCACAGGAGCCGCGCCATGGCCGTTCCTTCTCAGCACCCCGCGGCCACCCTCGACCCTATAAATAGAGGCGATCGGCTCCTCCTTTCTTCACACCATCCACTCCCCTCTCCTCACTGAGCCACCTCCACCCATCAATTTCACCAATCGTCGCCGGAGTCGCTCGAATTGCGAGCTCAAGCCCGTCGGAGCTCGCGGAAGCCCTGCTTCGACTGGAGCCTCCTCGAGCGCCGCCGCTGCACCAGGCTGTTCCTCGTCGACAACCACTTCTCCGCGCACTCTGCCAGACACCTGCAACGGCCTGGTAGGCTCTCCGACCCCCTAGGCTCGCCGCCAGTGAGCTCGCCTCTCGCCGGAGACGACGACGCTCACACGCCGTCGATCTCCTTTCTAATCCTACGGCTTAGATCCCGTACCGCTTCGCTGTGTTAAGTGTCGCCGACAGGTGGCCCCCACCTCATCAGGGCAGCCCACTCGCACCCGTGGCTTGTTGGGCTGCGCAGTGAAATTAATTCCTATTTCGGCCCGTTATGGTTTCCCACCTAAGCCCACGATTCAAAATTAGATTTAATCTTAATTCAAATGTGCTGCAGATGGTTTAGTAAATTTTGAATAGTTTGAAATCTGCCAAACCAAATTTAGCAAACTTTATACCGTTGGAAAGCCCATGAAATTACCTAACCAATGCCACTGGTCCCACCTCCAAATTCAAAACAGATTTAATTTGATAAAAAAGACAAAACAGGGACTTTTGTACTTTCAAACTTTATTTAAAATTTAACCAGAATAGCTTTTGAATTGTTTCCAATTCTAATAAATCACAAATGATGTCCTCTAATTGATTATGCAATAATATAGACATGTTATTTGTATGATCATGGACTAGATCAAATAAAATAGCTATGTAGTCAATTCTAGTGCAATTAAACTTGAATTCAAACTCAATAAGTAATATGAGAGCTACTCTCTCATTTAAATCTGGATCCTAAGTAATATGACCAGGGGAAATGACTTAGGCTAATGAACCCCTGATAATTATTACTTAGAGATTTTAATTCATTTAAATGTAGTATTAAAACTTTGTGAAGTGTAGCACTTCAATTAAATTGTACTCACATATAATAGATATGGAATGTTGACTTTGGGTCAACCTATATTTCATACCTTATTATTATATGAAGAGATTAATTCTTACATTGAGGTAATGAGAAGAAATTAAATTCTCTAAGTATCTACATACCAAATTTAAGAAATAGGAATAATGAGAGGAAATTATCCTTCTCTTAAATAAAGACTAATCAAATAATCCACCATGCCATGTTTGATTGATGATAGGATTAGTGTGTGAACTCTTTTGAGTGTTGCTAGCTTAGTATGTGAGCTTGGTTTAGTATTTATACCTCGTATTCGTATATAGACGCTAGTAACGAGGAATACCAAGAGGAGGAGGCCTACTCTCAGGAAGAAGAAGAGAACTTCGATAACTACTCAGCTCAAGGCAAGCTAACCCTTGCTAAACACAAGTTCTTAGCTCTACAAGAGCAAAGGCACCATCACACTTTACTTTGATGTATTACCTATCCCATGTTTTTACTTACTTTTACTTTTGCTTATTTATTTCAAAGTACTCTTTGATTTATGATTCACTTGGTCTAGAGTAGAACAATACTTGAAATAGATTTGCACAACTCAAAGCTAGATAGCACCCCTCATATAGTTGCTAGTGCTAATCAATTAAAATTGACTACTCTAGATGGGAACATGGTGAAGTGGATTGACTTTGAAAGAAAGTAAAGTGGAGGTGGATTTGAACAAGAGAAGATGGTGATTTTTGATAAAATTGATGATTGGGTTTGAATGCGATACCCTTCCAATTATACAAGTACCCCCACAATACCTGATTATGGGTAGGGCTTAACTAGAAACTTGTGTATTTTAGTATGGGTTCCCTCTAAACAAGCATCATAGGGGTTACGCCGAGGCTGCCTCCGTTAAGTGTGGAATGATGTTAAAATGAGGTGAATGTACGGCCCAAGCCCTGTGCAGTTCCCGGGTTAACTGCGGTTCTCACCGGGAGGCCAAGCTCATGGGGAGAGGTGCTCATACTAGCATATATAAGTGAAAGGTTATGGTTGATGATCCGCGTACTGTGTTACGATGATTCGGGGTTATCCTCGACGGATGAAATCAAAAGTTGTGGCACAAGAGTACAACCTCTGCAGAGTGTTAAACCTATTCGAATAGCCGTGTCCACGGTTACGGACAGTTGGAAAGGCCATACTATCTCCGTTATCATAAATTTGATCTTAAAAAGGAATGATGAATTGAAAGGTGATATTGAGGTGAATCAATATGAGTTGTGGGAATGACACTAATGTTCCCAGTTGAGTTAGTCTAGCACATGACAAGGCTTTACTAAAGGTTTATCAAAATAAAACTTGGCTTTATGCAAATAAACCTAGAGCTTAGCACCCCCTTATTACACTTAATGAGTAATTATTGTAGAGTTAGTTTGCGAGTACTTTAAAAGTACTCATGGCTTTGCCCTGGCTATTCAAATGCCAGACTATGAAGGAGAGCACCAGTATTAGGATGACGGACAACAGGACGTCTACGATAACTAGGATCGTCTTCTAACGTCAAGCGTTGCCTGTGGAATAGATAGTCCACTACTACTTCGCTTCCGCTACTATTTGTGTTGTTGAACAATATATTCGTGTAATATTGGATCATGTGATCTATGGTTGTAAGACAATATGTGTTGTAATAAATGATGACTCTATGCTACTTACTATTATGTCTCGCAAAAACATTATTCCTGGGATTGCGATGTACGGCATAATAGGCATCTGGACTTAAAAATCCGGGTGTTGATAAGTTGGTATCAGAGCCATTGTTTGACCTTAGGAGACCCTAGTTAGAATGGACGCTCAAAAACTTAGTTTCAAATTCCATGAATTGACTAGTTATGAAAACTCTATTCCCCCTCTTACCTTGAAGAGTCTTTGGCAAACTTTAAATTCATGCTCTTTCTTATGAGTGAATTAAAATTTGGAACACTTGCACTTCTCTAACTTAATCATCTAATCCCTCTACAGATGGATCACGTCGTCGACGCGCAGCCTTTCCTCCAGACTGAGTTCTATCAGTTGGGGAACGGTGGAGAGATCATTTTCGAGAGGGACCTCTTCTCCCTCTCGGAATTCCTCGGGCGCCCACCACCGGAAGTCTTTGGTGGAATGATCAATGACCAGCCCGGTGGTCAACTCCAGTGGGTGATCATGGTGGACCTTCGTGGAAGGTTCACGCTCCCAATGAGCGCAAGGATCCAGTTCTCCTTCCGGGAGAACAACTGGGCGGATGGTCTCGCACGGGGACTTCAGGAAGGGCTCGCACGTCTGTGCGGGCAAAACTTCATGGACTTCGAGGATAGCCGCTTTGTGCACTATGCAAGGCACAACTCCCTCGGGGTGCCAATGAACCTGCCGTCGCACCCGCAACTTCGCCACCATGTGGATCATCTCGACTTCATGTTGAATGAGACCCGCATCGACCTCGACAACTCCCGCGAATACGCCAACCACACTCACATTCAGTTGGCGCAGCAGGCGGAGACCATCAAGGTCATCGCCGGGGAGCGCAGGGCACTCCGCCGCGCCAACCAGAAGAAGGACTACGCCATCAACCGCCTCAAGGCCAGGATCGCCACTCTGAAGGCGACCATCGCCACCCAAGCTGAACAGATCCTGGAGCTGGAGGGCGAAGGTGAAGGGGAGAACATCCAGGGGGACGGCTACTCCTACGTCAGCGACGACGACTACGAGGAGGAGGAAGACGACGACCTGGAGTTCCACCCTTACGAGGATGGCCACGAGCACCTTGCTGCCGGGGTAGACAATGTCTACCCTATCAACGTCGATGGCGAGTAGTCCCGTCCGAGCACTTGCGTCCCGTGTTATGTATCGGTCCTTTGTACCCGCCCCATGTATCGTAGTTTGTTGAAAGGGTTCTTCAAACCCTCCGGAACATTTGGCTTGTAATATTTGCTACCTCCATGACTATGTTTGTGTGTGTAATATTATTATTATTATGAATCAAGTTTTAAGTTGTGTGAAATTTTATCCCAAAATGAGCCATAGAAATTTCCCTCTCATCTCATGATCCCTATCACTGTTCAGATGGCACCCCCAACTCGCAGCGAAACCGCAATGCTGCAAATGCTGCAACAGATGATGACAGAGAGAGAAGCTGAGAGAGCTGACCGCCAAGCCAACTTAGCTGCACTTCAACAGATTGCTCAGGGCAATCAAGGCCACGGAAACCACGACCACCCAGGGTCGAAGCTGAAGAACTTCCAAAACACCAACCCACCGGTGTTCAGCAAGACGGAGGAACCCCTCGATGCTGATGATTGGCTCCAAACCATGGAGAACAATCTCGAGGTTGCCGGAGTGGAGGACAACGAGAAGGTGTTGTTCGCCACCCACTATCTGGCTGGACCTGCACGTGCCTGGTGGACAAGTGCTCGCGCATTGAATGCGGGGCAAATGATGACTTGGGAAGACTTCAAACTCAAGTTTAGCAAGTATCATGTGCCCCCGGGCTTGATCAAGAAGATGAGGGATGAGTTCAGGGAACTGAAGCAAGGCAGAATGACCGTGGTAGAATACCGCGACAAGTTCCTCACCTTGTCAAGGTACGCCCCGGATGAGACAGACACCGTCGAGAAGAGGAAGGAGAGGTTTCTGAATGGACTGCACGATGAGATGCAGACTGTACTGATCAATATCCCCTTTGCTGACTTAGAAGCCCTCGTTGACTCCGCCATTCAAATGGAGGGGAAGATACACCAAGCCAACGAGAACCGCAAGCGCCGCATGATGAACCAGAGTGGGCCCAGCAATAACCACAAGTATCGCCCCAGCTCAAGTGGAGGGTTCGCCCCAAGGAACAACAAGCCCCGATGCAGAATCCACGTCCGAGTTATCAGAACCGGAGTGGAGGAAACCCCAGGTCAGGAGGCCACAACAACCACAACTACAACAACAACAACAACTTCAACCGCGCTCCACCCCGCGCCCCCAACAACAACTCCAACACCGCTCCAAGGACTGGGAGCAATGTTGTTCCCATCACCCCCAAGGACAAGTCCACCTACAACTGCTACGAGTGCGGAGTGGCGGGGCACTTCTCCTACGAGTGCCCCAAGAAGCTCGCCAAGACTGCCGCCAACACCTCAGGCCCTGCTCAGCAGCAGCGTCGTGTCACCACCAACAAGAAGTTCGCCCCCAACAACCCGAACAACCGCAACGGCCGCCTCTACCACATGAATGGAAGAAGCTCAGGAGCCCCAGACGTTGTGCTGGGTATGTTCTCTGTTAACTCAATACCTGCAAGAGTGTTGTTTGATTCTGGAGCATCACATTCGTTTATTACCGAAGATTTTGCATGCACTAGTAAGATTCAACCCATCAGTTTGAAGCATGTCATGATAGTTCAAATACCCGGATCAACAACTAAAGCTAGAAAAATTTGCAAAGATGTGCCTATCAGAATTCATGAAATAGAATTTTATGCCAATTTGATTGTTCTGGGAGCCAAAGGTTTGGAAGTAGTCCTGGGAATGGACTGGATGGCGAAACATCATGGACTGATTGATTGTGCCAAGAAGGCCATCACCATGACTAGTAGCACCGGAATAATAGTCGAACACATATCTGAAAGGATGCCCAGAAAGTTCACCTGCAACCAAAGCCTAGCCAAACCCACCTTGGATCAGATCAGGGTCGTTTGTCGATATCCTGATGTGTTCCCGGATGATCTACCCGGTATGCCCCCAGATCGGGATATCGAGTTTATCATCGAGTTAATCCCGGAACCGGACCTATAGAGAGCCTATAGCATGAACCCGGCAGAGTTAGTGGAACTGAAGAAGCAACTGGATGATATGCTATTCAAAGGTCTGATTCAACCAAGTGCGTCACCCTGGAGATCCCCAGTTTTGTTTGTGGATAAGAAGGACGGTGCCACTCATTTGGTTATGGACTATCGTAAACTCAATGATGTCACCATCAAGAATAAGTACCCGTTGCCAAAGATAGAAGATCTGTTTGACCAGCTGACCGGAGCCCAAGTATTCTCGAAGATTGATCTGCGGACAGGATACCATCAGCAGAAGATTCGTGCAAATGATATCCCCAAAACGCCTTTACCACCAGATATGGATTGTACGAGTACAATGTCATGTCATTTGGATTGACCAATGCCCCCGCTTACTTCATGAATCTCATGAATAAGATCTTTATGAACTTCCTAGACAAGTTTGTCATTGTCTTCATCGACGACATCCTCATCTACTCCAAATCCGAAGAAGAACATGAGCAACATTTGGAAGTGGTCCTAGATACCCTTCGGGAGCATCAGTTGTATGCCAAGTTCAGCAAGTGTGAGTTCTGGTTGAAAGAAGTAGGATTCTTGGGTCATATCTTGTCAGCCGGAGGAATTGCCATTGACCCCGCAAAAATCAAGACTATTGAAGAATGGAAAGCCCCAACCACACAGACCGAAGTCCGTGCATTTCTCGGATTGGCGGGATATTACCGCCGATTCGTTGAAGGATTCTCAAGCATAGCAAGACCGATGACTCAATTGTTGAAGAAGGACCGGAAGTTCGAATGGACCGACAAGTGTGAAGAGAGCTTTCAACAGCTCAAGCTAAGATTGACATCAGCCCCAATACTGGTTATGCCGGACATTACCAAGCCATTTGATGTGTACTGTGACGCCTCCAAGATTGGTCTTGGATGTGTGCTGATGCAAGAAGGCAAAGTGATATCTTACCTGTCAAGACAGCTGAAGCAGCATGAACAGAACTATCCAACCCATGACTTAGAGCTAGCAGCCATGGTTTTAGCACTGAAGGTATGGCGTCATTACCTCATGGGTAATCGATGTGAGGTTTACTCGGATCACAAGAGCCTGAAGTATATCTTCACGCAAAAGGAGCTGAATATGAGGCAACACAGATGGATAGAGTTAATCAAGGATTATGACATGGAAATCCACTATCACCCCGGCAAGGCCAATGTGGTAGCGGATGCTCTGAGTAGACTGCCGTGTCAGTTAAACTCCATGTTAGCAATCGAGCAACCCAGCCTGTTTGAAGAGTTTGAACAGTTTAGACTTGAACTGGTTAGCGAAGGATATCTCGCCAGCATTGAACTCCAACCCACCCTGATTAGTCAGATCAAGGAAGCTCAGAAAGGAAATGCTAGCATTGATGGAATCAAGAGCCAAATAGCCGCCGGAAAGGCACCGGGATTCACCATAGATGAAGAAGGAGTGTTATGGTATAACAAGCGCCTTTGCGTGCCGTCAGACTCAGAGTTGAAGCAAGTTATTCTGAAAGAAGCTCACGACACCCTATACTCCATTCACCCCGGAGGAACCAAGATGTACCAGGATTTGAAGGAACAATTCTGGTGGCATGGAATGAAGAGAGATATTGGAAGCTACATCGCCAAGTGTGACATCTGTCAAAGAGTCAAGGCAGAACATCAACGTCCCGCAGGACTGCAACCCCTACAGATTCCCGAATGGAAGTGGGATTCCGTAGGAATGGACTTCATCACCGGATTGCCCAAATCAAGTAAAGGAAATGATTCCATCTGGGTAGTGGTCGACAGACTGACCAAAGTCGCCCACTTTATCCCCGTCAAGACCACCTATCAAGGACCGAGACTCGCAGAGCTATATATCTCAGCCTGCACGGAACCCCGAAGTCGATAGTATCCGACCGAGGATCCCAATTCACCTCCAGATTCTGGCAGAAAGTACATGAAGGACTCGAAACCCGTCTGAATTTCAGCACCGCCTATCACCCGCAGACAGATGGCCAGACTGAACGAGTCAACTAGATACTAGAAGATATGTTGAGAGCATGTGTGTTAGAGTATGGATCTAAGTGGGAAGACTGCTTGCCGTACGCAGAATTCTCGTACAACAACAGCTATCAAGCCAGCTTGCAGATGGCCCCCTTTGAAGCACTGTACGGAAGGAAGTGTCATACCCCTCTGAATTGGTCGGAAGTAGGAGAAAGTCAAGTTTTTGGACCAGATATTCTCCGAGAAGCAGAAGAGAAGGTTCACAAGATCCGCGAGTACCTCAAGACAGCCCAATCAAGACAGAAGAGCTACGCCGACAAGAGACGCCGAGAGATGACCTTCGAGATCGGAGATTTCGTATATCTCAAGGTGTCCCCTCTTAAGGGAATATGGAGATTCCAACTTAAGGGGAAGCTCGCACCCCGATATGTCGGACCTTTCAAAGTCCTGAGTCGCCGAGGAGAAGTATCCTATCAACTGGAGTTACCGGAAGAAATGTCAGCGGTGCACAATGTGTTTCACATCTCGCTACTCCGGAAGTGCTTAGAAGTGCCCGAGAAGACCGAGGTTTTCAAGAACATCGACCATCGAGCTGTGGATATCAACTCAGATCTGACATACCGCGAAGTACCTATTCACATCTTGGAAGAAGCTTTCAGAACCACCCGTACCCGAAGTATCAAGTTTCTGAAGATCCAATGGAGTAACCACACCGAAGAAGAAGCCACTTGGGAGAGAGAAGACTTTATGAGGACTGAGTACCCAGATCTCTTTAGTACCTAGTTTTCTCAGATCTCGGGACGAGATCTTTTGTAAGGGGGAAGGGTTTGTAACATCCCAAGTTTCAACAACAATCAACAAGAAAGAAAGTTTCCCAAACTCAAAATTTGCTATTAACAAAAACTTTTTCCATGCATATAGTGCCACATATAGATTCATGCTTTTGAGTGATTTTCTTTTGTGCAATTGCCATGATGAGTGTTAGTATGATTATCAATTGCTATTTGAACCCTAACAAAGATGATCAAACCCTAGTTTGAGAAGAAATGAAGAAAATGGGAAAAACCCATATTTCACTTACATACACAATATGCCAAATTGCAAATCTTCACCCTAGGCCATAATTGCTTGCCCTCTTGCTTGTAAAATACTTTAATATGATAAACTAACACAATTGCACCCTTGGATCAAGAATCAAACACAAGGAAATCAAAATTTCTTCATACATATGATAATGGTCATATGGCCCAAAAATATTTTCTTCACTACTTTACCCCCCTGGTTCTCTCAATTCTTAAACTAAACTTGGTCAACCAAAGCCAGGTCATCCAAGACCATGTCAAGGTGAGTAACTTTGATGTTGACCACCATGGCTAGAGTTGACTAGGTTGACCAGTAGCAATGTGACAAGTAGTGATGCTGAAATAAAGAGAAGATCATGTCACTTGTGCCATTTTGCAAAACAACTCCAAATTGAGCAAAACCACCACCAATCCAACACATTAGTTATATAAATGAGACCCACCAAAAAGAAAACCAAAATTCAAACAAAAGTTTCTTGCGGCCATTTCATCAAACACTTTGCAGGCTATGTTTCACTTTAGTGTTACATGCTATTATCCAGTGGTTTCTTGCCTAAACCAGCTCTACCTTGTGATCATCAGCCCTCTCTATGATCCCTGCATCTAGTCCAGTACTTGCCATGGCTGGTTAAAGTGAGAAAGTGAGAGGAGATGCTCCATGCCATGCACACCCGGCCACCTTTGGCATCTCCACCTCTGGCCACCATTTCAACATATCCTCTTGTCCTGGAGCATCTACAACACTCAAGGACGATGAGGGTACAAGCCCCAGCAACGCCAACGCTCGGCATTGGCCAGAACGCGCTCGCCCAAAACACGCCAGGACGTGCCAGCACGCGCGGTGACCGCGCTCTGGCATCGCCAGGACGCCACGCGCTCGAGCACCTCCGTCCTTCCCTGGCCAAGCTACGCCTGCGTCGAGCATCGCCTCCCCGCCCTCTACACGCCAGACACCATCCCTAGCCTGCCCCTGCTCCGTCGCCGTCGTCCCCTCACTTTACTGCCGCACGCCGCGCCACAGACTCTGCAAGCGCTCGAGCGATCCGTCATGCTTTGGCCTCGCCAGCTACACGTCGAGCATCGCCAGGACACCAGCTAGCCGTAGCCGTCCTCGCCTTGCCCTTTCGCTCGCCACAGGAGCCGCGCCATGGCCGTTCCTTCTCAGCACCCCGCGGCCAACCCTCGACCCTATAAATAGAGGCGATCGGCTCCTCCTTTCTTCACACCATCCACTCCCCTCTCCTCACTGAGCCACCTCCACCCATCAATTTCACCAATCGTCGCCGGAGTCGCTCCAATTGCGAGCTCAAGCCGCCGGAGCTCGCGGAAGCCCTGCTTCGACTGGAGCCTCCCGAGCGCCGCCGCTGCACCAGGTTGTTCCTCGTCGACAACCACTTCTCCGCGCACTCTGCCAGACACCTGCAATGGCCTGGTAGGCTCTCCGACCCCCTAGGCTCGCCGCCAGTGAGCTCGCCTCTCTCCGGAGACGACGACGCTCACACGCCGTCGATCTCCTTTCTAATCCCACGGCTTAGATCCCCCGTACCGCTTCGCTGTGTTAAGTGTCGCCGACAGGTGGCCCCCACCTCATCAGGGCAGCCCACTCGCACCCGTGGCTTGTTGGGCTGCGCAGTGAAATTAATTCCTGTTTCGGCCCGCTATGGTTTCCCGCCTAAGCCCACGATTCAAATTTAGATTTAATCTTAATTCAAATGTGCTGCAGATGGTTTAGTAAATTTTGAATTGTTTGAAATCTGCCAAACCAAATTTAGCAAACTTTATACCGTTGGAAAGCCCATGAAATTACCTAACCAATGCCACTGGTCCCACCTCCAAATTCAAAGTAGATTTAATTTGATAAAAAAGACAAGACAGGGACTTTTGTACATTCAAACTTTATTTAAAATTTAACCAGAATAGATTTTGAATTGTTTCCAATTCTAATAAATCACAAATGATGTCCTCTAATTGATTATGCAATAATATAGACATGTTATTTGTATGATCATGGACTAGATCAAATAAAATAGCTATGTAGTCAATTCTAGTGCAATTAAACTTGAATTCAAACTCAATAAGTAATATGAGAGCTACTCTCTCATTTAAATCTTGATCCTAAGTAATATGACCAGGGGAAATGACTTAGGCTAATGAACCCCTGATAATTATTACTTAGAGATTTTAATTCATTTAAATGTAGTATTAAAACTTTGTGAAGTGTAGCACTTCAATTAAATTGTACTCACATATAATAGATATGGAATGTTGACTTTGGGTCAACCTATATTTCATACCTTATTATTATATGAAGAGATTAAATCTTACATTGAGGTAATGAGAAGAAATTAAATTCTCTAAGTATCTACATACCAAATTTAAGAAATAGGAATAATGAGAGGAAATTATCCTTCTCTTAAATAAAGACTAATCAAATAATCCACCATGCCATGTTTGATTGATGATAGGATTAGTGTGTGAACTCTTTTGAGTGTTGCTAGCTTAGTATGTGAGCTTGGTTTAGTATTTATACCTCGTATTCGTATATAGACGCTAGTCACGAGGAATACCAAGAGGAGGAAGCCTACTCTCAGGAAGAAGAAGAGAACTTCGATAACTACTCAGCTCAAGGCAAGCTAACCCTTGCTAAACACAAGTGCTTAGCTCTACAAGAGCAAAGGCACCATCACACTTTACTTCGATGTATTACCTATCCCATGTTTTTACTTACTTTTACTTTTGCTTATTTATTTCAAAGTACTCTCTTTGATTTATGATTCACTTGGTCTAGAGTAGAACAATACTTGAAATAGATTTGCACAACTCAAAGCTAGATAGCACCCCTCATATAGTTGCTAGTGCTAATCAATTAAAATTGACTACTCTAGATGGGAACATGGTGAAGTGGATTGACTTTGAAAGAAAGTAAAGTGGAGGTGGATTTGAACAAGAGAAGATGGTGATTTTTGATAAAATTGATGATTGGGTTTGAATGCGATACCCTTCCAATTATACAAGTACCCCCACAATACCTGATTATGGGTAGGGCTTAACTAGAAACTTGTGTATTTTAGTATGGGTTCCCTCTAAACAAGCATCATAGGGGTTACGCCGAGGCTGCCTCCGTTAAGTGTGGAATGATGTTAAAATGAGGTGAATGTACGGCCCAAGCCCTGTGCAGTTCCCGGGTTAACTGCGGTTCTCACCGGGAGGCCAAGCTCATGGGGAGAGGTGCTCATACTAGCATATATAAGTGAAAGGTTATGATTGATGATCCGCGTACTGTGTTACGATGATTCGGGGTTATCCTCGACGGATGAAATCAAAAGTTGTGGCACAAGAGTACAACCTCTGCAGAGTGTTAAACCTATTCGAATAGCCGTGTCCACGGTTACGGACGATTGGAAAGGCCATACTATCTCCGTTATCATAAATTTGATCTTAAAAAGGAATGATGAATTGAAAGGTGATATTGAGGTGAATCAATATGAGTTGTGGGAATGACACTAATGTTCCCACTTGAGTTAGTCTAGCACATGACAAGGCTTTACTAAAGGTTTATCAAACTAAAACTTGGCTTTATGCAAATAAACCTAGAGCTTAGCACCCCCTTATTACACTTAATGAGTAATTATTGTAGAGTTAGTTTGCGAGTACTTTAAAAGTACTCATGGCTTTGCCCTGGCTATTCAAATGCCAGACTATGAAGGAGAGCACTAGTATCAGGATGACGGACAACAGGACGTCTACGATAACTAGGATCATCTTCTAACGTCAAGCGTTGCCTGTGGAATAGATAGTCCACTACTACTTCGCTTCCGCTACTATTTGTGTTGTTGAACAATATATTCGTGTAATATTGGATCATGTCATCTATGGTTGTAAGAAAATATGTGTTGTAATAAATGATGACTCTATGCTACTTACTATTATGTCTCGTAAAAACATTATTCCTGGGATTGCGATGTACGGCATAATAGGCATCTGGAATTAAAAATCCGGGTGTTGACACATCCCCGCCGGACTTCCCTGGCATACCCGAGGCCTCGCGATCCTCGTCATCCGGCTGCCTGCCGGAGCCGCTTCATCGACGCCTTCATCATCCCGCTGAACCTTGAAACCATATGCTCATCCAGCAGTCTACCGCAGTCCACTAATACGCGTACAGCACGCGACCGTTGGGAACCCCAAGAGGAAGGTGTGATGCGTACAGCGGCAAGTTTTCCTTCAGTAAGAAACCAAGTTTTATCGAACCAGTAGGAGCCAAGAAGCACGTTGAAGGTTGATGGCGGCGATATGTAGTGTGGCGCAACACCAGGGATTCCGGCGCCAACATGGAACCTGCACAACACAACCAAAGTACTTTGTCCCAACGTAACAGTGAGGTTGTCAATCTCACCGGCTTGCTATAACAAAGGATTAGATGTATAGTGTGGATGATGATTGTTTGCAGAAAACAGTAGAACAAGTATTGCAGATTGTATTCGATTAAAAGAATGGACCGGGGTCCACAGTTCACTAGAGGTGTCTCTCCCATAAGAATAAGCAAGTTGGGTGAACAAATTACAGTTGGGCAATTGACAAATAAAGAGGGCATGACCATGCACATACATGATATGATGAGTATTGTGAGATTTAATTGGGCATTACGACAAAGTACATAGACCGCTATCCAGCATGCATCTATGCCTAAAAAGTCCACCTTCAGGTTATCATCCGAACCCCTTCCAGTATTAAGTTGAAAACAACAGACAATTGCATTAAGTATGGTCCGTAATGTAATCAACAACTACATCCTCGGACATAGCATCGATGTTTTATCCCTAGTGGCAACAGCACATCCACAACCTTTCTGTCACTGTCCCAGATTTAATGGAGGCATGAACCCACTATCGAGCATAAATACTCCCTCTTGGAGTTACTAGCAAAAACTTGGCCAGAGCCTCTACTAATAACGGAGAGCATGCAAGATCATAAACAACACATAGGTAATAGATTGATAATCAACATAGCATAGTATTCTCTATCCATCGGATCCCAACAAACACAACATATAGCATTACAGATAGATGATCTTCATCATGTTAGGCAGCTCACAAGACCTGACAATGAAGCACAATTAGGAGAAGACGACCATCTAGCTACGCTATGGACCCATAGTCCAGGGGTGAACTACTCACTCATCACTCCGGAGCGACCATGGCGGTGAAGAGTCCTCCGGGAGATGATTCCCCTCTCCGGCGGGTGCCGGAGGCGATCTCCTGAATCCCCGAGATGGGATTGGCGGCGGCGGCTTCTGGAAGGTTTTCCGTATCGTGGCTCTCGATCGGGGGTTTCGCAACGAAGGCTTTAAGTAGGCGGAGGAGATAGGTCGGGGCCTGACGGGGCCCACACTAGGCGGCGCGGCCAAGGCTTGGGCCGCGCCGCCCTAGCGTCGGCCACCTCGTGGCCCCACTTCGTGACTCCCGGTCTTCTGGAAGCTTCGTGTGAAAATAGGCCCCGGGCGTTGATTTTGTCCAATTCCGAGAATATTTCCTTACTAGGATTTCTGAAACCAAAAGCAGAAAAAACAGGCTCTTCGACATCTCGTTAATAGGTTAGTGCCGGAAAATGCATAAATATGACATAAAGTATGAATAAAACATGTAGATATCATCAATAATGTGGCATGGAACATAAGAAATTATCGATACGTCGGAGGCGTATCATCCACCGCATTGGATCTTGCTCACCGACACCGCTGTGCATGAACCGGATCTGCTTCACCGGCGCCGTGCATGATCTAAACTCTTCTACTGTCGCTTTTCTATTGCTTGCCTGCAAGTTCTTGTTTAATCTTGGGGGAACCTGTTTGTGCTAACGACGCGCCGTTACATTTTTGCAAATGAGATGAGTAACCATGAATTGTAATGGCCGTCTCTCCAACCCCAAGTAGCACATGTAGCGTACTTCATCACCGGATCTATCAACCCCAGGAAGATCTGCTGTGACTCCCACAGAGTGCTTCTCCTAATGTAAGTCCCTTGTTTTAGCGCCATGTTCTGGGTTCAGATGCTTGTTTGTCTGAAGCTCTTTTAGTTCATTCCTAGCTATAACCGTAACACCTTGCTATTTTCTAGTTCATTGCTAACTTTAAGAGATTGAACATTTTGGTATGCATTCCCTGCTCTGTAGATGTAGCCATCATAACTTCTATCTTGCTCAGTCGTTGTTAAAAAATTATAGGCTGCTACTATTTTGTTCATGCCAATATTGTTCTCCCTGAACATGTTGGTTTGCATTCCCTGTACTACAGGTGATGCCATTATTATTTCTATCTACTTCGTCGTAAGCTAACAAAGTAACTGCCTGCTATTAGTTCCTGCATGCTATCGCTCTGCCATCCTGCAGTACAAATTTATTTGAACTCGTCACAGCAGCTACTTCCATCATAATTTTGTCTGCCATCTGATTCTTCGAAAGCTGCAATATTAACTTGTTTCTCTTAATTGGCATGGCGCTCACATATAGAATGGTGAACATATTGGTGTGCATTCCCTCTTCTACAAGTTCACAGGTGATCCCACTATATTCCGTTTCTGGTCCATCCTAAGCCGTAGCATTAACTATCCTATATGTGTTGCTCATTACAACTTTATATCCCGAAACAAATTTATTTGTTTCCCTTATCTACAAGTTTATGAGTGATGCCATTATAACTCCTATCTGTTTTATTCCTAGCTATTATAGTAACATCCTTCTATTATTTAGTGCATGGCCAATTTTAAGTAATTGCACATGTTGGTTCACATTCCCTCCTCTATAGCTTTTGGCATCATAACTTCTATATTTGGTTTACATTCCCTGCTCTGTAGATCTAGCCATCATAACTTTATCTTTCTCAGTCGTTGTTACAAAAATTATGGCCTGCTACTATGTTGTTTGTGCCAATTTTTTACTCCATGAACATGTTGGCTTGCATTCCCTGTACTACAGGTGATGCCATTGTTTTGTATCTAGTTCATTGTAAGCTAACAAAGTAAGGACTTAGTTTGGCATGCTATCACTCTGCTATCTAGCCTGTAGTACAAATAAACTTGTCATACTACTAGATAATAATTTTGCATGCCATTTTGTTCTTCAAAAGCTGCATTGTTGACTTGTTTCTCTGGTTTGGCATGCCGCTCACATATGGAATGCTGAACATATTGGTTTGCATTCCCTCTTATACAAGTTCACAGGTGATCCCACTATATTCTGTATCTGGTCCATCCTAAGCTCCAGCATTAACTATCCTCTATGTGTTGCTCATTACAAGTTTATATCCGGAAACATCTTGATTTGCATCCCCTTCACTATAAGTTCAGGAGTATTATTTAGTTCACGGTCAATCTGAAGTAATTGCACTTGGCACATGTTGGTTCACATTCCCACCTCTTTAGCTTTTGCCATCGTAACTTCTATTTTTGGTTTACATTCCTGCTCTGTAGATGTAGCCATCATAACTTCATCTTGCTCAGTCGTTGTTACAAAATTTATTGCTACTATGTTGTTCATGCCAATTTTGTACTCCCTGAACATGTTGGTTTGCATGGGACTCGACAGTAGTAAGTCTGTTGTTTCATTCTAACGTGCTCTGTTATATTGGCTGTTGATATGCGGCATACACTCTTTGTTTGCTTATTGTGCGTATTACAATGATCTTGTTATAACGATGAAATGATGAGTTCCAAATTCTTTGGCAAACAATATTGTAGTGTCTTTGCCTTTCCATTGTTGTTGTCTTAACTTGTAATGTCTTTGTTTCAGATATAGTTATAGGTGCTGCATGGACAACTTAAAAGATTGCCGGATCGCTTCATTGTATTGCTAGGTTTAATTACCATTCAATTTCTCTGGGTTCTGTATTTTTTCAAAGCCTTGCAGCTGATGTAATATTTAGTTAGTTTTTATAGTTCTTTCGCGCATTTTTTCTTTGGTGCTTGTGGTAAGTGAGGCTATCCGACAGAAATCATGTGCTGCGTAAATATTCTCAGTATCTAAATCACAAATTCCCATCACTTAAACGGCCCAATTAAGCGAAATCACATATGTGCCGGCCCGCAAAATTCTAAAGCGCCTATTATGCCGGCATATAAACACCAACTAAATGGGCTGGCCCACTTACTTATTGGGCCAGCCCACTTGCTTTAAGGTGGACCCCACCCACTACTGGGCTGGCCCAGTAACAGAAAAGTGGGCCCCACAAGCTTATTGGGCCGGCCCGCTAACTCGTCGGGCCAGCCCAAATGATTTACCGTGGACCCCACAAACTAATTGGGCCGGCCCACTAACTTGTTGGGCTAGCCCAAAAGCTTTTGTGGTGGACCCCACACACTAAATGGGCCGGCCCTTCAACAGGATAGTGGGACCCACCTGCCTTTTTGGCCCGGCCCACCATCTTGTTGGGCCGGCCCACTTGCTATATGGTGGACCCCACATACTAAATGGGCGGCCCTTTAACAGGAAAGTGGGACCCACCTGTGTTTTTGGCCCGGCCCACTATCTTCTTGGGCTGGCCCACTTGCCACATGGTGGACCCACATACTAAATGGGCCAGGCCTTTAACAGGAAAGTGGGATCCACCTGTGTTTTTGGCCCGGCCCACTGGTTTGTTGGGCCAGCCCATTTGATCTATTGTGGACCCCACGTACTAAATGGGCCGGCCCAATAGCAGGAAAGTGGGACCCACAGGCTAATTGGGCCGGCCCAACAACTTCTTGGGCCGGCCCACTTGCTTTAAGGTGGACCCCACTTTGTAAATGGGCCGGCCCAATAACAGGAAAGTGGGTCCCACATGCCTTGTGGGCCGGCCCATTAAAGTTTTGACCAGTCAACCTGAGAGGTTAGGCCCGGCCCACGTAACTAATGGACCAGCCCAGCTATATAGTTGACCGGTCAAACTAAGTCAGCTGGCCCGGCCCGCAAACTTAATGGGCCGGCCCGCTTAAGACGTGGCAGGCCTCGTGTGGGCCTACCATCTACCACGGGGTTTAGCCGGTTAACGTCGTTAGCCGATTAACGCGTCGCACGTGTCGGTTGCATGACGTCGCGATCAATGGGCTCCGGAAACTTCGCAACGGTCCGATTTCGGCGGAAGGCGCCCAAGCGCAACGGACCAAAAAACGTGGTAGGACTTTGCCTGACGCAGTTTCGACAACAGAACCCATATCGTCGGGTTAGGCCCATAGGCGACGAAAAATACCCCTTAGCGGACGATTTTGGGACGTTGTCTATCAGAACTTTTCTTGTAGTGAACACAATCAAAATACTTTGCCCCAACTTAACAGTGAGGTTGTCAATCTCACCAGCTTGTTGTAAACAAAGGATTAAACGTATGGTGTGGAGAATGATGTTTGTTTGCAAAGAACAGCAGAGAACAATGTTTGTAGTAGATTGTATTTCAGATGTAAAAGAATGGACCGGGGTCCACAGTTCACTAGTGGTGTCTCTCCAATAAGAAATAGCATGTTGGGTGAACAAATTACAGTTGGGCAATTGACAAATAGAGAGGGCATGACAATGCACATACATATCATGATGACTAATATGAGATTTACTTAGGGCATTACGACAAAGAACATAGACATCTATCCAGCATGCATCTATGCCTAAAAAGTCCACCTTCGGGTTAGCATCCGCACCCCTTCTAGTATTAAGTTGCAAACAACAGACAATTGCATTAAGTACTGTGCGTAATGTAAACAATACAAATATCCTTAGACAAAGCATTGTTGTTTTATCCCTAGTGGCACAGCACATCCATAACCTTAGAACTTTCTGTCACTGTCCCAGATTCAATGGAGGCATGAACCCACTATCGAGCATAAATACTCCCTCTTGGAGTCACAAGTATCAACTTGGCGGAGCCTCTACTAGCAACAGAGAGCATGCAAGATCATAAACAACACATATATGATAGATCAATAATCAACTTGATATAGTATTCCATATTCATCGGATCCCAGCAAATACAACATGTAGCATTACAAATAGATGATCTTGATCATGATAGGCAGCTCACAAGATCTAAACATGATAGCACAAGAGGAGAAGACAACCATCTAGCTACTGCTATGGACCCATATTCCAAGGATGAACTACTCACGCATCAGTCCGGAGGCGGGCATGGTGATGTAGAGTCCTCCGGTGATGATTCCCCTCTCCGGCAGGTTGCCATATGCGATATCCTGAATCCCCCGAGATGGGATTGGCGGCGGTGGCATCTCTGGAACTTTTCTCGTATCGTGGCTCTCGGTAATAGGGTTTTCGCGACGGAGAGAATATATAGGCGAAGGGGCAGAGTCGGGGGACGCTTGAGGGGCCCAACCCATGGGCGAAGCCAAGGGTGGGGCCGCGCCCCCCTAGGGTGTGGCCGCCTCGACGCCCCTCTTCGTCTCCTCTTCAGACTTCTGGAAGGCTCCGTGGAAAATAAGACCGTGGGATTTTGTTTATTCCAATTCCGAGAATATTTCCTGTATAGGATTTCTGAAACCAAAAACAGCAACAAGAGCGGCGCTTCGGCATCTTGTTAATAGGTTAGTGCCGAAAAATGCATCAAAATGATATAAAGTGTATATAAAGCATGTGAGTATTGTCACAAAACTAGCACGGAACATAAGAAATTATAGATACGCTTGGGACGTATCAGGCTGCAACTACAAGCGGCAGAGTTTACGGGCCAGTTTCTTGTCCGAATAGCACAGTTTAGTCAGATGTGGAATTAAATTCTTAGTGCAATTTAAATTTTTCCATGTTGCGGGATAAAGCGGCACCGCTTCTGTAACCCTGCCTCCATCCCACTCCGCAAGCGGCACAATGGAAATCCATCAGACCTGGTCTTAGAGCATCTCCAGCCGTCTCCCCGACGAGGTCCCCAGGACGCCTTTTTGTCATCTGGATGGATGAAAATGGCCCGCGCCCCCGGATCCTCGTTTTTCTCCGGATTTGGGCTTTCATCCATCCGGGGAGCCCAGGCCATCCCCGGCCCCCTGGGGAGCGCTCGGGGACTCCGGGCGAAATGAAAGCGCGGGAAACGGCGAGAAAACTTCCCGCGCATGTCGAGGGTACTCCTCGGCAATGCCCACCTTGAGGGGCTTAGGGTTGACGGAATCCTACAGGCTAACACGAGAGATCGGATACCAAACAAACGGGGAGAGAGATTTACCCAGGTTCGGGGCCCTTGATGAGGTAAAACCCTTACTTCCCGCTTGTCTGATCTTGATTATTGTGAATATTGGGTTACAATGGGGTAGCCGAAGGCTTTGACTAAGAACTCGACGAGAAGGTAGATTTTTGTATGACCTAACTCTCATCTTGCGGTGGTTATGGCTAGATCGATTGTCTCCCTCGGCAGCCCCTCTCCTGGCCCTTATATTGTGAGCCAGGTCTCGAGAGGTCTGTTCGAGTACGACTAGGTTACAAAGAGTGCTATATCTAAACTTTCCTTGTTTATTCGTCTCCTTGCCTTGCTCTTCTAGAATTCTTCACGGGAACCGACATTGCGGCCCACCTTGGTTGGTAGATGATCTTCATAGGCCCCTGGTTGGGCCGTAGGAGGTAGCGCAATATTAGTTACCCGAAGGGTAATACCCACATCAGTAGCCCCCGAGTGATTGGCCAAAGCATAGCTTCGGGCAGGGGCTAAAGTTGTCTTCTGTCAAACGTCTATTGATCTTGAAAGCTTCATTTTTATCGGGTGCGCGACAAGCGCTCCCGATGGGACTAGCCCCGAGTCTAGGCACGGATGCTCGCAACCGCGCGTAGACTCAAGTTGTACCACTCGAATGTTTTACGTTTGTCGATGTTTTCTTCAAATTGTCATGGTTATCCGATAGCTTCCGTATATCGGGTCTTCAATATCTTCGAGTTTAGATCACGCTTGCTGATAGTATGTAAGGGATGTTGAGCAACGTGACCAGCTTCAATCGATGCTGGTTAACTACCGAATGGAAAAACAACGCTAATCTACTCAAGATCAAGTCCCCGGGCATGATCCTGGTTCTCTTAGTTCCTTCGGGTCCATCATTTTTATCGGGTGCGCGACAAGCGCTCCCGATGGGAGAAGCCCCCGAGTCTAGGCACGGATGCTTGCAACCGCGCGTAGACTCAAGTTGCACCACTCGAATGTTGCAAACTCCTTCGGATGCTTTCTTCAAATGTTTTGTTCGGATACTGGATATACCTTATGACATCATCAATGATGCCACCACAATGGTGGTTTGATTGATAAGATGTGACCTTGACAGGCCCACCCCACTTCTGCGCAGTCAGTTAGGAAATGACCAGTCCTTGCGATTTGACCAAGATGCCTCCTCGATTTCCGCGCGTAGTGGAGAAGATGTTCCTTGGTAAGATAAATATAATGAAACGTGGTGACCTAATTCCAGATCCCATTTGTTTAACTTTTACTTTATAAATGTGTGGGACGAGATCCATCCTTTTCATCATGTCTTTCTCACAGCCTTTCTTCCTTGTTCGCCCTTCTTCCTCAAAGCCGCTGCTCTACCGCCGTTATTCTTACATTCTTACCTAATTAATCTTCTCCGACGATGGTGAAGAAGAAGAACCCCGCGCATGTTGCCGACGCCGCGACCAGTGGTGCTGCTGCCAAGGCTGCATCGGGCGCATCGAGAAAGGGCGCATCTGAAGTCTACGCTTCAGCTCCTGCGCCGCCCGCTCTGGCGGCTTCCACCGCGGGACCCATGCCCGGTGATTGGCATGCTTCTACAACAACTAGGCGCGACGAGAAAAAAGCTCGTAGCCTCGGTCTGATTTCAACTAACGATGGGAACGTCATCCTTCCAGGTTCGGCTTCACGCCCTAACCCTCTGCCGGTTTCTTGTGATGTTCATGTCCTTCTGTGCGTGGACCTTCTCTCCCTGCTCACGAGTTTCTCCGGCGTCTCCTTCATGTGTACGAGATTCAACTTTGGCAACTAACTCCTAATTCAATCCTTCATCTTGCCATTTTCATCACTCTATGTGAGGCCTTCCTGGGCATCGAGCCTCACTTTGGTTTATGGAAGAAAATCTTCTTCGTGAAACATTATAACTGTTCTTGGTCACTGGTGGAGTTGGGTTTGTTGTCCGAAAAGAAGTGAACTACTTCAACTTCCCAATGAGAGAATCTGTTCAAGGATGGAGGTTGAAGTGGTTCTACATCAAAGATTCATCAGTAGCCGAAACGCGTCTGCCGAGATTATCGATGTCTCCGAAGCAGTGCCCAAGAGATCTTGGAAGAATATCTTGTCACCCAAAGAAAAGCCAGCAGTTGACAAGTTATTCGATAGATTTCTTTGAATCAAACAGTCAAATGGCCAAACTATGATGGGTACTGAAATAGTAGCAGTTTTTTGAAACGTCAAATCCAACCAGTCATGTCTAGAACTTGCCCAATGTGGTTATATTCGGGCCCTATGGACGAAACCGGAGAGGATGTCGCTGAATTGTCAGAGAAATAATTATTAGATGAAGTTAGACGCCTAACTCATTTCAGCCAAGAAGATTCAATCCCTATTCAGTCTCCCCAAACGCCCTTCGATTCCGAACATCCGACGAGTGATACATCTCTTTGAATCTCTCTTTGCTTACAAGATTATTTTTCATAGGAAGGGGGTTATACTTAAAAGAGTTTCATACTTGCTTTTTGATGCTCTCTTTGCTTCAACTCTCATCTTTATGTGAGCATCATAAAAATCACTGCGCCTAGCTGAAAGGCGTTAAAAAAAAGCGCTTATGGGAGATAACCCATGTTTTTATTTTTCTACTGTTTTGTTGTGTCTTGGAAGTTGTTACTACTGCAGCAACCTCTCCTTATCATGTTTATTTAGTTTTTGTGCCAAGCAAAGTCTTTGATAGAAAGTTGATACTAGATTTGAATTTCTGCGCAGGAACAGATTTTTAGCTGTCATGAATTTGAGTTGCTCTCTCTGTAGAAAAATCTAAAACTCTTGAAAAAATTCATGAGTAATCCTGAGATATGTACGCAACTTTCATTCAACTGGAGCTTTTCCATCTGAGCATGTTAAGTGCCTCTAAAAAATTCGTTTTACGGACTGTTCTGTTTGACAGATTCTGCTTTTTATTTCGCATTGCCTCTTTTACTGTGTTTGAGTGGGTTTCTTTGCTCCATTAAATTTCAGTGACCTTGGGTAAAGTCCAGAAGTGTTGGGAAAGATTGTGTCCTTGCTGAACATGTGAATTTTTGATTATGCACTAACCCTCTAATGAGATTGCTTTGAGTTTGGTGTGAAGGAAGTTTTCAAGGATCAAGAGAGGAGGATGATATAATATGATCAAGAAGAGTGAAAAGTCTAAGCTTGGGGATGCCCCGTGGTTCATCCTCATATTTGAAGACTCAAGCGTCTAAGCTTGGGGATGCCCAAGGCATCCCCTTCTTCATCAACAACTTATCAGGTCACCTCTAGTGAAACTATATTTTAATTTCGTGACATCTTATGTGCTTTACTTGGAGCGTCTGTGTGTTTTTATTTTCGTTTTGTTATCTTAGTTATATGAATAAATTGGATCATATCTATCTTGTTTGGGAGAGAGACACGCTTCGCTTTTTCATTTGAATACTCCTATTCTTCACTTATATTTGTTGAGTATTCAGTTTTCGCACTGTGTAGCTTCTAGCTCTTGGTTTTCATGTATCTCTTGTTCAGAGCTATTAGTTATTTTATAGAAAGTACTCTCTTACTTCACTTATATTTGTTTTGAGAGTTTCTTGCTATTTGGTTGGAAACAGAAAATGCTTCATGTGGTAGTTGGTATATTGTCTTGAATAATTTGATACTTGGCAATTGTTTTGAGCTCTCAAGTAGATCATGTTTAAGCTCTTGCATCATGTAGTTTAAACCTATTAGTGGAGAACTACCGTAGAGCTTGTTGAAATTTGGTTTGCATGATTGGTCTCTCTAAGGTCTAGATATTTTCTGGTAAAAGTGTTTGAGCAACAAGGAAGACAGTGTAGAGTCTTATAATGCTTGCAATATGTTCTTATGTAAGTTTTCTTGTACCGGTTCATACTTGTTTTTGCTTCAAACAACCTTGCTAGCCAAAGCCTTGTACTGAGAGGGAATGCTTCTCGTGCATCCAAACCTTGAGCCCAAACCTATGCCATGTGTGTCCACCATAACTACCTACTATGTGGTATTTTTCTGCCATTCCAAGTAAATACTTCATGTGCTACCTTTAAACAATTCAAAAGTTATTATCTCTTATTTGTGTCAATGTTTTATAGCTCATGAGGAAATATGTGGTGTTTTATCTTTCAATCTTGTTGGGCAGACTTTCACCAATGGACTAGTGGCACATCCGCTTATCCAATAATTTTGCAAAAAGAGCTGGCAATGGGGTTCCCAGCCCCAATTAATTAACTTTCATTAATAATTCTCTTCACATGTTTTGCCTGATTCATCGGTAAGCAACTTAATTTTGCAAATAGACACTCCTCCATGGTATGTGAAATGTTGGAAGGCACCGAGGATTCGGTTAGCCATGGCTTGAAAGCAAAGGTTGGGAGGAGTGTCATCCATAAATAAAACTAAAGTACATGTGTAAACAAAAGAGAAGAGGATGATCTACCTTGCTGGTAGAGATAACGTCCTTTATGGGAGCCGCTCTTTGAAAGTCTGTTTGACAAGGGGGTTAGAGTGCCCACAACCATTCGTTGACAATAACAAACACCTCTCAAAACTTTACTTTTATGTTCTCTATATGATTTCAAAACTTGAAAAGCTCTAGCACATGATTTAATCCCTGCTTCCCTCTGCGAAGGGCCTTTCTTTTACTTTATGTTGAGTCAGTTTAGCTACTTCATTCTGTCTTAGAAGCAAACACTTGTGTCAACTATGTGCATTGATTCTTACATGCTAACTTATTGCACTCATCATATTACTTTGTGTTGACAATTATCCATGAGATATACATGTTGAAAGTTGAAAGCAATTGCTGAAACTTAAATCTTCCTTTGTGTTGCTTCAAAACCTTTTATTAAGAATCTATTGCTTTATGAGTTAACTCTTATGCAAGACTTTTTGATGCTTGTCTTGAAAGTACTATTCATGAAAAAATTTTGCCATATGATTCAGTTGTTTAGTCATTATCTATTTGTTAGTAAACTATAGACCATTGCTTTGAATCACTTTATTCATCTCATATGCTTTACAATAGTATTGATCAAGATTATGTTGGTAGCATGTCACTTCAGAAATTATTCTTTTTATTGTTTACCTACTCGAGGGCGAGTAGGAACTAAGCTTGGGGATGCTTGATACGTCTCCAACGTATCTATAATTTCTTATGTTCCATGCTAGTTTTATGGCAATACCTACATGTTTTATTCATACTTTATATCATTTTTATGCATTTACCGGTACTAACCTATTAACAAGATGCCGAAGCGCCAGTTCTGTTTCTGCTGTTTTTGGTTTCAGAAATCCTACACAGGAAATATTCTTGGAATTGGACGAAACAAAAGCCTACGGCCCTATTTTCCACGGAGTGTTCCAGAACATCGAAGAAGAGTCGGAGGAGGCCGCGGGGGCCACCCCATGGGGCCCACCCTCCTGGCGCGCCCAGGTGTGGGGAGGCCACCTCCTGGCTCCCCCGACGCTGCCTCTTCGCCTATATATTCCTTCGTATCGGAAAACCCTAGGACGATCGGTCTTCCTCAACGAAAAGTTACGTAGCTGCCGCCATCGCGAAGCCAAGTTCGGGGACAGTCTCTGTTCCGCACGCCGCCGGGACGGGAAGTGCCCCGGAATCCATCTCCATCGACTCCATCGCCATCTTCATCACCGTTGTTGTCTCCCATGATGAGGAGGGAGTAGTTCTCCAGTGAGGCGGGCTCTACCGGTAGCTATGTGGTTCATCTCTCTCCCATGGTGTGATCTTTATGTGATCATGAGCTTTGTGATCTAGTTGAATATGTAGATGTTACTCTTGTCTATTATGCACTCTAGAGGTTACTTTAATATGAACTCCGGATTCACTCTCCACGGTGTGATGGTGACAGTGTGCGCATCGTGTGTGATTCCTTTATGACGTTGTGGAGCTTGTTTACTCCGGCTTGAGGTGTGCTTTTGCAGCCCTACACAATGAATGGTGTTTGTTATCCAACAAGAGAGTGTTTGAGAGTAGCATTTATTTATTCAACTATATGATCATTGTTGAGAGTGTCCACTAGTGAAAGTATGATCCCTAGGCCTTGTTTCTAAGCATTGAAACACCGTTTCCAACAAGTTCTGCTACATGTTCGCTTGCTGCCATTTTTATTTCAGATTGCAATTACTACTTATAATCATCCATATTACTTGTATTTCACTATCTCTTCGCCGAACTAGTGCACCTATACATCTGACAAGTGTATTAGGTGTGTTGGGGACACAAGAGACTTCTTGTATCTTAATTGCAGGGTTGCTTGAGAGGGATATCTTTGACCTCTACCTCCTGAGTTCGATAAACCTTGGGTGATTCACTTAAGGGAAACTTGCTGTTCTACAAACCTCTGCTCTTGGAGGCCCAACACTGTCTACAGGAATAGAAGCGTGCGTAGACATCAAGCTATTTTCTGGCGCCGTTGCCGGGGAGGTAAGGTAAAAGGTATTCACTTCCTCCGACTACTAAGCTATTTCCTAGAACTGTTGCCGATGTGTGAGTGCTCGAAGTTATTTCCTATAGATTCTGCAATTGCATCTTTTTGTTTCTTGTTTTGATTTTTCACTAGTTAGGCATAATGGAAAACAACAAAAAATTTAGTGAGCTTTTTAATCTTTTTCTTGAGTTAAGACATAAATTGTTTGATGCGAAAATTAAAAAACCTATGGAACCTTATTTGCATGGTAGTAGCAATGTTATTAGTATGAACGCAATTACTACTAATGCTATGGAAAAGTCTAAGCTTGGGGAAGTTAGTTTTTATGATCTTTTTAGCTTCCCATCTTTAGGGGAGAAAGTTTGCTCTGATAATACTTTATCTCCCATATGCGATAACTCTAATGATGCTTGTGATATTTTAAATCCACCTACTGAAAGTATTCCTTTCAAGATACCTACGAAAATTGTTGAACTTGCTATGAACAATTGCTATTTTGGAGATGGGACTGTCCATCCTAGTGATCATTTACTCTTTATACATGAATTATGCGAGTTGTTCGAGAGTGCATGTATTTCAAAGGACCAAGTTAAGAGGAAGCTATTCTCTATATCTCTGAAGGGCAGAGCTGCGGAATGGTATAAGATGCTGAAGAATGGTCGATCTATTGGTTGGGAGGAAATTGTACCTCTCTTTTATTCTAAATTTTACCCTCCTCATGAAGTGCATGTTGATAGGAATTACATTTATAACTTTTATCCTCGTGATGGAGAGTATTTCCCAAGCATGGGGGAGACTGAAGTCACTAATGCTCAAATGTCCCATTCATGAGCTCCCATGTAATGTTATTATTAATAATTTTTATGCAAGGCTTTCAAGACACCACAAGGACTATCTAGATGCCTGTTTGGAGGGATCTTTCACAAGCAAGGAGGTTGAAGCTAGATGGGATCTTCTTGAAATAATTCAAAGCAATACTGAAGATTGGGAGAACGACAAAGGTAAAGAATCAGGTATAAACTATGAATATGAATGCATTAAGTCTTTCATTGAAACTGCTGGTTTTCAAAAGCTTAGTGATAATTATGGTCTTGATTCTCAAATTATTGTTGATTGTTGTAGAACCTTTGCTTCTCATATTAATGTTCCTAAAGAAAATTGGGACGTGTATCATGAACCTTTCAAAGACACTTGCATGGAAAATGAAATTGTTGTTAAGGATTGCAATAAACATGCCCAAACTTCTGAAAATACTATTTCTTATAAGCATGTTAATTTTTTTGGAATGCATAGACCTTGTGGAATTAATCAAATCGAAGATGAATATTGTATCCATCATATGAATGAAAAAACTAGAATGTGGTACAAGGCTCTAAAAGATCTTGGTGAAAAAATTTGTGACCTCCATCCTTTTATTTGTGAACTTTGCTATGAAGTGGGTCATTTTAATTTTCAATGTTCTGTTCATGATGATAGTATTTTGAATTTAATGAGTACTTCAAGTCTGTATTGCGATAACATGATCACTTCTAATCAGCATGATGAACTTACTTTATTTTTGGGATGTGAAGAGTTATCAAGAAAAAATTCTTTGTTAGATATGAGTGATCTTGATATGAATAGTGTGTTGCATGGATGTTATCTCTATTGTGTTAATAATTGCCATGCCAACACCTACATACAAAGTGTTATAAAGGATGGGACTTTACCAAAATATGACAGGACTAATATGTGTTTTGTTCTTATTAATGAAAGAGAGGTATCCTCCCAAGTTTCTTCTATTGTTTCTAATAATAAACCAGGTTATGTGGAGAAGCTTCCTTTCAAGCCTCTCCCTCCTAAAGGGGAAAAGAAGAAGAAGAAGAAGGGAACAGAGATGAAGAAGAAGAGGGGGAATAAAAAGAAAGAGGTAACGACATATCCCCGCGTGTATGAGATAACGATAGGTAACCGTAAGTATGTTGCTCCTAATGATTATTATGATAATGAATCTGAGTACAATGATCTTCCTATGCCCTTTACCTATATTAGTGATCATGATTTGGAAGAGCACACTACTTTTGATACTGAAAATCTCTTTGGTACCGATTATGAAAGTAATGATGTTAGCACTATCCATGTTCCCTCAAACGATGATATTGAAAGCTCTAAGCTTGGGGATGTTGTGCTTGAAGATCCTATATTTGAGACATTTACTTTTAGTGAAAATGATGATATTATATCTTCGGGTTTAGATAATCGTTATAGAGATGGCTATGACACAGGTTATAATTATCCTTATGAAACTTTTCATAGTTATGATGGGATTTCCAAAAACCATTCCCTTAATATGCAACTTGTTTACCATGTTCAAATTCTTGATAATGATACTGCTCCAATTACTATTAATGAGAAGAGTTTTCTTATGCCAAAAATAATGATACTTTTATGCATATGAACCATGCTAAGAATGTTTTAAGTGATGATTATATTGTGGATTTCATCAATGATGCTACTGAAAGTTATTATGAGAGAGGAAACATGGTTATATGCATCTTAATAATATTAAGTTTCCCCTCTTTATGTTGAGAATCTTGAAGTTGCGCTTGTGTTGCCTTTCTATGTTTGTTGCTTTGTGCTTTCAGTACTTGTTCCCTTACAAGATTATTTTCATAGGAAGAGGGTTAGACTTAAAAGAGTTTCATACTTGCTTTTTGATGCTCTCTTTGCTTCAACTCTCATCTTTATGTGAGCATCATAAAAATCACTGCGCCTAGAAAGGCGTTAAAAAAAGCGCTTATAGGAGATAACCCATGTTTTTATTTTTCTACTTTTTTGTTGTGTCTTGGAAGTTGTTACTACTGTAGCAACCTCTCTTTATCATGTTTATTTTGTTTTTGTGCCAAGCAAAGTCTTTGATAGAAAGTTGATACTAGATTTGGATTTCTGCGCAGGAACAGATTTTTGGCTGTCACGAATTTGAGTTGTTCTCTCTGTAGAAAAATCTAAAACTCTTGAAAAAATTCATGAGTAATCCTGAGATATGTACGCAACTTTCATTCAACTGGAGCTTTTCCATCTGAGCATGTTAAGTGCCTCTAAAAAATTCGTTTTTACGGACTGTTCTGTTTTGACAGATTCTGCTTTTTATTTCGCATTGCCTCTTTTACTGTGTTTGAGTGGGTTTCTTTGCTCCATTAAATTTCAGTAACCTTGGGTAATGTCCAGAAGTGTTGGGAATGATTGTGTCCTTGCTGAACATGTGAATTTTTGATTATGCACTAACCCTCTAATGAGATTGCTTTGAGTTTGGTGTGAAGGAAGTTTTCAAGGATCAAGAGAGGAGGATGATATAATATGATCAAGAAGAGTGAAAAGTCTAATCTTGGGGATGCCCCGTGGTTCATCCCTGCATATTTCGAGAAGACTCGAGCGTCTAAGCTTGGGGATGCCCAAGGCATCCCCTTCTTCATCAATAACTTATCAGGTCACCTCTAGTGAAACTATATTATAATTCCGTGATATCTTATGTGCTTTCCTTGGAGCGTCTGTGTGTTTTTATTTCTGTTTTGTTATTTTAGTTCTCTGAATAAATTGGATCATATCTATCTTGTTTGGGAGAGAGACACGCTCCGCTTTTTCATTTGAATACTCCTATTCTTCACTTATATTTGTTGAGTATTCAGTTTTCGCACTGTGTAGCTTCTAGCTCTTGGTTTTCATGTATCTCTTGTTCAGAGCTATTAGTTATTTTATAGAAAGTACTCTCTTACTTCACTTATATTTGTTTTGAGAGTTTCTTGCTATTTGGTTGGAAATAGAAAATGCTTCATGTGGTAGTTGGTATATTGTCTTGAATAATTTGATACTTGGCAATTGTTTTGAGCTCTCAAGTAGATCATGTTTAAGCTCTTGCATCATGTAGTTTAAACCTATTAGTGGAAACTACCGTAGAGCTTGTTGAAATTTGGTTTGCATGATTGGTCCTCTCTAAGGTCTAGATATTTTCTGGTAAAAGTGTTTGAGCAACAAGGAAGACAGTGTAGAGTCTTATAATGCTTGCAATATGTTCTTATGTAAGTTTTGATGTACCAGTTCATACTTGTTTTTGCTTCAAACCACCTTGCTAGCCAAAGCCTTGTACTGAGAGGGAATGCTTCTCGTGCATCCAAAACCTTGAGCCAAAACCTATGCCATGTGTGTCCACCATAACTACCTACTATGTGGTATTTTTCTGCCATTCCAAGTAAATACTTCATGTGCTACCTTTAAACAATTCAAAAGTTATTATCTCTTATTTGTGTCAATGTTTTATAGCTCATGAGGAAGTATGTGGTGTTTTATCTTTCAATATTGTTGGGCAGACTTTCACCAATGGACTGGTGGAACATCCGCTTATCCAATAATTTTGCAAAAAGAGCTGGCAACGGGGTTCCCAGCCCCAATTAATTAACTTTCATTAATAATTCTCTTCACATGTTTTCCCCTGATTCATCAGTAAGCAACTTAATTTTGCAAATAGACACTCCTCCATGGTATGTGAAATGTTGGAAGGCAGGATTCGGTTAGCCATGGCTTGTGAAAGAAAAAGGTTGGTAGGAGTGTCATCCATAAATAAAACTAAAGTACATGTGTAAACAAAAAGAAGAGGGATGATCTACCTTGCTGGTAGAGATAACGTCCTTCATGGGAGCCGCTCTTTGAAAGTCTGTTTGACAAGGGAGTTAGAGTGCCCACTACCATTCGTTGACAACAACAAACACCTCTCAAAACTTTACTTTTATGCTCTCTATATGATTTCAAAACTTGAAAAGCTCTAGCACATGATTTAATCTCTGTTTCCCTCTGCGAAGGGCCTTTCTTTTACTTTATGTTGAGTTAGTTTACCTTCTTCCTTCTATCTTAGAAGCAAACACTTGTGTCAACTGTGTGCATTGATTCTTACATGCTTACTTATTGCACTCATCATATTACTTTGTGTTGACAATTATCCATGAGATATACATGTTGAAAGTTGAAAGAAATTGCTGAAACTTAAATCTTCCTTTGTGTTGCCTCAAAACCTTCTATTAAGAATATATTGCTTTATGAGTTAACTCTTATGCAAGACTTTTTAATGCTTGTCTTGAAAGTACTATTCATGAAAAGTTTTTGCCATATGATTCAGTTGTTTAATCATTATCTATTTGTTAGTAAACTATAGACCATTGCTTTGAATCACCTCATTCATCTCATATGCTTTACAATAGTATTGATCAAGATTATGTTGGTAGCATGTCACTTCAGAAATTATTCTTTTTATTGTTTACCTACTTGAGGGCGAGTAGGAACTAAGCTTGGGGAGATACGTCTCCAACGTATCTATAATTTCTTATGTTCCATGCTAGTTTTATGACAATACCTACATGTTTTATTCATACTTTATATCATTTTTATGCATTTTCCGGTACTAACCTATTAACAAGATGCCGAAGCGCCGAGTTCTTTTTGCTGTTTTGATTTCAGAATCCTACACGAAATATTCTCGGATTGGACGAAACAAAGCCCACGGCCCTATTTTCCACGGAGTGTTGCAGAACATCGAAGAAGAGTCGGAGGAGGCTACTAGGGGGGCCACCCCATAGGGCGGGGCGGCCCACCCTCCTAGCGTGCCCAGGTGTGGGGAGGCCACCTCCTGGCTCCCCCGACGCTGCCTCTTCGCCTATATATTCCTTCGTATCGGAAAACCCTAGGACGATCGGTCTTCCTCCACGAAAAGTTACGTAGCCGCCTCCATCGCGAAGCCAAGTTCGGGGGACAGAAGTCTCTGTTCCGGCACGCCGCCGGGACGGGGAAGTGCCCCCGGAATCCATCTCCATCGACTCCATCACCATCTTCATCGCCGTTGTTGTCTCCCATGATGACGAGGGAGTAGTTCTCCCCGAGGCTGAGGGCTCTACCGGTAGCTATGTGGTTCATCTCTCTCCCATGGTGTGATCTTTATGTGATCATGAGCTTTGTGATCTGGTTGAATATGTAGATGTTACTCTTGTCTATTATGCACTCTAGAGGTTACTTTAATATGAACTCCGGATTCACTCTCCACGGTGTGATGGCGACAATGTGCGCATCGTGTGTGATTCCTTTATGACGTTGTGGAGCTTGTTTACTCCGGCTTGAGGTGTGCTTTTGCAGCCCTACACAGTGAATGGTGTTTGTTATCCAACAAGAGAGTGTTTGAGAGTAGCATTTATTTATTCAACTATGTGATTGTTGAGAGTGTCCACTAGTGAAAGTATGATCCCTAGGCCTTGTTTCTAAGCATTGAAACACCATTTCCAACAAGTTCTGCTACATGTTCGCTTGCTGCCATTTTTATTTCAGATTGCAATTACTACTTATAATCATCCATATTACTTGTATTTCACTATCTCTTCGCCGAACTAGTGCACCTATACATCGACAAGTGTATTAGGTGTGTTGGGGACACAAGAGACTTCTTGTATCTTAATTGCAGGGTTGCTTGAGAGGGATATCTTTGACCTCTACCTCCCTGAGTTTGATAAACCTTGGGTGATTCACTTAAGGGAAACTTGCTGCTGTTCTACAAACCTCTGCTCTTGGAGGCCCAACACTGTCTACATGAATAGAAGCGTGCGTAGACATCAACGAGCGAGGTAATTTTTCTTATTAACTGTTGAATTCGAGATGCATCCCTTTTATTCTTTACCAAGACCTTCATTTCCTTCGACAGGTTTTATCAGCTCCCGAACATCTCCCGAATATATCGAGTGATAGCCTCGAAGATAGAGATTCCTCCATCCATGTAGAGTCCCATACTGGGGAAAGAGCAAACTTCGAGGATGAAGACGATGAACCTCCAAATCATGAAGCTCTTTCTACAGACCCTAGATCTTTTGTTGATGACATAAGTGATACGGCGGAGTCAAATCACGACGATGATGCTGATCATACTGTCTTTGTTGATGCAGCTCCGGAGAAGGCCAACTTGCAACCTTCAAAAAGACCATCTGGCGGCTTCGCAGACAAGGATGATTTATTTGACTTGTAAGTTTCTTTAATTGCTCCAAGAATTTTTTTCGCACTCTAGCACATGTTTTGTTTGGTTTATATGCTTTCAGCGATGAGGGCTTCGTTGAGCCTCCATTAAAAGAAGGCTAAAGCAACCTCCAACAAGGCAGCCACGGTAGCCTCGGAAGCTTCGGCTCCAGCGACAACCCCGGCAGCCCAACTTTCAACAGCTTCTTCCCTTTCTAAAGGGAAGGAGATTCCCTCGACAGCCGCTCATGCCTTCTCCTCCTCCTTCAGGAAGACCTGTAAGTTTTCTCCGTTTTCCTCGATGAAGTCCTGCCTCTTAGCTACCCCCGAGTCTATGCTCGACTAGCCATAGTTAATCGTAAACTTTTAACAAGAACACTATTGTTGTTTAACAAATGCTTTTCTTTCTTTTTATTTTACAGGATATCCAAACGATTATCACAACTTTGGAGACTTTTGCTTCTCAATTCACCTCGCTTGAGGCCGAAAAGATTCGATTTGAAAAAGAAGTTGAGTCTGCGTCTTCAAAGCTTGATAATGCAGTAAGGATACCTGCTGAAGCTCGCCAGAACACAGATTCTCTGAAGGAAGAGCTTAAGCGGCTAAAAATAAGCTGAAGGATGAGGAAGCTCGAGGGCCGCATCCGAAGGAGGAGGACAACCTTCTTTGTCAATCCACTTTGGCTCTGCTCAGTAATCCTTATTGACTTATCTCTTAAATTTCCCCTTCTTAGCTTTGTTGTTACCTTATATGTTTTTGTTTTATTTTTTGTAGAATCTGCCGATATTCCTTCTGATTCTTTGGATAAGCTTCCCGGCAATTCTCCTGCTGACGTCCTATCGATGACTATCGAGTCCATCAAGGTTATTGAAGCTCTTCTTCAGAAGAACAAGGAAGTCTTGTCAAGGATGCATGCTATGATCTTTCCTAAGGCTAGCCAAGAGAAGACCCTGGAACAGCTGATGAATGTCGTCGCAGTCGACACCAAGGACAACATCGAGGTACTCAAACGCACCTCGCGTACCTATGGTGCTCTTCTCGCTTTCCAACTTATGATGGGATATGGCTTCAAAGCTGATATGGAACAAATGACAAGAGAATTGCCGAAGGACCAGGATGGGAAATTTGTTGATTTGAGCATTCATAAATTATCAGCTCGCAAATGTATGCTGCAACTCCTTGCACTTGTTTCAGCAAACAAGTCTCCTGCTGGTCCTAGCTTGTCAACCCAGACTCAGGCTCCTTAAGTTCTTTTGTCTGTTGAATTGTAATCTTCTTCATTTGCTTTCAAACAATACCTTTAAAAGGTTCCTTATTGTAATGAATCATGCGATGGCAATGTAATGAATCATGTGATGGCAATGTTGTTAGTACTTCTTTATCTCGGTCGCAACGTTCTTGAAGTTTTTGAATGTATGCTCCGATGGGAGTAAAATCAATCTTGGAATGACATGTATTTCTGTGTATAATAAATGATGCATTTTGCAGGTGACTCATGTACCTTCTTTCGCCGAAAGTTCTTCGGCTGGTGATGCTGAAAATGATCGGCTTCGGCAGATGCGGACGCGCATCCATCAATTGGAACAAGATATGAGAGTCCTCCATGGTATGGCTGCTATTATAAAGAGGAAGAGTGAACTGGCCATTGAAGTAGAACGCTATGCAATGACTGAATTACAGAAAGCAACAGAAAGTTTGAACTGTGAGTTCTTACAATTCCCTCCTTCACTCTCTCTTTTTTTTAGTTTCTTTGATGCCATCGACAAAACCTTCTGATTGATGTATCAACCATCTCCCTCAACAGCCATAGCTCTGAATTTATCTGAAGAAAACAACCATGTTCATGAACGCGTAGATGCTTTGATCAACTTGGCCCGTTTTGACGAAGTATTCTGGAAGAATCAATCGAAAGCTTCCAAAGTTGCTAAATTTCAAGATCGGGTGCATCAAATACACCGGTTTTTTGACAAATGCTATACTGGACTGAGGATGATCTGGAAGATTATGTTTCCTTTGAATGAAGTTCCACCAACATTGTTGACATTAATGTCTAAGTTCAGCAATGTCAAGAAAATCCAGAGTCATGTTCGTGCCCAATTTATTGCTGGAGCCGAAATTGCCTTTGCCCTTGTGCTTTCAAGGCATCCTACTGCAAATTTGATGGCCATTGCAAATGCCGATGGAAATCTAGGACATCTTTTCTCTAAGGCGAAAATTCCTGCTGTTATTGCCAATTGAAAGGTTGGAAGATGCTTCAAAGGTGGACGTCGAAGTAGAGAACCCATCAGAATGTTCCTGAAAACAATTTTGTTAAAGTAATGATACTTAGGCTCTCGATATGTTTGTTCTGCATCCGATTGTTCGGGTGTAGTATGTGTATGCTGTAAATATCTTATTTCATTATGCTTAGCATTTACGATTTTTCTTCAGGTGCCATTGACACATTGTTGTTTGTTTCAAGGGGCAATTCTCAATGCTCCTTGAGCATCGTTGATGCCATTGTTTGTAAGTTTATCGGAGGCGAATCTTTGAGTGATCAGCTCTTGTTGCAGGTTCGCTGAACCCGTAGTAATGTGCAACTTCGCTTCAACCGATGATGTATGTTTGGGCGGCAGCCCTTGAATAAATCGGTGGAACTAGCCTGCCATCGACTCTGTCGCTCGTTAGTACTTCTGTAGTTTAAAGTACCGACATGGGCCTTGTTTGTAAGTATATGATTGTGTATCCTTGCTATCGTAGCACTCACTTCTTGAAGGGGGGAGGATGATATGGGCATGGAGGCCTATGTGGAGCCCAATTTCAGGACTCCACCAACCTAGGTGGTACGCCATCGAGGATTCAGGAGTGACATGCTAGGACGACCTACGCCATGTAATAATTAAGTCTAAGGTTGTGTCATTCATTCTATGTTAGGAAATAATGTAGCCAGGTCATGTTGTGGGCCATCTAGGGTTTTAATAGAGTCTGTTTGACTTGGGCCTGTCCAAGTCGAACTAGGTTAGGCCCAATAAGGGGGCCGGCCGGCCAGCTCTCCCTCTCATATAAGGAGATGGCACGGCTAGGGTTTAGGATAGTTCAAGTTTAGTCTAAAGTTTAGGTTTTACCTATTTGCGTGTGTTCACGTGTATCATCCCTCCGGGGGTACGGCGCTGCCATTTATCTATATTATCCGCTGCGCAGGTTCTTGTGTTCATCAAGGATTGTCTAGCTCTTGGTTTGAGGCGTATCGTTCATCGATCCGTTGCTTGCTGGATTCGTTCCCTCTTCTCCAGGCTGCGTTCATCGCATTGTTGGGAGGATTCTCTACCCCAGGTTCTCGCTGTGAAAGATCGGGCATCAACTAAGGAGGATCCGGTGGGTCTCTCCCTTATCATGTGGTATCAGCTTTCTGGGTTGCTCACGGCGAGGTGTTGTTGATCGATCACTTTGATCGGTTTGCATCAGAGAAGATTAGCTCTAAGATTGGAGGAGTTTGGCTCTCGGTCGAAGGAAGTTTGGTGTTGTTTGGTGCAGTTTGGAGGTCATCCATGGCTGTTTCGGAGGTCAAAATCGCGAAAAATCGCGACCAGAATAGACGAAATTTCGCGACCAGGAAAAATCCGGTCTGGAATCCGGTCAACCGGGCCATGACCGGACGGCCGGCGTGGCATCCGGTCAACCGGGCGGAAAACCAAGTTCGCAAAACTTTGTCCGGTTTGGCCCCGGTACGGCCGCATCGGTTGGCGCCCGGTCAACCGGGCCGAGGACCGAGTTGGCCGGTCTGGAGGCCGGCCCGGGCCCGGGCCGGGCGGGCTTTGACTGCTGCGGTTTTTCCTCCGGTCTCCTGTTGCTCCTGTTTCATCTCCGGCGATGCTACTTGATGCTGCTACTGTTCTTGCTTCGTTTGCAGACGATGTGCGTGGCATGCGGTGTTCACGTGGCACGAAATCTGGTGATGTTTTTAATGATTACCTTGATATCCACCGTTGGGAGGACGTACCGCATCCCGTGTCGGAACTAAAGTGGTATTTACGCCGTTCCGCGACAATTGAGCAGTACAAGGATTGGGAGAAGTACATGGAGTTGGGTTTCCAACGATGTCGTCGCTACAAAGGGAAGTTCACTGGTTATGATGCCTGTCTTCTAGCTCACCGGCGTGTGGATGCGGAGTTGGACATATATTGGTATGATGCGTTGATAGAGGCGAGTATGCTTATACTTGGGCGGACTTCAAAGTTTCTTCGTGGTGGTTTCGGTTACCATTGCAGGCGTAAGCAGTCATCCAGAGTTGTACATGCAATAGAGGAAGTGGACAAGTGCATAGTTCCTATTCAGGAGGTTGTTCCACTACCAACAGTCACTACGGTCGAGGTGAAATCTTCAGAGGAGAGGCATGGCTCTGATACCAAGAGCGCTACTGTGACTGTTGAGGCGGATGTACCATTGAGCGGGCTGAATATGCAACTCAAGAAGGTACAATGTGATGCTTGCAAGACAGTTGACAAGGTTCAGCGGTGGAGTTTGTTTTAGACTCAGTGCTTTATCAAGGGCAAGGCTTGCAAGTTGATGATTGATGGTGGTAGCTGTACTAATGGCATTAGCAAGGCGATGGTGGCAGCATTGGGGTTGTCTACATGGCGTCTTCCTGAACCTAAACGTCTTGAGTGGTTGAATAGCTGTGGTATGCTGAAGATTACTCATAAGGTGCATGTGCCATTTACAGTTGATGATTATGTTGATGAGATCGATTGCGATGTGTTGCCATTGGAGGTGTGTGGATTGCTACTTGGGCGTCCTTGGCAGTATGATCGTAATGTGACACATGCTGGGCGAGCAAATACATATTCTTTTATGCATGGTGGCAAACAACGGACTTTGAAGCCTATGGGTGATGATCATATCAAGTCCGATGTGGAGTTAGTGGTGCATAAAGATAAGTTGCACAAGCCAATGTGCATCAAGAGGTGCATGATGTTCCGAGCATTGATGTTGGTGATGTTTCAGCTATGCCTGTAGATGACAAGCCAGTTCTTGTTGGTGACAAGCCGGATGAAGCTACACTTGTTGTTGATGTGGATGTTACAGCATGTGCTACAGTTCCAGTTTGTGTTGATGCTAGTATACAGACTGATGATGTTTGTGCTGATGGTGTGTCAGTACATATGGCGCAGATGCGCGTGGGAGGAGTGGGAGGCGAGCGCGTCAGTGGAGATGGTGGGCAGCGGCACTACCGTGCTAGGAATACTGTCCAGTTTTCCGCGACACCGCGGATGCATCGAGGCAAGGATGGACGTGTGAGACATCTATGTGGCCCAGGAATTACACATCTTGTGCAGGGTCATGTGCAGCGACACAAGGGTCCATCAAAACCTCGCAAGAAGAAAGAATTGGCGCCGAAGTCCAAGCTCATGTGGAGAAGAAAGGAGGCGCCAAGTGCTGTATCAAGTCAAGAAGGCCGCGAGGGAGGATGTGGTGTGGAAGGCAAGCAAGACTTGAAGACGGCAAGGATGTGTCATGTTCATATCACGTCACCTTTTTCCAGAAGACCCTCACGCGTTGGGGACAACGCTTCTTGAAGGGGGAGGATGATATGGGCACGGAGGCCTATGTGGAGCCCAATTTCAGGACTCCACCAACCTAGGTGGTACGCCATCGAGGATTCAGGAGTGACACGCTAGGACGACCTACGCCATGTAATAATTAAGTCTAAGGTTGTGTCATTCATTCTATGTTAGGAAATAATGTAGCCAGGTCATGTGTGGGCCATCTAGGGTTTTAATAGAGTCTGTTTGACTTGGGCCTGTCCAAGTCGAACTAGGTTAGGCCCAATAAGGGGGCCGGCCGGCCAGCTCTCCCTCTCATATAAGGAGATGGCACGGCTAGGGTTTAGGATAGTTAAAGTTTAGTCTAAAGTTTAGGTTTTACCTAGTTGCATGTGTTCACGTGTATCATCCCTCCGGGGGTACGGCGCTGCCGTTTATCTATATTATCCACTGCGAAGGTTCTTGTGTTCATCAAGGATTGTCTAGCTCAGGTTTGAGGCGTATCGTTCATCGATCCGTTGCTTGCTGGATTCGTTTCCCTCTTCTCCAGGCTGCGTTCATCGCATTGTTGGGAAGATTCTCTACCCCAGGTTCTCGCTGTGAAAGATCGGGCATCAACTAAGGAGGATCCGGTGGGTCTCTCCCTTATCAAGAAGGATATTTGTATGTTAGAAGTTCCGCTTGTTTTGCCTTCTATTGCAGCACTCGTATTTCAGAGGCTTTTAGATGGTAATAGCGGGTGTACTCTTGATGAACTTGTTCAGGTATCCGAAAGAAACGAAACTTGAATCTTTATTAGTAAGATAAACTAAAGATGATGCGGATAAAAAGCCTTATTGAAAATTGAAAAAACTTCTAAGACGAAAAAAGTAAAGGCGCATAGCGCTGCTAGTCTTGTTTTTAAACAAGATGAGGATTCTTCTTATCTTGAGTCTTGTCTTCAGGGCCGGTGACTTTAGAGACGCTGATGATTTCATCAGAAGTGCTAGCAGTAAGTGCCAAAGCATTAATATCTTCGGCTGAGGCTTTGTCATCCACCTTTGAGGGTCCAACCACTGATAACCCCAATGTAGCGTCATCTGGTTTCTTTTTCGACTTCTTGACCTTGTCGTCTTCATGAGAGGTCAATTGCTTGGATGGGTAGTCTATAACTTCCTGTTTCATTCCAAATTTTGCAACGATCCTTTGAGACTCGCGATCACATTTATCCGATCGAGAAAAACTTCCTTGTACTGTGATGTTTGTTCCATTGTTGCCTGGCATCTTGAGCTTGAGATACGCATAGTGTGGCACAGCCATAAACTTGGCGTACGCTGGTCTACCAAGGATAGCATGGTACTGTGATTCCCAATTAACTACTTCGAACTCGATCCTTTCTTTCCTAAAATTATCGGGTTTCCCAAAGACAACATTCAGAGAGGCCTTGCCGAGAGAATATGTCGGTAAGGTAGGAAGGATGCCGTGAAAACATATGTCAGATTCTTCTAGCATCTTCATTGTAATCTCCATGTTCTTGGCTGTGTTAGCGAATAACAGGTTCAATCCGCTTCCACCATCCATAAAAACTTTGCTCATACTAAATCCTTCTATTTGAGCTTCGACTACTAAGGCAGCATGACCTGGCTTTGGGATGGTCATCGGGTGATCTGCTCTGCTGAACAGGATGCTCTGTGATGACCAGTCGATATATTCTGGTATATTTGCCATGATGCTTTCTGCGAGGTTAATTTCATGTGTAAGTTTCTTCATCTCTCTTCTCGAAACGCCAGTTCTATGAATCATACTCATTTGTCCTCTTGGTGGAGGAAATGACTCATTGGGGTTATGAAGTTGTACTTGCTGGACTTGGTGCTGAGGTGATGGTGGCGGTGGTGGTGGATTCGACTGCTGAGGCCCCTGAATGATTTTCCGCATCTCAATGAACTGTCGACAATCTCTGAGCAGATGACTTGACTTCTTCTTGTCATCCTTGGACTCAATATATGAATGTAAATAACAGGGGGCGTTTAGCTGTTCGGCTAAAGGTAGTTCTGGGACCCTTGAAGGTCGTCATTTGTAGTTGCCACGGCTTCCTGAGTTATTAGGATTATCCTGCCGATCGTCACGTATGTCGTCATACCGATCATCTCGTCGATCGGAATATCCAGCAGCTACTAAGTTGGAATCGTCGTACCCGCGATCTTTCCTCCTTTTGCGCCGTTCTTTTCGACCGCCCGAGTCATGCCTTGGGTGATCATCATCTTCATCATCACTACGCGGACGAGGTTTTCTCACATTATCTTCTCCATCTGCCCAACTGTTGAGTAATGTCATCCCGGGCCTCTCTCAAATGATGCTTGCAGCCGCTGCCCTGATGTGTGGAATTTTCTTTACGAGGAACTAGTTTATCTCCAAGGATTGCGAGGCTCTCCAGAGCACCCCGATGAGCTTGCGCCATGGGCCCTTCAAGTGGTGGTTGCTAGTTGATTAAGTATGCCGCGAGATTGGCAGTGGCTCCCTCGACGGTTTTTGGTCTCAACATTCCCGCGGTGTCCATAGTCATAAAAGATTTGGACAAGTTCGAAGCTATTTCCCTTGCATCCTCTTCCAAAAGCCGAGGCATCCTTGCTCGATATCTTCCTGAACCTTGATTTCTCCGAGATGCGCCTGCCAGTGAGGCCCTTCGGTGTTCGCTAGATTGATCGGCCACAACTCGACGTCGGTCGAGAGTCGCCTGCTCATTTCACAGCCATACTCGATTTCTTTCTAGTATGGAACGATACGCATTAAGGGTTCCTACTGAGGTCCCAGAGGGGAGCCCAGTGTTGTTAAGTATAGCAGCTCAAGCCGCTGCCCATTTTTCTTCGGCGATAGTGTAATCACTGTCATCATTGCTAGCGCTATTTTCGGGGTTTCGGCGCCTGCTCGCGTGTGGCGTACGTTCTCCTTCTTCTCATCCGTTTGCTGCACTAAGGGTGGCATAGATGATGCACCGCCCTCCAAGTAGTTGTCCTAGCAACGCTCTCGATACTTTCCTCACCCGAAAAATAATTGGCACTGCAGACGAACGGTGTGTCGTCGGAGCCCAACCCATGCATGGTATCGCAGTTTAAACAGTAATATGAAGTCATGTCGGATGACATAGAATCATCGGATCCAACTGACATGGATGACATTGATCGAGGGGTCGTTGGAAGAGTCCGTTGATGCGGAAAACTCAGTCGATAAAGTGGCCGAGTCCGGATTAGTCGCGGTTGACCCTGTCGCTGTCGAGGATGATGTCCTTGCTGAACTGAAGACGATCGGTTCGGGCAGTCGAAGGATGCCATCAGCATTGATGTTGTAGTGGACGCTTCCAAACGTCATGCCCAGCCCCCCTTGTAGATCCGAAAAGGTCGAGCGAGACGAGTTGTCATGTGGCGTGAATTCAAAGGACCCGAATCGAATCGAATTCCCTGAACTTGGTGATGAAGGGGCCAACGATATCGCCGGTGGTGATGATGAAGCTGCTGATAGCATGGCCGAAGGAGCTGATGCCGAGTCCTATGCCGACAGGATTCCCACAGACGGCGCCAATTGTCGAGGGTACTCCTCGACAATGCCGACCTTGACGGGCTTAGGGTTGACAGAATTCTGCAGGCTAACACGAGACATCGGATACCAAACAAACGGGGAGAGAGATTTACCCAGGTTTGGGGCCCTCGATGAGGTAATACTCTTACTTCCTGCTTGTCTGATCTTGATTATTGTGAATACCGGGTTACAATGGGTAGCCGAAGGCTTTGACTAAGAACTTGACGAGAAGCTAGATTTGTGTATATGACCTAACTCTCGACTTGCGGTGGTTATGGCTAGATCGATTGTCTCCCTCGGTAGCCCCTCTACTGGCCCTTATATTGTGAGCCAGGTCTCGAGATGTCGTGGTATCGTCACGGCATATGCCATAGGGTGGCTAATCGAAGTGGTTCCTGAGAGATCTCACGGCGGTATCCGGAAGCGGGTATGGGCACGAGCGACACGGCGACGTACCCAGGTTCGAGGCCCTCCGGTGGAGGTAAAACCTCTACTCCTGCTATGAGTGTATATGATGATCACACAGTACAATGGTGCTCCTAGGGCTGTGTCCGGCTGGCCCTGAGAGGCTAAGGAAGACGATGGTCTCTCTCACAGGGCAGCTCTGTAGGTGGGTCAAAGCAATAAATGATCGATCCCCTGCACGAGAGGGGGTAGTGCGGCTTATATAGGCACCGGCACTTTACATATAAGACCCTATAGTTTACTGGCCGGCTGGGCCGGCTCCGGCTTCCGCTCCTTCCCGAGGCGGTGACGTCAGGAGTGGTTGAGGCATCGTGGCCTGTCCCATCCGGCTGCCACGGTCAGCGGTGTGGAGGAGGTGTCCCTGTCGCCGTCAGCCACTGTAGCCAGTACGGATCGTCGTAAGCCCTGACGGCCTGTCCATCGCGCGGCACTATTGCTCCACAGTGCCCCGCGTTTTACGGAAGATGGAGTCAGCGTGGACTTTAGGAACCCGGATCACCAACCCGGTTCCTTCCGGTGCAAGACTCGCCAGCCTCGAGTCGGTCTGAGGTACAAACCCCAGTCGGATATGGCTTGTAGAAGCCGGCCCAGCTACAGCATGGGTGGCCGTAGCCAGGCCGACTAGGACCTAGAGCCAGCCGGCTTCCGGACCAGCCGGCCACGGCGCCAGCCGGCTGCACCTCAGCCGGCCTTTGCCGCGAGCCGGCCAGTGGCCAGCCGGCTGCTCCGCGTCCATTGCCCTACCCGGGGTCTTCCCCCCGACATTGAAGCTGGCAAGGTCCTGCGCCCAGAAGGACCTAGGCAGGTTTTCCTGGCTTCTCGAGTATATTTGACGGCACTTGGAGGGGCCGACTGAGAATTTCCATTCAGCCGGCTGCGCCCTCATCCGGCTCGTTCCTGCCGGCTGCTTCTAGCCGGCCGCTTTTTACACTTGTGTAGTTTTTGCTTTCTCGCAAGATCTGATGGCGCCTCCGCCTTGCTGATGAATTTTGGCTCGAGTGGAACTTTTGGTCCGGCTCCGGCTTGCGGCGCGCCGGAGTCTCCGCCGCCTCGGGTCCTGCGCCCGACTTGACGGGTCTGACGCCTGGCCCGGTGGTCGGTTCGTCTGGTCACATCAATGTTCCCCCGGATCCGGTGCGGTAGTGGGCGACGTGGTGTGGCCGTTTTCGGTAACCGTCGTGGACGTGGGAGGAGTTACGGCGCAGTTACGGCGCAGTAAATCCGGCGACGTGGGAGGAGTTACGGCCCACGACCGCCACTTGGAGGCCAACCGCCCGCGTCGGGTGGCTATAAATGCCGCGGGGGGGCGCCTCGAGGCGGCCACTTGCCATTTCTTCTTCCTCGCACTCTTGCTCCCATCGCTATCCTCTGCGCGCTCGAGCTCGCTGCTGCTCCGGCGAACATCTTCCGCTGGCGAACTCCGGCGGGCGAATCTCCACCGATCCGCCGCCGCCACCCCGCCAATCCGGCGCCACGGGGCCGCGCGTCTCGACGGAGCGTCCTCAGCCGCCGCTGTCGCCGCCGCGATCGCAAGGTTCTTCCTCGCCGTTCAGCCTCTCCTGGTCATCTTCTTCCTCGACCTCGTCAATGGCGTCCCCCAGTGGATCGTGGAGGGGCTCCTACATGCGGGAGGACGACATCGAGCGCCTGGTGCGCCTCCGGCGAGTCCCGCAGTCGGTCATCACGCGGGTGCCCGGCGAGGAGGTGGAGCCCGAGCCGCGGCCCGGCGAGCGCGTCGTCTTCGGCGCGCACCTCGACCGCGGGCTGGGTCTGCCGGCTTCGCCGTTCTTCCGGCAATTCCTCGACCACTTCGGCCTTCAGCCGCACCACCTGCCGGCCAACGCGTGCGTCCTCCTGAGCTGCTTCGTAGCGTTCATGGAGGCTTACGCCGGCTTGTGGCCCGACATCGACTTCTGGAGCCGGCTCTTCTTCTTGAAGGCGCAGACCAACGACGGCCGCCTGCGAGCCTGCGGCGCCGCCTCGATCTACACCCGGCCTGGTACGCCTTTCCCCAAGATCCCCACCGTCGACTCGGTGAAGAACTGGCAAATGTCATTCTTCTACGTGCGCAACGAGGGGGAGCTCGTCGACCGGATCAACCTGCCGGAGTTCAATCCGGCTCCTCCAGTCGGCCGGATCAACTGGAGCCACAACGCCCGCTCGACGGATCCGGACGCGGAGGTGAACCTTCTCTGGGATCTCCTGGCGACAGCCACCGCTGGCGGGCTGACTGCCGAAGATCTTCTCTGCACCATCGCCGAGCGCCGGGTGCTGCCGCTCCAGATGCGCACCCACAAGATCGGGCACATGTCCGGCCGGTTCGATCCGAACCGGACGTCCAAGGTGCCGCTCACCAAGGCCCAGGTGGCCAGCCGGGTGAACCACATCACCAAGGCGAACCTGTCGGAGGACTGGAGCTACGGGCTGGTGCCCTGCGACAGGAACCATCCACCGGCGCGGGTAAGCTTCGTGTCTTTGCCATTTTCCGGCTTGCGGCTGCGAGGCCGACTTCCTTTTTCTTCTGCCGACTTCCGGCTATGCTCATGTTTTTCTGTCTTTCTAGGTTTTTGAGCGCCAGAACGCCGAGGACGGCGACCTGGCGACGAAGAGGTGGACGCCGGATCTCGTCGATCCGGCCGACCAAGCCGGCGACCATGCCGGCGACGACGACCTGCCGCAGGCGCCTGATCTAGGCGGCCAGGGGGAGCACAATCCGCCCCCTTCACCAGAGCACCAGGAGGAGGAGGAGCCGGCGACGTCCGGCACGGGGCCAATCCCCGCCGTGCCTCTGCGCACGAGGCCGCCAAGCGCCACGGCGACTTCGGCGCCCAAGGGCACGAAGAGAGCCGGCTCCACCGCCGCCGCGGAGTCGAGGGCGAAGAAACAGCGCCGGCATCAGCCGAAGAAGGTCCCGGAGCAAGCCGGGTGAGCTCTCTCTCTCTTTTTCTTGTTTGATTCCTTTTCTTTCCTTACTTTTGTGCTTATTATCTTTCTGTTTATCCGGCTAGGGCCCCTATCAAGTTTGCCCAGGGCGGCGGCTCCCGGCAAGCTCCACGCGTGGTGTCGCCGCTTCCGCGCCAGAGGAGGGAGCAGACGCCACAGCCTTCCTCGCGCGCACCTACGCCGCCGCCGCCTGCGACAGGGGCTTCTTCCTTTGCCGTGCCGCTGGCCTCCGCGCCAGATCGCGGCACGCGGGTCGAGCCAACGCGGCAGCCGACGCTGGACGACATGTTCCCGCGCCGGACGCCTCTTCTGGACCCAGCCGCTGGGGCCGGGCGGGGCATGCCGCCTTCAGCCGGGGCCGGAGCCGGCGGGGCTGCTCCTAGGACTGGCGCTGGCAGGGCCGCGCCGCCTGCGGCCGGAGCCGGCAGCAGGCCCACCGTGGTGGAGTTGGACGAGAGTCCGGAGGGGGCGCCCCAGGCGCCGGAGACAACTGGGCCGGCTGGGCCATCCGCTGCGCCCGGAGCGACGCCGCCGCCGCAGCCGACGAGGGACGAGCCGACCAGGCAGGAGCCGGCGAGGGACGAGCCGGCGCGCACGGAGGGCGCCGACTCGCGCGCGCTGGTGAGGACGGAGGGCGCAGCGGGCCCGTCCGAGGGCCTTCATGTGGCCAAGGGTGCCCGGCTGGTGGCTGTGCCGTCCGCCTCCGACTCCAGCTTCGGCTCGGCAGGAACCATGGAGAGGGCATGGCATCAGGCGAACTCCTGCGAGGTACTCAGCCGGGAGGGGCAGCCTGGCACGGCGCCCATGAAGATGCTTTTCTCCGGCTATCGCGCCAGCCTCAAGACCAAGGCCGCCGAGACCCTTGCCCAGCTGGCGACGCTGGAGGATGCTGAGAAGGTGTGTTTTCTTTTCTTTTGCAATTTTCTTGTCCTGGTAGCCCTCCGAGACGTGGGCCGGCTGCCTGAAGCCAGTCCAGGTTTCGTCTAAGCAACTGATTCTTTCAGACGGTTGAGGAGCGGCGCACCTTCTTGTACAACCAGGTGGTGACCAGCTACCACAAGGCTAAGATCGAGCGAGCCGGCTTGGCTCGCGAGCTGGAGGCTGTCAAGGGTAAGCTCTATGCTTCTTTCGACTTGATGTCTTGTTTCTTTTTTAATCTTGGTTGGCTGACATTTCTTTCCGGCCGCCTCGCAGTTGAGGCCGCCAAGGTCCCGCAGCTGGAGTCGGATCTCCGAGCCGCTCGCGCGCAGTGCGCCGAGAGCGAGGAGGCGGGCCGATCCGCCGCCGGCAAGCTCAAGCTGGCTGAGCAGGAGCTGACACGGCTGCGCCTGCTGGAGAAGAACCACATCACCGAGCTCAACTCCCTCAGGACGGCGGAGAAGGAGAAGGTGGATGATCTGAGCCGGCGGCTGTCGGAGGTGGAGAAGCAGCGGCTTGCGCTGCAGGAGGAGGTCACCGCCAAGTCCACGGAGCTGACGGCTACCGCCAAGCGTTGGACCGACGATTTCAGCGCGCTTGATCGCGGCTTGGCGGGTGAGTACATCTCTATGTTCCTTCCCTTTGCCGGCTTTCGGCTGTCGACTGCCGACTTTCGTTGGTAGCCGGCAGCAGAAACTTCTTATTTCTTCGCTACCCTCATCTTCGGGCTGGCGGCAGTCGGTTCTTGCCGGCTGCCGCCAGGCTTTTCCTTTTGGTTTAGGACTTCGAAAATTTGCATTTTTCAGCTTATTTCGGCTTTGATGGTTTCTGACTTGCTTCTTCTTCTTGCAGCGGCCTTCCCGGAGACGCAGGACGCGGCTTTGGCAGCCGTTGGCGTCGCGCGCGACTCCAGGAGGCGGGAGACCGGCGAGGGCAGCTCGGAGTACTTCTCCATGGAGGACCACCTGGCGTCCATGGCTGCCCGCATCGAGCCCGTCACCAAGCTCGGCTGGGAGCTGCGGAAGGCGGCCGAAGAGCTGGTGCCCATGCTGTGGCCTGGGGAGGCGGCGCCGCAAGATATCTCCGGCCTCATCTCCGCGATGGAGCGGGCGCCGGACCGCTTCCTCGACTGGAAGGAGTCGGCCACGCGCGCCGGTGCCGACATGGCGCTGTCCTTCGTCCTCTCCTGGTACAACGAGGTGGACCTGGGGCAGCTTGAGTTCCGGCGAGCCGGCGTGGAGGACAAGCTCCCGGCTGAGCTCAAGGCCGCCCGCCTTGCTCGAGCCAGCACCATCGCCGGCTTCGTCGACAAGGCCCTCTTCGTCGCGGACCCGAACCCTCCTCCATCCGATGAAGAATACATGGATGATGAGGAGGCGGAAGACGTGCCTGAGGACGACCCGGCAGCCGGCTCCGCTGATGCCCCTCCGGCTTAGATTTCCTGCTTTTCAGTTGTTCTTTTGCAAGACAATTTATTAAATCCCCGGGATGCCGGGTGCAGATGTAAGACAATATTATCGCCTTTTAATTATGCCACACTTTAATGTGTTTGTTAACCAATTATGTGCCGAGTTGCTTTCTTTCGACTCGTTCGCTTTTTCCCATCCGCCCCACTCTTTGGCTGTGCCCTTGCCGGTCGTACGTCCGACTTGCGGTCCGTCGCCGGATCAAGAGCGGGCCGCTGGGTGAGGCCGATAGTATTTCAGTCGAACGAGCTGAATTTGGCAATCCGGCACTTATAGGAAAAGTTGCAAGTCAACTCGCTTTTACTCTTTCCCTTAGTCGTTTTTCGCGTGCCGGCTCCCTAGGCCTTACTCCCGCCAGCCGGACAGCCGGGTTGCGGTCTGTAGCTGGATCGGAAGCCGGCTGTCGGAAATCGGATCACGTTACTGAGCCGACCGCGTGAGAGGGTTCAAGCCAATTGGCGAAACAAGGTAAAGTATGCGAAAAACTTGTCGGAAACAGCGCTCTTGGCGCAAGCTTTTTCATAACTCACAAAGGGGATACAAGGGATACATACATTCCTGCTCTCATGCGTAAAATGGGCGGAGTAACCTGACATTCCAGGGACGTTTAGTCTCCTCGTCAGCCTTGTCCGGCTTGTTTTTCTTAGCCTCTTGGGCATCTATGAGATAGTAGGAATCATTGCCTACTGCCTTGCTCACGATGAAGGGACCCTCCCATGGGGATGACAGTTTATGCTGTCCGGCTGTCCGTTGGATCAGCCGGAGCACTAGGTCTCCTTCTCGGAATGCTAAGGGCTGGACCTTCCGGCTGTGATAGCGTCGGAGGCTTTGCTGGTAGATGGTAGATCTAGACTCAGCCAGCAGCCGGGCCTCTTCGACCAGGTCGACTCCATCTTCGCGAGCTTCTTTGGCTTCGGCTTCTGTGTAGAGCTTGATCCTTGGCGCGTCGTGCTCGATATCAGTCGGCAGGACGGCTTCGGCCCCGTATACGAGGAAAAATGGTGTGAAGCCGACTGAGCGATTTGTCGTTGTGCGCAGGCTCCACAGCACATTGGGCAGTTCTTCAATCCAGCAGCCGGCTGCTCGCTCGAGCGGCTCCACCAGCCGGGGCCGGATGCCGGCTAGGACTAAGCCGTTAGCCTTTTCCACTTGTCCGTTGGACTCTGGGTGTGCCACAGAAGATAGGGCCATCCGGATTCCCATTTCCCCGCAATAGCGAGAGAAGATGCCTTGGGAGAAGTTGGTGCCGTTGTCGGTGATGATGGTGTGGGGGTAGCCGAATCTCACAATGATTTCCTTGAGGAATGTGACGGCTGTGGACCCGTCCAGTTTCTTGATTGGCTTGGCTTCGATCCACTTGGTGAATTTATCAATCATCACCAAGAGATGTGTCATGCCGCCTCGCGCTGTTCTGAATGGGCCCACCATATCCAAGCCCCATACGGCAAATGGCCATGTGATGGGGATGGTTTTCAAGGCGGAAGCCGGCTGGTGTCTTTGCTTTGCGAAGCGCTGACAGCCGTTGCACTTCTTCACCAAATCTTCTGCGTCTCTGAGCGCAGTCGGCCAGTAAAAGCCGTGCCGGAAGGCTTTGGCCACTATGGCTCTGGATGAGGCGTGATGTCCGCACTCTCCTTGATGGATTTCCCGTAGGAGTTCAATCCCTTCAGCCGGCTCGACGCACCGCTGGAACACCCCACTTACGCTGCGTTTGTACAGCTGGTGGTTGATGATGGTGTAGGCCTTGGCCCTTCTCTCAATCTGCCTGGCCTGGACTCTATCATCAGGCAGCACACCGTCGGTGAGGTAGGAGAGGAATTCTTGTGCCCATGAAGGTACGCATCTTATCTCGAATACGCTGACCAACAGGGCCTCCTGCGTGGGAGCTTCCGGATTCGACTGCATGGTCGCCGGGTCCGGCTTGCTAGCCGGCGGGTTCGGCTTGCTAGCCCCCGAGTTTGGCGATGAAGCCCCCGGGTTGGACTGAGCAGCCCCCGGGTCAGCCGGCACGAATATTGAATCCGAGTCCGGTGACGGTATGATGGACGGCTTCTTGAGAACCGCCAAGGCGACACCCGGCGGGATGGCTTGCCGGGTTGAGCCAATCTTGGATAAGGCATCAGCCGCCTCGTTGTTTGCTCGTGGCACGTGGTGGAATTCGCAGCCGTCGAAGAAGCCGGATAGCTGCTGGACATGGAAGCGGTACGAGGCCATGTTGGCGTCCTTCGCGTCCCAGTCGCCAGATGCTTGCTGTATGACCAAGTCGGAGTCGCCGAAGCAAAGTATGCGACGCACGCCAATCTCCTTGGCCAGCTTCAGCCCATGAATGAGCGCTTCATATTCCGCCACATTGTTGGATGCGGCGAAGTGGATCTGCAGGACGTAGTCCAGCCGGTCCCCCTTGGGAGAGGTGATGACGATGCCGGCTCCCAAGCCGTTGCGCATCTTCGAGCCGTCGAAGTGCATCTTCCAATGCGTGGAATCCGGCACAGGCGGCAGGTACTGCATCTCAGCCCAGTCGACGAAGAAGTCCGCGAGGATCTGCGACTTGATGGCTGTGCGTGGCTCGTAGAGGATAGTGTGGGCGGCTAGCTCCAGGGCCCACTTGGCAACCCGGCCGTTGGCATCCTTGCTGCCGATGATTTCCGCCAAAGGCGCTGTGGCAACCACCCTGATGGGATGTTCTTGAAAGTAATGCTTGAGCTTCTTGGCCGCCATGTAGACGCCGTAGGTGACCTTCTGGTAGTGGGGGTAGTTTTGCTTCGACTGGGAGAGCACTTCGCTGAGGTAATAGACTGGGCGCTGAACCAGCTGCTCCCTGTTTTCGGCTTCTTTGCGCTCCACCACCAGGACAACGCTAACCACTCGGTTGGTGGCTGCGATGTACAACAGCATCGGCTCCATTGAAGCCGGCGTTGCAAGGATTGGCGCGGTTGAGAGCACGCGCTTCAAGTCACGGAAGGCCTCATCCGCCTGCGGTGACCAGACGAACTTGTCCGCCTTCTTCATTAGTTGATACAGGGGCAGTGCCTTCTCCCCCAGCCGGCTGACGAAGCGGCTCAAGGAGGCCAGGCAGCCAGCAAACTTCTGGACGTCCTTGAGGCACTGCGGCAGTTCCATCTTCTCCAGGGCACTGATCTTGTCCGGGTTGGCTTCGATCCCTCGCTGAGAGACGAGGTAGCCAAGGAGCTGGCCAGACGGCACGCCGAATGTGCACTTGGCCGGGTTGAGCTTCATCCGGAATCTTCTCAAATTGGTGAAGGTTTCTCTCAGGTCATCAAGGAGGGTAGTCGTCTCCTTGGTCTTGACAACGACGTCATCCACGTACGCGTGAACGTTTCTGCCGATTTGATCCTGCAAACACTTTTGCATGCACCTTTGGTAGGTGGCGCCTGCATTTTTCAAGCCGAATGGCATAGTCGTGTAGCAATAAGCCCCGTACGGGGTAATGAACGAAGTCTTTATTTGATCAGCCGGATTCAAAGGAATCTGGTGGTAGCCTGAATAGGCATCTAAGAAAGACAACAGTTCACAGCCGGCAGTCGAGTCTATGACTTGATCTATGCGCGGCAGGGGGAAGGGGTCCTTCGGGCACGCCTTGTTCAGGCTGGTGTAGTCGATACACATGCGCCAGGAGCCGTTCTTCTTCAACACCAGGACCGGGTTCGCCAACCAGTCCGGGTGCAGCACTTCCATGATGAAGCCGGCAGCTAGGAGCCGGGCGATTTCTTCACCGATGGCCTTCCTTCGTTCTTCGGCGAAGCGCCTGAGAGGCTGCTTCACCGGCTTGGCTTCAGGCCGGACGTGGAGGTGGTGCTCAGCCAACTCCCTCGGCACACCCGGCATGTCTCTTGGAGTCCATGCGAAGATGTCCCGATTCTCACGGAGGAAGCTGGTGAGCTCGCCTTCCTATTTCTTGTTCAAGCCGGCACCGATGGTGACGAACTTGTCCGGCTGCGCCGGGTCCAGGAGGATCTTCTTGGTGTGGTCGGCCGGCTGGAAGTGAGTCGTCCCAGCCGGGTTGCCGCAGCCGGCATGTCTGTCTGCGCGGCTTTGGCGAGGGCAACGGCGTCGTGGATGAGCTGCTTCTCGGTGGCGATGACCAGCGTCTGGGCCATCTTGGAGCTCTGCGTGGCGCAGTCCATGGAGCGGCGATAGTCGCCGGCTACGGTGATGACCCCCTTGGGGCCAGGCAGCTTCATCTTCAGGTACCCATAGTGGGGCACCGCCATGAACTTGGTCAGGGCCGGCCTGCCCAGGAGCGCGTGGTAGGGACTCACGAGGTCCACCACCTCGAACTCGATTCTTTCGGTGCGGAAGTGATCCGGCTGCCCGAACATCACCTCCAGCGTGATCCGGCCGATCGGCTGGCAGCAATGGCCTGGCACGATGCCGTGGAAGACGGTGGGGGTGGGGCGCAACTCGGCCTCCTGGATGCCCAGCTTGCGGGCGGTGTCGCGGTAGAGGATGTTGATGCTGCTGCCGCCGTCGATGAGGACGCGCGAAACGCACGCTGCGCCGGGTTGTGCCGATGGTGGGGTCGAGGACCATGGCGTAGCTGCCCGGCTTCGGCAGGACAGCCGGTGTGTCACGGCGATCGAAAGTGATGGCCTGCTCTGACCAGTTTAGGTACTGGGGGACCGGCGGTATGACCGCGTTGACCTCGAGGGAACGGCGCTCTTGGCTCGTCCTGTCCTCGGGCTCGGAGGTGAAGATGATGTAGGTGGCGTCTTCGGCCAGATATCGGCCGCCATGGTGCACTTGGTTAGCCTCGTGGTGCTCGAGGTTGGCGTTCTCTGCGCCGGCTGGGCCACCCGGCCCGCCGGCTGGTGGAGGCGGGGGTGGAGGCGGTAGAGGTTCACCGCTTGTCAGCCGCTTCATGAAGTGGCAGTCGCGGGTGGTGTGGTTGGAGGGGTTCTTGCCGCTGTGGTACTTGCACGGCGAGTCGAGCATTTGCTCAAAGGTGTACTTCGGCTTCCACTGCCGGTCTTGCTTCTGGCGGCGGCTGCCGCCTGCCGCGTTGTCTGCCACGGCGGCTACGTGGGCGGAGCCGTACCGGCGGTCCGGCTGGTCGCTGTGACGCTTGCCGCGGTAGTTGTCCCGCCGGCTGCCATGCGAACCGCCCTCGGCCGGCTTGTGCTCAGCCGGCCTGTTGTTGTCCCGCCTTGCTGGAGCCGGTGAAATATCAGCCGGCGCCTTGCCGGCTTCCTCTGCCAGCGCGTACTTGTCGGCGATGGCCATCAAGGCGGCCATCGACTTGGGGTCACTGCGGCGCAACTTGTGCCACAGCATGGTGTTGGGCCGGCAGCCGCCCATGAAGAAGCTGATGGCCTGGATCTCGTGCACGCCCTCGCAGGAGTTGCGCATCTCGCACCAGCGCGTCAGGTACGCGCGATCCGTCTCGTCGGGGCCCTGCTTGCACATCTCGAGCTGCTGGGGGCGACCCGGCCGGCGATAGGTGCCGGTGAAGTTGCTGATGAAGGCCGCTTCGAAGTCGAGCCAGCCGTTTATGCTGCCGGCTGGCAGGTTGTTGAGCCATGTGCGGGCGGAGCCGACCAGCATCAGGGGGGAGTAGCGCACGGCCCAGCGCTTGTTGCCTTTGGCGATGCCGACTGCGGTGGAGTAGTCCTGCAGCCAGTCCTCCGGCTTGGCGGTGCCGTCGTACTTGGGGGTGTCGCGGGGGAGCGTGAAGCCTTCGAGCGTGGGCTCGTTGGCGATGCGGGGCCCGAAGCACTTTGGGCCGGCTGGAGCTTCTTCCTCCGCAATGCGGGATTCGACCAGCCGGTCGAGGCGATCTCGGGCGTCGGCGGGCTCGATGCGCGGGCCCAGCCGGGAGTGTGCCGGCTGGCGCGCGCCGCTTGCTTCTGGAGCCGGCCGGTGATGACGGCGGGGCCCGGAGTCTTGCTCCTGGTTCCGGCTTGGAGGGGGCCGGCTGCGGCTGCTGCCGCTCGGCTGGTGGCTTGGCCGGCCCGAGCTGTGCGTGGCCCGGGAATCATGGCGCCGGCTTGGTGCTGGGGAGGAGGACTCGGCCGTGTCCCTGGCGCCTTCCCTGTCGTTGCCTGCAGCTCCACGAGCGTGAGAAGCTCTGGGGGCATTGACATACCTGGGGTCGGCGATCTGCCTGTTGGCTGCGTTGAGCAGCTCAGTCACCCGCCTGGTCTGGCGGCGTAACTCTTCGCCTTCAAGGCGGTTCAGCTCTTCTGCGGCGGCTTCTGCCGCGCGCATGTTCTTGTCGGGGGTGTTGTAGACGGGGAGCTCCGCGGACGGAGCCGGCGAAGGAGCGCCGTCGCGGGCGATCTCAGCGCCAAGGTCGCGGCCCCTGCGGCGGATATGGCCGGCTCGGCTTGGCTCGTCGCCGCCTGGAGTGAGGCCGTGGGCGCGGTTGTACTCGCGCTGGGTGATCTCCATCTGGCGCTTAGCAGCAGCCAGTTCTTCGGTTTGCTTGAGGAGGAGCTGGCGGTGCGCCTCCAAGTCCGCCTCGACGGCGGTGGGATCTCCGCCAGGCGTGAGCGGGGTGCTCAGTTTTGCCCGGACTGCATCCAGCCGGGACGGTGGTGGTGGCGCTTTCGGGCCCGAGCCGGAGGCGTTGGGGTCGATGTTGCGCTCCAAGCCGGGGCCGCGGGTGCGCGGGTTCTTCTCGGGGAGCTCCTCGCCAGCCATCATGACTTGCACGACGGCGGGGCTGGCGGGAGCGCTGCTGCCGGCTCGCGGAGGAGGGCTAGCGCAGCGCAGCACCTGCCGCGGGTAGCGCGGCGGTGCGACGGTGGCGACGTAGACGTCGAAGCCGCCGAAGGAGATGACGCTGCCGCCGGCTGGGAAGGGCCGGTCAGCGAAGCAGCCGGCGTTGTCGCGACGCATTGAGGGAGCCGAATCTCCAGATCAAGCCTGAAGCGACTCGCTCGCCGGTGGTGATGGTGAGGCCCGTCCGGATGAAGACACCGGCCGAGGATGCTGAAGGCCCCACGGTGGGCGCCAAATGTCGTGGTATCGTCACGGCATATGCCATAGGGTGGCTAATCGAAGTGGTTCCTGAGAGATCTCACGGCGGTATCCGGAAGCGGGTATGGGCACGAGACGCGACGTACCCAGGTTCGAGGCCCTCCGGTGGAGGTAAAACCTCTACTCCTGCTATGAGTGTATATGATGATCACACAGTACAGTGGTGCTCCTAGAGCTGTGTCCGGCTGGCCCTGAGAGGCTAAGGAAGACGATGGTCTCTCTCACAGGGCAGCTCCGTAGGTGGGTCAAAGCAATAAATGATCGATCCCCTGCACGAGAGGGGGTAGTGCGGCTTATATAGGCACCGGCACTTTACATATAAGACCCTATAGTTTACTGGCCGGCTGGGCCGGCTCCGGCTTCCGCTCCTTCCCGAGGCGGTGACGTCAGGAGTGGTTGAGGCATCGTGGCCTGTCCCATCCGGCTGCCACGGTCAGCGGTGTGGAGGAGGTGTCCCTGTCGCCGTCAGCCACTGTAGCCAGTACGGATCGTCGTAAGCCCTGACGGCCTGTCCATCGCGCGGCACTATTGCTCCACAGTGCCCCGCGTTTTACGGAAGATGGAGTCAGCGTGGACTTTAGGAACCCGGATCACCAACCCGGTTCCTTCCAGTGCAAGACTCGCCAGCCTCGAGTCGGTCTGAGGTGCAAACCCCAGTCGGATATGGCTTGTAGAAGCCGGCCCAGCTACAGCATGGGGCCGTAGCCAGGCCGACTAGGACCTAGAGCCAGCCGGCTTCCGGACCAGCCGGCCACGGCGCCGGCCGGCTGCACCTCAGCCGGCCTTTGCCGCGAGCCGGCCAGTGGCCAGCCGGCTGCTCCGCGTCCATTGCCCTACCCGGGGTCTTCCCCCCGACACGAGAGGTCTGTTCGAGTACGACTAGGTTCAAAGAGTGCTATATCTAAACTTTCCTTGTTTCTTCGTTTCCTTGCCTTGTTCTTCAAGAATTCTTCAGGAACCGACGTAGCGGCCCACTTGGCCATCGATGATCTTCATAGGCCCCTGGTTGGGCCGTAGAAGGTAGCACAATATTAGTTACCCGAAGGGTACTGCCCACATCAGCGCGTCTGGTGGCCCAACTTGTCGGCGAGAGAGACCGATCGTCATCCTCATCGCATCGTCTTCCGTGCGCTGTAAAAGCCTGCCGCCGGTCATTCTTAGTCGGACGCGTAGCTTCCACACAGCGAGTTAATGCCGTAGCCTCGGTTTCACGCGCGTCGACCTCTATTTATCGCCGAACTACCGCGTCTGGCCGCATTCACCACGCTCCAATCTTCCCCAATTTTCCCCAACCTCAAGCGACAACGGCGATCACTGATACGTCCAAAACGTATCTACTTTCCCGAACACTTTTGCCATTGTTTTGCCTCTAATTTGTGTATTTTGGATACAACTAACATTGACTAACGCTGTTTTTAGCAGAATTGCCCTAGTGTCTTGTTTTTGTGCAGAAACTCAACTTTCAGGAAAATCCCCGGGAATAATTGCAATGGGCCTATTTTCACAGAAGATTGACGGAGCCAGAAGACGAGACGGAGGGGGGCCACGAGGCGCCCACCCCACAAGGCGGCGCGGTGGGCCCCTGGGCCGCGCCGCCCTATGGTGGCGACGCCTCGGGCAGCCCCGACGCTCCCCTCTAGACTACTTAAGGGTTTCGACCTAAAAACGCACGGGGGTTAGACGAAATTGCCAGAAGACATCCAGAACTCCGCCGCCATCGCGAAACTCCGTCTCGGGACCAGAAACTCCGTTCTGGCACTCCGCCGGGACGGGGAATTGGAGGAGATCATCGCCATCATCACCATCGACGCCTCTCCATCAACCAGCCATGCTTCCCCCATCCATGTGTGAGTAATTCCCCCGCTGTAGGCTGAAGGGGATGGTAGGGAATGGATGAGATTGGTCATGTAATAGCATAAGATTGTTAGGGCATAGTGCCTAGTATCCGTAGTTGGTACTTTTATGATATTGTTGCAACTTGTTATGCTTAATGCTTGTCACTAGGGCCCGAGTGCCATGATCTCAGATCTGAACATGTTATCAATTCATGATGATATTCATTGCTTTATGATCTTACCTGCATGTTGTATACACATATTGCTGTCCGGAATCCGATGCCCCAAAGTGACAGAAATTGGGACAACCGGAGGGGAAGGCGGTGATATGAGGATCACATGTGTTCACGGAGTGTTAATGCTTTGCTCTCCGCGCTCTATTAAAAGGAGTGCCTTAATTAGAGAAGATTCCCTAGAGGCCCGGCTGCCACCGGCTGGTAGGACAAAAGATGTTGTGCAAGTTTCTCATTGCGAGCACGTACGACTATATACGGAACACATGCCTATGGTTATTTAGTACTTGGATACTGTTTTATTACTATCTGCAAATGCCCTACCTTGATTGTTACATGAGTTCTCCCATCCATGCAGTGCCCGTTCATCCATCCCTATGCCTACAGTATTTTAATCCTGCTGTTTACTATAATCACTACTGCTGTCTTTATTACTCTGCTGATATTTCACTATTGCTACTGCTATTGTTGCTCTTTGATAAACTCTTGCGAGCAAGTCTGTTTCCAGGTGCAGCTGAATTGACAACTCATTGTTAAGGCTTACAAATATTCTTTGGCTCCCCTTGTGTCGAATCAATAAATTGGGTTTTACTTCCCTCGAAGACTGTTGCGATCCCCTATACTTGTGGGTCATCAAGACTATTTTCTGGCGCCGTTGCCGGGGAGCATAGCTTTATTTGCAAGTTCACTTGGATTGATATTGTTCGCTGCAAATTCTCCATCATGGGTAAACCTCACGATACTAAAGTCGCCATATTACCATCCACTACAAGAAAAGGTACAACTCTGAGTACCTCTGCTGCTCTTGATTCACCATCTGTGATAAGTCAACTTGTTTCACCACCACAAGCTTCACATGCTGGTACTTCTGCTAAATCTGAAAATTCCTCTTATAATTTTAATGATGCTTCTGCTGTGTTTGATGATAGTGGTTCGTTAGGATCTTTTCTAGATGCTACAATTGCTAGGTCTAGACAAATTGAAAATGCTGAAATTCCTAATGAAAATACTATTACACCTATTAATTCACCTGAGTCTGTTGAATACTCTAGTGATGATCTTGATGAAGATTATGTGGAACTTGATGATGATTTTATTGATAAATGCAATGCTACTACTGGTACAAGTAATATTAAAAAGCTTCTTGCACAACATGCTGTTAGATATAAACTGTCTCCTGATCCTAAATTTGCCACATCTCCTATAAACATTAAGGATAAGGATTATGACTTTTCTCTTGATTTATCTCATATATCTATTGTTGAGAAAACACCTTTTTGTGGTACTGAAAAAGAAAGTGTTGTAGAACACATGAATGAGCTTTCTACTTTGAGTAGCTTGTTTTCTGATGATATCAAGAAGCGTACTTATTTTGTTGCTAAATTTTTTCCTTTCTCATTAAAGGATGATGCTAAAACTTGGTATAATAGTTTGCCTCCTGATTCTATTGATAGTCCAACTGGTTTGCTTGATGTTTTCTTTCGAAAATAGCTTGCTATCTACTGTTGGCTTCTTTTCCTGTAGACAGTGTTGGGCCTCCAAGAGCAGAGGTTTGTAGAACAGCAGCAAGTTTTCCCTTAAGTGAATCACCCAAGGTTTATCGAACTCAGGGAGGAAGAGGTCAAAGATATCCCTCTCAAGCAACCCTGCAATCACGATACAAGAAGTCTCTTGTGTCCCCAACACACCCAATACACTTGTCAGATGTATAGGTGCACTAGTTCGGCGAAGAGATAGTGAAATACAAGTGGTATGGATGAATATGAGTGGTAATAGCAATCTGAAATAAATATGGCAGCAAGTAAACATGCAACAGAACAGTAAATAAACGGAGATTCGATGTTCGGAAACAAGGCCTAGGGATCCTACTTTCACTAGTGGTCACTCTCAACATTGATCACATAAAAACTACTCTACACTCTCTTGTTGGATAACAAACACCATTCATTGTGTAGGGCTACAAGAGCACCTCAATGCCGGAGTTAACAAGCTCCACAACATTCGATGTTCATATTTAAGTAACCTTAGAGTGCATGATAGACCATTGCAATTATACCGAGTACTAACATAGCATGCACACTGTCACCGTCAGGCTATGAAAGGGGGAATAGATCACATCAATACTATCATAGTAATAGTTAACTTCATAATCTACAAGAGATCACAATCATAGCTTATACCAAGTACTACATGATGCACACACTGTCAACATTACATCATGGAGGAGGAATAGACTACTTTAATAACATCACTAGAGTAGCACATAGATGACATTCAACTAGATCACAAAGAGAGATGAACCACATAGCTACGGTAGAGCCCTTAGCCTCGGGGAGAACTACTCCCTCCTCATCATGGGAGACAGCGATGGCGATGAAGATGGCGGTGATGTCGATGGAGATGACTCAGGGGCAATTTCCCGTCCGGCGGTGCCGGAACAGAGACTTCTGTCCCCCGAATTGGAGTTTCGCGATGGCGGTGGCTCTGGAAGGTTTTCTGGAGTTTCGTCAATATGTGTCAAAGATTTAGGTCACGAAGAGTCTTATAGGCGAAGAGGCGGAGTCGGAGGGTCTGGGGCCCCCGGTAGGGGCGCGGCCCCCCTGCGGCGCGCCACCATGGCGTGTGGGGGCCCTGGGCCTCCCCTCCGGTCCCTCTTCGGTGTTGGGAAGCTTCGTGGAAATATAAGATCATGGGCCTTGATTTCGTCCAATTCGAGAATATTTCTGTGTAAGATTTCTGAAACCAAAACAGAAAACGAACGCACTTCGGCATCTCGTTAATAGGTTAGTTCCGGAAAATGCATAAAAACATTATAAAGTGTGAACAAAACATGTAGATATTGTCATAAAACTAGCATGGAACATCAGAAATTATAGATACATTGGAGACGTATCAGCATCCCCAAGCTTAGTTCCTACTCGCCCTCGAGTAGGTAAACGATAACGAAGATAATTTCTGAAGTGACATGCTACTTACATAATCTTGATCAATACTACCGTAAAGCATATGAGATGAATGAAGTGATTCAAAGCAATGGTAAAGATAATGACTAAAAAACTGAATCATATAGCAAAGAATTTTCATGAATAGTACTTTCAAGACAAGCATCAATAAGACTTGTATAGGAGTTAACTCATAAAGCAATAAATTCAAAGTAAAGACATTGAAGCAACACAAAGGAAGATATAAGTTTCAGCAGTTGCTTTCAACTTCAACATGTTTATCTCATGGATAATTGTCAACACAAAGTAATATGATGAATGCAAATAAGCAAGTATGTAAGAATCAATGCACAGTTAACACAAGTGTTTGCTTCTAAGATGGAAGGAAATAGGTAAACTGACTCAACATAAAAGTAAAAGAATGGCCCTTCGCAGAGGGAAGCAGGGATAAAATCATGTGCTAGAGCTTTTCAAGTTTTGAAATCATATAGAGAGAATAAAAGTAAAGTTTTGAGAGGTGTTTGTTGTTGTCAACGAATGGTAGTGGGCACTCTAACCTCCTTGCCAAACAGACTTTCAAAGAGCGGCTCCCATGAAATTTTTATTTTTGGGTGACACTCCTTCCAACCTTTGCTTTCACAAGCCATGGCTAACCGAATCCTCGGGTGCCTTCCAACAATCACATACCATGAAGGAGTGTCTATTTATTTTAGTTTTATTTAGATGACACTCCTCCCCACCTTTGCTTTCTCAAGCCATGGCTAACCGAATCCTCGGGTGCCTTCCAACATTTCACATACCATGGAGGAGTGTCTATTTGCAAAATTATGAAGGTTAATTAATTGGGGCTGGGAACCCCGTTGCTAGCTCTTTTTGCAAAGTTATTGGATAAGCGGATGAAGCCACTAGTGCATTGGTGAAAGCTGCCCAACAAGATTGAAAGATAAAACACCACATACTTCCTCATGAGCTATAAAACATTGACTCAAATAAGAGATAGTGACTTTTGAATTGTTTAAAGGTAACACGCGAAGTATTTACTTGGAATGGCAGAAAAATACCATGTAGTAGGTAGGTATGGTGGACACAAATGGCATAGTTTTTGTCTCAAGGATTTGGATGCACGAGAAGTATTCCCTCTCAGTACAAGGCTTAGGCTAGCAAGGTTGTTTGAAGCAAACACAAGTATGAACGGTACAGAAAAACTTACATAAGAACATATTGCAAGCATTATAAGACTCTACACTGTCTTCCTTGTTGTTCAAACCCTCACCAGAAAATATCTAGACTTTAGAGAGACCAATCATGCAAACCAAATGTCAACAAGCTCTACAGCATTTCTTCATTAATAGGTGCAAATTACATGATGCAAGAGCTTAAACATGATCTATATGAGCACAACAATTTCCAAGTATCAAATTATTCAAGACATTATACCAATTTCCACATGTAGCATTTTCTGTTTCCAACCATATAACAATTAACGAAGCAGTTTCAACCTTCGCCATGAACATTAAGAATAAAGCTAAGAACATATGTGTTCATATGCAACAGCGGAGCGTGTCTCTCTCCCACACAAAGAATGCTAGGATCCAATTTATTCAAACAAAACAAAAACAAGAACATAAAGACGCTCCAAGTAAAGCACATAAGATGTGACGGAATAAAAATATAGTTTCACTAGAGGTGACCTGATAATTTGTCGATGAAGAAGGGGATGCCTTGGGCATCCCCAAGCTTAGATGCTTAGGTCTTCTTGAAATATGCAGGGATGAACCACGGGGCATCCCCAAGCTTAGAGTTTTCACTCTTCTTGATCCTATTGTATCATCCTCCTCTCTTGATCCTTGAAAACTTCCTCCACACCAAACTCAAAACAAACTCATTAGAGGGTTAGTGCATAATAAAAAATTCACATATTCAGAGGTAACACAATCATTCTTAACACTTCTGGACATTGCCCAAAGCTACTGAAAGCTAATGGAACAAAGAAATCCATCAAACATAGCAAAACAGGCAATGCGAAATAAAAGGCAGAATCTGTCTAAACAGAACAGTCCGTAAAGACGAATTTTTATGGGGCACTTAACTTGCTCAGATGAAAATGCTCAAATTGAATGAAAGTTGCGTACATATCTGAGGATCACGCACGTAAATTGGCAGATTTTTCTGAGTTACCTACAGAGAATCCTACTCAAATTCGTGACAGCAAGAAATCTGTTTCTGCGCAGTAATCCAAATCTAGTATCAACCTTACTATCAAAGACTTTACTTGCCACAACAATGCAATAAAATAAAGATAAGGAGAGGTTTCTACAGTAGTAACAACTTCCAAGACTCAAATATAAAACAAAAGTACTGTAGTAAAATAAACACATGGGTTATCTCCCAAGAAGTGCTTTCTTTATAGCCATTAAGATGGACTCAGTAGTTTTAATGATGCACTCGCAAGAAATAAGAGTTGAAGCAAAAGAGAGCATCGAAAGCAAATAAGAAACACTTTTAAGTCTAACCCACTTCCTATGAAAAGGAATCTTGTGAATAAACAAATTCATGAAGAACAAAGTGACAAGCATAGGAAGGTAAAACAGGAGTAACTTCAAAAAATTTAGCATATAGAGAGGAAACTTAATATTATTAACATGCATATAACCATGTTTCCCTCTCTCATAATAACTTTCAGTAGCATCATGAGCAAACTCAACAATATAACTATCACATAAAGCATTCTTATCATGAGTCTCATGCATAAAATAATTACTACTCCCAACATAAGCATAGTCATTCTTATTAATTGTAGTGGGAGCAAATTTAACAAAGTAGCTATCATTATCAGCATAATCATCAAATATAGGAGGCATAGTATAATCATAACTAATTTTATCCTCAATAGTAGGTGGATGATAGTCATCATTGTAATCATCATATATAGGAGGTAAAGTATCATCAAAGTAAATTTTCTCCTCCATGCTTGGGGGACTAAAAATATCATGCTCATCAAAACCAGCTTCCCCAAGCTTAGAATTTTCCATAGCATTATCAACAATGGTTTTCATACTAATAACATTGCTACTAGCATGCAAATAAGGTTCCATAGGTTTTTTAATTTTCGCATCACACAATTTATGTCTTAACTCAGGAAATAGATTAAAAAGCTCACTGTTATTTCCATTATGCCTAACTAGTGAACAAGAAACAAAAAGATGCAATTGCAGGATCTAAAGAAAATAGCTTCGAGCACTCACACACCGGCAATAGTGCTAGGAAATAGCTTAGTAGTCGGAGGATGTGAATACCTTTTACCTTACCTCCCCGGCAACGGCGCCAGAAAATAGCTTGCTGTCCACAACTGGCGCGTGGTTGACGTGGGAGGTAGAAATCTCTGTGGTGTAGCTTTTCTTCGTTCCCCGGCAACGGCGCCAGAAAATAGCTTGCTGTCTACTGTTGGCTTCTTTTCCTGTAGACAGTGTTGGGCCTCCAAGAGCAGAGGTTTGTAGAACAGCAGCAAGTTTTCCCTTAAGTGAATCACCCAAGGTTTATCGAACTCAGGGAGGAAGAGGTCAAAGATATCCCTCTCAAGCAACCCTGCAATCACGATACAAGAAGTCTCTTGTATCCCCAACACACCCAATACACTTGTCAGATGTATAGGTGCACTAGTTCGGCGAAGAGATAGTGAAATACAAATGGTATGGATGAATATGAGTGGTAATAGCAATCTGAAATAAATATGGCAGCAAGTAAATATGCAACAGAACAGTAAATAAACGGAGATTCGATGTTCGGAAACAAGGCCTAGGGATCCTACTTTCACTAGTGGTCACTCTCAACATTGATCACATAACTGAAACTACTCTACACTCTCTTGTTGGATAACAAACACCATTCATTGTGTAGGGCTACAAGAGCACCTCAATGCCGGAGTTAACAAGCTCCACAACATTCGATGTTCATATTTAAGTAACCTTAGAGTGCATGATAGACCATTGCAATTTAGACCGAGTACTAACATAGCATGCACACCGTCACCGTAAGGCTATGAAAGGAGGAATAGATCACATCAATACTATCATAGTAATAGTTAACTTCATAATCTAGAAGAGATCACAATCATAGCTTATACCAAGTACTACATGATGCACACACTGTCAACATTACATCATGGAGGAGGAATAGACTACTTTAATAACATCACTAGAGTAGCACATAGATGATATTCAACTAGATCACAAGGAGAGAGATGAACCACATAGCTACGGTAAAGCCCTCAGCCTCGGGGGAGAACTACTCCCTCCTCATCATGGGAGACAGCGATGCCTATGAAGATGGTGGTGATGTCAATGGAGATAACTCCGGGGGCAATTTCCCGTCCCGGCAGGGTGCCGAAACAGAGACATATGTCCCCCGAATTGGAGTTTCGCGATGGCGGAGGCTCTGGAAGGTTTTCTGGAGTTTCGTCAATCCGTGTCGAAGATGTAGGTCACGAAGAGTCTTATAGGTGAAGAGGCGGAGTCGGAGGGGTCCTGGGGGGCCCACACAGTAGGGGGGCGCGGCCCCCCTCTGGCCGCGCCGCCATGGCGTGTGGGGGCCCTAGGCCTCCCCTCTGGTCCCTCTTCGGTGTTCTGGAAGCTTCGTGGAAATATGAGATCATGGGCCTTGATTTCGTCCAATTCCGAGAATATTTCCTGTGTAAGATTTCTGAAACCAAAAACAGCAGAAAACAGGAACTGGCACTTCGGCATCTCGTTAATAGGTTAGTTCCGGAAAATGCATAAAAACATTATAAAGTGTGAGCAAAACATGTAGATATTGTCATAAAACTAGCATGGAACATCAGAAATTATAGATACGTTGGAGACGTATCATTGTGCTGGTTGTGTTTTCAGGAAAAGAACTCCAGATGAAGCTAAAGAATTATTGGCTAGAATAGGCCGAAATCATGATGATTGGACTACACCTGAACCAACCCCAACGCCAATATTGAAGAAGAGGGGTATGATTAAATTAAATGATGAAGATATGAGGGAAGCCAAGAAATCTCTTAAGGAGAAAGGTATTAAATCTGAAGATGTGAAGAATTTACCTCCCATAGAAGATTTATGTAAGATAACTCCCCCTTCATCTATGATTGAGGTACATTCTCTTCAACGCTTTAGTAGGGAAGATATTCCTTATTCAAAACCTCCTGATCAATGTTTAGATGAGTTTGATAATTATGTTGTTAAGCAAGATAATTTTAATATGAGAGTAGAGAATCATTTAATGGAAAATTCTCATGCTATTAGTAAATTGCATGATATTGTGGAGAGAACCTCAAATGATGTTAAGATGCTTGTTAAACATTTTCATATGGTTCAAACTCAAATTGATCAACTCACTAAAGTGCAAAATGACTTGTTAAAAAATAGTTCTAAAGAAAAACATGCTTATGAAGTAACAACTAGAGGCGGTGTTTCTACTCAGGATCCTTTATATCTTGAGGGGCATCCCAAAAGAGTTGAAGAAGATTCTCAACGAACTGAAACTAGTGCTCCTTCTAAGAAAAAGAAGAAGAAACATAAAGCTGTTATAGAATCCTCTGAACCTGTTAATGATCCTAATAGTATTTCTATTTTTGATGCTGAAACTGAAAGTGGTAATGAACATGATAAAGATAATGATAAGAATGATGCTTCTGATAAAGAAGAGGTTGAAGATGAACCTGAAAAGCATACTAAAAATAAAAAGTATACTAAAGAAGATTTTATTGCTAAGAAACATGGTAATGAAAAAGAACCTTGGGTTCAAAAGCAAATGCCTTTTCCTGCTAAGAAACTAAAATCAAAGGAAGAAGAACACTATAATAAATTTTGTGATTGGATGAAACCTTTGTTCCTGCAAATCCCTTTGACTGATGCTATTAAATTCCCTCCTTATTCAAAGTATATGAAAGATATTGTCTCTAACAAAAGGAAAATTCCTAATGAGGAGATTTCCACTATGCTTGCTAATTACTCTTTCAATGGAAAAGTTCCAAAGAAGCTGGGCGACCCAGGTATACCGACTATTCCTTGTTCCATCAAGAATAATTATGTTAGAACTGCTCTATGTGATTTGGAGCAGGTGTTAGTGTTATGCCTTTTTCTCTTTGCAATAGACTTTATTTAGATAAGTCTTTACCAACTGATATATCTTCGCAAATGGCTGATAAATCTACTGCTATTCCTGTTGGTATATGTGAGGATGGTTCTGTTCAAGTTACTAATAATTGCTTAATATTAACTGATTTTGTTGTGTTGGAAATGCCTAAAGATGATAATATGTCTATTATTCTTGGAAGACCTTTTCTTAACACTATAGGGGATGTTATTGATTGCAATAAAGGAAAAGTTACTTTCAATGTTGATGACAAGGAGCATACTGTTTATTTTCCCAAGAGGATTGATAAAGTATGTGGAGTTAATACAATTTCTAATGTGAGAACTATCAAAGTGGGAGTTATTGATTGTCCTATATATGAGCCTAAAGAAGGATATCAAAATATTATGATTGGATCCATATCAATACAATATAAGGTAACATGATTGATTTGAGGTTTATTTCTTCTTATGTCATGTAAAATTTATTTGGTGGCAAGACTTGATCAACCTTGTTAACAAGTACATTTTATACGCATAGAGGAGTTAAACAACATTTCTTTCTTCCTCCACTTGCTTTACTTGCTGTAGTACCACTTGTTTTGCGAGATGCTTTAGTTGTTTAGAGGTTTGAAAATCTTTTTCTGCCCTGTAATAATAATTTTAACACCCAGAAATGTGCGTTTTTCAAAGTTTTCAAAAATTTACAAAAATTATACCGTTGGTCTTATTTTTCGAAGAGCAACCTGGGGCTGACCAGTGGGGCACCCCAGGGCTGCCCCCATGTGCCGGCGTGGCCAAGGAGGGGGGCGCGCCACCCTGTGGTGTGGGCCCCTCCTTGCCCCACTAAGTCATCTCTTCCTCCCATTCTACTCTCTCTCCCGAAAAAACTCGTACCAACTTTCTCTCACTCGCGTTTTTGCTCAAGAGCTCAGGATTATTCGATCTCTTTGCTCAGCCCAGATTTCTGTCTAAAATTTGGCACATTTGCTCTCCGGTATGTGACTTCTCCGATTATCCAAATAGAATTTCGTTTGGTTGAGTATATCTTGAGTATTTTGCTGCTGTAGGTAACATGTTAAGTGAACTTGCATGCTTGTTCTAAGTTGTAAAAATTAGTTTTGATGCATGTATAGTACTCTACCAAGTTCCTATAGTAGTTTCCCTCATTTATATGTCTCAAAATCAACTTTTATAATGTTTGTTGAAAAATTTCAGAAAAGGAAGATGCATAACCATAACTTTGGAGAAGTGTTCGAAAGAGAGACGACAAGCACGGGGAGGCCCTCAAGGGCAGCCACTCGAATTAGACGATCCTATAATGAGGATGTCATCGCACCGAGCTTCGAAGTTGAAGAGGATAATGGAGTTCCTAATGCTTCATCCTTTCCATGCTATGACTTTTTGCGTAATGCAGGGCTGCTTGATGACTTCTTGTTCCTCATCAATAATGTGGGCTTATCTACCTATATGGAAGATGAGAGGAGTCAATACTACATGCTAACTAAAATCTTTGTTGAAAGTTTAAGTTCAACAACACACACTTCACACCATCAGTTACATTTAGGATTTATGATAGGCCTATTACTATGAAGTTGAAGGATTTTTGTGCTGCATTGGATATTACTCCTGTAGGTACAGCGAAGAAGATCGAGAAAAGCCCCAAGGCTTTGACGGAGCTCTATCGAGAAGTTACCAATGATGATAGCCGCACCATTCAGCGCGGCAAGATAAGAAACATTCAACTCCCTGCCATTAGATATTTCACTTACTATCTTGCTACTAGCATTCTTGGTAGGGAGAACACTAGCAACATTTCTAGTTATCATCTTGCTTTTCTAGTTGCTGCACTTACTGGAAGTACACCTTATCATCTTGGTGCTCTCATTGCTCGTCGTTTATCCAATAAGGGGCCTATTTTTGGAGGAATTGTTGCCTCACGTATTATTGCATATCTAGATCTTCCTCTTGATCCTAGTGATGAGAAATTAACTCCTATAAGGCTTGATATTGCTGCTATGAAGAGTCACCAATTTGTCACAACTGACTCTAGTTTAGAAAATATTGTCTATAAAATGTTGTTTATTGACGGGGATGAGAGGGAAATCCCTTTGCCGCAGGCCGATTTGTTCAGTGTTCACAGGAGACCGTGGTCGCGCTCCAAGGAGGAGGTGGATGAGCAGCTGAGGATACATGGTTTCCACCAGCAGCATGACTCCGAGGATGCCGAGCCCTCCTACGTATCCTGGTGCGTCTTCCAGCACATACCCAGAACAGGATCCTTCTTCGTCATACTACGGAGGTGCCACTTCATGGGCACCGTGGATTGATCTCCACTTAGGCCAAAAGCCTAAGCTTGGGGGGAGGTATGCCAGCATCACTCATTCATTGCATATTACAATTGCCGGATACTTGTACATACTTGTTTCGTTCCTTAAAGTGGCCTCTAATAAGAGGGAGATGATATTTGGGGAAGTGCTGTCTAAAAACAGATTCTGGACTGATACTAAAAAAAATTCCTAAAAATGGCCAGAACGTTATTTCGCGAAGCCAATTTTTGCGCATGTTCCCCAGGTTATTATCTAACTTTCATTAGTTGACCACTTTTCGAGTTGAGCAGCGGAAGATTTTCGTAAAAATTGATTACTGTACTGCTGTCAAGTTTGACGGATTTCTGCTACTTTGTGTTTGTGTGACTCTTTTAGTTTTCATTCTTTTGTTTTTGCTTTGTTTCTTTCCTAAAACAAAAAAATACCAAAAATATTTTTGTTGTTTCTCTTTACCATTTGTTTATTTTGGTTTCTTGTTCCTATTTTTCTTTATTTGTTATCGTTGGTTTGCTATGAGAAAATCCAAAAAGATTTTGCTTTGTTTGCCTGTTTCCTTTTGTTCTTGTTTCCAATTCGAAAACACCAAAAATATTTGTTGTTCTTCTTTGGTTTTGTAAAGTTTATTATGGAGTTCAGCGGTCTTCGGTGGCTGGAGCTTGGTTTTCATTCCATATTATTCAAGCTACACAAGTGAAAGGCAATAATGACGATCTACGACAACTCGACTGTGGTGAGAGGCTGGTATGAACTCTATTTGTTTTCATTTTTTTACATATACTCATCCATGTGAGCATGCTTAGTTGGTTCATGTGAGGTATATGTCATTTAAGAAAGTCTAGTAGTTCATGATCTCTCATGTTTAGCTCCAATCTATTAATATGAGTAGCATGTCATAAATATTTGCTTGCATTGTTTTATTCATAGATAGATATGACATTGTGGTATCCTCCTCTGAATAATTCACTTGAATCGACTTGGCACATGCTCACACATGCATATGACTGAACAAAAGTCAATTAAGCCTCGATGATTTACTTTGCCTCAGAGTTCTTGTATCATTTTTATGCCTCCGTTCATTTATTTTGTCGCAAGCATGATTATGACAGTTATTGCTCTCTTGATTGTCGCTTCCCAGTCTATTGCTAGCCTTCACTTGTACTGAGCGGGAACGCTGCTCGTGCTTCCAAACCCCTGAAAACCAAGTTATTCCAAAGTGTCCACCATAAATACCTATGCATGGCATTTCAAACCATTCCAAGTAAATTCTCATGTGCTACCTTTAAACCTTCAAAATACTTCTCAATTTGTGTCGATGTTTTATAGCTCATGAGGAAGTATGTGGTGTTTTATCTATCAACCTTGTCATTTACTCCTGACAGACTTTCATCAATGGACTAGTGGCACATCCGCTTATCCAATAATTTTTCAAAAAGAGCTGGCAACGGGGCTCCCAGCCCCAATTAATTAACTTTTATCAATAATTCTCTTCACATGTTTTGATCTAATTTATCAGTAAGCAACTTAATTTGCAAATAGACACTCCTCCATGGTATGTGAATGTTGGAAGGCACCCGAGGATTCGGTTAGCCATGGCTTGTGTAAGCAAAGGTTGGGGGAGTGTCATCCATAATAAAACTAAAGTACGTGTGTAAACAAAAGAGAAGAGGGATGATTTACCTTGCTGGTAGAGATAACATCCTTCATGGGAGCCGCTCTTGAAAGTCTGGTTGACGAGGTAGTTGGAGTGCCCACTACCATTCGTTGACAACAACAAACACCTCTCAAAATAATTTTACTCCTGTTTTAAAAATGAAAAGCTCTAGCGCATGTTAATCCCTGCTTCCCTCTGCGAAGGGCCAATCTTTTACTTTTACGTTGAGTCACCATCCTTTCTTTGAGCACCTTCTTGAGAGCAAAACTATCATTCTTAGTATAATATGCTTGTCCCAAAATGTAATTTGTGGTATAACTTTGATGATTTTATCTTTGATAATCTCTACTTCCAGTCTTTCCATGAACTTCAAAGGTGCCCGGGCATTTATGTTTTGCTGTACAAATACGGGCAAGAGAGATACCACTTTATCATATCTGTTTATGAACATTGCAATCTTGTTGATAGACATGATTCATGATGCTTGTTATTAATTTGTTGGTACCTTTTCCATGATTGACATAGCTATTAGATGACTTTATTTGCATGTATCTTATTATGAATTGCCTAAGTACTTGTCCATATCATGAGAATATTTACATCATATGAACAAATGTGTTCGTGAAAGTTCTTTTATCGCACTCAGTTGTTAACTGAATTGCTTGAGGACAAGCAATAAGCTAAGCTTGGGGGAGTTGATACGTCCAAAACGTATCTACTTTCCCGAACACTTTTGCTATTGTTTTGCCTCTAATTTGTGTATTTTGGATACAACTAACACGGACTAACGTTGTTTTCAGCAGAATTGCCCTGGTGTCTTGTTTTTATGCAGAAACTCAACTTTCAGGAAAATCCCCGGGATTAATTGCAATGAGCCTATTTTCACGGGAGATTGACGGAGCCAGAAGACGAGACGGAGGGGGGCCACGAGGTGCCCACCCCACAAGGCGGCGCGGTAGGCCCCTGGGCCGCGCCGCCCTATGGTGGCGATGCCTCGGGCAGCCCCCGACGCTCCCCTCTGGACTACTTAAGGGTTTCGACCTAAAAACGCACGGGGGTTAGGCAGATTGCCAGAAGACATCCAGAACTCCGCCGCCATCGCGAAACTCCGTCTCGGGACCAGGAACTCCGTTCTGGCACTCCGCCGGGACGGGGAATTGGAGGAGATCATCACCATCATCACCACCGACGCCTCTCCATCAACCAGCCATGCTTCCCCATCCATGTGTGAGTAATTCCCCCGCTGTAGGCTGAAGGGGATGGTAGGGATTGAATGAGATTGGTCATGTAATAGCATAAGATTGTTAGGGCATAGTGCCTAGTATCCGTAGTTGGTACTTTTATGACATTGTTGCAACTTGTTATGCTTAATGCTTGTCACTAGGGCCCGAGTGCCATGATCTCAGATCTGAACATGTTATCAATTCATGATGATATTCATTGCTTTATGATCTTACCTGCAAGTTGTATACACATATTGCTATCCGGAACCCGAGGCCCCAAAGTGACAGAAATTGGGACAACCGGAGGGGAAGGCGGTGATATGAGGATCACATGTGTTCACGGAGTGTTAATGCTTTGCTCCGGTGCTCTATTAAAAGGATTACCTTAATTACCAGTAGATTCCCTAGAGGCCCGGCTGCCACCGGCTGGTAGGACAAAAGATGTTGTGCAAGTTTCTCATTGCGAGCATGTACGGCTATATGCGGAACACATGCCTATGGTTATTTAATACTTGGATACTGTTTTATTACTATCTGCGAATGCCCTACCTGATGGGATTCGTAGCATAGAAAACAAAAAAAATTCCTACCACGAGAACGCAATCCTAGCCAAGATGCAATCTAGAAGATGGGAGCAACGAGGAGATGAACGAGACTAACCCTTAAATATTTCCAAAGCCTACAAGAGGAGGCTCTCATTGCTGCGGTAGACGATCACATGCCGCTTTCAAAAGCGTAGAAGATCTTGACGGTGCCACAATCGGGCAGCACCTCCGTACTCAGTCACACGTTCGGTGTTGATGACGATGTCCTTCTCCCCGTTCCAGCGGGCAGCGGAAGTAGTAGATCCTCCTTGGAATCCCGGCAGCACGACGGCGTGGTGGCGGTGATGGTGGAGAACTCCGGCAGGGCTTCGCCTAAGCGTATGCGGGAGTTGTATGTGGAGGAGAGGTAGCTAGGGTTTGGGAGAGGGGGCTTGGGCGCCGGCCCTCAAAGGGGTGCGGCCAAGGTGGTGGCCAAGAGTGGCTGGCCAGCCCCTCCCCTCCTCTCTTTATATAGGTGGAAGCCCCAAGGATTAGGTCAAAAGTCTCCGAATAAGACCCCAACATAAAACCTTCCATATGACCAAACCTAGGGGAGTGGGACTCCCCCTTTCCTTTGGTGGGGTGGCCGGCCCCCATGGGGAGGAGTCCACTTGGGACTCCTCCTCCCTTAGGATGGCTGGCCAAGGTGGGTGGAGTCCCTCTGGGACTCCACCTTCCATGGTGACTCTTCTAGAACCTTCTAGAACCTTCCAGGAAAAATACCGGATCATTTTCAAACCTAGAAAATGACTTCCTATATATGAATCTTATTCTCCGGACCATTCCGGACTTCCTCGTGATGTACTGGATCCCATCCGAGACTCCGAACAAAACTTTGAACTCCATTCCATATTTCCATATCTACTTAAACGACATCAAACCTTAAGTGTGTCACCCTACGGTTCGCGAACTATGTAGACATGGTTGAGAATTCTCTTTGACCAATAACCAATAGCGGGATCTGGAGATCCATAATGGCTCCCACATATTCAACGATGACTTAGTGATCGAATGAACCATTCACATACGATACCAATTCCTTTTGTCACGCGATATTTTACTTGTCCGAGGTTTGATCATCGGTATCTCTATACCTTGTTCAACCTCGTCTCTGACAAGTACTCTTTACTCGTACCGTGGTATGTGGTCTCTTATGAACCATTCATATGCTTGCAAGCTAATTAGACGACATTCCACCGAGAGGGCCCAGAGTATATCTATCCGTCATCGGGATGGACAAATCCCACTGTTGATCCATATGCCTCAACTCATACTTTCGGATACTTAATCCCACCTTTATAACCACCCATTTACGCAGTGGCGTTTGATGTAATCAAAGTACCCTTCCGGTATAAGTGATTTACATGATCTCATGATCGAAGGACTAGGTAACTATGTATCGAAAGCTTATAGCAAATAACATAATGACGTGATCTTATGCTACGCTTAATTGGGTGTGTCCATTATATCATTCACATAATGACATAACCTTGTTATTAATAACATCCAATGTTCATGATCATGAAACGATGATCATCTATTAATCAACAAGCTAGTTATACAAGAGACTTACTAGGGACTCCTTGTTGTTCACATAACACACATGTATCAATGTTTCAGTTAATACAATTATAGTATGGTATGTAAACATTATCATAATATCAAAGATATATTATAATAACCATTTTATTATTGCCTCTTGGGCATATCTCCAACAGTCTCCCACTTGCACTAGAGTCAATAATCTAGTTTACATTTGTAAAGATATAACACCTTGGCCTTCTGGTGTTTTATCATGTTTTGCTCACGGGAGAGGTTTTAGTCAACGGATCTGACATGCTCAGAAACTTACGTATTTTGCAATTCATTTGCGTCTCAACGCATCACTCATTTTCCAAATGAGTCGGCATTAAATATGTTTGGTCTTCTGGTGGAACCTTAATTCTGCGGTCTGAAATATGTCACTAATATTGTCACATACAATATAGCTTCAAAGTTCGGACACTATCGGAACTACACCAAGTTCTCAAAGAACTTCTCGACTCAACATCCTCAGTCATTGTCAAAACAATGACATACTCTGCCTTCGTTTGTAGAATCCATCACAATATTTAGAACTCTTCTAAACCTAGCATAGACAACTTCTAGCTCATTGTGCTACCTTTTAAACAACACTTAGTCTAATTTGAGATTGAATTTTTTTTATATGTGACAAAACAAATATCGGTGCAACACCTTACAGCGATTTGTTTGTCATTTCTCCATACAAAACTATATATATCCTTGGTTCTTCTTAAGTACTCAAGAATATTCTTACTGTTTTTCAATGATCATCACATGAATCATTCTGGTACATGCTCATAACACTTTTAGAGCACAGGACATCTGATTGTGTACATATTATTCGTGATCTATAATCACTCATGTGTTTTTACTCATTGAGTGTCAGATACACTCAAGTCTTGTTAAACCTTCACATGACAAGAACATTTTCTTAATATTTCTATATTGAACTACTTCAATATCCATTCTATGTACTTTGACTTAAACTTATTATGTATTTCAATCTATCTTTATAGATCTTGACACTAAATTTGTTTCAGCCCATATCTTTTCATTGAAGTTAATTTCTCAATGAAACCTTTTAATCAAGTATATAATTACATCATTTATAACCAACTATATGTCATCTACATAGGTATTATAAATATGTCTCAGCGCTCCCACTTAATTTTTTGCAAATGCAAGCATCTTCATCGTTTCTGATGAAATCAAAAACTCTTTGACTATTTCATCCGGTGAAGATTCCAACTCCGCGATACTTACTTCATCCAATTGAAGTTCGTATACCTATCTAGTATTCCACGGACTAGCAAAACAATTGGTTGTATCTTGTATACACCTTTAATACATACTTCTGTTAAGTAATGTATTTTGCCATCCTACTAGCATATCTCATAAAAGAAATATGTAGCGATTACTAGAATAATCCACATAGACTATAAGCATTGCTACGGAAGATCTAATCTTATCGTAGTCAACTCTTTGAACTTTGTCGTAAACAAATTTTCGACAAGTCAAGCTTCTTCAAGGATATTCCATCCAAGTCCATCAATTTTATAGATCCATTTACTTTCAAAAACTATTCATCTATCTTGGATTTCATCGCGTATATCCATTTTAACGGAGTTAGGGCCCATCATAACTTCTTTGTATTAGTTGATTTATCATTGTTCTGTTATCACCAGAATTTAACCGGATCAGAGGTGGGCCGTGATTAAGATGGGCTTGAAGAATATACACGGAAAATATACATGAATCGGCCTTGTACAAGGAGTTTGGGCTAAATTGCCCGTGTATCTGTAAATATAGTAGGATACGTGTCGGTTAGGATTAAAGGAGTTTAGCTCGTGCACGGTTGGGATTATTCCCACGTTAGAGAGTCTACGGACTATAAATATGTATCTAGGGTTATTGAGAAGGAGGACAATCACGTTCACAACAAACCAATCTAGGCGCATCGCCACCCCTTGTTTCGAGGGTTTCTTCCGGGTAAGCATCATGCTGCCTAGATCGCATCTCGCGATCTAGGCAGTACAAGTTTATTCGTTGTTCATGCGTTGCTCGTGCTGAAGCCTTGTTGATGGCGAGCAACGTAGTTATCGTAGATGTGTTAGGGTTAGCATTGTTTTACCTTTATACATGCTTTTATCCATGCTATCCCTAGACATCTAGCCACCCTTGCGCCGATCTGAGGTGCAAGGGTGGCACCTTGCTTAGTCATTATTTAGTAGATCCGATCCGTTACGATTGCTCCTTGTTCTTCAAGGATTAGTTTAATATCTACATAGTTAGGCCTTGCAAACGGGTTGAAGGATCCAGTAGTACGTAGGGTGTAGTTTGCTAGCCCTAGAGAAGATGTTCCGGGGATCAACTCCGTGTTGGTTTTTAGGCCTTGTCTAGGGCTGGTTTACGATCATCTTGCGTAGCTGCCAGGCTCAATTACGTGTAGGACGTTCCGATTATGTGGTGAAAACCCTAAATCGTCGTAGGTCGTTTTAACTTTGTATTGATCAAGCAGGACCACCATGTTATCGTAGATCTCATACGAATCATGGGTGGATCAGCTCCTTTAGCCGATTCACAGGACAACCTGAGAGCCGATCGAGGCTCGTATTTAATGTTTACGTGTATGCCACGCAGGAAACTAAGTGAAGCAATCCATCACCTTCCTGACCAGGTATAGGTCAGGTGGCACACCTGCACCAGCATCGGACGTGCGTGCCGGAGCTTTGCGGGCCGTCGCTCGAGGGACCAGGGCCAGCCGCAGTTCTGGGAGCCTCCCGGCTCTACGTGTTGCCCGTCGTTACTCGCCGGTGGGTTTTGGACGCCAACACATTCTGGCACGCCCGGTGGGACAGTCTTCGACATCAACTGCATCATCATCCGCATCAGAGATGGCGGAAGATCCAGTCACGTACGAGGATCTGACGGAGGAGCTCAAGAAAAAGTATGACGATGTCAAAGCTCTCTTCGAAGCCGACCTCATCGGCTCTTTCCAGAGAACCCGCTCACACGGCATCAGGTGGAAAGGGTTCTCACCTGAAGGCGCGCTCGATGGAGTGGATCTGTCTACTCCTTCAGAAGAACGCACCAGGTCTCTGCGTCAGGAGGTGAATCACATGGTAGCTCATTCGCTACACCGCCATTCTGAGAGCCTGGTGAACGCTTTGGAGCGTGTCGCGCTTCGCGTGGTCCAGGAAATCATGAAGCATCAGTACTCTCCATCAGGACCTGCTCTAGGGACTCACCAAGGAGAGATACCACTCCAGACCCGACCACCGCTGCCGTTCGCGCTGGCAGCACCAGAAGTGCCGAGTTCACCGGCATTCATCGTCTACAAGATCGGTGGCGATCCTAGTGATTACCAGTTCTTGTATGAGGCGCCTAAGGAGATCCCGCACGGATACACGTGCACATATGTGCCAGACTGCAGTAACTGGGCACTCACGAACCAGTCAACAGCAGGGATTTCTGGAACAGCAGGAGGGCTTCTGGATCAGATCTTGAGAAGCAGGCATGGCTAGCTAAGTATGCCACTCCAACAAACCTTCAAAGCTCAACTCCTGCAGCTAGCTCAGATCTTGAGAAGCAAGCGTGGCTAGCTAAGTATGCCACTCCAGCGAATCTTCAAAGCTCGACTCCTGCAGCTAGCACCGCGGATCAGATCAGTGCAATCTTGAGAGACCAGTTCGGCATGGTGCCGAAAAGGAGGGCAATCGGCTATTTCAAGCCGTATCCCAACGAGTACGATTTGATCCCACTACCACCCAAATATCGGCTCCCTAAATTCTCCAAGTTTAGCGGGTCGGAAGGCTCCGATTCAATCGAGCATGTGAGCCGATATTTGGCGCAGTTTGGCACGATCTCAGCATCAGACCCATTACGTGTGAGGTTTTTCGCACAGTCCCTCATAGGATCGGCTTTCGGGTGGTACACCTCGCTGCCACCAGATTCATTCCGGACTTGGAAGCAGATGGAAGAGCAGTTCCACATGCAGTATCACTCAGAGGCTTCCGAGGCTGGAATTGTCGATCTAGCCCAAGTACGACGAAGCGCGGAGAAACGGTGTCGGAATACATCCAGCGCTTCGGGACCATGAAACCGATGCTATTCGGCTCGTTTGGTGAGCAAAGAAGCGATCGAGCTGGCGGTGGTGGGTCTTGCATCACCGATCAAGGATATGGCTTCCCAAGCAGAGTACGCTTCACTGGCGCATATGGTTCAGACATTATATGAACAGCGCCACCCAGAGTTGTACCAGGACAAGTTCAAGCGTGCAGTAGTCCTGGTTGAGACAGAGGAAGGTGAAGACTCTGCTGGAGATTGATACGTCCCCGACGTATCCATAATTTCTGTCGTTCCATGCTTGTTTTATGACAATACTTACATGTTTTGCTTGCACTTTATGATGTTTTTATGCGTTTTAACTAACCTATTAACAAGATGCCACAGTGCCAGTTCTGCTGTTTTTGGTTCGAGAAAGGCTGTTCGGGCAATATTCTCGGAATTGGACGAAATCAACGCCAAACCTCCTATTTTTCCCGGAAGGCTCCGAACAGAAGAAGAGTCGGAGAGGGCCAGGGGGCCACCACACCACAAGGCGGTGCGGGCCGGACTGGCCGCGCCGGCCTAGGGTGTGGCGCCCCCAGAGTGCCCCCCGCGCCTCTTCGCCTATAAAATCCCTTTCGACCTAAAAACACCGTACCAATTGACAAAACTCGAAAAGACTCCGGGGCGCCCACCGTCGCGAAACTCAATTCGGGGACAGAACTCTGTTCCGGCACCCTGCCGGAACGGGGAAGTGCCCCGGAAGCCATCTCCATCAACGCCATCGCCTCCATCATGCTCCATGAGTAGTTCCCCCATGGACTACGGGTTCTAGCAGTAGCTATGTCGGTATTCTCTCCTCCATGTACTTCAATACAATGGTCTCATGAGCTGCCTTACATGATTGAGATTCATCTGATGTAATCGGTGTTGTGTTTGTTGGGATCCGATGGATGATACATTATGATTAGTCTATCTATAAAGTTTGTGAAGTTATTGTTGCTGCAATCTTGTTATGCTTAATGCTTGTCACTAGGGCCCGAGTGGCATGATCTTAGATTTAAGCTCTATATTGTTGCTTAGATTGTATCTACAAGTTGTATGCACATGTCGCTGTCCGGAACCGAAGTGACAGAAATCGGGACAACCGGAGGGGATGGCGGTGATGTGAGGGACACATGTTTTCACGGAGTGTTAATGCTTTGCTCCGGTACTCTATTAAAAGGAGTACCTTAATATCCAGTAGTTTCCCTTGAGGCCCGGCTGCCACCGGCTGGTAGGACAAAAGATATTGTGCAAGTTTCTCATTGCGAGCACGTACGACTATATACGGAAAACATGCCTACATGATTAATAATCTTGATGTTCTATCTTAATGCTTTGATTCCTATCAATTGCCCAACTGTAATTTGTTCACCCAACACTTGTTATTGGAGAGTTACCACTAGTGTAGATCGCTGGGAACCCCGGTCCATCTCTCATCATAATATACTTGTTCTACATGTCATTGGAAGTAGTATCAACTATCTTCTGGTGCCATTGCTCTCATATTGCTATTACTGCTGCTGTGTTACTGTTACTACTGCTCTCATATTATCGCTACTTTCACATCACCCCTGTTACTAGTGCTTTTCCAGGTGCAGCTGAATTGACAACTCAGTTGTTAAGGCTTATAAGTATTCTTTACCTCCCCTTGTGTCGAATCAATAAATTGGGTTTTACTTCCCTCGAAGACCGTTGCGATCCCCTATACTTGTGGGTCATCAAGACTATTTTATGGCGCCGTTGCCGGGGAGGCATAGCTCTACTCATAAGTTCACATGGGGACTCTACCTCTCTCTCTCTGTTTTATTTTATTTTGTTTTGCTTAGTTTACTTTTTCCTAGTTTACTTGTGCTTAGTTTATTTCTGTCTAGTATTACTTTGCTTAGTTTACTTTTGTCTAGTTTATTTCAGTTTTGTTTTATTTTCCTCATATACCCAAAAATCCATAAAAATTTGAAAAACCAAAAAAATTAAAAACTGCTGTTATGGGAGAACCAACAACCTACTTGGAGCTTATGGAATGTTATAATTGTTATAGAGAATCAAGAACTGGTAAAATAATGAGTGCTATGATAGAAAAATTAAATACAATTGCTAGAATCTTGCTTAGACGCCATGACATAAACTGTTGCTCTCAACAGGATACTAAACATCTTAAATTTCAATGTGGCTTTAGTGAGGAATATTTTATTAAGAGCTATAATCGGAATTGCTATATTCATTATGGGTTCGAAGAGGTAGAGCAATTTGTCTTATTTATGGGAGCCTCCGAGATAGAATCCTTCATGGTTGAGAATTATGAAACTTGTGCTATTTGTAAGGACCTTAAAGATTATGTCTCTACTATCCTTAATTCTTGCATAGAATGCTACAGTAGGAATCCTTATATCCTTGATTATAAAGAGAGACACATTAATGCACAAGAATGCACTCACAATTTGCAGGAACCGGTGGAAGAAGAAATTGATGAACCTGAAAGCTCATTGGATGAAAAAGAAGAGGAGAGCGACGAACAAAAGGGGGAAGAATGGATTAGCTACCCATGCCAACCTTCTAATGAGAGTAACTCTTTATCTCTTACACTATTTGATTGTCCTCCATGCTTACCGAAAGAGGTTGAATGTTATGTTCCTGTGGATTCTCTTGAAATATTCCCTATGAGTAAAACTTGTGAGAATAATTATGCTACTGTTATTTATGATAATCCATGCTACTTTGATAAATCTTATGATAATGCTTTGTTTGTGCCTGATGTCGAAATGCATGGTACTAAAGAATTTTGCTTGGCAAATGTTTATGATAAAGCTCTAGATGATGGTCCTATGTTACTTGATAATATTAATTGTACTACTAATGAAAATGGGATTGGAGAAGTCTTGACATTATCTATGAGTCCCATATCTCTTGAGATTGATCAACTACCTTGTTATATTATTAATAAAAGTAAGTTTGAAAGTTTTAATTCCACTATTCTTGAGATTGATAAAAATTATGTGTTTGGAAATCATGAGAAGCATGCTGCATGTGATAGTTATATTGTTGAGTTTGTTCATGAAGCTACTGAAAATTATTATGAGAGAGGAAAATATGGTTGTAGAGATTTGCATGGTACTAAAACACCTCTCTATATGCTTAAAATTTTGAAGTTACACTTGTTCTATCTTCCTATGCTTGTTACTTTGCTTTTCATGAACTTGTTTATTTACAAGATTCCTTTGCATAGGAAGCATGTTAGACTTAAATGTGTTTTGGATTTGCCTCTTGATGCTCTCGTTTGCTTCAAATACTATTTCTTCCGAGTGCATCATTAAAACTGCTGAGCCCATCTTAATGGCTATAAAGAAAGCAACTTCTTGGGAGATAACCCATGTGTTATTTTGCTACAGTACTTTGTTTTATATTTGTGTCTTGGAAGTTGTTTACTACTGTAGCAACCTCTCATTATCTTAGTTTTGTGTTTTGTTGTACCAAGTGAAGCCTCTAATCGAAGGTTGATACTAGATTTGGATTTCTGCGCAGAAACAGATTTCTATCTGTCACGAATCTGGGCTGTTTTCTCTGTAGGTAACTCAGAAAAATATGCCAATTTACGTGCGTGTTCCTCAGATATGTACGCAACTTTCATTAGTTTGAGTTTTCTGATTTGAGCAACGGAAGTATTTATTTAAAATTCGTCTTTACTGGCTGTTCTGTTTTGGCAGATTCTGTCTCTATTTTTTGCATTGTCTCTTGTGGACTTTAAGCGAGCTTTTCTAGACATAGAGAGCTGTAGCTAATGTTTTATTGAGTTCTTGCAATGTGCCACTACAGGACCAAGGTGGATTCAAATTTTTTGAGTACTAACCCCTCTAATGAAGTTTATGAGAAGTTTGTTGTGAAGGAAGTTTTCAAGGGTCAAGAGAGGAGGATGATATATGATCAAGAAGAGTGAAAAGTCTAAGCTTGGGGATGCCCCCGTGGTTCATCCCTGCATATTTCAAGAAGACTCAAGCGTCTAAGCTTGGGGATGCCCAAGGCATCCCCTTCTTCATCAACTTATCAGGTTCCTCCCCTGAAACTATATTTTTATTCGGTCACATCATATGTGCTTTACTTGGAGCGTCTGTGTGCTTTTATTTTTGTTTGTGTTTGAATAAATTCGGATCCTAGCAATCCTTGTTTGGGAGAGAGACACGCTCCGCTTTTTCATATGAACACTTGTTCTTCGTTTTACTTTTAATGTTCAATGATAAAAGTTGGAAGCTATAGCACTTATTATTATTTGGTTGGAAACAGAAAATGCCTCATAATGTCTTGGATAATTTGACACTTGGCAATTGTTTTGAGCTCTCAAATAGATTAAGTTTTTTCATGTGGTTTAAACCTATTAGTGGAGAACTACCGTAAAGCTTGTTGAAATTGGTTTGCATAATTGATCTCTCTTAAGGTCTAGATATTTTCTGGTAAAGTGTTTGAGCAACAAGGAAGACAGTGTAGAGTATTATAATGCTTGCGATATGTTCTTATGTAAGTTTTGCTGTACCGGTTCATACTTGTGTTTGCTTCAAACAACCTTGCTAGCCTAAGCCTTGTATCGAGAGGAATACTTCTCATGCATCCAAAATCCTTGAGCCAACCACTATGCCAATTGTGTCCACCATACCTACCTACTATGTGGTATTTCTGCCATTCCAAAGTAAATTGCTTGAGTGCTACCTTTAAACAATTCAAAATGCTTCTCAATTTGTGTTTATGTTTCATAGCTCATGAGGAAGTATGTGGTGTTTAGCTTTCAACCTTGTCATTTACTTTTGACGGACTCTCACATGGACTAGTGGCACATCCGCTTATCCAATAATTTTGCAAAAAGAGCTGGCAATGGGATTCCCAGTCCCAAATTAATTAACTTAAATAGACACTCCTCCATGGTTTGTGATTGATGGACGGCACCCGAAGGATTCGGTTAGCCATGGCTTGTGTAAGCAAAGGTTGGGGGAGTGTCATCATCATAATAAAACTAAAATAAAAAGGCACTCCTTCATGGTATGAGATTGTTGGCAGGCACCCGAGGATTCGGTTAGCCATGGTTTGTGTAAGAAAGGTTGGAAGGAGTGCCACCTAAATATGCAAATAATTCATGGGAGCCGCTCTTGAAAGTCCGGTTGGCGAGGTAGTTAGAGTGCCCACTACCATTCGTTGACAACAACAAACACCTCTCAAAACTTTACTTTTTATGCTCTCTCTATGTTTTCAAAACCAAAGCTCTAGCACAAATATAGCAATCAATGCTTCCCTCGTAGAAGGGCCATTCTTTTACTTTATGTGGAGTCAGTTTACCTACTTCCTTCCACATTAGAAGCAAACACTTGTGTCAACTGTGCATTGATTCTTACATACTTGCATATTTGCATTCATCATATTACTTTATGTTGACAATATCCATGAGATATGCATGTTGAAAGTTGAAAGCAACCGCTGAAACTTATATCTTCCTTTGTGTTGCTTCGATGCCTTTACTTTGAATCTATTGCTTTATGAGTTAACTCTTGTGCAATCTTTTGATGCTTGTCTTGAAAGTACTCTTTATGAAAAGTTTTGCTATATGTTATCTACTTGTTAGCAACTATAGATCATTGCCTTGAGTCACTTCATTCATTTCATATGCTTTGTAAAAGTATGATCAAGGTTATGTAAGTAGCATGTCACTACAGAAATTATTCTTTTTATCGTTTACCTGCTCGGGACGAGCAGAACTAAGCTTGGGGATGTTGATACGTCCCCGACGTATCCATAATTTCTGTCGTTCCATGCTTGTTTTATGACAATACTTACATGTTTTGCTTGCACTTTATGATGTTTTTATGCGTTTTCCGGAACTAACCTATTAACAAGATGCCACAGTGCCAGTTCCTGTTTTCTGCTGTTTTTGGTTTCAGAAAGGCTGTTCGGGCAATATTCTCGGAATTGGACGAAATCAACGCCTCCTCCTATTTTTCCGGAAGGCTCCAGAACACCGAAGAAGAGTCGGAGAGGGCCGGGGGCCACCACACCACAAGGCGACGCGGGCCGGACACGGCGCGCCTGGGTGTGGCGCCCCCAGTGCCCCACGCGCCTCTTCGCCTATAAAATCCCTTTCGACCTAAAAACACCGTACCAATTGACGAAACTCCAGAAAGACTCCAGGGGCGCCGCCACCGTCGCGAAACTCCAATTCGGGGACAGAACTCTGTTCCGGCACCCTGCCGGAACGGGGAAGTGCCCCCGGAAGCCATCTCCATCAACGCCATCGCCTCCATCATGCTCCGTGAGTAGTTCCCCCATGGACTACGGGTTCTAGCAGTAGCTAGTCGGTATTCTCTCCTCCATGTACTTCAATACAATGGTCTCATGAGCTGCCTTACATGATTGAGATTCATCTGATGTAATCGGTGTTGTGTTTGTTGGGATCCGATGGATGATACATTATGATTAGTCTATCTATAAAGTTTGTGAAGTTATTGTTGCTGCAATCTTGTTATGCTTAATGCTTGTCACTAGGGCCCGAGTGGCATGATCTTAGATTTAAGCTCTATATTGTTGCTTAGATTGTATCTACAAGTTGTATGCACATGTCGCTGTCCGGAACCAAAGGCCCCGAAGTGACAGAATCGGGACAACCGGAGGGGATGGTGGTGATGTGAGGGACACATGTTTTCACGGAGTGTTAATGCTTTGCTCCGGTACTCTATTAAAAGGAGTACCTTAATATCCAGTAGTTTCCCTTGAGGCCCGGCTGCCACCGGCTGGTAGGACAAAAGATGTTGTGCAAGTTTCTCATTGCGAGCACGTACGACTATATACGGAAAACATGCCTACATGATTAATAATCTTGATGTTCTATCTTAATGCTTTGATTCCTATCAATTGCCCAACTGTAATTTGTTCACCCAACACTTGTTATTGGAGAGTTACCACTAGTGTAGATCGCTGGGAACCCCGGTCCATCTCTCATCATAATATACTTGTTCTACATGTCATTGGAAGTAGTATCAACTATCTTCTGGTGCCATTGCTCTCATATTGCTATTACTGCTGCTGTGTTACTGTTACTACTGCTCTCATATTACTGCTACTTTCACATCACCCCTGTTACTAGTGCTTTTCCAGGTGCAGCTGAATTGACAACTCGGTTGTTAAGGCTTATAAGTATTCTTTACCTCCCCTTGTGTCGAATCAATAAATTGGGTTTTACTTCCCTCGAAGACTATTGCGATCCCCTATACTTGTGGGTCATCAGAGATCAAGAGGTAGCAGTGGCTGAATGGGCTCGGGGGGCAAGCCCCGTGTCCTGCAAATGGGTTAAGCCACAAGGTCCTCCAAGAGGGTTTGACTTCGACGTAAGCAAAGCTGAGCAGATTTTCGACCTCTTACTCAAGGAGAAGCAGCTGAAGTTACCCGAAGGCCATAAAATCCCTACGGCGCAAGAGCTGAACGGAAAGCCATATTGCAAGTGGCATAACACGTTCACCCATACCACCAACGACTGCAGGGTGTGGCGTCAACAGATCCAAATGGCGATAGAACAAGGGCGTCTAATTTTCAGCCAGTACGCCATGAAAGTCGACACACACCCCTTTCCCGCCGTTAACATGGTGGAGTGCACTTACCCCGGGAGGTGCCAGCCAGGTTTCTCGTTCAGTATTAACATGGTCGGGCCTGTGCACCACCCTGGTAAGGACAGAGACGAGGGCAGCCGCTCTCGTGACAAGGACAAGGAGGAGGCCGTTCCGCGCGACCGGCCCCGACACGATGGCAAGCGCTACATCACAGAGGGAGAAGTGAAGAATGTGCGATATCAGCGACCTCTCTCTGATCATCTCCTCAACAAATATGAGCGTCAGTACGACCAACGCCGGCGATACAACGACGACGACGAAAGAGATCGTCGGGCTAGCAGGGACGCCAGGAAATATCGTCAGCATGATCGGGACGATGAAAGATATGAGCGCCATGCCAAGGAAAAGTCAAGAGAGCAGGATGACGTGGACAGGCACTGGGATTGTCCCTTCTTCAAACACTGCTGGGATTCAGGAATGAGCCGATTGCCCACAATCGGCAACGCAATGTAGACGGAAGAAGGGCACGGAGACGTGTCAGTGTTCAAGCGTCTAGGACCTCTCCCATCTCGGAACAAGCAAGCTGAGTCCTCTCGGGTGGAAGATCTCGAGGAGTTAGAAGACGAAGAAGAAGAAGACGAAGAAGAAGAAGAAGAAGAAGAAGAAGAAGAAGAAGAAGAAGAAGAAGATAAATACCACCGTCCAAGGTGGTGCCCTGATGGACTCAGCCACTCCCAAAAGCGTAGGGTTCAGCGACTACGTTGCTTGGAGGAAGCCGAAAGGTTATACCTGCATACGTTGAGGAAAGCGCGGCCTGATCTAGCCGCGAAAATTCAGCGAACTCTGGACGAAGAGGGTCGGCCACAGAAGAAAGAGTGGCGCCCCAAACAAAAGAAAGCCGATGATGAGACATCGGCTGGCACAAACATGGTGTTCATCCTTCCGGCGGAGTTTTGCGCTCCTGGAACAGAAGAGGCACCTGTGGCACAACTTGACTGCGGCCCACGGCCAGTTATCTTTGAGAAGCCACGAGAAAGAAGTTACAGACACTTGAAGGCCCTGTACTTACGAGGTTATATCAATGGGCAGCCTGTCAACAAGATGCTGGTTGACACCGGAGCGGCAGTCAACATCATGCCATACTCCATGCTACGTCGTCTGGGACGCTCTAGCTCGGATCTGATCAAGACCAATGTCACATTGAGCGATTTCAACGGCCAAGCATCAGAAGCACAAGGTGTTCTGAACGTGGATCTGACCGTAGGAAGGAAGACCATCCCTACGACATTCTTCATCGTCGACAGCAAGAGCACCTACGCTGTCCTTCTGGGGAGAGATTGGATCCACGCCAACTGCTGCATTCCATCCACGATGCATCAATGCCTAATACAGTGGGATGGGGATGAAGTAGAGATCGTCCACGCAGATGACTCAGCCGAGATCTCAACGGCTGGCATGAACGTTTGGGAGACGGCAGGCCAAGAGCCACTCTCCGGAATCACTTTGGACGACTGTGAACGCATCGACGTGACAAAAAACGGGGTGAGGCTGGTCTTATCCACCGGCCTAACTGTGTAACAAGAGCAAAGACTATGGACGTACTTGGCAAGGTCGATCCCTGTGATCGGCCCCAAAAAATAACAAGTGATGATCTTGTCTCAAGCATGTCACGTAGTCATGAGTACAACAAGATGTAAACCTTCATTGAGCAATGCAATCAAAATGGGGGCCGATTCCAGCAATCGGCCCATATTATCCTCGCCATACGTTTTGCCTGTGTTGAGCATCGATCTAACAGGAGACGGAAAGCTAGGGTATGGGTTTACATCGGCTGATGAGCTAGAAGAAGTCGACATTGGTCCTGGGGATAAGCCACGACCAACTTTTATCAGCAAAAAGTTAGATCCACATCTCAGGAGCCAGATGATAGCTCTGTTAAAAGAATACCCAGATTGCTTTGCATGGGACTACACAGAGATGCCTGGGCTAGACAGGAGCATCATTGAGCATCGGCTCCCTCTCAAGAAAGGATTTCGGCCATTCCAACAACGAGCACGTCAGATGAAGGCCGAAATTCTCGAAGAAGTTAAGAAAGAGATCGAGAAAATGTTGGCCGCCGGGTTCATCAGGCCATGCAGGTATGCTGAATGGATTTCCAGTATCGTACCTGTAGAGAAAAAGGACGGCCGATGGCGCGTTGCCATAGATTTCCGAGATCTCAACAGAGCCACTCCAAAGGATGAATATCCAATGCCTGTGGCAGAAACATTGATCAATGCCGCTGCCGGCCACAAGGTGTTGAGTTTCATGGATGGCAATGCCGGCTACAACCAAATTTTCATGGCCCCAGAAGATATACACAAGACTGCATTCAGAGTACCAGGATCAGTAGGCTTGTTTGAATATGTGGTCATGACTTTTGGGCTGAAGAACGCCGGTGCAACATACCAACGAGCCATGAATTACATTTTTCACGATCTGATCGGCAAGTTGGTGGAAATTTACATCGATGATGTGGTGGTCAAGTCTGTCTCCATGGAAGGACACTTGGATGATTTGCGACGCATCCTAGACCGAACTAGAAAATTCGGACTAAGAATGAATCCAAAGAAGTGTGCCTTTGGTGTGATGGCCGGTCAGTTCCTAGGTTTTTTGGTTCATGAACGAGGAATTGAGATCGGCCTGAAAAGTCAGGAGGCAGTACGTACCATGCAGCCACCTACCACGAAGAAGGAACTCCAATGTCTTATCGGCAAGATCAACTTCGTCCGACGGTTCATCTCTAATCTGTCAGGACGAATTGAGCCGTTCATGGCGTTGGTGAAGATTAAATCTGATGACGAGTTTCACTGGGGGCAGAACAGCAGCAGCGTTTGACGAGATTAAGCGGTATCTAACAACGCCGCCTGTGCTAGTTCCACCTCAGCAAGACAGGCCGTTCTATATCTACTTATCAGTAGCTGACACGTCCATCGCTTCAGTGGTGGTGCAACTCTACGAGGGTGTTGAAAAGGTCATTTTCTACCTCAGCAGAAGGATGTTGGATGCAGAGACAAGGTATCCTGAGGTCGAGAAGTTATGCCTCTGCCTATTCTTCACCTGCACCAAGCTTCATCACATCCTTTTGACGGCAGAAATCATCGTCATATGCAAGTCAGACGTTGTCAAGCACATGCTGTCGGCCCCTGTTTTGAAAGGCCGACTTGGTAAGTGGATGTTTACGTTATCGGAATTCGATCTCCGGTATCAGCCTGCGAAAGCAGTCAAGGGACAAGCATTGGCCGATCTTATAGCTGAACGGATCAATACTAATATAGCAGCACTATCTGTACGTGCATGGGCTATGTTCTTCGATGGATCGGCTTGTGACGATGGTTGTGGCATCGGCATTTTGCTCGTGTCGCCTCGGGGGGCAACATATTCCTTCTCCATCAGGCTATCTACCCCTTGCACCAACAATGTCGCTGAGTATGAGGCAATATGCAAGGGAATGGAGTTGCTTTTGGAAGCCGGGGCAGAAGCGGTGGAACTTTTTGGAGACTCGAAGTTGGTGATCTCCCAGCTCACGGACGAATACAAGTGCGAGAGTGAGTCACTCTTTCCATATTGGATGGAATGCCGCGAGCTGATGGCACAATTTCGGTACATCAACTTCAATTGGGTCCCAAGGTCTCAAAATACCGAGGCCAACGATCTCGCACAAATGGCGTCAGGCTACAAGGACATACCAGACGGGTCAGAAGTTCAGGTGCAGTTCCTGGAACAGGATGATTGGAGAGCCGATATCTTCAATTACTTGAAGGATCCGGCTCGGGGGGGCACCTAAACGGATAAGGTACAAGGCCATGAAGTATGTCCTCATAGGAGATGACATGTTCTACAGGACGTTGGAAGGGTTACTGCTCAAGTGCCTGGGACCAACCGAGTCTAATCGGCTCTTACACGAGGTGCATGAAGGCGCCTGTGGAACTCACCAATCGGCTCATAAGATGAAGTGGCTGATCAGGCGATCGGGTTTTATTGGCCCACCATGCTTGAGGACTGCTTCAAGTACTACAAGGGATGCCAAGCGTGTCAGATGTTCGGGAAGATTCAGATGGTACCCGCATCAGCAATGAACCCCATCATCAAGCCTTGGCCATTTCGAGGTTGGGGCATGGATATGATCGGCAAAATCCATCCTGCGTCGAGCAAAGGCCACGAGTGGATTCTGGCCATTACAGATTACTTCACTAAATGGGTGGAGGCCGTCCCTATGAAGAAAGTAAAATCAGAAGATGTTATCAAATTTGTGAAAGAACACGTCATTCATAGATTCGGGATCCCCCAAACCATCACGACCGATGGAGGTTCGGTCTTTATTTCTAAAGAATTCAGAAAGTTCTGCGATGACATGGGAATTAAGCTGATCCGATCATCTCCATACTATGCTCAAGCCAACGGGCAAGCTGAAGCGTCCAATCAGAGCCTGATCAAGCTGATTAAGAGGAAAATTGACGAGAACCCTAGGGTTTGGCATGAAACATTGTCAGAAGCTTTGTGGGCCTATCGCATGTCATGCCATGGAGCTATAAAGACTTCGCCATATCAGCTGGTCTATGGGCAGGAAGCCGTATTGCCTTGGGAAATTACGGCTGGATCGAGACGTGTCACGTTTCAGAATGATCTAACAACTGAAGAATATGCAGCCCTGATGAGTGATACTATTGAGGATGCAACGGAACTCAGACTTTGGTCGTTGGAAAAGATTAAAGAGAACAAAGCCAAGGTAGCTCGCGCATACAATAAGAAGGTGAGACCAAAGGAGTTTCAGGTTGGTGATCTGGTATGGGAAGCTGTGTTGCCATTAGGAACTAAGGATAAAGCATATGGCAAATGGTCTCCTAATTGGCACGGTCCGTACAAAGTCGATCAGGTATTGAAGGGCAATGCATACATGCTCGAGCAGCTGGACGGTGTTAAATTCCCAGTAGCCGTCAATGGTCAACACCTCAAGAAATATTTCCCAAGCATGTGGGATGACGGACAGTGAAACATGGGGGCCGATGCATAAAATCGGCCAGTAAAAAAAATTTATATACAAATCACAGCCGATGCACAGACATCGACTTTAGAAATATGGATACCAGTACAGCCGATGCACGGACATCGACTTCAGAATAATAAAAAGCCGATGCATAGCCATCGACTCTAGAGGAATAAACTCAATTGAGCAGGTTAACAGATCAGTTTCAGGCCAGAGTCCATGGCATTTGAGATGATTCTCCCATTGGATTTGCTGAGGAGTTGAATCTGTGCGTTTGAAATTTGAGGATGGCGTGGACACGGATTGGACCTGCTTAAGCGTGTGAATAGGCAGCGTTTGGCCTTAAGTCGCGTTTTATGGTAAAAGCCGATGCCTTGCCATCGGCTCTTTACGCGTTGACTTCGTTTGGCAATCGGCAAATTTGACGAGAAAGCAAAATCAATAGAGGAATATTTTCTTCATTAATAAGGGAGATTTCTTACAAAGAAAGAGCCGATTGCTCAAGCGAGGAAGAACAAAAGAAGGGTCTGTTGACCAATCTGCTACTACTACTAGACCTATACTAGTAGATGCTACCCTACGGGCCATCGCTGCCCTCGTCGTCGCCATCGGAGCTTTCGTCGGCGCTGCTGCCGGCGGGCTCTTCATCGCTGCTCACATAGCCCTCTATGGGAGCCTCCTCCTCCTCCTCCTCGTCGTCGTCATCCGATCCGGCGCGGAAGCGCTTCGCCGGCGGATAGTCCTCGAGGGAGTCGTCGTCGTCTTCTTCTTCCTCCTCGTCGGAGGAGGTGTAGTCGTCCCAGGAGAACGAGTCGTCCTCGCTCTCCGCCTCCAGTTCCCCATCGGCAAGGAACTGGAGGTCATCATCTCCGCTGGTCAGGGATTTGTCGTCCTCTGACCAGACGGAGGAGGCGTGGTCCTCCAGGTCCCACTCCTCTGGGGCGCGTTCGTCGTGCGCCGCCATTGGATCCCACTCCGGCGTGGATTCGCGGGAGGAGGAGGATGAGGAAGAGAAGGATTGGGAAGAGAGATCCGACGAGGCGGAGGAGGAAGAGGAGGACGACATTGCTACAGGAGAGGGGGGATTTCTGGTGCCGATGGCTAGAACAGAGCAAGGGGATGAAGAGGCGAACTGTTCGGCGCGGTTAAATAAAAGGGGATATAGTGGATTTAATGCCACAGCAGTTTCCGAGGAAGTGGTGCCAAAAGAAAAAAAAAACAACTGTCAAATCACGCGGAGAAGTTGAGAAGGCAAGGCATCATGATGAAGGATACTGCGGCGGTTTTGCCCTGCCACGACGTGACCCAACGAAGAAAAGGCAGAGTGGTTTTGGAATTATCATTTCCAAAACCAGGGGGCATGTGTTATCACCAGAATTTGACCGGATCAGAGGTGGGCCGTGATTAAGATGGGCTTGAAGAATATACACGGAAAATATACATGAATCGGCCTTGTACAAGGAGTTTGGGCTAAATTGCCCGTGTATCTGTAAATATAGTAGGATACGTGTCGGTTAGGATTAAAGGAGTTTAGCTCGTGCACGGTTGGGATTATTCCCACGTTAGAGAGTCTACGGACTATAAATATGTATCTAGGGTTATTGAGAAGGAGGACAATCACGTTCACAACAAACCAATCTAGGCGCATCGCCACCCCTTGTTTCGAGGGTTTCTTCCGGGTAAGCATCATGCTGCCTAGATCGCATCTCGCGATCTAGGCAGTATCAAGTTTATTCGTTGTTCATGCGTTGCTCGTGCTGAAGCCTTGTTGATGGCGAGCAACGTAGTTATCGTAGATGTGTTAGGGTTAGCATTGTTTTACCTTTATACATGCTTTTATCCATGCTATCCCTAGACATCTAGCCACCCTTGCGCCGATCTGAGGTGCAAGGGTGGCACCTTGCTTAGTCATTATTTAGTAGATCCGATCCGTTACGATTGCTCCTTGTTCTTCAAGGATTAGTTTAATATCTACATAGTTAGGCCTTGCAAACGGGTTGAAGGATCCAGTAGCACGTAGGGTGTAGTTTGCTAGCCCTAGACAAGATGTTCCGGGGATCAACTCCGTGTTGGTTTTTAGGCCTTGTCTAGGGCTGGTTTATGATCATCTTGCGTAGCTGCCAGGCTCAATTACGTGTAGGACGTTCCGATTATGTGGTGAAAACCCTAAATCGTCGTAGGTCGTTTTAACTTAGTATTGATCAAGCAGGACCACCATGTTATCGTAGATCTCATACGAATCATGGGTGGATCGGCTCCTTGAGCCGATTCACAGGACAACCTGAGAGCCGATCGAGGCTCGTATTTAATGTTTACGTGTATGCCATGCAGGAAACTAAGCGAAGCAATCCATCACCTTCCGACCAGGTATAGGTCGTGGCACGCCTGCACCAGCATCGGACATGCGTGCGGAGCTTTGCGGGCCGTCGCTCGAGGGACCAGGGCCAGCCGCAGTTCTGGGAGCCTCCCGGCTCTACGTGTTGCCCGTCGTTACTCGCCGGTGGGTTTTGGACGCCAACATGTTCAAAAAACAATCCTTTGTCCACAAATCATTTATTTGATCACAAAGTAAAACATACCTACAAGGTTCAATAGTTACTTTGATCTCCATGGCTAAAAAAATTTGTACTCATGGGACCATGATCGTCGTGGCCGCTTCCAGAACCAATTCCGATGCTGCGCTACTCTGATCATTATGCTCAGGTTCATAAACCTTATCAAGTTCTATTGTCCTCCCACTCAAATACTTCGCTAGAAACAATTTCTTGGAAATAATAAACAATGACAAACACTTTTGTCTTTGTCTCGTGGGAAGAATTCCCAATCAAATCTCTGGGATAACCAACAAAGACATTCATCCGATTTTGGTTGTTAACTTATTTACTTATGCCATGCATACCAAAATTTAAGAAAGGACTATCAGGGTTCATACCCATGCCATAACTCGTATGGTGTCATTTCAACGGATCATGATGATGCTCTATTCAGTGTAAAAGCGGTAGTCACTAAAGCATAATCCACAAAAATATAATGTCATCATAATATTTTATCTCATCATTAATCCAACAAGGTTTGGATACATCTCTCGGATACTATGTCATCATTATGATACTCCAAGAAATGTGAGTTGTAGAACAATTTCATGACTTTTTTTGATGTTCGCTAAAACTCGTAATTCAAATATTTCCACCATGATCCAATCATAGATATTTGACTTTTCTATTACAATGATTTCCACTTCATGCTGAAATCTATTCAAATGTTTCAAACTTCTTCCTTATCGAATATATCCACATATATATACTCAATTCATTGTTGGAAGTTTTCATGAAGTAGAAGAATCTCCCGCACACAACTATGCCTAGTGAACCACATACATCATCATGTATGTTTTTACTAAGTTAGTTGCCCGTTCAACTCTTGGCCTATGAACGGCATTTTAGTCATTCTCTTTTAGAAAAGATTTGCAAGCGCCAAACGATTCAAAAAATCAAATGACTCCAAAAATCCATTTGCATGGAGTTCCTTCATGCGTTCTTCTCTAAAATGACCTAAATGGCGGTTCCACACATAAGTGGATTTCAAATCATTTGCCTTATGGCATTTTAGCGTCAGTGTTATGTATGTGTGTTTCACCATTTATAATAACTTATCCATCATACATGGAGTAATGTCATAATATGAACAACTCATTGTTTTAATTTGATCAGAGCAAAATAACAATTATTAATTTCTTTATTATAAATTCTAAGGGCTAGATAGAATGCCAACGACGAACATAATAACACTTTAGTTTTGTTCCAGACATTTCTATCATATACCTTGTCAGTCACTTAGGCCATTGTATTCTTTTATTGCGTTGTTTTGTATGACACTTCATACCAACCAATATGGTACTAATACCCAAGAATTTTATTGTGTGACCTAACTAGGAATATAACCATAATATGTATATCATTTATATACACCTGAGCTAGACTTTCTAGTCTTTTCTTTTCTTTCTGCCAAAATATCTTTTATAGTTTCTCTTTTAGTTTTCCTCATTATTTAGAAAACACTTCTTCTTTAATAACTTCTAGGTTTGTTGGTCAAATACCAATAACCTTGAGGTTCTTACTTTGAAGATCATCATATGACAAGTGTTCTAGATTTCACTATTAGTAACTTTGTAATATGATGAACAATTTCACTCATAATTTTATCCATCAATTCATGACGACTTTCTGAGACCATGTCTATACATGCTAGGCTCATAAAGTTTAACCTTAGTATTCGCATGTGCAAATCTAGCTTGCACCCGTTGTATGCACACGTAGAATCTATAACACCCGATCATCACGTGATGCTTCGAAATGACGAGTCTTAGCAACGGTGCATACTAAGGATGATCACTTCATCGATATGCAAATATCGTTAGTGCCCCAATAGTTGGAGAATTGGGACGCCTTGCGTCTTCGACCTTCGTACATTCCCATAAAACTTATGAGTTTATGTAGTCTCACCAAATTATATTATATCATCTTGCAATAAGGTCTTAGATATCACATATATCTCATACCTTGATTATTTCTGAAAACTAAATTTTCAGCTCCTTACTTTTCAAACAGATTTGAACTTCAAGTTTCACGGAGACAAGATAACTTTAGGTACTAATTGAAACCATAGATCTTTGAATCAACAATGTGAGGTTTACTAAAAGTTTGCAATAGGACTTAATCAATTCTTGATTCTTTAACAATACGGTACCAATCCGTAAAGTTTCTTGTCAGATTTTAACAGTATTTCTATCTCAATTACAAGACTAGCGCATGGTAGAAAACGGATGCCAATACTACAAAATTAATTCAAAATACTACTCGGACTATGTTCATGATAATTAGTTCATGTTTTAATCTAATTACTAATGAACTCCCACTTAATACAACATCCCTCATAGTTGTTTAGTGGTACACGATCCACATCCACTACACCAAAACCGATCATCACGTGAGATGATGTAGCTTCAATGGTGAACATCAACATGTTGATCATATCATCCATATGATTCGTGTTCAACCTTTCGGTTTCTGTTGTCCCGAGGCCATGTCTGTACATGCTAGGCTCGTCAAGCAAACCCAAGTATTCCGCGTGTGCAAACATGGCTTACACTCGTTGTTTATGAATGTAGATTCTATCACATCCGATCATCACGAGATGCTTCGAAACGACGAACTGTTGCAACAGTGCATACGAGGGGAGAACACTTTATTATCTTGATATTAATGTGAGGGATCATCTTATAATGCTACCGTCACGTTCTAAGCAAAATAAGATGCATAAAGGATTAACATCACATGCAATTCATATATGTGATATGATATGGCCCTTTAGTCTTTGCGCCTTCGATCTTCATCTCCAAAACACGGACATGATCTCCATCATCAACGGGCATGATCTCCATCATCGTCGGCGTAGCGTCAAGGTCCATGGCGCCATCTTCATGGTTGTTCACCTCATGTAGCAACTATTACAACTACTTTGAAATACTACTCAACATGAAATTTTAAAGACAACCATAAGGCTCCTGCCGGTTGCCACAATACAATAATGATCATCTCATACATATTCATCATCACATCATGGCCATATCACATCACCAAACCCTGCAAAAACAAGTTAGACGTCTCTAATTTGGTTTGCATATTTTATGTGGTTTAGGGTTTTCGAGTAAGATCCAATCTACCTACGAACATGAACCACAACGGTGATACTAGTGTTGTCAATAGAAAGAGTAAACTGAATCTTCACTATGGTGGGAGAGACAGACACCCGCAAAGCCACTTATGCAATACAAGTTGCATGTCGAACGTGGAGCAAGTCTCATGAACGCGGTCATGTAAAGTTAGCCCGAGCCGCTTCATCCCACCATGCCACAAAGATGCAAAGTACTCGAACTAAAGACAACAAAGCATCAACGCCCACAAAACGATTGTGTTCTACTCGTGCAACCATCTATGCATAGACCTGGCTCTGATACCACTGATGGGATTCGTAGCATAGAAAACAAAAAAAATTCCTACCACGAGAACGCAATCCAAGTCAAGATGCAATCTAGAAGATGGGAGCAACGAGGGGATGAACGAGACTAACCCTTGAAGATTTCCAAAGCCTACAAGAGGAGGCTCTCGTTGTTGCGGTAGACGATCACTTGCCGCTTTCAAAAGCGCGTAGAAGATCTTGACGGTGCCACAATCGGGCAGCACCTCCGTACTTGGTCACACGTTCGGTGTTGATGACGACGTCCTTCTCCCCGTTCCAGCGGGCAGCGGAAGTAGTAGATCCTCCTTGGAATCCCGGCAGCACGATGGCGTGGTGGCGGTGATGGTGGAGAACTCCGGCAGGGCTTCGCCTAAGCGTATGCGGGAGTTGTATGTGGAGGAGAGGTAGCTAGGGTTTGGGAGAGGGGGCTTGGGCGCCGGCCCTCAAAGGGGTGCGGCCAAGGTGGTGGCAAGAGTGGCCGGCCAGCCCCTCCCCTCCTCTCTTTATATAGGTGGAAGCCCCAAGGATTAGGTCAAAAGTCTCCGAATAAGACCCCAACATAAAACCTTCCATATGACCAAACCTAGGGGGAGTGGGACTCCCCCTTTCCTTTGGTGGGGTGGCCGGCCACCATGGGGAGGAGTCCACTTGGGACTCCTCCTCCCTTAGGCTGGCCGGCCAAGGTGGGTGGAGTCCCTCTGGGACTCCACCTTCCATGCTGATTTCTTCCGGACTCTTCTAGAACCTTCTAGAACCTTCCAGAAAAATACCGGATCATTTTCAAACCTAGAAAATGACTTCCTATATATGAATCTTATTCTCCGGACCATTCCGGACTTCCTCGTGATGTACTGGATCCCATCCGAGACTCCGAACAAAACTTTGAACTCCATTCCATATTTCCATATCTACTTAAACGACATCAAACCTTAAGTGTGTCACCCTACGGTTCGCGAACTATGCAGACATGGTTGAGACTTCTCTCCGACCAATAACCAATAGCGGGATCTGGAGATCCATAATGGCTCCCACATATTCAACGATGACTTAGTGATCGAATGAACCATTCACATACGATACCGATTCCTTTTGTCACGCGATATTTTACTTGTCCGAGGTTTGATCATCGGTATCTCTATACCTTGTTCAACCTCGTCTCTGACAAGTACTCTTTACTCGTACCGTGGTATGTGGTCTCTTATGAACCATTCATATGCTTGCAAGCTAATTAGACGACATTCCACCGAGAGGGCCCAGAGTATATCTATCCGTCATCGGGATGGACAAATCTCACTGTTGATCCATATGCGTCAACTCATACTTTCCAGATACTTAATCCCACCTTTATAACCACCCATTTACGCAGTGGCGTTTGATGTAATCAAAGTACCCTTCCGGTATAAGTGATTTACATGATCTCATGATCGAAGGACTAGGTAACTATGTATCGAAAGCTTATAGCAAATAACTTAATGACGTGATCTTATGCTACGCTTAATTGGGTGTGTCCATTATATCATTCACATAATGACATAACCTTGTTATTAATAACATCCAATGTTCATGATCATGAAACGATGATCATTGATACATCTCCAACGTATCCATAATTTCTGATGTTCCATGCTTGTTTTATGACAATACCTACATGTTTTGCTCACACTTTATAATGTTTTTATGCATTTTTCGGTACTAACCTATTAACAAGATGCCGAAGTGCCAGTTCCTGTTTTCTGCTGTTTTTGGTTCCATAAAGGCTGTTCGGGCAATATTCTCGGAATTCGATGAAACGAAGACCAAACATCATAATTCACCGAGACGGACCAGGACACCGAAGGGGAGTCAGAGGGGAGGCCTGGGGCCCCCACACCATAGGGTCGTGCGGGCAGGCCCCTGGCCGCGCCGGCCTACGGGGAGGGCACCCTGGTGCCCCTCCTGCGCCGCCTCTTCGCCCATATAAGCCCTTTCGACCTAAAAATGCGATACGAATTGACAAAACTCCAGAAAGACTCCAGGGGCGCCACCGCCATCGCGAAACTCCAATTCGGGGGGACAGAAGTCTCTGTTCGGCACCCTGCCGGACGCGGAAGTGCCCCGGAAGCCATCTCCATCGACGCCACCGCCTCCATCATGCTCCGTGAGTAGTTCCCCCATGGACTACGGGTTCTAGCAGTAGCTAGTTGGAACTCTCTATCCCATGTACTTCAATACAATGATCTCATGAGCTGCCTTACATGATTTAGATCCATCTGATATAATCGGTGTTGTGTTTGTTGGGATCCGATGGATGATACATTATGATTAGTCTATCTATAAAGTTTGTGAAGTTATTGTTGCTGCAATCTTGTTATGCTTAATGCTTGTCACTAGGGCCCGAGTGGCATGATCTTAGATTTAAGCTCTATACTTATTGCTTAGATTGTATCTACAAGTTGTATGCACATATCTATGTCCGGAACCAAAGGCCCCAAAGTGACAGAAATTGGGACAACCGGAGGGGAAGGCGTAGGTATGAGGATCACATGTTTTCACCAAGTGTTAATGCTTTGCTCCGGTGCTCTATTAAAAGGAGTACCTTAATAGCTAGTAGATTCCCTTGAGGCCCGGCTGCCACCGGCTGGTAGGACAAAAGATGTTGTACAAGTTTCTCATTGCGAGCACGTATGACTATATATGGAAAACATGCCTACATGATTAATAATCTTGATGTTCTATCTTAATGCTATCAATCCTATCAATTGCCCAACTGTAATTTGTTCACCCAACACTCGTCACTTGTTATTGGAGAGTAGATCGCTGGGAACCCCAGTCCATCTCTCATTATCATATACTCGTTCTATATGTCATTGGAAGTAGTATCAACTATTTTCTGGTGCCATCGCTCTGTGTTACTGCTGCTGTTATGTTACTATTGCTCTCATATTACTGCTACTTTCACATCACCCCTATTACTAGTGCTTTTCCAGGTGCAGCTGAATTGACAACTCAGTTGTTAAGGCTTATAAGTATTCTTTACCTCCCCTTGTGTCGAATCAATAAATTTGGGTTTTACTTCCCTCGAAGACTGTTGCGATCCCCTATACTTGTGGGTTATCAAGACTATTTTCTGGCGTTGCCGGGGAGGCATAGCTCTACTCATAAGTTCACATGGGGAGTACACTCTACCTCTCTCTCTGTTTTTTTTTTTATTTTTTTTTTTGCTTAGTTTACTTTTGTCTAGTTTATTTGTGCTTAGTTTATTTCTGTCTAGTATTATTTTTCTTAGTTTACTTTTGTCTTGTTTTATTTTTCTCATATACCCAAAAATCCATAAAAATTTGAAAAATCGAAAAATTAAAAACTGTTGCTATGGAAGAACGCATAACCATGTTGGAGCTTATAGAATTATATAATAATTATAGAGAATCAAGAACGGGTAAAGTCATGAGTGCTGTGATAGAAAAATTGAATACAATTGCTAAAATCTTGCTTAAACACCATGATATAAACTGTTACTCTCAACAGGATACTAAACATCTTAAATTTCAATGTGGCTTTAGTGAAGAAGTTTTAATTAAGAACTATAATTGGAATAACTATATTCATCTTGGGTTCGAAGAGGTAGAACAATTTGTTTTGTTTATGGGAGCTTCTGAGATCGAATCCTTCATAGCTAAAAATTATGAAACTTGTGTTGTTTGTAAGGACCTTAAAGATTATGTCTCTTCTATCCTTAATTTTTGCATAGAAAGTTACAGTGGTAATCCTTATATCATTGATTATAAAGAGAGACTCATTAATGCACAAGAATGCACTCACAATTTGCAGGAACCTGTGGAAGAAGAAATTGATGAACCTGAAAGCTCATTGGATGAAAAAGAGGAGGAAATTGATGAACCTGAAAGCTCATTGGATGAAAAAGAAGAGGAGAGTGATGAACAAAAGGAGGAAGAATGGATTAGCTACCCATGCCAACCTTCTAATGAGAGTAACTCTTTATCTCTTACACTATTTGATTGTCCTCCATGCTTACCGAAAGAGGTTGAATGTTATGTTCCTGTGGATTCTCTTGAAATATTCCCTATGAGTAAAACTTGTGAGAATAATTATGCTACTGTTATCTATGATAATCCATGCTATTTTGATACATCTTATGATAATGCTTTGTTTTGTGCCTGATGTCGAAATGCATGATACTAAAGAGTTTTGCGTAGCAAATGTTTATGATAAATCTCTAGATGATGGTCCTATGTTACTTGATAATATTAATTGTACTACTAATGAAAATGGGATTGGAGAATTCTTGACTTTATCTATGAGTCCCATATCTTTTGAGATTGATCAATCATCATGTTATATTGTTGATAAAAGTGGGTTTGAAAGTTTGGATCCCACTATTTTTGAGCTTGATAAAAATTATGTGTTTATGGATCATGAGAAACATGCTTTATGTGATAGTTATATTGTTGAGTTCGTTCATGAAGCTACTGAAAATTATTATGAGAGAGGAAAATATGGTTGTAGAAATTTGCATGGAACTAAAACACCTCTCTATATGCTGAAACTTTTGAAGTTATTCTTGTTTTATCTTCATATGCTTGTCACTTTGTTCTTCATGAATTTATTTGTGTACAAGATTCCTATGCATAGGAAGCGGGTTAGACTTAAATGTGTTTTGAATTTGCTTCTTGATGCTCCCTTTTGCTTCATTTGCTATTTTCCATGTGAGCATCATTAAAATTGCTGAGCCCATCTTAATGGCTATAAAGAAAGCACTTCTTGGGAGATAACCCATGTTTTTTATTTTGCTACTGTTTTGTTGTGTGTTGGAAGTTGTTACTACTGTAGCAACCTCTCCTTATCTTTATTTTATTGCATTGTTGTGCCAAGTGAAGTCTCTAATAGAAGGTTGATACTAGATTTGGATTTCTGCGCAGAAACAGATTTCTATCTGTCGCGAATTTGGGAAGGGTTCTCTGTAGGTAACTCAAAAAAATCTGACAATTTACGTGCGTGTTCCTCAGATATGTACGCAACTTTCATTAGTTTTGAGTTTTCTGATTTGAGCAACGGAAGTACCTCTTAAAAATTCGTTTTTACTGGCTGTTCTGTTTTGGCAGATTCTGTCTCTGTTTTTTGCATTGTCTCTTGTGGACTTTAAGCAAGGCTTTCTAGACGTGGAGAGTTGTAGCTAATGTTTTATTGAGTTATTGCAATGTGTCACTACAGGACCAAGGTGGATTCAAGTTTTTTGAGTACTAACCCCTCTAATGAAGTTTATGAGAAGTTTGGTGTGAAGGAAGTTTTCAAGGGTCAAGAGAGGAGGATGATATATGATCAAGAAGAGTGAAAAGTCTAAGCTTGGGGATGCCCCGTGGTTCATCCCTGCATATTTCAAGAAGACTCAAGCGTCTAAGCTTGGGGATGCCCAAGGCATCCCCTTCTTCATCAACAATTTATCAGGTTTCTTCTATTGAAACTATATTTTTATTCGGTCACATCTTATGTGCTTTACTTAGAGCGTCTGTGTGTTTATTTTCGTTTTGTTTATGTTTGAATAAATTCGGATCCTATCAATCCTTGTGTGGGAGAGAGACACGCTCCGCTTTTTTATATGAACACTTGTGTCTTCGTTTTACTTTTAATGTTCAATGGTAAAAGTTGGAAGCTATTGCATTTATTGTTATTTGGTTGGGAACAGAAAATGCCTCATATTGACTTGAATAATTTGATACTTGGCAATTGTTTTGAGCTCTCAAGTAGATCATGATTAAGTTCTTGCATCATGTAGTTTAAACCTATTAGTGGAGAACTACCGTAGAACTTGTTGAAATTGGTTTCCATGATTGGTCTCTCTAAGGTTTAGATATTTTCTGGTAAAAGTGTTTGAGCAACAAGGAAGACAGTGTAGAGTATTATAATGCTTGCAATATGTTTTTATGTAAGTTTTTCTGTACCGGTTCATATTTGTGTTTGCTTTAAATAACCTTGCTAGCCTAAGCCTTGTACAGAGAGGGAATGCTTCTCGTGCATCCAAAACCTTGAGCCAAAACCTATGCCATTTGTGTACACCATACCTACCTACTATGTGGTATTTCCTGCCATTCCAAGTAAATACTTCATGTGCTACCTTTAAACAATTCAAAATGCTTCTCAATTTGTGTCAATGTTTTATAGCTCATGAGGAAGTATTTGGTGTTTTATCTTTCAATCTTGTTGGGCAGCTTTCACCAATGGACTAGTGGCTTTATCCGCTTATCCAATAATTTTGCAAAAAGAGCTGTCAACGGGGTTCCCAGCCCCAATTAATCAACTTTCATTAATAATTCTCTTCACACGTTTTGCTCTGATTCGTCAGTAAGCAACTTAATTTTGCAAATAGACACTCCTCCATGGTATGTGAAATGTTGGAAGGCACCCGAGGATTCGGTTAGCCATGGCTTGAGAAAGCAAAGGTGGGGAGGAGTGTCATCTAAATAAAACTAAAATAAAAAGGCACTCCTTCATGGTATGAGATTGTTGGTAGGCACCCGAGGATTCGGTTAGCCATGGTTTGAGAAAGCAAGGTTGGAAGGAGTGTCACCCAAAAATAAAAATAAATTAAACTAAAGTACATGTGAGAGATAATGTTCATGGGAGCCAATCTTCGAAAGTCTGTTTGGCAAGGGGGTTAGAGTGCCCACTACCATTCGTTGACAACAACAAACATCTCTCAAAACTTTACTTTTATGCTCTCTATATGATTTCAAAACTTGAAAAGCTCTAGCACATGATTTAATCCCTGCTTCCCTCTGCGAAGGGCCATTCTTTTACTTTATGTTGAGTCAGTTTACCTACTTCCTTCCATCTTAGAAGCAAACACTTGTGTCAACTGTGCATTGATTCTTACATACTTGCTTATTTGCATTCATCATATTACTTGGCGTTGACAATTATCCATGAGATATGCATGTTGAAAGTTGAAAGCAACTGCTGAAACTTATATCTTCCTTTGTGTTGCTTCGATGCTTTACTTTGAATCTATTGCTTTATGAGTTAACTCTTATGCAAGACTTTTGATGCTTGTCTTGAAAGTACTATTCATGAAAAGTTTTGCTATATGTTATCTATTTGTTAGCAACTATAGATCATTGCCTTGAGTCACTTCATTCATCTCATATGCTTTACAATAGTATGATCAAGGTTATGTAAGTAGCATGTCACTACAGAAATTATTCTTTTTATCGTTTACCTACTCGAACGAGTAGGAACTAAGCTTGGGGATGCTGATACGTCTCCAATGTATCCATAATTTCTGATGTTCCATGCTTGTTTTATGACAATACCTACATGTTTTGCTCACACTTTATAATGTTTTTATGCGTTTTCCGGAACTAACCTACTAACAAGATGCCGAAGTGCCAGTTCCTGTTTTCTGCTGTTTTTGGTTCCAGAAAGGCTGTTCGGGCAATATTCTCGGAATTCGACGAAACGAAGACCAAACATCATAATTCACCGAGACGGGCCAGGACTCCGAAGGGGAGTCAGAGGGGAGGCCTGGGGCCCCCACGCCATAGGGCCGCGCGGGCAGGCCCCTGGCCACGCCGGCCTATGGGAGGGCGCCCTGGTGCCCCTGCGCCGCCTCTTCGCCCATATAAGCCCTTTCGACCTAAAAACGCGAATTGATGAAACTCCAGAAAGACTCCAGGCGCGCCGCCGCCAACTCCAATTCGGGGGACGAAGTCTCTGTTCCGGCACCTGCCGGGCGGGAAGTGCCCCGGAAGCCATCTCCATCGACGCCACCGCCTCCATCATGCTCCGTGAGTAGTTCCCCCATGGACTACGGGTTCTAGCAGTAGCTAGTTGGTACTCTCTATCCCATGTACTTCAATACAATGATCTCATGAGCTGCCTTACATGATTGAGATCCATCGATGTAATCGGTGTTGTGTTTGTTGGGATCCGATGGATGATACATTATGATTAGTCTATCTATAAAGTTTGTGAAGTTATTGTTGCTGCAATCTTGTTATGCTTAATGCTTGTCACTAGGGCCCGAGTGGCATGATCTTAGATTTAAGCTCTATACTTATTGCTTAGATTGTATCTACAAGTTGTATGCACATGTCTATGTCCGGAACCAAAGGTCCCAAAGTGACAGAAATTGGGACAACCGGAGGGGAAGGCGTAGGTATGAGGATCACATGTTTTCACCAAGTGTTAATGCTTTGCTCCGGTGCTCTATTAAAAGGAGTACCTTAATACGTAGATTCCCTTGAGGCCCGGCTGCCACCGGCTGGTAGGACAAAATATGTTGTACAAGTTTCTCATTGCGAGCATGTATGACTATATATGGAAAACATGCCTACATGATTAATAATCTTGATGTTCTATCTTAATGCTTTCAATCCTATCAATTGCCCAACTATAATTTGTTCACCCAACACTCGTCACTTGTTATTGGAGAGTTACCACTAGTGTAGATCGCTGGGAACCCCGGTCCATCTCTCATCATCATATACTCGTTCTATATGTCATTGGAAGTAGTATCAACTATTTTCTGGTGCCATCGCCTCTGTGTTATTGCTACTGCTGCTGTGTTACTGTTACTACTGCTCTCATATTACTGCTACTTTCTCATCACCCCTGTTACTAGTGCTTTTCCAGGTGCAGCTGAATTGACAACTCAGTTGTTAAGGCTTATAAGTATTCTTTACCTCCCTTGTGTCGAATCAATAAATTTGGGTTTTACTTCCCTCGAAGACTGTTGCGATCCCCTATACTTGTGGGTTATCAATCATCTATTAATCAACAAGCTAGTTATACAAGAGGCTTACTAGGGACTCCTTGTTGTTCACATAACACACATGTATTAATATTTCGGTTAATACAATTATAGTATGGTATGTAAACATTATCATAAACTCAAAGATATATTATAATAACCATTTTATTATTGCCTCTTGGGCATATCTCCAACACTACCTTGATTGTTACATGAGTTCTCCCATCCATGCAGCGCCCGTTCATCCATCCCTGTGCCTACAATATTTTAATCCTGCTGTTTACTATAATCACTACTGCTGATATTTCACTGCTGCTACTGCTATAAAACTGTTGCTACTGATAAACTCTTGCGAGCAAGTCTGTTTCCAGGTGCAGCTGAATTGACAACTCCGCTGTTAAGGCTTACAAATATTCTTTGGCTCCCCTTGTGTCGAATCAATAAATTGGGTTTTACTTCCCTCGAAGACTGTTGCGATCCCCTATACTTGTGGGTCATCAATCACAATGGAGAACGACAGCGCTCCAACAATGGCTTCGGCCACCGCTCTCTCCACCAGTGGGAGGGATGGCTCCTCCACATGGCGGGCTACCCGGTGCCGCCGAACTTCCGCGCGCTGGGAGGATGGCAACTCAGCACGGGCGGCGTCCCGATCCCGCTGCCGCCGATGGGTCGCGCCGCCCTGGAGGCGGAGATCGACGCGGTGCTCATCACTCTCAGTGCCGAGCAGCGCGCGAAGGAGCGGTTCTGGCCGGACAACTCGCCACTTACGATGGCCCTCCTCCTCCTCCTCCCACTAGGAACAAGCACGAACTCGCCGCTTACGATGGCCCTCCTCCTCCTCCCGCTAGGAACAACGCCGTCGGCCGCCACCGGTGGTGGAGTGTGCCTGACCGCACCCTCGCAAATGTGCTCGCACACATCAAGGGTGGGAACTCCCCCGTTCTGGGGATGCCGCCGCCGAAGGCGACTACCTTGTCACGCCGACATGGTAGTTCCTGGACACCGAGGAGGATGGCGCCGTCCTCCTCCTCGTATGGGTCGCGGTCCGCGTCCAGGTCTGGCCGATCGGCGCCTACGCGCTACGTGAAGAAGGAGCCGGCGTCTCCGGCTACACCGAGCTACGTGAAGAAGGAGCCGGCGTCTCCACCGCCGACCAGAGGGCGCAGCAGCGACGCCCTTGTCATCCGCGACCGACCCTCCTCTCCATCGCGCGGGTGGAAGAGGAAGTCCCCGAAGAAGGAGGCCGCCGCCGCCAACCAGCTCGCCGAGGAGGAGGCCAAGCATGCCGAGGACGCCGTGGTGGTGGAGGCGATCGCCAGGTCGCCCAACGACCTGGTCCCCGCCGACAACGCCCTCCCCATCGACGCCGCGCTCAACTGGTCCAGGCGGGACTGGGGGCGGCAGGAGGCGGAGCAGCAGCGTCGGCTGCTGGACCTCGCTGCCGCGCGACAACGCGTCGTCCTCGCCGTCGCACCGGCTGCGGCAACGAACGCCGCACACAGGCCCGTGCCGCTGATAAATCTCGAGGAGAGCAGCGACGACGACCTCTACCGGCCGACGCTGCCACGCGCCGGCGACCCTGGCCTGGGTTCTAGCCATTGGTACGAAGCACCGCCGTCTGAGGACGCCGGCAAATCGAGCGACGACGACGGCGGCGCCGACTGTACGGCCTTCTACCGCCATTTCGGCATGTAGAAGGCCGCTTATAGTTTTAGTTTATGTTTCCATCTGGCCGAATTCAAATATATGTACAAATTCGGGCCTATATGTACGAACCCGCCTATATAAGCTAAATATCTTTAAATTTCGCTTATGATTGAACGAGTTTCGCCTAGTTTTGTCTGAATTCGCTGTATTTTGTCAAAAACTTTCATCCACCTGGACTCGCCGCTGGGAAAATGGCCTCCTCGGGCCGAACTTTCGTCCAAACCGACGGTAAATAGCACCGGATTTCGGCCTGGGGAGCCCCAATGGCTGGAGATGCTCTTACCCACGGTCGGGCAAGAGGAACTGCCTTTCTGAGCATTGTGACTCCTACCACCAAGGATTTTTTTTTCTTGCAGGCAAAAATTACAGGTAGGTAATGGTATTTTGGAAATACCAGCAAAATACCGACCGAGATTTCAAACCAATTAATTATTCCGTTTCAAATTTATAATAAAATTGATCAAATTATTTAAATATAAAAAATCGTTTAATAATTTTTTGGTGGTACGGTTTCTGCCGAAATATCAAAATTAAATACTGGCCGAGAAGCAAAACCCTTCATCTACATGACACGAGCCTCTCCGCCCGAGATACAAAGTCATACTCGTCTTCCAATTAGCGTAAGATGCTGCACAAACCCTTCGCTGACATTTGTTTAAGTACCTCGCCTTCCACGCGGCATTAGTTAAGTATATTGAGCTGCGGAACGCGAGTTAATTTAGTAGAGGAGCTCAACAGTTGCTCAGCGGTGCACTCTACTTAAACCCTCGAATGCACCACATAGATCAGTCACAAGCTGATCAGCACCACAAAGAGAGCATCCATAGCCGAGAGAGAAAAAGAGAGCAATGGCGTCCCAGGTTCCGACTATCGAGGTTCCCACTGATGCTGAGCTGCTGCAGGCACAGGCAGACCTGTGGCGACACAGCCTCTACTACCTCGCGTCCATGGGGCTCCGCTGCGCCGTCCAGCTCGGCATCCCGACCGCCATCCACAACCTCGGCGGGGTCACCTCGCTGCCCGACCTGCTCACCGCCTTGTCCCTGCCCCCTAGTAAACAGCCGTTCCTCGGCCGCCTAATGCGTGTCCTCGTCACGTCAGGTATCTTTGCTGCCAGTAACGACTCGGACGTGGAGATCTTCCGCCTCAACCCGCTGTCCAGCATCCTGGTGGATGGCGTCGCCGCCGACGACCACCACATCCAGACATCCTTCGTGCTGGCCGTGACATCGCCGCACTACACCGAGGCCGCGCTGGGGCTGGCCGACTGGTTCAAGAAAGACACCCTAGGGCCCGTGTCGTCGCCGTTCGAGGACGTGCATGGCGCGGCGCTCTTCGACGACAGCATGGCGCTCCTGGACAAGGAGTTCGACGCGCTGGTCAATGACGCTTTGGCCGCCCACGACAACTTAGGGATCGGCGCGATCATGCGAGAGTGCCATGCCCTCTTCAACGGGCTTGAGTCTCTCACTGACTGCTGCGGCGGCGATGGGACGACGGCGAGGGCCATCACCAAGGCCCATCCCCACGTCCAGTGCACTGTGCTGGACCTTCCCAAGGTGATCGACAAAGTGCAGCCAGATGGTGTCGTCAACTATGTTGCTGGTGACTTGTTCCACACCGTCCCAAAGTCTCAGGCGGTGATGCTCAAGGTACGTCTGGCACGTACTACATTGTAGACGAATGGGAACTATATATATTACCACGTCTGACTATTAACAACAAAAATACGTTAAATTTCAAAATTCAGAAGATAATCAATTGTTCTCAACAAGCTAGGTTATACATTTTTTGTGTGTAGCTTGTACTGCACCACTGGAGCGACGAGGATTGCGTCAAGATCTTGTCTCAGTGTAGGAGTGCCATTCCTTCACGTGAGGAAGGAGGGAAGGTGATCATCATAGACATTGTGGTTGAACCTTCTCTCGGACCAATAATGTTTGAGGCCCAGATTCTGATGGACTTGGCTATGCTTGTGTACACAAGAGGCCGTCAGCGTAACGAAAATGACTGGCATGAACTCTTCATGAAAGCAGGGTTCACTGACTACAAGATTATCAAGAAACTAGGAGCACGAGCTGTCTTCGAAGTCTACAAGTGAAAGGTTTCGTAAAAAATCATCTATATATCACCGAAGAGCGTGCTCGTAAGACATGCAAGTCTGCTGTATGTTTTGTTTACAAATATAGATATGGTGTGCTCGAGGAAGGAAATAAAGGGAGTATACTGCTTTATATTCGTAAAGAAATTACTATAGCTCAGCAGCTTAAGTTTTAAGCATGGTTATTATACTATCTTGTATCTTTTCTTCCAGAAGTATTATAAATATTGTTGGTGTGCTTGTGTACTTATTATGTTTGTGTTCTCCATTTGGGCTTTGTTTGATGCTTAGACTTGCAGTGCATGCTATGTACTTCAAGGATATAAGTGCGGCCCTCGCAAATTTGAGCGCATTATAGTAATCATATAGAAAATGTGAAGTGATCATTTCTTATCCTATGCTAATATTTTACCTCTGATTACCTCATTCATTGCAAGCTACTTGACGTTTTAGGTGAAATAAAATAATTTGTAGGAAAAAAACCTAATGATATGTATTTCTTTTTGGCTAAAGGACCTTTCTAAATTGTCATTTCTAGAGTTGGGAGCACATCAACCCAGTAACCTGGAAATCCACCTGGGCACTACATGAGTTAATTATCACGTCCTTGACATCATAGGCTTGTAGCTCTAAACTTTTTGGTTGCCTTTGGCATGGATATGCAGAGCAATCTGGTATGCCTTTTCTCATCCTACTTGCAACCAAGGTAGCTAGGATTGCCCTATTTTTTTGGGCATGTAGAAATGAATTCATTTTTCATAATAGGAGGGAAAACACGCAAACCCTAGACTAATAGACCCTCAAGCACTCGTTTATTGAAACCCGAGTCTCCTTCACATTAGCCTCCATCAATGCTCATATTAGTGCCTAATCACTAGTTAGCTAAATTTGTCGCTTGTAATCCCGAAGTGCATGAGATTGTTGTAACACCTATCAATGTGAAAATAAGGAGTATCGAGTCATAGGAGCAAGAAGGTAAATATATTTATTCTCTCAAACAAAATTATCACTATTCTAGTTTTCTATGCACTAAACAAATAAAAGCGCTATTATGGCTTTCTAATCTCTCTTAAAACAACAAGAAAGAACAAGTGAAGTAACATGAAACAAAGGAAAGTAAAAAAAAAAATTTTGCAAGCATGAAGAAGGACTGTGGTGCATGAGTATCCTTGAATTCTATCATCAACATGGTGACACAATATAAATCGCAAATATGAGAACACGTGATAAGTGCAAGATTCAAGTTTTATGTTTGTAAAATCTATTGATAATTATACTGGTATCACATTCTAAAATCAAGGTGAGATAATTTGTTCATACTCCCCAAGCGAGAAGGTCGTTTGCACGCTCGACAGTAAGTATAAGTGTGTACTATTTTCTTATTTTTCATGACATGAAGTTAGAAATGGGTAATAGTATGTTAGCTCTTGCTGTCACTAAGCTATAACACCATTCCTTTTTTTATATCCCTAGCGGGGTGTATAAAGAAGGTTACGAACATGTGTTGGTGTTAACTATTTTTGTCACTAAGCTAATGGCACTACAAGATCCACGCCAACTTTTTTTCGATAAAGGGAATATATTAATATCAAAAAGATACCAATTACATCCAGTCTCTGCAACAACGCACCACCCTAATGGCACTACAGATGCACACAGTCAAAAAAAGGAAAAGAAAACTAAGAACCAAAAGTCCCGCTACAGTTTCTCGGGCCTAACAACAGCAATACATCCACTGCCAAGATAACACCTGAAATACAAACTCTCCAAAAACAAGGCCTCCAAGAAGGGAACAGTGCTCTAACACCGTCGTCGCCCGATCATAGATCTTAGGTTTTCACCCTGAAGATAGTCCCCGCTATCAAAACAATGCCTCCAACAAGGTCATTGCCAGACACAACAAGTTAAGACCAGACCTTGGGTTTTCACCTTAAAAGGTAGGACTCTGAACTCCACATGTGTTGTCGCCCCCACTTTCATACCGCTGTTGTGAAGCCCGGAACACCAAGAAAGTCTCTCAACAGCGGAGACTTGAACCTCCCTTAGCTAGTCCTCCCCTCTGGCCTTCATGAAATTCTCTTCTTCCGACTTTCATCATGGATCCATAGACACTTGATGTCACAACAGAAAAAGAGCTTCGTGCCGGTCCCTCCAGAACCAATCGGTCGGAATAAAAGCATGGGTGCGCACGACCGAATACCACCGATCCAGCAAACTCCAGGCAAAAAGCACTATTACATTCGCCGGCGGAGCCTTCCGGAACTCAATACACCGGCCAGATCACGAGTCCAGGCCTCCGGTAGGTCTTCCTCTTCACGCAAGAGAGGCTCTAGGACCACCGCCTTTATACAGGTTGGACCCCCACTTCGGCGACCATCCCGGGCTGGCCACTCCAACCCTCCACCAGCGACACCGTCGCCGGCTTCCATGCTCCTCCAGCACGCCGCCGGAACGCGGAGATAGATCGATAGTGATGGGTTCGTTGCATAGAAAACAAAAAAATTCTACCGTGAACAAGAACAAAACCAAGATCCAATCTAGGAAAAGCCAAGATCTAATATATGAAGATCGAAGCAACGAGATGCATGTGAGACTAACCCTCAAAGATTTCCAAAGCCTACGAGATTAGATCTCGTTGTTGATGTGGTCGATCATCTTGTGCTGCAATCCGGCAGCACTTCCGTACTCGGTCGTGTGTACGGTGTCGATGAAGCCCGTCCTCTCCCCGTTCCAGCGGGCAGCGGAGTGTGGTAGATCCCCTCGGAAGGCAGACGGCGGCGTGGTGGTGGTGGAGGAGGAGAAAAGCTGCAGGGCTTCGCCAAGCGGAGCTATGGAGGAGAGAGGGCGGCGGCGAGGGAAGGGGTGGTGCGCCCCTGCCCCCTCCCTCTTTATATAGTGGGGAGGTCGGTTGGGGTAGCCCCAAGCCCATCTAGGGCTTGGCGGCCAAAGGGGAGGGGAGTTTTCTTCCCCCCAAGTTGATCCCCCTAGGGTTTTGGGGAAACCCTAGGGGTTTGGCGGCTGGGCCTTGGGGGGCATGTGCCCCTGGCCCATTAGGCTAGGGAGCATCCCCTCGGCCCATGTTAGGCCTCCTAGGGTCGTGGGCCCACTGGTGGGACCCCCGGAACCTTCTAGAACCTTCACGGTCTTTCACCGGAAAAATCTCGAACTTTTCCGAAACCTAGAAATCAACTTCCCTTATATGAATCTTATTCTCCGGACCATTCCGGACCTCCTCGTGATATCCTGGATCCCATTCGAGACTCCGAACAAACTTCGGTCTCCATCTCATATTCTGAATCTACTTATGCGACATCGAATCTTAAGCGCGTCACCCGACGGTTCGTGAACTATGCAGACATGGTCGAGACTCCTCTCTGACCAATAACCAATAGCGGGATCTGGAGATCCATAATGGCTCCCACACATTCAACGATAACTTAGTGATCGATTGAACCATTTACATACAATACCGATTCCCTTTGTCACGCGATACTTTACTCGTCCGAGGTTCGATCATCGGTATCTCCATACCTAGTTCAACCTCGTTACCGACAAGTACTCTTTACTCGTTACCGTGGTATGTCATCTCTTGTGACCTTGTCACATGCTTGCAAGCTAATTAGATGTCATTCCACCAAGAGGGGAGTATATCTATCCGTCATCGGGATGGACAAATCCCACTCTTGATCCATATGCCTCAACTCATACTTTTCGAATACTTAATCTCATCTTTATATCTACTCATTTACGCAGTGGCGTTTGATGTAATCAAAGTACACTTCTGGTATAAGTGATTTACATGATCTCATGGTCAAAGGACTAGGTTACTATGTATCTGAAAGCTTATAGCAAGCCTTGATGACTTGATCTCATGCTACGCTTATTTGGGTGTATGTCCATTATATCATTCACCCAATGACATAACCTTGTTATTAACAACATCCGATGTTCATGATCAGGAAACCATGATCATCTATTAACCAACAAGCTAGTTAAACGAGAGGCTTACTAGGGACTCTGGTTGTTTACACAACACACATGTATTAATGTTTCCGGTTAATACAATTATAGCATGGGGTGTAAACATTTATCATGAACACTAAGATATAACAATAACTAATTTATTATTGCCTCTCGGGCATATCTCCAACAGATAGATCCACCCCCACCAACCGCAGGTCGACTCTCTCCGGCGAAGAAGAGGGCCACCTCCACCGTCGTACCCAAGGCCGACCTCGTGTCGGAGAAGAAGTCCGAGATCGCCTCCACACACCAGCGAGAGGCGGGGGGAGGGGATGGCGCAGGCCATGGGCCTGGCCGCCGCCCACCACCAGCCCCTGCCAGTGTGCTGCGGGGGAGAGCCTACGGGAGAGGGGTCCGTAGCGCAAAGCCGCCGCCGCCCATCACCCATGCCGGCCGACCCGCCGTTTGCGTCGAGGAGGAGATCCCGTCCGCTGTCACCCACATCGACGAGGAAGGGCCCCCGCCACCGCCACACCCCGTAGGTCTTTCCGCGGCGGCGGCGGCGTGGCAGGGTGGGGGTCGGGAGAGGAGAGGGGTTGGGGTGGGAAACACCAAAATTAACAATTATGTCAGTATGATGGATTTCAGAGTCTTAGAAATGGGGAGAATTTCACTTCCCGGCCTCTGCACCAACCAGGGATGCACACATCCATTTGGCATGAGTACTAAGATTTTTAATCTTGGTTAAGATTAAAGCATAGTCCTCAAGATAAATTGCATAAGTACCAGGACCGGTCTGGGCCTTAAATATAAACAGGAACCTTAATTTGCGTCCGTGAGGATTTGAACTCAGGTGCTAGGTTTGTACATCCACTCCCCCAACCAGTTAAGCTAGGCTCACTCCCCCTAGATCCACGCCAACTAATGCACACCATTCCCTCTAATGTTATATCCACTAGGTGGACAATTCTAACATAAAGAACGAAGAACAATATGAATCTATAGTAGAATTGCATCTCGTTAGATCATCTCCTAATCATCAAAAATACATAAGCACTGATGTAATCATGTACGAAAAAAACGATCAGACTTTCAGCTGCAGAACGAGACTGGCAGGATGGACGAGTCGCTCCCTCTCTCGTCGCTCCCGTGGGCGACGGGGAGGGAACCCTAGCCACCCCCACCTCAGGCCTCTCGCCTCGTCCCCTTCCTCCTCGCCGCCGCCGGATGGCGTCGCCGGGCAAAGCCCGGGCGCTGGCGGCGGCGAGGCCTTTTTCCCCCTCGCGTGGAGACAGCGGCGCGGGCTGTGGTGGTCGGCGAGGGCGGCGTGATGGCGAGGGGCGCGGCGGCGCGGTCGGCGCTCCGACGGCGTGGTGGCTTCGCGGTTCTCTCGGGCGTTCCCGTGGAGGCGTCCGCTGCAGCTCTGGAGCGGCGGCGGCGTCTGATATTGGGCGGCGCGGGCTCTGCACCATCAACTGGCGGCGCGGGTCAGCCTGGCAGTGGTGTGGCGGAGCGGGTCGTGCTGGCTAGGGGCGGCGGCGGCCATGGCGGCGCGGCGTGGAGCATGACGTCACGGGTCCGATCTGGGCCTGATATGGCCAGGTGGGCTAGATCTGGGCTCGATCTGGGCCTGGCGGGCTTTCACGTTTGGGGCAACTCTGGGTCTGCAGGGAGTGCGGCCAGAGGCCATTCGGGGCCAGGCGGGTCTTCGGGTGGCAGCTTCCTCGTTGAATGGATCGTAGCGAACAAGAGGGGGGATGAATGGTTGCTACGTCAAGTTTTAGTCTTTTTCAATTTTAGTGCAACGGAAGATAAAGGTGAATGCTTTAGTGGTGTTGGTGATCCTACAATGATCCTAGAACAAGTGCAATAAGCAAAGGAACAATCATAAGATAGTAAGAGTAAGGAGCGGGACAACCGGAGGGCGCGGAGATGAGGTGAGGTTTGTTTCCCGCAGTTCCTCCCACAAAAGGGAGTACGTCTGCGTTGAGGAGGTGCTAGCCTCACACAAGAGACTAGACGGCCACACCACGAAGGAAGGCCTCACCTTCTTCCTCAAGAGAGCTCCACAAAGGTGCTCCCCCTTCTCCACTAAGGCACCGGTCGAGGAAGTGATTCCTTCACAAGGTTGGGGCGAGCTCCACACCACAAGGAGGCTCCCAACAATCCATGGAGCTAGTACAACACCAAGCTAGCCTCCATGGATGCACTTTCTCCAAAGTCCCACAATAGGAACCCTAACACCAAGATCCACTAAGGAGTAGCAAGTATTGGTGAAATCTCTCTTGGTAGAACTATAGATCGAGGTCTCCTCCACCACTCCTCAAAATTTGAGCAAGATTGGTTGGATGGTTGGGGAGATCCTCAAGGATTAAGCTCAGCAACAATGGAGGAGAGAGAGAGGGAAGAGATGAAAACGAATTGGGGAAGAAGGGGCCCTTAAATAGGCTCCTCCAAATCCAACCGTTATGTCCAGTTTTTGCCTAAGCGGTACTACCGCTTTTGGAAAGCGGTACTACCGCTCTGAGTTCGAATCCCCACAGATCTTGTCCACGTGGACACATTGCGGTACTACCGCTCGCGGTACCGCTTGAGGTACCGCAATAGGGTCCAGACCTTACTGGATCCAAAGCGGTACCGAAGCGGTACCAGAGCGGTACTGCCGTAACATGTTACGGTACTTGAGCGGTACCGTGGGCGGTACTACCGCTCAAGGTACCGTAAAGGTACCGTAACTTGTTCTGTGGGACAAATTCAGCGCAGAACTCCGAGCGGTACCGTGAGGCGGTACCTATAGGGGTAGTGGTACTACCGCTACAGGTACCGGTAGTACCGGCCTGGCTAAAACTGATTTTCTTCCCTTTTTCTCTCCAACCATGTCACCTCGCGAAACACACACAAAACTAGAAAACCTACAGCTACCTATAACTACGCTTCAGTCCTCCGATCTTGACGTGTCCAGCGAGGTCACCATGCACTTGCAAATCTAGCAATGATACTCAAGGTACACGGTGAGATAACTCAAGTGTTGTCATCAAACACACAAAACACGGGGTTTAGACTTTGCTCTTTCAATCTCCCCTTTTTGGTGTTTGATGACAACACAAGACTTTTCAAAAGCATATGATATTATGATGAGATTCTTAGATTTGTAAAATCTCGACGAAGCTCCCCCTAAACGTGTGCATACTTTGAATATGTATTTGAATACAAATACACACGTCTTAGAGGCATAACTCCCCCTTGATTTTACAAACCAAGCACATATGTAACAAGGATACAAGATCATGCTCAAATAACATATGCGCAATATGGAGGTAACATAAGATCATGTAGGAAGATTTGGGTGAAGTTATCATACCATAGCCTTGAGAATACCCAAACTCACCATAAGATACCTCCATAGAGTTGTTGATGTAGCCATAAGACAAGATAAGCAACTAGGATCACAAGGCTACAAACAACAAAGGTCCCCACCCACATAGGAACTTCTCCCCCTTTGGCATCGGAACACCAAAAAGGAGAGTAGAGAAACTAGGAGGATGGAGAACCAAGAACATACAACCAAGCTTGCAAAAACCGAAAAGGAAAACAAGTGTGATTGAGATGTTCCAAAAACATAAAAAAAAATAGAAAAGAAGAAGGACAAAAAGAAGGTCACAAAGAAACACAAAGAACCGAAAGACTCCTCAAGGAGGATGTTGGTGGCCGAAGCCACCGTGTAAGAGTGTAATAGTGTGAGGTCGCGTAGATGTATCTAGGACTCACGGACTACAACTCAACATGAAGCTCATAAGTCACTCAATTGACAAATAGCATATGTTTTGGATTTCTTTATGCATTATGGGGGAGGGATAGCTCAATATATTTAAACCGCACTCCCCCTATGTTCATGCGTGCCTTTCATCTAGATATATAGTTTGAGAGTGGTATGTGTGCACGACGGTCAAGCAAAGTTCGACGGATCAATGATATTTAGCTCATGCCTCAACTCAATGAAACGCTTCTCGTCCAAGGGCTTTGTGAAGATGTCCGCCAATTGCTCCTTGGTGCCAATGAAGGATAGAACAATGTCTCCACGTGCAATGTGATCTCGAATGAAGTGGTTCCTTATCTCAATATGCTTCGTCTTCCCATGAAGAACCGGGTTGTAGGCGATCTTGATGGCGCTCTCATTATCGCAGAATAGAGGAACCTTGCTATACTCGAGGCTGTAGTCCCGCAAGGTTTGCCTCATCCATAAGATTTGCGCACAACTACTTGCCGCGGCTTCCGCGGTGGAGACGGAGACACAATTTTGCTTCTTCGAGGACCAACACACCAAAGATCTTCCAAGAAAGTGACACGCTCCGGATGTAGACTTCCTATCAACCTTGTCTCCCGCCCAATCGGAGTCGGTGAAGCCCCAAAGCAAAGTCCGTGTCCCTTGGGTACCATAGTCCGAAGTGTGGGGTATCAACTAAATATCGAAAGATCCTCTTGACCGCCACAACGTGGCTTTCCTTCGGACTTGCTTGAAACCGTGCACACATACCAACGCTTAACATTATATCCGGGCGAGAGGCACAAAGGTAAAGAAGCGAACCTATCATCAAACGGTAGAGCTTGGGATCCACCGCTTTGCCGGCCTCGTCAAGGGAGAGTTGACACTTGAGATGCATTGGAGTTCCAATTCCCTTGGCGCCCTTCATGTCGAAGCGGTTGAGCATGTCTTGGAGATATTTTGCTTGATTGATGAAGGTGCCTTGTTCCATTTGCTTGATCTCAAACCCGAGGAAGTACTTGAGTTCACCCATCATTGACATCTCAAACCTATTTGTCATTAACATAGCAAACTCATCATTGAATTTTGTGTTAGTCGAGCCAAATATGATGTCATCTACATAGAGTTGGCATATGAAAAGCTCCCCATTGACTTTCTTAGTAAAAAGAGTGGGATCAATTTTCCCCACTTCGAAACCACGGTCTTCAAGCAACTCCTTTAGGTGCTCATACCAAGCTCTAGGAGCTTGTTTGAGTCCATATAGGGCCTTTTTGAGCTTGAAGACATGGTCCGGGAAATGGGGGTCCTCGAAACCCGGGGGTTGCTTCACATACACCTCCTCATGTAGAGGACCATTAAGAAAAGCACTCTTAACATCCATTTGTTGCAACTTGAAGCCATGATGAGAGGCAAAGGCCAAAAGGATACGGATGGACTCGAGCCTTGCAACGGGTGCAAAGGTTTCACCAAAGTCCACGCCTTCGACTTGAGAATAGCCTTGTGCCACCAATCTTGCTTTGTTGCGGATGACCATGCCACGTTCATCTTGCTTGTTCTTGAAGATCCATTTTGTGCCGATAACATTGCGGCAATGATCGGGTCGCTTCATGAGAGTCCACACATCATTCCTCTTGAAGTTGTTGAGTTCCTCTTGCATCGCATTCAACCAATCCGGATCTTTAAGAGCTTCATCAACTTTGAGTGGTTCCACCATAGAGACAAAGGCGTGGTGCTCACAAAAGCTTGCTAGTTGTCTTCGGGTAGTTACTTTGCCCTTTAGATCACCAATGATGTTACTCAAAGAATGGGACTTGAGGCGCAAGTGTCTTGCAATAGGATCTTCACGGCGAGTGACGGCTAAAGGAGTAGATTCATGTGGGTCCTCTTGGCTTTCATCATGGTTTAGGTCCTCGCCTTGACCTTCATTGTTGTTGAAGTGGACATCATCATCATGAGATCCGGATGACTCGGGGGTACTAGGAATGGTATTGTCCATATAGATCATCCCCGAACCATTCGGAGAAGAACTTGAAGCTTGGCCTTGGTCACTTGATGTCGGTTGTTGTTGCAGATGAGCTTGTGGTGAGTGTTGTTCTTGAGCTTGTGGTAGATGTTGTTCTTGAGCTTGTGATACGTCTCAAACGTATCTATAATTTCTTATGTTCCATGCTACTTTTATGATGATACTCACATGTTTTATACACACTTTATGTCATTATTATGCATTTTCCGGAACTAACCTATTGACAAGATGCCGAAGTGCCAGTTCCTGTTTTGCTGTTTTTGGTTTCAGAAATCCTAGTAAGGAAATATTCTCGGAATTGGACGAAATCAACGCCCGTATCTTATTTTTCCACGAAGCTTCCAGAACACCGGAGAGAGACCAGAGGGGAGCCAGGGGCCCCACACGCCAGGGCGGCGCGGCCCAGGGTGAGGGCGTGCCCCCCTATTGTGTGGTGGCTCTGTAACCCCTCCGACTCCGCCTCTTCGCCTATAAGAAGCCCCCTGACCTAAATCTTCGACACGGAAAAGCCACGTACGAGAAACCTTCCGCCGCCATCGCGGAGCCAAGATCTGGGGGACAGAAGTCTCTGTTCCGGCACGCCGCCAGGACGGGGAAGTGCCCCCGAAAGGCTTCTCCATCGACACCACCGCCATCTTCATCACCGTTGTTGTCTCCCATGAGGAGGGAGTAGTTCTCCCTCGAGGCTAAGGTTTGTACCGGTAGCTATGTGGTTAATCTCTCTCCTATGTACTTCAATACAATGATCTCATGAGCTGCCTTACATGATTGAGATTCATATGAGTTTTGTATCACTATTAGTCTATGTGCTACTCTTGTGATGTTATTAAAGTAGTCTATTCCTCCTTCACGGTGTAATGGTGACAGTGTGTGCATCGTGTAGTACTTGGCGTAGGTTATGATCATAATCTCTTGTAGGTTATGGAGTTAATTATTACTATGATAGTATTGATGTGATTTATTCCCCCTTCATAGTGTAAAGGTGACAGTGTGTATGCTATGTTAGTACTCGGTTTAAATTGCAAAGATCTATTATGCTCTAAAGGTTACTTAAATATGAATGCCGAATGTTGTGGAGCTTGTTAACTCCGGCATTGAGGTGCTCTTGTAGCCCTACACAACGAATGGTGTTCATTATCAAACAAGAGTATATGTAGCACAAAGGAAGAGTTTATTTATATGATCAATGTTGAGAGTGTCCACTAGTGAAAGTATGATCCCTAGGCCTTGTTTCCAAATACTGCAATCATCGCTTGGTTTACTGTTTTACTGCATCTTTACTTCCAATATTACTACCATCAACTGCATGCCAGCAAGCACTTTTCTGGCGCCGTTACTACTACTCATATTCATCCATATTACTTGTATTTCACTATCTCTTCGCCGAACTAGTGCACCTTGATGGCGTGTAACTCACACGTTCGTTGGGAACCCCAAGAGGAAGGTATGATGCGCACAGCAGCAAGTTTTCCCTCAGAAAGAAACCAAGGTTTATCGAACCAGGAGGAGCCAAGAAGCACGTTGAAGGTTGATGGCGGCGGGATGTAGTGCGGCGCAACACCGGGATTCCGGCGCCAACGTGGAACCTGCACAACACAACCAAAGTACTTTGCCCCAACGAAACAGTGAGGTTGTCAATCTCACCGGCTTGCTGTAACAAAGGATTAACCGTATTGTGTGGAAGATGATTGTTGCAGAAAACAGTAGAACAGTATTGCAGTAGATTGTATTTCAGTATAGAGAATTGGACCGGGGTCCACAGTTCACTAGAGGTGTCTCTCCCATAAGATAAGCAGCATGTTGGGTGAACAAATTACAGTTGGGCAATTGACAAATAAAGAGGGCATGACCATGCACATACATATTATGATGAGTATAGTGAGATTTAATTGGGCATTACGACAAAGTACATAGACCGCTATCCAGCATGCATCTATGCCTAAAAAGTCCACCTTCAGGTTATCATCCGAACCTCCTCCGTATTAAGTTGCTAACAACAGACAATTGCATTAAGTATTGCGCGTAATGTAATCAGTAACTACATCCTTGAACATAGCACCAATGTTTTATCCCTAGTGGCAACAGCACATCCACAACCTTAGAACTTTTGTCACTGTCCCAGATATCAATGGAGGCATGAACCCACTATCGAGCATAACTCCCTCTTGGAGTTACAAGCATCTACTTGGCCAGAGCATCTACTAGTAACGGAGAGCATGCAAGATCATAAACAACACATAGATATAACTTTGATAATCAACATAACAAGTATTCTCTATTCATCGGATCCCAACAAACGCAACATATAGAATTACAGATAGATGATCTTGATCATGTTAGGCAGCTCACAAGATCCGACAATGAAGCACAATGGGGAGAAGACAACCATCTAGCTACTGCTATGGACCCATAGTCCAGGGGTGAACTACTCACACATCACTCCGGAGGCTACCATGGCGGCGTAGAGTCCTCCGGGAGATGAATCCCCTCTCCGGCAGGGTGCCGGAGGCGATCTCCTGAATCCCCCAAGATGGGATCGGCGGCGGCGGCGTCTCTGGAAGGTTTTCCGTATCGTGGCTCTCGGTGCGGGGGTTTCGCGACGGAGGCTTTAAGTAGGCGGAAGGGCAGGTCAGAGGCGGCACGAGGGGCCCACCACAGGGCCGCGCGGCCAGGGGGCCGCGCCGCCCTAGGGTGTGGCCACCTCGTGGCCCCACCGTCTCCTCTTCGGTCTTCTGGAAGCTTCGTGGCAAAATAGGACCCTGGGCGTTGATTTCGTCCAATTCGAGAATATTTCCTTACTAGGATTTCTGAAACCAAAAACAGCAAAGCAACCGGCACTTCGGCATCTTGTTAATAGGTTAGTTCAGAAAATGCACGAATATGACATAAAGTGTGCATAAAACATGTAGATAACATCAATAATGTGGCATGGAACATAAGAAATTATCGATACGTCGGAGACGTATCAGCATCCCCAAGCTTAGTTCGTCCCGAGCAGGTAAAACGATAACACAGATAATTTCTGGAGTGACATGCCATCATAACCTTGATCATACTATTTGTAAAGCATATGTAGTGAATGCAGCGATCAAAACAATGTATATGACATGAGTAAACAAGTGAATCATAAAGCAAAGACTTTTCATGAATAGCACTTCAAGACAAGCATCAATAAGTCTTGCATAAGAGTTAACTCATAAAGCAATAATTCAAAGTAAAGGTATTGAAGCAACACAAAGGAAGATTAAGTTTCAGCGGTTGCTTTCAACTTATAACATGTATATCTCATGGATATTGTCAACATAGAGTAATATAATAAGTGCAATAAGCAAGTATGTAGGAATCAATGCACAGTTCACACAAGTGTTTGCTTCTTGAGGTGGAGAGAAATAGGTGAACTGACTCAACATTGAAAGTAAAAGAATTGTCCTCCATAGAGGAAAAGCATCGATTGCTATATTTGTGCTAGAGCTTTGATTTTGAAAACATGAAACAATTTTGTCAACGGTAGTAATAAAGCATATGTATCATGTAAATTATATCTTACAAGTTGCAAGCCTCATGCATAGTATACTAATAGTGCCCGCACCTTGTCCTAATTAGCTTGGACTACCGGATCATCGCAATGCACATGTTTTGACCAAGTGTCACAAAGGGGTACCTCTATGCCGCTGTACAAAGGTCTAAGGAGAAAGCTCGCATTGGATTTCTCGCTATTGATTATTCTCAACTTAGACATCCATACCGGGACAACATAGACAACAGATAATGGACTCCTCTTTTATGCATAAGCATGTAACAACAATTAATAATTTTCTCATATGAGATTGAGGATATATGTCCAAAACTGAAACTTCCACCATGGATCATGGCTTTAGTTAGCGGCCCAATGTTCTTCTCTAACAATATGCATGCTTAACCATAAGGTGGTAGATCGCTCTTACTTCAGACAAGACGAACATGCATAGCAACTCACATGAAATTCAACAAAGAATAGTTGATGGCGTCCCCAGTGAACATGGTTATCGCACAACAAGCAACTTAATAAGAGATAAAGTGCATAAGTACATATTCAATACCACAATAGTTTTTAAGCTATTTGTCCCATGAGCTATATATTGCAAAGGTGAATGATGGAATTTTAAAGGTAGCACTCAAGCAATTTACTTTGGAATGGCGGAAAATACCATGTAGTAGGTAGGTATGGTGGACACAAATGGCATAGTGGTTGGCTCAAGTATTTTGGATGCATGAGAAGTATTCCCTCTCGATACAAGGTTTAGGCTAGCAAGGCTTATTTGAAACAAACACAAGGATGAACCGGTGCAGCAAAACTCACATAAAAGACATATTGAAAACATTATAAGACTCTAGACCGTCTTCCTTGTTGTTCAAACTCAATACTAGAAATTATCTAGACCTTAGAGAAACCAAATATGCAAACCAAATTTTAGCATGCTCTATGTATTTCTTCATTAATGGGTGCAAAGCATATGATGCAAGAGCTTAAACATGAGCACAACAATTGCCAAGTATCACATTACCCAAGACATTATAGCAATTTACTACATGTATCATTTTCCAATTCCAACCATATAACAATTTAACGAAGAAGAAACTTCGCCATGAATACTATGAGTAGAAACTAAGGACATACTTGTCCATATGCTACAGAGGAGCGTGTCTCTCTCCCATAAAGTGAATGCTAGGATCCATTTTATTCAAACAAAACAAAAAACAAAAACAAACCGACGCTCCAAGAAAAGCACATAAGATGTGATGGAATAAAAATATAGTTTCAGGGGAGGAACCTGATAATGTTGTCGATGAAGAAGGGGATGCCTTGGGCATCCCCAAGCTTAGACGCTTGAGTCTTCTTAGAATATGCAGGGGTGAACCACCGGGGCATCCCCAAGCTTAGAGCTTTCACTCTCCTTGATCATGTTGCATCATACTCCTCTCTTGATCCTTGAAAACTTCCTCCACACCAAACTTAGAACAACTCATTAGAGGGTTAGCGACAATAAAAATTAACATGTTCAGAGGTGACACAATCATTCTTAACACTTCTGGACATTGCATAAAGCTACTGGACATTAATGGATCAAAGAAATTCATCCAACATAGCAAAAGAGGCAATGCGAAATAAAAGGCAGAATCTGTCAAAACAGAACAGTCCGTATTGACGAATTTTATCGAGGCACCAGACTTGCTCAAATGAAAATTCTCAAATTGAATGAAAGTTGCGTACATATCTGAGGATCACTCACGTAAATTGGCATAATTTTCTGAGTTACCTACAGAGAAAACAGCCCAGATTCGTGACAGCAAAGAAATCTGTTTCTGCGCAGTAATCCAAATCTAGTATGAACTTTTCTATCAACGACTTTACTTGGCACAACAAAACACTAAACTAAGATAAGGAGAGGTTGCTACAGTAGTAAACAACTTCCAAGACACAAAATAAAAACAAAGTACTGTAGGTAAAAACCATGGGTTGTCTCCCATAAGCGCTTTTCTTTAACGCCTTTCAGCTAGGCGCAGAAAGTGTGTATCAAGTATTATCAAGAGACGAAGTATCAACATCATAATTTGTTCTAATAATAGAATCAAAAGGTAACTTCATTCTCTTTCTAGGGAAGTGTTCCATACCTTTCTTGAGAGGAAATTGATATTTTATATTACCTTCCTTCATATCAATGATAGCACCAACAGTTCGAAGAAAAGGTCTTCCCAATATAATGGGACAAGATGCATTGCATTCAATATCCAAGACAACAAAATCAACGGGGACAAGGTTATTGTTAACGGTAATGTGAATATTATCAACTTTCCCCAAAGGTTTCTTTGTAGAATGATCAGCAAGATTAACATCCAAATAACAATTTTTCAGCGGTGGCAAGTCAAGCATATTATAAATTTTCTTAGGCATAACAAATACTTGCACCAAGATCACATAAAGCATTACAATCAAAATCTTTAACCTTCATCTTAATGATGGGCTCCCAACCATCCTCTAGCTTTCTAGGAATAGAGGCTTCGCGTTCTAGTTTCTCTTCTCTAGCTTTTATGAGAGCATTTGTAATATGTTTTGTGAAAGCCAAATTTATAGCACTAGCATTAGGACTTTTAGCAAGTTTTTGCAAGAACTTTATAACTTCAGAGATGTGGCAATCATCAAAATTCAAACCATTATAATCTAAAGCAACAGGATCATCATCCCCAATGTTGGAAAAAATTTCAGCAGCTTTATCACAGGCAGTTTCAGCAGTTTTAGCAGTTTCAGGCAGTTTCTCGCGCTTTGCATTAGAAGTGGAAACATTGGTAACACCAATTCTTTTATTATTAATAGTAGGAGGTGCAGCAACATGTGTAGCATTAGCATTACTAGTCGTGGTAATAGTCCAAACTTTAGCTACATTCTTCTCTTTAGCTAGTTTTTCATTTTCTTCTCTATCCCACCTAGCACGCAGTTCAGCCATCAATCTTATATTCTCATTAATTCTAACTCGGATGGCATTTGCTGTAGTAACAATTTTATTATGATGATTTTCATTAGGCATAACTTTCGATTTCAAAAGATCAACATCAGCAGCAAGACTATCGACTTTAGAAGCAAGTATATCAATTTTCCCAAGCTTTTCTTCAACAGATTTGTTAAAGGCAGTTTGTGTACTAATAAATTCTTTAAGCATGGCTTCAAGTCCAGGGGGTGAACTCCTATTATTGTTGTAAGAATTCCCATAAGAATTAGCATAACCGTTACCATTATTATAAGGATATGGCCTATAGTTGTTACTAGAATTGTTCCGGTAAGCATTGTTGTTGAAATTATTATTTTTAATGAAGTTTACATCAACATGTTCTTCTTGTGCAACCAATGAAGCTAACGGAACATTATTAGGATCAACATTAGTCCTATCATTCACAAGCATAGACATAATAGCATCAATCTTATCACTCAAGGAAGAGGTTTCTTCGACAGAATTTACCTTCTTACCTTGTGGAGCTCTTTCCGTGTGCCATTCAGAGTAGTTGATCATCATATTATCAAGAAGCTTTGTTGCTTCACCAAGAGTGATGGACATAAAGGTACCTCCAGCAGCTGAATCCAATAAATTCCGTGAAGAAAAATTTAGTCCTGCATAGAAGGTTTGGATGATCATCCAAGTGGTCAGTCCATGGGTTGGGCAATTTTAAACCAAAGATTTCATTCTTTCCCATGCTTGTGCAACATGTTCAGTATCTAATTGTTTAAAATTCATTATGCTACTCCTCAAAGATATAATTTTAGCAGGGGATAATATCTACCAATAAAAGCATCCTTGCATTTAGTCCATGAATCAATACTATTCTTAGGCAGAGATAGCAACCAATCTTTAGCTCTTCCTCTTAATGAGAAAGGGAACAATTTTAATTTTATAATGTCACCATCTACATCCTTATACTTTTGCATCTCACACAATTCAACAAAATTATTAAGATGGGCAGCAGCATCATCAGAACTAACACCAGAAAATTGCTCTCGCATAACAAGATTCAGTAAAGCGGTTTAATTTCAAAGAATTCTCTGTAGTAGCAGGTGGAGCAATAGGTGTGCATAAGAAATCATTATTATTTGTGGTTGTGAAGTCACACAACTTAGTATTTTCAGGGGTGGCCATTTTAGCAGTAGTAAATAAAGCAAACTAGATAAAGTAAATGCAAGTAACTAATTTTTTTGTGTTTTTGATATAGCAAACAAGATAGCAAATAAAGTAAAACTAGCAACTAATTTTTTTGTATTTTGATTTAGTGCAGCAAACAAAGTAGTAAATAAAACTAAGCAAGACAAAAACAAAGTAAAGAGATTGGGAAGTGGAGACTCCCCTTGCAGCGTGTCTTGATCTCCCCGGCAACGGCGCCAGAAAAGAGCTTGATGGCGTGTAACTCACACGTTCGTTGGGAACCCCAAGAGGAAGGTATGATGCGCACAGCAGCAAGTTTTCCCTCAGAAAGAAACCAAGGTTTATCGAACCAGGAGGAGCCAAGAAGCACGTTGAAGGTTGATGGCGGCGGGATGTAGTGCGGCGCAACACCGGGGATTCCGGCGCCAACGTGGCACAACACAAAGTACTTTGCCCCAACGAAACAGTGAGGTTGTCAATCTCACCGGCTTGCTGTAACAAAGGATTAACCGTATTGTGTGGAAGATGATTGTTTGCAGAAAACAGTGAACAAGTATTGCAGAGATTGTATTTCGATATAGAGAATTGGACCGGGTCCACAGTTCACTAGAGGTGTCTCTCCCATAAGATAAGCAGCATGTTGGGTGAACAAATTACAGTTGGGCAATTGACAAATAAAGAGGGCATGACCATGCACATATATATTATGATGAGTATAGTGAGATTTAATTGGGAATTACGACAAAGTACATAGACCGCTATCCAGCATGCATCTATGCCTAAAAAGTCAACCTTCAGGTTATCATCCGAACCCCCTCCAGTATTAAGTTGCTAACAGACAATTGCATTAAGTATTGCGCGTAATGTAATCAGTAACTACATCCTTGAACATAGCACCAATGTTTTATCCCTAGTGGCAACAGCACATCCACAACCTTAGAACTTTCTGTCACTGTCCCAGATATCAATGGAGGCATGAACCCACTATCGAGCATAAATACTCCCTCTTGGAGTTACAAGCATCTACTTGGCCAGAGCATCTACTAGTAACGGAGAGCATGCAAGATCGTAAACAACACATAGATATAACTTTGATAATCAACATAACAAGTATTCTCTATTCATCGGATCCCAACAAAGGCAACATATAGAATTACAGATAGATGATCTTGATCATGTTAGGCAGCTCACAAGATCCGACAATGAAGCACAATGGGGAGAAGACAACCATCTAGCTACTGCTATGGACCCATAGTCCAGGGGTAGACTACTCACACATCACTCCGGAGGCGACCATGGCGGCGTAGAGTCCTCCGGAGATGAATCCCCTCTCCGGCGGGGTGCCGGAGGCGATCTCCTGAATCCCCGAGATGGGATCGGCGGCGGCGCGTCTCTGGAAGGTTTTCCGTATCGTGGCTCTCGGTACTGGGGTTTCGTGACGGATGCTTTAAGTAGGCGGAAGGGCAGGTCGGGGGCGGCACGGGGCCCACCACAGGGCCGCGGCTGGGCCGCGCCGCCCTGGGTGTGGCCACCTCGTGGCCCCACTTTGTCTCCTCTTCGGTCTTGGAAGCTTCGTGGCAAAATAGGACCCTGGGCGTTGATTTCGTCAATTGAGAATATTTCCTTACTAGGATTTCTGAAACCAAAAACAGCAGAAAACACTGGCACTTCGGCATCTTGTTAATAGGTTAGTTCAGAAAATGCACGAATATGACATAAAGTGTGCATAAAACATGTAGATAACATCAATAATGTGGCATGGAACATAAGAAATTATCGATACGTCGGAGACGTATCACACCTATACATCTGACAAGTGTATTGGGTGTGTTGGGGACACAAGAGACTTCTTGTATCATGATTGCAGGGTTGCCTGAGAGGGATATCTTTGACCTCTTCCTCCCTGAGTTTGATAAACCTTGGGTGATCCACTTAAGGGAAACTTGCTGCTGTTCTACAAACCTCTGCTCTTGGAGGCCCAACACTGTCTACAAGAATAGAAGCACCCGTAGACATCAAGCACTTTTCTGGCGCCGTTGCCGGGAGGAAAGGTAAAAGGCACTCATACTCCGGTCCCAGGTAACTAAGTACTTTTCTGTTGCCGTTGTGTGTGCTCGAAGCTATTTCCTTTAGATCCTGCAATTGCATCTTTTTGTTTCTTGTTAAACACTAGTAAGGCATAATTGAAAACATCTGTGAGCTTTTTATACTATTTCCTGAGTCAAGACATGAATGGTTTAATGCGAAAATTAAAAAACCTATGGAACCTTATTTGCATGCTAGTAGTAATATTAGTATGAACGCTTTGAACACCATTGTTGATAATGATATAGAAAGTTCTAAGCTTGGGGAGGTCGGTTTTGATGAAAATGATCTCTTTAGTCCTCCGGGTATTGAGGAGAAAGTTTATATTGATTATGATATGCCTCCCATATATGATGATTATAATGATAGTGGTCTTTTGGTGCCTACTATGGAGAGTAAATCTTATTATGATTATACTATGCCTCCTACACTTAATGAGAATAATAATGATAGCTACTTTGTTGAATTTGCTCCCACTACAACTAATAAAATTGATTATGCTTATGTGGAGAGTAATAATTTTATGCATATAGCTCATGATAAGAATGTTTCATTTGATAGTTATATTGTTGAGTTTGTTCATGACACTACTGAAAGTTATTATGAGAGAGGAAAATATGGTTGTAGAAGTTTTCATGTTACTAAAACACCTCTCTATATGCTGAAAATCTTGAAGTTGCGCTTGTCTAGTTTTCCTATGCTTGTTGCATTATTCTTCATGAATTTATTTGTGTACAAGATTCCTTTTCATAGGAAGTGGGTTAGACTTAAAAGTGTTTCTAAATTGCTTCTTGATGCTCTCTTTTACTTCAACTCTTATTTCTTGTGCGAGCATCGTTAAAATTGCTGAGCCCATCTTAATGGCTATAAAGAAAGCATTTCTTGGGAGATAACCCATGTCTTTATTTTACTACAGTACTTTTGTTTTATATTTGTGTCTTGGAAGTTGTTTACTACTGTAGCAACCTCTCCTTATCTTTATTTTATTGCATTGTTGTGCCAATTAAAGTCTTTGATAGCAAGGTTCATACTAGATTTGGATTACTGCGCAGAAACAGATTTCTTGCTGTCACGAATTTATGCAGGGTTCTCTGTAGGTAACTCAGAAAAATCTACCAATTTACGTGCGTGATCCTCAGATATGTACGCAACTTTAATTAAATTTGAGCATTTTCATCTGAGCAAGTCCAGTGCCTCTAAAAAATTCGTCTTTACGGACTGTTCTGTTTGACAGATTCTGCTTTTTATTTCGCATTGCCTCTTTCTTTGTGTTGGATGGATTTCTTTGTTCCATTGACTTCCAGTAGCTTTGGGAAATGTCCAGAAGTGTTAAGAATGATTGTGTCACCTCTGAACATGTGAAATTTTGATTATGCACTAACCCTCTAATGAGTTGTTTCGAGTTTGGTGTGGAGGAAGTTTTCAAGGGTCAGAGAGGAGGATGATATATGATTAAGAAGAGTGAAAAGTCTAAGCTTGGGGATGCTCCGTGGTTCATCCCTGCATATTTCAAGAAGACTCAAGCGTCTAAGCTTGGGGATGCCCAAGGCATCCCCTTCTTCATCAACTTATCGGGTTTCTTCTATTGAAACTATATTTTTATTCGGTCACATCTTATGTACTTTACTTGGAGCGTCTGTGTGCTTTTATTTTCGTTTTGTTATTTTCATTCTCTGAATAAATTCATGCTTGTGTGGGAGAGAGACACGCTCCGCTGTTGCGTATGAACATATGTGTTCTTAGCTTTATTCTTAATGTTCATGGCGAAGGTTGAAACTGCTTCGTTCATTGTTATATGGTTGGAAACAGAAAATGCTTCATGTGGTAATTGGTATAATGTCTTGAATAATTTGATACTTGGCAATTGTTGTGCTCATATAGATCATGTTTAAGCTCTTGCATCATGTACCTTGCACCTATTAATGAAGAACTACATAGAGCTTGTTAAAATTTGGTTTGCATGATTGGTCTCTAGAGTCTAGATATTTTCTGGTTAAGGTGTTTGAACAACAAGGAGACGATGCAAAGTCTTATAATACTTACAATATGTTCATATGTGAGTCTTGCTGCACCGTTTTATACTTGAGTTTGCTTCAAACAACCTTGCTAGCCTAGCCTTGTATTGAGAGGAATTCTTCTCGTGCATCCAAATCCTTGAGCCAAAAACTATGCCATTTGTGTCCACCATACCTACCTACTACATGGTATTTTTCTGCCATTCCAAGTAAATACTTCATGTGCTACCTTTAAATAATTCAAAATCTATTATCTCTTATTTGTGTCAATGTTTTATAGCTCATGAGGAAGTATGTGGTGTTTTATCTTTCGATCTTGTCATTTACTTGGACTTTCACAATGGACTAGTGGCTTCATCCGCTTATCCAATAACTTTGCAAAGAGCTGGCAATGGGGTTCCCAGCCCCTATTAATTAACTTGCATTAATAATTCTCTTCACATGTTTGTCTCTGATTCATTAGTAAGCAACTTAATTTTGCAAATAGACACTCCTTCATAGTATGTGATTGTTGGAAGGCACCCGAGGATTCGGTTAGCCATGGCTTGAGAAAGCAAAGGTTGGGAGGAGTGTCATCCATAAGTAAAATAAAAACTAAACTAAAGTACATGTGTAAACAAAAGAGAAGAGGGATGATCTACCTTGCTGGTAGAGATAACGTCCTTCATGGGAGCCGCTCTTGAAAGTCTGGTTGATAAGGTAGTTAGAGTACCCATTACCATTCGTTGACAACAACAAACACCTCTCAAATCTTTACTTTTATGCTCTCTATATGATTTCAAAACTTAAAAAGCTCTAGCACATGATTTAATCCATGCTTCCCTCTGCGAAGGGCCATTCTTTTACTTTATGTTGAGTCAGTTTACCTACTTCCTTCCATCTTAGAAGCAAACACTTGTGTCAACTGTGTGCATTGATTCTTACATGTTTACCTATTGCACTTGTTATATTGCTTTATGTTGACAACTATCCATGAGATATACATGTTACAAGTTGAAAGCAATTGCTGAAACTTAATCATCATTTGTGTTGCTTCAATGCCTTTTACTAAGAATCTATTGCTTTATGAGTTAACTCTTATGCAAGACTTATTGATGCTTGTCTTGAAAGTACTATTCATGAAAAGTCTTTGCTATATGATTCAGTTGTTTAGTCATCATCTTTACCATTGCTTTGAATCGCTGCATTCATCTCATGTGCTTTACAATAGTATTGATCAAGATTATGATAGCATGTCACTTAAGAAATTATCTTTGTTATCGATTACCTACTCGAGGACGAGTAGGAACTAAGCTTGGGGATGCTTGATACGTCTCAAACGTATCTATAATTTCTTATGTTCCATGCTACTTTTATGATGATACTCACATGTTTTATACACACTTTATGTCATTATTATGCATTTTCCGAACTAACCTATTGACAAGATGTCGAAGTGCCGTTCTGTTTTTGTTTTTGGTTTCGAAATCCTAGTAAGGAAATATTCTCGAATTGGATGAAATCAACGCCCGTATCTTATTTTTCCACGAAGCTTCGAACACGGAGAGAGACCAGAGGGGAGCCAGGGGGCCCCACACGCCAGGTCGGCGCGGCCCAGGGTGGGGGCGCGCCCCCCTATTGTGTGGCGGCTCCGTAACCCCTCCGACTCCGCCTCTTCGCCTATAAGAAGCCCCCTGACCTAAATCTTCGACACGGAAAAGCCACAGTAGAAACCTTCCAAAGCCGCCGTCATCGCGAAGCCAAGATCGGGGACAGAAGTCTCCAGCACGCCGCCGGACGGGGAAGTGCCCCGGAGGCTTCTCCATCGACACCACCGCCATCTTCATCACCGCTGTTGTCTCCCATGAGGAGGGAGTAGTTCTCCCTCGAGGCTAAGGGCTGTACCGGTAGCTATGTGGTTAATCTCTCTCCTATGTACTTCAATACAATGATCTCATGAGCTGCCTTACATGATTGAGATTCATATGAGTTTTGTATCACTATTAGTCTATGTGCTACTCTTGTGATGTTATTAAAGTAGTCTATTCCTCCTTCACGGTGTAATGGTGACAGTGTGTGCATCGTGTAGTACTTGGCGTGGGTTATGATCATAATCTCTTGTAGGTTATGGAGTTAATTATTACTATGATAGTATTGATGTGATTTATTCCCCCTTCATAGTGTAAAGGTGACAGTGTGTATGCTATGTTAGTACTCGGTTTAAATTGCAAAGATCTATTATGCTCTAAAGGTTACTTAAATATGAATGCCGAATGTTGTGGAGCTTGTTAACTCCGGCATTGAGGTGCTCTTGTAGCCCTACACAACGAATGGTGTTCATTATCAAACAAGAGTATATGTAGCACAAAGGAAGAGAACTTATTTATTTATGTGATCAATGTTGAGAGTGTCCACTAGTGAAAGTATGATCCCTAGGCCTTGTTTCCAAATACTGCAATCATCGCTTGTTTACTGTTTTACTGCATCTTTACTTCCTGCAATATTACTACCATCAACTGCACGCCAGCAAGCACTTTTCTGGCGCCGTTACTACTACTCATATTCATCCATATTACTTGTATTTCACTATCTCTTCGCCGAACTAGTGCACCTATACATCTAACAAGTGTATTGGGTGTGTTGGGGACACAAGAGACTTCTTGTATCGTGATTGCAGGGTTGCTTGAGAGGGATATCTTTGACCTCTTCCTCCCGAGTTCGAAAAACCTTGGGTGATCCACTTAAGGGAAACTTGCTGCTGTTCTACAAACCTCTGCTCTTGGAGGCCCAACACTGTCTACAAGAATAGAAGCACCCGTAGACATCAGCTTGTGGTAGATGTTGTTCTTGAGCTTGTTGAAGTGAGCTCGTACTTGATTGTTGTTGTAGATGTTGAGGTTGAACTTGAGGTTGTGGTAGAGGTTGGCTTGCATTTGTAAGATCAATGGAAGAAGCTTGGCCTTGTGGTGTAGATGGCTCCACTTGGGTGGAACTTGGTCCTTCCCCGGTACTCATAGAAGGTAGCTCTTGGGGTCGGCGAATGCCAACACCCATCCTTCCTATGGCCTCCGGGGGAATTGCATCTCCTTTCTCACAAGAAGCACTTCGCTCCTCCAAAGATCTATCATCTTCATCGAATGTCACGTCACAAGATTCTACAACCCACCCATTTGACTTGTTGAAGACTCTATAGGCGTGAGAATCCGTAGCATAGCCAACGAAAATTCCTTCTTGAGCTCTTGAATCAAACTTGGATAGACGGGTGTCTTTGACAAGCACATAGCATTTGCATCCGAAGACCTTGAAGTATGACACATTGGGCTTGTTTCCGGTGAGAATCTCATATGGTGTCTTCTCTAGGCCTTTGCGGAAGTAGAGACGATTAGTAGCATGGCATGCGGTAGAGATAGCTTCCGCCCAAAAATTGTAGTTGGACTTGTATTCCATCATCATGGTTCGAGCGGCTTCGATCAAGGTTCGATTCTTCCTTTCGGCGACCCCATTTTGTTGGGGAGTATATGGCATGGAGTATTGGTGTTGGATTCCTTCTTCGCCGAGGAAGTCATCCAAAGTATAGTTCTTGAACTCCGTTCCATTGTCGCTCCTTATTGCGAGGATCTTGTTGTCGTACTTGCGTTGAACTTGATTGGCAAACTCCATCATGGTCCGTTGAGTCTCACTCTTGTACTTGAAGAAGAATACCCAACAATAGCGTGAATAGTCATCGACAATGACGAGGCAATACTTCTTTCCTCCAAGACTTTCATGAGACGGTGGACCGAAGAGATCAACATGTAAGAGCTCCAAGCATCTTGTGGTAGAGATGATAGTCTTGGCCTTGTGAGGAGCTCCATGCATTTTTCCTTGTACGCAAGCCCTACAAACACGGTCCTTGCAAAAAGAGACATCTTCTTTTAGTCCGAGAATGTGGCCACCCTTGTGGAGACTTTGCAAAGTCCTCATGTTGACATGGGCTAGTCGGCGATGCCATAACCAACCCTTGTCACCTTTGGCGAATAGGCAAAGAGCGGAGGATGTTGTCTTTCCGGAGAAGTCAACAACATATAACCCGTTATCTACATATCCAACAAAAGCTACATGGAGTGTCTTGCTCCACACGAGGACCACCATATGTTCATCAAAGAAAGTACATAGACCCATGCGAGCAATTTGATGAACGGAGAGTAAGTTGTAACCAAGGGTCTCGACAAGGAGGACATTCACAAGTGAGATGTCGGGTGTTACCACCACCTTGCCAAGACCCAATACCTTAGAGCACGTGTTGTCGCCATATGATACGGTAGAGTAGGAAGGCTCGAGGTCGACAACAATATTCTTGCTTCCGGTCATATGACTTGTGGCTCCACTATCAACCACCCATTTAGCACCACCGGAAGCATAGTCCTACAAGGAATCAAGTCTTGGATTTAGGTACCCATTTTTCAATGGGTCCTAGCATGTTAGTAACAAGGGGTTTGGGAACCCAAATAGTCCAATCAACATTGTCCTTTTGAGGACCAATAAAGCGAGCACAAATATGTCCATAGTAATCAACAAAAAAATGTGAGAAGGGTTGTTAGAGCCGGCGAAACCCTTCGAGGTGGAGTTGGGTACTCCATCCCTTCTTGAGCTAGCATTGCTCTCCTCAAGGTTGATCTCCATGTTCTTCTTCTTCTTGGTCCTCTTATTCCTCTTCCTCTTTGGCTTGGTAGCCACTCCTCCTTCATTGTAAGAGCCCTCTTTGGCTCCATCTTTAGCTTCAATGACTCCTTCTAAGTACTTGGCTTGAACTTGGAGCCTATCAACTTTGGCCTTCAAACGATTGACTTCCTCTTCATGCTCCGGATGAGGGTGGCAAATATCAAACACTTGGACTTCCTTTGCCTTGTTCACCCGGAAATGTTCCATCAAGGCTTCTTCTTGGAGAGCATTCATCTTTATGAGTAAGCGCTTGTCACTTTCCATCTTGGCAACGTCACTTTCATGAGTGCAACACACACGGTCCTTGCTCAAAGGAAAGTATTCCTTCAAAGCTTCCTCTTGCATGGTATTGACCTCCATGAGCTTGGCTTCCCTCCTCTTCAAGGCGGCTATTTCCTCCTCATGATCACAACAAGTGGCCTTCTCCTTGCTCATACGGAGACATTCCTTCAAAGACTCTTCTTGCATGCTACTCAAACTCGATAGCTTGGCCTTGGTGGTCTCAAGAGCGGCAATTTCTTCTTCATGGTTGCAACATGAGGTCTTCTCTTTACACAAGCGATAATATTCATCCAAGGCTTCTTCTTGAAGAGCATTGACTTCCAAGAGAAGAGCATTGTGCTTTCTCAAAGAAGCAACTTGATCAACAAGCTCGTCATGGCAAGAGTTGGGGTCTTCATCATCTTTCTCTTTGTTAGCTTCCTCGAGAGAGAGCATCTTCTTTTTGAGCTCACCCATCAAACCAAGGGTGTGATCTCGGTCTTTGATGAGTTGGGAGACAATAGCCTTGTTGGTGTCTTCGAGGACAATCACACTAGCTTCAAGAGACATGCGCAAATTTAGTTCATCTTCAAGCTCCTCTTTGAGTGAGGCAATCTCATTTGCCGCTTCCCTTTCCAACCTTTCCTTCTCCTCTATGAGGTCTTGTGCCGCACCAAGTTGGCTCAAGAGAGCCCCAACATGAGTCTTGGTATCCCCTTGCATGTTAGTGAGAAAAGTATCCAAACCCATAATCTCACGTTTAACGGTGAGACTAGTGGCATCATCAATATATAGAGCATTAGTCAAGGATGATGGTTTGGAGGGGGATTTTACCTCCGAGGATGCCTTTGCCATAAGGCAACGAGCATTGTTGGTGGCGAGGTTCTCATTTGGAGAGTCGAAGAGGGAGATAGAGGGAGTGGTAATGGCGATGGCGGCCACTCCCTCTCCTTCCTTGTTGGAGCTCTTGTCCCCACGTTCTTCATCCTCATCGGAGGAGTATTCTTCTCGAATAATGAAGGCTCTAGGCTTCTTGGTGAAGGAGACCTTGTCGTCATCGGACTTGGGGGAGAACTTGGAGAATCCTTTTGAGAGTGACTTGAACTTTTCCTTGCGGATAAGTCTTCCACCATGATCTTCTCTTCTCTCAAACATACAATCCGCGACAAAATGACTCTTGTCGCCGCAATTGTAGCAAGTTCTTCCCTTTTGCCCCTCCCTTGGACTCTTGGAGAAACTTCTTGGAGAGTCACGTGATCTTCTTGGTCTTGTGTTTCGGGACTTGTTTCCATCCCAAAATTTCTTGGCGGCTAGAGCCATGTGCTCATGATAATTGATCTTGAGGTCATCCGGTCCCCACTCAATAGGATCCTCATCACTATCACTAGCCTCATGTACCTTCATCTTCAATGCAAGGTTGGGCTTGCGTGTGTTGTGGGCGCGAGCAACAAGATCCTCCGCATTCTTCTTGGAGATGTCCAAAGCGATGACTTCGCTAAGAACTTCATCGGAGGTCATAGCACGGAAGGAGGCGTTTTGGCGGATGGCCGTCAACTTCACTTCCTCATAAGGGAGGAGAGCGTTGTAGAACTTGCGCTTGATCCAATGGTCATCCACGAACGTTGCTCCAAGATCTTGCATTTGTACGGCGAGAGCGATGAGGCGCCGGTACATTTCTTCGGGGGTCTCTCCTTCAATCATGACGAAATTGTCGGCCATATTGTTCACTTCATCGAAACGAGAGCTTTGGATGCTCGCATTTCCGAGGAAGAGCTTGTCGAGTTTATCCCATGCTTCCTTGGCGGTCTTGAGCGAGCGGATATGAGCGCGGTCCTTTGGCGTGACGGCCATGTGAATCATGTTGATGGCGGTGGCGTTGAGTTGGTCATCCACCACATCTCTTCTTGTCAATTTCTTTGGATCTCGTGGTGAGTAGCCTTCCTCAATGATGCGCCAAAGCTCGGTAGATGCGCTGCGCACATGAGATTTCATCAAGAATTGCCAATTTTCAAAGTTATTTGACTCAAGTAACGGTGGTGAACCATGCGACAAGATATGTGGCATAGGTATTGGAACATTTATGGTGTAATCACTTGGTGGTGGCACCTCATGATAACCCCCTAGATGTTCCGCAACCGGTGTCTCATCCTTCCCCTTTGTTGAAGTGCCGGTCTCCCCAAGCCCTTCCTTTAGTGGATCTTTTATCGCTTGCACGACAAAATCAACAAGAGGAAAGGAGGTAGCTTTTGGTGGGGGGTTTTCGGCACTTGCTTGAGGATCAACACTAGGGTTTGGTTTTTGAGCAACCAACTCCATCATCATCGCCTTCATTTGGTTAACGATGGATGACTCCAATTTCTTGAGGTCATCCAACGTAGCCGTTGTGGTATCGACGGGAGATGATGGAGCGGGTGGCACAAGGGAAGGTGACCCATTCGCCACACCCGCATCTTGTTCGGCCATTTCTTAGGCGGTAAAGCCCGAGCAAGAAAACCTTGCTCTGATACCAATTGAATGGATCGTAGCGAACAAGAGGGGGTGAATGGTTGCTACGTCAAGTTTTAGTCTTTTTCAATTTTAGTGCAACGGAAGATAAAGGTGATTGCTTTAGTGGTGTTGGTGATCCTACAATGATCCTAGAACAAGTGCAACAAGCAAAGGAACAATCACAAGATAGTAAGAGTAAGGAGCGGGACAACCGGAGGGCGCGGAGACGAGGCGAGGTTTGTTTCCCGCAGTTCCTCCCACAAAAGGGAGTACGTCTGCGTTGAGGAGGTGCTAGCCTCACACAAGAGACTAGACGGCCACACCACGAAGGAAGGCCTCACCTTCTTCCTCGAGAGAGCTCCACAAAGGTGCTCCCCCTTCTCCACTAAGGCACCGGTCGAGGCGGTGATTCCTTCACAAGGTTGGGGCGAGCTCCACACCACAAGGAGGCTCCCAACAATCCATGGAGCTAGTACAACACCAAGCTAGCCTCCATGGATGCACTTTCTCCAAAGTCCCACAATAGGAACCCTAACACCAAGATCCACTAAGGAGTAGCAAGTATTGGTGAAATCTCTCTTGGTAGAACTATAGATCGAGGTCTCCTCCACCACTCCTCAAAATTTGAGCAAGATTGGTTGGATGGTTGGGGAGATCCTCAAGGATTAAGCTCAGCAACAATGGAGGAGAGAGAGAGGGAAGAGATGAAAACGAATTGGGGAAGAAGGGGCCCTTAAATAGGCTCCTCCAAATCCAACCGTTATGTCAGTTTTGCCTAAGCGGTACTACCACTTTTTGAAAGCGGTACTACCGCTCGAGTTCGAATCCCCACAGATCTTGTCCACGTGGACACATTGCGGTACTACGCTGCAGTACCGCGAACCGTAATAGGGTCCAGGACCTTCTTTGGATCCAAAGCGTGCGCGGTACCGAGTGTGTGCCGTAACATGTTACGGTACTTGAGCACCGTGGGCGGTACTACCGCTCAAGGTACCGTAAAGGTACCATAACTGTACGTGGGACAAATTCAGCGCGAACTACGAGCGGTACCGTGAGGCGGTACCTATAGGGTAAGCGGTACTACCGCTACGGACCGGTAGTACCGGCCTGGCTAAAACTGATTTTCTTCCTTTTTCTCTCCAACCATGTCACCTCGCGAAACACACACAAAACCAGAAAACCTACAGCTACCCATAACTACGCTTCAGTCCTCCGATCTTGACGTGTCCAGCGAGGTCACCATGCACTTGCAAATCTAGCAATGATACTCAAGGTACATGGTGAGATAACTCAAGTGTTGTCATCAAACACACAAAACACGGGGTTTAGACTTTGCTCTTTCACTCGTGCCTCGCTTGGCGCACTGCCCCCAGTTTGGTCATTGACGCCCTTGATCACACCGCTTGGCTTGCTGTAGGTGGCCGTTGGTTGATGGTTACGAGTCTGGATGCCGGGGCGGCGGCCCTGGAAACTGCGCGTCTGGCTCTCCGGCGAGCGGCGTTGTGGTGGTGGTGGCTTCTCTCCTGGGTCATGAGGACGGCATGGAGTGAGCGGCGGGGGTTCCTGGTGTTGGTGGTGCTTCGGCAATGGCGACTCCCAGATCGTATCATGGAGGCTTGGTTTGTTGACGACCGGATGATCGTGGTTCCTTGGCATGGTGGAGCGTGATTTCGGGCGAAAGCCCAGCGCTTTGGCGCCAATGGTGACGACGCCTGCGGGTGTCATGTCCCTCTTGGGGGTACCGTTGTGGTCGCCTCCCCATGCCAGAGCTCCGGGTAAAATCCCTTGACCATTTGGTCTCGACGGCGGCGGCGCCTAGCGTCGTCACCCTCTTGGGGGCGTCGTCGTGGAGCTCAGTTGTCTCTCGATCGTTCCGCGTCTTCATCGGCAGGCATGCTCGGATCCTCTCTCGATGCTCTCCAATCCTGGCGTGGGTGGACTCGACGGCATCCTATCTTTTACACGTGGCATTGTTGTCTTCGCCTCGGTACTGGTTGTTTGTTGGCAGGATCGGCGCTCCACGGTCCGGAGCGGGAGGGCAGGCGGCTCTTCCCGGCTACAACTTGGTGGGTGCGAGACAACGTTGTCCGGTGGTTTCACAAGGAGGCGGGGTTTCACCTTCTGTTGGTTGTATCGGTTGTATCTTGGAGGGTGTGGCGACTTTTTGTTCTTATTTCCTATTTTTGATCTGTTTTGTAAGAGGTTCCCCTCACTACTTTGTATCGGTTTGGCCGTGTGCGGCTTTATTTATAAAGCGGGGCGAAAGCCTATTTCAAGGAGGATGTAATCATGTACGGTAGCTCATTTGGTCTAAAAATTCGTAGTACCCAGAAAGATATGATCAAATTGCTTCCATAAATCGATGGTCCACAGGTTAAATTATGCCCCTTCATTCTGGAGATCAACAAGAAGAATATGAGACCATAGGTGATTCTGGTCAGTGGTTACCTCTCCAATTCATCTTTGGTGGTAGCCTGCACAGCCTCTATTTTCTTCTCTTTCTCTCGCAGGCTTTATCTGGTGATAAGATAATAAAAAATCCAAAGGGTTTATAGAAACTAGGAAGTTTGCGGCGCGGCGCACGCCGCGTCCGTGCTGTCTAGGGTGTGGGAGGTGTAGTTTGTATTTGACAGCAACTGCATGCATGCTGGTGGGTTGTTGAATACTTTGAGAGGGGAGGCTAGATGGGGCTGGTCGGTATAAGTGATTGTTTGACTACATGACATAAGACTTTAGGAGTCATAAATAATATCCGCTGATGGCATATTATACCTTATTGATCTTTCTGTGGAAGCTACTTACTTCTTGTATGAGATAACCGATCAGGTTTCATAAAGCCTGCTGAAATTAATTTGGTGGAGTTCACTTGTCAATTTGGATATGCCGGTATTACCGTCTGAGCTGAACTTGACAAAACTAAGGTATATAGTGTATTAATACATGTTAGAATTTATTTTGAAGGTAAAATATGTACCCACATAATAAATGGGAAATTAAGCAGAGAACATAACAAACTATTTTGTCGCCATGGTTAGGAAATTTGCGAAATCCATGGCAACATCAGTAAGGGATGCTGGCGCGATGTCGATTAAGACCGCCTGTCTAAGGGATGAACGCCTCGCCGGGAATGGCCTGGGCTCGGCGAAGGATTGGCTGAGTGGCGAGGAGTCCGCTGCCGGGAGGGCCGGGAGTGCGAATCTACATGAACTTTGCAAGGCCCATTTAGATTGTAATGTGGCACTGCTGATGGGCTGCTGGTGTTCGAAATAAGAAAGCTGGCGGAGGGGAGAGTCAGTGAATGGCCTGTGCGTTGCTTCAGCCAAAAAAAGAGTGGATGAAGCTGCTGTCATCTACCACTGGCTTCTTCCTAGGAGGATGAATCTTTGCAAATAGGATCCACGCGAGCAGCGGGCAGAGTTGTGTTGGGGCTGGCAGAAGAATGCGGGGATTTGTAAGGGCATCCTCCTCGAGGTGTTGCTATTTAGCAAACTAAACGTGTGCCTTGTAGTGTTGTGGCATTGTTTCTTGCTTAGTCTGTATATTTTTGTATGGATCTGAAGAATATATGTAAGCCCAATCTTATTAATGACGGCTACTGTTGAACTGATGTCCGTGTAAAATTGAAGGTGTAAAAAGGAGATCCAAAATGATAGCAATAAATAGATGGACTTGGAGAATATGGAAAAGGAGACATACGGCCGAATTCAGTGGCACCGTCTGCTGTGTCATTGTGGCATCATCTGCTGTATCATTAGGCTGTTTTACTTTTGTTAATATGTACATCTGCTTTTGTAGATAATTTGCAAATTCAAATTCACAACGTATATGGTAGTATTATTAAGAGAAGATATTTCGAAGGAAAAAATATGAATGCCAAGAGTGAGCAAATGGGTGCTGTAGATTTTCTTCAAAATTTGCTAAACAAACATGTGTAATCTATGGCTGGAACAGGTAAATGTTTTTTGTCTGTCAAAAAAAGGTAGAAGTTTTTTTTTTCTTTTCCAGAATTGTGCAATTAAGTATGTAATTCGAAGACATGAGCCGGACCACTTTACGGCCCATCTAGGCCGTAACTTAGTATTACTGGTGGGCTGCTGTCCGATGTAAAGAGAACAACAGATAGGAGGCAGTACTTCTAAAAAAAAAGGTGGTTTGCGTGGGTGAGTTGATCGGTGGAGAGTAGCTGTCAGGCTGTCACCTACATCTGTCTTCTTCTCCAGAAGGTGCTTCGAAGGGGAAAAGTTAGCAAGGTTAGAGCTTGTGAAATGTTGAGCAAACTTGATCACGTCCGCTTGCAGTCAACATGGAAAGCAAGCAGATCGGTCCGGGAGGCTACGCCGGATTGGCGTTTCCAATCTTAGCCACCTGCGCTGCGCCACTGGATTTTGCTGTTATGAGCTTTTTTTTTGGCTGGGAGGGGAGAGGAGCTGGCAGCCGGAAGGGGTATGAAGGGACTGGGCGGGCAGAAGTGCGTCGCGGGGTCGCTGGTGACGCGGCGACATCGGGTCTGGCTTATCCTCTTCCCGGTCATCTCTGCATGCGTATCCCTGGCCGTGCTACACCCGTCCGCGTGGGACGCATCAGGCGGATGCGGTGAGCAAGGTCGCGGACGCGGAGGACGTGTTGGTGCCAGGGCTGCCGGGGTGTTTGCAGTATGTCCGTCATTCCAGGGGCACTGATGTTCAATCTTATTCCTATGCGTTATCTAAATAGGTAAGCATGCTCTGAGTGATCTGTCTTTAGATCTTGCAGCATGCTCAGATTTGTTCTTTTTGTTTGTTCAAATCAACTGAAGCTTCATTCTGCTGGAACATGCAGCGATAGGATTTTGTTTCTGATCAAGATCTATCTCTTTGGGAGCACTGAATTTGTCACTGAGCCTCTAGGTAAGAGGTAGAAAGGAGGTGCTCAGTGGAAAGCGATGGCATGGAATAAAAAGGCATGTAAGCTGATTTAAGCTAGTAGACCGTACAGAAAAATAACTGGAAAACGAATTGAGGTGTTGTGCTACGACCTGGTATGTTCCTCTTTTCTGAACCATTTGAACTAATTTTTTCATATTAGGCCTTTATTAGTTTCATGAAGTTCCTGCTTTCTTCAGTATTACTTTCTGGTTGCATAGCAGATCATGTTTTTCCTTTTCTGCCTGCCCAAATAAGTTGTAACCGAAGAAGCAAAACTAAAAAGAAAATAGATGGACGCTATAACCCTTTATCACATCGACTTATCACAGAAATTAGAGGTCATATAGAGATAGGGGAAACAAAAGATAGCCTTTAACATACTCATTAAATTTGTGAAGAGCTGTATAAATACACACAGAAAAGCTATTGACGGTGCCATCTCACAGAACCAGATGGCAATAGCAAGCATATACTAATATGATGTGCGCCAAATGAGCTGCATTCACGGCTGCAGCAGCCATAGGCGGTAGTTTGAACATCCAACACCTACTGTTGTTATATGCATACACGTATGCTAAGTTGCGTCGATATCTGCAGCAACTGTGGATAGTAGTCTGAGCAGTCAACACTTGTTGTTGTTATATGTAGATACCTAAAGCTCAGCTCCCTGAGCACTGCCCCGTGCAAACTTTCAGAGTTAGATTCCTGGTTGTATATCTGCTCCTGTAGTAAAATCTAAACAATTAGCTTCTATTAGTTCATACTAATAAAGAACAGAATGGTGAGAAATTTATAAAATTTACCACAGCAGAGCCTAGGTAGAAAGTACAATAAAGAAACCTGGCACTCTTTTTTCATAGCATGGCACTTGCATGAAGAACCGGTGATTCTTCTTTCTCTTTTACTCGTTTAATCAGTTCCATCATTTATGACTATACATACATACTGCCGTCTGGTTGTTCTGAGGAACCATCAGGATTTGCACTCATTCATTGATATTCCCATTATTAGCTAATCAATAACACTGATCCGTTCTGAAAATAAAATAAAAAGACAGTGTGGTTTCTGAAAGGATGAAAAGGATAAAAGCACCTGAACTTCTGCCCAAGCGCTTCAACGGTCTAGTATTTTAAGTTAACCTGGTCACTACTCCAACGATATCTAAAATTGACAGTAAAGGAGAGAACTGAATGAGCATGAGAGGTAGGTAATACAGGTTGTAATAAGTAGTCTGTTTTTTATGGAAACCTGATAAGAGCACATTGTTTCCTGTGCGTGGCAGAATAGCATCAAATGACTTTGTGTCGTATGCATATAGTGGGAAGTTTTCAGGCTGCCGCACAACCTCGATAACCTTTGTATTCTGAGTCAATACTGATTCTATGGGGTGGTTTGCTGTTATGTATTTTTTTCTAGGGACCAACAACCATGAAAGGTTGGAGCCTGTAGATCTCTTTTAGCTTCTCTCTGAATTGATCCATTTGGTTGGCTAGCAGGGAGCCTTTCCATTGCGTTGCCCTGCAATATCAACTAAGTCTAAGTACACGTTTATTGTAAGTAATCACTGGCACAATAAACCGAAAAAGATATATGTAATGTCAGCTAGTAAAAAGAAGATGAACATGTCTAATTTTAGGCGTTCCATATGAAGATGAACAGTGAAACTAAAAATCCGGACGCTCAGATGAAATATATTTTCATAGATTTCATCATCTGAAGGTTGAGTAAATATCGGCAGATAATTGAATGAGATGGGTAAGCTAACTGCATGAATCTCATGTGTAGGTCAGCATGGAGGATGAAGAAACTGAATGTTCAGGAGATACCAGTTGGTCAACGACAGTGAACCCCAATTCATACACATTATATTCTTGGTCCTTGTTCTCCAAGATCCGTGGAAGATGCAAAAGAGCATTCCGTTGAGATCGAGCTGAGACATCTTTTACTGGAGCGGCCTGCATTTCTATTTTCTTAAGTTTCATGCAAGATAAGTGTGGAGATCAAGTGTGAACTGATTGAGCAAACAAACCACCGCAACAATGATCAATTTAAACCAGTGCATAGGGTTATCTTTACTGCTCGCGCATGCCGTGAGGTCTTCAGTGTTCAAGAATCCACATCGTAGCATCATAGCAGAGCCATCATGACCAAGCAAATGAATCAAAAGCTTGTGTGGATAGGTCAGATCAATTTTTACCAAAACTTCAAACAAATTTATAATGCACTCGGAAAAGGTAATGAGAGAACATAAATTCTGAGCATATGGGAGTAACTTGCTAACCTTCATCTTTAAAGCAAACATAATAGTTTGAATAACCGCAATGGTTTTAATTATCTGTCTCACTCCACTGACCATTGGACTCTCAAAATGAAGATTCACGAAGTATGTCTTCGGAGAAAGTTGTGAGAACACACTCTTAAAGGAGAAATGATTCTCACAACACTGAAACTTTGTATGACGTAACCTTATAAAAATTATACTAAACTCATAAAAGAAAATTATCTATAAGCTAGCTGGTATCTTAACAAATGATTTGCACACCGCATATAAAGCAATAGGCCATAATACATGTCTATAAGTTATCCGAACCTAACAGCCTACATCAATCCACCTCAAGCAGAATCATTTCCATATGAGCCTATGTATGATGATAACCATATGAAACGTGCCGCCAACATATATCAAATAATAGTATGAATAGAATCTGCAGTTGCGAAACCTAAACAAAGACATTTCCAGCATGTCCAACCAAACATGTATTGGAAAAATAAATAATCTTGTGTCTTAATTGTGAGTTGTTGCAAAATCCACATCTATTATCTTCTAAAGAAATATTCTAACACTGCAGCAGGCCTCATGTAAGCCTATCAATAAGTAAAAGCTAGAACAACAACGGTTTAGTTGACTGTATGATTTTCATAGCAAATGAAAACTTATGGGAGAACTTTATAATACCTTCGGGATGCTAAAACCTGAAGTTTTCCGAGACGAAGGCTTTGTTGGAAATAGTAGAATAGGAGCATCACAGGCCTCCTCTAAAAGAGGAACATGGAAAATATCACAGGAGTTATCACAGTTGAAGACATGTTGGACTGAAAAAACATTAATCTTTCACAAAGTAAAATATGAAATCGCCGATCCAAATATCAAGACAGCTAATATTAGATTTCCCATTTCTTTCGGTGCAAGTAGAGCTTCCAAGATAATAACTGAATCCCTCTCTCATAAAGAATAAGCGGCAGTGCTAGATTGTTGGCACCATGAAGCTCCCAGATCAGATTCACCAAAGGTAAGCCATGATGATAAAATAAAATGATGCAAGTTCTTCATAACCATGTCATGTTTCGCTTTTGATAGCACCAGCAGGACTATCAGCTGACTCGCATTCCATGCAGAAGAGGAAAACTATCCACCAGAAAACGACCCAACAACTCTCCCATCAGAAGTACCAATGAAGCAGCAGACATACATCTTCCAAGCGGAGATGGAGCATGCAAAGCAGAAGATGGAACCGCTGAGGAATGCCTCCCGACCATGGCATCAACAGCAGCATGGCAACCTACAACATCAATCAATCAGTAAACAACATGATATTGCTGGTATATTTCTATGAGCCTCCCGCTACACCGCCTTGGAAGCTTTCCATCTTCATCCGACCATCGAGCATCCAGAGGCAGCGAGGTCCATCACCACCAATCCCATCACCGCACAGCTCGCAATCCAGAAGGATCTAGGGCAGCGCTGCGAGATCTGGCCGCGCATCACTGCAAGCAGCTGGTCCTCCAGCGGAAGCCGAACGACGGTGAGGGGTCCGGCTCGCCGCTGCGTGCATCTACAGGACGGTGCCGAAGGCCGTTCTAGACATATTCGGACGACACCCTCCATTATTGTGACGGCGCCGCACGGAGAGGGTGATCGATGCTACTCCGTGCCGCTAGTCCCCTTGGGAAGGAGAGGCGGGGTCCGACCTTCTCCTCCATGGCGCCAGCGGCAGAGAGAAGGCCAGGCAGGGATAGGAGAGCGTCGGGAAAGATGTGGGCGGCGGCGTTGGAAAGGAGGAGAGCAGTCAATTCCTATTTTTTCTTGGCATGGTGAATTGAAGCGGTGGAGACGTGTAGATCGATGGCTGCTCGATGTGGGCTCCTCCGCACCGCTTTGACCGTCCCACGTTGTAAACCGGAAAACCGGAGATCGTGAGGATAGAAGAGAGAGAAACGTGTAAAGAAGGGAGGTGCAACCGGAAATTATAAGCAGTAATACTGGAAGAAGCCGGTCAGATCTGATTTTTTCACGTGAGAAAAAGGGAAAGGAACTCCCACATATCCAGGGTGAACAGGGCAAAAAGCAATCGTGCCAAAGCCTGATTGGTGGAAACGGGACCATCAACAGTACCCAAAGTAATCTCCTTGCGGCAGAAAGGGTTAGCTTTGATATAGTTTATAATTTTAAGGTCAAGACGTAGTCCTTGGACAAATGGCGGCGGTTGACGAAGATTTGACAGAATGTGGGCGACATGGCAAGGGTGGGGGCTAGGCTATGTCGTGAGCCCTCAAGGTTCATAATGGGCCCCTCATTGAGTTTCGGTGATGGGTTTCTTTGCCATAAAAATAGGAACTTGGGGTTATTTAGAAATAATTGTAGTTCGAAAAGTTTCTAAAACTCAAAATACGACACAAAATATGTTCGGCCTTACATGATTGATTGAATATCAAATAAATATGATTTAGTGGAACATCTGAATAACCAATTATTAAAACATTAAAGGGCACATAATAAATGGATATAACAGTGGAACTAGTATAACGAACTGAAATAGTCATAGATACCGCTTGATCGTGTCATATGGGTGATAGATGATTTGTGGATCAAGAACATGTCACACTAGTCACAATGCATAATGTCATATAAAAGTATCATGTGTATGATACTACTACATATTACTATGTCCACAATGCATGGTATCATGTACTAGTATCATAATCTTCTTATATTAATTGATTTGTAGAATCTCAATGCAGATCTATGTACAAGATGTATTTGACATTGAATTTTCTAGTACTAGATCCTATAATACGGTATCTACCTATGATACTCCCTCTCTCACAGTTTATTAGGCGTGCGTGTATCCATATATCGCAAATTAATCAAGTTAGCATTAGTTATATGTTATAAAACTTATATCATTAGAAAGTTTAGATATTCTATTATCTAATGATATAATTTTTGCATTATATAATTTAAATTATATAGGTCAAATTAGCGACCTAATAAGGATACGGGGAAGACTAGTAAACTGGGACGGATGGAGTACTACAATCCTCTCTCTCATCTTTAATTACACTGCCACATCAGTTTTTTGCATGCATTAGATGCATGATACTACCTATGATACTCTTATTGTGAGTAGTCTCAATATATAAAGACTTGAAAGCCCTTGCGAGAAACTGAAACGAACTTCCATTAGCACAACTCAACTTGAACGACACAAAACGTGGCTCGTATATCCAACCAAGCTCCTCTAATCCGTGTAAACACATCACAATTATTACATATATCAAAGTTGAGCAGTTTTGCTCAAACCAAAGCTATCCCACTGAAGAAATAAGTTGCGATCTTAAGACATGTGCTCTACGATTCCCCTCTCTTTCTCTCCCTCGCGTCGCCCCTCCGGGCGACCAGGGGAGAAAACCCTAGATTGTGCTTCCGCCACCTCTCCCAACCATCCCTCCCCTTCTCGTCGCCCCTGGAGGCGGCTGCTGGCAAGGCTGTGTGGTGCCGGTGATGGGCGTGACGGGGAACTTCTCTCAGGCCCCCACGCGAGGCTGCAGGGAGGAAGGGGACCGTGTGTGTGTGTGTGTGGGGGGGGGGGTCCGCTGCTGGGACGCTGTGACGGCCCTCCTTCCTCCGCTCCCCTCTTCTGCACGGCCTCGCCGGTGCCTGGGAGTGGTGGCTGGTGGCGGGGTGCTTTGATCCGGTGACCGGGTTGGGGCCATGGATTCAGGGCGGCAGCCTTGGGCGCGGGGTGGGGCGTCGTCGACCTAGCGGCCGGTGGCGGATCCCTGTGCTGTTATCTGCACTCTTCAACCGTGTGGGCGGCGAAGGGGCAGCGAGCGCAGGCCCGGTGCGGAGGTCATCCCGACGGGCCTCCGACATCTGATAGGTGTTGCTCCTCCCTGCAGTGCACATCCCACCTCCCTGGACTCCCTCACGTGGTTTGGTGGGGTTGGTAGGATGTGGGCTCTAGATCGGGGGGAAACCCTTGGCTGACGGAGGCGACCACGAGGTCGACGATGATGAGGGAATCGTGCTCCTTCTTGAAGGAGACATCGAGGTTGTATCCCCTCCCACCCTGCTCTTCATATCTTAGGTGAAAACCCAAAACTTTGGTTTGGACGGCGGCAGCCCTCTGGCGGCGTTACCTCGATGGAGGCGCCGTTTTGATATAGCGGGTATGGATGGACGAGCTCGGCGGTGGTGGTAGGCTTTATCTTTGGGCAGCTTGGTCTGGTGTGTTGTGTTGTGGCCTGCGGATGGCGGTGATGTTCGTGGGTGGCGGCGAGGGGAGTGCTCAGAGTCTTTCTCCCTGGCAACAACTTCTGGTATCCATGCGTGCTCAGGGAGGGTGGTCTACCTCCGACAGGTCCGGCGCCCTTCGGTTCGGGGAGAGAAAGCGGGGAGATTTCTTTGGAGGTAGAAATGGCTGGTACTTGGTTTTCCTGCTTGGCCTCGGGATGTTGACGATGGCGCGAGTCACTCAATGGTTGTCTTCTTCTCCAATTTTGATGCTTTTCAAACAGATCACAAGTTTGGACAACGGAAATGCGGCTCAAGGTGTGTTTCATTTCTTCTCTTGCATGTTGTTGTTTTTTCGTCTCCTGTTAGTTGTTTTTCACCATCCTGTAACAATTTGCTAATTTGCTGGCAACGGCTTGCTCAAATTAATCATGTATTGATAGTTTTCCTTACGTCTTTGAAATCTACGGTGTGTTGGTTAAAGCGGTGAAAGGTGAATTTATATGTACATTTTTCTAGAGGAAGAAGGGCGGCACGGCTTGGAAAAAGGGGCCAAAAAATCAATCGAGTGGACCAGGCCTCCCACAGCCTATGTAGATGGGCTGTCATTTAACGGGCCTTATTCGAAACCATTTCGACTTGCACGGCCAGCTTTTATTTCTCTGCTTAGGCCTTAGCGGCTTGCGGACGCTTTGTTGTTTCTGCCAAGGAAAACCCTTCTTTACCTTCGGAGGCTCCGTCGCTCCGTGCCTCCGAATCACGCGTCGTACGATTTGGTTTTACGGGTGGACCACATAGCGTCACGTCACATCGTTGGACCCAACGACCGCTTTCTTCTCCCCACAGCTTCCTTATCCAGTTCCCATCGCTTTCTTCTCCCCACCGCTCGTCGTATGCGCATCACCAGTCGCCAACTCTCTCCCACACATCCCTCTCCCTCTCCGTTGGCTCTCTCTCCGGCAAGGCCCATCAAGAGGGCGGCAAACTCCATCAGGTTTGGGAGTGTGCAGGGCTACAGAGTGGCCAAGCGCGTCGCCGGATTTGCAAGGGCGCGGCGGTGCTCAAGCGGTGGGAGGTGTAGCTCCCATGGGTGGTCGGCGTTGCTCCCATGGGCGGCCGGGCCTGCTCCCATGCTTGGCCGGCGTTGCTCCCATGGGCGGCCAGGCCTGCTCCCATGCTTGGCCATCGATGCTTCCACCACGGGCTGCCGGACCTGCTCCCACGACCGGCGGTGACCTGCTTCCAACGGGCGGTCGTCGATGCTCCCAAGGTCCGGCAGAGATGCTCCCACGGGTGGCGCGCGCTGCTCCCACAGCCTGACAGAGATGCTCCCATGGGCGCCGGGCGGTGCTTCCACGGCCGGCCGGCGCTGCTTCCATGGCCCGGCGAAGATGCTTCCACGGGCGGCCGGTGCTGCTTCCACGACATGGTGGAGATGCTCCCACGAGCGTCGGGTGGTGCTCCCACGGCCGTTCGGCGCTGCTCCCACCGGCGACGGGCGATGCTCCCATGGGCAGCCGACGATGCTCCCACCGTCCGTCGGTGGTGCTCCCACGGGCGGCCCAAGATCTTCAATCATCCGTTGGTGGTGATGCGCCGGGGATGCTGCCAATGTGCGGCGGCGCAGCTATCGGAGGTGTGCGGTGCTGCTACATAAGGCCGCCGATGTTGCTGCAAGGGTGGACGGCGGTGCTGCTGCACCGGCGACATCGCGTCGGGGTTCTCCGACGACGGAGGAGCAACGCCGTCATTATCAGCATCGCCTTCATGCTGCAAGCCCGGTGCTGGAAGCCCATCGTCGCAATGCTTCAGGTTCGCAGACCTTGGCGCCGCCTGCGTGCTGCAAGTCCGCCGCCGTCGCCGCCTCCGTGTTGCAAGTCGACCGTCGGGCGTCGCCGCCTGTGCTGCAAGGGGAGCAACGGTGCTGCGATGAGCGTCTTCTCCGGCGACGGCGCAGGCAGCGGTGCGTGTAGGGGGATGGGGTGTTGCTGCGGGAAGAACGCCGGCAGCGAGCTGCAAGCCGAAGTAGCAGTGACCGGTGCTGCATCATACTGCCAGCGAGGGCTTGCACCATGGCTTCGAAGCAGAGCACCGAGTAGCGCTGGCAGTTTTCAGGGGTGTGGGTACCTTTTTCCGTCGTTTGCTCTATTCGTGGGGTGGTCCTGGGGACACGTGTCACGTGCTGGAGTCGGAGGCTCGGAGGAAAATATCCTCCGGAGGATTATCAGCACTACCCTTCTGCCAACGAGAGGGTCCCTCATCTTCCCTGAGCCGCTGCTCATCCCTCCACCCTACCATCCACGGAGACAAGAGCAGAGCATCAGGGCTTGCATCCACGACAACAGCGGGATGGGGTACTCTGCGCACAACACTAGAACGTAAGGTTTTTTTTTTTTTTGACTGAAATGCAGTGCAGCGCTGCTTTTCATTGATAAATAGAGGAGTTTATATACACAAGAAGCATGAAACACAAAACTGAAACAAAACCTAAAGAAACAGCAACAGCTAAAGAACACAACTCAATCTAATCTGGCTCTCTAGGTCTATGCAGCATGTCATTAGCCCCCCGGTGCCCTGCGGTGGTCCAACTATCTGCCTCTTGGAGTATCACTGCAATTGTGCTTGCCATTGTGCTAGCATTTCCTTGGAAAATGCGTTTGTTCCTCTCCTTCCACATCGTCCACCAAATCAGCTGTGTGAGAGAGTTCCATGCCCTTCTCTTGTTCCTTGGAACCATAAGCCGCGTGCGCGATAGTTCCTCAATTAGGGACTGACCTTGAATTGACATGAATTCCGGCGTCAAACGAGCCATAGACAGGATCATAGCACATACCTGGACTGTCATGGGGCACTCTCCAAACATGTGCTGAACGTAAGGTTATTAGCCATCCCAGCCATCCCCACAGCATTAACCTGGGTAAATACCATTGTTTCTATAGTGTTTGGCAACCTCATGGGCTCTGATCCCTTTCTCTACCATCCTTACACGCCCCTCAACACAGTCGTAAGATCAGCAACAGAAACACCATCGACAACAAGAAATTGTGGAAAAATAGTGAGTAAATTGATCAAAGAATTGTATATACTCCGTATCTTGGATCAGTCGCAAACTGATTCAGGCTCAACTATACTCAACAAGATAAACAAAAAATGACTCAGGTTGTTGTTGTGTATATATTTTCTTAATCAAAAAAATAAATATTTCCTCTTGTTCTGACCTTTATATATTACTAGTAAAAATGCCCGTGCGTTGCACCGGAAAGAAAAAACCGCAAACACTCCACTGAATTATCCGCGATTACATATTTTTTTATATCTTCACCACCAACATGATTAATCACATCACCTAGCTACTTATAATACTTCAAACTTGGAATGATGGTGGAATCCACCCACCACATCATCTGCTTTGACCTATCGCTCTCCACGCTCGACTTGTAGGAATAAGATGAGTCTTATTCACCCATTTCGGCCCACTTCAAAAATTTCATGTCAGGATGAAGCATGGATGAACCGATTTTATCACCAAATAGTTTAGTTACGCGGTGGCAACCCATATATTATCAACTAAAAATCAGGGGCAATTTTAAAACGGACGAAAAATTGAGGAGAAGTAGTAAATTTGCATGTGCGTTACACCGGGAAATAAAAGGCTACTTTGTACAACGCAAGTTATTGCAGGTGTAGTTGCGGCGTGTGAAAAAAACCCATGGCCAACATTGAAATTTGGCCACCGGATCTACAGACGGAACAACTAAATATGACCATATAGGAAATTATTAAAGAGTCTAGTTTTCTTTCTCCAATTGGCACCTTCCCTGTGTAGTCAAAGGCAAAGATATCATGCAGATAAATAGAATCAACAAAGTTGGTTTGGCTGTGGTGTCCGTGTGACATAAGAATACATCCTGTAAAATCGATGTTAACAGCCTGCCATACTGTGTGAACTCAGTTTCTGTAAAACATAGAAAAACATCTGCAAATTAAGCCACCTGTAAAATCGATGTGAATTGCCTGCTCTACTGTATGAACTCTTTGGTGTTGCTTGAGGCCACCGAAGTGGCTCACCTTCTCTCTCTAAAATAGATAACCGATTCAGAGATACACATGTATACCGATATTCTCTTTATTAAAAGACAGGGTCCATATCAAGATGATTACGTGGTTCATGTATTTAACATATGAGAGTGGACAATGAGAGTGGTTGGAACTTAACCTGCAGAGATTAAAAGCTGATCACACGCTGGTCATCACCGTGTGTCTCAATCCTTTTTTTTCTGGCCCTCCGTGAATACTGCAGCCGGCTCCGTTGCAAAATTCGATCAGTCAGCTTCAGCTGTTTGCAGTTATTCATTACGAAGAAACAGACTGTCAACGCCCGGTGACTCCCGGCCGGCCGATGGAGGCGGCGGGGCAACCCGTACAACTTTTCCCTACCTCTCGGCCTCTCCCGCGATTCTCTCCCCATGCCGCTAGATTGATAGGGCGCCTTCACATCCATCTATATTTTGAATCGCATGATGTTTCTGCCTTTTGTTCACGGAAAAACATGAGATTGCCATTTTCCATTGGTAAATTCAGGTAACGTTAGAATACCACATCGAGCCACTGTCGAATTCTTTTCAGAGTAATAACATTTGCAGCGTATTTGCCAGCATCAATTCGAGCTCCAACTCTAGATAAAAACAACACAGTCCCACATCAACATTTAAATTTTCTAAAGTTTTCACACATTGTTTTACTGGAAGAAAATTTAGCAGGCATGCTTGAGACATTGACATATGGGACATATATTTCTCTCTATAGAGTGTACTCATGTACTCCAATTTGGTCCAGTATAAGAAATCCTCCCTGCGTTTTGACGGATCAAGAAAAATAATATGAGAATATGGTTCTAATAAAATTATAGTTTTGACCGTACAAACATTTACTTCCGATCCTTATTTTGATCATACACAATTCATATATTAAAAATTTGTTGAATTTTAATAACATGAGTCCAGCTGTTCTACTATGCAGAAATCATTCAACACAAGAACGAAAAGGAAAGAATGTTGCTTACTTTCAAAAATTATAATGCCCTTACACAAGTAGTTGGGTGTTCTCAACGGTAGGTCCTTAGTTGATCTTCTCATCCATTGGTATTTACTCAGATCCACTCATTACGAATTGACCATGGAGTCCTGCAGAAAAAAAAAAACTGATTTAAGGTAGACAAATGAATTTTGCAAACTTGGGCGACACCATCAACAGAATCACCAAATCCTGAATGCTTTTCTTTTGACGGAACAATCCTGAAGGATTTCATTGAGTAGATCACATCAATAATCTATAGTAACTCGGGGAAGTTCTGTCGCCATCGGCTTTCAGTTGAAGAAGGTTGCATCAGTTCAAGCTTATGGGAGATTGTTTACAGTCCCTGCTCCCCGCTGCATACACACAAACAAACAGAGTAGTAGCATGTAAGTAAAATCTGGAGCACGCGTGCGTCCACGAGGTTAGCGAGCGTGGCTGGGAGACTGGCGATGAAAACACAATTATGATTATAAGCTGGCCGACATTATGAACAGCCGATAGCCTAGATGGGCGCAAGACTCCACAAGGTTCCTTCAGCAGCTCGGAAGCATCGGTTGCACCAACTCAGATAAGCCAACTCAATTTCCAGAGAAGAACGCACACCAACTGAACCACGCGTGCTCGGCAACAGCAATAGCCTGGTGACGCGCGAGCGGCGGCAAGTCAGCCAGGAGAACGGATGGATTGTTTTACTGCGGGGGCGAGGCGGCCTTACTGGCCAGGGAGAGCGCGGGGAGGTAGAACTCGGCAGGCAACAGGAGCGCTTTCTTCCCGGACCATCTCGACAGGAGCACGGGGCGGTGGAAACTGCCGATCAGGTCGCCACCACACGTTGAAGGGTTGGGAGCGGAGCACGGGGCGGCGCCGGAGATAGGTTCATGGAGCGGCGGCCAGGATCTGATTCGATCTGATTTCGAGGAGTAACGATTTGCTGGCGTTTGTGCCCACCCGACTCCCCCCATCACCACTTCTTCGGTTCTTCCTCAACGCGAACAACTCGCCTCTCGTAGAACTCTGGATTGATTCGTCTCCCTGCCGGTCTCCTATTGAAGTAGTTCCTCTCCTTCTTCTCCGTCCAAGCCATGGCCAAAATACGTTGAACTGCTGACAGTGACGATGATTAGCTCAAGGGCTGCGCTCGTTTGTGTGTTTCTTTCTGCCTCTTGGAGAAGAAACAATCGTTCTTTCTAGAAATTGGATGCCGCCGAGCTACGCACGTATATAGCAGATAGGCAGATTTAGATCGGATCGAACTCTGCTTGAGGTCAACGCGCGCTGCCGGGACTACGTTCTGGCGAGCTCAGTTTTTATTTCCGTTCAAAGGAAAACGCTTCGGGGAACTTGGCGGTGGCATTGCTCGTAAATTGAACTGAAAACAAAGGGTAATTCAAAAACGGACGAAATTTTTGGGGAGAAACTTTACTTCCTTTATTAGTAGGTAAAGATTGTTAATTTTGCTACGTTTTAATATTGTCCTAAATGAAGCAGTCTAATCTTATATCTCGCGGTGTCCACAGGTTCAAATTAGTTGGGTTTAGAATATTCCCAAGATCATCTTGGCAAGATGCTCAGTTATTCCAACTTCGGACACGAGATTGCACCTTGCCCTGTCCACAAATTAATTCACGCCCCTTATCAATAAGGATTGTGTCTGCTTACCCGTGCTTGCTTATTTTGTAAGCCGCGCCTTATTGCATGTAAATGGATCTTTTACTAAACTCGGACGTTCGCATCAAGGTTACGCAAGCAACAAGAGTTTACACCTGGGGATTTCGTCACCCTTAAGACCCGCTGGATCAGTTCTTAGAGTTAGTCTGTTGAAAGTGTTCAAAGAGATAGGATGTGCATGCATTCATAGGGGTGAATGTATATACGTATGTGCGAGCGTCTACGTGTGTTCTTGACAAACAAAAAGTTTACACCTGGGCTCTTCATATCTAGTGCCACGTGGCTGAAAGAACCAAGCGAAAAAAATTAAAAGTCAAAACGACTCGTATCTTTTATCGATAAAGGGAATATATTAATATCAAGAAGATACCAATTACATCCAGCCTCTGCAACAACGCACCACCCTAATGGCACTACGGATGCACACAAAAACAAAAAAAAAACTAAGAAACAAAAGTCCCGCTACGTATCTCGGCCTAATGTGACAATCATCCATGCCAAGACAACACCTGAATTACAGACTCTCCAAAAACGACGCCTCCAACAAGGGAACAATGCTCAAACACCGTCATCGCCCGATCAAACATCTTAGATTTTCACCCTGAAGATAGTCCCCGCTCTCAAAACAATGCCTCCACCAAGGTCATTGCCAGACACAACCAATTAAGGCCAGACCTTGGGTTTCACCACGAAAGGTAGGACTCGCACTTCACTGTGTTGTCGCCCCCACTTTCATACCGCTGCTGTGAAGCCCGCAACACCAAGCAAGTCCCTCAACAGCGCGAGACTTGAACCTCCCTTAGCTAGTCCTCCCTCCGGCCTTCATGAAATTCTCTTCTTCCGACTTTCATCATGGATCCATAGTCACTTGATGTCAACATAGAAAAAGAGCTTCGCGCTCCCTCCAGAACCAATCGGTCGGAATAAAAACATGGGTGCGCACGATCGAATACCCCCGGCGGAGCCTTCCGGAACTCAACCCCCAGTCAGATCACGAGTCCAGGCCTCCGGTAGGTCCTCCTCTTCACGCAAGAGAGACCCTAGGACCGCCGCCTTTATTCAGGTCGGACCCCCACGTCGGCGACCATCCCGGGCTGGCGAAACCAACCCTCCACCGGCGACGCCATCGCCGGCTTCCATGCACCTCCATATCGCCACCGGATCGCGGTAATAGATCAAAAGATCCACCACCATCAACCGCAGGCCGACCCTCTCCTGCGAAGAAGAGGGCCACCTCCTCCGTCGAACCCAAGGCTGTTGCCCCGGGCGCCCTTGTGTCGCGGAAGAAGCCGAGATCGCCTCGCACCGGCGAGAGGCGGGGGGAGGGCATGGCGTAGACCGAGGGTCTGGCCGCCGCCCACCACGAGCCCCTGCCGGTGTGCTGCGGGTGGAAGCCTACGGGAGGCGAGGGGGGACCGCAACGCAAGAGCCGCCGCCGCCCATCACCATCCGCGCCGGCTGCCGCCGTATGCGTCGAGGAGGGGAGAGCCCGTTCGCCGTCCCACACGACGGCGAGGACCCCCGCCGCCACGCCCCATGGGTCTTTGCCCCGGCGGCACTAGCGGCGGTTAGGGTTGGGGGAGGGGGTCGGGAGGAGAGGAGGGGAGGGGTCGGGAGCAATTCGTTTCTTGATCAGTGACTCATATCTATGACCCGTAAAGTAGTGGAGGCCGATCTAATGTACTCCTGACGCCACCGACACTAGACCATAAATAAAACGAGTGTGTATACTGTATACACCGGTGAATAAACTAAAAAGAAGATAAGAATATTGATTAAAAACTGTGTTTAGGTCTAGATTGTCCTCGGCCTTACTGAAAATAATGATTAATCCTCATCTCTCTCAATGAAAATCAAATATTCATAAAACACATTTCATTTATATTTTTTTTTTCAAAAATTGGAGTATAACTGTGGCCTCTGCATCATCTAATGCACACAGCCTTTTCATTGTGAAGTTCATAGTTCAAAACATGTATAGCTCAAGGATCACATAAGTTAGATGCATATATCAACCGTTGAAAAATAAAAGGTATAAAGCATCTATGCATCCAGGAATCAGTATCCTATCAAAAACCCATCGGACAGCTTGGCAGAACATATAAGCAGCCAATTGAATGTAGTAACCATATATGTCTTATATATTACTAAAAATATATGTTTTATATATGGCAGCCAATAAAACTAAGTCGTTGCGTTGAAATATAAGTAGTTTCTGTAATTAAACACTCTATTCTATCTAATCGGATGGCGCAGGATCGATTGCTTTAAAACTCAAAAAAAAGCAGTCAATTAAAAGGGAAGGTTTAGAGCATCTCCAGCCGCCTCCCCCAAAGGGATTTGGAGCGCGCTGGATTTAAAAAAAACGTTCCCAACCGCGTGCCCCAAAGCCTATTTTTGTCCGGCGTGGCTCGATACGGTGTCTGGTGCCCCAAGCTCGTCCCCGCTTCGCAGGGGACGCTCCGGGAACACCGGACACAACGAAAAGCGAGGCGGGGAGTGGCGGGACCGACGCGTCAGCGACACATTAAAATTTAACCTAACCGTCGCGTACCTCGCGATGGAAGTTATTGTCGCGCAGCGACGGTGCAATTCCCGCAGAGGCGCAGCAAAGCGTCTCGTTGCACCTAGCTCTGCGTGTCGGCGTTAATGAGTGCCACCGCTCCTCCGCCGCCATCCGGCCTATAAAAGGGGCCGCTCTCTCATCTTCCCGCTCACACACAAACCCTAACGCCTCTCTCCCCAACCCTAGTCGCCACCATCTCAAGAGTCGACTCCATGGCTGGTAGAGGCGAAGGCCGAGGTCGCAGCCGTGGTCGTGGTCATGGCCGCAGCAGAGCTGCAAGCTCGCCGTAGCCTGCGATGCCGTCATCTTCATCATCGTACCCGCATGAGGAGGAGCGGCAAGTGTTGTTCGAGTTCGTCGTCGTCCTCAAGGGCGACCCACACGGCATCCAGAGGCTGCCGAACACGTTCGCCGACTTCGTCGCCGGCGACGAGCCGGGCTCGCTACATCTGCGGGAGGTTGCATGCGGCTGCTGCCGGTGGATCGTGGACGTGATCTACGACGCGCGCGGCAAGATGTACCTCCACATCGGCTGGAAGAAGTTCGCGCGCTACCACCACCTCGAAGCTGGCTTCGTGCTCATATTCTCCTACCTTGGCGAGGGGGGGGGGGCATGAGCGTCAAGGTGTTCAACGAGACGGGCTACCGCCGGCACTACCACGGCGACAGCGCCGAGGAGGACGACTGAGTGTTGTTTCTTCGCAGCGAAAATAGGCACGGAGGTTTCTGGCTGTTCTTCATCAAAAGAACCAACAGGGGCATCGTCAACAACTGGATTTTCCAGTTTGAGTGACTGGGTGTGCCTGCGAGTGTTCTTTCTTGGTAGCGAACACACGAAATCTTCGATGCCAACACTAGTTAGGTTTAGTTATTTATTTTGCAATGTTTTATATTTGTGTTAACCATGGTTCAAACTTTACACACACAAAAAACATGGTTTAAACTATGTATTAGTTTGTGGAAAACCATGTTTCAAATTATATCTTTGTGTAAACCATATTCCCAATTATGTATTAGTTTGTGGAATGTTTCTTCTCTCTATTAAAATAAAAAATAAATAAATAAATAAATAAAAGTATTTTAATGTTTGGGGGCGACGTTTAGGGGACGCGGCTGGGGAGCGACGTCTTCCAAACTTGGCACGAACGAAACACGTTCCCTAAACGCTCGATCCGGCGTCGTTTGGGGACGCGACTAGAGATGCTCTTAATAAACAACCAAAGACTTAGTTTTATTTCAACGCAACGAGATAACAATAATGGAAAGCGGCCTACTTATAAAAAGATGTGACAGTTTCTTCATGATCGTGTATGACGTACAGTTCTTGGCAGTCGCGCAACGTACTGTATTCTTTTTTGTTTATGATTTAGCCATGGCGTGCAAGCTTGTACAAGTAGATCACTAGAATCTAATCATCCCCTTTAACTTCTATTTTAACCCGGTATATCCACGTTAAAAATTACAACTATCACCACCATGCAGTAATGTCAATGGATGATGGATCAGGCCAGTTGACCTGCAAGATGTGTCCCTTTTGTTGTTTTCAATTTACACGCCGGACACGCGTGAAAGTGACACGCCTTCTGCTTGTTCACCTCGCACCCCACGCGAGTAGCTATATATATTGGATTAGTCTAGCGGGCGGCCGCATGCCTATTAGTGCATCTGAGCGGGCGACTAAAAAAGGAACATGCTACCTTTGTCAGTGTGAACACATACCATTTATAGCTAGACATTCACTGATTGTAGCACATGCACTACAATGACATCATGCACATTAATTTTTCTTTTCAAATGCTTAAAATCATATAACTTTTACACCAGATGTCGAAATTAGGATCCGCTTTCACTTTTGAATTTCTTGCGACGAGCTCTTCAAAACTAGATCTCATTTCTATGTATTTTGATGTAGTTTTTTTAAAGCAACTTTTACATGCGACAAAGCAATTATAATGCAAGATTATGCAACTTTAGTGTGGGGCGAAGCAACTTTACTGCACAACGTAAATCTACATTCACAACGAAAGTTGCATCGCTAGACGCCAAAGTTGCTCAGCCATCCATCAAAATTTATTCGGTGGGTACTAAAGTTGCTTCGCTGGACCCCAAAGTTGGGCCATCACAAATCAAATTTGCTCTGTCGAGTACCAAAGTTGCTCTACAGGAAACTAAATTTGCTCGGTCAGGCACCAAAGTTGCTCGGTTCGAGAATTGTGTCGCCAGGCACCAATGTTGTTGTGCAGGGCACTTAATTTGCTTCGTCACGCATTGAAATTTCTTCAATGGACACCAAAATTATTTTCGGGCACAAAAGTTGTGCCTTCGTGTACCAAAAAGTGTATATGTTCGTTGCACACCAAAGTTGCTATGTCGCACACTAAAGTTGTTTTGTTGCATAATAAAATTGCTCTGTTGCGTAACAAAGTTGCTTGAAAAAAAATTCGTCGAAACATATGAAAATGTGGTCTAGTTTCGAAGCTCTCGTCGTGGGGATTTTAGAAGTGAAAACGAATTATAATTTCACCGCACGGTTCAAAGGTTATAGTTTTTTAAAAAACGAAAGCTGACATGAGCTAGCCTACCAGCCGGACCGCAACCTCCTGTCGCCTAGTGCATGTGCCCAGGACATCCGTCTGGCACACACCCGCCCATAAGATTTCAGGATATATATTCGATGTCAATAGTACTTGACCCACGCACACACAGTTCGCAATCGCAAGAAGCACCATATAAACACACCTCACATAGCCATAGCCCATAGCTAGAGTGAGAGTGATCCAGAGAGAGCAATCAAACCAATGGCGTCCCAGCCACAGCTGACGGTTCCCACCGACGCCGAGCTTCTGCAGGCGCAGGCCGACCTTTGGCGCCACAGCCTCTACTACATGACGTCCATGGCGTTCCAGTGCGCCGTCAAGCTCGGCATCCCGACCGCCATCCACGGCCTGGGCGGCGCAGCCTCGCTCCCCGATCTGGTCACCGCGCTGTCCCTTCCACCTGCCAAGCTGCCCTACCTCCGCCGCATCATGCGCCTGCTGGCCACGTCCGGCGTCTTCGCCGCCACCGACGTGGCGGAGGTCTACCGCCTCACCCCGATCTCCTACCTCCTCCTCGACGGCGTCGCCGTGGTAGACGGGCACCCGAGCCAGACGTCCGTCGTGCTCGCCGCGACCTCCAGGCACTGCGTCGAGGCTGCGCTGGGCCTCACCGACTGGTTCAGGAAGGACGTCGCCGGCTCGCCGTTCGAGGATCTCCATGGCGTCGCCCTCTTCGATGGGAGCATGGCGGAAGCGGAGCCCGAGATCGACGCCGTCTTCAACGAAGCTTTGGAGGCCCACGATAACTCCGGGTTCCTCCCTGTCCTGCAGGAGTGCGGCGGCACCCTCTTCCAGGGGCTGGACTCCCTTACCGACTGCGGCGGCGGCAACGGTACCACGGCGAGGGCCATCGTCGAGGCCTTCCCGCAGGTCAAATGCACCGTCCTCGACCTTCCGCGGGTGATTGACAATGTGCCAGCCGATGGCGTGGTTAACTACGTTGCCGGCGACATGTTCAGCCTCGTCCCACCTGCTCAAGCTGTGCTGGTCAAGGTACAATCTACAACGTGCCAAACTGATGGAAAATCCCTATCTTGATCTTAAGTTCTTAACACTAAAGTTTTACCAAAATATTTTTATTTTATAGCTTGTGCTGCATCACTGGAGCGACGAGGACTGCGTGAAGATCCTGGCTCAGTGCAAGAAGGCCGTTCCGTCGCGAGAGGAGGGAGGGAAAGTCATCGTCATCGACATAGTTGTGGACTCTTCTTCAGGACACACTCACGAGGCCGAGCTCCTAATGGACGTAGCCATGATGGTGTTGACCAATGGCCGACAGCGCGACGAGTCTGACTGGGGCGAGATTTTCACCAAAGCAGGATTCAGTGGCTATAACATTGTGAAGAAACTGGGAGCTCGCGGCGTCTTTGAGGCCTATCCATGAGGCAAGCCTTAAAATTATCGTGTGGTTTGGTGCGAGAGATGTGCTCTAAAGGTGTGTTCGTACGAAAATGAATAAGGGGCCGGATTGTCTTACCTTGTGAAGTTGTGTTTTGATGACTGTATAAGGTATCTGCCGATGAGGTGTGTTATGATTTGTTGTTTTCATGTTCACGTTCACCTATAAGTGGATTGTTCTTATCAATAAAACTTCTATTTCGATAAGTACGTATTAAAGCACCATGCGTGCTTCGTTGTTTTCATGTTCACGTTTCGTTTCGAATAACTTGAACACCACATTTGTTGATGTGGACATGCTCAACTGTCTCTTGTAATTAACCATCATTTTAGGATATATGTTGAGTTCTTGTTGAATATGTGTACATGTTGGGCTGCCCTAGCTAGCGCTCGAGCGCCAGGGAGGGATTAAGCTGTGGTGACCCGGCATACCACTGCATGGTGTAGTATGCAAGTCTGATATAACACCAATGAAACACCGTTCCACTAGTATTATATCGCTCAGAGTGGTACAACAGAAACATATGCGGGTCCAAGGCCTGTCTATAGAATTACAACATTGACTCTATTACATAAGATCATCATAGCCTCCTACTTTACAATGAGGTAAAGTTGCAAATAAACTCCAGAAGAACGACTCGTGGTCTAATCCTATCACGAACTCTACTTGTAGAGTATTTAACTAACTATAGAGGCTATGAATAGATTCTAGCTAAATAGGAGCTAGGTTTAGGAAGCTAGTTCCTTTCTATTGCAAAGCTAAGTTTTATCCTTGTTGTATGTGGTGTTTGACTCAGTAGTTGTTGACACCTCGGTCTTCGAGTTGCACTGTAGATCCTCCTTTGATGCCTTCATATCTAAGCAGGGGATTTAAGAGTGGGATGAGTACGAGCGTACTCAACAAGTTCATTATAGGAAAGAGGTGTTTGATGCACTAGTTACAACATTAGACCAGAAAGTCTAATACCAATGCAGGTTTTCATAACCATTTCTTCAAAAGGTTGCTTTTATTCAGAAGAACTACGTCCGTCAGCATTCACCGGTTTACTAGAACTTCATGGAGCTCCTTTCCGGCAGCGTTCGCGATTCCATATCCGGAACGGAGTGGGTCATGATTCATTATACTCTGCAGAGGTGTGTTGCTTTACCCATAAGAGATCTTAACCTTGATGCCAACCGGGCGCGCAACCCTTCCACACTTCTTTTGGTGTGAGGCCCGGTATAAGGTCATAGCCAATTATATTCCTCCGCTACCTCGCACACCCACCCGTTGTTGCATACCCCGACCCTGGGTCCTCGCCGGTGCTCTTATACCAATTAAGGACGGCCCCCGACCACGACAACAATCTGGGATCGAACCAAACTCCTTCGCCGGTAGCTGCAACCCATCATAGACCGCAATACCGTGGGGACTTTATTGGGACCCCCACCCTACAACCTGCTCCTCGGGCGACAAGTGTACTACGGTCTCTACCGTGGGGACTTAGGGCTCCCCAGCCTCACCGCTTGCCCCCTTGGATTACAAGTGTCTACGGTAAAGCGCATCCGTTGATGTACAAGAGGTGGAAATACAATTGACTATTCCGTCCCACTCCAGATCTTATGGTTAACACGGGTATTACGGCACAAGAATCACTGGACGACATTTGTTGTTAATCCTAGATGGATATAAAACCCTTGCAATGGAACCTCCACCATATCAACACAATCCATGGTTCCATTGCCCACCACATAGTCATATTCATAGTTATGAAAATAGTGGTTTTGCTTTTTATGCAATAGTGATAAACACAGTACTTTGCAAGTAATTTGGTAAAAATACTCGAATGACATGAGCAAGTGATGAACTTGCCTTTCTTGACTGCAAGATTATGCAGGCAAGGTCTTCGATACGCAATAACTCCAAATTCTGAAATAGCATCATCGTCCGGTAAGGACGATGTTTAAAAGATTGGAAAGTATGCATTAATGCATAAGTATGAGATGCAATCGCTCTAAGCGTGACCTAACCCCGATGACTTAGGATTAGTGAGTTGAAATGATTTGTTTAGGGTGTGTTGTACTTTTAGAGTGGTGCACAAACAAGGTTCTTATTAGGGTCTTGTTGTACTAGAATCATAAGCAAGTGGTAACATGCATAGTAACAATCATACATATCAAGGAATAGTAGTTGTATAATAAGTAAAGAGAAATTGTCAATTTTAAGTCCTATAGTGCATGGTTGATGATTGCTTATTATATAATTCAAAAGAATAACTTTTGAAGAACATGTTATTTAATACTGAACAAGTATGATAATTAGGTTTGTGGGGTTCTATGGTTTTCTATGGTTCTAATTGGTTTCTGGAGTAAGTAGTAGATGGGTCACAACAACGTTGGATTCATCGACACCTAGGGCTTGTAAGGTTGAATTAAGCCTGGGCATTCTAAGCAATTATTCATAAAAGGTTGCTATCAGGATTGGTTCATCTTATCGGTGATAGCTAGCTAGGGTTTATAGGTCCTTATAAGCAAGGTTGATGATGATTCTTTATTTTCTTCAAAAGAATAACTTTTGAAGAACATACTTCTTAAATAATAAGAAGTATATCAATTAGGGTTGAGGTGGTCTAGGTTTTACTGTTGGTTCTATTAAGTAAGGAATAATTGGCTCCTAAATAGGATGGTGGGTAAGTATCCAACGCTAGTAGGGTTTAGTGGAATATGGTTAGGTAATGCTCAAGATTTGGCATAGTTACTCCTGAGGTTCATCACATTGGTGTGATGCTAAGCATGTATGACTAAGTTTGGTGTCTCAGAAGATAGGAACTAGGGTTGGTCCTATTTGATCAGCTAAGCATGAACACATGTAACACCAATGTATTAGAGATGGGTCTCTATTATTTTATGAAGACTTGACAGTTGTTTAGTTGCTACTATGGAACTATGAATGAAATCAAAATATCATGATCACATGTTCTAACCTAGGTTTTGTAGGATAACGTAGCATAGAAAACAAAAATTTTCCTACGGCGAACACGCAATCCAAGCCAAGATGCAATCTAGAAGACGGTAGCAACGAGGGGATTGTCGAGACTCACCCTTGAAGAGATTCCAAAGCCTACAAGAGGAGGCTCTTGTTGCTGCGGTAGACGTTCACTTGCCGCTTGCAAAAGCGCGTAGAAGATCTTGATCACGATCGGTTCCGGCGCCACGAACGGGCAGCACCTCCGTGCTCGGTCACACGTTCGGTTGTTGATGAAGACGACGTCCACCTCCCGTTCCAGCGGGCAGCGGAAGTAGTAGCTCCTCTTGAATCCGACAGCACGACGGCGTGGTGTCGGTGGCGGTGGAGAAATCCGGCGGAGCTTCGCTAAGCGTGCGGGATATGGTGGAGGAGCGGGGCGCTAGGGTTTGGGGAGAGGGGTGGCCGGCCACTATGGGGGCGGCCAAGCTGGCTTTGGTGTGGCCGGCCCCCTCCCCTTGGCCCTCTATATATAGGTGGATCCCAAGTGTTGGTGTCCAAGTCTTCGAATAAGACCGAAACCAAAACCTTCCATAGGAGGGGAAACCTAGCCCAACTAGGACTCCCACCCAAAGGTGGGATTCCCACCTCCCATGTGGGGGTGGCGGCCCCCTATGGTGGAGTCCACTTGGGACTCCACCCCCACTAGGGCTGGCCGGCCATGGAGGTGGAGTCCCTTGTGGACTCCACCTTCCTTGGTGGTTTCTTCCGGACTTTTCTAGAACCTTCTAGAACCTTCCATAGAACCTTCCGCATCATTTTATTCACATAAAATGACATCCTATATATGAATCTTATTCTCCGGACCATTCCGGAACTCCTCGTGATGTCCGGGATCACATCCGGGACTCGAACAAATATTCGAACTCCATTCCATATTCAAGTTCTACCATTTCAACATCCAACTTTAAGTGTGTCACCCTACGGTTCGCGAACTATGCGGACATGGTTGAGTACTCACTCCGACCAATAACCAATAGCGGGATCTGGAGATCCATAATGGCTCCCACATATTCAACGATGACTTTAGTGATCGAATGAACCATTCACATACGATACCAATTCCCTTTGTCACGCGATATTTTACTTGTCCGAGGTTTGATCATCGGTATCACACTATACCTTGTTCAACCTCGTTTCCTGACAAGTACTCTTTACTCGTACCGTGGTATGTGGTCTCTTATGAACTTATTCATATGCTTGCAAGACATTAGACGACATTCCACCGAGAGGGCCCAGAGTATATCTATCCGTCATCGGGATGGACAAATCCCACTGTTGATCCATATGCCTCAACTCATACTTTCCGGATACTTAATCCCACCTTTATAACCACCCATTTACGCAGTGGCGTTTGATGTAATCAAAGTACCTTTCCGGTATAAGTGATTTACATGATCTCATGGTCATAAGGACTAGGTAACTATGTATTGAAAGCTTATAGCAAATAACTTAATGACGTGATCTTATGCTACGCTTAATTGGGTGTGTCCATTACATCATTCACACAATGACATAACCTTGTTATTAATAACATCCAATGTTCATGATTATGAAACTAATCATCCATTAATCAACAAGCTAGTTTAAGAGGCATACTAGGGACTTCTTGTTTGTCTACATATCACACATGTACTAATGTTTCGGTTAATACAATTCTAGCATGATATATAAACATTTATCATAAACATAAAGATATAAATAATAACCACTTTATTATTGCCTCTAGGGCATATCTCCTTCATCTCCCACTTGCACTAGAGTCAATAATCTAGATTACATTGTAATATACCTAACACCCATGGCATTCTGGTGTTGGTCATGCTTTGCCCTAGGGAGAGCTTTAGTCAACGGATCTGCTACATTCAGATCAGTGTGTACTTTGCAAATCTTTACTTCTCCATCTTCGATGTATTCGCGAATCGAGTGGTAACGCAGCTTGATATGCTTCAGCCTCTTGTGTGACCTTGGCTCTTGTGCATTGGCGATGGCACCCATGTTATCACAGTAGATGACAAATGGGTCCAATGCACTAGGAACCACACCGAGCTCTACAATGAACCTCTTCATCCATACCGCTCCGATGAAGCCTCTGCCGCTATGTACTCCGATTCTGTTGAGGATTTCGCCACCGTGCAACGAGCTTGCCCAGCTTACTGCACCATTCAATATAAACACGTACCCAGATTGTGACTTAGAGTCATCGGGATCGGTGTTCCAACTTGCATCGGTGTAACTTGTTACAACGAGCTCTTGGTCACCTCCATAACAAAGAAACATATCCTTAGTTCTTTTCAAGTACTTCAGGATATTCTTGACCGCTGTCCAGTGTTCCATTCCTGGATCACTTTGATATCTGCTAGTCAAACTAACAGCATGTGCTATATCCGGTCTTGTACATAGCATGGCATACATGATAGAGCCTACTGAGGCATAGGGGATCCGACTCATCCTTTCTCTTTCTTCTGCGTAGCCGGTCCTTGAGTCTTACTCAAGACCTTGCCTGTAACATAGGTAAGAATCCTTTCTTACTTTCGTCCATTCTAAACTTCTTGAGAATCTTGTCCAGGTATGTACTCTGTGATAGCCCTATTAGACGTCTTGATCTATCTCTATAAATCTTGATGCCTAATATATATGATGCTTCACCAAGGTCTTTCATTGAAAAACTATTATTCAAATAACCCTTTACACTGCTTAATAGTTCTATATCATTCCCAATCAATAATATGTCATCTACATATAATATCGGGAATGCTACAGAGCTCCCACTCACTTTCTTGTAAATACAGGCCTCTCCATGACACTGTATAAACCCGAAGTCTTTGATCACCTTATCAAAACGTCGGTTCCAACTTCTCGATGCTTGCTTCAGTCCATAGATTGAACGCTGAAGTTTGCATACTTTGTCAGCATTTTTAGGATCGACAAAACCTTTGGGTTGTACCATATACAACTCTTCCTCAATGTCTCCATTAAGGAATGCTGTTTTGACATCCATCTGCCAAATCTCATAATCGAAAAATGCAGCTATTGCTAACAAAATCCTCACAGATTTTAGCTTCGCTAGGTGAGAAAGTCTCATCGTAGTCAACACCTTGAATTTGTCGGAAACCCTTTGCGACAAGTCGAGCTTTATAGACAGTAATATTACCATCGCATCTGTTTTCTCTTGAAGATCCATTTATTCTCGACAGCCTTTCGGCTATCGGGTAAGTCTACCAAAGTCCATACTTTGTTATCATACATGGATCCCATTTCGGATTTCATGGCTTCTTGCCATTTGTTGGAATCTGGGCTCATCATCGCTTCTTCATACGTCGGGGTCCTCATCATTGTTATCCACAATCATGACATTTAGACAAGGATCATACCAATCAGGAGTGGCACGTTCCCTTGTCGATCTGCGAGGTTCAGTAGTTTCCTCGTTCGAAGTTTCATGATCATTATCATTAGCTTCTCTGTTGCCGGTGTAGGCGTACAGGTACAACTTCCGATCTGCGCTACTCGATCAACGAGTATAGATTCATCAATCTCATCGAGTTCTACTTTTCTTCCAGTCACTTCTTTAGTGAGAAATTCTTTCTCAAGAAAGGTTCCGTTCTTAGCAACAAAGATTTTGCCTTCGGATCTGTGATAGAAAGTGTACCCTATAGTTTCCTTAGGGTATCCTATGAAGACGCATTTCTCCGCTTTGGGTTCTAGCTTGTCCGGTTGTAACTTCTTTACATAGGCTTCGCAACCCCAAACTTTTAGGAACGACAGACTTAGGTTTCTTATTAAACCATAATTCATACGGCGTCGTTTCAACGGATTTTGATGGTGCTCTATTTAAAGTGAATGCGGCTGTCTCTAATGCATAACTCCAAAATGATAACGGCAAATCAGTAAGAGACATCATAGAACGAACCATATCTAAGAGAGTTCGATTACGACGTTCGGACACACCGTTTCGTTGTGGTGTTCCCGGCGGTGTCAATTGTGAAAGTATTCCGCATTTCTTTAAATGCATGCCAAACTCATAACTTAGATATTCACCTCCACGATCAGATCGTAGAAATTTAATCTTCTTGTTACGTTGATTTTCTACTTCACTTTGGAATTCCTTAAACTTCTCGAAAGTTTCGGATTTATGTTTCATTAAATAGATATACCCATATCTACTCAAATCATCTGTGAAGGTTAGAACATAACGATAACCACCGCGCGATGCTACACTCATTGGTCCACACACATCGGTATGTATGATTTCCAATAAGTCAGTAGCTCGCTCCATCATACCGAGAATGGAGTCTTTGTCATTTTTCCCATTAGACATGCTTCGCATCTATCAAGTGACTCAAAGTCAAGTGATTCAAGTAATCCATCGGTATGGAGTTTCTTCATGCGTTTCACTCCAATATGACCAAGACGACAGTGCCACATATAAGTAGAATTATCATTAAGTTTAATTCGCTTAGCATCAATGTTATGTATATGCGTTTCACTACTATCGAGATCTAATAGAAATAAGCCATTCTTTTGTGGTGCTCGACCATAAAAGATATTATTCATAAAAATAGAACAACCATTATTCTCAGACTTGAATGAATAACCGTCTTGCATTAAACAAGATCCTGATATAATGTTCATGCTCAACGCGGGTACATAATAACAATTATTTAGGCTTAAAACTAATCCCGAAGGTAGATGTAGAGGAAGTGTCCCGACTGCGATCACATTGACCTTGGATCCGTTTCCAACGCGCATCGTCACTTCATCTTTCAGCAGTTGTCGTTTATTCTTTAGTTCTGTTTCGAGTTACAAATATGAGCAACCGAACCAGTATCAAATACCCAGGTACTAGAACGAGAACCAGTGAAATGAACATCTATAACATGTATATCAGATATACCTTCTTTCTTCTTCTTGACAAGGCCGCTCTTCAGATCTGCCAAATACTTGGAGCAATTACGCTTCCAGTGTCCCTTCTCTTTGCAGTAATAGCAATCAGCATCAGGCTTAGGGCCGTTCTTAGGTTTCATAGGAGGTGTGGCAGCTTTCTTGCCACCCTTCTTGAATTTTCCCTTAGACTTGCCCTGTTTCTTGAAACTGGTGGTCTTGTTGACCATCAACACTTGGTGCTCTTTCTTAATCTCAATCTCAGCAGCTTTTAACATGCCAAAGAGTTCAGGAAACTCCTTGTTCATGTTCTGCATATTGTAATTCATCACAAAGTTCTTGTAACTTGGTGGCGTGATTGAAGGACACGATTAATCCCCAGTCTGTTAGGAATCACTATTCCCAAGTCACTGAGTCTTCGCATGCCCGGTCATAACGAGCATGTGCTCACTAATGGAGCTGCCTTCTTCCATCATACAGCTGAAAAAGTGTTTCGATGCTTCATAGCATTCCACGGCCGCATGAGTTTCAAAAATAGTCTTCAACTCTTTCATCAACTCATGAGGATCGTGGTGCTCAAAACGTTTTTGAAGATCGGATTCCAGACTGCATAAGATGGCACACTGAACTTGCGAGTTTTCCGAGTTGCGTAAACACTCTTTACTTCATCGGTTTCAGTTTCTGCTGGAGGGTCACCTAGCGGTGCATCAAGCACATATTGCAGATTTCCGCCATTGAGGAAGATCCTCACATGACGGAACCAGTCGGTGAAGTTGCTACCGTTGCTCTTAAGTTTTTCTTTCTCTAGGAACTGGTTAAAATTGATTGGGGACGCCATATCTACAACATATTTGCAATAGTTTAGACTAAGTTTATGACAAATTGAGTTCAAATTTTAATTCAACATAATTAAAAATCTAGGTGAACTCCCACTCAAAACAATATCCCTCGCATTGTCTTAGTGATCACACGAACCAAATCTACCGCACCTAAACCCGATCATCACGAGAAAAGGTGTGATTTCAATGGCGAACACTCAAAGTGTTCATCATATCAATCATATGATTCATGCTCTACCTTTCGGTATCACGTGTTCCGAGACCATGTCTGTACATGCTAGGCTCGTCAAGGCCACCTTAGTATCCGCATGTGCAAAGCTGTCTTGCACCCGTCATATGTACTTATTGAATCTATCACACCCGATCATCACGAGGTGCTTCGAAACGACAAGACTTGGCAACGGTGCTACTAAGGATGAACACTTTATTATCTTGAGATTTTAGTGAGGGATCATCTTATAATGCTACCGTCGCGATCTAAGCAAAATAAGATGCATAAAAGGATTAACATCACATGCAGTTCATATGTGATATGATATGGCCCTTTTGTCTTTGCGCCTTTGATCTTGATCTCCAAAGCGTGGACATGATCTCCATCATCAACGGGCATGATCTCCATCATCGTCGGCGAAGCACCAAGGTCAATGGCGCCGTCTTCATGATCGTCCTCCATGTAGCAACTATTACAACTACTTTGAAATACTACTCAACATGAAATTTAAAGACAACCATAAGGCTCCTGCCGGTTGCCACAATACAATAATGATCATCTCATACATATTCATCATCACATTATGGCCATATCACATCACCAAACCCTGCAAAAACAAGTTAGACGTTCTCTAATTTGGTTTGCATATTTTACGTGGTTTAGGGTTTTCGAGTAAGATCCAATCTACCTACGAACATGAACCACAACGGTGATACTAGTGTTTTCAATAGAGGAGTAAATTGAATCTTCACTATAGTAGGAGAGACAGACACCCGCAAAGCCACTTATGCAATACAAGTTGCATGTCAAGCGTGGAGCAAATCTCATGAACGCGGTCATGTAAAGTTAGCCCGAGCCGCTTCATCCCACTATGCCACAAAGATGCAAAGTACTCAACTAAAGATAACAAGAGCATCAACGCCCACAAACCATTGTGTTCTACTCGTGCAACCATCTATGCATAGACACGGCTCTGATACCACTGTAGGATAACGTAGCATAGAAAACAAAAATTTTCCTACGGCGAACACGCAATCCAAGCCAAGATGCAATCTAGAAGACGGTAGCAACGAGGGGATTGTCGAGACTCACCCTTGAAGAGATTCCAAAGCCTACAAGAGGAGGCTCTTGTTGCTGCGGTAGACGTTCACTTGCCGCTTGCAAAGCGCGTAGAAGATCTTGATCACGATCGGTTCGGCGCCACGAACGGGCAGCACCTCCGTACTCGGTCACACGTTCGGTTGTTGATGAAGACGACGTCCACCTCCCCAGCGGGCAGCGGAAGTAGTAGCTCCTCTTGAATCCGACAGCACGACGGCGTGGTGTCGGTGGCGGTGGAGAAATCCGGCGGAGCTTCGCTAAGCGTGCGGGATATGGTGGAGGAGAGCGGGCGCTAGGGTTTGGGGAGAGGGGGTGGCCGGCCACTATGGGGGCGGCCAAGCTTGTGGCTTTGGTGTGGCCGGCCCCCTCCCCTTGGCCCTCTATATATAGGTGGATCCCAAGTGTTGGTGTCCAAGTCTTCGAATAAGACCAAACCAAAACCTTCCATAGGAGGGGAAACCTAGCCCAACTAGGACTCCCACCCAAAGGTGGGATTCCCACCTCCCATGTGGGGGGTGGCGGCCCCCTATGGTGGAGTCCACTTGGGACTCCGCCCCACTAGGGCTGGCCGGCCATGGAGGTGGAGTCCCTTGTGGACTCCACCTTCCTTGGTGGTTTCTTCCGGACTTTTCTAGAACCTTCTAGAACCTTCCATAGAACCTTCCGCATCATTTTATTCACATAAAATGACATCCTATATATGAATCTTATTCTCCGGACCATTCCGGAACTCCTCGTGATGTCCGGGATCACATCCGGGACTCCGAACAAATATTCGAACTCCATTCCATATTCAAGTTCTACCATTTCAACATCCAACTTTAAGTGTGTCACCCTACGGTTCGCGAACTATGCGGACATGGTTGAGTACTCACTCCGACCAATAACCAATAGCGGGATCGGAGATCCATAATGGCTCCCACATATTCAACGATGACTTTAGTGATCGAATGAACCATTCACATACGATACCAATTCCCTTTGTCACGCGATATTTTACTTGTCCGAGGTTTGATCATCGGTATCACACTATACCTTGTTCAACCTCGTTTCTGACAAGTACTCTTTACTCGTACCGTGGTATGTGGTCTCTTATGAACTTATTCATATGCTTGCAAGACATTAGACGACATTCCACCGAGAGGGCCCAGAGTATATCTATCCGTCATCGGGATGGACAAATCCCACTGTTGATCCATATGCCTCAACTCATACTTTTAGGATACTTAATCCCACCTTTATAACCACCCATTTACGCAGTGGCGTTTGATGTAATCAAAGTACCTTTCCGGTATAAGTGATTTACATGATCTCATGGTCATAAGGACTAGGTAACTATGTATTGAAAGCTTATAGCAAATAACTTAATGACGTGATCTTATGCTACGCTTAATTGGGTGTGTCCATTACATCATTCACACAATGACATAACCTTGTTATTAATAACATCCAATGTTCATGATTATGAAACTAATCATCCATTAATCAACAAGCTAGTTTAAGAGGCATACTAGGGACTTCTTGTTTGTCTACATATCACACATGTACTAATGTTTCGGTTAATACAATTCTAGCATGATATATAAACATTTATCATAAACATAAAGATATAAATAATAACCACTTTATTATTGCCTCTAGGGCATATCTCCTTCAGGTTTAGGTTTAGAAGCAATTTAGGGTTCACATGTAATAATGGAACTAGGGTTCCTAATGGAGTTAGGGTTTTAGGGTTTCTCATGAAATGATGGGTTTCTAGTTTTCTTCCTTATGGAACTAGGGTTTTCTAATTACCCTAAATTTCTTTAATTAATCACTTGTTTGCAAGGTTAAAGTTATTGATAACCTTGAAATAAAATAATATTGGATTAGGCATTTTATTATTTTTAAAGATTTTAATAATTAGGGTAATTATTAATCAGGGTTTAAATCTTTCTAATAAAGATTTATCAAATTAACAAATAAATAAAATTAGTTTTAATGTTTTCTTTATTTATTGGTTTTTATTTAATTTAGAAAGTTTTGCTAATTATTGAATTTTAATTGAATTTAGGATAATAGAAAAGGCTTAAATAAAAAGTATTAAATAATTAAATTTTTATTAAAAATAAAAATTTCATATTATATTTTTATTGGATAGAGTTTAGTTTTCTCAGAATTTTGATATCTCATTTATATTTTTCTGAGTTACAATGAATTTTGTAGATTTATTCTAAGTTTCAGTAATTATGGGATTTAAATTTTAAACGGAGAATTACTAAACACACCGTCCCTGTGTTACCCACAGACACGGACAGGTGGGGCAGGGCCACGTTGGCTGCCACATGGTGCCGATGTGGCAACCTTGTGCCTTACCGGCGGCCAGTCGTGGACGGCGCTGGCGTTGGAGGGTTCCCGCGGACTCGGGCGTGTGCTCAATCGAGAGAGGACGACTAGACGAACCTAATCGTGGTGGCGCCGCTCCCTAATGGTCACCGGAGCGTGCTCGCGGGCGAGGTACTGCGGCAGCGAACACGGTTGATTGATGCGGTGGCACTAAGAGGCGCGATCGAACGAGCTAGGCATGCTATGGGGCTCAGAGGCTCACCAGGAGTACGACGCGCTTGACGGCGAGGCAAGGGGGTGGCTGGTTCGCCGGAATCACCAGCTCCCGTCGTCGAAGAAGACGAGGTCGACGGCGGCGCTACGGGATGCTTGGGGTCGATTCCTCTTGCATACAGAGCAAGTTGAGGATGGCGATCACGATAGTATCCACGGCGAGGTCTGGGGATGCTCTGAACGGCGGCGATGCTCGGGGTCTGTGCGGCTAGGGTTTCGGCATTTTGGGGAAATCGAGCAGAGGAGGAAGAAAGCGAGCTAGGGTTCGTCTTTTGCTGTTATATGGCGCTAGGGCGCGCCTCGTCACGACGCCGAGCTCTGGGAGGTCGCCAGCGAGAGGGAGAAGGCAAGCACGCCGTCGTGCTATCTTCCATGCACGATGGAGAGGATGAGGATGAACTCCTCGTTGTTATTTTGGCGAAGAGGTACGTGGGCTGCTTAGTGGGCTTCTCCTGGGTGGTGTCTTGGGCTGCTCGGCAGGGTGCTGTTGGACTGCTTGGTGGGCTACATGGCCAGGTAAGGTCCTTTTCTCTTTTCTTTCTTTTCTGTTTTTATTTTCTGTTTTCAATTCTGTTTTATAATTCTTTTTTAATTAAATTTAAATCAGGTGATACCATGCAGGTATTTTGGATAAGTGAATTTCATTATGACTATTAAAAGGATAAATGCATTACTCCATTGTTGTTGAACAATATTTAATATATGTGAGCTTTGTTGCAATTTCCAATTAGGCAAGAATTTTAAGTATTCCTTTTAATTTTCCTTTTTCATTTGGAATGCCCCCACTTTTTGGAAATTTTAGATTTGATAATTTATACCCAGATGTTTTTAGAAGGTTTCATTAGGACTTGATCTCATAATTGAGGATTTAGTCCCATGCATGTGATTTTATGTGAACACTTGTTGATTAAGATCTTGTAGGTTTGATTATAACCTCATTTCAAGATTAGCACTATTATTGTATTTTAATAGCACCTTGAAATCCTTAGAGTAGGTATTACTCTCCTCATGGTTGGGTTTTTGGTTATTAAGTCAAATGGTTTATATGAGTGGTTATTCACCACACATGGGTTTTAATTATGGAACTTAGCATTAGGTGCTTCTTATGTTTAATAATTGAAGCATAAGGATTAACTAGTGAGCAATTATAGAGTTCTAACTACATTTCCCTAGTGATGCATGGTTTGGAACTTAGTTGTAGCTTAGGTTTTAGTTGTGATCATCCAAGTGATGCACAAACTAGGGTTGAGTTATAATTCTAAATTACAGAGATGAGATGATACCATATTACATTAGTTAGGGTTTAGTCTCCCCTATCCATGATAAGAAGATTACTTGCTTAATTGTTTATGTGCTTCTTTAGTGAATGAGGACTTGGAAATTGGTTTTATCTTCCACCAATTGACTTTTATTACTATCCTCAATTTATCTTTAAAGTAACTAAAGTGGTTATGATTCTTTTTATAGTTAACTTTGGTTATATGGATGAATGGTTTCTTGCCATATAAAGTATAGAATTTACTCTAAGATTTGCTTAGGTTCTTTAATCTATGAAATATAGATGTGGTAGGATTCTACTTATGATCACCAAGTGATTCACAAGTTAAGGTTGGGATATAAGCCTAGGGTTGCCTACTAGTTACCTCCCTATGATTTCATGTGGTGAATGATATGTACTAATCATATAAGTGTTAGCATTTGGATTGTTCTCCTATTTCTCCAAAGCATGGTCATGGATTAGGCATGATCCACTTGTTCTTAATATCTCTACCTCAAGTTCTTAGGGTTTATGATCATCACTCAATTTGTAATGATCAAGGTTTGGATTCCTAAGGTATCTCTCACTAAATAGGTTTCTCACTTCCATGATCAAGCATTGTCTTGATCAACTAAGGTATAGTACTTCTAATTTATCTTCTTGAATGGGACTACTATGATTGCCTTATTAGTTTATATCCCAGAAGAATGCCTGAGATATTACTTAGGGTTCTTTCTAGGGAATGATGATATAATCATCTGGTTACATGGATAGTTCTCTCCCTCACATTCAAGTGTTGGCTTAACTTTCTTGAGTGTAACACCTTAGCTTGAGCTCTCTCTCATAGGAATAGTTTATTCAAGGGTTTAGGGTGTACTCCTAATATCTCCTTAGGTATCTAGGCTCAGGTTCCCTTTGTCTAGCTTAACTGGGTTAGTCTCTTCCTCACCTTATCAATTCATGGATATGGTATTATTCCATGTGATAATAGGTTATCTCACCACTCCAAGGGAAATTGATTTACAACCTAATACTTTAGTTCAAAGGTTGTCCTTTATTCTTAACTAGGTAAAGCTTGGATTGGTATGAATAGTCTCTCTCATTTGGGAAGGACTTCAATGCTAACCTAAGGTTATTCTCCCAAGATAATGATGTGGTCACCAATATCTATGGTTAACATAGATGGGTTCTCTCTCTAGTAAATGTCTTGAATAATATCATAGGGTTCCTCTTAAAGATGATGATTTGAATACTTGGATGTATCTCCAAGGTTTAGCTCAAGGTTTATTATTGCTTCTCTAATAATTAATATAGAACTCTCACTTCTCTAGGTTTGATGTATAATAATTTGGAATAGAGAAGAATTATATTCCTTAGTTGGATCTCCTTGTCTTGTTTCCAAGATTAAAGTAGAATGAATATCATAGGGTTTATGATAAGAGGATGGATTAGTTTAAGACATGAAGAAGATAAGTCAAGAATGGTTTCTCCATTTATTGTTACTTGATTTCCAAATAGATGTATGTTCATATGTTATGGCAAGGAATTCCATGTTATGATCTTTAATAAGATCCAGTAGTTGTTCCTTGATTCATATGTTCTTGTGTTGGTTTTAATTCCATTTGATCTAACCCCTTAGATCAAATCATCTCTACCCAAAAAAAGGTTTTAACAAAGTCACATTGAGGTTTATAGCGCTTGACTTGATGAGCTACTTCAATTCCACCAAGATCAAGTGAAACTTCAGTTACGGTGACTGTTTTACTTTAAAGCGCGAAAATTCCCCAGATTTTCTATGCATGAATGCAATGCACACTTATGTTTCCTCTATTCACTAGTAGGAAAAGGCTCATCAGTGGCGCACCAAAAATCAATTATGTGGCGCACGGGCGGTGCGCCACAGAATTCTCGCCACAAAAATAAGGTTTCTGTGGCGCACTGTTACTGGTGCGCCACAGAAATAAGTAGTTCTGTGGCGCATGTGTATAGCTGCGCCACAGAAATAGGTGCGCCACAATTATGTTTTGGTGCGCCACAGAAATCTACAGTATACTCGATTTTGTGCTCCCTGGTGTATTATACAGGTTTTATACAGGTTTTATACATATACAGGTTATATACTGCTATAATATAGACAGATATAATATGGACATATATAATCATCACATCATCATCACATTACTTAGAGCCCGATCGAGTTATACATATAGCTCCATACAACTCATAATCTATGCAAATTAATTTAGTTCATCATCTCTAGATACAAATGAAGTGACACCGGCCACCACCTACACTAGGATGAAATAGAGTACCGCCGCGACGGTGGTGAGCAAGAGCGAGAGCACAAGGAAGGTCTTCATCTTGCTCTTGTTCGCTTGGTGCTTCCTCCACTTGGCAACCGCCTCGTGTCTAGTCGGGTACCCTTTGTAGCAGTTGCCGCTGAACTTGTGCACCTGTTTCTTGCACTCCTCCCACTCCTCGTACACTCCTGGAACCCGCCCCTCGAACACGACGTAGTACGTCATCTCTATGGACACAAGGCATATTAGTATATAACGCAATGGAAAGAGTTAGAGGGTTCACATGCATACATATTCACAAGAATTAAAGCAAGGAAATAATAAACCTAAAATACATATAGCATCGGTATCACATAAGTAATATGGTTCAATGATAACGACTACAATAGTAATTGAAGTCCAACAACGACGACCACCATTTCGATCAAATTAAGCAAGTTTAGTTTACAACACGGTACAAATTGTCCATCGATTCAAAGTAATGCTAGGCACACCGGCCTCGGTCAACGAGACGTCTTCTTGAGCGGCTTCGGGAACGGCTTGTACAAGTCCTTCGTCGTCCACGTCCTTCCATCACCCTGCCTATGTAGGCGTTCTTCGATTTCCCTCTTAGACAACCCTCTGACTTGGTATAAGAGCCCCGATGCGTTGGATACATCTTGTAAGATAATTTCCGAGAGCTTTACTTGGATGCGATGGAAGTCTTCTCTAAGATCATCATCATTGATTTGCCTCGACATTTTAATGGGGTCTCGCTTACTAGGTGGCAGAGACATCATCTCTGCATCCTCGACAAACCCTTTAAGGTGATGGAGGACATAGAAGGCCTCCTTAATGCTGCCAGCTGGCTGCTTGATACAAGGGAAGTCGATCACGTGCTTGAACCCGTGATAGTAGGGCAACACCTCTGTGGGTCCTCCTTCCCTCAACTGATGCTTATACTTTTTCAGTTTGATCATGCCCTTAGGTCTGGATTTTGGAACTGGGAGAACTTGTGTAGTGTATGTGAACACACCTAGCTGGTTCAAGCCATCTGCTGCTTCTTCTTCCCTGAACCTGGCAGCAGAAGCTTCCCTCTCTTGCACACTTCTCCTACGATACACTAGCAACTCCTTGTCTGCCCTACCCATAGAAAAAGTATTGGAAAGAGTGGCATCCCTAGAGCCAGAGGCACCAAGGGAGCCAGTGCTCCTCCTCTTTGCACTCCAGGACAGGTTGTCCATGTTTGGTGTGGTTTTCAGGTTCACTACACTAGGCATTTATATAGCATGGAGGGCATGCACAGAGGGTATGAGAACACAAGCTGAACAGTTGTGTTACATAGGACAATGCCATCAGTTTCTTTTTTTGAATTGTGATGTCAATCCACAAGAGGGAGAATATTCTCCAAAATGGGTCAGAGACAAGCCATTGGGAATATTCCCCAAAATGGGTCAGGAGAGACTGTCCATTTTTGGTTCAGGAATATTCTTCAAAATCTGTCATATTTGGTCAGGAGAGACAATGCATGTACTGATGGTTCTTGCTAGGCAGAGGCATTTTTGGTTCATAGGAATATTCTTGCTAGGGCAGAGGTGGCCAGAGGTGAACTAAAACCATCTATGCATTCTCATCTTGCAACCAGGGAGCATGAGCATGATCAACAAATCCTAGAGAGTAGCATTTCATTCTCATCTATGCATTCTCATGTACTAGTAGCATTATTATCTTGAAACCCCAAGAAGTAATTCAAAATCAACAAATCCTAGGCAGTAGCATTTCATTTTATTAACCCAAGCATTTTCATTTTCTAAACCTAAATTTTCTACTGCCAACAAATCCTAGCATCAATTCAAAATCAACTAGGCAGTAGCATTTCATTTTATTAAAAAACCTACTGCATTGGATTGAAAAACCTACTGCATTGTTCATTTAAACAAACTTCATTCTTTTTCAGAGAGAACTTCAAGAACTTTATTAGCTCTATTGCAAGCAATGAATTAAAAAAACAGCAAGCAATGAATTTAAAAAATAGCAAGCAACATTATTCTTGATAGCATTTATTTAGATGCAGTGGTTTATTACTCCAAGTCAGGAAGCAATTCTACTGCATTCATTTGCTACAACATTAGCTTGTTCATTTTTATTTGCTACTACGTTCATACTAACCCTCTTTTGACTCTCTGTTACAAAGCAAATTGAGCATGATCATTTCAAACTACCAATATAATGGACAAGCATACTGCAATAAAGCATCTGCCAATTCAAACCATCTCCTAGCAATTTTTATATATGAACCATTTGCAACCAATTTTTATGAACTACTTCATGGGTATTGCATTTTAATTACCTGAGTAGGCAGTAGTTTGTTCATTAAAATAGTAGGCAGTAGCTTTTATCTCTACTTACAAATGTATCTGCACATTAAAATGGGTCTAGATACAATCTAAACAAAGTTATTTTGCAAATGGCAAGCTTGACATGGCACTGATGATGATCAAATGGCAAGCTTGACATCATTTATTTTGCATTATTCTTGACAACATTTATTTTGGTGAAGAACCAGAGAAGAAGAAACACTGAACAAACACTGAATTGGCAAAATTGTACTGCTATAGGCATTCATAGACAAGCAAAATTGTACTGCTATAGGCATTCATAGGCAAGCAAGTGGGGAGCACAGCGGATTGGGGATGGGCCGGCGGGCACAGGACAGTGTGGGGAGGGGGCCAAGGGAGTGGGGAGGGGGAGAGGGGCTCTCACCGAATGGCGGCGGTGGCAGGGCTACGGTGGTGATGGCGTGGTCCTCCTCCTCCTCCTCTGCGGCGGCGGCTCGGGCTCGCGCTCGCGCGTCCTCCTCCTCGATCTGCGGCGGCGGCTCGGGCTTGGGTGTCCTGCTCGGCGGGGGCGTGGCGGTCCTCCTCCTCCTCCTCCTCGGTGGCAGCGGCGCTAGGTGGCGGCGCTTGGCGGTGGTGGCGGTTGCGCGAGAGCAGTGTGGCGCTAGGGTTGTGAGTGACTGAGTGGGGAAGAAACTGCTGTTGATCGAGTTATTTCACCAAGTGTCCAAATTCTGTGGCGCATCCCTCTAAGTGCGCCACGAATTAAGTTTCGTGGCGCATCAGCTCGACATGCGCCACAATTCCTTAGTTCTGTGGCGCACCTAATGGAGGCGCCACAGAATTTAGACACTTAGCAAGACAAAATGGTTTACTGCTGTGTCCTGACAGATACATAGCACTGGTCTAGTGGTTAAGGCCAATGTTAGGCAGTTAGTAGCCAGGTTCAAACCCTGGCTGCCACTCAATTTTTATTCCTTTTTTCATATTTTAGTTACATTTCAATAAATAACACAACATTATTTAGTAATTAGTAGGGAATTATAAATTACTTGTCTCATACAAACATGTTCTTGTTTCTCTCACACACATGCATGTACTTGTCTAACACACACTCACACGCATGTGATAGACCAAAAAAAGATCTTCTTCGTCCCGGCTTCGAGCTCTAGCGTCTCTTCGCAATCTTCTTGCCCTTTCGGTTGTTGGCGGTTGAATACTTTATGCCGGCCACCTTGAGATTTCTTCGCGTGAACGGACAACCTTTAGAGGGTAGGGAGGTCTTCCTTCTTACTTTACTAGTAGTAGGCATGTCGAAGTGCTTGTCGAATTCCTCCTCGATCTTCGGGTCACCGTTCTTGTCCAAGTCTTCCTTGTTGGCGTCTCCTTGCATTCCTATGATGCTCCTCTTCCCCTCCTCACGACAACACGGCTAGGCCTCGACGGATCGGTGATGAAGAAGCATTGGTCAACTTGGCTACCGAGTACCCATGGCTCATTTTTCGCGGATGCGTTCTTCGATTTTGCATCGGGTATAACCATGGTGGTGAAATATCGGCCTTCTTTTTCGACCTTATTGGCCCATCTCACACGAAACATTGGCACCGTCTCTCCACAGTAATTGAGCTCCCATATCTCCTCGATCCTTCCAAAAAATCTTTCCTTGACATTAGTCTCATCATCGGCGTATGACAGCATAGTTACTCCTGAGTTTTGATTTTCACTATTTCTGTCCTTTTCCTCGGTGTAGAATCTGTAACCGTTGATGTCGTACCCCTGATAGGTCCTTATGTTATGCCCGGGGCCCTGTGATAAGGTGTATATGAGTTTTTCATCTTCGGTAGAAGGCCTTTTTCTCTGTGCTTCAACCAGTTGAGTTTGCTTGAACCAACGTGTGAAGCTGGAGTTGTGCTCTTTCGTTACGTCACCCATCTTCCTCGGCCGGCCCATATCGATGTAATTCTGCTCGATCGTGCTTTTGTGCTCTTGCACGAAAGGTTCGATCAGTTTTAAGTGTTGTAGCGCGACCCGGTGAGCCCTGTCAAAGTCGTCGCGTCGATTGGCAATGCCAACATGGACTGAGTGGTAGCCCTCGCGGTGACCGACTCCAGCCAGCCTGCCGAGGTGCGTCCTGGGGGGTAGACCAACATGATCCTCGTCGTCCTCGGTGCTTAGATAATTCTGGCAGAAGGAGATGCACTCGTAGGTTAGAAACCCCTTGGCCATGCTTGCGTCTGGACGGGCCCTATTGCGAACGTATCCTTTCATGACACCGTTCTGCCTTTCGAAAGGCATCATGTTGTGGAGGAACGTCGGGCCGAGCTGCTTGATGTCTTCAACGACACGGAGAAGGAGATGGACGCATATATCACAGAATGCGGGCGGGAAGTAAATCTCGAGCTCACATAGTATCACCACGATCTCATCCTGTAGCATCTTGAGCTGCCTCACGCCGATCGACTTCCTGGTGATAACGTCAAAAAAGTTGCAAAGGCCAAACAGCGTATCACGGACGTGCTCGTCCATTATGCCTCGGATCGCAACGGGAAGTATCTGCGTCATGAGCACGTGGCAATCGTGAGACTTCATCCCGGTGAACCTCTTCTTCGCTACGTCCAGATATCTGCTTATATTCCCCGAGTAACCGTGAGGAACTTTCACTCCTAGGAGGCACCTGAAAAACTGCTCGAGCTCCTCCGGACTCGTTGTGAAGCAGGCAGCGGGAAGCAGCACCGCGTTCTTCTTAGCCCTTTTGCGGAGACGTTGAGTCCCTTCCGTCTGATCATCATTCTCATCATCGTCGTCGTCGGTATCGGGGCTTGAAGATCTTTCCTGATGCCAAAATGTTTAAGATCGTATCTTGCTTTCGGTCCATCCTTGGACTTTTTTGAGTTGCAAAGAGTGCCAAGCAGACTCTCGGTAACGTTCTTCGTAATGTGCATGACATCGAGGCTGTGGGGCGTGTGGAGGACCTTCCAGTACTCCAAGTCGTGGAAAACAGACCTCGCTTTCCATACACCGAGCAGCGGCTCTGGCTTTGGTCGCTTCTTTCCCGGCGCTGGGCACTCCTTCCAATTTTTCAGAAGATCATCGATTTCTGCACCGCTCCTCGGGCGTGGGGGTCCATCGGGCTCATCTTTACCATTGAACAGGTCACCGCGTTTTCTCCACCGGTGATCCAAGCGAAGCCACCTTCGAGCACCTGGGTACACGGTTTTCGAGGACCCTGGATCCCTTGGTAGCTGTAGATGCGGGGTCTCGTCCATGCACTTCACACAGCCGTTGAACCCGTGGCCGACCTGGGCAGATACATATGCGTAACCAGGATAGTCCGTGACCGTCGTGATCAACGCGGCTCTCATATCGAAATAAGTTCTAGTGTAGGCGTCCCACGTACGGGGTGGCGTCTTCCACAACGTGTCTAACTCGTCTTTCAGCAGCCCGAGATACAAATGCATGTCGACACCTGGTTGTTTCGGCCCCTGAATGAGAATACTCAGGTGTATGTACCTTTGCTTGGTGCACAGCCACGGGGGTAGGTTGTAAGGCCATACAAACACAGGCCAGGTGCTATGCGTGCTACTCTTGTTGCCGAACGGATTGAGTCCATCAGTGCTCATACCCAGCCTGATGTTCCTTGCGTCGCCCCCGAACCTAGCAGGGAAGGCGATGTCCAATGCTTCCCACTGTCCAGCGTCTGAAGGGTTTGTCAGCACATACCCCATCTCCGGATCTTCTTCGGGCTTCTGCCTTTCCGCGTGCCATTGCATGAGCTTTGCTTCCTTAGGGTCCACGAAATACCGCTGCAGACGGAGAGTGATAGGAAAGTACCATACCACTTTTCGAGGTACCTTCTTGTTCCCAACCTTGTACCGTCCGTGGCCGCACACCGGACATGTGGTTCTGTCCTTGTACTCGCACCTATAAATCACACAATCATTAATGCAAGCATGATATTTTTCATGCGGTAGGTCAAGGGGCACACGACTTTCTTGGCCTCCTCGATACTACTTGGCAATGTGTTCCCCTCCGGGAGACGATCGTGCCAGAATTTCAAGTTCTTGCTGAAGCTGGAATCGGTCCACTTGTTCTGCGTCTTCATCTGCAGGTAATCAAGCGTTACATGCAAGCGCGTATCATGCGGACGGCACCCAGGAAAGATCGGAGTCATCCCGTCTTTCTCCATTTGCGACAGCTTGGCTCTCTCTCTAGCTGCAACTCTATCGTTGCTCGTCTCCTGGAGGAGCAGATCTTGAACATGAGAGTCCCGCAAGGCCAAAATTAGCGGGGTCGCGCCGGAATCTTCTTCTTCATCATGATGATCTTCTCCGCCGGCATCTTCTTCTTCATGATGATCTTCTCCGCCGACTTCTTCTTCATGATGATAGTCCCCGTCGACATGATGATAGTCTTCTTCATGATGATAGTCATGTCGCTCGACATGGTCTTCATGCGCACCATTTGATGGGGCCAGCCGCGCCTGGTTGTCTTGCATGAAACCGCGCCTCAGCAGGTGCTCCTCCAGTTGTCCGGAATCAGGGTTGATCCAGCGCTCGAGTTTGCATGATCGACATGGACATCTTATCTGGCGCCTATTGTTCCGAATCATGTCCTCCTTCGCGTCTATCTTGTATCTAGAGATTCGAGCGGAACTCATCGAGAGTACCATGCTTGCCTGCAAATGGTATACATATAACAGGAAATTAGAACCGCAACACATGCACACACATGCATGGGCCGTACCTCTCCTCAAGGTATTACATGTAGCGGAAAAATTCGGCATGACCTCTCCTCAAGGTAGGACATATGGGTAGTGCAAAAATTTGCCGAAACGAAATTGAATCAACATTTCGGCAAACATCCGTGCACCACACCGGCACACACACACACAAGCGCTTCATCCTACACGCAACAAGCATCCATACACACGACGGCCACACAAGATCTACAAGCATATGCATGTCTCCTCCAAGCATATGTATGTCTCCTCCAACTACTCACCTTATAGATTCGATACCGAGACGAGACCGCGATCGATGAGTTCGAGAGGAGGAGAGAGTATGGAGAGCCTTCTCCTCAACTCCAATTATGTACCAACCAAAGTAAGTGCAATAAATACCCAAGCAAGTGAAAGGTAGAGCCAAAATGGTATGAGAGAGAAGGGGGGACGAGCTAGATGGAGGAAGAAGAATGGCTTGTGTAGTGTGGTAGGTGGGAGGTTGGCCCACTTTTGTATATCTGGTTCGCTAATTCTGTGGCGCACCTAGCACAGTGCGCCACAGAATAACTTATTTCTGTGGCGCACCAGGAAAGATGCGCCACAGAATAGCTTATTTTTGTGGCGCACCAAGTACATGCGCCACAAAATAACCATTTTCTGTGGCGCACCTGCGTCAGTGCACCATAGAGATAGTAAAACCAATGATTGGGGGTGACAGGGTGTGGGCCCCTCTAAGTTTTTGTGGCGCACGGTCTCGTGGTGCGCCACAAAATTAAGCTATTTCTGTGGCGCACCTTGCCTGGTGCGCCACAAAATAACTTTCTGTGGTGCATTTTTAACGGTGCGCCACAGAAATAAGCTCCGCCTATAACGGTTTTCCTACTAGTGATTTTTGTAACCCCAAATCCTGGGATATTATAGTCTCTACCCCTTAAACTAAACTTCGTCCTCGAAGTTTGAACTCTCTCGCGTTTCCGAAGTGTGGATCTGACTTGTATAGACTAAAACTTTTCTCGAACTCCATGGTGATCTCACTAGATATAATTGAATATATCCCTTGTCCAGATTCTTCCTCGAATCCATTAATACCTGTCTCTGAACCATGGCTCTTACTTTTATTTTTTTGATTTCTTCCAATATTATAATCTTGTTTCCTTCCCCATTGAAGATTCAATGATTGGGATAACTTCTGTTGTTGATAAACTTGACTGGAGACTAATTAGATATCATAATCCTAATTGGTAAAATATGTCTTTGTTTTCCCTTACTACCAAAACTGCAATAATGGTATTTAGTAAGGTACTTACCATAGAAATGGTCATGATGGTTTATTCCTCTAAGAATGGGTTAGACTCATTTAGTCCATCCAATCATGGTTTATAGTTGATACCTGTAACTATTTTGGGTTCTTTAGGTTCCATGAAAGGAATCATTCTATTAGTGTTTGATTTTGGTATTGTTAAACTCCTTCAGTCTTTGGCCTTCTCGAGCTATATTTGATCTTCTTCGTCCAACTTCATTAAACTTAGCTGACTTGAGATATCGTACTTCTGAGTAAATATTACTTACTTTCTCAAATTATAGTCCACTTCTTGCTTCCTCGAGGTATAAACCTCGGCTTCTGGTCTGACATTCTTCTGAAAGTAGTGTCAACAATCTTATGAAAATAAGATCAAACTTCCTCTCAGTTCAGACCTTCTTCTTCTATCTTACATAAAGTATTGAGTCATTGTACATCCAACTCAATCTTTACTCTACCCCTTAGAGTTTTCTTATGGTCTTCAACTCCTTTTCCTCCAACCATTGGACTTATGGTTAGAATATTGGTCTAGGTCTAGTTTATGGTTTGTACTCTTCTAAGGTGTTGCGAAGAATCAACCCTCTCTATTTAAAAAATCAATCCCTCCGTACTTGAGTGATCAACCGTAAATATATAAAATTCTCAACCCAAAGTTAATTTTATTTTAAACATTTTAGTGAATCCTTTTTAGTTTAGAAGCTATCAACCTGGTGTCCTGTTATTTATCAACAGTAAATATAAATAACTACCAACCCTAAAACTCTAGTTTCATTTCGAATATTTTGGCGACTCTTTTTAGTTTACAAGTTATCAATCCGGTGCCCCCTTATTTATCAATGGTAATTATAAATAACTACCAACCCTAAAAAGTATTTTATTTAGAATATTTTAGCGAACATTTTTTTATTTTACAAACCATCAACCTGGTGCCTCGTTATTTATCAACTGTAAATATAAATAAATAATAACCCTAAAAATATTTTATTTAGAATATTTTAGCGACTCTCTTTTAGTTTACAAGCTATTAACCCGGTGACCCTCTATTTATCAATGGTAAGTATAAATAAATATCAACCCTAAAAATTTAATTTAATTTAAAATATGTAGTCACTCTTTTTTTGTTTACAAGTTATCAATCCGGTGCCTCGTTATTTATCAACGGTAAATATAAATACCTAGCAACCCTAAAAAGTAAATTTCATTTGTTTTAGCAACTTTTATTAGCTTACAACTTAAAACAATACTTAATTTGAGTAGCAAGTGGTAGTTCATTTGAGTTGCAAGTGGATCTTCCCACCCGTTATTTTCCGCCTTAAAAACCACTGGCCCGAAAAAGGAAATTGCAAAAGGACCCATTAAATATGAATTACCGTACGAAAATAAAACTCAAAAGGTAATTGCAAAAAGAGAATTGAGAGCCTGCCTCATGTTGAAGAAAAAGAGTGAGATGCTATGTGTATGCATGCAACAACTTATGAAAGTGTGCTGAAAAGTTGGCTCATTAAATGCAAATCCATGAGATGATATGTGCATATGCATGCATGCAGTGTGAACGCTCTTGGCTGTATGCAACTTGCAGAGTAGTAATACAAGCTGTTAGTGTGAACACGTGTGAACGCAATTAAAACACTACGTGATAAAAAGAGAATTGACTCGCTCCGCGAATGATTCCATGCCAAGAAAAATGATTGCTCAAGCGATCGATTGTCAGGGAGAAGATTCGGTACATGTTGATGTTAGATGGCTCTACGAGAGAGACCAAGATCAAGACATGAGAGTGCATGATCAACACGTATCGTCGGTTACCATGTATATATACTGATTATTAATGGAAACCATCGAGCCTTGTGCGACTGCAGCTTGACCTTGTTCTCCCACATGGTATCAGATTAGTTAGAGCATCTCCACTCGTTGGCGCTCCCCATGCCCAAATCCGGCGAAATTTTCGTCCTTATTGGAGGAAGATTTGACCTGGGAAGCGCCGAAGTTCCAGCCGTCCCCCCGGAAGGAAACCCCCAACCTCGATCATTTGACATATTTCAAACAAATTTAACATAAAATTTAACAAGTTCGATGACCAAGAGTACGAAAATTGCTGAAACAAATTCGGAGATAATCAGTACAATGTTTAACAAGTGCTGAAACAAATGAAGCACACAATTTCACAATTTTTCAAACAAATTATGACAGACTAGTTGGCGTCGGCATTGGCGTTGCCTCGGAGCGTCCATATGTGCTCCACCAGATCATCTTGCAGCAGCTGATGCATTGTAGAGTCTCGAATCTCCTGGCGCATAGCAATGAAGGCGGCCCATAATGGAGGCACCTGGTGATTAGGCTGTGCAAGAGGACCCTCTCTCTCATATGGTGCTTGTTGCTCAGCCAGAGGAACCGGATGTTTTCGCTCATTTTCAATAATCATATTGTGTAGGCACACACAGCTGTTCATCACCTCCCACATCTGATCTTTGGACCAAGTCATAGCGGGGAACCGAACGACATCAAATCTCTGCTGGAGGACACCAAATGCACGCTCGACGTCTTTTCGGCAAGCTTCTTGTTTCTTGACAAACTCGCAAAGTTTGGGGGTGCTAGATTTCGAGATAGTCTTCACAAATGTTGCCCACTTTGGATAGATACCGTCTGCAAGGTAGTATCCTTTGTTGTAGTGCCGACCATTGATCACATAGTCCACCGGGGAGCATGACCCTCAACAAGCTTGGAAAAGACCGGGGAGCAGTTTAGGACGTTGATGTCATTGTTGGATCCAGGCATACCAAAGAAAGAGTGCCAAATCTAGAGATCATGGGTAGCCACTGCTTCAAGTATCACAGTGCAGCCTTTTTTGTGATCCTTGTACATTCCCTGCCACGCAAACGGACAGTTCTTCCATTACCAATGCATGCAGTCAATGCTTCCAAGCATCCCTGGAAAACCCCTAGCTTCATTTGTTGCAAGGATCCTCTGAGTGTCTTCGACAGTGGGTGATCTCAAGTAATAGTCCCCGAACACTGCTATGACGGCCCTGCAGAACCGGTAGAAACAATCAAGGGCGGTGGACTCCGCCATACGAAGATAGTCATCTGCACTATCACCGGGAGCTCCATACGCCAGCATCCTCATAGCCACTGTGCACTTCTGCAGTGACAAAAATCCAACCAAACCAGTGCAATCCGCCTTGCATCTGAAGTAGGGGTCAAAGTCTCGGATGGCATACACAATTTGCAGAAATAGCTTTCTGCTCATCCTGAAACGACGCCGGAAAACACTCTCACCGTGCAATGGATTGTCGGCGAAGTAGTCGGCGTACAACATGCAGTAGCCCTCCATTCGTCTGCTTGCACTTCCGGCGACCTGGTGCCGACCCACCACGTCGACCAGTTGTCAGTCCGGCGTACATGCTTGACAAGCAACCGAGGATCATCATGTGCTCCTCGTCTTGGGCGGCGGCTGCCATCTCTTCTCGCATAAGCTCGACGAACATCTGCTCCTCCTCTTCGTCCGAGTCCATGGCCGGCGAGGCAAATGGACGAACACCTGACGAGCATGGTCGAGGCAACCCGAGCCGCGAGCGACGAGGAGTAGGCCAAAGTCCGAAAACAGGCCGGCGGAGGAGCAGCCAGATAGGCCGTCGTCGAAAGACAGCGGAATATAGGCAGGTGGGGAAGGAGGGACGGCGGAACCTGGGCAACAAGCCGGCGGGGTGGTGCCGGCGGCGAGAGAGATACGAGGGGTGGGGGAGATTTTGAGCGAGGTGCCGGTAGGGTTCATGTGTCGAGTCACCGACAGATCGGGCCCTTCCCCGCTTTTCACTCGTCCGGAGTCCCCGATAGGTCTCCGGGGGGCCGGGGATGGCGTGGGCTCGCCGGATGGATGAAGGGCCAAATCCGGACAAAAACGAGGAACCGGGGGCGCGACTGGGCCGAATTTCGCCGTCCGGATGGAAAAACGTCGCTCGGGGGCCTCGTCGGGGAGACGAGTGGAGATGCTCTTAGGTCCTTGGCCTCTCTCTTCTCCAAACCCTCCAAACCCCTAGCCTGCTCCTTCCTTCACCATGACTACAGATGAGATCTTTGCTAAGAGCATCTCCATCGGCGGCCCCCAAATAGTCGCCGGTAGAGGCGCCGGCACCGTCGTATGTAGGACGCCGGCACAACATCCTTCATTTGGGGGAGCTACTCCCACACCGGCGCCCTATACGACGGCCCCAATAAAGTATTTGAATTTGAAAATTCGAATAAACACATAGAAATTCGAATAAGTTCACGAATTTAAAGTTTGAGCCAAGACACGGCCACCAAATTCGAATATGTTTTAGAATATGAAGTTTGGACCAACATACGGCCACCAAATCACCATCTCCGGTGAAAAAAAAGGGCTTCCAAGTCAGCTGATCAGATGAACGAGGTCACGGGCGGCTCAACCTCAACGGCGGCGAGCCCCGGCGGCAGCTCCGTCGCTGCAACAAGCCGAGGCATGCTTCCGCAGTGGCTGCCGCTTTCGCTGCGTCGATGGCGGCGATGCGGCGCCTTCTGCGATCGGCCGTGATGAAGGAGCGGCATTCCATCTCCTTGTCCTACTCCTCCTACGTCATGGTCGTCGGCTTCTCCTTCGGCGCGACGGTGCGCGTCTTCGGCGGCGCCTTCGTTGGCGCCTTCGTTGCCTTCGCTGGAGCATTTTTCTTCGGTGCCATGGCGCGGCGGCAAAGGTTTTTCGGGTTCGAGGCTGGATGAGAGATGAAGGCGGGGCGGGAGGCGGAAGGGAAGAGGTTTTGGGGAAGATGGTGTACATTTTAGGGATTTGTGGTTGACAGGCGGCTCTGACGCCCAAAATTTTCAGCCTCGCGAGGCGCCGGCGTGCCCGATTCGCGCCCTTGGCGAAGGGGCCGGCACGGGATTGCCAGCGATTCTATTGGGCTCAAAAATTGACCGGCGCCGTTCGGGGCGCGCCTGCGAGCCCATTTTCACTCCCGGCCCCCAAATCGCTATCGGGGCGCCGTTGGAGATGCTCTAAAGAGTCCAAGCTCAACGCTTGTGCTGAAGAAACTTGGTCACATTAACAACATATCTACCTAGACACATCTGCAGCCTCCCCTGTTGATCCAGCTCGGCCTCCCTATCCCCTCCGCCGACAATATAGTATCACTTGGCAATTCGTTGTGAGAGTTAGCTCTTCAAGCCCCCTCTCTCCCTGCCTTGCTCCCTCTTGATCCCAGATTCCCACTAGCCTCAGTGATCCCATGTGGCTGCAGTTCGCAAGAAATGACCGAAGCAGTCCCTCCTGTTGGCTGATGGTGCACCGACCACCTGTCGGTGCAAGCAAACCGAGCACATCTTTCTGTCCCCTGCCTAGGACAGACCCCCCCCCCTCTTCATGCATGCGTGAAGGACACTTTAGTTTTGCTCGAGAAACAAAACTCTACTTCGTTCTCTTTGGTCATGGTCTCATGGAGGCTTGACTTCGTTTTGGTCATGGATGGTTCTTGACTAATACCGTGTGTAATGTGTTGTCGTGTTGGGCGTGGAGTGCTATGCCGTGTTGGACGATTGGTCCTTCACCGAGCCGGCCGAGTATAAGTACCCATGCATGTCCACCGAACCAGGGCTCCAACATGTCACATCCCCTAAATATCTTCAGCAAGTCTGAGCAAGCAAATACTATATCAAAAGGCAAGCAGTAGGCAGAGAAATACCCGAAGCAGGACGAGGAGCAGGGAAGCCAAATCCAAGACAGGAAGACATGCCGCCAGAACGAGCTAGCTTCCTCTGGATTTAAACCAGCACACATCACAGTATCACACACAAAACATTCACCAGTAGCATATTGCACATGGACTAACCCACCATCCCATACACAAAACATTCACCACTAGTGCCGCCAACCCAAGGATGGCATTAGGAGCTATTTACACAACATCTAACTAGGTGTTCTCCACCACTTACCAGTAGTAAGAAAGTACCTACATATGCGTGTTGATATGCTCCGAACCAAACTCACCGTGGCACAGTGGTGGATACATATGATCGCTCCAGCTTGTTCGCTTCTGCTTTGAGCCTTGAGATCACCATGGCAGTGTTCACCTTCCGGGAGATGGCAGACCGCATTACATCGCGCATAACACAGGCATGTAGTTCAAGATGATGGAGAGCCGTAGCTAGCATGCGAATTTCCAGGCTGAGTTCTCTATCGTCAGCTTCTTTGTTAGCAATCTTCTCTCTCAACTTTCTCATACCATCCTGTAGTTCGCCGCGCCTATTCCTTGTGTCAAGCAAAGTTTCCAGGCGCGATCTCATGTCCCTGACATCAAAACCATTTGCCTCCAGCAAAGAAAGACCCAGCATCTTCTGTTCGAACGGTCCAGTGTCATCCTGAATCTCCATCCTGCTGATGCTTTCTGCTAAACTAGCAAAAGAGACCATCAAACCTAATGCCATTCCTTCACGGAGCTCTGGACAATATTGCTGGACCAGGTGGAATTTTGGTCTCTGTGGCACTTTACTGAATATTTCCAGTGCCTCAAGCTCTGCCCATAATGGGGATGTCTTCACAAACGGAAGATGCTGGATGGCCAAGGATTCCGAAAACCCACCATTCGTGTCGATGATACTCTCATGCACATCTAAAGCTTCTGGTGACAAGGGGCATCGAGAATCATGTGTTCTGGACATTGGTGCAGCCTCCACGTATTTTATTATAGCCAAGCTATTACCAGGTTCTGTTTCAGTACAATTGTCCATACCAACTGAAGACAACTGGGTTACTGTCGACTTCTGGATGTACTGGCTACTGGCTGAGAACCCGTCGGTGCGACTTCCGGTAATTTCGAACTTCGCAGCCAATTGTAGCGGGTTTGCCATAGCACCATCTAAAGCAGCTCGAGATACAATACACAAGTCCTCGGCTGGAGCAACAGAACCAGTCATGCACTCTGGCATAGCTGCTGCGTTCTCCATACAGAGCTGACCGTCATGTACAGTAGCTTCGCAACCCTTTTCTGAAGGCAAGAAATGAACGTTACCATCATCAGGCATAACCAAATACCTCTGACATAAATCTTCACCAGTATCCTGCTCAACACTTGTTTCACCAGCATAGCCCCCTTGCTTAATATAAGGTGTTTGATTCCTTGCTTGTGAACCTGAAAATGGGAAGTATCATTGTACAAGTGATAGTAAACATAGTGAATTGTTCTCTGTAGTCAGTACAGATACCTGTGGTGTACTTGCGTGGTGTCAGGTCAATACAACTCCCTGTTTTCAATTCTGAAAGTGTTTCACATCCAGCGATCATATCATTAGGCAGTTGAGCCACTGCAAAATTGTGCCAGTAAGCATATGCAGTCTTCATTGTGCCACTAAAAGTTAAAATAGTCCAAAACTTACAGTCTGCAAAGATAGCTAACATGTTGTTGTCTTCCTCGGTAGTTTTAGCAGCTACCCCTTCCTTTGGCTGTATTTACAAATGTAAGAGGCAATTAAGAACAACTGATATTTTGAATGATCCCTTGAATAGCTTAAAATAGTTAAAGAGATGTGTTAAAATTAATAACTCACAGTTTCAGTGCTCTCCCCTAGAGCATCCGGTGTTTGAAAAGGAACGCATTCCTCCTTTTGTCTTGACAGATCAGTCCTACTTCCAACAGTTGACTGTTTTTCCTGATCATTTAATACTATGTTTGGCCAATCTGAGTCATGAGATCGTGTTCCTAAAAATGCACCTTGTGGCATAGAAGGTATGATAGTCATCTCGGGTGATAATTGTTCAAGATGATAGCTTGGACCAAGTGAAGAGGGATTCAGATGGCCAAGTGCTGTCATTGGTGGCAGTGAAGGAGGTGACAACTGACACGCTAATGCTAGTACTGCATTTCGTTGCTCCATCGTTTCTTCGGAATAGGAGGACATATGATTGATTTTACACTTTTCACTAACAGACATGATAGGAGAAATTGATTCTGACACTACATCCGCCTTCATCAAATTTTTCTCACAAGAAGATACATCTGCCTTCTTCAACTTTTTGTCACGACAAGAACCATCACCTCCATCATGCAATGCTGAAGCAGCAGATGGCCTTTTTCGAGCAGTTAATCTACATCCTTTAGCAGGTTTCTGAAATGGAAAAGGTACTGCATCTCGTCAACATAATTTTGTGTAAAAACTCAAACAGAAGGAAAAAAAACACATAAGTACACCATAACAATGGTAACTGAGTGTTTAATCTTCAAGACACCTCTGAGGTAACACTGAATAAAATGATCGTAGTTTGAATGAATGTGAAGGAAGAGTTTTTTAATAGAGGATTTTTTAAAATCGGAAATGGTATGAATACTCGTTTCTGGGAGGATGTTTGGTTAGGGAAAACCCCTCTGGCACATCAATATCCGTCATTATATAATATTGCGCGTCACAAAAATGTAACGGTAGCTCATGTGTTAGCTCAAACCCCACTGAATATTAGTTTCAGACGGGCGTTATTGGGAAACAGATGGACTTCATGGTTGCAGTTATGCCGCAAATTAATGACGGTAAATCTTAATGATGAACAGGATCGTTTTGTTTGGGATTTGACATCTAATGGTAAATTTACGGTTAAATCTATGTATGAAGATCTTATGAGTGATCATACCCCATTTTTGAGAAAATATTTGTGGAGAGTTAAAGTCCCCTTAAAAATACGAATATTCATGTGGTTCCTTAGTAACAAGGTTTTATTAACTAAAGATAATTTAGCTAAACGGAATTGGAATGGATGTATGAAGTGTGTTTTCTGTGGAGAACAGGAAACTGTTGAACACCTTTTCATTGAGTGTCCATTAGCTAAGCTTCTTTGGCGTACGGTTAATTTCACTTTCAATCTTCCGCCCCCAACCAATATTACAAATTTGTTTGGAAATTGGTTAAATGGGGTAGATAGACAGTCTAAAGCTTTTATCCGTGTTGGGGTATCTGCTTTATGTTGGTCTATTTGGAGGGTAAGAAATGATCTTATATTTAATAGAAAACAATCTTTTCACTATTTGCAGGTTATTCATATGATGGATCACTGGGTTCAGCTATGGGCTCTCCTTTCGCCGGAGGGACTACGGGATGCCATGGCTTCTGGATGCACACGGCTCCTGACGGTCGCTCGGGATATCTTGTGCCAGGCTGGCTGGCGGCATACTAGGCGGCTACCATGATGCCCACTTTTATGATGTCCTTTTGGTTTCGCTGGTTGATTTTTGTATCGACTGTACGCGATGTTTGAGTTACGACTTATGTAAGACTTTGATACTTGTTTATTAATAAAAGGCCGTGTGCATCATCATGATGCAGAAGCCGGGGTTAAACTCCCCATTTCGAAAAAAAGCTATAAATAAAGTTGCATATTCTAGCTGTCAATAAAGTTAGATATGCAGGTGATTTTTGTTTGACGTGCACAGATGTTTGCTTAAACATACAAGATGCAGATATTGTAACAGGATCAAACAGATGAAAAGTGTCACTAGCCCTTACCAAAACAGTGCATAATGAAGGTAAGCCAAATGGGTCACATGGGATCCAAAGTGTGCTAATATTGACAGATCTCTTTTAAATCTGACAGGGTACAAAAAAATGGGTAGTGAACTTGTTCAATCGACTATAGTTTGGTAGGGACTTCTTGTTCCTTGATCGAATATGGACATGAAAATAAGGCTAGAACAAAATGGGAGAAATCAGAAGTACAGAATATGCACTGTGTGTACCTCTTCGAAGTAGCGTACCCATTTTTTACCGTCCCAGCAATACCGTGGCCTCAACTGCGTATTTTCAACCGTCAGCACACCCGCGCAATCCACGTGCTCAATATATGTCTCGTGATCCTCCAACTCCACTGCATACTTCTTGTCGATTCCACTACCTAATACTTCCACAATAACTCCAGCCCACCAGCTACCTTGATGAAGTACCTCAACATGTGAAGATGGAGAAAATCTGTACCTAGAGGTCATACGCGTGATGATGCATGCTGGCCGAATATTTGCAGAATCCACAACCTCAGTAACCAATTCCTTATTCTTTTCAATATGTATGTACTGAACTAGGAAATGTGCACCAATCACTTTTATAACAGTAGCTGGACTCCACGATTCACCAGAGTTTTTTTCAAACCGACTTACTTCAACTTGGTTTCCTTCACTGAACAAAGGACTTCCATTGTCCTGCAGACAACAAGATTATTAGAACTGATGCAATACAGTGTTTATGGTTGCAACGGTGGGGTCACTTGTACTGTTAAATGGTTGATTTCCTCCATTGGATACATTTGGATCAACAATCATGGTGAAGCTTTTCCGGATGAGTTGGCCAATATTGGCAACAAAAGGAATAACTAGAGCTGGCAAAGAAGCATTGACATGCAAAAAATGGCAACCATCCAAGTGCAAACATAGAAAAAAAAATTGTCATGAACAAAAAATTGGTACAGTATGTTCTTGCCACCATTCATTTTTTGCGAATAGTTCTGGCCACCATTCAAACATACCAAAATAAGCTCTTTCACATGTACAGTCCTTGTTTTCCAATTAACAAGCAAATTCACCATACATGCGTATTTTAAATACCTATTTCCAAAGCAAGGGCTTTTCAAATATGCCAGTAGAACATATTAAATATATTTTTCCTACCAATGTTTACATTCTCTCGCTTGATAAAAAAAATACACCTTTACAATTCTATTCGTCTCAAAACTTTAAATGCATATGCGTTTTTAAAGCGGATCATTATTTTGACGTATTTGTTCCACAAGAATAAAATAAGATAAAGATTTTTGTCCACAGTGTATATTAAATCCGTTTCTAATATCACTGTCAAATAAAATACACACCAGTGATGCTAATTCTAGGATCCTTTACATACAAGGTAATATACTTAGCATACATAAGTGCAGCCATCCCACTAAGAACATACATGAACTGTAATGCGCTTCCCAAGGATACCAGGTATGTAAGGATCGGCAATTTTAGGACATAATAAATAAGGAAACCAAATATATAGAAGAGTTCAACTGATGCATTAATCTTGAAACATATCATCCCCCATACCCAGAGCTCTGATTAGGAAATCATAAGTGCAGCCGTCAAATGTTTATCATTATTTTTCAAGAAACATTTAGGAGCAGAGCTACTATTCCAGCATTTGTTGCTACATAGCCGGCAAATGGCTTGTCTGACTAAGGACAGAGAGCACCGCCCAAATTGCGAATATATGGGGAAAAAAAATTAGTACACTGATTCGGATGATAAAAAAAGACACCAGAAAATCTGAAATCAGAAATTGCATGAATACAAAACGAACTGCTTGAACTCAAAATTCAATTTCAATACGAGTGCGATTAGTTTGAAAACCTGAAAATGTTAAATTTCGGAAAACCAATATTGATGCAATGGATGCTCTTGGCTCTAAAAGTTGTATAACTTACATCAGAGTTAGACAGGCCTGAAAGGCTGCAAAGTGTAAATTTGTGTCGTTTTAAGTTAGCCAAAGTGCCTAACATAATAGTGGTGTAGATGTAGTGACGGTGTGAGACTGCAGAAGGGCCAAGATTAAGATGATGCGTCTGTCATGAGGCATTGTGTAGTATGCTCACTTAGCTTTTCTAATTTCCATATCATTCCAAATTCAAGAGAGCATACTGCAAAGGAATTTTAGTTATGTTTTAGTCCACCATGGAACCCAAGTTCCTTTTTACATGTAATGTAAACTAAAATTTGGAAGTTCACAAAATTAGTAATAGTTCATCCAAGGAAGTTATAATTTTCGAAATTTAACAGAGAAAAAGAATGGTACTAGGAGTACTTGTAACAACCCATTTGGGCACAAATCACCTGGTCGCAAGCAAAGAGTGTGCAGAACAAAGGGAACGAGCGCACTTACCACCTCTGCAGCTGGGACCCACCGGCCGTCCAGGAACACGCGGTGCGGCCGCAGAGCCGTCTCCTCGAACTCCATCGTCTCCCGCGACGTCGGGAAGGTCACCTCGTACACCCCGCGCGGGCGATGCCCCGTCACCGGCGGCGTCGGAACGGCGGAGACCACCCCGGCCCACCACCCGTCCCTGTGGAAGGCCTCCACCATGTCGCAGATCGCGAACCCCCTCGGCGCCGCGCCAGCGTTTTCCTCGCGCGGTGGCGGTGGCGGTGGCCGCGGCCGCACGTCGGCGGCATCCGCGATGTCCTTCAGCGGGCCCCCCTCCTCGGCCAGCAGCGTCGAGTAGGTCAGCGTGTAGCGGCGGCGGTGGCGCGAGATCAGGTGGCCGGCGACCGTGGCCTCGTAGAAGGAGCCCTCGAATCCGGGCTCGTCGCTGCGCACCTCCACCTCCGCGCCGACCGGCAACATGAGCGCTTCTTCCTCCTCCACCCCCGCCTCGGAGTGGGTCGGAGGGCGCTTCTTGGGACGCGGGCGCCCCATCGGAGTGGGAGATAGGTGACCGCCGGCCGCTGCTTGGATGCTGGTGGTTTCTTGGGAGCGTGGGTGAGTGTGAGGGTGGCGGAGGCGACGATGTGGGAGAGGGTTTTTGTGCTACTTGGTGAGAAGGACTCGACTACCCTACCAGGGAGAGTGGTCAGTGGATGGACAGGTGGTAGTGACGCGTGGAGAGGCTGGGAGAAGACTCGTGCTCGGAAGATGAAGGTGCGTGGTGAATTGTCACCGCCCTCTGATCCAAGGGCTTTCTGATATATAAAATTAATACCCTTAGAGCATCTCCAGTCGCGTCCCCTAAAGCGTCCCCAAAAGGGATTTGGGGCGCGCCGAACAGAAAATACGTTCCAGCCGTGTCCCTCAAAGCCCTTTTTTGTCCGGCGCGCCCCCATTCGGTGTCTGGCGCCCCGAGCCCGTCCCCGTCCCACAGGGGACGCACCGGAGACGTCGGACACAACGAAAAGCGAGACGGGGAGTGGCGGGGCCGACCCGTCAGCGACGCAAATCCCGCACCTCCCGCGCCTCGCGCCGCCGCGCATTTCAGGCCTCCCAAAACATATCCCGTCGCCGATTCATTTCTCCTATCCCGCCATCCACCCGCCGGCGCTACCCTCTCCACATGGCGCCGCCGACAGCCTCCAAAAAGATGGCGAAGAAAGCGGCCAAGAAGCCGCCGGGCAATGGGGCGAAAGGGGCGACAGCGCCGTTCGTGAGGCCGCGGAAGGCGCCGACTTTGAAGAAGAAGCCTGAAGGATGGACCGACGATGAATGGCAGCAAGATTGCCTGCGCCGGAAGCTATCGACGGCGGAGCGGAAAGGACGGAGGGCAGTGGAGCTGGAGAAGAAGGCTCTGGCGGCGCGCCAGCACCAGCACATACTGGCCGGGTGTATCGCCGCCACCAACGCGAGCCCATATAGTACGAACATGCCGGTGTACGTTCCGGGAGTCTTCTCTCCGTCGTCATCCGCCTTCTACGACGGCCCCTCCGGCACTCCCGGGTGCGTGACGCCTAACTTGTCGCCGCACTACCAGGATGCGCTGCCGCACGGCGGCTTCAACCCCAACAACCTCTACTCCCCGGCGTACGAGCAGCGCGAGCCACCCGGTCCGGACGGCGCCCCTTTCACCGGCCGCAGGGTCCGCTCGAATACGACGGCGCCGGTGCTTAGGAGGACGGCGGGGTTGAGGAGGAGGACGACGAGGAAGAGGACGGGGTGGAGGACGACGAGGAGGACGACGATGAGGACGAAGAGGGCGGCGAGGAAGAGGACGACGAGGGTGCCGGTGACGATGATCTCGTGGAGGTAGACGCGGACGGCGTGAGGACGAAGAAGAAGAAGAAGAAGAAGGCGTCGGGCACACGGGGCCCGAAGTGGACGCCTCTGGAAGATCTTTGTCTGTGCGAGTCGTGGGCGACGGTGAGCCATGACTCCATCATCGGCGCCAACCAAAAAGGCGGGAAGTATTGGGCGAGGATCAAGGCCGAGTTCGATGAGCGCAAGCTCATCAACAGCGACTACAACAAAGTGACAATGAAGAGGAGCCAGAAGGCAATGTCGACGTGATGGGCCATCATCCAGGCGTCGGTGAACTCCTTCCATGGGTACCATCAGGACTTAGAGATCAGAGGCGATAGCGGCGCCGACGTCGCCCAACTGGTACGACTCTTTCTTCCATAATCTGTAGCGCCTACATTGTGTTCGATGAAATGACTCTGCTTCCTTTGGTTAGTTTGATAGGGCCATGGAGGTTTACGCGAGGAATTCAGATGGGCATAAGCCGTTCGCGCTGATGCATTGCTATAGCAGGCGTCGATCACGAAATGCCTCGTCGACGTCTCCTCGACCTTTCTCTCCCGCGCTGAAAAGAACGACGAAAGGTGGGCGGAGCTGCTCAAGAGGCAAGAGGAGAAGCTCGAGCTCAAGAAACGCAGGGACGACATGTCCCTGCTGAGAACGTCGACGGAGGGAATGTCTCCCCGGACGCGAGCGGCGCACAACTTCTTCAAAGGCCAGATTCTCGACGACATCGAAGCCAAAATGGCAGTGGCGGACGCGGCGGCCCGGGCAGCGGCATCGGCGGCAGCGGCAGCGCAGCAAGAGTAGGCTGACGCGTCTTCACTGCTACACCTGCGTCGGCCTCTGCGTCGGCGACGGAGCACGCGCACCATGCAACAACGGGCAGATCGCGACGAGGTCATCGTGCTCGACGGGCCTGCGTCGACTCAGGATACGACGCCGTCGCCCAACCCCTTCCCCTTCTTCTAATTTGCATGCACCACCGGTCTGTAATATGATCGCGCGCCCAGTACTTTGATCGATCGCCGCTACTATGATCGCGACGAATCGGTGGGAACGATCTTTTTGAATGCATCTATTTGAATTTCTGATTGGGGGTGGCGTTTGGGGGACGCGTGACATAGGCATCCCCAATGGGCCTGCCGAAGATAGTACCCTGGGTTTACTGAAGGCCCACGACCCGAAGAATATGAAGATTCGGAAGCCCAAGTTGATATTAAGGAAAGTTAGAATTGTAATAGAGATGATGTTTGTAATCTTGCGGGATGAGTTGTAAACCTTCCCGGACTCTGTAACTTGTACAATACGAATCCCTCGACTCCACCTCCTATATAAGGGGGAGTCGAGGGACAAAGAAGGCATCGAATCATTATTTCTCAAACCCTAGTTTTGATAATCGTCGAGTACTTTTCGGCTGAAACCTTCGAGATCTACTTGCCCTCTACTTCCAACTAAACCCTAGTCTACAACCCGTAGGCATTGACAAGTTAATACCTTGTCAATTGGCGTCGTCTGTGGGAACTAGAGGCGTAAGGATCTGATCTCGATGGCACTTTCAAGATCGTCGACTTCATCAACAGCAAGCAACGCAATGGATCGAGGTAAACAGATCGCAACTGGTCCTGTCGATTTTGTTCCTCACCCGCCCTCCCATTTGGATGCATATGCGTGTCTAGAGGAGCCTATGGAGATGACGTTCGGAAGATTCCACTTTCGCGTCGAGAAAGAGGGAACGTATCGTCTCGAAGTTCCAATCTCGTCGGGATTTTCGGCGGTCGATTCCGATTTTTCGAACTCAACATCGTCGACCGAGTCAGGCGAAGAGGAGACTTCATCGCCACGCTTCATCAGCACCAGGGCAAGCGAAAAGCTCGCCAAGATCTTCAGCGACATGTCCTTCGAGTCATCTGCGGACTGTTATATAAGCGATGATTCGAGTAGTGTCGACAACTTCAACTTCATCGACAAATCCACTACAGTGGGCAAGGTCTTCACCAATCTTTATGATGGTGTCACCAAACCCAGCACAGATCTGAATACAAAATACCATCAGATTTATGTTATCGGAGAGCCAAGCCGCGATCAGGAGGAAACATCTGAGGCTTTCGACGATTTGGGAAATCCATATGTCGATCCCTCTGATTTACGACGAGGTCTAGGCAACAAATATATCGGGTCTGAGCCTCGTGATAGAGTTCAACTCCCGCAAGCAGCATGGGACAGAGCCGCAAGAGCTATGGATGGCTCAGAACCAATGGCTACAACAGCCACGCCGGAAGAATTGCAAGCATATCAATATAGGCCGCACGGGCCGGGAATTGGAAAAACAGACAACGCCCGAACAAGAAAGGAGGCAGCCTCTGCGTCAAGCGGCGAAGGGCGAGCTGAGTCGACAATCGGAACCTCGGGAGATAGCCACAGGGAAGCTCGAAACAGAGCAAGGTCAAGGTTGCAACATATACCCGAAGGAGAAAGAGAGCACTTGGTTCAAAACCTCGACATGTCTTTTATGTCGATAGACACGAGAGGGAATATTATTCCCAAGACACCAGAAGCTGGGTATATGGCGACACAAGCCTTTATCCTTGCGTCCAGGCCACCTCCAGGAGATCCAAGGGAGGCACTATACAACATGGCAATGGCAGGAGTTGGAGCCATGTGAACGGCGTTTGCATCAACACCTCCCGAAGGAACAGCAAGGCAAAATTGTCCACGACCTGCGGCAACAACATCAGTGACTCCCGAAGGAACAAGTGGAGCAAGAGACACGGCAGCACAAGCACGGGTGGACAGAGCACGGCAAAGCAGAAGGAAACATCGGCACTCCCCAGAACTAAACGACGAGGATATGTGCGGTTTGCCATGCTTCACAAGGAGAGTACGAAAAACTCGAGTCCCTTCGGGATTTAAGTTGCCTGATAACTTCAAGAAATTCGACGGCCTGCAAGATCCAGAGGATTGGCTAGTCGATTACCTCGAGACGGTGAAGCTCACTTGAGGGACCAGAGCAACAGCTATGCAAAGCATCCAGGTGCACTTAAGTGGAGCCGCGCGATCTTGGATCAAGAAGCTTCCTCCAGGATCTATCGATAGCTGGGATAGCTTCGAGGACATATTTGTCAAGAATTTCCGATCCACTTGCAAAAAACCCGCATCGCTAGAGGAATTGCGGGCTTGTCGACAGAAGCTAGATGAATCAATGAGAAAATATATCCAGAGGTGGAATATCATCAAAAACTCGGCAGAGAATATATCTGACGAGAGAGCGATAGATGCGTTTGTCGCAGGAATCAGGCGAGGAGACTTTATCGAGGATTTGGGGAGAACCAATCCAAAGACAGTATCAGCATTGATGGAGATAGCAAACAGATGGGCAGATGGAGAAGATGATGTTCACAACAAACGGCATAGGTCACCAGAGGAAGACCGCGGCCGAAATTATCAAAATAGGCGACGATTTCCTCGGCAGTACTCGGGTTATGATGCACCGGGGCAAATTTCGGCTGGCTTCCGAGCAAGCGCTGGAGGAAACAATAGAGATGAGTACCAGAGGAGCAATGAGCAGCGAGGCGACAATAGAGATGAGTCTCGAAACAACAGGCAAAACACTGGGTCGAGGTTCCAGAGGCCTTTCGTGTCTCCCGAAGAGATGATGAACGGGCCGTGTCAAATGCACTTTTATCTTGACAACAACGGGAAAAGACAGTCGGGACATTTGCAGAAGGATTGCCGAAATTTTCAGGCAATGTTAAGATGGGCCGGGCATGCCAATGCTCAGGCAGCACCTAGAAATCCTCAGGGGCCCAGGAGTGAAATTCACCTACTGCCCCCTCCCGCAATTACAGACGATAATCGACACCAGCTCAGAATTGCGGCAGCACCTGCACCACCGCCTTATGTTGATCCTAATTCCAATGGAGCAGTCTCGATGATTCAGAAAGGCGGGCCATCCAATAGAGCTCAGAAAGTAATCTCACGACAGATGTTCATGGCAGAGAAGATGCCTCCACCAACAGTCGAGTATCTTAATTGGTCAGGGCAAGATATTGGGTTCACAATAGCGGATCATCCACAGCAAGTTCCTCGACCAGGGCAATCAGCACTCATCTTACCAGCAGTAATTGCAGGATTCGACGTATCTCGAGTGTTCATAGATGGCGGCAGCAGCTTGAACCTTATGTATGCAGATACATTAAGGAAGATGAACATATCCCTAGCAAATCTAAAACCAACCGACACACGATTCCACGGTATTACACCAGAGAAGCCAAGTTATCCGCTCGGGAAGATTAACCTCGATGTTCAGTTTGGCACCCGAGAAAATTACAGAATAGAGAGGCTGGAATTCGAAGTCGTGGATTTTCCATCACAATACCACGCTTTGTTGGGACGACCAGCATATGCTAGGTTTATGGCGGTACCACATTACACGTACTTGTTGTGGAGGATGCCTGGGCCTAAGGGACCAATCACAGTCAAAGGAAGCTTTGCGTTAGCCGATAAGTGCGACAAGGATTTTCATCGACTTTCGAAACTTTCGGGATGCAAGCAGAATATATGGCGTCAAGACTCACGACTGACTATGATGTGCTGCCAGATGTAGGAAGGCCAAACAAAGAATCAACTTTCAACACTGAGAAAGATTCTAAGGAGGTGCAGATTCACCCAACAGACCCGAAGAAGACGACGTCCATCGCAAAAAAACATGGACATCGCATAGGAAAGCGCGATCGTCGAGTTCCTCCGTGAGAACTGGAAAATCTTCGCATGGTGTCCAACTGACATGCCAGGAGTACCCAGGGAACTTGCCGAGCACCACCTAAACTTGGATCCACTAGCGAGACCAATCAAACAACCTTTGCGGCGTTTTTGAACCAAACCGCAAAGCTATGCTGTCAGAAATAGATCGACTACGAGAAGCTGGTTTTATCAAAGAGCTGCATACAGAGGCTACATGGGTAGCAAATCCAGTGTTGGTGCCGAAGAAAAACACTAAAGTCCTTCGCATGTGCGTCGATTTTACATGTCTCAACAAACATTGTCCAAAGGATCACTTTCCCCTCCCGAGGATCGATCAAATCATCGACTCCACGGCACGATGTGAACGTCTTTCCTTCTTGGAAGCATATTCTGGTTACAACCAGATCAGATTGAAAGAAGATGATGAGGTCAAAACAGCGTTCATCATACCTTACGGCGTGTTTTGCTACAGGACAATGCCTTTTGGTCTAAAAAACGTGGGAGCAACATACCAGAGGATGATGCAAAAGTGCTTGGCGACACAAATCGGGAAAAACGTACAAGTGTACATCGACGATGTCGTCATAACATCAAAGAAGGGAACAACGTTAATTGAGGATCTGAAGGAAACTTTCGACAACCTCGACAAATTCTGCCTCAAGTTGAACCCGACAAAGTGTTCCTTTGGCGTCCCTTCTGGAGAACTTCTTAGTTTTCTGGTTTCAGCGAGAGGGATTGAAGCAAATCCCGAAAAATCCAAGCAATCGTAACCATAAGGAAGCCAACAAAGTTAAAGGAAATACAGCAGTTAACTGGGCGACTTTAAGCAGATTTGTCGCGAGGTTGGGAGAAAAAGCGTTACCGTTCTATGCTTTAATCAGGCAAGGGGAGAAATTCCAGTGGAACGAAGAGGCCGACAGAGCTTTCGAGGATTTGAAGCGCACAATTTCAACACCACCAATTCTGGTGGCGCCGAAAGAGAAGGAACCTCTCCTGCTATACATCGTAGCCACACCCAGGTGGTTAGCACGGTGCTAGTCGTTGAAAGAGAAGAAGAAGGAACACTCCATGGAGTGCAAAAGCCGGTATATTTTATCAGTGAAGTTTTATCTCCTTCAAAACAGCGGTACCCGCAATACCAGAAGTTAGCATATGGAGTATTCACGACAGCAAGAAAATTGCGCCACTATATTTCGGCACACCCGATCATAGTGGTCAATGAAGCACCTCTATCACATATACTAAATAATCCAGAAGCTACAGGACGTGTCTCCCTTTGGGGAATAGAACTCTCCCCTCGGGACATCACGTATGAAAAAAGAAAAGCAATCAAGTCACAAATTCTGCCAGATTTCATTGCAGAGTGGATGGAGTTACAAAATACAGGACCTCCAGATTTATCGAGAACCTGGACCATGAACTTCGATGGATCCAAGATAGTAGAAGGAGCTGGTGCAGGGGTGATACTCATATCACCTGAAGGCGACAAATTAAAGTACGTCCTACGGATGACGTTCCCAAACGCATCTAACAATGAAGCAGAATATGAAGCCCTTATACATGGGATGAAGATGGCGAAAGCTTGTGGTGCAACTCGACTAAAAATCTTCGGCGACTCACAATTGGTAGCCCAGCAGGTTATGAACCAATGTGATGCAGTCAATGACAGTATGGTGGCATACAAGGAGGTATACAATGAACTCGAGAAGCTGTTTGATGGATGCGAAGTAAATCACATCGCAGGCTGAGCAACGGCAAGCCAATGTTCTTGCAAACATCGGGTCGCAGTGCCTTGCAATACCGCCAGGAGTGTTTTGGGAAGAAATAGCTGAGAGATCCACAAAGCCAAAGAAGGCGCAGAAGAAAACGAAGGAGGAGAAAACTTCGGCGCCTCTCAAAGAAGCTCTAGACGAAGAAGAGGACCAGGAGTTGGTGATGATGGTAGAAGTTCCATGGATGCAAGCGTACATATCATATATCCTAAGGAAAGAAATACCTGAAGATCCAGTTGAAGCAAGGCGAGTTATTCGACGATCCAAAGCCTTCACAGTGGTCAAAGGGGAGTTATACAAGTGAAGTATTTCGGGCGTGCTACAAAGATGTGTTACACCCGAAGAAGGAAGGAAAATCCTAAAAGACGTACATGAGGGAATATGTGGTCACCACGCGAGCAGTCGAGCTATTGCAGCCAAGGTCTTTCGAGCTGCATTTTACTGGTTGTCAACGATCGAGGATGCAAAAAAGATAGTACGAACCTGCGACGCGTGCCAAAGATTTGCCGCAAAACCCCACTCTCCGGCAGAGCTGATGCCAATACCATTGTCTTGGCCGTTTGCCCAATGGGGACTCGATATGGTGGGAAAGTTACACAAAGCTTCGCCAGGAGGATACGAGTACATGTTGGTTGCTGTCGATAAATTCACCAAGTGGATAGAAGAAAAGCCGATAAATTCTCCAGATGGAGAATCAGCAGTAAAATTCGTGAAGGGCATCGTTTTACGATTTGGAGTACCTCACAGCATCGTCATAGACAATGGCAACTTTATGTCCAAGGAATTCAAGGAATACTGCGCGGAAGTAGGCATCAAATTGCACTTCGCGTCAGTTGGGCACCCGCAAACCAATGGCCAAGTCGAGAAAGCCAATGGTATCATCTGCAACGGTATCAAAAAACGTCTGCTAGGACCACTTGGAAAGGCTCGACACACCTGGCCAGAAGAATTGCCAAGTGTTTTGTGGAGTATCCGAACAACACCAAATACGGCGACACAGGAAACTGCGTTCTTCCTTGACCACGGAGCTGAGGCAGTACTACCAATTGAGATAGAGCATGATTCTCCAAGAGTGACAGAGTATGACGAGGAAACATCAAGAAAGGCTTTGGAGGACGACGTAGATGCACTCGATGAAGCTCGAGATGAAGTACTTTCACGAGTCACCAAGTACCAGCAAGACCTCAAAAACTATCACAGTCGACGGTTAAGGCCAAGATCTTTCCAGGTCGGAGATTTGGTCCTACGGCTAAATCAAAAAAGTACTGAAAAGCTCGAGTCACCATGGCTAGGCCCTTACGTCGTCACAGAAGTAATCGAAGGAGGAGCGTACAGGATCAAGGACAAGAAAACGGGGGTTCCCGAGAAAAACCCCTGGAACGTGGCGCAGCTCAGGCGGTTCTACGCTTAGAGCTAAAAATATATCCTCCCTTGTAAAAATACAATGTACTGAAACACCCGCGAGTTTTCAGACGCACTCTTTTCCTTTTCAGGGCACCGAGTGGGGCTGGAAAGGTTTTTAATGAGGCGGGCTCGCGGTGTTGCAATATAATAAAGATAGTGGACATATACTTCTTATTCTTCGACTCGCTCGGGGGCTAAATGCCTTTAAAAGTTGCAAAATATACACAATATAGATGAACTGGACTTACGAAAATATTTCGCCTTGGTACAAAATACCTCGCCAAATAAAAAATTAGGGGCTAACACCCATAAATATAGTATACTCGTCAAAATTCTAATGCTTTGGTCCAAAAAACCTCGCAACAAAAATATAGAACGTCGCCACCAAGACACTCGGGGGCTTGACGACGAAAAATAGAAAAAATATATGTATACATAATTGACAGCTTTACAATATAAGATCATGACGCACCAAGGGAGAAAATACAGCAAAGGAAAAACTCTTAGCGGATGCCTAACACATGGTCTATGGTTATTCGTTCATTGGAAGCACGAGTACTATGCTCAGCATAGCTACCCTTCACGAAGAACTCAGCATCCATCCGAAGAAGTTCATCCATCATATCTTCAGCTACAGGAGTCACAAGATCATCAATTTTGCCCATGTTTCTCTTCCTTTTTGACATCTTGGCCAGGCACTTGGAAACAATTTGATCCATGGCCAATTTTGGATAGCAAATCTTTATCATCATCATAGCAAATCTTGCGCCAGCAGAGAGTTGAGCCCACACAAAGCCATGGATTCGAGGAGCATCTCGAAATTTTTCCATCAAAGCAGGAAGAGTTTCTGGCATTTTGTTCCGTGGGAACATGGTTCCATAAACTAAAAACAAAGTCTTCGTACAGAAGTCGAGGAAATCACGGACCTGAGCCGCGCGATCTTGGAATCTGACAATTTGGCGGGTGATGGCGTGTATTTCACACGTTCGTTGGGCAACCCCAAGAGGAAGGTATGATGCGCACAGCAGCAAGTTTTCCCTCAGAAAGAAACCAAGGTTTATCGAACCAGGAGGAGCCAAGAAGCACGTTGAAGGTTGATGGCAGCGGGATGTAGTGCGGCGCAACACCGGGGATTCGGCGCCAACGTGGAACCTGCACAACACAACCAAAGTACTTTGCCCCAACGAAACAGTGAGGTTGTCAATCTCACCGGCTTGCTTTAACAAAGGATTAACCGTATTGTGTGGAAGATGATTGTTTGCAGAAAACAGTAGAACAAGTATTGCAGTAGATTGTATTTCAGTAAAGAGAATTGGACCGGGGTCCACAGTTCACTAGAGGTGTCTCTCCCATAAGACGAACAGCATGTTGGGTGAACAAATTACGGTTGGGCAATTGACAAATAAAGAGAGCATGACAATGCACATACATATCATGATGAGTATAGTGAGATTTAATTGGGCATTACGACAAAGTACATAGACCGCCATCCAACTGCATCTATGCCTAAAAAGTCCACCTTCAGGTTATCATCCGAACCCCTCCAGTATTAAGTTGCAAAGCAACAGACAATTGCATTAAGTATGGTGCGTAATGTAATCAACAACTACATCCTTGGACATAGCATCAATGTTTTATCCCTAGTGGCAACAGCACAACACAACCTTAGAACTTTCTGTCACTGTCCCAGGTGTCAATGCAGGCATGAACCCACTATCGAGCATAAGTACTCCCTCTTGGAGTTACAAGCATCTACTTGGCCAGAGCATCTACTAGTAACGGAGAGCATGCAAGATCATAAACAACACATAAGCATAACTTTGATAATCAACATAACAAGTATTCTCTATTCATCGGATCCCAACAAACGCAACATATAGAATTACAGATAGATGATCTTGATCATGTTAGGCAGCTCACAAGATCCGACAATGATAGCACAATGGGGAGAAGACAACCATCTAGCTACTGCTATGGACCCATAGTCCAGGGGTAGACTACTCACACATCACGGAGGCGACCATGGCGGCGTAGAGTCCTCCGGGAGATGATTCCCCTCTCCGGCAGGGTGCGGAGGCGATCTCCTGGATCCCCGAGATGGGATCGGCGGCGGCGTCTCGGAAGGTTTTCCGTATCGTGGCTCTCGGTGCGGGGGTTTCGTCACGGAGGCTATTTGTAGGCGGAAGGGCAGGTCAAGAGGCGGCACGGGGCCCACACCACGGGCGCGCGGCCAAGGGGGCCGCGCCGCCCTAGGGTGTGGCCCCTCGTCGCCCCTCTTCGTCTCTTCGGACTTGGAAGCTTCGTGGAAAAATAGGCCCCTGGGCTTTGATTTCGTCCAATTCCGAGAATATTTCCTTACTAGGATTTCTGAAACCAAAAACAGCTGAAACACAAGCTGGCACTTCGGCATCTTGTTAATAGGTTAGTTCTAGAAAATGCACGAATATGACATAAAGTGTGCATAAAACATGTAGATAACATCAATAATGTGGCATGGAACATAAGAAATTATCGATACGTCGGAGACGTATCAGCATCCCCAAGCTTAGTTCTGCTCGTCCCGAGGTAAAACGATAACACGAGATAATTTCTGGAGTGACATGCCATCATAATCTTGATCATACTATTTGTAAAGCATATGTAGTGAATGCAGCGATCAAAACAATGTATATGACATGAGTAAACAAGTGAATCATAAAGCAAAGACTTTTCATGAATAGCACTTCAAGACAAGCATCAATAAGTCTTACATAAGAGTTAACTCATAAAGCAATAATTCAAAGTAAAGGCATTGAAGCAACACAAAAGAAAATTAAGTTTCAGCGGTTGCTTTCAACTTGTAACATGTATATCTCATGGATATTGTCAACATAGAGTAATATAATAAGTGCAATAAGCAAGTATGTAGGAATCAATGCACAGTTCACACAAGTGTTTGCTTCTTGAGGTGGAGAGAAATAGGTGAACTGACTCAACATTGAAAGTAAAAGAATGGTCCTCCATAGAGGAAAAGCATCGATTGCTATATTTGTGCTAGAGCTTTGATTTTGAAAACATGAAACAATTTTGTCAACGGTAGTAATAAAGCATATGCATCATGTAAATTATATCTTATAAGTTGCAAGCCTCATGCATAGTGTACTAATAGTGCCCGCACCTTGTCCTAATTAGCTTGGACTACCGGATCATCACAATGCATTGTTTTTACCAAGTGTCACAAAGGGGTACCTCTATGCCGCCTGTACAAAGGTCTAAGGAGAAAGCTCGCATCGGATTTCTCGCTATTGATTATTCTTCAACTTAGACATCCATACCGGGACAACATAGACAACAGATAATGGACTCCTCTTTTATGCATAAGCATATAACAACAATTAATAATTTTCTCATTTGAGATTTGAGGATTGTTGTCCAAAACTGAAACTTCCACCATGGATCATGGCTTTAGTTAGCGGCCCAATGTTCTTCTCTAACATATGCATGCTTAACCATATGGTGGTAGATCTCTCTTACTTCAGACAAGACGGACATGCATAGCAACTCACATGAAATTCAACAATGAATAGTTGATGGCGTCCCCAGTGAACATGGTTATCGCACAACAAGCAACTTAATAAGAGATAAAGTGCATAATTACATATTCAATACCACAATAGTTTTTAAGCTATTTGTCCCATGAGCTATATATTGCAAAGGTGAATGATGGAATTTTAAAGGTAGCACTCAAGCAATTTACTTTGGAATGGCGGAAAATACCATGTAGTATAGGTAGGTATGATGGACATAAATGGCATAGTGGTTGGCTCAAGTATTTTGGATGCATGAGAAGTATTCCCTCTCGATACAAGGTTTAGGCTAGCAAGGCTTATTTGAAACAAACACAAGGATGAACCGGTGCAGCAAAACTCACATAAAAGACATATTGAAAACATTATAAGACTCTACACCGTCTTCCTTGTTGTTCAAACTCAATACTAGAAATTATCTAGACCTTAGAGAAACCAAATATGCAAACCAAATTTTAGCATGCTCTATGTATTTCTTCATTAATGGGTGCAAAGCATATGATGCAAGAGCTTTGACATGAGCACAACAATTGCCAAGTATCACATTACCCAAGACATTAATAGCAATTACTACATGTATCATTTTCCAATTCCAACCATATAACAATTTAACGAAGAAGAAACTTCGCCATGAATACTATGAGTAGAAACCAAGGACATACTTGTCCATATGCTACAGCCGAGCGTGTCTCTCTCCCATAAAGTGAATGCTAGGATCCATTTTATTCAAACAAAACAAAAACAAAAACAAACCGACGCTCCAAGAAAAAGCACATAAGATGTGATGGAATAAAAATATAGTTTCAGGGGAGGAACCGATAATGTTGTCGATGAAGAAGGGGATGCCTTGGGCATCCCCAAGCTTAGCTTGAGTCTTCTTAATATATGCAGGGGTGAACCACGGGGCATCCCCAAGCTTAGAACTTTCACTCTCCTTGATCATGTTGCATCATACTCCTCTCTTGATCCTTGAAAACTTCCTCCACACCAAACTCGAAACAACTTATTAGAGGGTTAGTGCACAATATAAATTGACATATTCAGAGGTGACACAATCATTCTTAACACTTCTGGACATTGCATAATGCTACTGGACATTAGTGGATCAAAGAAATTCATCCAACATAGCAAAAGAGGCAATGCGAAATAAAAGGCAGAATCTGTCAAAACAGAACAGTTCGTATTGACGAATTTTAAAATGGCACCAGACTTGCTCAAATGAAAATGCTCAAATTGAATGAAAGTTGCGTACATATCTGAGGATCACTCACGTAAATTGGCATAATTTTCTGAGTTACCTACAGAGAAAACAGCCCAGATTCGTGACAGTAAAGAAATCTGTTTCTGCGCAGTAATCCAAATCTAGTATGAACTTTTCTATCAACGGCTTAACTTGGCACAATAAAACACTAAACTAAGATAAGGAGAGGTTGCTACAGTAGTAAACAACTTCCAAGACATACAATAAAAACAAAGTACTGTAGCAAAATAACACATGGGTTATCTCCCAAGAAGTTCTTTCTTTATAGCCATTAAGATGGGCTCAGCAGTTTTAATGATGCACTCGCAAGAAATAGTATTTGAATCAAAAGAGAGCATCAAGAGGCAAATTCAAAACACATTTAAGTCTAAAATGCTTCCTATGCATAGGAATCTTGTAAATAAACAAGTTCATGAAGAGCAAAGTAACAAGCACAGGAAGATAAAACAAGTGTAGCTTCAAATATTTCAGCACATAGAGAGGTGTTTTAGTAACATGAAAATTTCTACAACCATATTTTCCTCTCTCATAATAATTTTCAGTAGCATCATGAGCAAACTCAACAATGTAACTATCACATAAAGCATTCTTATCATGGGTCTCATGCATAAAATTATTACTCTCCACATAAGCATAATCAATTTTATTAGTTGTAGTGGGAGCAAATTCAACAAAGTGGCTATCATCATATATAGGAGGCATATTGTAATCATAAAAGAAAATTTTCTCCTCAATGCTTGGGGGACTAAAAAGATCATGCTTATCAGAGCCAGCTTCCCCAAGCTTAGAATTTTCCATAGCATTAGCAACAATGGTGTTCAAAGCATTCATAGTAATAACATTCCCATTAGCATGCATATAAAGTTCCATGGGTTTTTTAATTCTCTCTTCAAACACATCATGTCCTAATTCAAGATAAAGTTCATAAAGATCTCTCATATTTTTGTTGTTTTCCATTATGCTTAACTAGTGAAATAAAAACATGCATGATATTAAGTAAAGTAAAATAAGTAGCTAATTTTTTTGTGTTTTTGATATAGCAAACAAGATAGCAAATAAAGTAAAACTAGCAACTAATTTTTTTGTATTTTGATTTAGTGCAGCAAACAAAGTAGTAAATAAAACTAAGCAAGACAAAAACAAAGTAAAGAGATTGAGAAGTGGAGACTCCCCTTGCAGCGTGTCTTGGCAACGGCGCCAGGAAATGTGCTTGATGGCGTGTATTTCACACGTTCGTTGGGCAACCCCAAGAGGAAGGTATGATGCGCACAGCAGCAAGTTTTCCCTCGAGAAAGAAACCAAGGTTTATCGAACCAGGAGGAGCCAAGAAGCACGTTGAAGGTTGATGGCGGCGGGATGTAGTGCGGCGCAACACCGGGATTCCGGCGCCAACGTGGAACCTGCACAACACAACCAAAGTACTTTGCCCCAACGAAGCAGGTGAGGTTGTCAATCTCACCGGCTTGCTGTAACAAAGGATTAACCGTATTGTGTGGAAGATGATTGTTTGCGAAAACAGTAGAACAAGTATTGCAGTAGATTGTATTTCAGTAAAGAGAATTGGACCGGGGTCCACAGTTCACTAGAGGTGTCTCTCCCATAAGACGAACAGCATGTTGGGTGAACAAATTACGGTTGGGCAATTGACAAATAAAGAGAGCATGAAAATGCACATACATATCATGATGAGTATAGTGAGATTTAATTGGGCATTACGACAAAGTACATAGACCGCCATCCAACGCATCTATGCCTAAAAAGTCCACCTTCAGGTTATCATCCGAACCCCCTCCAGTATTAAGTTGCAAACAACAGACAATTGCATTAAGTATGGTGCGTAATGTAATCAACAACTACATCCTTGGACATAGCATCAATGTTTTATCCCTAGTGGCAACAGCACAACACAACCTTAGAACTTTCTGTCACTGTCCCAGGTGTCAATGCAGGCATGAACCCACTATCGAGCATAAGTACTCCCTCTTGGAGTTACAAGCATCTACTTGGCCAGAGCATCTACTAGTAACGGAGAGCATGCAAGATCATAAACAACACATAAGCATAACTTTGATAATCAACATAACAAGTATTCTCTATTCATCGGATCCCAACAAACGCAACATATAGAATTACGGATAGATGATCTTGATCATGTTAGGCAGCTCACAAGATCCGACAATGATAGCACAATGGGGAGAAGAAAACCATCTAGCTACTGCTATGGACCCATAGTCAGGGGTAGACTACTCACACATCACACCGGAGGCGACCATGGCGGCGTAGAGTCCTCCGGAGATGATTCCCCTCTCCGGCAGGGTGCCGGAGGCGATCTCCTGGATCCCCGAGATGGGATCGGCGGCGGCGGCGTCTCGGAAGGTTTTCCGTATCGTGGCTCTCGGTCGGGGGTTTCGTCACGGAGGCTATTTGTAGGCGGAAGGGCAGGTCAAGAGGCGGCACGGGGGCCCCACACCACAGGCCGCGCGGCCAAGGGGGGCCACGCCGCCCCTAGGGTGTGCCCTCGTCGCCCCTCTTCGTCTCTCCTTCGGACTTCTGGAAGCTTCGTGGAAAAATAGGCCCCTGGGCTTTGATTTCGTCCAATTCCGAGAATATTTCCTTACTAGGATTTCTGAAACCAAAAACAGCAGAAAACAGCAACTGGCACTTCGGCATCTTGTTAATAGGTTAGTTCCAGAAAATGCACGAATATGACATAAAGTGTGCATAAAACATGTAGATAACATCAATAATGTGGCATGGAACATAAGAAATTATCGATACGTCGGAGACGTATCAATGGTACGCTCGGGAGTAACCCAAAAGTTAGAACCATGTTGTGTAGCAAGTCTGAGTAGAACAGTGGCTCGAGCTTCAACGCGTTGGTCTTCGGCAGCAGTATCCAAAAATGAGCCTGTTCCAGAGGAGAATTTGTTAAGGGAAAACAACAGGAACAACATCAAGCATGGTTATATACAGGAAACATACCTGTCATGTCTAGGCTGGCGTCAGTCATTAATTGAAGCATATAATTTTCTCGAGAAGAAGCTTCGGTGGCCTCAGCAACCGCGGCCTCCTTTGCAGCAATAGCATCTTTAGCTTGTTGAAGAGCAATCTTCTCTCTTTCGGATGCTTTTCGAGACTGTTCCATTAGCACAAGCATTTGCTTTTTCATGGATTGAAGTTGTTGGCGAAGTTCTTGCAAATCTTGCGACAAGTGTTTACTTGAAGAACCTTCGAGAAGGTTATCATCGACAAGGGTTTTCTTCGAGAAGGAAGAAGCAGGCGAAGTATCGGCAGAACAAGGATTGGCGGAGTAGTTATCAAATATCAACTGGAAAAGAAAATCTCAGTATCAATGATAATGCAAAATAGAATTTCATTAATCTTCAGAAAATTTACATAGATATTACAGGAGGAGTTCTTCAAAAGGACTACTACGACTATTGTCGCCAAAGCTACTGTGGCGACAACATCTAAAGAAACAGAAAATAAAGAAAAGAAAGGATAGGGCATTCAACTAGACCTCTGGCTTCGACGAGCTAGGAGTCGAAGTTGGCTTGATTCCGAGATAGGCCAGGATCTTCTTCGTGTTGGGCTTTGCCGCCCTGATCAGTGCTCGCCACTTTGTGGTCTCCATCTCTTCTGTGTCGCCCACTTTCGTCCAGTCGATAGTTTGCTGGCTGTCAGCAACCAAGGCGACAGTGCTTTCGACAGCAATCTTCATATTTTCTTGGCGCATCTTCAGTCCAAGATCTTCTGGTGGATTGAAGTCCTTGGAAAGAGCAAGGAAAGTCTTGGGTTCCATTTTCTTCGGGAAGAAGTAAGGGAACAGCCGTGACAATCCTGCTTCAGCCTGTTCAATGCCTTCACGAGTTTCTGTTCCATGAAACTCAAGGACAGAGAGTGCGTCGAGAAGAGGATCGTTGTCGGGATCTTCAAGCTCAAATTCTTGGTTTGTTTTATCTGTCGAAGAAAATATATATTGGTCGACAAGCAAGTAAAGAAAAGCAAGTCTAAAGAAGACAGAATAGATCGAAAAACTTACTGACAAAGCGCCGATTCTGCGAGTTCAAGCGCTTGATGATCACTTTTTCACGAGCAGCCTGTGCGGCTTTATGCTCGTTCAAAGAAGTTTCGGCATCATGAAGCCTTTTCTGCAGATCTTCGACACCAGCAGCTTCTGCCTTGGCCTTATCAGCCTCCGCTTTAGCTTTGCCAGCATCAAGTTCGGCCTTCTTGCGAGCCGCCTCACTTTGCTCTAATTTCTGAGCAAGCGTTTCGGCAAGTTTGTTGGCCTCCGCAAGTTTTTCTGCCAAAATAGTCAAAAATAGTGAAAATTGCGATAAAACAGGAGCAAGAAGTCATGAACAAAGGCAAGCAGGAAGTCATTACCTTCGGTCTTGCTGGCATACTTGCGATACCCAATGAATTGGGCACCGATGCGAATAAGTTCTTTGATCATGGGATGTCAAAGAAGGAAAAAGAAAGAAAGCATGGGTATGAGAAAAAAACATGATGGCACAAAGAAGCAAACAGAGAAAATATAGACAATGACAAAAAAGAAATTAAGGACTTACATCGTCCAAAAGAGGACTCGAGGAGCTACCCAATTGCTGGGTAGGCTCCGTGAATGTTTCAACCCTTGTCCTTTTTGGTGAAGGGACAAGGGGGCTTGCTGGAGGAGTAGGAGCGTCGAGGTTTTGTTGAGGAGGCGAAGATTCTTCTCCTTCCACTTGCACCTCAGAAACAACCAGAGTGTGCGACGTACTCGTTCGAGCAGCCGCATCAAAAGCTGGTACTTCTTCCTCGTCACCACTACGATTAAATGACGGCAGTATAAAAAGCAAGATAGAGAAAAATCTTCGAGTAGCAAAACAAGGAGAAACAAGAGATAACTTATGAGCTAATGAGGGCTTCAAGGTATGGATCAAAAGCTGCCTTCTGGCGCGAAGGAGCAGCTTCTTCGGCTTTGGAGGTGCCGGATCTTCTACTTCAGTCCTCTTCCTTTTGTTCTTTGGAGAAACAGCAGGAGGAGGAGACTGTGCCGAGGTGGTACCCTCGGATTCAGCTTCCTTTTCAGAAGATCCCGCAGATTTTCGAGAACCTGCGGGTTCATTCTCAGGGACAGGAGCATCTTGGTTGTCTTCAATGACAACAGCTCGTTCTTCAACTTCTCCACCCTCAGGAAGGGAAGGAAGCGAGACAAGTTCTGGATGGTTCTATACGAAAACAAGGGGAGGCGTTAGCAAAAGAGTTGTGCAAAGGATGGCAAATAAAAAAGAGCAAAGTCGACAAAGGTTACCTCGGGAAGCGCATTGGTGGCGCTGTATGGTTTTACGCGACAAGAAGAAGGGACATGATCTTTTTTGCTGAGGGAGGAGATTTTTCGGACAAGTTTCTCTAAGTCCTTGACCTCCAAATTCACCGACAACCGATCTGCATCCTTGTCGCCAGCATACTTCCAGAGAGGGTATTTGCGAGCCTGAAGAGGCTGCACTCTGATTCTAAGGAAATAGGCTGTGATTTGGATACCTGATAGCTCTTTGCCGCGAGTGTTATGCAACTCGTGGATGTGAGTCATCAATGCCTCTGTCGCCGTTTTTTCCTCCTCGGTAGCCTCTGCATCCCAAGAGCGGCGGCGATAGATTTTCTCGGCACCGTCAAAAGGAGGAATATTGTCTTCAGCACATCCATTGTTTTCCTCATGGATGTACAGCCACTTCTTGCGCCACCCTTGAACTGAGTCAGGGAATTTGACGTCGAAATACTCGACATCGGGGCGGCGCAGATAACAACGCCGCCTATATTATAGGCGACATTGGGAGACCATTACGGCGACAAAAGAAAATGCGCTTCCATAGCGCCCAGTTAGGCTGGACGCCAAGGAAGGCTTCACAGAGGGTGATGAAAATGGAAATGTGGAGGATGGAATTGGGCGTGAGATGGCGAAGTTGCAGACCGTAAACAAAAAACAATCCTCGAAGGAAAGGGTGAATAGGGGCAGAAAGGCCGCGGATGAGATGGTCGACAAAACTAACCCGATACTCCATTGGAGGGGTTGGGTAGCTTTCTTCACTGGGGAAGCACAGCGCTTTGGGCTTCTTGCTGATCCCCAGTTTCTTCAAGAGGTTGATGTCTTGAGTGGAGATTTTAGATCTCTCCCACTCGGCGCTTCCCAGATCCACGGAAGCCATCGTCGATTCTGGCATGCTGTGTCTGGTCAATCTACGCGGTGGCATTAACAATGGCGCAGGAATGCAGTCTGAGAGAGGATGAGCTCAGGGAGTTGTGGGGCGCAAGAGGAGTTTTTGTAGAGGAGAGCAGGAGAACGGCGCGAGCGGAGGTGCTCGAGGAAGGAGAAGGGGATCTTATATAGAGGTGCGGCCAAGCGGCGTACCGTTGGATGAAAACGTGTGCGGCAGATGATGACCACGTGGAATGGGGGTAAAAAAGTAATTTAATCCTGGAGAAGTTACAGTGCGTGCGCCAGGAAAAGCGGAGGACGTGTGTCCCCCACTTGCACGACGTGTCAAGATAATGGGTAATTTGGGCCCGCAAGGCAGCGGGAGAGGACTTCTCGCAATTTCAGGACTTGCAATCGTGGCTATCGTCAGCAGTAACGTCACTTAGCAGGAGAAAAATTCGACTCAATAGCTTCATAAAAAGGCGACAGGGAAAAATATTGGAGAGCCTTTGATCAAATACAAGTTTTTGATCAAATGCTCGGGGGCTACTTCGGAAAAATGAAAAGATCAAGAAAGACAAAATAGAAATGGCGTGAGCCTATGATCAAATACAAATATTTTCTCATAGCCTCGGGGGCTACTCCCATCGGGAACGCTGTCCGCGTGCCCGATGAAATTATAAAGAAAGAGAAGAAAGAGAGATGGAGAAAAAGAAGAAGAAAAAGTGAGCATATTTCGAGTTATATACATAACTCTACATATACTCCCATCGGAAGAACAATATAAGTCATCTGTTGACTCAATAAAATGTGCCATTCCAACAGCCGAATAAGCACTCGACAATATATTCTCAGAACGCCAAAGTTGCGATCAATTTCTGAATGCCGCAAATTTGCGAAAAGACCCAAAATCCTGTACGTGTGGCGCCGTCTCGCGTCGGTTTGCTACTTTTATCCGTATCAACAGATACGAAGAAAAATCCTAACGGACGCGTTAGGTACCCGATAAATACGACTGGGACTCGACAGAATGGTAAGACCTTAAGCGGCACCTGTCGAAGTTTACACCAGTATCCCGAGATCATGTCCGGGGACGTGATCTTGAAGTAGGATTTTGCGGATTGCCACTAGAGCAGTTAACTAGTACCTAATCCGTCAGATGAACTAGCCCCAATTACCATTATCCCTGTACAATATAGAAATTCATAAGAAGAAATATAGAGAAGTTTTAAGTTGTCGAGTAAAAATAAACAGTGGAGATTTTCCCTGACTCTATGATTCAAGCAAAATCTCGGGGGCTACTGACATAGGCATCCCCAATGGGCCTGCCGAAGATAGTACCCTGGGTTTACTGAAGGCCCACGACCGAAGAATATGAAGATTCGGAAGCCCAAGTTGATATTAAGGAAAGTTAGAATTGTAATAGAGATGATGTTTGTAATCTTGCGGGATGAGTTGTAAACCTTCCCGGACTCTGTAACTTGTACAATACGAATCCCTCGACTCCACCTCCTATATAAGGGGGAGTCGAGGGACAAAGAAGGCATCGAATCATTATTTCTCAAACCCTAGTTTTGATAATCGTCGAGTACTTTTCGGCTGAAACCTTCGAGATCTACTTGCCCTCTACTTCCAACTAAACCCTAGTCTACAACCCGTAGGCATTGACAAGTTAATACCTTGTCAACGCGGCTGGGGAGCGACGTCCCCCAAAGGCGGCACGAACAAAACTCGTCCCCCAAACGCTCGATCCGGCGCGGTTTGGGGGACGCTTTGGGGGACGCGACTGGAGATGCTCTTATATGGATATTTAGGGTTTTCTATTTTCGTGCTCTCGGGTATTTAGTTGTACTCAGTTTTTCCCAGCCGCTTAACTTTTTCTCAGTTTTTCCCTTCATCTAGTTTGAAACACTCACAAGTGCTGGAACGGCCGGTAGCCGTCAGGTCAGAGGCCTTGACTATTAGTCTGACCGGGTGGGGCTGCACGGGGGCAGCTCCTCCTTGACCGTCTCGTGCTGACGGATAGGGTCAGAAGACACGTCGGAGCAGCCATCCATCTATCGCTGACGTGTGGGCCGTTTTATTTCCTGATTTTATACGCGGTGCTGCCAATGACAAATGGAGCCGCTCTATAGGGCTGCCGTAGCCAATGACCTGGGGGGTCGTCTATTTTTCAGAAAAAAGACATATATTGCCGCTCGGTGGGGTTGCCGCAGCCAATGACCAGTGTGGTCCTCTATTTATTTAGAGAAAATCATATACTGCCGCTCTGTGGGGCCGCCTCGGCCAATGATCGCTGGGGTTGCCCTTAGTAAAAAGGCATATATCCCTGCTTTTAGTTAGAGAGAAGCAACAAGTTCGCTAATTAATTTTTCTTAAGCTAGACCTAGCAGGTGATTATTTTTGAAGCTTAATCTAAAGTGAATTTTATGATAAACATGGCTGAAACCTAGTGTTGTGTATCTCATTAGTCACCGGAATCGCCGGTGCCTCGTCGCGCCATTGGCTCTATCCCCCGTCGGTATCGGACGGACTGCGGTGCTGCACGTCAACCACGGCTCCAGCACTTGTTTCGTCCGCACGCATTGTACCCACCGCAGGAAAGTCCGCCGCAAGCAGATCCGCCGCCCACGACGACCGGGATTTGTTCCGCGCACCAATTGGTAGTATAGCTTGGTAAGACCTCCGCTTCTGCCTCCCCCGCCCCCTAATCGATTTGGTTCCCGTAATTTATTGGAGTTTGCAGGTGCGAAATAGTCCTCAATGTCTGGTCGTAGCGGGTACACCGGCGAGGGTGGTGATTCGATCATGTAGTGGCCACGTTCCACTTCTCCTACCTCGTCGAAAGTGCAGGTATGTAACTTTTGCTCTCTATACTACCGTTGAATTTAAAGTGCCGCCCTGGCCTGTTGGAGTGATTTCAATTTTTCTTTTTTCTACAATTGTTACAGTTAGCCAGGCAAGTCGATGATCCATGGTACATTGCATACCAAGATGAATCAACCCAGTGGTGTAGCCAGAGGATGGATTTGGAGGAGAAGGTGGCCAATTTAGGTGATGAATTGGCCCGTAAAAACCTGATGATATTCGAGCTGAAGCGTATGGTGGAGGAAGAAAAGAAGAATTCGGAGCTTATTCGCAAGGAGAAGTTGAGAGTTGAGACAGATCTTGCCGTATTTGATCAAGTGGTAGAAAATCTAGAACATGAACTTCAAGTGATGGGAGAGGAGAAAAGTAGATTCATCTGGGCAGTTTTATTAGGTGTCATCCCTGTCCTAGCAGTTTTATGGTTGTGGTAGACGATTTAGATAGTATAGAATTGGTATTCAGTAGATGGCTCTAACCACTGTATTTTGTTGTGACTCTAACCACTGTTTTGGTGTACAATTTCCTAGTTGTGCTAAGTAATGCGCGCGATAATTTTAGCATGCATGAACATCTTATAAAAGTGAAGGGATCCCAAAAGTGAAAGCATGTACCAGCCTCTCGGATCAAATACATATCAATCTTCCCAATCAAGTTGGGATAGAATTCAAATCATACATACGGATGTACATGGACACATCAAGAATGTGGAGAAGCTTTTTTGAGACGGAGGTAGTAGTTCGAACAATTTTATCCCAATTTGAAATTGAAAAATACAAATTTTTCATAACTTATCGCAATTTTCGGCGTCGAACACGGCCGCGCAGCAATGGGCAAGAAGGGCCGGGACGACGGGCGGCTGAGAAGTGGTCATCTGCGTCATCCATCATCGAAGCGATGTTGTAGGTGATGGCTTCAATATTCGTGGCATCGATGACCACCGTCGGCATCGCTGCTATCTTGGTGTACTTCATCAGCGACGGATCTGCGGAGGGCTGGATCGGCGGCTTTGCAGCGTGGTTGTAGACGATGGCTTCAATCGTCTTGGCATCGATTCACACTCTCGGCACCGGAAGTGAGACATCAAAAGGCTCCGACATTGAAGGCTAGATCTGCGCCGTCGAAGCGATGTTGTAGGCGATGGCTTCAATGTTCATGGCATCGATGACCACTCTCGGCACGACCACCGTCTTGGTGTCCTTCATCAGCCACGGATCTGAGGAGGGCAACAGAAGTGAGACATCGAAGCGATTGAATGTAGGCGATGGCTTCAATGATCTTGCCATCGATGACCACTATCGGCACGGCCGCCATCTTGGTGTTCTTCATCATCAACAGATATGAGAAGAGAAACGAAAGTGAGACGGAGAGAGACATTTCAACTAGGGTTTTCAACTATTTCCGAGGGTTAGATCCTAACTGTCACTCTTAGATCCACGCCGCTGTATGGTTAGATCCGCGCCACCGCATGCACGGTTAGATCCGCGCCGCCGTGACCGCCGGAGTAAGAGAGGAAATAAGAGAGAGGAAGATGCGACTAGAATATGCGACTGCCAGGATTGGTAGGTATGTGCTCTGCTCTTCTCTCCGTATGCGTCCATCGTGGTAGAGAGAGATATACATGCCGTTTGATCATAAATGATCGAACCGTGCAACCGTACGTTGAGCTTTCAACCAACCAAGATCCGTGTGACATACATCTCGACCAATCAGAGATCAGCCAGTAGGACTGAGTAGGACTGAGTAAAACAAGTGGGGAAAACTGAGTAGAACTAAGAGGGGGAAAAGTGAGGAAATGTTTATCGGAAGGGCAAAACTAAGTAGGACTGAGTAAAACAAGTGGGCCTGGAGGGGGAAAACTAAGTAAAACTAAGTAAAACAGTGGCACCCAAATAATAAAAGGACTAAGGGAAATTGAAGCTTTTGGAATAAAAGTTGTAAAATTGTGTTATTTTAACAGTATAGTACATTTTGGCTGACGTGATATCTTTTGCAATTCAAAGATACACAAGTGTGACGAATTTGGACTCATTTGGGCAAAGTTTGTAAGCATAGTGGGTATTTGGGAGGTGTGTTGAGTAGGCAGCCTTGCATCTTCATAGCTAGTAGCTCATGGACTAGGAAGTGGTTTTGAAGCTTTTGGCATAAAAACTTCATATCTCTATATTTCCTTTTCCATTATTATTTCTCTAGGTTGTAGGTAACATAACAAGACTCCATGGGAAGGATCCACCGTGTTTTGAATTATTTTGAATTACACCCTAAACCATAAACCCTAAAACCCTAAACCCTAGAGAAAATGATAAATGTGGCTTAAATGTAGCTTAACACATACATTCAAGGGATCCCTACATTCAAATTGTTCAATGCAAAGGGATCCCCAATACAAATTGTTCCATACAAAGGGAAACCCAATACAAATTGTTCATACAAATTCAAATTGTTCCATACAAAGGGATCCCCAATACAAATTGTTCATACAAATTCAAATTAGTTGTTCAGAATAAAATCTTTCTCTTGCTCCTGGTGTGACTCGTTGGGGCCACCACCTTACTCCGGGTAACCCTACCAGGGATATTATCGGTGTCTACCTTCCTTTTGCCCTCTTTCTTGTTCTTCTTCTGCGAAGCTTGTGCTTTTTCTTGTGCAATCTCCTCTTCCAAGTTATCCCTCATCTGGCCAATCATAAAATCAATGTAATCTCTCTTCATATCTTCCTTCTGCGCTCGATCCATCGGTTCAAGCAGCTCTCGATCCATCGGTTCAATCTCCTCATGTTGAATTGCTGCTTCAATCTCCATCGGTTGAATTGCTGCTTCAATGTCCTCATGTTGAATTGTTGCTTCATTATCCTCTGCATTTGCTGCTCCCGCCTGATCTTCCATTCCAAAACCTGGGTCAACTTCATTTTTACAAAGCTTAGCAATGTTTCTAGGGATTCCACAACGTTTGCACTTTCGTTTTTTAATCGATGCACCACCCTCTGCACTAGCTCTGATCCTATTCTTCCTCGGCCTACCTGCCGGTCTAGTCAAACTGGAGAGTACAGTTTGAAGCCTGGATCGACTTTCATCCATTGGTCTTTTCCCAACAAGGTAGGAACATTCATAGCATATGCAGCCCTAAATTTGGCAATAGAGAAATACTCTGACACATACTGATCAACTTCACCTTCTTCACCCCCTATAACACTCATGAAAAACAATGCGTGTATGCAGGGTATCCCACGGATCTACCATCCCCTACAATGGCATGTCTGATACGTCTCCAACGTATCGATAATTTCTTATGTTCCATGCCACATTATTGATGTTATCTACATGTTTTATGCACACTTTATGTCATATTCGTGCATTTTTGGAACTAACCTATTAACAAGATGCCGAAGTGCCATTTTTGTTTTCTGCTGTTTTTGGTTTCAGAAATCCTAGTAACGAAATATTCTCGGAATTGGACGAAATCAACGCCCAGGGTCCTATTTTTTCCAGAAGACCGAAGAGGAGACGAAGTGGGGCCACGAGGTGCCCAAACCCTAGGGCGGCGTGGCCCCCTTGGCCGCGCGGCCTGTGGTGTGGGGCCCTCGTGCCCCCCTGACTTGCCCTACGCCTGCCAAAGCCTCCGTCGCGAAACCCCGGTGCGAGGCCACGATACGGAAAACCTTCCAGAGACGCCGCCATCGCCGATCCCATCTCGGGGGATCCGGGAGATCGCCTCCGGCACCCTGCCGGAGGGGAATCTCCCGGAGGACTCTACGCCACCATGGTCGCCTCCGGAGTGATGTGTGAGTAGTCTACCCCTGGACTATGGGTCCATAGCAGTAGCTAGATGGTTGTCTTCTCCCCATTATGCTTCATTGTCGGATCTTGTGAGCTGCCTAACATGATCAAGATCATCTATCTGTAATTCTATATGTTGCGTTTGTTGGGATCCGATGAATAGAGAATACTTGTTATGTTGATTATCAAAGCTATGTCTATGTGTTGTTTATGATCTTGCATGCTCTCCGTTACTAGTAGATGCTCTGGCCAAGTAGATGCTTGTAACTCCAAGAGGGAGTATTTATGCTCGATAGTGGGTTCATGCCTCCATTGATATCTGGGACAGTGAAAGAAAGTTCTAAGGTTGTGGATGTGCTGTTGCCACTAGGGATAAAACATTGGTGCTATGTTCAAGGATGTAGTTACGGATTACATTACGCGCAATACTTAATGCAATTGTCTGTTGTTAGCAACTTAATACTGGAGGGGTTCGGATGATAACACGAAGGTGGACTTTTTAGGCATAGATGCATGCTGGATAGCGGTCTATGTACTTTGTCGTAATGCCCAATTAAATCTCACTATACTCATCATAATATGTATGTGCATGGTCATGCCCTCTTTATTTGTCAATTGCTCAACGTAATTTGTTCACCCAACATGTTGTTTATCTTATGGGAGAGACACCTCTATTGAGCTGTGGACCCGGTCCAATTCTTTATCTGAAATACAATCTCTTGCAATACTATTCTCTTTTTTTGCAAACAATCATCTTCCACACAATACAGTTAATCCTTTGTTCAGACAAACCGGTGAGATTGACAACCTCAGTGTTTCGTTGGGGCAAAGTACTTTGGTGTGTTGTGCGGGTTCCACGTTGGCGCGGAATCCCTGGTGTTGCGTCGCACTACATCCCGCCGCCATCAACCTTCAACGTGCTTCTTGGCTCCTCCTGGTTCGATAAACCTTGGTTTCTTTCTGAGGGAAAACTTGCTGCTGTGCGCATCATACCTTCCTCTTGGGGTTCCCAACGAACGTGTGAGTTACACGCCATCAAGCTCTTTTTTGGCGCCGTTGCCGGGAGATCAAGACACGCTGCAAGGGGAGTCTCCACTTCCCAATCTCTTTACTTTGTTTTTGTCTTGCTTAGTTTTATTTACTACTTTGTTTGCTGCACTAAATCAAAATACAAAAAAATTAGTTGCTAGTTTTACTTTATTTGCTATCTTGTTTGCTATATCAAAAACACAAAAAAATTATTTACTTGCATTTACTTTATCTAGTTTGCTTTATTTACTGTTGCTAAAATGGCCAACCCTGAAAATACTAAGTTGTGTGACTTCACAACCACAAATAATAATGATTTCTTATGCACACCTATTGCTCCTGCCTACAGCAGAATTCTTTGAAATTAAACCTACTTTACTGAATCTTGTTATGCGAGAGCAATTTTCTGGTGTTAGTTCTGATGATGCTGCTGCCCATCTTAATAATTTTGTTGAATTGTGTGAAATGCAAAAATATAAAGATGTAGATGGTAATATTATTAAACTAAAATTGTTCCCTTTCTCATTAAGAGGAAGAGCTAAAGATTGGTTGCTATCTCTGCCTAAGAATAGTATTGATTCATGGACTAAATGCAAGGATGCTTTTATTGGTAGATATTATCCCCTGCTAAAATTATATCTTTGAGGAGTAGCATAATGAATTTTAAACAATTAGATACTGAACATGTTGCACAAGCATGGGAAAGAATGAAATCTTTGGTTAAAAATTGCCCAACCCATGGACTGACTACTTGGATGATCATCCAAACCTTCTATGCAGGACTAAATTTTTCTTCACGGAATTTATTGGATTCAGCTGCTGGAGGTACCTTTATGTCCATCACTCTTGGTGAAGCAACAAAGCTTCTTGATAATATGATGATCAACTACTCTGAATGGCACACGGAAAGAGCTCCACAAGGTAAGAAGGTAAATTCTGTCGAAGAAACCTCTTCCTTGAGTGATAAGATTGATGCTATTATGTCTATGCTTGTGAATGATAGGACTAATATTGATCCTAATAATGTTCCATTAGCTTCATTGGTTGCACAAGAAGAACATGTTGATGTGAATTTCATTAAAAATAATAATTTCAACAACAATGCTTACCGGAACAATTCTAGTAACAACTATAGGCCATATCCTTATAATAATGGCAACGGCTATGGTAATTCTTATGGGAATTCTTACAATAATAATAGGAGTTCACCCCTGGACTTGAAGCCATGCTTAAAGAATTTATTAGTACACAAACTGCTTTTAACAAATCTGTTGAAGAAAAGCTTGGGAAAATTGATATACTTGCTTCTAAAGTCGATAGTCTTGCTGCTGATGTTGATCTTTTGAAATCGAAAGTTATGCCTAATGAAAATCATCATAATAAAATTGTTACTACAGCAAATGCCATCCAAGTTAGAATTAATGAGAATATAAGATTAATGGCTGAATTGCGTGCTAGGTGGGATAGAGAAGAAAATGAAAAACTAGCTAAAGAGAAGAATGTAGCTAAAGTTTGGACTATTACCACCACTAGTAATGCTAATGCTACACATGTTGCTGCACCTCCTACTATCAATAATAAAAGAATTGGTGTTAGCAATGTTTCCACTTCTAATGCAAAGCGCGAGAAACTGCCTGCTAAAACTGCTGAAGCCTGCGATAAAGCTGCTGAAATTTTTTCCAACATTGGGGATGATGATCCCATTGCTTTAGATTATAATGGTTTGAATTTTGATGATTGCCACATATCTGAAGTTATAAAGTTCTTACAAAAACTTGCTAAAAGTCCTAATGCTAGTGCTATAAATTTGGCTTTCACGCAACATATTACAAATGCTCTCATAAAAGCTAGAGAAGAGAAACTAGAGCGCGAAGCCTCTATTCCTAAAAAGCTAGAGGATGGTTGGGAGCCCATCATTAAGATGAAGTTTAAAGATTTTGATTGTAATGCTTTATGTGATCTTGGTGCAAGTATTTCCGTTATGCCTAAGAAAATTTATGATATGCTTGACTTGCCACCGCTGAAAAATTGTTATTTGGATGTTAATCTTGCTGATCATTCTACAAAGAAACCTTTGGGGAAAGTTGATAATGTTCGCATTACCGTTAACAATAACCTTGTCCCCGTTGATTTTGTTGTCTTGGATATTGAATGCAATGCATCTTGTCCCATTATATTGGGAAGACCTTTTCTTCGAACTGTTGGTGCTATCATTGATATGAAGGAAGGTAATATAAAATATCAATTCCCTCTCAAGAAAGGTATGGAACACTTCCCTAGAAAGAGAATGAAGTTACCTTTTGATTCTATTATTAGAACAAATTATGATGTTGACACTTCATCTCTTGATAATACTTGATACACACTTTCTGCGCCTAGCTGAAAGGCGTTAAAGAAAAGCGCTTATGGGAGACAACCCATGTTTTTACCTACAGTACTTTGTTTTTATTTTGTGTCTTGGAAGTTGTTTACTACTGTAGCAACCTCTCCTTATCTTAGTTTAGTGTTTTGTTGTGCCAAGTAAAGTCGTTGATAGAAAAGTTCATACTAGATTTGGATTACTGCACAGAAACAGATTTCTTTGCTGTCACGAATCTGGGCTGTTTTCTCTGTAGGTAATTCAGAAAATTATGCCAATTTACGTGAGTGATCCTCAGATATGTACGCAACTTTCATTAAATTTGAGCATTTTCATTTGAGCAAGTCTGGTGCCTCGATAAAATTCGTCAATACGAACTGTTCTGTTTTGACAGATTCTGCCTTTTATTTCGCATTGCCTCTTTTGCTATGTTGGATGAATTTCTTTGATCCATTAATGTCCAGTAGCTTTATGCAATGTCCAGAAGTGTTAAGAATGATTGTGTCACCTCTGAACATGTTAATTTTTATTGTCGCTAACCCTCTAATGAGTTGTTCTAAGTTTGGTGTGGAGGAAGTTTTCAAGGATCAAGAGAGGAGTATGATGCAACATGATCAAGGAGAGTGAAAGCTCTAAGCTTGGGGATGCCCCGGTGGTTCACCCCTGCATATTCTAAGAAGACTCAAGCGTCTAAGCTTGGGGATGCCCAAGGCATCCCCTTCTTCATCGACAACATTATCAGGTTCCTCCCCTGAAACTATATTTTTATTCCATCACATCTTATGTGCTTTGCTTGGAGCGTCGGTTTGTTTTTGTTTTTGTTTTGTTTGAATAAAATGGATCCTAGCATTCACTTTATGGGAGAGAGACACGCTCCGCTGTAGCATATGGACAAGTATGTCCTTAGCTTCTACTCATAGTATTCATGGCGAAGTTTCTTCTTCGTTAAATTGTTATATGGTTGGAATTGGAAAATGATACATGTAGTAATTTGCTATAATGTCTTGGGTAATGTGATACTTGGCAATTGTTGTGCTCATTTTTAAGCTCTTGCATCATATGCTTTGCACCCATTAATGAAGAAATACATAGAGCATGCTAAAATTTGGTTTGCATATTTGGTTTCTCTAAGGTCTAGATAATTTCTAGTATTGAGTTTGAACAACAAGGAAGACGGTGTAGAGTCTTATAATGTTTTCAATATGTCTTTTATGTAAGTTTTGCTGCACCGATTCATCCTTGTGTTTGTTTCAAATAAGCCTTGCTAGCCTAAACCTTGTATCGAGAGGGAATACTTCTCATGCATCCAAAATACTTGAGCCAACCACTATGCCATTTGTGTCCACCATACCTACCTACTACATGGTATTTTCCGCCATTCCAAAGTAAATTGCTTGAGTGCTACCTTTAAAATTCCATCATCACCTTTGCAATATTTAGCTCATGGGACAAATAGCTTAAAAACTATTGTGGTATTGAATATGTAATTATGCACTTTATCTCTTATTAAGTTGCTTGTTGTGCGATAACCATGTTCACTGGGGACGCCATCAACTATTCATTGTTGAATTTCATGTGAGTTGCTATGCATGTTCGTCTTGTCTGAAGTAAGAGAGATCTACCACCTTATGGTTAAGCATGCATATTGTTAGAGAAGAACATTGGGCCGCTAACTAAAGCCATGATCCATGGTGGAAGTTTCAGTTTTGGACATATATCCTCAATCTCAAATGAGAAAATTATTAATTGTTGTTACATGCTTATGCATAAAAGAGGAGTCCATTATCTGTTGTCTATGTTGTCCCGGTATGGATGTCTAAGTTGAGAATAATCAATAGCGAGAAATCCAATGCGAGCTTTCTCCTTAGACCTTTGTACAGGCGGCATAGAGGTACCCCTTTGTGACACTTGGTTAAAACATGTGCATTGTGATGATCCGGTAGTCCAAGCTAATTAGGACAAGGTGCGGGCACTATTAGTATACTATGCATGAGGCTTGCAACTTGTAAGATATAATTTACATGATACATATGCTTTATTACTACCGTTGACAAAATTGTTTCATGTTTTCAAAATCAAAGCTCTAGCACAAATATAGCAATCGATGCTTTTCCTCTACGGAGGACCATTCTTTTACTTTTATTGTTGAGTCAGTTCACCTATTTCTCTCCACCTCAAGAAGCAAACACTTGTGTGAACTGTGCATTGATTCCTACATACTTGCATATTGCACTTATTATATTACTCTATGTTGACAATATCCATGAGATATACATGTTATAAGTTGAAAGCAACCGCTGAAACTTAATCTTTCTTTGTGTTGCTTCAATGCTTTTACTATGAATTATTGCTTTATGAGTTAACTCTTATGCAAGACTTATTGATGCTTGTCTTGAAGTACTATTCATGAAAAGTCTTTGCTATATGATTCACTTGTTTACTCATGTCATATACATTGTTTTGATCGCTGCATTCACTACATATGCTTTACAAATAGTATGATCAAGGTTATGATGGCATGTCACTCCAGAAATTATCTTTGTTATCGTTTTACCTGCTCGGGACGAGCAGAACTAAGCTTGGGGATGCGATACGTCTCCAACGTGTCGATAATTTCTTATGTTCCATGCCACATTATTGATGTTATCTACATGTTTTATGCACACTTTATGTCATATTCGTGCATTTTCGGAACTAACCTATTAACAAGATGCCAGTGCCATTCTTGTTTTCTGCTGTTTTGGTTTCAGAAATCCTAGTAACGAAATATTCTCGGAATTGGACGAAATCAACGCCCAGGGTCCTATTTTGCCACGAAGCTTCCAGAAGACCGAAGAGGAGACGAAGTGGGGCCACGAGGTGCCCAAACCCTAGGGCGGCGCGCCCCCCTTGGCCGCGCGGCCCTGTGGTGTGGGGCCCTCGTGCCCCCTCCTGACTTGCCCTTCCGCCTACTTCGCGAACCCCCGGTACCGAGCCACGATACGGAAAACCTTCGAGAGACGCCGCCATCGCCGATCCCATCTCGGGGGATCCAGGAGATCGCCTCCGGCACCTGCCGGAGAGGGGAATCATCTCCGGAGGACTCTACGCCACCATGGTCGCCTCGGAGTGATGTGTGAGTAGTCTACCCCTGGACTATAGGTCCATAGCAGTAGCTAGATGGTTGTCTTCTCCCCATTATGCTTCATTGTCGGATCTTGTGAGCTGCCTAACATGATCAAGATCATCTATCTGTAATTCTATATGTTGCGTTTGTTGGGATCCGATGAATAGAGAATACTTGTTATGTTGATTATCAAAGCTATGTCTATGTGTTGTTTATTATCTTGCATGCTCTCCGTTACTAGTAGATGCTCTGGCCAAGTAGATGCTTCTAACTCCAAGAGGGAGTATTTATACTCGATAGTGGGTTCATGCCTCCATTGATATCTGGGACAGTGACAGAAAGTTCTAAGGTTGTGGATGTACTGTTGCCACTAGGGATAAAACATTGGTGCTATGTTCAAGGATGTAGTTACTGATTACATTACGCGCAATACTTAATGCAATTGTCTGTTGTTAGCAACTTAATACTGGAGGGGGTTCGGATGATAACCTGAAGGTGGACTTTTTAGGCATAGATGCATGTTTGGATAGCGGTCTATGTACTTTGTCGTAATGCCCAATTAAATCTCACTATACTCATCATAATATGTATGTGCATGGTCATGCCCTCTTTATTTTTCAATTGCCCAACTGTAATTTGTTCACCCAACATGCTGTTTATCTTATGGGAGAGACACCTCTAGTAGTGAACTGTGGACCCCGGTCCAATTCTTTATACTGAAATCTACTGCAATATTGTTCTACTGTTTTCTGCAAACAATCATCTTCCACACAATACGGTTAATCCTTTGTTACAGCAAGCCGGTGAGATTGACAACCTCATGTTTCGTTGGGGCAAAGTACTTTGGTTGTGTTGTGCGGGTTCCACGTTGGCGCCGGAATCCCTGGTGTTGCGCCGCACTACATCCCGCCGCCATCAACCTTCAACGTGCTTCTTGGCTCCTCTGGTTCGATAAACCTTGGTTTCTTTCTGAGGGAAAACTTGCTGCTGTGCGCATCATACCTTCCTCTTGGGGTTCCCAACGAACTGTGTGAGTTACATGCCATCAATCAACCAAACTCACTGGATACCTCCACTGCATGTTTTTACTGTCAGTGTAGGTTACCTCAGCCTCCATTCCTTTTCTGACGCATTGCATCTTCAATTGTTTTGCCCTGGCATGCAAAGACTTAATCAAAGATGGGAGCATGAGATGGCCAGCATATTTTGTGGATGCAATTCTTTGACGCAGATCGATCTTTATCATGATCATCTGCCTAATCTTATCAAATATTTGCCACATCATAAGCCCTTTCAATGAATTGACCTTTGAATTGAAACTCTCTGCAAGGTTACTTGTTACATAGTCTATCTTGCAAATTTCATTGAATTGGCTTCTTGACCACACCCTACCATGATGTTCATCCAAGTACTCCTTCACCCCAGGTTTTTGTTTATACAACACATCCAAATGAAACAGATGCTTCCTAGTGCTGCATGTGTATGAAGCTGGCCATAGGTTGTCAGTAAAAACTTTACCCTTGAATTTCTTTGTAAAATTATGTACCAAGTGTCGCATACATTCCCTATGCTCCACTCCAGGGAATACTGCTTCTACTGCACTCTCCAAACCTTTGCAAGCGTCTGTGTGGATAGCAAGTCCTGGTGGATGACCTATAAGGTCGCGCAAATTCTGCAGAAACCAAGTCCAACTTTCATGTGACTCAACCTCTGATACGCGTACAGCACGCGTCCGTTGGGAACATGACCCAGTGATGGCGTGTAACTCACACGTTCGTTGGGAACCCCAAGAGGAAGGTATGATGCGCACAGGCAAGTTTTCCCTCAGAAAGAAACCAAGGTTTATCGAACCAGGAGGAGCCAGAAGCACGTTGAAGGTTGATGGCGGCGGGATGTAGTGCGGCGCAACACCAGAGATTCCGGCGCCAACGTGGAACCTGCACAACACAACCAAAGTACTTTGCCCCAACGAAACAGTGAGGTTGTCAATCTCACCGGCTTGCTGTAACAAAGGATTAGATGTATAGTGTGGATGATGATTGTTTGCGAAAACAGTAGAAAGTATTGCAGAGATTGTATTTCAGTATAGAGAATTGGACCGGGGTCCACAGTTCACTAGAGGTGTCTCTCCCATAAGATAAACAGCATGTTGGGTGAACAAATTACAGTTGGGCAATTGACAAATAAAGAGGGCATGACCATGCACATACATATTATGATGAGTATTGTGAGATTTAATTGGGCATTACGACAAAGTACATAGACCGCTATCCAGCATGCATCTATGCCTAAAAAGTCCACCTTCAGGTTATCATCCGAACCCCCTCCAGTATTAAGTTGCTAACAACATACAATTGCATTAAGTATTGCGCGTAATGTAATCAGTGACTATATCCTCGAACATAGCACTAATGTTTTATCCCTAGTGGCAACCACATCCATAATCTTAGAGATTTCTGTCACTTCCCCAGATTCACGGAGACATGAACCCACTATCGAGCATAAATACTCCCTCTTGGAGTTACAAGCATCTACTTGGCCAGAGCATCTACTAGTAACGGAGAGCATGTAAGATCATAAACAACACATAGACATAACTTTGATAATCAACATAACAAGTATTCTCTATTCATCGGATCCCAACAAACGCAACATATAGAATTACAGATATATGATCTTGATCATGTTAGGCAGCTCACAAGATCCGACAATGAAGCACAATGGGGAGAAGACAACCATCTAGCTACTGCTATGGACCCATAGTCCGGGGGTAGACTCACACATCACTCCGGAGGCGACCATGGCGGCGTAGAGTCCTCGGGAGATGATTCCCCTCTGCCGGAGGCGATCTCCTGAATCCCCGAGATGGGATTGGCGGTGGCGTCTCGGAAGGTTTTCCGTATCGTGGCTCTCGGTACTGGGGGTTTCGGAATGGAGGCTTTAAGTAGGCGGAAGGGCAGGTCAGGAGGCGACACGAGGGCCCCACACCACAGGGCCGCACGGCCAAGGGGGGGGGCCGCGCAGCCCTAGGGTGTGGCCCCTCGTGGCCCCGGACTTCGGAAGCTTCGTGGCAAAATAGGACCCTGGGCGTTGATTTCGTCCAATTCCGAGAATATTTCGTTACTAGGATTTCTGAAAACAACAGAAAACAGGAACCGGCACTTCGGCATCTTGTTAATAGGTTAGTTCCGAGAAAATGCACGAATATGACATAAAGTGTGCATAAAACATGTAGATAACATCAATAATGTGGCATGGAACATAAGAAATTATCGATACGTCGGAGACGTATCAGCATCCCCAAGCTTAGTTCTGCTCGTCCCGAGCAGGTAAAACGATAACAAGATAATTTCTGGAGTGACATGCCATCATAACCTTGATCATACTATTTGTAAAGCATATGTAGTGAATGCAGCGATCAAAACAATGTATATGACATGAGTAAACAAGTGAATCATAAAGCAAAGACTTTTCATGAATAGCACTTCAAGACAAGCATCAATAAGTCTTGCATAAGAGTTAACTCATAAAGCAATAATTCAAAGTAAAGGCATTGAAGCAACACAAAGGAAGATTAAGTTTCAGCGGTTGCTTTCAACTTGTAACATGTATATCTCATGGATAATGTCAACATAGAGTAATATAACAAGTGCAATAAGCAAATATGTAGGAATCAATGCACAGTTCACACAAGTGTTTGCTTCTTGAGGTGGAGAGAAATAGGTGAACTGACTCAACATTGAAAGTAAAAGAATGGTCCTCCATAGAGGAAAAGCATCGATTGCTATATTTGTGCTAGAGCTTTGATTTTGAAAACATGAAATAATTTTGTCAACGGTAGTAATAAAGCATATGTATCATGTAAATTATATCTTACAAGTTGCAAGCCTCATGCATAGTATACTAATAGTGCCCGCACCTTGTCCTAATTAGCTTGGACTACCGGATCATCACAATGCACATGTTTTAACCAAGTGTCACAAAGGGGTACCTCTATGCCGCCTGTACAAAGGTCTAAGGAGAAAGCTCGCATTGGATTTCTCGCTATTGATTATTCTCAACTTAGACATCCATACCGGGACAACATAGACAACAGATAATGGACTCCTCTTTTATGCATAAGCATGTAATCAACAATTAATAATTTTCTCATATGAGATTGAGGATATATGTCCAAAACTGAAACTTCCACCATGGATCATGGCTTTAGTTAGCGGCCCAATGTTCTTCTCTAACAATATGCATGCTTAACCATAGGGTGGTAGATCGCTCTTACTTCAGACAAGACAAACATGCATAGCAACTCACATGAAATTCAACAAAGAGTAGTTGATGGCGTCCCCAGTGAACATGGTTATCGCACAACAAGCAACTTAATAAGAGATAAAGTGCATAAGTACATATTCAATACCACAATAGTTTTTAAGCTATTTGTCCCATGAGCTATATATTGCAAAGGTGAATGATGGAATTTTAAAGGTAGCACTCAAGCAATTTACTTTGGAATGGCGGAAAATACCATGTAGTAGGTAGGTATGGTGGACACAAATGGCATAGTGGTTGGCTCAAGTATTTTGGATGCATGAGAGGTATTCCCTCTCGATACAAGGTTTAGGCTAGCAAGGCTTATTTGAAACAAACACAAGGATGAACCGGTGCAGCAAAACTCACATAAAAGACATATTGTAAACATTATAAGACTCTACCGTCTTCCTTGTTGCTCAAACTCAATACTAGAAATTATCTAGACCTTAGAAACCAAATATGCAAACCAAATTTTAGCATGCTCTATGTATTTCTTCATTAATGGGTGCAAAGTATATGATGGAAGAGCTTAAACATGAGCACAACAATTGCCAAGTATCACATTACCCAAGACATTTATAGCAATTACTTCATGTATCATTTTCCAATTCCAACCATATAACAATTTAACGAAGAAGAAACTTCGCCATGAATAGAAACTAAGGACATACTTGTCCATATGCTACAGCGGAGCATGTCTCTCTCCCATAAAGTGAATGCTAGGATCCATTTTATTCAAACAAAACAAAAAACAAAAACAAACCGACGCTCCAAGCAAAGCACATAAGATGTGATGGAATAAAAATATAGTTTCAGGGGAGGAACCTGATAATGTTGTCGATGAAGGGGATGCCTTGGGCATCCCCAAGCTTAGACGCTTGAGTCTTCTTAGAATATGCAGGGGTGAACCACGGGGCATCCCCAAGCTTAGACTTTCACTCTCCTTGATCATGTTGCATCATACTCCTCTCTTGATCCTTGAAAACTTCCTCCACACCAAACTTAGAACAACTCATTAGAGGGTTAGCGACAATAAAAATTAACATATTCAGAGGTGACACAATCATTCTTAACACTTCTGGACATTGCATAAAGCTACTGGACATTAATGGATCAAAGAAATTCATCCAACATAGCAAAAGAGGCAATGCGAAATAAAAGGCAGAATCTGTCAAAACAGAACAGTTCGTATTGACGAATTTTATCGAGGCACAAGACTTGCTCAAATGAAAATGCTCAAATTTAATGAAAGTTGCGTACATATCTGAGGATCACTCACGTAAATTGGCATAATTTTCTGAGTTACCTACAGGGAAAACAGCCCAGATTCGTGACAGCAAAGAAATCTGTTTCTGCGCAGTAATCCAAATCTAGTATGAACTTTTCTATCAACGACTTTACTTGGCACAACAAAACACAAAACTAGGATAAGGAGAGGTTGCTACAGTAGTAAACAACTTCCAAGACACAAAATAAAAACAAAATACTGTAGGTAAAAACATGGGTTGTCTCCCATAAGCTCTTTTCTTTAACGCCTTTCAGCTAGGCGCAGAAAGTGTGTATCAAGTATTATCGAAGGGTGGTACTTCTACAGCGGGATGTGGAGTTTTCTCAACCAGGCATAGTATATTAGATACATAAGTTTTAGCATCTCCCTTTTCATTAGTCTTAGGCGTGCTACTCTCATCAAACAAATTTTCAGGAACAAGCCAAGCATAGTTATTTTCTAGTGCATCATTCATAGCTAGGAGCTTACATGGTATTGGTGCTTTGATCTCCCCTCCATCATTAATATTATTAGTGTATCTTATTCTATCCATGTCCATCTTTTCAAGGAGACTAACAAAATTGGTATAAGAACCAAGCATATTAAATTTAGCAAAGACCTTTCTAGCCTCTCTTGCTATACCACCAAATTCTCTAAGAAGGGTTTCTAAAACAAAATCTTTCTTTTCCCCTTCTTCCATATCACCAAGTGTGAGAAACATGTGTTGGATTATAGGATTGAGATTAACAAATTTAGTTTCCAACATGCGAACTAAAGCAGCAGCAGCAATTTCATAGGTAGGGGCAAGGTCTACCAAGTGTCTATCCTCAAAATCGTCAACGGTACTGACATGATTGAAAAATTCTTCTATATTATTTCTCCCAATTATAGACCCACGTCCTACCGGTATGTCTTTTGTGGTAAAATTAAAAGGAAACATGATGAATCAAGTAAAGTAAATGCAAGTAACTAATTTTTGTGTTTTTGATATAGCAAACAAGATAGCAAATAAAGTAAAACTAGCAACTAAATTTTTTTGTATTTTGATTTAGTGCAGCAAACAAAATAGTAAATAAAACTAAAGACAAAAACAAAGTAAAGAGATTGAGAAGTGGAGACTCCCCTTGCAGCGTGTCTTGATCTCCCGGCAACGGCGCCAGAAAAAGAGCTTGATGGCGTGTAACTCACACGTTCTTGGGAACCCCAAGAGGAAGGTATGATGCGCACGGCAGCAAGTTTTCCCTCAGAAAGAAACCAAGGTTTATCGAACCAGGAGGAGCCAAGAAGCACGTTGAAGGTTGATGGCGGCGGGATGTAGTGCGGCGCAACTCCAGAGATTCCGGCGCCAACGTGGAACCTGCACAACACAACCAAAGTACTTTGCCCCAACGAAACAGTGAGGTTGTCAATCTCACCGGCTTGCTGTAACAAAGGATTAGATGTATAGTGTGGATGATGATTGTTTGCAGAAAACAGTAGAACAGTAGATTGTATTTCGGTATAGAGAATTGGACCGGGGTCCACAGTTCACTAGAGGTGTCTCTCCAATAAGATAAACAGCATGTTGGGTGAACAAATTACAGTTGGGCAATTGACAAATAAAGAGGGCATGACCATGCACATACATATTATGATGAGTATTGTGAGATTTAATTGGGTATTACGACAAAGTACATAGACCGCTATCCAGCATGCATCTATGCCTAAAAGTCCACCTTCAGGTTATCATCCCCCCTCCGGTATTAAGTTGCTAACAACAGACAATTGCATTAAGTATTGCGCGTAATGTAATCAGTGACTATATCCTCGAACATAGCACTAATGTTTTATCCCTAGTGGCAACAACACATCCATAATCTTAGAGATTTCTGTCACTTCCCCAGATTCACGGAGACATGAACCCACTATCGAGCATAAATACTCCCTCTTGGAGTTACAAGCATCTACTTGGCCAGAGCATCTACTAGTAACGGAGAGCATGCAAGATCATAAACAACACATAGACATAACTTTGATAATCAACATAACAAGTATTCTCTATTCATCGGATCCCAACAAACGCAACATATAGAATTACAGATAGATGATCTTGATCATGTTGGGCAGCTCACAAGATCGACAATGAAGCACAATGGGAGAAGACAACCATCTAGCTACGCTATGGACCCATAGTCCAGGGGTAGACTACTCACACATCAATCCGGGCGACCATGGCGCGTAGAGTCCTCCGGGAGATGATTCCCCTCTCCGGCAGGGTGCCGGAGGCGATCTCCTAAATCCCCCGAGATGGGATTTGGCGGCGTCTCTGGAAGGTTTTCCGTATCGTGGCTCTCGGTACTGGGGGCGCAACGGAGGCTTTAAGTAGGCGGAAGGGCAGGTCGGGAGGCGGCACGAGGGCCCCACACCACGGCCGCGTGGCCAAGGGGCGCGCCGCCCTAGGGTGTGGCCCCCTCGTGGCCCCACTTCGTCTCCTCTGCGGACTTCTGGAAGCTTCGTGGCAAAATAGGACCTGGGCGTTGATTTCGTCCAATTCCGAGAATTTTTCGTTACTAGGATTTCTGAAACCAAAAACAGCAGAAAACAACTGGCACTTCGGCATCTTGTTAATAGGTTAGTTCCAGAAAATGCACGAATATGACATAAAGTGTGCATAAAACATGTAGATAACATCAATAATGTGGCATGGAACATAAGAAATTATCGATACGTCGGAGACGTATCACCATACCACTGCATGGTGTAGTATGCAAGTCTGATATAACACCAATGAAACACAGTTCCACGGGTATTATATCGCTCAGAGTGGTACAACAGAAACATATGCGGGTCCAAGGCATGTCTATAGAATTACAACATCGACTTTGTTACATAAGATCATCACAACCTCCTACTTTACAATGAGGTAAAACTGCAAATAAACTCCAGAAGAACGACTCGCAGTCTAGTCTTATCACGAATTCTATTTGTAGAGTATTTCACTAACTACAGAGGCTAAGAATAGATTTTAGCTAAATAGGTGCTAGGTTTAGGAAGCTAGTTCCCTTATATAGCTATACTAGGTTTTCTCCTTGTTGGAAGTGGTATCTGACTCCTCTGACATGGTCCTGTCTCTTGAAGTAGTTATCGACTCCTCGGTCTTCGAGTTGCACTGTAGATCCTCCTTCGATGCCTCCATATCTAAGCAGGGGATTTAAGAGTGGGATGAGTACGGGCGTACTCAACAAGTTCATTATAGGAAAGAGGTGTTTAATGCACTAGCTACGGCATTAGACCAGAAAGTCTAATACCAATGCAGGTTTTCATAATCATTTCTTCAAAAGGTTGCTTTTATTCAGAAGAACTATGTCCGTCAGCCTTCACCGGTTTACTAGAACTTCATGGAGCTCCTTTCCGGCCGCGTTCGCAGTTCCATATCCCGGAACAGGGAGTGACAGGTCACGGTTCTTTACACTCTGCAGAGGTGTGTTGCTTTACCCATAAGAGATCTTAACCTTGGTGCCAACCGGGCAGCTTTCCCGTCCACCTTTGGTGTGAGGCCCGGTATAAGGTCTAGCCAATCATGTTCCTCCGCTACCTCGAACACCCACCCTTTGTTGCATACCCCGACCCTGGGTCCTCGCCGGTCCCATTATTCCCACTCACGGGTGGACCCCGACCACGACAACAGTTTGGGACTCGTTAACCAAACTCCTTCGCCGGTAGCTGCAACCCATCATAGACCGCAATACCGTGGGGACTTAAGGCTTCCCCAGCCAACCGCTTGTTCTTCGAGCGACAAGTGTCTACGGACTATGCCGTGGGGACTTAAGGCTTCCCCAGCCAACCGCTTGCCCTGACAGATACAAGTGTCTACGGTAAAGCGCATCCGTTGATGAACGAGAGGTGTAAACACTTTTGACTACTCCGTCCCACTCCGGATCTTATGGTTAACACGGGTATTACGGCACAAGAATCACTGGACGACATTTGTTGTTTAATCCTAGATGGATATAAACCCTTTCAATGGAACCTCCACCATATCAACACAATCCATGGTTCCATTGCCCACCACATAGTCATATTCATAGTTATGAAAGTAGTGGTTTTGGTTTTTATGCAATAGTGATAACATAGTACTTTGCAAGTAATTTGATAGAAATACTCAAATGACATGAGCAAGTGATGAACTTGCCTTTCTTGACTGCAAGATTATGCAGACAAGGTCTTCGATACGCAATAACTCCAAATTCTGAAATAGCATCATCGTCCGGTAAGGACGATGTTTAAAAGATTGCCAAGGATGCAATAATGCATAAGTATGAGATGCAATCGCTCTAAGCGTGACCTAACCCCAATGATTTAGGATCAGTGAGTTGGAATGATTGGTTTAGGGTGTGTTGTACTTTTAGAGTGATTCACATATAAGGTTCTTATTCTGGTGTGATTACTTGGTATTATAAACAGGTAGATAATAAAGCATAATAATCAATTGAGCACACAAAGAATGATAATTGGCATAATGTTAACAAGTAAAGAACAGTGGTCAGTTTTAGTACTATATGGCATGGTTAATGATTGATTATCATATACTTTAAAAGAATAACTTTTGAAGAACATGTACTTTGATAAAGAACAAGTATGGTAATTAGGTTTGTGGGTTTTATGGTTAACTATGGTTCCAATTGGCTCTGGAGTAGATATTAGATGGATCCTAACAAGGTTGGATTTATCAATACCAGGTGGAGTTATGCCTAGGCATCTTAAGCAATTATTACACATGGGTGCTATCAAGATTGGTTTATCTTGCTAGTGATAGCTGGCTATTGTCTATAGGTCCTATTAGGCAGGGTTGATGATAATTCTCTGTTTACTTCAAAAGAATAACTTTTGAAGAACATACTTCTTGAGTAATAAGAAGTATTTCAATTAGGATTGAGGTTGTCTAGGGTTTGCTATTTGATCCACTCAGTAAGGAATAATTGACTCCTAAATAGGATGGTTCATAAGTATCTCACACTAGTAGGGTTTAGTGGAACAGGGTTATGTAAGGTAAAATAGTAGGTATGGTTGCTATTAGGGTTCATCACATTGGTGTGATGCTAAATAGGTTATGAATAACTTGGATGGTAGGAACTAGGGTTTAGACTTGGTTGATCCTATTTGATCATCTTGGTTTAATGGTATGCATACATGGAATACTAAATTGCTAGTGATAGGGTTCTACATTTTATGTGGCATGACAAGTATTTAATTTGCTAATTATGGTCCTATGAATTAAAGAAAGTTTTATGATCATAAGTTCTAACCTAGGTTTAGGTTAGAAGCAAATTAGGTTTCACATGTAATAATGGAACTAGGGTTTAATGAATTTAGGGTTTTAGATTTCACATGAAATGATGAGGTTCTAGTTTTCTTTCTTATGGAACTAGGGTTTTCTAATTACCCTAAAATTCTTGAATTAATAACTTCATTAATAAGTTTGAAGTTATTAATAACTTTGGATTTAAAATAATATTGGATTGATCCTTTTATTATTTTTAAAGAATTAATAATTAAGGTAATTATTAATTAGGGTTTAAATCCTTATAATAAGGATTTGTCAAATTAACAAATAAAGAGAATTAGTTTTAATGTTTTCTTTATTTATTTACTGGGTTTTATTTAATTTGGAAAGTTTTCCTAATTATTGAATTTTAATTGAATTTAGAATTAATAAATAAGGCTTAAATAACAAGTATTAAATAATTGAATTTTTATTAAAAATAAAAATTGCATATTATATTTTTATTGGATAGAGTTTACTTTTCTAAGAATTTTGATATCTTATTTTCATTTTTCTGAGTTATTATGAATTTTATATAAATTTGCAAATTTACAGCATTTTTCTGGAATTGGAATTTAAATCGAAACACAATTTGTACCGGTTCGGGTTTACCCCAAGTCACAGACATGTGGGGACAAGGCCAGGTCAGATGCCACATGGCAAAGACTGGTCAAAGGCTCGTGGGGGACCCAGGGACGTCGGCTCGGCCGACGGCCACTCCGACGACGGCGCGATGCGGGGCTCCCGGGAGGGTAGCAGGGGCCGCGGTGCTCTGCGATAGATGGTGGTGTTTCCGCCACCTATTGGTCACCGGAGATAGCTCCGGTGAACCTACTGCGGCGGCGCACTCCGGCAATACCTCGAATCCGAGCTACAGGGCCTGATGCAAATAGGGGCTGGGAGACGCGTGAGCTCACCCTGATGGTCGACGGCCGATTGAAGGGGACGGCCGATCGGACCTCGGAGCTGCGGAGGAAATCACCAAATTCGCCCGACTCGGCCATGGTGGAGCTATCTTCCTCCCTAGAAGACGAGGTGCACCTCCAGGACCTCACCGTTAGGCTTGAGACGGCCTCAATCGGCGGCGAGCCGAGATGGCCGGGAAGCTAGGGTTTCGGTATGGGGAGGAACGGGGGCAAAACGAAGGAAAATGGAGGGCTCCCGCGCTACTTATACGACTCCAGGCATGTGCTGGCGGTCAACAACGTCGGCGGCGACGCGGGACGTGGCGCGCGGTGGCGAGCGCGTCCGGTGATGAAGACGAAACGACGACGGCTCCTGGTGTTTATCCGCGAAAGGGTATGGGCGATTTTGTGATCAGGCTGTCTTGGGGCTTGGGCTGGGAGGCTGCTGCTGGGCTGCAGGCTGCTGCTGGGCTGCGAGCCAGGTAAGGTCCATCTCTTTTCTTTTCTTTTTTTTTCTGTTTTTATTTTTCTGTTTTATATTTTCTATTTGAATTCATATTTGAATTCAATTCTATTTGCATGTATTTGTAGTTATATTAATTCAATCAAGATCTAGTATACTGACTAATGTACCAGTATTCTATTTGGGCAAGTATTTTATTTTGAGGATATTGCATACTTTTGGGCTTATTCAAAATATCAATTAAGCATGAATATAGGTGTTCTTTAAGTTCCTTTTTCATTTGGAATACAACTCCCTTTTTACTGATTAGAGTTGATAATTCCTACTTCAAGTACTTTAGAAGTTATCATTAGGACTTGACCTCTTATTTTAGAAGTTGGTTAGTTGCATATGATTTCATGTGAGCACCTATTTGTTAAGGTCATGTAGATTTCTATCATAACTCTATTTTAGAGTTAGCACAAGTATTATATTTTTAACAACACCTAGAAATACCTAGAGTAGATATTACTCTCATAATGGTTTGGTTCTAATTATAAAGATAAGTGGTTGATAATCACACATGGTTTTAATATAGGGTTTATCATTGGGTGTCTCTTGTGTTTTACCATTGAAGCATAGGATTCAATTAATGAACAATTAGGGTTCTAATCATATTCTCCTAATTGCACATGGTTTGAATCTCAAATATGGCCTATATTATTATTATGATCACCATAGTGATACACATTCTAGGTTTGAGATATGATTACAGGTTGTAGAATTGAGATGACACCATTTTGTATTTGCTAGGTTTTAGTCTCCCCTTACCAAGGTAATATGATTACTTGCTTAATAGTTTGTGCACTCCTTTAGTGAATGAGTACATGGGAATTGGTTTTATCTTCTACCAATATATTTCTAATATTAGCCTTAATCTATCATTAAGGTAATTAAAGTGGTTATAGTTCTTTTTTATAGTTAACTTTGGTTATAATGATGTATGGTTTCTCACCATGCAAGTATAGAATTTGGCACTAGACTTCCCTTATGTTCTTAATATCCTCTACCTCAAGTTCTTAGGATTTATGATCACTACTCAATTTATAATGATCAAGGTTGGGCTTTCTAAGGTATCTCTCATTAAATAGGTTTCTCACTTCCATGATCAAGCATTGTCTTGATCAACTAGGGTATAGTACTTCTAATTTACCTTCTTGAATGGGACTACTATGGTTGCCTCTAAAGTTTATATCCCAGGAGAATGCCTGAGATATTATGTTAGGGTTCTACTTAATCAATGATGATATAGTCATTTTGGTTTATGAATAGTTCTCCCCCTCACAATCAACTGTTGGCTCAATTATCTTGAGTGTAACACCTTAGCTTGAGCTCTCTTTCATAGGAATAGTTATTCTAGGGTTTATGGTGTGTTCACAAGATCTCATTAGATAGTAAAGGGTTAAGTCTCCACCTAGATGATTAGGTGGATTAGTCTCCCCCTTTCTTTATCAATTCATGGATATAATCTTATTCCATGTGATATTAGGTTATCTCACTACTCCAAGATGAAATGGTTTACAACCTAATACTTTAATTCAATGGTTGTCCTTTATTCTTAAATAGGTAAAGCTAGTATTAGTATCTTTGGTTTCTCTCATTTGGAAGGACTTCAATGCTAACCTAAGGTTAGGCTCCATAGAGGTTGATGTGATCATCAAATCTATGTTTAACATAAATGGGTTCTCTCTCTTGGGAATGTCTTGAATAATATCCTAGTGTTCCTCTTAAAGATGATGATTTGAATACTTGGATGTATATCCAAGGTTTAGCTCCAGGTTTGTTATTGCTTCTCTAATAAATAATATAGAACTCTCACCTCTCTGGGTTTGATGTATAATGATTTGAAATAGAGAAGAATTATATTCCTTAGTTGGATCTCCTTGTCTTGTTTCCAAGATTAAAGTAGAATGGGTATCATAGGGTTTATGATAAGAGCATGGATTAGTTTAAGACATGGAGAAGATAAGTGAAGAATAGTTTCTCCAATTATTGTTACTTGATTTCCAATTAATTGTAGGTTCATATGTTATGGCAAGGAATTCCATGTTATGATCTTTTATAAGATCAAGCAATTGATCATTGAGTAAAGTGTGGTTGTGTTGGTTATTAGTTACATTTGATCTAACCCCTTAGATCAAATCATCTCTACCCAAAACAAGGTTTTATCAAAGTCACATTGAGGTTTATAGCTCTTGACTTGATGAGCTACTTCAATTCCACCAAGATCAAGTGAAACTTCAGTTACTGTGACTGTTTTACTTTAAAGCGCGAAAATTCCCCAGATTTTCTATGCATGAATGCAATGCACACATCTGTTTCCTCTAATTTTGTAACCCCATTACCTGGGATATTACAGAACCCCAAGAGGAAGGTGTGATGCGTACAGCGGCAAGTTTTCCCTCAGTAAGAAACCAAGGTTTATCGAACCAGTAGGAGCCAAGAAGCACGTTGAAGGTTGATGGCGGCGGAGTGTAGTGCGGCGCAACACCGGGGATCCGGCGCCAACGTGGAACCTGCACAACACAACCAAATTACTTTTCCCCAACGTGACAGTGAGGTTGTCAATCTCACCGGCTTGCTGTAACAAAGGATTAGATGTATAGTGTGGATGATGATGTTTGTTTGCGAAGAACAGTAAAGAGTATTGTAGATTGTATTTCGATGTAAAGAATGGACCGGGGTCCACAGTTCACTAGTGGTGTCTCTCCCATAAGAAATAGCATGTTGGGTGAACAAATTACAGTTGGGCAATTGACAAATAAAGATGGCATGACAATGCACATACATGTTATGATGAGTAGTGTGAGATTCAATTGGGCATTACGACAAAGTACATAGACCGCTATCCAGCATGCATCTATGCCTAAAAAGTCCACCTTCAGGTTATCATCCGAACCCCTTCCATTATTAAGTTGCAAACAACAGACAATTGCATTAAGTATGGTGCGTAATGTAATCAACAAATACATCCTTAGACATAGCATTGATGTTTTATCCCTAGTGGCAACAGCACATCCACAACCTTAGAACTTTCTGTCACTGTCCCAGATTTAATGGAGGAATAAACCCACTATCGAGCATAAATACTCCCTCTTGGAGTTACAAGTAACGACTTGGCCAGAGCCTCTACTAATAACGGAGAGCATGCAATATCATAAACAACACATAGATGATTGATTGATAATCAACATAACATAGCATTCAATATTCATCGGATCCCAACAAACGCAACATGTAGCATTACAAATAGATGATCTTGATCATGTTAGGCAGCTCACAAGATCCGACAATGATAGCACAATGAGGAGAAGACAACCATCTAGCTACTGCTATGGACCCATAGTCCAGGGGTGAACTACTCACACATCACTCCGGAGGCGACCATGGCGGTGAAGAGTCCTCCGGGAGATGATTCCCTCCCTGGGGTGCGGAGGCGATCTCTGAATCCCGAGATGGGATTGGCGGCGGCGGCGTCTCTGGAAGGTTTTCCGTATCGTGGCTCTCGGTACTGGGGTATTCGCGACGAAGACTTTAAGTAGGCGGAAGGGCGGGGTCGGAGGGCTGACGAGGGCCCACACTCTAGGGCCACGCGGGCCCCCCTTGGGCCGCGCCGCCCTAGTGTGGCGGCGCCTCGTCGCCCCACTTCGTTTCTCTTTCAGTGTTGGAAGCTTCGTGGAAAAATAAGCCCCTGGGCATTGATTTCGTCCAATTCCGAGAATATTTCCTTACTAGGATTTCTGAAACCAAAAACAGCAGAAAACAGCAACCGGCTCTTCGGCATCTTGTTAATAGGTTAGTGCCGAAAAATGCATAAATATGACATAAAGTATGTATAAAACATGTAGGTATTGTCATAAAACAAGCATGGAACATAAGAAATTATCGATACGTTGGAGACGTATCAGCATCCCCAAGCTTAGTTCCTACTCGTCCCGAGTAGGTAAACGATAACAAAGATAATTTCTGAAGTGACATGCCATTATAATCTTGATCAATACTATTGTAAGCACATGTAATGAATGCAGCGATTCGAAACAATGGTAAAGACAATGGTTAAACAATTGAATCATATAGCAAAGACATTTCATGAATAGTACTTTCAAGACAAGCATCAATAAGTCTTGCATAAGAGTTAACTCATAAAGCAATAAATTCATAGTAAAGGCATTGAAGCAACACAAAGGAAGATTAAGTTTCAGCGGTTGCTTTCAACTTGTAACATGCATATCTCATGGATAATTGTCAATGCAAAGTAATATGATGAATGCAAATATGCAAGTATGTAGGAATCAATGCACAGTTAACACAAGTATTTGCTTCTAAGATGGAAGGAAGTAGGTAAACTGACTCAACATAAAAGTAAAAGAAAGGCCCTTCGCAGAGGGAAGCATTGATTGCTATATTTGTGCTAGAGCTTTTATTTTGAAAACATAGAGAGAGCATAAAAGTAAAGTTTTGAGAGGTGTTTGTTGTTGTCAACGAATGGTAATGGGCACTCTAACCCCCTTGCCAGACAAACCTTCAAAGAGCGGCTCCCATGAAAGATTTTATTTTTGGGTGGCACTCCTTCCAACCTTGCTTTCACAAACCATGGCTAACCGAATCCTCGGGTGCCTGCCAACAATCTCATACCATGAAGGAGTGCCTTTTTATTTTAGTTTTATTTAGATGACACTCCTCCCCACCTTTGCTTTCTCAAGCCATGGCTAACCGAATCCTCGGGTGCCGTCCAACAATCACATACCATGGAGGAGTGTCTTTTTTTGTAAAATTATGAAAGTTAATTAATTGGGACTGGGAATCCCATTGCCAGCTCTTTTTGCAAAATTATTGGATAAGCGGATGAAGCCACTAGTACATTAGTGTAAGTTGCCCAACAAGATTGAAAGATAAACACCACATACTTCCTCATGAGCTATAAAACATTGACACAAATAAGGGATGATAAATTTTGAATTGTTTAAAGGTAGCACTCAAGCAATTTACTTTGGAATGGCGGAGAAATACCATGTAGTAGGTAGGTATGGTGGACACAAATGGCATAGTTTTTGGCTCAAGGATTTGGATGCACGAGAAGTAATCCTTCTCAATACAAGGCTTAGGCTAGCAAGGTTATTTGAAGCAAACACAAGTATGAACCGGTACAGCAAAACTCACATAAAAACATATTGCAAGCATTATAAGACTCTACACTGTCTTCCTTGTTGTTCAAACCCTTACTAGAAAATATCTAGACCTTAGAGAGACCAATCATGCAAACCAAATTTTAGTAAGCTCTATGTATTTCTTCACTAATAGGTGCAAAATATATGATGCAAGAGCTTAAACATGATCCTTATGAGCACAACAATTGCCAAGTATCAAATTATTCAAGACATTCTACCAATTACCACATGTAGCATTTCCCGTTTCCAACCATATAACAATTAACGAAGCAGTTTCAACCTTCGCCATGAACATTATGAGTAAAACTAAGGACATATTTGTCCATATGCAATAGCGGAGCGTGTCTCTCTCCCACACAATGAACGCTAGGATCCAACTTTATTCAAACAAAACAAAAACAAAAACATACAGACGCTCCAAGTAAAGCACATAAGATGTGATGGAATAAAAATGTAGTTTCACTAGAGGAACCTGATAATGTTGTCGATGAAGAAGGGGATGCCTTGGGCATCCCCAAGCTTAGATATTTGAGTCTTCTTGAAATATGCAGGTATGAACCACCGGGGCATCCCCAATCTTAGAGCTTTCACTCTCCTTGATCATATTGTATCATCCTCCTCTCTTGATCATTGAAAGCTTCCTCCACACCAAACTCAAAACAACTCATTAGAGGGTTAGTACTTAATCAAAATTCACATGTTCAGAGGTGACATAACCATTCTTAACACTTCTGGACATTGCACAAAGCTACTGAAAGTTAATGGAACAAAGAAATCCATCAAACATAGCAAAACAGACAATGCGAAATAAAAGGCAGAATCTATCAAAACAGAACAGTCCGTAAAGACGAATTTTTAGAGGCACAAGACTTGCTCAAATGAAAATTCTCAAATTTAATGAAAGTTGCGTACATATCTGAGGATTACTCACGTAAATTGGCAGATTTTTCTGAGTTACCTACAGAGACTACTGCTCAAATTCGTGACAGCAAGAAATCTGTTTCTGCGCAGTAATCCAAATCTAGTATGAACCTTACTATCAAAGACTTTACTTGGCACAACAATGCAACAAAATTAAGATAAGGAGAGGTTGCTATAGTAGTAACAACTTCCAAAACTCAAATATAAAACAAAAGTGCAGAAGTAAAATCATGGGTTGTCTCCCATAAGCGCTTTTCTTTAACGCCTTTCAGCTAGGCGCAGAAAGTGTGTATCAAGTGTTGTCAAGAGATGATGCATCAACAGCGGGGTTTGGAGTTTTCTCAACTATGCATTGTATCTTATCTATGTAAGTTTTAGAGGCTCCCTTTTCATTAGTCTTAGGCTTGCTATTCTCATCAAACAAATTTTCGGGAACAAGCCAAGCATAGTTATTTTCTAGTGCCTCGCACATTCCTAAGAGCTTGCAAGGTATTGATGTTTTAATATCCCCCTCATAATTAACTTGATTAGTGTACTTTTGTCTATCTTTTTCCATCTTTTCAAGGATACTAGCAAAGTTGGTATAAGAGCCAAGCATATTATATTTAGTAAAGACTTTTCTAGCTTCTCTTGCTATACCACCAAATTCTTTAAGAAGGGTTTCTAATACAAAATCTTTCTTTTATCCTTCTTCCATATCACTGAGTGTAAGAAACATATGTTGAATCACGGGATTGAGATTAACAAATCTTGCTTCTAACGCGTGTACTAAAGAAGCAACAGCAATTTCATAGGTAGGAGCAAGTTCTACCAAGTGTCTATCTTCAAAATCTTCAACCGTACTAATGTGAGTGAAAAAATCTTCTATATTATCTTTCCCAAGGATAGACCCTCGGCCTACCGGTACATCTTTAAGAATAAACTTAGGAGGAAACATGATTTTTAAGTCCAGGTGCCTGTTATGCCATACATCGCAATCCCAGGAATATTGTTGTTGCGAGACATAACAGTTGAATATCATAAGTCATCATTCATTACATACCATAGTCGTCTTACAAATAGAAATCACATGATCCATATTACACAAATAGTTGATCTATGGATCAACATACACAAAGTTCATAGTTTCATAGCGGAAGCGTAAATAGAAGGGACTCTCTAGTCCACAGGCCAACGTCTGACGTCAGAAGATTTCCTAGTTGTCGTAGGCGTCCTGCTGGTCTTCCTCTTGATAGTTTTGCTCCTCTTCATAGTCTGGCCATTTGAATAGCCAGGGACACAGCCATGAGTACTTTAAAGTACTCGCAAACTAATACTAATGTAAGTGCTAACAATTCTAGTAAGGGGTGCTAAGCTCTAGTTTATTTGCATAAAGCCAATTTTAGTTCCCAAGTATTTTGGTAAAGACTTTTCATGTGCTAACTAACTCAAGTGGGAACATTAGTGTCATTCCCACAACTCGTTGGGATTCCAAGTCAATGTCACCTTTCAAGTTCAAATTCACAAGTCACCATTTACAATTCATAGTTTTTAGAAAAGTTCTGATGACGGAACAGTATGGCCTTTCCAACTGTCCATGACCGAGGACGCGGCTATTCGAATAGGTTTAACTCTGCAGAGGGTGTACACTTGTGCCACAACAATTGCAATAGCTCGTTAGGGGTAACTGGCCCTGATTTATCGTACGCAGTACGCGAACTACCAATCCTATTCTTTCATTTACATATGCTAGTATAGGCACCTCTCCCCATGAGCTTGGCCTCCCAGTGAAGACAGACAGTCAGCCTGGGAACTGCACAGGGCTTGGGCCGGACATTCACCTCATTTCACGTCATTTCATATCACTTCACCAGTACGGAGGCAGCCTCGGCATAACCCCTATGACGCTTGTTCAGAGGGAACCCATACTAAAACACATAAATTTCCAGCTAAGCCTTACCCAGATTCAGGTATTGTGGGGGTACTTGTAAAATTGGAATGGTATCGCATCCGAACCCAACCATCAGTTTTGGTAAAATTCACCAAGTCATTCACCAGATCATATTCACCTTCAAAATCTTTCAATAGAATGACTCATCATTCCAAGGTTTTCAAAGTCATTTCTTTTCACAAGTTCCCAACTAGAGTAGTCACTTTTAATTTAGCACTAGCATCTATGTATGAGGGGTGCTAAGTATTTTGCTTTGCTTCTAGGCCAACTTTAATACTCTTATACTGAAGGAGATATGCCCTAGAGGCAATAATAAAGTTGTTATTATTTATATCTTTATGTTTATGATAAATGTTTATATATCATGCTAGAATTGTATTAACCGAAACATTAGTACATGTGTGATATGTAGACAAACAAGAAGTCCCTAGTATGCCTCTTAAACTAGCTTGTTGATTAATGGATGATTAGTTTCATAATCATGAACATTGGATGTTATTAATAACAAGGTTATGTCATTGTGTGAATGATATAATGGACACACCCATTTAAGCGTAGCATAAGATCTCGTCATTAAGTTATTTGCTATAAGCTTTCGATACATAGTTACCTAGTCCTTATGACCATGAGATCATGTAAATCACTTATACCGGAAAGGTACTTTGATTACACCAAACACCACTGCGTAAATGGGTGGCTATAAAGGTGGGATTAAGTATCCGGAAAGTATGAGTTGAGGCATATGGATCAACAGTGGGATTTGTCCATCCCGATGACGGATAGATATACTCTGGGCCCTCTCGGTGGAATGTCGTCTAATGTCTTGCAAGCATATGAATGAGTTCATAAGAGACCACATACCACGGTACGAGTAAAGAGTACTTGTCAGGAGATGAGGTTGAACAAGGTATAGAGTGATACCGAAGATCAAACCTCGGACAAGTAAAATATCGAGACAAAGGGAATTGGTAATGTATGTGAATGGTTCATTCGATCACTAAAGTCATCGTTGAATATGTGGGAGCCATTATGGATCTCAGATCCCGCTATTGGTTATTGGTCGGAGTGAGTACTCAACCATGTCCACATAGTTCTCGAACCGTAGGGTGACACACTTAAAGTTGGATGTTGAAATGGTAGTACTTGAATTATGGAATGGAGTTCGAATATTTGTTCGGAGTCCCGGATGAGATCCCGGACATCACGAGGAGTTCCGGAATGGTCCGGAGAAAAATTCATATATAGGATGTCATTTTATGTGAAATAAAATGTCGCGGAAGGTTCTATGGAAGGTTCTAGAAGGTTCTAGAAAAGTCCGGAAGAAACCACCAAGGAAGGTGGAGTCCACAAGGGACTCCACCTCCATGGCCGGCCAGCCCTAGTGGGGGTGGAGTCCCAAGTGGACTCCACCATAGGGGGCCGGCCACCCCCCACATGGGAGGTGGGAATCCCACCTTTGGGTGGGAGTCCTAGTTGGGCTAGGTTTGCCCCCTCCTATGGAAGGTTTTGGTTTCGGGTCTTATTCGAAGACTTGGACACCAACACTTGGGATCCACCTATATAATGAGGGGCCAAGGGAGGGGGCCGGCCACCCCAAGACCACAAGCTGGCCGCCCCCCATAGAGTGGCCGGCCACCCCCTCCCAAACCCTAGCTTTGCTCCTCCACTTCATATTGCCCGCGTAGCTTAGCGAAGCTCCGCCGGACTTCTACACCGCCACCGACACCACGCCGTCGTGCTGTCGGATTCAAGAGGAGCTACTACTTCCGCTGCCCGCTGGAACGGGGAGGTGGACGTTGTCTTCATCAACAACCGAACGTGTGACCGAGTACGGAGGTGCTGCCCGTTCGTGGCGCCGGAACCGATCGTGATCAAGATCTTCTACGCGCTTTTGCAAGCGGCAAGTGATCGTCTACCGCAGCAACAAGAGCCTTCTCTTGTAGGCTTTGGAATCTCTTCAAGGGTGAGACTCGATACCCCCTCGTTGCCACCGTCTTCTAGATTGCATCTTGGCTTGGATTGCGTGTTCGCGGTAGGAAAATTTTTGTTTTCTATGCAACGTTATCCTACAGTGGTATCAGAGCCGTGTCTATGCATAGATGGTTGCACGAGTAGAACACAATGGTTTGTGGGCGTTGATGCTCTTGTTATCTTTAGTTTGAGTACTTTGCATCTTTATGGCATAGTGGGATGAAGCGGCTCGGACTAACTTTACATGACCGCGTTCATGAGACTTGTTCCTCGTTCGACATGCAACTTGTATTGCATAAGAGGCTTTGCGGGTGTCTGTCTCTCCTACTATAGTAAAGATTCAATTTACTCTTCTATTGACAACATTAGTATCAACGTTGTGGTTCATGTTCGTAGGTAGATTAGATCTATATCGAAAACCCTAAACCACGTAAAATATGCAAACCAAATTAGAGAGCGTCTAACTTGTTTTTGCAGGGTTTGGTGATGTGATATGGCCATAATGTGATGATGAATATGTATGAGATGATCATTATTGTATTGTGGCAACCGGCAGGAGCCTTATGGTTGTCTTTAAATTTCATGTTGAGTAGTATTTCAAAGTAGTTGTAATAGTTGCTACATGGAGGACAAACATGAAGACGGTGCCATTGACCTTGGTGCTACGCCGACGATGATGGAGATCATGCCCGAAGATGATGGAGATCATATCCGTGCTTTGGAGATGAAGATCAAAGGCGCAAGAACAAAAGGGCCATATCATATCACATATGAACGCATGTGATGTTAATCCTTTTTATGCATCTTATTTTGCTTAGATCGCGACGGTAGCATTATAAGATGATCCCTCACTAAAATCTCAAGATAATAAAGTGTTCATCCTTAGTAGCACCGTTATTAAGTCTTATCGTTTCGAAGCATCTCGTGATGATCGGGTGTGATAGATTCGATAAGTACATACAACGGGTGCAAGACAGTTTTGCACATGCGGATACTAAGGTGGCCTTGACGAGCCTAGCATGTACAGACATGGTCTCGGAACACGTGATACCGAAAGGTAGAGCATGAATCATATGGTTGATATGATGAACACTATGAGTGTTCGCCATTGAAATCACACCTTTTCTCGTGATGATCGGGTTTAGGTGCGGTGGATTTGGTTCGTGTGATCACTAAGACAATGCGAGGGATATTGTTTTGAGTGGGAGTTCACCTAGGGTTTTAATTATGTTGAATTAAAATTTGAACTCAATTTGTCATAAACTTAGTCTAAACTATTGCAAATATATGTTGTAGAGATGGCGTCCTCAATCAATTTTAATCAGTTCCTAGAGAAAGAGAAACTTAAGAGCAACGGTAGCAACTTCACCGACTGGTTCCGTCATGTGAGGATCTTCCTCTCTGGCGGAAATCTGCAATTTGTGCTTGATGCACCGCTAGGTGACCCTCCTGCAGAAGATGAATCCGATGAAGTAAAAGCTGTTTACGCAACTCGGAAAACTCGGTACTCTCAAGTTCAGTGTGCCATCCTGTGCAGTCTGGAATCCGATCTTCAAAAACGTTTTGAGCACCATGATCCTCATGAGTTGATGAATGAGCTGAAAGCTATATTCGAGACTCATGCGGCCGTGGAATGCTATGAAGCATCGAAACATTTCTTCAGCTGTATGATGGAAGAAGGCAGCTCCGTTAGTGAGCACATGCTCGCCATGACCGGGCATGCGAAGAAACTCAGTGACTTGGGAATAGTGATTCCTAACAGACTGGGGATTAATCGTGTCCTTCAATCACTGCCACCAAGTTACAAGAACTTTGTGATGAACTACAATATGCAGAACATGAACAAGGAGTTACCTGAACTCTTTGGCATGCTAAAGGCTGCTGAGATTGAGATCAAGAAAGAGCACCAAGTGTTGATGGTCAACAAGACCACCAGTTTCAAGAAACAGGGCAAGTCTAAGGGAAAATTCAAGAAGGGTGGCAAGAAAGCTGCCACGCCTCCTATGAAACCTAAGAACGGCCCTAAGCCTGATGCTGAGTGCTGCAAGGAGAAGGGACACTGGAAGCGTAATTGCTCCAAGTATCTGGCTGATCGAAGAGCGGTCAAGAAGAAGAAAGAAGGTATATCTGATATACATGTTATAGATGTTTATCTCACTAGTTCTCGTTCTAGTACCTGGGTATTTGATACTGGTTCGGTTGCTCATATTTGTAACTCGAAACAGGAACTAAAGAATAAACGACAACTGCTGAAAGATGAAGTGACGATGCGCGTTGGAAACGGATCCAAGGTCAATGTGATCGCAGTCGGCACACTTCCTCTACATCTACCTTTGGGATTAGTTTTAAGCCTAAATAATTGTTATTATGTACCTGCGTTGAGCATGAACATTATATCTGGATCTTGTTTAATGCAAGACGGTTATTCATTCAAGTCTGAGAATAATGGTTGTTCTATTTTTATGAATAATATCTTTTATGGTCGAGCACCACAAAAGAATGGCTTATTTCTGTTAGATCTCGATAGTAGTGATACGCATATACATAACATTGATGCTAAGCGAATTAAACTTAATGATAATTCTACTTATATGTGGCACTGTCGTCTTGGTCATATTGGAGTGAAACGCATGAAGAAACTCCATACTGATGGATTACTTGAATCACTTGACTTTGAGTCACTTGATAGATGCGAAGCATGTCTAATGGGAAAAATGACAAAGACTCCATTTTCTGGTATGATGGAGCGAGCTACTGACTTATTGGAAATCATACATACCGATGTATGTGGACCAATGAGCGTAGCATCGCGCGGTGGTTATCGTTATGTTCTAACCTTCACAGATGATCTGAGTAGATATGGGTATATCTATTTCATGAAACATAAATCCGAAACTTTCGAGAAGTTTAAGGAATTTCAAAGTGAAGTAGAAAATCAACGTAACAAGAAGATCAAATTTCTACGATCTGATCGTGGAGGTGAATATCTGAGTTATGAGTTTGGCATGCATTTAAAGAAATGCGGAATACTTTCACAATTGACACCGCCGGGAACACCTCAATGAAACGGTGTGTCCGAACGTCGTAATCGAACTCTCTTAGATATGGTTCGTAGTATGATGTCTCTTACTGATTTGCCGTTATCATTTTGGAGTTATGCATTAGAGACAGCCGCATTCACTTTAAATAGAGCACCATCAAAATCCGTAGAAACGACACCGTATGAATTATGGTTTAATAAGAAACCTAAGCTGTCGTTCCTGAAAGTTTGGGGTTGCGAAGCCTATGTAAAGAAGTTACAACCGGACAAGCTAGAACCCAAAGCGGAGAAATGCGTCTTCATAGGATACCCTAAGGAAACTATAGGGTACACTTTCTATCACAGATCCGAAGGCAAAATCTTTGTTGCTAAGAACGGAACCTTTCTTGAGAAAGAATTTCTCACTAAAGAAGTGACTGGAAGAAAAGTAGAACTCGATGAGATTGATGAATCTATACTCGTTGATCAGAGTAGCAGTACCGGAAGTTGTACCTGTACCGCCTACACCGGCAACAGAGGAAGCTAATGATAATGATCATGAAACTTCGAAACTACTGAACCTCGCAGATCGACAAGGGAACGTGCCACTCCTGATTGGTATGATCCTTGTCTAAATGTCATGATTGTAGATAACAATGATGAGGACCCTGCGACGTATGAAGAAGCGATGATGAGCCCAGATTCCAACAAATGGCAAGAAGCCATGAAATCCGAAATGGGATCCATGTATGATAACAAAGTATGGACTTTGGTAGACTTACCTGATAGCCGAAAGGCTGTCGAAAATAAATGGATCTTCAAGAGAAAAACAGATGCTGATGGTAATATTACTGTCTATAAAGCTCGACTTGTCGCAAAGGGTTTCCGACAAATTCAAGGAGTTGACTACGATGAGACTTTCTCACCTGTAGCGAAGCTAAAATCTGTGAGGATTTTGTTAGCAATAGCTGCATTTTTCGATTATGAGATTTGGCAGATGGATGTCAAAACGGCGTTCCTTAATGGAGACATTGAGGAAGAGTTGTATATGGTACAACCCAAAGGTTTTGTCGATCCTAAAAATGCTGACAAAGTATGCAAACTTCAGCGTTCAATCTATGGACTGAAGCAAGCATCGAGAAGTTGGAACCGACGCTTTGATAAGGTGATCAAAGACTTCGGGTTTATACAGTGTCATGGAGAGGCCTGTATTTACAAGAAAGTGAGTGGGAGCTCTGTAGCATTCCTGATATTATATGTAGATGACATATTATTGATCGGGAATGATATAGAACTATTAAGCAGTGTTAAAGGTTATTTGAATAATAGTTTTTCAATGAAAGACCTTGGTGAAGCATCATATATATTAGGCATCAAGATTTATAGAGATAGATCAAGACGCCTAATAGGGCTATCACAGAGTACATATCTGGACAAGATTCTAAAGAAGTTTAGAATGGACGAAAGTAAGAAAGGGTTCTTACCTATGTTACCAGGCAAGGTATTGAGTAAAACTCAAGGACCGGCTACGGCAGAAGAAAGAGAAAGGATGAGTAACATCCCCTATGCCTCGGCAGTAGGATCTATCATGTATGCCATGCTATGTACTAGACCGGATATAGCACATGCTGTTAGTTTGACTAGCAGATATCAAAGTGATCCAGGAATGGAACACTGGACAGCGGTCAAGAATATCCTGAAGTACTTGAAAAGAACTAAGGATATGTTTCTTTGTTATGGAGGTGACCAAGAGCTCGTTGTAAACGGTTACACCGATGCAAGTTGGAACACTGATCCTGATGACTCTAAGTCACAATCTGGGTACGTGTTTATATTGAATGGTAGTAAGCTGGGCAAGCTCGAAGCAGTGCACGGTGGCGAAGTCTTCAACAGAATCAGAGTACATAGCGGCTTCAGAGGCTTCATCAGAAGCGGTATGGATGAAGAGGTTCATTGTAGAGCTCGGTGTGGTTCCTAGTGCATTGGACCCATTAATCATTTATTGTGATAACATGGGTGCCATCGCCAATGCACAAGAGCCAAGGTCACACAAGAGGCTGAAGCATATCAAGCTGCGTTACCACTCGATTCGCGAGTACATCGAAGATGGAGAAGTAAAGATTTGCAAAGTACACACTGATCTGAATGTAGCAGATCCGTTGACTAAAGCTCTCCCTAGGGCAAAGCATGACCAACACCAGAATGCCATGGGTGTTAGGTATATTACAATGTAATCTAGATTATTGACTCTAGTGAAAGTGGGAGACTGAAGGAGATATGCCCTAGAGGCAATAATAAAGTTGTTATTATTTATATCTTTATGTTTATGATAAATGTTTATATATCATGCTAGAATTGTATTAACCGAAACATTAGTACATGTGTGATATGTAGACAAACAAGAAGTCCCTAGTATGCCTCTTAAACTAGCTTGTTGATTAATGGATGATTAGTTTCATAATCATGAACATTGGATGTTATTAATAACAAGGTTATGTCATTGTGTGAATGATATAATGGACACACCCATTTAAGCGTAGCATAAGATCTCGTCATTAAGTTATTTGCTATAAGCTTTCGATACATAGTTACCTAGTCCTTATGACCATGAGATCATGTAAATCACTTATACCGGAAAGGTACTTTGATTACACCAAACACCACTGCGTAAATGGGTGGCTATAAAGGTGGGATTAAGTATCCGGAAAGTATGAGTTGAGGCATATGGATCAACGGTGGGATTTGTCCATCCCGATGACGGATAGATATACTCTGGGCCCTCTCGGTGGAATGTCGTCTAATGTCTTGCAAGCATATGAATGAGTTCATAAGAGACCACATACCACGGTACGAGTAAAGAGTACTTGTCAGGAGACGAGGTTGAACAAGGTATAGAGTGTACCGAAGATCAAACCTCGGACAAGTAAAATATCGCGAGACAAAGGGAATTGGTAATGTATGTGAATGGTTCATTCGATCACTAAAGTCATCGTTGAATATGTGGGAGCCATTATGGATCTCCAGATCCCGCTATTGGTTATTGGTCGGAGTGAGTACTCAACCATGTCCACATAGTTCTCGAACCGTAGGGTGACACACTTAAAGTTGGATGTTGAAATGGTAGTACTTGAATTATGGAATGGAGTTCGAATATTTGTTCGGAGTCCCGGATGAGATCCCGGACATCACGAGGAGTTCCGGAATGGTCCGGAGAATAAGATTCATATATAGGATGTCATTTTATGTGAAATAAAATGTCGCGGAAGGTTCTATGGAAGGTTCTAGAAGGTTCTAGAAAAGTCCGGAAGAAACCACCAAGGAAGGTGGAGTCCACAAGGGACTCCACCTCCATGGCCGGCCAGCCCTAGTGGGGGTGGAGTCCCAAGTGGACTCCACCATAGGGGGCCGGCCACCCCCCACATGGGAGGTGGGAATCCCACCTTTGGGTGGGAGTCCTAGTTGGGCTAGGTTTGCCCCCTCCTATGGAAGGTTTTGGTTTCGGGTCTTATTCGAAGACTTGGACACCAACACTTGGGATCCACCTATATAATGAGGGGCCAAGGGAGGGGGCCGGCCACCCCAAGACCACAAGCTGGCCGCCCCCCATAGAGTGGCCGGCCACCCCCTCCCAAACCCTAGCTTTGCTCCTCCACTTCATATTGCCCGCGTAGCTTAGCGAAGCTCCGCCGGACTTCTACACCGCCACCGACACCACGCCGTCGCTGTCGGATTCAAGAGGAGCTACTACGGGGAGGAGGTGGACGTCGTCTTCATCAACAACCGAACGTGTGACCGAGTACGGAGGTGCTGCCCGTTCGTGGCGCCGGAACCGATCGTGATCAAGATCTTCTACGCGCTTTTGCAAGCGGCAAGTGATCGTCTACCGCAGCAACAAGAGCCTTCTCTTGTAGGCTTTGGAATCTCTTCAAGGGTGAGACTCGATACCCCCTCGTTGCTACCGTCTTCTAGATTGCATCTTGGCTTGGATTGCGTGTTCGCGGTAGGAAAATTTTTGTTTTCTATGCAACGTTATCCTACATATACTACTCCAATACTAACCAAGTGAATCATGAATCAAAAAGTACTTTGATAAAACAAAAGTAAATAAAGCTTGTAAGGTAAAACTGGGAAATAGGAGCATAAGCATAAAGTAAATGGGGTAATGCCTTGCTCATAGTGAGCTTTGCACTGTGCAAGAGTATTATCTTGCATTGGTGTTAGCTTGCAACATTATAACTTGCAATAGTCCAGCTTGCATTGGTAGTAGCTTGCCTTGGTTGGTGATGTGATCAAAGTTTTCTTGCTCTTCCTCTTGGTAGAAGACCTCTTCCTCTTGATAGTCTCCGGTACTAGCGTCTAAAATACAATACGGGATACACAATCATCATACCAAACTTACATACTAAGCACACACAAGATTTACACCACTTAAACTAGCATCACACACTACTATTAAGTGGGGGGATGTGTTCCTTTCTTATTTTAAGAAAAATAATTTCCTCTCATACTAACTTAGGTGTTACTTTCAATTACTTAGAGAAATAATTTCCTCTCATCATCTTCTTAAGATTTAATTTCTCTTATGAATAACATATGACCTAGGTTGACCAAAGTCAACCTCTTCATACTTATCATCTGAGAAAATGATTTAAATGAGGTTCCATACCTCATACAATTTAATACTAACATGGTAGTGATTTAATGTCACCAAATAACTCAATATGAGATTATATAGACCATGGTCACTACCTCATGTTGAATTACTTGAGAACAAGATTTAAATGAGAGGAATACCTCTCATATGATTTAACACATAGTTGTAACTAATTTAAAACTACCCTTAAGGTGATTCAATATCCTCAACAATTCATATGAGACATATATGACCAGAGTCTCTACCTCATTTTGAATGGTTCATGACAAGATTTAAGTGAGAGAAAAACTCCCCTATGATTTATTAATAGTTTTGGACAATATCTTTGACTAGAAATAGCCATATAGTCCTTTAATTAATCTAGGCCATGATCATTCAAAGTAAGCATAGTATATTTTTGCATAAACAATTAGTACAAGTGTAATGTGATTTATAGGAGTTGGAATTAACTTAAAATCATTTTTGGATGATTTTTAATAATTATTCTAAGGCAGAAAAGTCCCTGTATTGTTTATTTTTCTACATTAATTCTATAAAGAATTACAATGTGAGACTAGTGTGGTTGGATCAAGCATTTCATAAGCTTTCCAACAATATAAAATTCATCAAATTTGGTTGGGTAGATTTGATTCTATTTAAATTTGAAAAAGCATCTGCAAGGAATTAATTAAATGTCCAAAATTTGAATTCAAACTTTGGGCTTGCGCGGGAAAGCATTTGGGCCGAAACGAGGGGAGAGAGACTGGGCTGGCCCAGCTAACATTCAACGCACCACGGGCCGACTGACAGGGACCCAGCGGTCAGTCTCTATTCAAACCCGAATCGGTACGCACAATGGGACCGTAGGATTAGAGGAGAATCGCACGGTCCACGGTCGTCGTCTACCGCGGCGAGAGGGGTTACTGCGGCGGGGCTAGGGGGTCGGAGGGTCACTGAGCTCCGGCGAGGCTCGGCGATGAGGCGGCGGCGTTGTCGAGGACGGCGACCTCGGTACCAGTGTCGCTCCGGGGGGGCGAATCGGCGGCGGGCGGCGGGCTCGGGCTCGGCGATGCAATTGGAGCTAGCTAGGGCACAATGTGGAGGAGCACGGTGTCGAGGATGATCGAGGAGAAGAGGGAAGTGAATGGTGTGCTGGATGAGGTTGGGGCTTGCTCTATTTATAGTCGCGAGGAGGTGCTGCGGGGCAGTGGTGGTGGCGACATGCGCGCGGCGTCGCCGGCGATGAAGAGGGGTAGGAGGGGGCAGGGCGAGGTAGGTGAGGTTGAGACGAAGCTATGGAGCTAGGGAACGAGGTGGGGGACGGTCGAGCGAGCGCTAGCGAGGTCGATGCCTGGCGGCACGGGTGCGGGAATCCGACGATGCGGTCATCGGCGACAGGCGGCGCGAGGACATGGGTCCGTGTCTGGCGGGTTCCTGGCGAGGTGGCGGAGCTCAACGCGCAGCTAGGGGGTCCGGGGGAGGCGTCGAGTGCTGGGCGGCGTGTGCTCTGCGCTGCCCGTGGCGCGCGCGTGTGCGACGCCCACGGCATGCGCATGACGTCGTGGGCGCGTCCGTTCCCGGCGATGGCGGGTTCCTCCTCGACAATGGCTAGGCTAGGCTGGTCCAGGGGAGCAATGTGGTGCTGGGGGACAAGGTTTGCATGGCTAGAGAGGGGAGGGATGAGCTAGGGCATGATTGCATGTGAGAGGTGGCCGGCATGGTTTGGCTAAGCATGTGTTGGCCTCTCCCTAAGGTTGCTGTGCTTGGTATAGGGAGAGAGGGGACAAGGAAACATGTAGGGGTCAAGTGGTGGTAGTTTTGGGTTGGGGAAAACACTATTTCAAATAGTGTTGAATTGATGCCTATTTGCAAATTGCAAATTTGTCCCAATTTAAAATGAGTTCAAAAGGTTGACTAAATTGAAATGTGTGTGTTTAGTTAAGTTACAAAAGACCAGAGAAGATGAGGTGTGGTGGTGGAAATTCCAAATTCAAAGTATTGCCAAATTTGCTAAGTGTGAGATTGTTGAGTATGATAAAATGTTCCAACTTTGGATGAGCATAGTTTTTGATCCAAGATGAATTTGGCATGGTGGTCTTTACCAAAGTTGTTCACCTTGATGTGCTCTTGGATGACATGCAAATAATTAGGAAAGTTTAGTTTGAAAAACTTGAAATAGAGAGGCTCAAAGTAGTGACCAGAATATAATTGGCAGTTTTGACCATTATCACATGTGAGCACAATTTGAGTTTGAAAATCATTTGATTTGTGTTTCTTTGATTCCAAAAGGTGTAACAAGTGTTTAGTAACATTATTCAACTAATGGTGAAGACCAAAATGGTCTAGGGTCAAAATTTATAAAAATGGCATAAGCCATATGTGAGGGTTTTGTGAATTTCTAACTTTTATTCTTTTATTTTTATTTGCTTCATTTTGACAAGAGTGAGGTTTATTTGGTGTTAGATTGAGTTAGGTGAAAGGTTCAAACCATTTTGAGGCAATGGAGGTGGCTAGGTCAAGATTTGATAATTTGGCTATAACACATGAGAGGGGACATGTCAATTTTTCTTATTCTTGTAATGTGCTCCCCTTGCTTCACTTTGGCAAGGTTGAGGGTCAATTTAAGGTTAGATTAGGTTTAGAGATGGTTTCACACCATTTGGTAAAAGTAGAAGTGCATAGGACAAGAATTGGTGAAAATGGCTATGTGTCACATATGCCTCTATGCATATGTGGCATTTGATTTTTAATTTGACTAGGCTTGACCCAATTGATGTTGTTGAGTGTTGAAATGGTATATAGGAGTGATCCAACCATTCACTACAAGTCTTAGGGTCAAGATCCTCAATTTCACAAATTTGATATTTTGCTCTCATATGCCTCTATGGCATTATTACTTTCTTTTTTAAAATCTTTGGTTTCACTTTGGATTGGGTTTGAGAGGTACTAGATAAGGTTTATGAAGGTTTTCCAATCCTCTAAATAAAGTAGAAAGGCCTAGGGTAAAGTTTTACAAAAATAGCCATAGGCACATATGCCTCTATGCATATGTTTGATTTTATTTTGTTTCACACTTGAATTGGTTGGTAAGTGCTTTGTTGAGTGTGTTGAGGTATTTCAATTCATCTACTCAAGGTAGACAAGGCAAAGCTCATCATTTTCAACAAGTATCCATAGGCTTGCATATGCCTTTTTCTTAAATAAGATCTTTCCTTTTTATTTTATTTCTCAAAGATTGATGACAAGAGGGATGAGGTTTAGGGTTTAATAAGTTTTGCAATGGTTCACCATTATTTAGCAAAGTAAGAAAAGGTAGGGTTCAAGATTTACATATTAAGGCTATAGGCCCACATATGGCTTTTTCTTTAATTTAGGTTTCTCAAAATAGATCCAAATGATTTTTGAGAAGGTTAGGGTTTAGGGTTTTTCTTATTTGATTTCTTTCTCTTTTAATTTCATTTGGTTTGTGATCTTCACTTGATCACTTTAGGGTTTATCACATAAGCATAATAACACTCATCATGGCAAAAGCACAAGTAATAGGTAGGAGCACTAAGCATAGCACCCTATATAAGAAAAGTTTTTGTTGGTTCTCATTTTTGGAAAAAGGAAATTTATTTTCTCTTTGTTTTGAAATTTGGGGTGTTACAAACCCTTCCCCCTTAAACAAATCTCGTCCCGAGATTTTAAGAAAAGTTAGGTTCCTAAGAGAGATTGGGCGATATGATTTAGCAGGGAACATACTTGGCATGTTCTGAGGTGCTTCTTGAGCTTCGGTGGCCGTCATGTTGTAGTAGCGGCCGTTGTTGTTCGGGTTCTTTCTTGCGGCAAAGCGGCGTTGGTTCTGAGCAGGTGCAGCGGTGTTGCCGGCGAGCTTGGCGAGCCTCTTGGGACACTCGTTGGAGTAGTGCCCCACTACACCACACTCATAACAAGTGATGGTGGCCTTGTCCTTGTTGGCGACGGGGATGGCGTTGCTTCCAGTCCTAGGGCCAGTGTTGTTGTTGTTGTTGTTGTTGTTCCCATTGTTGTTGTTGCCTCTGGGGTTTCCGGGGTCCTCCATGGTTGTTGGTGTAGTTTGGGCGGTAGTTCTGAGCAGGGGGCTTGTTGTACTTTGGAGTATATCCTCTAGATGAGCTGTTGCGGTACTTCTGGGTATTGCTGGACCCATGCTGATTCATCATCCGGCGCTTGCGGTTCTCATTGGCTTGGTGAAGCTTGCCCTCCATCTGAATGGCGGAGTCCACCAGGGCTTCTAGGTCAGCAAAGGGAATGTTGACCAGTACAGTCTGCATCTCGTCGTGGAGTCCGTTCAGAAATCTCTCCTTCCTCTTCTCATTGGTGTCGGTCTCGTCCGGGGCGTACCTTGACAGAGTAAGAAATCTGTCGCGGTATTCTACCACGGACATTCTGCCTTGCTTGAGTTCGCGGAACTCGTCTCTCATCATCTTGATCAGTCCTTGGGGCACATGGTACTTGCTAAACTTGAGCTTGAAATCCTCCCAAGTCATGAATTGACCTCCGTTCATGGCACGGGTGCTTGTCCACCAAGCGCAGGCTGGTCCGGCAAGATAGTGGGTTGCAAACAAGACCTTCTCATTGGCTTCCACTCCAGCCACTTCCAAATTATTCTCCATCGTCTGGAGCCAGTCATCGGTATCGAGGGGCTCTTCGGTCTTGTTTAAGATAGGTGGGTTGGTGTTCTGAAAGTTCTTCAGTTTTGACCCAGGTGGATGGTTTCCATGACCTTGGTTGGCAATGTTCTGCAGGGCTGTGATGTTGGCTTGGCGTTCAGCTCTTTCTGTTTCCCTGTCGGCAAGCAGGGTTTGCAGTAGTTGCATCATTGCGTCGTCGGTGCGATTGGGAGGGGCCATCTGAAGATATAGAAGATCATGAGATAAGAGGGAAATTTCTATGGTTTGTTTGAATTAAAGTTCACGAAGTTCAAAACTTAAACATTTGAGTAGTGTTGAGGGGGTAAAAACCAACAACACTTTTTCATTCATACCAAACATCACACATTACAAATCTAACACACCGTTGGTTTGAAGAACCATTCATTCGCTCTACGATACAAGGGGATCCTGATACAACTCACACCTACTTAAGTGCTGGGGTGATACTACTCTTCCGGGTGGATTCTTCGTCTTCACGGGTGAGGTGCTTGGCGAGAGGCGAGGGCGTTATCCAAATCCCTGCGAGTTTTGTACAGCCTGAAGTCCTGGTGTGCTACATAGGGGTTCATCTTCGGGGGTGGGGGCATGGTCATCGATCGTCCCATGGAGTCATGTCTTGGGTAGTAGATGAAGCGAGTGTTCTTGATCTTGTTCTCATTTTGTCCACACAGACGGAAAATTGCTTCTTGCATAGCTCTGACTAGTCCTTCCTCCCAAGTGTTTCCCGTTACAGAAAACCAGATGGTTTCCCATACCGGGGCTCCAAGCTTTCTTCGTAGATCAGTAGAAACTTCCCACCGAGGTGTTTCTCCGGAGTGGTTGTTGAGGGGTATTCCGAAGAACTCGGGATACGGGTGTCCTAGATATTCCACTAGTTGCTTCAAGTCTTTCTCGAACATCAGGTTTCCTCCGTGACCAAGCTGATAAAACTTCCATTTGTACTCCATCTATGAACAATGAGAGGAGTTAGTTAGAGAAGTGCCCAAGTGTGCCAAGTTTTTATGTAGTAAGAAAGGTAGAGTATGAATGTTGTTTTTGAAAAGATCTCAAGGATAAGGGTGAGAATAAGTTTTTCATAAATATTCACTTCATTTGTTTTGAAACTAAGTTTTTCAGACGTCCATTCTAACTAGGGTCTCCTAAGGTCAAACAATGGCTCGATACCAACTTGTCAACACCCGGATTTTTAAGTCCAGATGCCTGTTATGCCATACATCGCAATCCCAGGAATATTGTTGTTGCGAGACATAAAGTTGAATATCATAAGTCATCATTCATTACATACCATAGTCGTCTTACAAATAGAGATCACATGATCCATATTACACAAATAGTTGATCTATGGATCAACATACACAAAGTTCATAGTTTCATAGCGGAAGCGTAAATAGAAGGGACTCTCTAGTCCACAGGCCAACGTCTGACGTCAGAAGATTTCCTAGTTGTCGTAGGCGTCCTGCTGGTCGTCCTCTTGATAGTTCTGCTCCTCTTCATAGTCTGGCCATTTGAATAGCCAGGGACAAAGCCGTGAGTACTTTAAAGTACTCGCAAACTAATACTAATGTAAGTGCTAACAATTCTAGTAAGGGGTGCTAAGCTCTAGTTTATTTGCATAAAGCCAATTTTAGTTCCCCAAACATTTTGGTAAACAATTTTTCATGTGCTAACTAACTCAAGTGGGAACATTAGTGTCATTCCCACAACTTCGTTGGGATTCCAAGTCAATGTCACCTTTCAAGTTCAAAATTCACAAGTCACCATTTACAATTCATAGTTTTTAGAAAAGTTCTGATGACGGAACAGTATGGCCTTTCCAACTGTCCATGACGCGGCGCGGCTATTGAATAGGTTTAACTCTGCGAGAGGGTGTACACTTGTGCCACAACAATTACAATAGCTCGTCGGGGGTAAGCGGCCCTGATTTATCGTACGCAGTGCGCGAACTACCAATCCTAACCTTTCATTTACATATGCTAGTATAGGCACCTCTCCCCATGAGCTTGGCCTCCCAGTGAAGATAGACAGTCGGCCTGGGAACTGCACAGGGCTTGGGCCGGACATTCACCTCATTTCACGTCATTTCATATCACTTCACCAGTACGGAGGCAGCCTCGGCATAACCCCTATGACGCTTGTTCGGAGGGAACCCATACTAAAACACATAAATTTCCAGCTAAGCCTTACCCAGATTCGGGTATTGTGGGGGTACTTGTAAAATTGGAATGGTATCGCATCCGAACCATCAGTTTTGGTAAAATTCACCAAGTCATTCACATATCATATTCACCTTCAAAATCTTTCAATAGAATGACTCATCATTCCAAGGTTTTCAAAGTCATTTCTTTTCACAAGTTCCCAACTAGAGTAGTCACTTTTAATTTAGCACTAGCATCTATGTATGAGGGGTGCTAAGTATTTTGCTTTGCTTCTAGGCTAACTTTAATACTCTTGTACTAATCCAATACTAACCAAGTGAATCATGAATCAAAAAGTACTTTGATAAAACAAAAGTAAATAAAGCTTGTAAGGTAAAACTGGGAAATAGGATCATAAGCATAAAGTAAATGGGGTAATGCCTTGCTCATAGTGAGCTTTGCACTTTGCAAGAGTATTATCTTGCATTGGTGTTAGCTTGCAACATTATAACTTGCAATAGTCTAGCTTGCATTGGTAATAGCTTGCCTTGGTTGGTGATGTGATCAAAGTTTTCTTGCTCTTCCTCTTGGTAGAAGACCTCTTCCTCTTGATAGTCTCCGGTACTAGCGTCTAAAATACAATACGGGATACACAATCATCATACCAAACTTACATACTAAGCACACACACAACTTAAACTACCATCACACACTACTATTAAGTGGGGGGATGTGTTCCTTTCTTATTTTAAGAAAAATAATTTCCTCTCATACTAACTTAGGTGTTACTTTCAATTACTTAGAGAAATAATTTCCTCTCATCATCTTCTTAAGATTTAATTTCTCTTATGAATAACATATGACCTAGGTTGACCAAAGTCAACCTCTTCATACTTATCATCTGAGAAAATGATTTAAATGAGGTTCCATACCCCATACAATTTAATACTAACATGGTAGTGATTTAATGTCACCAAATAACTCAATATGAGATTATATAGACCATGGTCACTACCTCATGTTGAATTACTTGAGAACAAGATTTAAATGAGAGGAATACCTCTCATATGATTTAACACATAGTTGTAACTAATTTAAAAACTACTATTGAGGTGATTTAATATCATCAACAATTCATATGAGACATATATGACCAGAGTCTCTACCTCATTTTGAATGGTTCATGACAAGATTTAAGTGAGAGAAAAACTCCCCTATGATTTATTAATAGTTTTGGACAATATCTTTGACTAGAAATAACCATATAGTCCTTTAATTAATCTAGGCCATGATCATTCAAAGTAAGCATAGTATATTTTTGCATAAACAATTAGTACAAGTGTAATGTAATTTATAGGAGTTGGAATTAACTTAAAATCATTTTTGGTTGATTTTTAATAATTATTCTAAGGCAGAAAAGTCCCTGTCTTGTTTATTTTGCTACATTAATTCTATAAAGAATTTTAATGTGAGACCAGTGTGGTTGGATCAAGAATTTCATAAGCTTTCCAACAATATAAAATTCATCAAATTTGGTTGGGTAGATTTGATTCTATTTAAATTTGAAAAAGCATCTGCAAGGAATTAATTAAATGTCCAAAATTTGAATTCAAACTTTGGGCTTGCGCGGGAAAGCATTTGGGCCGAAACGAGGGGAGAGAGACTGGGCTGGCCCAACTAGCATGCCACACACCAGCGGGCCGACTGACTGATGGGACCCAGCGGTCAGTCTCTATTCAAACCCGAATCGGTACGCTGCAATGGGAGCCGTAGGATTAGAGGAGAATCGCACGGTCCACGGTCGTCGTCTCATCGACGAGAGGGTTACTGGCGGCGAGGCTAGGGGGTCGGAGGGTCACCTGAGCTCCGGCGAGGCTCGGCGAGAGGCACGGCGGCGTTGTCGAGGACGGCGATCCTCGGCACCGGCGTCGCTTGAGGTAGTCGAAATCGACAACGGCTCTGCTACGGGCTCCGGCGGTCGACGATGCAATTGGAGCTAGCTAGGGCACAATGTGGAGGAGCACGGTGTCGAGGATGATCAGAAGGAAGAGGGGAAGCGAATGGTGTGCTGGATGAGGGTTGGGGCTTGCTCTATTTATAGTCGCAAGGAGGTGCTGCGGGGCAGTGGCGGTGGCGACATGCGCGCGGCGTCGCCGGCGATGAAGATTGGTAGGAGGGGGCAGGGTGAGGTAGGTGAGGTCGAGACGAAGCTATGGAGCTAGGGAACGAGGTGGGGGACGGTCGAGCGAGCGCTAGCGAGGTCGATGCCTGGCGGCACGGGTGCGGGAATCCGACGATGCGGTCGTCAGCGACAGGCGGCGCGAGGACATGGGTCCATGTCTGGCGGGTTCCTGGCGAGGTGGCGGAGCTCAACGCGCAGCTAGGGGGTCCGGGGGAGGCGTCGAGTGCTGGGGCGGCGTGTGCTCTGCGCTGCCCGTGGCGCGCGCGTGTGCGACGCCCACGGCATGCGCATGACATCGTGGGCGCGTCCGTTCCCGGCGATGGCGGGTTCCTCCTCGACAATGGCTAGGCTAGGCTGGTCCAGGGGAGCAATGTGGTGCTGGGGGACAAGGTTTGCATGGCTAGAGAGGGGAGGGATGAGCTAGGGCATGATTGCATGTGAGAGGTGGCCGGCATGGTTTGGCTAAGCATGTGTTGGCCTCTCCCTAAGGTTGCTGTGCTTGGTATAGGGAGAGAGGGGACAAGGAAACATGTAGGGGTCAAGTGGTGGTAGTTTAGGGTTGGGGAAAACACTATTTCAAATAGTGTTGAATTGATGCCTATTTGCAAATTGCAAATTTGTCCCAATTTAAATGAGTTCAAAAGGTTGACTAAATTGAAATGTGTGTGTTTAGTTAAGTTACAAAAGACCAGAGAAGATGAGGTGTGGTGGTGGAAATTCCAAATTCAAAGTATTGCAAAATTTGCTAAGTGTGAGATTGTTGAGTATGATAAAATGTTCCAACTTTGGATGAGCCTAGTTTTTGATCCAAGATGAATTTGGCATGGTGGTCTTTACCAAAGTTGTTCACCTTGATGTGCTCTTGGATGACATGCAAAGAATTAGGAAAGTTTAGTTTGAAAAACTTGAAATAGAGAGGCTCAAAGTAGTGACCAGAATATAATTGGCAGTTTTGACCATTATCACATGTGAGCACAATTTGAGTTTGAAAATCATTTGATTTGTGTTTCTTTGATTACAAAAGGTGTAACAAGTGTTTAGTAACATTATTCAACTAATGGTGAAGACCAAAATGGTCTAGGGTCAAAATTTATAAAAATGGCAATAGCCATATGTGAGGGTTTTGGTGAATTTCTAACTTTTATTCTTTTATTTTTATTTGCTTCATTTTGACAAGAGTGAGGTTTATTTGGTGTTAGATTGAGTTAGGTGAAAGGTTCAACCATTTTGAGGCAATGGAGGTGGCTAGGTCAAGGTTTGATAATTTGGCTATAACACATGAGAGGGGACATGTCAATTTTTCTTATTCTTGTAATGTGCTCCCCTTGCTTCACTTTGGCAAGGTTGAGGGTCAATTTAGGGTTAGATTAGGTTTAGAGATGGTTTCACACCATTTGGTAAAAGTAGAAGTGCATAGGACAAGAATTGGTGAAAATGGCTATGTGTCACATATGCCTCTATGCATATGTGGCATTTGATTTTTTGACTAGGCTTGACCCAATTGATGTTGTTGAGTGTTGAAATGGTATATAGGAGTGATCCAACCATTCACTACAAGTCTTAGGGTCAAGATCCTCAATTTCACAAATTTGATATTTTGCTCTCATATGCCTCTATGGCATTATTACTTTCTTTTTTAAAATCTTTGGTTTCACTTTGGATTGGGTTTGAGAGGTACTAGATAAGGTTTATGAAGGTTTTCCAATCCTCTAATTAAAGTAGCAAGGCCTAGGGTAAAGTTTTACAAAAATAGCCATAGGCACATATGCCTCTATGCATATGTTTGATTTTATTTTGTTTCACACTTGAATTGGTTGGTAAGTGCTTTGTTGAGTGTGTTGAGGTATTTCAATTCATCTACTCAAGGTAGACAAGGCAAAGCTCATCATTTTCAACAAGTATCCATAGGCTTGCATATGCCTTTTTCTTAAATAAGATCTTTCCTTTTTATTTTATTTCTCAAAGATTGATGACAAGAGGGATGAGGTTTAGGGTTTAATAAGTTTTGCAATGGTTCACCATTATTTAGCAAAGTAAGAAAAGGTAGGGTTCAAGATTTACATATTAAGGCTATAGGCCCACATATGGCTTTTTCTTTAATTTAGGTTTCTCAAAATAGATCCAAATGATTTTTGAGAAGGTTAGGGTTTAGGGTTTTTCTTATTTGATTTCTTTCTCTTTTAATTTCATTTGGTTTGTGATCTTCACTTGATCACTTTAGGGTTTATCACATAAGCATAATAACACTCATCATGGCAAAAGCACAAGTAATAGGTAGGAGCACTAAGCATAGCACCCTATATAAGAAAAGTTTTTGTTGGTTCTCATTTTTGGAAAAAGGAAATTTATTTTCTCTTTGTTTTTGAAATTTGGGGTGTTACAGGAAACATGATGAAATAAACAAAAAGCAAATAAAGTAAATGCAAGTAACTATTTTTTTGTGTTTTTAATATGGAGAACGCAAACAAGACAGTAAATAAAGTAAAGCTAGCAACTATTTTTTTTGTATTTTGATATAATGCAGCAAACAAAGAAGTAAATAAAAGTAAAGCAAGACAAAAAAAGTAAAGAGATTGGAAGTGGAGACTCCCCTTGCAGCGTGTCTTGATCTCCCCGGCAACGGCGCCAGAAAAAGAGCTTGATACACGTACAGCACGCGTTCGTTGGGAACCCCAAGAGGAAGGTGTGATGCGTACAGCGGCAAGTTTTCCCTCAGTAAGAAACCAAGGTTTATCGAACCAGTAGGAGCCAAGAAGCATGTTGAAGGTTGATGGCGGCGGGTGTAGTGCGGCGCAACACCGGGGATTCGGCGCCAACGTGGAACCTGCACAACGCAACCAAATTACTTTGCCCCAACGTGACGGTGAGGTTGTCAATCTCACCGGCTTGCTGTAACAAAGGATTAGATGTATAGTGTGGATGATGATGTTTAGAAAACAATAAGGCAGTATTAGATTGTATTCGATGTAAAGAATGGACCGGGGTCCACAGTTCACTAGTGGTGTCTCTCCCATAAGAAATAGCATGTTGGGTGAACAAATTACAGTTGGGCAATTGAAAAATAAAGATGGCATGACAATGCACATACATGTTATGATGAGTAGTGTGAGATTCAATTGGGTATTACGACAAAGTACATAGACCGCTATCCAGCATGCATCTATGCCTAAAAAGTCCACCTTCAGGTTATCATCCGAACCCCTTCCGGTATTAAGTTGCAAACAACAGACAATTGCATTAAGTATGGTGCGTAATGTAATCAACAAATACATCCTTAGACATAGCATTGATGTTTTATCCCTAGTGGCAATAGCACATCCACAACCTTAGAAATTTCTGTCACTGTCCCAGATTGAATGGAGGCATGAACCCACTATCGAACATAAATACTCCCTCTTGGAGTTACAAGTAACGACTTGGCCAGAGCCTCTACTAATAACGGAGAGCATGCAAGATCATAAACAACGCATATATGATAGACTGATAATCAACATAACATAGCATTCAATATTCATCGGATCCCAACAAACGCAACATGTAGCATTACAAATAGATGATCTTGATCATGTTAGGCAGCTCACAAGATCCGACAATGATAGCACAATGAGGAGAAGACAACCATCTAGCTACTGCTATGGACCCATAGTCTAGGGGTGAACTACTCACACATCACTCCGGAGACGACCATGGCGGTGAAGAGTCCTCCGGGAGATGATTCCCCTCTCCGGCAGGGTGCCGGAGGCGATCTCCTGAATCCCCGAGATGGGATTGGCGGCGGCGGCGTCTCTGAAAGGTTTTACGTATCGTGGCTCTCGGTACTGGGGTATTCGCAACGAAGACTTTAAGTAGGCGGAAGGGCGGAGTCGGAGGGCTGACGAGGGGCCCACACGCTAGGGCCACGTGGGCCCCCCTTGGGCCGCGCCGCCCTAGTGTGGCGGCGCCTCGTCGCCCCACTTCGTTTCCCTTTCGGTGTTCTGGAAGCTTCGTGGAAAAATAAGCCCCTGGGCATTGATTTCGTCAATTCGAGAATATTTCCTTACTAGGATTTCTGAAACCAAAAACAAAAACAACAAGCAATGGCTCTTCGGCATCTCGTTAATAGGTTAGTGTCGGAAAATGCATAAATATGACATAAAGTATGTATAAAACATGTAGGTATTGTCATAAAACAAGCATGGAACATACGAAATTATCGATACGTTGGAGACGTATCAACCTCCAAAACTCCATAAGCAACAGGGAACATCCAATTGTGTCCATCAACTGCAGTAGCAGCAACTAGTTGTCCTTTAAACCTGCCATGAAGAGTTGTTGCATCCACGGCCAAATAAGGCCTGCAACCGTCCAGAAAGCCTTTCCAGCAAGCTTTGAAACAAACAAAAGCCCTTCTAAAACATTCCTTCTGCATTACCTTCCCGCTTTTCAATTTGTAGGGAACTGTATGCTTGTCTATCGCTACAACACTGCCTGGACTAGCCATCTCCACTTCAGCTTTGAAAGTGTAAAGCAACTGAAAGCTTTCATTCCATGGACCATTGATCCTGTCAAGAGTCATTTCCTTTGCATAGAACATCCTCATGTAAGGTACTTTTATATCAAACTTCTCAAGCATCTTTTTCTTGAGTGCTGTTGGACCAAGTGAAGGAGTTTCTCTCAGCCAATCTATGATTGCATCTGCCAACCACCTAGTCTTCGCTAGCTTTGTTTTCACCTCTGGCTCTCCCCCTCGAGGTGGACACCTATGGACCTCCTCATTCTTCTTTATCTGAAACATAATGATAAGGGATGTCAGTAACAGTTAACAAATTTTACACCGTGATCTAAAATACACAACTGGTTGGCGTAGTACCTGAACCAAGGTGCTTCTGCGCATTGTGGATGCATGCAGCCTCCACCTACACCTCTTGTATGGGCATTTAACTGTGAACCTACCTGGCTCACTTTTAATAACCTCATAATTATTCTTAGAGCGAAGGCAATATGTAGTAATTGCATTACGGCAGTCCATCATCGTTTGAAATACGGTGCCTGCTGCAAGCTGAGGATCCTCCCTGTTCCACTCAATTGTTGGCAAGTCATCACCTTCGTAATCGGCTAAAACGAGGTTGTCATTGTTCTCATCCTTCTCTTCATCATCAGTGTCATCAAATCTGGCACCAAAAGCAATATCTTCCATGTATTGATCCTCCATTGCATGCTTACTGCACCGATCTACCAATTCAGGAAACATCAACTCATCCTCATCATCTTGAGGAGACTAATCTCTAATCTCTGCATCGTCCTCCACATTGACCGCGGGAACGATCTAGCTACCACTAGCACTGGGGATAGATGGTGCTGCTGTGGACCTACAAGGAGCATCGCGGCGCACACTATTAGCAGAGGCAGCAGCAGTAGAGAGACATGATGCTCGACCACCTGATGATGCCCCAACACCAGTTGATGCCTGGCCCCTGTCCACATGGATACGAATTTTACGGAAACGGCAAGAAGCATTCAAAGAAAAAAGAATTCCCAGTTCTTCGTCGGAAATAAGTGGAACCAATCTTCGCTTCGTGCTGCTGAAATATTCGAAATGAACTGCATCCCGAGGGCTCCAGACGTACTTATCGTAGATGTTAGCTTTCAAATCCCTCAACGAGATGGTGGTTGCAACCACCGCAGGGATGTAAAACCCATTCATATGGCGTTTAGAATCACGCGTAAAGCTAGAATCCAGCCTAACCACCAGCCGAAAAGCCAGCGCTGGATCAATCCTATTCGAAAAGCAACGCAGTTAGTTGAGCAACAACGATTGGCGCTCAAAAACTTCCTACTGTTAATTCACATAGGTAGACGATGCTTACCCAGATGGAATCCATGCGTTAGATCCCTCCGATTCCCAATCTTCTCCACGGTTGAGGGGAAGAATCGGCACACCAGACAGATGTACAAACTCTACCGCGAAAAGGGGTCGATCTAGATCTAATGGAGGCGGAGCCCTCTCCGCCTCCGGGGGGTGGAGGTGCGGGCGGGGGCGGACGGCGCCATAAAGTAGGAGGGCAGGACGGCGTGACGGTGGAGGGGCGGTGTGTGAGCTCCTCCAGTCTCGGGCGTAGGGGAATGCTTTGGGTGAGCTCCTCCAGTCAACAGTCAACACAATTCGAAACCAACGCTCAATTCAAAACCACCGCGGCTCCCTAGCCGTTACCGGTAACGGTCAAGGCCTCTGACCAGACGACAACCCTCCCGTCCGAGCGTCTGCGAGGGGTTTCGAACTAGAGGGAGGGGAAAACTGAGGAAAAGTTAAGCGTCTGGGGAAAAATGAGTACAACTAACGAACCAGGGGCACGAGAATAGAAAATCCTATACTTTATGGGTATAATTTATGGGTATATCAACGACATGGACTAGATGTGGCAAGCCCGGGTGGCGCATGGGTGGTGATGTGGCATGTGGCCCATCGGGCGGCCCATTTGTTGTAGATCATAATGGATGAAGTCCAGCCTAGGAGCAAGGAGCCGGATCTTAACCGACCTATGAAGGAGGCCGGATCCGTGAAGGCGCATGAAGTATCCGGATCTAGTACGACCTTGATGGAAGGCGGATCCTTGACGTGCACGGGAATGTAATATTCCGCAGTTAGGCAACTTGTATTCCGGCTAGGACTTTCCATGTAAACCCTAGATCCGTGCGCCTTTATAAGCCAGATCCTGGGATCCCTAGAGGCACAACCACAACTCATTGTAGCAACGTGAAAGCGCCCAGATAATTCCATACAAGCAGCAGTAGGCCCTGTCATCGTGCAGGTGTTCCGAAGTTGGGTAAATCGCGTACCACCGTCCCGAGGACTCTCCGCCCTATGGCCCCTACTTCTTTTCCCCCTCGTGATGATCCCTCCTCTGAGGCACCGTCGAATAGGCAACGGCAGTTGGCACCCACCGTGGGTCCTGCGGCGTCTGGAGGCCGGAACCGGGAGGTTTCCGCCATGGGAAGCTACGACGAATCCATCGCCGCGGGGCGTGTTCTTTACGCCGGAAGTTTTCCGACCGTCTCCCAGGACGAGTGCTGGATTCCGGCTAGGACCAACCCCGTCAAGCTCTCCATCATCCCAATTGGCGGCATTCACATCTTCATCGGCGAGACCGACGATTCCGACGGAAACGACCTAGTAAGTAACGCTGACGCGACCGCCGCTGTGCAGGACGCAGTCGCGAAGATCCGATATGAGATGCAGGAACTTCCTAAGGAAGATTCTGCCTTAGATCTGGAAATTTCAAATCCCACCCAATCCGCCCCTGGGCAGGAAATTACGGTGGAAGACCAATGCAGATCCGCCTGGGTCTCCCAGGTGTTAGAGAAGCAAAGGTGCCACTTCGTGCACTTCCTTGCACATACCGCAGGTACCGCTGACACGCGTACAGCACGCGAAAGTTGGGAACCCCAAGTGGAAGGTGTGATGCGTACAGCAGCAAGTTTTCCCTCAGTAAGAAACCAAGGTTTATCGAACTAGTAGGAGTCAAGAAGCACGTTGAAGGTTGATGGCGGCGGAGTGTAGTGCGGCGCAACACCAGGGATTCCGGCGCCAACGTGGAACCTGCACAACACAACCAAAGTACTTTGCCCCCACGTGACAGTGAGGTTGTCAATCTCACCGGCTTGCTGTAACAAAGAATTAGATGTATAGTGTGGATGATGATTGTTTGCAGAAAACAGTAGAACGAGTATTGCAGTAGATTGTATTCGATGTTAAGAATGGACCGGGGTCCACAGTTCACTAGAGGCGTCTCTCCCATAAGATAAATAGCATGTTGGGTGAACAAATTACAGTTGGGCAATTGACAAATAAAGAGGGCATGACCATGCACATACATGTTATGATGAGTAGTGTGAGATTTAATTGGGCATTACGACAAAGTACATAGACCGCTATCCAGCATGCATCTATGCCTAAAAAGTCCACCTTCAGGTTATCATCCGAACCCCTTCCAGTATTAAGTTGCAAACAACAGACAATTGCATTAAGTATTGTGCGTAATGTAATCAACGAATATATCCTTAGATATAGCATTGATGTTTTATCCCTAGTGGCAACAGCACATCCACAACCTTAGGGGTTGCTGTCACTCCCCCAGATTTAATGGAGACATGAACCCACTATCGAGCATAAATACTCCCTCTTGGAGTTACAAGTATCAACTTGGCCAGAGCCTCTACTAGCAACGGAGAGCATGCAAGATCATAAACAACACATAGATGATATTGATAATCAACATAACATAGCATTCACTTATTCATCGGATCCCAACAAACACAACATATAGCATTACAGATAGATGATCTTGATCATGTTAGGCAGCTCACAAGATCCAACAATGATAGCACAATTAGGAGATGACGACCATCTAGCTACTGCTATGGACCCATAGTCCAGGGGTGAACTACTCACTCATCACTCCGGAGGCGACCATGGCGGTGAAGAGTCCTCCGGGAGATGATTCCCCTCTCCGGTAGGGTGCGGAGGCGATCTCCTGAATCCCCCGAGATGGGATTGGCGGCGGCGTCTCTGGAAGGTTTTCCATATCGTGGCTCTCGGTACTGGAGTTATTATCGACAAAGGCTTAAGTAGGCGGAAGGGTAGGTCAGGGGGCGATGCGAGGGACCCACACGCTAGGGCCGCGCGGGCCCCTCCTGGGTCGCGCCGCCCTAGTGTGGCGTCGCCTCGTCGCCCCACTTCGTATCTCCCCCGGTGTTTTGGAAGCTTCGTGGAAAAGTAAGATCCTGGGCGTTGATTTCGTCCAATTCCGAGAATATTTCCTTACTAGGATTTCTGAAAAAACAAGAGAAAAAGCAACTGGCTCTTCGGCATCTCGTTAATAGGTTAGTGCCGGAAAAAGCATAAATATGACATAAAGTATGCATAAAACATGTAGGTATCATCAATAAAGTGGCATGGAACATAAGAAATTATCGATACGTTGGAGACGTATTAGCATCCCCAAGCTTAGTTCCTGCTCGTCCCGAGTAGGTAAACGATAACAAAGATAATTTCTGAAGTGACATGCCATCATAATCTTGATCATACTATTGTAAGCACGTGTAATGAATGCAGCGATCCAAGACAATGGTAAATGTAATGAGTAAACAACTGAATCATATAGCAAAGACTTTTCATGAATAGTACTTTCAAGACAAGCATCAATAAGTCTTGCATAAGAGTTAACTCATAAAGCAATAATTCATAATAAAGGTATTGAAGCAACACAAAGGAAGATTAAGTTTCAGCGGTTGCTTTCAACTTGTAACATGTATATCTCATGGATATTGTCAACATAAAGTTATATAATAAGTGCAATATGCAAGTATGTAGGAATCAATGCACAGTTCACACAAGTGTTTGCTTCTTGAGATGGAGAGAAATAGGTGAACTGACTCAACATAAAAGTAGAAGAAAGGCCATTCGCAGAGGGAAGCATCGATTGCTATATTTGTGCTAGAGCGTTGGTTTTGAAAACAAGAAACAATTTTGTCAACGGTAGTAATAAAGCATATGCATCATGTAAATTATATCCTACAAGTTGCAAGCCTCATGCATAGTGTACTAATAGTTCCCGCACCTTGTCCTAATTAGCTCGGATTACCTGGATTATCACCGCAATACATATGTTTTAACCAAGTGTCACAAAGGGGTACCTCTATGCCACTTGTACAAAGGTCTAAGGAGAAAGCTCACATTGGATTTCTCGCTTTTGATTATTCTCAACTTAGACATCCATACCGGAACAACATAGACAATAGATAATGGACTCCTCTTTAACGCTTAAGCATTCATCAACAATTAATTTTCTCATATGAGATTGAGGATATTTGTCCAAAACTGAAACTTCCACCATGGATCATGGCTTTAGTTAGCGGCCCAATGTTCTTCTCTAACAATATGCATGCTCAAACCATTCAACTCATGGTAAATCGCCCTTACTTCAGACAAGACGGACATGCATAGCAACTCACATGATATTCAACAAAGAGTAGTTGATGGCGTCCCCAGGAACATGGTTATCGCTCAACAAGCAACTTATAAGAAATAAAATGCATAAGTACATATTCAATACCACAATAGTTTTTAGGCTATTTGTCCCATGAGCTATATATTGCAAAGATAGAGGATATAAATTTTAAAGGTAGCACTTAAGAAATTTACTTTGGAATGGCGGAGAAATACCATGTAGTAGGTAGGTATGGTGGACACAAATGGCACAGTGTTTGGCTCAAGGATTTTGGATGCATGAGAAGTATTCCCTCTCGATACAAGGCTTAGGCTAGCAAGGCTATTTGAAACAAACACAAGTATGAAGCGGTACAGCAAAACTCACATAAAAGACATATTGTAAGCATTATAAGACTCTACACCGTCTTCCTTGTTGTTCGACCCTTACTAGAAATTATCTAGACCTTAGAGAGACCAATTATGCAAACCAAAGCAAGCTCTATGTATTTCTTCATTAATAGGTGCAAAGTATATGATGCAAGAGCTTAAACATGAGTACAACAATTGCCAAGTATCAAATTATTCAAGACATTCTACCAATTACTACATGTAGCATTTCCGTTTCCAACCATATAACAATTTAACGAAGAAGATTCAACCTTCGCCATGAACACTATGAGTAAAGCCTAAGGACATATTTTTCCATATGCAACAGCGGAGCGTGTCTCTCTCCCACACAATGAATGCTAGGATCCATTTTATTCAAACAAAACAAAAACAAAAACAAACAGACGCTCCAAACAAAGTACATAAGATGTGATGGAATAAAAATATAGTTTCACTAGAGGAACCGATAATGTTGTCGATGAAAAGGGGGTGCCTTGCATCCCCAAGCTTAGACGCTTGAGTCTTCTTGAAATATGCAGGGGTGAACCACTGGGGCATCCCCAAGCTTAGAGCTTTCACTCTCCTTGATCATATTGTATCATCCTTCTCTCTTGATCCTTGAAAACTTCCTCCACACCAAACTCAAAACAACTCATTAGAGGGTTAGTGCACAATCAAAATTCACATGTTAAGAGGTGACATAATCATTCTTAACACTTCTGGACATTGCACAAAGCTACTGAAAGTTAATGGAATAGAAAAATCCATCAAGCATAGCAAAACAGGCAATGCGAAATAAAAGGCAGAATCTGTCAAAAACAGAACAGTCCGTAAAGACGAATTTCTAAGAGGCACCAGACTTGCTCTAATGAAAATGCTAAAATTGAATGAAAGTTGCGTGAATATCTGAGGATCACTCACGTAAATTGGCATAATTTTCTGAGTTACCTACAAAGAATTAGGCCCAGATTCGTGACAGCAAGAAATCTGTTTCTGCGCAGTAATCCAAATCTAGTATGAACCTTACTATCAAAGACTTTACTTGGCACAACAATGCAACAAAACTAAGATAAGGAGAGGTTTCTACAGTAGTAACAACTTCCAAGACTCAAATATAAAACAAAAGTGCAGTAGTAAAATCATGGGTTGTCTCCCACAAGCGCTTTTCTTTAACGCCTTTCAGTTAGGCGCAGAAAGTGTGTATCAAGTATTATCAAGAGACGAAGCATCAACAGCGGGGTTTGAAGTTTTCTCAACTATGCATTGTATCTTATCTATGTAAGTTTCAGAGGCTCCCTTTTTATTACCCTTAGGCTTGCTACTCTCGTCAAACAAATTTTTAGGAACAATCCAATCAAAATTCTTTTCTAGTGCCTCGCACATTCCCAAGAGCTTGCAAGGTATTGATGTTTTAATATCCCCCTCATAATTAACTTTATTAGTGTACTTTTGTCTATCTTTTTCCATCTTTTCAAGGGTGCTAGCAAAGTTTGTATAAGAGCCAAGCATATTATATTTAGTAAAGACTTTTCTAGCTTCTCTTGCTACATCACCAAATTCTTTAAGAAGGGTTTCTAAGACAAAATCTTTCTTTTCTCCTTCTTCCATATCACCTAGTGTAAGGAACATATGCTGCATTACGGGGTTGAGGTTAACAAATCTAGCTTCTAACATGTGTACCAAAGAAGCAGCAGCAATTTCATAAGTAGGAGCAAGTTCTACAAAGTGTCTATCTTCAAAATCTTCAACCGTACTAATATGAGTGAAAAAATCTTCTATATTATCTTTCCCAAGGATAGACCCTCGGCCTACCGGTACATCTTTAAGAATAAACTTAGGAGGAAACATGATGAAATAAGTAAAGCAAATGCAAGTAACTAATTTTTTTGTGTTTTTAATATAGCAAACAAGATAGCAAGTAAAGTAAAACTAGCAACTAATTTTTTTGTGTTTTGTTTTAGTGCAGCAAACAAAGTAGTAAATAAAAGTAAAGCAAGACAAAAACAAAGTAAAGAGATTGGAGGTGGAGACTCCCCCAGCGTGTCTTGATCTCCCTTGGCGCCAGAAATTTAGCTTGACACGCGTACAACACGCGACCGTTGGGAACCCCAAGTGGAAGGTGTGATCACAGCAAGTTTCCCTCAGTAAGAAACCAAGGTTTATCGAACCAGTAGGAGTCAAGAAGCACGTTGAAGGTTGATGGCGGTGGAGTGTAGTGCGACGCAACACCAGGGATTCTGGCGCCAACGTGGAACCTGCACAACACAACCAAAGTACTTTGCCCCAACGTGACAGTGAGGTTATCAATCTCACCGGCTTGCTGTATCAAAGGATTAGATGTATTGTGTGGATGATGATTGTTTGCAGAAAACAGTAGAACGAGTATTGCAGTAGATTGTATTCGATGTTAAGAATGGACCGGGGTCCACATTCACTAGAGGCGTCTCTCCCATAAGATAAATAGCATGTTGGGTGAACAAATTACAGTTGGGCAATTGACAAATAAAGAGGGCATGACCATGCACATACATGTTATGATGAGTAGTGTGAGATTTAATTGGGCATTACGATAAAGTACATAGACCGCTATCCAGCATGCATCTATGCCTAAAACGTCCACCTTCAGGTTATCATCCGAACCCCTTCCAGTATTAAGTTGCAAACAACAGACAATTGCATTAAGTATGGTGCGTAATGTAATCAACGAATATATCCTTAGACATAGCATTGATGTTTTATCCCTAGTGGCAACAGCACATCCACAACCTTAGGGGTTGCTGTCACTCTCCCAGATTTAATGGAGACATGAACCCACTATCGAGCATAAATACTCCCTCTTGGAGTTACAAGTATCAACTTGGCCAGAGCCTCTACTAGCAACGGAGAGCATGCAAGATCATAAACAACACATAGATGATATTGATAATCAACATAACATAGCATTCACTTATTCATCGGATCCCAACAAACACAACATATAGCATTACAGATAGATGATCTTGATCATGTTAGGCAGCTCACAAGATCCAACAATGATAGCACAATTAGGAGATGACAACCATCTAGCTACTGCTATGGACCCATAGTCCAGGGGTGAACTACTCACTCATCACTCCGGAGGCGACCATGGCGGTGAAGAGTCCTCCGGGAGATGATTCCCCTCTCCGGCAGGGTGCCGGAGGCGATCTCCTGAATCCCCCGAGATGGGATTGGCGGCGGCGTCTCTGGAAGGTTTTCCGTATCGTGGCTCTCGGTACTGGAGTTATTATCGACGAAGGCTTAAGTAGGCGGAAGGGTAGGTCAGGGGGCGACGCGAGGGACCCACACGCTAGGGCCGCGCGGGCCCCTCCTGGGCCGCGCCGCCCTAGTGTGGCGTCGCCTCGTCGCCCCACTTCGTATCTCCCCCGGTGTTCTGGAAGCTTCGTGGAAAAATAAGATCCTGGGCGTTGATTTCGTCCAATTCCGAGAATATTTCCTTACTAGGATTTCTGAAACCAAAAAAGAAAACAGCAACTGGCTCTTCGGCATCTCGTTAATAGGTTAGTGCCGGAAAATGCATAAATATGACATAAAGTATGCATAAAACATGTAGGTATCATCAATAAAGTGGCATGGAACATAAGAAATTATCGATACGTTGGAGACGTATCAACCGCCCTCCTCAGGAAGGAGCTGGACCCATGCAGGTTGAAGCTACCGGAGACAGCGACGCCCGGGATCAGCAAGGAGACAGCGAAGCCCCGGATCAGCAAGAGGATGCCAGAGACAAAGAGGAATCGATCCTGGGCAATTTAAGCCCAACCTCAGACGATGTTTCAACCATGAACACGGAGGAATACAACAAAGCTTTGAAGGATTTGGTAGATGAGGAGGCAGCCGAAGCGGAATCCGCTCCGCCTAAATAGGTCCTGGCGACCATAGTTGGGCTGGAGCAGGACGCTGACGAGGAAGAAACTCGAACCGACGTCGGGCTCCTGGGACCGTCCACTTCAGAGACTCCGTCTACGCGTCCTCGCCACCGCGCCGCGCCGGACTCCAGAGAAGGACTCGATTCCGGGAACCAGGAATACCTATCAGTGGAGGAGCTCGTCGAATAGGCAGGCCGGGGTGCTATCGCACACTCGGAAATCCTCAACAAGCCAATAACTCCGGACGATGCCGCAGATCCTGAAGCTCTAGAAGCAACGAGAAAGGAGATGCTGAGCACCGCCAAGGTAATTGCCAACACTGCGGCCGTGATGCTAGAGGAAAGGCAAGAAGCAGGCGAAGAAATAGAAATTTTCCTCAAGAGAGAACGTGAAGCCGCTAAATGTTTGGCAGAGGCTAAGAAACTCCGAGCACAATGGGAAACCATGATGGAGGGAGCTGATAAAGAGGCAGATAGAATCCGACGGGAGGCCATTGGCCCTCGAAAGATCTACTTTGCAACCCCCCTCAAACTAGCAGCCACTTGCCACTCCCAAGGACAACATGAAGAAGGCAGCGGAAATCTTGGCACACGGGTAGCTTCAGCAATGAAAGCAACAGAGCAAGGCAGACACTTTGCGCCGGTTGGAATCCAACCCGGAACACTGTGTGTCCACAACATAGAAGGAAGCCTCCGGAAGGACTCACCGTGACAATGAATCGCGCACCGGATCCACGAAGCGCAGAAGGAGACAGAGAACATCCAAATCCAATCCTGGTACCCTCGAAAACACTTTCGATGGACCCAAATAAGAAAAAGGATCCGATGTATACTGGCAGAGACAAGTAGCGGAACTCGTCACCTCCGCCCCATGGGTACCCGCATCCTCGCCCACCTCGCCGTCGTAGTCCAGTCGAAAACACTAGGCCCCATGGGCCTGGTGGAATCAACATCCATGACAACGTGGCACCTCAGAGGAACAGGAACACAGAGCGCACGCCGGAGCCACGTCGGAGTCAGAACGAAGAGCGAGAGCCGGAACCCCGCAGGAGCCGGAATGATGGCGGCGACCGCTCTCATGGCGAAGGTAGCCACTGTCAACACCCGGATTTTTAATTCCAGATGCCTATTATACCATACATCGCAATCCCAGGAATATTGTTTTTGCGAGACATAATAGATTGATATCACAGAACATCATTCATTACAAACCATAATAGTCTTACATCAAGGGATCGCATGAACCAGTCTTACATTAATAGTTGATCAATGATCAATTATAAAACACACAGCGGAAGAAACGTAGTAGCGGTCCATCTGTTCCACAGGCAACGATTGACGTCAGGAGTAGTCCTAGTTATCATAGACGTCATGTGGTCCATCCTCCTGGTACTGGTTCTCCTCTTCATAGTCTGGCCATTTGAATAGCCAGGGACAAAGCCATGAGTACTTTTAAAGTACTCGCAAACTACTACTAATAGAAGTACTAGTATCTCTAATGGATTCTAAGCTCTAGGTTCATTTGCACAAAGCTAGTTTTATTTCATAAGCACTTATTAGCCAAAAACTCTTTCTTTGCCTAAAATTACTCAAGTGGGAACATTAGTGTCATTCCCACAACTCTGTTGTGATTCAAGTCAAAATCACAATTCAAGTTCAAGTCACATGTCACCAGTCACATTTTGAAAAGTTCTGATGGCGGAACAGTATGGCCTTTCCAACTGTCCATGACCGCGGACGCGGCTATTCGAATAGTTTAACACTCTGCAGAGGTCGTACACTTGTGCCACAGTAATTGAAATAATCCATCAGGGGTAACTGGCCCTGATTTATCACACTCAGTGTGCGGATCACCAATCATAACCTTTCAATTATATACCCTAGTGGATGCACCTCTCCCTATGAGTTTGGCCTCCCATCCATGGAAAACCGCCATCCTGGGAACTACAAAGGGCTTGGGTCGGATATTCACCTCATTTCACGTCGTTTCACTTTCAATGGAGGCAGCCTCGGCATAACCCCTATGATGCTTGTTCAGAGGGAACCCATACTAAAACACATAAGTTTCCAGTTAAGCCCTACCCAGATTCAGGTATTGTGAGTGTTCTTATAAATTGGAATGGTATCGCATCCGAACCCAACCATCAGCTTTTTTCAAAGAGTCACATTGTTCACCAAAGTTCATATTCACCTTCAAAACTTTCAATAGAATGACTCATCATTCCAAGGTTTTCAAAATCATTTGATTCACAAGTTTCCATCTAGAGTAGTCAATTTTAGTTTTAGCACTAGCAACTAATCATGAGGGGTGCTAACTAAAGTTTTGCTCTCTAGGCTAAGTTTGAAACTCTTGTAGTATGCTACCTCTAGACCATTATCAATTATAAGAAAAAGCTTTGGTAAAAAAAGTAAATGATTGTAAGATAAAACTTGGGCTTGGATAAATCTGTAAACAAAAGAATGTTGCAAGGGTGGCTTGCTCTAGTAGAGCTTTCTCATAGTAATATCTTGTATTTGTAATAGCTTGCCTTGGTTGGTGTATTGATCGAAGTGTTCTTCTTCGTAGAAGACCTCCTCCTCCTCGTAGCCTTCGGTACTAGCGTCTATAAACGTATACGAGTTATACAATCACCAAACAATGCTTAAGTACTAGACTTAACACTCAAAGGGATCACACAAGCTAATCTATCATCACAACATTATTAACATGGTGGTTGGCTTTGGTTTCTTTTAGGAAAAATAATTTCCTCTCATTGAAATATTTATTAGGGTTTCCATTTATTTCCTTTGAGAAATATATTTCTCTCATTGAATATTACTAAGGTTTAATATCCTAAAATAATAAGTATGAGATCATGTTGACCAAGGTCAACACTTCATATTTACTATTTGGGAAAAATGATTTAAATGAGATACTATATCTCATGCAATTTAAATACTACTCTTGGAAAATGAGTTAATATTCTTAAGTAATAACATCTGGGGTCATGAAGACTAATCTCATCACCTCACATTGAATTACTTCGAAAAGTGATTTAAATGAGATGTTACATCTCATAAATTTTAAATACTATTTTTTAAATAATTTAAGTGAGCTGGACATAGCCACATAGCCATTATTTGAATCTAGCCCATGATCATATGAAACAACCATGTCATATTTTTGCATAAACAATTAGAGTTTTTTAAATGTGAATTATGAGAGTTGGAATCACCTCAAAATTCATTATGGTTGATTTTTAATAAATGTTTGAATTTTGAAAAGGTATTGTCTTGTTCTTTTTCTTGCAAGTGATCTATAATGAATTATGGTTTGAGACCAGTGGGGTTTGCTAGAGAATTTCATGTGCTTTCCAGAAATATAAAATTCATCAATTTTGGCTCAGTAGATTTTGTTTTATTGAATTTTTACTCAAGCATCAGTATTGAATTTCAGCTAAATCGAATAAGTCAAATTTGAATTTAACGAGCTTAGGCGGGAAAGGAATTGGGCCACGGAGAGGAGAAATGGGCCAGCCCAGAGGGGCTATCACGCGAGCGTGCGTGGCCTGACAGCGGGACCCGCCCGTCAGTCTCTTATTCACCATACCAAAGGGCTACGCAACGACTGTTGTTGGATTAGAATCCTATCGCACGGCCGTGGGTCATCCTCGTCCAGAGCCGAGTCTCGGGGAACCCTACCGGCGGGCAGGGGGTCCGATGGCAGGTCTTACCGTGGTCCAGCGAGATCGGCGAGGCGGGCAAACGACCGAGGCGACGAAGGCGAGTCGAAGGAGGGTCGCGGTGGCTCCAGGGAAGCTCGGGAACTTTAGCTCGGTCTTCAGCGTCTCCGGCGGCCTCCGGTGGTGAAATTGGGGCGGCAGTAGCTAATTGGGAAGGAAGAGGCTTCAAGAAGAGAGGGGAGGGATGGAGTGCTTGGAAGCGTGCAGGAGTGGCTCTATTTATAGGGTCGAGGTGGCCGCGGGTGCTGGTGGATGGTGGCGACGGTGCTAGGGGCCTCTAGAGGTCAAGGGAGTGGGTGCGTCCTGTTGGCGACTGATACGTCCAATTTGCATCACCATTTTATATCATAATTTGCTGTTATTCATTGATATATTTCATATTGGGACACAATACTTATGTTATTTCATCTATTTTGCATGTTTCATCATTATTGGAGGATCAAGCACCGGAGACAGGATTCTGCTGGAAAAAGCACCGTCAGAACGCAATATTTCGGAAGATCAACTGTGGAAGGAAATTATACCAAAAATCCTATTTTTCAAGATGACGAAGGAAGCCGGAAGGAGGAGCCAGCTGGACCCAAGGTGGGCCCACACCATAGGGCGGCGCGGCCCATGGCCTGGCCGCGCCACCATGTGGTGTGGGGGCCCCACCTTTCGCCTCCTTTTCTTCGTGAAACCCTTCGTCCCGAGAACCTAAGCCACAGAGGGTACCTCGCGAAGAGTTACAGCAGCTCTGCGGGGCGGAGAACACAGAGAGAAAAGAGCTCTCCGGCGGAATCCGGGGAAATTCCCCCCGAGGGGGAAATCGATGCCATCGTCACCGTCATCGAGCTGGACATCATCTCCATCACCATCATCATCATCTCCACCATCATCACCGCCGTCTCCACCGCTGGACACCGTCACCGCCATAGCAATTTGGGTTTGATCTTGATTGTTTGATAGGGGAAACTCTCCCGGTATCGATCTCTACTTGTTGTTGATGCTATTGAGTGAAACCATTGAACCAAGTTTATGTTCAGATTGTTATTCATCATCATATCACCTCTGATCATGTTCCATATGATGTCTCGTGAGTAGTTCGTTTAGTTCTTGAGGACATGGGTGAAGTCTAAATGTTAGTAGTGAACTATGGTTGAGTAATATTCAATGGTATGATATTTAAGTTGTGGTGTTATTCTTCTAGTGGTGTCATGTGAACGTCGACTACATGACACTTCCCATTTATGGGCCTAGGGGAATGCATCTTGTATTCGTTTGCCAATTGCGGGGTTGCCGGAGTGACAGAAACCTAAACCCCGTTGGTATATCGATGCAGGAGGGATAGCAGGATCTCGAGTTTAAGGCTGTGGTTAGATTTATTCTTAATTACTTTCTTGTAGTTGCAGATGCTTGCAAGGGGTATAATCACAAGTATGTATTAGTCCTAGGAAGGGCGGTACATTAGCATAGGTTCACCCACACAACACTTATCATAACAATGAAGATTATTTAGCCGTATGTAGCGAAAGCACTAGACTAAAATCCCGTGTGTCCTCGAGAACGTTTGGTCATTATAAGTAAACAAACCGGCTTGTCCTTTGTGCTAAAAAGGATTGGGCCACTCGCTGCAATTGTTACTCTCGCACTTTACTTACTCGTACTTTATTCAACTGTTACATCAAAACCCCTAAATACTTGTCTGTGAGCATTTACGGTGAATCCTTCATCGAAACTGCTTGTCAACACCTTCTCCTCGTTGGGATCGACATTCTTACTTATCGAAAATACTACGATACACCCCCTATACTTGTGGGTCATCAAGACTATTTTCTGGCGCCGTTGCCGGGAGTGAAGCGCTATTGGTAAGTGGAATTGGTAAGGAAAACCTTTACTGTTTGTGCTGATTTTATTTCCTGCTGCTATAAGTCATTATGGAGAGATCTTCTCTTCAATTTTTATTTGGGAAATCTACTACTACTGCAACGGTAGTGGATGAGGCGCCAGGTGAGGAAGTGATACCATATAAAATACCTATGAAAATTATTGAACGTGTTATGGATAACCGCTATGAAGGGGATGGAACTGTTCACCCTGGAGATCATTTATTGTTCTTACATGAATTATGCGGTTTATTCAAGTGTGCAGGTATTGCTATGGATGAAGTGAGGAAGAAACTATTCTCTTTATCGCTCCGGTAAGGCGGCGCATTGGTATAAATTACTGGATAATGGGGATTCTCTTGAATGGAATGATATTGTGCCCCGGTTTTATTCTAAGTTCTATCCTCCAAGTGAAATTCACAAGGATCGGAATCGCATATATAATTTTTGGCCTCATGATGGAGAGAGTATTGCCCAAGCTTGGGGAGATTGAAGTCTTTAATGCTCAAATGCCCCATTCATGAGCTTCCTGGTAATGTTATTATTGATAATTTCTATGCAAGACTTTCTTTTCAAGACAAGACCTTGCTGGATACTTCTTGTTCTGGATCATTTACACGCAACAAAGAAGAGTTTAAAAGGGACCTTCTTGATCGGATCCAAGAAAATACTGAAGGTTGGGAGAACGACAAGGATAGAGAATCAGGTATAATTTATGATTATAAATGCATTGAAGCTTTTATGGATACTGATAAATTTCGTAATATGAGTGCTACATATGGTCTTGATTCTCAAGTTGCTGCAAATCTTTATAAAGCTTTTGCCTCTCATTATGAATTGCCTAAGAAGAATTTTGATAAGTATCATGAACCGTATAAAGATAAAATTGATTCATCTATTAATAAATGCGTTGTAGTTGAAACTGCTGATCATGTTATTCCTGAAGCTTATATTGAAAAAACTCCTTTCCTGCTAAAATGAAGGAGTACTCTGTTATAAATAGTGCGGTTCATAAAAGTGAAAAGAAACTTAAAGAACCTGAAGAACAAATAAAAGTTGAACCTGCTGTTGCAATAGTTAAAGATCTTGTACTGAAAATGTGGAGGATGGTCATATTATTTTTCTGTGAAGATGCTTCTAATATTGTTTCACATCCTAATAAACCCAAACAAGCTAGTGTTCCTATGCTATCTGTTAGAATTGGTGATCATTGCTATTATGGATTATGTGATATTGGTGCAAGTGTTAGTGCTATTCCTTATGAGCTTTACACGGAGATTATGCACGAAATTGATTCTTGTGAACTTGAAGATATTGATGTGGTTATTCAGCTGGCTAATAGAGAAACTATTTCTCCAATTGGTATTGTTCGAGATGTGGAAGTTCTATGCGGTAAGATTAAATATCCTGCTGACTTGGTACTTGGTTCTGCTGCTAGTGATTATTGTCCTATTATTTTTGGTAGACCTTTCTAAATACTTGTGGAGCTATTATAGATTGCAAGAAAGAGAAAATTTTGACTAAATTTGCTGGTGAATCTTATGAGTTTAACTTCTCTAAATTTACCAAAACTCCTTATAAAGCTGATTTGCCTAGTAATGATTTTAAAATGGAGCAGTGTGCATATATTGTTCTTGTTCCTAATAATCCTTTGCAGCAACATTTGGAGGATAGCGAGAGTGAAGTTTTTAGGAAAGAAAGAGATGAGCTTGAGGAAATTTTTCTTCGCCAACCTATTCTCAAGCATGATTTACCGGTGGAAGATTTGGGTACAACACCGCCACCAAAGGAAGATCCTATTTTTGATTTAAAGCCTTTGCCTGATAATCTTAAATATGCTCATATTGATGATAAGAAAATATATCATGTTATTATTAGTTCTAAGCTTTCAGAGATTGAGGAAGAAAGGTTATTGGAGATATTGAAGAAACACCGAGGAGCTATTGGCTATACTCTTGATGATTTGAAAGGGATTTCTCCTTCTATTTGCCAACATGCTATTAATATGGAAGATGATGCAAAGCCTGTTGTTGAACATCAGCGTCGTCTAATTCCGAAGATGAAGGAAGTGGTAAGGAATGAGGTATTAAGACTTCTTGAAGCTGGTATTATATATCCTATTGCTGATAGTAGATGGGTTAGTCCTGTGCATTGCGTTCCCAAGAAAGGAGGAATGACTGTTGTGCCTAATGATAATGATGAGCTCATCCCTCAAAGAGTAGTTGTAGAGTATAGAATGTGCATTGATTTTCGAAAAGTTAATAAAGTTACTAAGAAAGATCATTACCCTTTACCATTTATTGATCAAATGCTAGAAAGATTGTCTAAAAATACTCATTTTTGTTTTCTTGATGGTTATTCTGGGTTTTCACAAATTGCTGTTAAAGCTAAAGATCAAGAGAAAACCACTTTCACTTGTCCCTATGGAACTTATGCTTATAGACGTATGCCTTTTGGTTTATGTAATGCTCCTGCTACTTTTCAAAGATGCATGTCTGCTATTTTTCATGGTTTTTGTGAGTATTGTAGAGGTATTCATGGATGATTTTTCCGTCTATGGGAATTCTTTTGATAGTTGTTTGAAACCTTGATAAAGTTTTGCAGAGATGTGAAGAAACTAACCTTGTTCTTAATTGGGAGAAATGCCACTTTATGGTTAATGAAGGAATTGTATTGGGACATAAAATTTCCGAGAGAGGTATTGAAGTTGATAGAGCTAAAGTTGAGGCAATTGAGAAGATGCCCTATCCTAGGGATGTTAAAGGTATTCGTAGTGTTCTTGGTCATGCTGGGTTTTATAGGAGATTTATTAAAGATTTCTCCAAGATTTCAAAGCCTCTTACTAATCTTCTTCAAAAAGATGTACCTTTTGTTTTTGATGATGATTGTAAGGAAGCTTTTGAAACTCTTAAGAAAGCCTTAACAACTGCTCCTATAGTTGAACCTCCTGATTGGAACTTACCATTTGAAATTATGTGTGATGCTAGTGATTTTGCTGTAGGCGCTGTTCTTGGACAGCGAGTAGATAAAAAACTGAATGTTATTCATTATGCTAGTAAAACTCTTGATGCTGCTCAAAGAAATTATGCTACAACTGAAAAAGAATTATTAGCTGTAGTCTTTGCTTGCGATAAATTTAGATCTTATATTGTTGATTCAAAAGTTACTATTCATACTAATCATGCTGCAATTAGATACCTTATGACAAAGAAAGATGCTAAGCCGAGGCTTATTAGATGGGTACTTCTTTTGCAAGAATTTGATTTACATATTGTAGATAGGAAAGGTGCTGATAATCCTGTTGCTGATAATTTGTCTAGATTGGAAAATATTGCTTATGATCCTGTTCCTGTTAATGATAGTTTTCCAAATGAACAATTGGCTGTAATAAAGGTGAGCTCGCGAGAGCCCTTGGTATGCTGATTATGCTAACTTTATTGTTTCCAAGTACTTGCCTCCAACCTTTTCAGCTCAACAAAGGAGGAAATTCTTTTATGACTTGAGGCATTATTTCTGGGATGACCCACACTTATATAAAGAAGGAGTGGATGGTATTATGCGAAGATGTGTTCCCGAATATGAACAACAAGAGATATTGAGTAAATGTCATGGTAGTGCTTATGGAGGACATCACGCTGGAGAAAGAACCGCGCAAAAGGTTCTACAATCAGGTTTTTATTGGCCAACTCTCTTCAAAGATGCGAGAAAGTTTATTTTATCTTGTGATGAATGCCAAAGGGTTGGTAATATCTCCAGACGTAATGAAATGCCTATGAATTATACTCTTGTTATTGAACCGTTTGATTGTTGGGGATTTGACTTCATGGGACCCTTTCCGTCTTCAAAAGGTAACACTCATATACTTGTTGCTGTTGATTATGTTACTAAATGGGTGGAAGCCATACCTACAAAAAGTGCTGATGGTGAGACCTCTTTAAGAATGCTTTTAGACATTATTTTTCCTAGATTTGGAGTGCCTAGATATATTATGACTGATGGAGGTTCTCATTTTATTCATGGAGGTTTTAGAAAAACTCTTGCTAAGTATGGTATTAATCATAGAATTGCTTCCGCTTATCATCCTCAAACTAGTGGTCAAGTAGAATTATCAAATAGAGAGATTAAATCTATTTTGGGAAAGACTGTTAATAAAACTAGAAAGAATTGGGCTAGTAAATTGAAGGATGCACTATGGGCTTATAGAACTGCTTATAAAAATCCCATGGGAATGTCACCTTATAAAATGGTTTATGGGAAAGCTTGTCATTTACCTTTAGAACTAGAGCACAAAGCTTATTGGGCTGTTAGAGAATTAAACAAAGATCCTAAACTTGCCGGTAATAAGAGGTTGTTGCAATTGAGTTCTCTAGATGAATGGAGAAGTGAAGCTTATGAAAATGCTAAACTTTTTAAAGAGAAAGTTAAAAAATGGCATGATAGAAGGATTATCAAAAGAGAATTTAATATTGGGGATAAAGTCCTATTGTATCGGTCTCGTCTCAGATTCTTTGCAGGGAAATTACTCTCGAAATGGGAAGGACCATATGTTGTCGAGGAGGTGTATCGTTCAGGAGCAATTAAAATTAGCTCTCTTCAAGGCAATGCTACGCAAGTGGTGAATGGACAAAGACTCAAGCATTATATCTCGGGTGATTCTTATAATGTTGATGTTGATATTATTCAAGTGGAAACACCGGAGGCTTTCATCAAAGGCAAATTGACAGTCAGAACTCGACTTTGAATAGGTAACAGTACTGGTAATGAAAAGTACGCAATTTACTTTCCGAACAATATTTTTGCTGTTTTGGAAAATATGAAAAATTACGAGAAACGGAGTGGAAAGGACGCACGAGGGCTCCCACCATAGGCCCGCGCGGCCGGGGGCCCGCGCCGCCCTATGGTTTGGCCGCCTCGTCGCCCCTTTCCGACTCTTCGATCTGGTACTTTCCTTTGTCGAGAAAATTTTTGCTATATAATCCCCCGGACCCTGGAGGTCCGTATATCGTTTTCTCGACGTGTTTTGTTTCGAGCTGTTTCTGCCAGGATTTGTTTCGGATCTAGAGCCATCATGTCTTCGTCGGAAACTCCGAAGGACAGCTCCAGCAAGGATGTTGGCAACTTGTACATGGAGGAGCTGAGGATGCACCCCAAGGAGTTGCTGCTCGTTGAAGGAGAACTGCAGATTCAAGATGTCCAGGGTCCTAAAGGAGAAGGAAGCTTGGAAGACAGGATGGAGAAGCTAGAACAGGAGGTTTTCAAATACAAGAAGATGGCTGAGCGTGAGGTGGATATCTTCCACAGGATTGTGTCCGAACTCATTGCTGAACATGAGAAGGAAACTGCAAAGCTTTGGAGCGACATCCTCTCACTTCACGACACCACCAACAAGCTCCAAGCACAACTCTATGACGTTCAGAATCAGAACTGTGAGTATGAAAACAGGTTTAAATACATAAGCCGTGCTGCCAGTTTCAGGATTCCCGAGACCAAGATGTCGTTTCTTGATGGAGAGCCTCTTCCTTGGAAGTTTGATGACGGGAATTCATCACCACCCATCGCCGAAGGAGTAATTCATCATCGGTATTGGCATCCCCTTGGTTTGTTCCAAGCTTGAGGGAGTGCCGCGGTATCACATTATCACTACCTTTTACTTTTATTGTCAAGTAGTGTCATATCATGAGTAGGAAAGTTATCATATAAGATGGGTTGCAGTTTGGAAGTATCTCTCCTTTAGTTGGTTATCTATGTATCCCTTGGTGTGAGTTATCGTTATGGAATATTAATGAGAAGTTTTATCATTTACGTATTGCAAATCTTATTTTAGTTTGCAATCTCTACTATATGATTTGCCTTGTTGTTAGTATTGGTGTCACTTTGGGAGCATTGAATAAATCTATTTGGTTTTGGCAAACTTAGCTTTGGTCAATAGCAACAACACTTTGAGGTTTAAGTAGAAAAGAGAAATACATGTAGTTGTTTCATTGTCTTTCCTTCTTGTTAGCTCATAGCTTATTATTCTGAAGTTAAAATTGTTTTCTCAAGTGGAAACACCGGAGGCTTTCATTAAAGGACAAATTGACAGTCCGCCAGAACTCGACTTTGAATAGGTAACAGTACTGGTAAAGAAAAGTACGCAATTTACTTTCTGAACAATATTTTTGCTGTTTTTGGAAAATATGAAAAATTACGAGTTCGAAACGGAGTGGAAAGGACGCACGAGGGGCGCCACCATAGGCCGGCGCGGCCAAGCCTGGCCCCGCGCCGACCTATGGTTTGGCCGCCCCGTCGCCCCTTTCCGACTCTAGTTCGATCTGGTACTTTCCTTTAGTCATGAAATTTTTTGCTATATAATCCCCCGGACCCCTGGAGGCCCGTATATCGTGTTCTCGACGTGTTTTGTTTCGAGCTGTTTCTGCCAGGATCTGTTTTCAGTTTAGAAGCACCATGGTCTCCAAGAACAAGGGCAAGGAGTTTCCGGATGAAGATGATCGAGATCTTGGGTGGAAAGAGGAAGACAAGGACGTCAAGGAAGAGGATGAAGAAGAGGTGGAGGAAGATTCGCGCGCACACCCGCGTGCTACCATCGCAATCATCAAGGTGATGGACAACCCTTTTAGTGCAAACAAGAGCGCAAGAATTCGCACTGGAGGAGGGGTTCCACGTCATTACCTAGCTCCGAAAACATCTCTATCAGGCACTCACCATCCCTTCCACAATCTAATTTTCAATAATCAAATTGAAGGGACTCCAAAGGCAGCATTGCCTAGCCAGTGGGATATAGATCGTTCTAACACTGCAGGAGAGAAGGAGCCTGAGGCTGAAGAGTGGGGAAATAACTCCAAGAGCTGGGACTCGCCGTCGGACAGACTCCTTAACCGCGTCGAGCACAATTCAGAGATGATTCGCAATCTCATATACAGGATTGATGAGCTTCAGGAGCTTATTGAGAAGCTTGTCAGGAATTCTTCACCACCATCTCCGCAGGAGTAATTCATCATCGGTATTGGCATTCCCTTGGTTTGTTCCAAGCTTGGGGGAGTGCCGCGGTATCACATTATCACTACCTTCTACCTTTTATTGCCAAGTAGTGTCATATCATGAGTAGGAAGTTATCATATAAGATGGGTTGCAGTTGGAAGTATCTCTCTTTAGTTGGTTATCTATGTATCCCTTGGTGTGAGTTATCGTTATGGAATATTAATGAGAAGTCTTATCATTTACATATTGCACATCTTATTCTAGTTTGCAATCTCTATTATATGATTTACCTTGTTGTTAGTATTGGTATCACTTTGGGAGCATTGAATAAATCTATTTGGTTTTGGCAAACTTAGCATTGGTCAATAGCAACAACACTTTGAGGTTTAAGTAGAAAAGAGAAATACATGTAGATGTTTCATTATCTTTCTTGTTAGCTCATAGCTTATTATTCTGAAGTTAAGATTATTTGTGCTTACAAGGAAGATGCATGATTGTTTCTATCATATGTATATTTGTTTGTTTCCCTCGACTCTTATGTTTGCTAATTAACCTTGCTAGCCAAAGACCTGTACTGAGAGGGAATACTTCTCGTGCGTCCAAACCTTAACCCAAACCTATGCCATTTGTGTCCACCATACCTACCTACTACATGGTATTTTCTGCCATTCCAAGTAAATACTTCATGTGCTACCTTTAAACAATTCAAAACTTAGTATCTCTTATTTGTGTTAATGTTTTATAGCTCATGAGGAAGTATGTGGTGTTTTATCTTTCAATCTTGTTGGGCAACTTCCACCAATGGACTAGTGGCTTCATCCGCTTATCCAATAATTTTGCAAAAAGAGCTGGCAATGGGATTCCCAGTCCCAAATTAATTAAACTAAATAGACACTCCTCCATGGTATGTGATTGATGGACGGCACCCGAAGGATTCGGTTAGCCATGGCTTGTGTAAGCAAAGGTTGGGGGGAGTGTCATCATCATAATAAAACCAAAATAAAAAGGCACTCCTTCATGGTATGAGATTGTTGGCAGGCACCCGAGGATTCGGTTAGCCATGGTTTGTGAAAGAAAGGTTGGAAGGAGTGCCACATAAAATGAAAACAATATGGGAGCCGCTCTTAGGAGGTTGTCTGGCAAGGGGGTTAGAGTACCCGCTACCAGTCGTTGACAACAACAAACACCTCTCAAAATGTTACTTTTATTCTCTTTATATGATTGCAAAACTGAAAAAGCTCTAGCACATGATTTAATCCCTGCTTCCCTCTGCGAAGGGCCTGTCTTTTACTTTATGTTGAGTCGTAAACCTATTTCCCTCCATCTCAAGCAAGCATTTGAGTAGTTGTGATCAAACCATTATACTGTGATTTGCTTCATCATGTCTTTTATTCTTCCTTGTTTAGTACAAGTTTTATCTGAATGAATATAGCTTTGCAAGTTATCAATGATCATGAAAAGACCATTATGATTGAGTATGCAAGTTGTGCCTTATAAACTTTAACATGAGAGCACTGCTCAATGAGATAAGTATAATCTGTTAATTGTTCTCTGACCAAGAACGAAGTTTGCCATCACCAATTATGATTTCTTATGCACCTTTATTTGTGATTACCTTATACTTGTTTCAAGTTGAGTTATATGAAGTTGTCTACTATAATGTCTTGTGTGAGTGAATATGATGCTTCTTGTCCGTATTTTATTTATCGACTCTTCCCTCCATAAACATGTGGTCCTGTTTATCGAGCTCAGTTTCGCTTGGGGACAAGCGAGGTCTAAGCTTGGGGGAGTTGATACGTCCAATTTGCATCACCATTTTATATCATAATTTGCTGTTATTCATTGATATATTTCATATTGGGACACAATACTTATGTTATTTCATCTATTTTGCATGTTTCATCATTATTGGAGGATCAAGCACCGGAGCCAGGATTCTGCTGGAAAAGCACCGTCAGAACGCAATATTTCGGAAGATCAACTGTGGAAGGAAATTATACCAAAAATCCTATTTTTCAAGATGACGAAGGAAGCCAGAAGGAGGAGCCAGCTGGACCCAAGGTGGGCCCACACCATAGGCGGCGCGGCCATGGCCCGGCCGCGCCACCATGTGGTGTGGGGGCCCACAGCCCCTTCGCCTCCTTTTCGCGAAACCCTTCGTCCCGAGAACCTAAGCCACAGAGGGTACCTCGCGAAGAGTTACAGCCGCCTCGCGGGGCGGAGAACACCAGAGAGAGCTCCGGCGGGTAGGAATCCGCCGGGGAAATTCCTCGGGAGGGGGAAATCGACGCCATCGTCACCGTCATCGAGCTGGACATCATCTCCATCACCATCATCATCATCTCCACCATCATCACCGCCGTCTCCACCGCTGGACACCGTCACCGCCGTAGCAATTTGGGTTTGATCTTGATTGTTTGATAGGGGAAACTCTCCCGGTATCGATCTCTACTTGTTGTTGATGCTATTGAGTGAAACCATTGAACCAAGTTTATGTTCAGATTGTTATTCATCATCATATCACCTCTGATCATGTTCCATATGATGTCTCGTGAGTAGTTCGTTTAGTTCTTGAGGACATGGGTGAAGTCTAAATGTTAGTAGTGAACTATGGTTGAGTAATATTCAATGGTATGATATTTAAGTTGTGGTGTTATTCTTCTAGTGGTGTCATGTGAACGTCGACTACATGACACTTCACCATTTATGGGCCTAGGGGAATGCATCTTGTATTCGTTTGCCAAGGGGGTTGCGGAGTGACAAACCTAAACCCCCGCTGGTATATCGATGCGGAGGATAGCAGGATCTCGAGTTTAAGGCTGTGGTTAGATTTATTCTTAATTACTTTCTTGTAGTTGCGGATGCTTGCAAGGGGTATAATCACAAGTATGTATTAGTCCTAGGAAGGGCGGTACATTAGCATAGGTTCACCCACACAACACTTATCATAACAATGAAGATTATTTAACCGTATGTAGCGAAAGCACTAGACTAAAATCCCGTGTGTCCTCGAGAACGTTTGGTCATTATAAGTAAACAAACCGGCTTGTCCTTTGTGCTAAAAGGATTGGGCCACTCGCTGCAATTGTTACTCTCGCACTTTACTTACTCGTACTTTATTCAACTCGTTACATCAAAACCCCTGAATACTTGTCTGTGAGCATTTACAGTGAATCCTTCATCGAAACTGCTTGTCAACACCTTCTGCTCCTCGTTGGGATCGACATTCTTACTTATCGAAAATACTACGATACACCCCCTATACTTGTGGGTCATCAGCGACGTCAAGGCGGTCCTAGCGGAGGTCGTGGTGGCACGGGAGAGGGTCGGGAGAGGTCAGGCCGTGCAGTGCACTGTGGTGCGCTCACGGTGGTGACCATGCCGGTCCTGGCGCGCTCTGGCGTCGTGGGCACGGGCTAGCTAGGGCGGTGCAGTGCGTCATCTGGCAGGGGGAGTGTACTAGAAGCTTCCTGGAAATGAGGAGAGCCTACTGGACATGATTTGGGGAGCTAGAGGACGCAGGGGAGAAGTAAGGTGTGACACGGGCATGACATGGGCATGGCTTGGTTAGGGATCATCTATGCATTTTTCTTGGACTAGGAGGGCATTTCCATCTTCAGTGAGATGAAGCATGTGTGTGTGACATGGTTGGCAAGGCTAGGGAGGACTAGAGCATGCACAACAAATCTTGGCCAAAGTGTGTGACATATGTCATGACATGGAGAGAGCTTGTGTCATGGTGAGCATGGCAAGGCAAGGTCATCTCCTTAGGAGGCTTTAGGGTACAATGTGTACTATATATGAGCACAAGGGAGTGGAGTGAGGTGGTGAATAGTAGGTAGGAATAGTGGTTGTACCTTTTATTTAATTAATTTGATCACCATATGTGGGATGCAATGGTCTCATTTGAATTTGAATTTTGCCAAAGTACTTCATAGGTGTGATCTAAATAATGTTTGGCATCTATTGGTGGCCTTGGTTTGCAATTTGGAGTTGGTTTGTGAAAAATCCAAAATTTGGGGCAATCTAGAATCTGATTCAAAGTTGCCACTTTGCATGCTTATATTAAGAGTTTGACTTTAAATAAGCAAGGTTGACTTTTACCAAGTTGTTTAATTTTACGAGTACAATAGATCTGGGCAAAAATATTAGAAAGTTTAGTTTAGAAAAGTTAACCAAAGGGGCTCAAAGTAGGTATCATGGTAAAATGGCAGATTTGACCATTATCATGTCACTTAGGGTTTTTCACTTTCCTCTCTTTTTCTTTGATTTTCTTTGACCCAAATGGTGTTGTCTTGTGTTGAAATGGTATAGGGTTGTGTTTTAAGAATTCAAACCAAGAAAGTATGGCCTTTGCTCAAATTTGCAAATTGGCCATACACTCACATATGCCTTTTTTTTATTTTACTTTTCTTTTGCTTTATTTCTCTTTGACTCCAAAGAGCAAGGTTTAGGGTTCATTTAGTGTTAGGTTGAGTTCAACCATGGTTCACAACCATTTTGGTAAAGTAAATAGGGCATAGACCTATATTTGCAAATATGGCTATATGCCCATATATGCTTCACCTTTTTATTTGTTTTCCTTTTCTTGGTTTCTCTTTGATTTTGAAAAGAGGTAAAGTTTAGGGTTTAGCAAACATTCTCAACACTTTAAACAAACAAGCATGGCAAGGATCACCACCTACATGCAAGATCTCTATGCACACTATGCAATGCAATTCAAAAAAAATGTTGGTTCCAAATTTTGGAAAAAGGGAATTGAGCTTTTCTTTGTTTTGAAATGTTGGGGTGTTACAAAATTTCCCCCCTTAAACAAAATCTCGTACCGAGATTTAAGAAAAGTTAGGATCGTAAGAGAGATTGGGCAATTGGGTTAACAGGAAAACATACTCTGCATGGCATGGGGTGCTTCCTGAGCTTCTGTGGCATTCATACGGTAGAAACGACCGTTGCGGTTGTTCGGGTTCCTTCCAGTTGAGACACGACGCTGTTGTTGGGCAGGTGCAGTGGTATTGGGGGCAGTCTTTGCAAGCTTCTTGGGGCACTCATTGGAGTAGTGACCCACAACTCCACATTCATAACAAGTCACAGTTGACTTGTCCTTTGGGGTGACGGGGACAACATTGCTTCGAGTCCTTGGGGCAGTGTTAGGGTTGTTGTTGTTACCATTGGAGTTGTTGTTGTTGTGGTTGTGGTTGTTGTTGTTGTGGCTTCCGGGCTTCGGGTGTCCTCCATTGTTGTTGGTGTAGTTTGGACGGAACATCTGAGCAGGTGTTTTGTGGGGTCTTGGTGTATATCGTGTAATTGAACTGTTGCAGTACTTCTGTTCATTGTGGGGTCCATTCTGGTGCATCATTATGCGCTTGCGATTCTCATTGGCTTGATGCAGCTTTCCTTCCATCTGGATGGCAGATTCCACAAGGGCTTCCAGATCAGCAAACAGAATGTTCACAGGTACAGTCTGCATCTCATCATGCAGTCCGTTCAGAAATCTTTCCTTCTTCTTCTCCTTGGTGTTGGTCTCATCCGAGGCGTACCTAGACAGAGTGAGGAACCTATCACGGTATTCCACCACGGACATCCTTCCTTGTTTGAGTTCGCGGAACTTATCCCTCATCTTCTTAATCAAACCTGGGGGCACATGGTATCTGCTGATCTTGAGCTTGAAGTCATCCCAGGTCATAATTTGTCTGGTATTCATTGCACGGGTACTGCTCCACCAGGCTCTGGCAGGTCCTGACAAGTAGTGGGTGGCAAATAGTACTTTCTCTGCAGCTTCAACTCCTGCGACTTCCAGGTTGTTCTCCATTGATTGGAGCCAGTCATATGCATCCAAGGGCTCACCAGTCTTGCTAAACATGGGAGGATTAGTATTCTGGAAATTCTTCAACTTGGATCCAGGGTGATCATTATGTCCATGTCCTGGTTGTTCTGGGATATCTGCTGCAGTACGACAAGGTTGGCTTGTCGCTCAGCTCTTTCAACTTCTTTATCTGCCATCATCATTTGTAGCATCTGCAGCATTGCATCTTGGTTGGTGCTGCGGGTTGGAGGGGCCATCTGAACATTGAGGTAGATCATAAGATAAGAGGGGAATTTCTATGGTTTGTTTGGTTAAAAGTTTACAAAGTTTCAAAACTTGAGTAGTGCTGAGGTGGTAAAAACCATCAACACTTTTTCATTCATTCCAAACAACACACATTACAAACTAACACACCAATGGTTTTAAGAACCATTTCCTCGTTCTACAATACATTGGGATGGGTACAAACTCACACATACGCAAGTGCTCTAGTGATACTACTCTTCATCCAGAATGGTGGGTTCTTCGTCTTCATGGGTAATGTGGTTGGCAAAAGGCGCGGGCGTTGTCCAACTCCTTGCAGGTCTTGTACAATATGAAGTCCAGGTATGCAACATTGTGGTTCATCTCCTGGTGCGATGGCATGGTTATTGGCCTTCCCATGGGATCATGTCTTGGGTAGTAAAAGAAGCGGGTATTGTTGATCTTGTTCACATTCTGTCCACACAGACGGGCAAGTGCTTCTTGTTCACATTCTGTCCACACAGATGGGCAAGTGCTTCTTGCATGGCTTTCGCTATCCCTTCGTTCCAAGTGTTTCCCCTTACAGAAAACCATATGGTTTCCCAAATTGGGGCTCCCAGCTTTCCTCTTAGATCTGCAGTAACTTCCCACTGAGGTTGTCTTCCCGACTGATTATTGAGTGGTACTCCAAAGAACTCGGGATATGAGCGTCCTAGATATTCAACTAGTTGTTCCAAATCCTTCTCGAACATTAGGTCTCCTCCGTGGCCAAGCTGATAGGACTCATAGTGGTACTCCATCTCTGAACAACTAGGATGAGTAAGTTAATGAGCTGATCAAGTGTGCAAAATTTTATGTAGAATTACAAGGAAAAGTAGAACAGGGATTTCTCTTTTTGAAAAGATCTCAAGGATAAGAGTGGGAATAAGTTTTCATAAATATTCACTTCATTTGTTTTGAAACTAAGTTTTTCAGACGTCCATTCTAACTAGGGTCTCCTAAGGTCAAACAATGGCTCGATACCAACTTGTCAACACCCGATTTTTAATTCCAGATGCCTATTATGCCATACATCGCAATCCCAGGAATATTGTTTTGCGAGACATAATAGATTGATATCACAGAACATCATTCATTAAAAACCATAATAGTCCTACATCAAGGGATCGCATGAACCAGTCTTACATTAATAGTTGATCAATGATCAATTACAGAACACACGGCAGAAGAAACGTAGTAGCGGTCCATCTGTTCCACAGGCAACACTTGACGTCAGGAGTAGTCCTAGTTATCATAGACGTCCTGCGGTCCATCCTCCTGGTACTGGTTCTCCTCTTCATAATCTAGCCATTTAAATAGCCAGGGACAAAGCCATGAGTACTTTTAAAGTACTCGCAAACTACTACTAATAGAAGTACTAGTATCTCTAATGGATTCTAAGCTCTAGGTTCATTTGCACAAAACTAGTTTTATTTCATAAGCACTTATTAGCCAAAAACTCTTTCTTTGCCTAAAATTACTCAAGTGGGAACATTAGTGTCATTCCCACAACTCTGTTGTGATTCAAGTCAAAATCACAATTCAAGTTCAAGTCACAAGTCACCAGTCACATTTTGAAAAGTTCTGATGACGGAACAGTATGGCCTTTCCAACTATCCATGACCGTGGAAGCGGCCATTCGAATAGTTTAATACTCTGCAGAGGTCGTACACTTGTGCCACAATAATTGCAATAATCCATCAGGGGTAACTGGCCCTGATTTATCACACTCAGTGTGCGGACCACCAATCATAACCTTTCAATTACATACCCTAGTACAGGCACCTCTCCCTATGAGTTTGGCCTCCCAGCCATGGCAAACCGCCATCCTGGGAACTGCAAAGGGCTTGGGTCGGACATTCACCTCATTTCACGTCATTTCACTTTCAATGGAGGCAGCCTCGACATAACCCCTATGACGCTTGTTCAGAGGGAACCCATACTAAAATACATAAGTTTCCAGTTAAGCCCTACCCGTTCAGGTATTGTGGGGTACTTAAAAATTGGAATGGTATCGCATCCGAACCCAACCATCAATTTTTGTCAAAGAGTCACATTGTTCACCAAAGTTCATATTCACCTTCAAAACTTTCAATAGGATGACTCATCATTCCAAGGTTTTCAAAGTCATTTGATTCACAAGTTCCCATCTAGAGTAGTCAATTTTAGTGTTAGCACTAGCAACTAATCATGAGGGGTGCTAACTAAAGTTTTGCTCTCTAGGCTAAGTTTGAAACTCTTGTAGTATGCTACCTCTAGACCATTATCAATTATAATAAAAAGCTTTGGTAAACAAACTAAATGATTGCAAGATAAAACTTGGGCTTGGATAAATCTGTAAACAAAAGAATGTTGCAAGGGTGGCTTGCTCTAGTAGAGCTTGCTCATAGTAATATCTTGTATTAATAATAGCTTGTCTTGGTTGGTGTATTGATCAAATTGTTCTTCTTCTTCGTAGAAGACCTCCTCCTCCTCGTAGCCTTCGGTACTAGCGTCTATAAACGGATACGAGGTATACAATCACCAAACAATGCTTAAGTACTAGACTTAACACTCAAAGGGATCACACAAGCTAATCTATCATCACAACATTATTAACATGGTGGTTGGCTTTGGTTTCTTTTAGGAAAAATAATTTCCTCTCATTGAAATATTTATTAGGGTTTCTATTTATTTCCTTTGAGAAATAATTTCCTCTCATTGAATATTACTAAGGTTTAATATCCTCAAATAATAAGTATGAGATCATGTTTACCAAGGTCAACACTTCATATTTACTAATTGGGAAAATGATTTAAATGAGATACTATGTCTCATGCAATTTAAATACTACTCTTGGAAAATGAGTTAATATTCTTAAGTAATAACATCTGGGGTCATGAATACTAATGTCATCACCTCACATTGAATTACTTAGAAAAGTGATTTAAATGAGATGCTATATCTCATAAATTTTAAATACTATTTTTGAAATAATTTAAGTGATCTAGACATAGCCTCATAGCCATTATTTGAATCTAGCCCATGATCAAATGAAACAACCATGTCATATTTTTTCATAAACAATTAGAATTTTTGAAAAGTGAATTATGAGAATTGGAATCACCTCAAAATTCATTATCGTTGATTTTTAATAAATGTTTGAATTTTGAAAAGGTATTGTCTTGTTCTTTTTCTTGCAAGTGATCTATAATGAATTATGGTTTCAAACCAGTGGGGTTTGCTAGAGAATTTCATGAGCTTTCCAGAAATATAAAATTCATCAATTTTGGCTTAGTAGATTTTGTTTTATTGAATTTTGACTCAAGCATCAGTATTGAATTTCAGCTAAATCGAATAATTCAAATTTGAATTAAACGGGCTTAGGCGGAAACGAATTGGGCCACGGAGAGGAGAAACGGTCCGGCCCAGAGGGGCTGTCACGCGAGCGTGCGTGGCCTGACAGCGGGACCCGCTCGTCAGTCTCTTATTCACCTCACCGAAGGGGTACGCAACGGCTGCCATTGGATTAGAATCCGATCGCACGGCCGTGGGTCGTCCTCGCGACGAGTCTCGACGGAACCCTAGCTACTGGTGGGCATAGAGGGTCCAGGGGGTCGGAGGGCTTACGAGTGGCCGGCGATGGCGGCGACGATGCGACGGCGAGGAGTCGAACAGCGGCTCCAGGAAGCTCGGGAACTTCAGCTCGGTCTTCAGCTCCGGCGGCCTCCGGTGGTGAAATTGGGGCGGCGTGGTAGCTAATTGGGAAGGGCGAGGGCTCTAGAAGCTTCACTGAAGAGAGGAGAGGAGGATGGAGTGCTTGGAAGAGGCTGGGAGTGGCTCTATTTATAGGGTCGAGGGGTGGCCGAGGGGGTGCGGGCAGGTGGATGGTGGCGACGGTGCTAGGGGTCGCTAGAGGTCAAAGGAGTGGGTGCGTCCTGTTGGCGACGTCAAGGCGGTCCTAGCGGAGGTCGTGTTGGCACGGGAGAGGGTCGGGAGAGGTCAGGCCGTGCAGTGCACTATGCTGCGCTCACGGTGGTGACCATGCCGGTCCTGGCGCGCTCTGGCAGGGGGAGGGTATTGGAAGCTTCCTGGGAGTAAGGAGAGCCTACTGGACATGATTTGGGGAGCTAGAGGAGGCAGGGGAGAAGTGGGGTGTATAGGGAGGACTAGAGCATGCACAACAAATCTTGGCCAAAGTGTGTGACATATGTCATGACATGGAGAGAGCTTGTGTCATGGTGAGCATGGCAAGGCAAGGTCATCTCCTTAGGAGGCTTTAGGGTACAATGTGTACTATAGATGAGCACAAGGGAGTGGAGTGAGGTGGTGAATAGTAGGTAGGAATAGTGGTTGTACCTTTTATTTAATTAATTTGATCACCTTATGTGGGATGCAATGGTCTCATTTGAATTTGAATTTGGCCAAAGTACTTCATAGGTGTGATCTAAATAATGTTTGGCATCTATTGGTGGCCTTGGTTTGCAATTTGGAGTTGGTTTGTGAAAAATCCAAAATTTGGGGCAATCTAGAATCTGATTCAAAGTTGCCACTTTGCATGCTTATATTAAGAGTTTGACTTTGAATAAGCAAGGTTGACTTTTACCAAGTTGTTTACTTTTATGAGTACAATAGACCTGGGCAAAAATATTAGAAAGTTTAGTTTAGAAAAAGTTAACCAAAGGGGCTCAAAGTAGGTATCATGGTAAAAATGGCAGATTTGACCATTATCACATGCAACTAGGGTTTTTCATTTTCTTCCTTTTTGTTTTGATTTTCTTTGATCCAATTGGTGTTGTTTTGTTTTGAAATGGTATAGGGTTGTGTTTCAAGAATTCAAACCAATAAAGTATGGCCTTTGCTCATATGTGCCATTTTGCTATTTACTCACATATGCTTATTTTTTTATTTTACTTTTCTTTTGCTTTATTTCTCTTTGACTCCAAAGAGCAAGGTTTGGGGTTCATTTAGTGTTAGGTTGAGTTCAACCATGGTTTACAACCATTTTGGTAAAGTAAATAGGGCATATACCTATATTTGCAAATATGGCTATATGCCCATATATGCTTCACCTTTTTATTTGTTTTCCTTTTCTTGGTTTGTAACATCTCAAGTTTCAACAATAATAAACAAGAAATAGATTTTTCCCAAAGTCAAAATTTGCAATTAACAAAAACTTTTTCTATGCATATAGTGCCACATATAGATATATGCATATGAGTGATTTTTCTTTCTTGCAATTGCCATGATGAGTGTTAGTATGACTAAGTATTGTTGTGTGAACTCTAACCAAGTTCACTAAACCCTAAATTGGGGAGAAATAAGGAATTAGGAAAAACCCCTCTCTCACTCACATACACTCTATGTAAAATAACCAATCCTCAACCAAGGCCAAGTTAGCTTGCCCCATTGCTTCTAAAATACTTCAATGTGATAAACTAACCCTTTTGCATCCTTGGATCAAGAATCAAACCAAAAGAAATCAAATTTTCTTCACACATGTGATAATGGTCACATCTCACAAAAATATTTTCTTCACCTCTTTACCCCTCTGTATTTCTCAAATCTTGAACTAAGCAAGGTCAACTAAAGCCAGGTCATCCAAGACCATGTCAAGGTGAGTAACTTTGGTGTTGACCACCCTCCCTAAAGTTGACTAGGTTGACCAGAAAAAGAGGGCAAAGAGGGAACCCGAGAGAGAAAAGAAGATCACCTCAAATTTTGAAAACTTGCAAATCAAGTCCAAATTGAGTGCCACCACCACCAATACATCACAATGTTTATATAAATGAGAATTACCAAAAAGATTTGCAAAATTCGAAAGAAAGTTTCTTGCGGGCATTTTATCAAACAGGTGGCAGGCAGCTTCTAGAATAAGTGAGACATGCTATTATCCAGTGGTTTTGACCCTAAACCACTTTGGCAAAGTGATCATCAGCCTCCCCTACACCCCCTGCCTCTAGCCCAGTACTTGCATGGCTGATAAAAGTGGAGGAGAAACACTAAACCATGCCAAACAATGCAATGCCGGCCACCCTTGGCACCCATCTCCCTGGCCACCTCCTTGTCGTTTCTCCATGTCCTCGAGCATCCCTGATGCATAAGGATCACGCCCGTACCACTGAATCGATCGGCATTGCACGGCCCTGCCCAGAACGCCCGTGTCCAAAACGCTCCAGGACGCGCCAGCCGGCGTGGTGATCACGCCCTGGACGCGCAAGGACGTCGTCCACTTGCACGCCCTCGTCCTCGCCCTGCATCCCTAGCGCCGCATCGAGCACCGCCTCTGCACCCTCTACGAGCTAGACGAACGCCCGTGCCTGCCCTGCACCGTCGCCGGCGCCCGAGACGAAATGATGCCGCGCGCCCAGTGATGGACATTGCACGCGCCCGAACGATCCCATCCCCCTTTTGCCGCGCCAGCTACTCCTTGAGCATCTCCAGGACAAGGCCTACACGCTCCCGTCCTTTGCTTGCCCTTTCGCTTGCTGGAACCGCCACGCCATGGCCGCGCCCTTGCCGCACCCCACGGCACCCTCGCCGCTATAAATAGGGGCCCTCCCAGCAAGCTCCTCTCACACCACTCGACTCCCCTCTCACCACTGATCATCCTCACCACCTTAGTTCGTTCGATTGCCGCCGGAGGAGGAGGAATTTCAAGATCGGAGCCGCCGGGGGACGCAGCTCACCGTCGACGATTGGCGCCACCCCAAGCGCCGCCGCTGCTCCCAACCTCTTCCTCATCGACTACACCTTCACCGCGCATATTGCCTGAGTCCTGCATCGGCCTGGTAGGCTCCCCGACCCCCTACCGCCGCCGTGCCCTCGTCGGAATCCCGCCGGGGACGACGACGTTCCCACACCGTAGATCCTCCCTCTAATCCTACGGTCGAGATAGAACATACCGGTTCGGCGTTTAAATAGGCGCCGATAGGTGGCCCCCACCCTGTCAGCGCGGCCCGAGCGCGCCAGCCGCGTGTTGGGCTGCGAAGTGCTGCCGAAATTCGTTTCGGCCCAATAACATTTCCCGCCCAGCCCAAAATTTCAAATCTAGTTTATTCTTTATTCAAATTTTGCTCTGCTGAATGTTTAGTAAAATTTTAATAGTTTAAATTCTACCAAACCAAATCTAGCAAACTTTATACCGTTGGAAAGCCCATGAAATTACCTATCCAATGCCACTGGCCCCATCTCCATTTTCGTTGTAGATTTAATCTGACAAAAAGGACAAGACAGGGAGTTTTGCACATTCAAACTTTATTTAAAAATTGACCAGAATAGATTTTGAAGTAATTCCAACTCTAATAAATCACAAATGATGTCCTCTAATTGATTATGCAATAACATAGCCCTGTTGTTTGTATGATCATGGACTAGAGCAAATAAAATGGCTATGTAGTCATTTCTAAAGCATTTTTAAGTGGAATTCAAACTCAACCCCAATATGAGAATTACCTCTCATTTAAATTTTGATCCTAAGTACTAATAACCAGGGGGAATGACTTAGGCTAATGAACCCTTGAGAATTATTACTTAGAGATTTTAATTCATTTAAATACTAAGTTTTTAAAACTATGTGAAGTGTAACACTTCAATTAAATTGAACTCACATATAATAGATATGAAATGTTGACTTTGGGGTCAACCTATATTTCATACCCTATTATTATATGGAGAGATTAAATCTTAATATTAAGTAATGCAAAGAAATGGAATCCTTTAAAGACCTACATATCAAATCTAAGAAATAGGAATAATGAGAGGAAATTATTTTCTTTCTATTAAAGACAAATCCTCTATCCACCATGCCATGTTTGATTGATGATAGGACTAGTGTGTGAACTATTTTTGAGTGCCTCTAGTTTAGCATGTGAGCTTGGTTTAGTATTTATACCTCGTATTCGTATATAGACGCTAGTAACGAGGAATACCAAGAGGAGGAGGGCTACTCTCAGGAAGAAGAAGAGAACTTCGATAACTACCCAGCTCAAGGCAAGCTAACCCTTGCTAAACACAAGTGCTTAGCTCTACAAGAGCAAGGGCACCATCACACTTTACTTTTTATGTATTACCTATCCCATGTTTTTACTTACAATTTCTTTTGCTTATTTATTCCAAAGTACCCTTTTTATTTATGATTCCCTTGTCTAAATTAGAACAAGAGTATCAAAGTTAGCCTAAGCAAATAAAGCTAGATAGCACCCCCTTCACATAGTGGCTAGTGCTAAGCAATTAAAATTGACTACTCTAGATGGGAACATTTGTGAAAATGGTTTGAGGTGAAAGATTTTGAAGGTGAATATGACCAAGAGAAGATGGTGATTTTTGACAAAATAGATGATTGAGTTTGAATGCGATACCTTTCCAATTATACAAGTACCCCCACAATACCTGATTATGGGTAGGGCTTAACTAGAAACTTGTGTATTTTAGTATGGGTTCCCTCTGAACAAACATCATAGGGGTTACGCTGCGGCTGCCTCCGTTACTTGTGGATTGATGTTGAAATGAGGTGAATGTACGGCCAAGCCCTGTGCAGTTCCCGGGTTGACTGGGTTTTCACCGGGAGGCCAAGCTCATGGGGAGAGGTGCTCATACTAGCATATATAAGTGAAAGGTTTCGATTGATGATCCGCGTACTGTGTTACGATGATTCGAGGTTATCCTCGACGGATGTAATCAAAAGTTGTGGCACAAGAGTACAACCTCTGCAGAGTGTTAAACCTATTCGAATAGCCGTGTCCACGGTTACGGACGATTGGAAAGGCCATACTATCTCCGTTATCATTAAAATGTTTTGGTTCTAGAAATGAATGGTGGTTTGAAAGGTGACATTATGGTGATCCATAATGAGATGTGGGAATGACACTAATGTTCCCACTTGAGTTAGTCTAGCACATGATTTAGGCTTTACCAAAGATTTATGAAACTAAAACTTGGCTTTATGCAAATAAACCTAGAGCTTAGCACCCCCTTTACATTTAATGAGTATTTATCTTAGAGTTAGTTTGCGAGTACTTTAAGAGTACTCATGGCTTTGCCCTGGCTATTCAAATGCCAGACTATGAAGGAGAGCACCAGTATCAGAGGACGGACCACAGGACGTCTACGATAACTAGGATCGTCTTCTAACGTCAAGCGTTGCCTGTGGAATAGATCGTCCACTACTACTTCGCTTCCGCTACTATTTGTGATGTTGAACAATATATTCGTGTAATATTGGATCATGTGATCTATGGTTGTAAGACAATATGTGTTGTATTAAATGATGACTCTATGCTACTTACTATTATGTCTCGCAAAAACATTATTCCTGGGATTGCGATGTACGGCATAATAGGCATCTGACTTAAAAATCCGGTGTTGACAAGTTGGTATCAGAGCCATTGTTTGACCTTAGGAGACCCTAGTTAGAATGGACGCTCAAAAACTTAGTTTCAAATTCCATGATTTGACTAGTTATGAAAATCTTATTCACCCCCTTACCTTGAAGAGTCTTTTTCAAACTTTAAATTCATGCCCTTCTTCTAAGAGAATTAAAAATTTGGAACACTTGCACTTATCTAACTTAATCATCTCATCTCTCTACAGATGGATCACGTTGTGGACGCGCAGCCCTTTCTCCAGACTGAGTTCTATCAGTTGGGGAACGGTGGAGAGATCATCTTCGAGAGGGACCTCTTCTCCCTCTCCGAGTTCCTCGGGCGCCCACCACCGGAAGTCTTTGGCGGAATGCTGAATGACCAACCCGGTGGTCAACTTCAGTGGGTGATCATGGTGGACCTTCGTGGGAGGTTCACGCTCCCAATGAGCGCAAGGATCCAGTTCTCCTTCAGGGAGAACAACTGGGCGGATGGTCTCGCAAGGGGACTTCAGGAAGGACTCGCACGTCTGTGCGGGCAAAACTTCATGGACTTCACCGACAGTCGCTTTGTGCACTATGCAAGGCACAACTCACTCGGAGTGCCAATGAACCTGCCGTCACACCCGCAGCTTCGCCACCATGTTGACCATCTGGACTTCATGCTGAGCGAGACCCGCATCGACCTCGACAACTCCCGCGAATACGCCAACCACACTCACATCCAGTTGGCGCAGCAGGCGGAGACCATCAAGGTCATCGCCGGAGAACGCAGGGCACTCCGCCGTGCCAACCAGAAGAAGGATCACGCCATCAACCGCCTGAAGGCCAGGATCGCCACTCTGAAGGCGACCATCGCTGCACAAGCTGAGCAGATCCAGGAGCTGGAGGGTGAAGAAGAAGGGGAGAACATCCAGGGGGACGGCTACTCCTACGTCAGCAACGACGACGACTACGAGGAGGAGGAAGACGACGACCTGGAGTTCCACCCTTACGAGGATGGCCACGAGCACCTCGATGCCGGGATGGACAATGTCTACCCTATCAACGTCGATGGCGAGTAGTTCCGTCTGAGCACTTGCGCCCCGTGTTATGTATTGGTCCTTTGTACCCGCCCCATGTATCGTAGTTTGTTGAAAGGGTTCTTAAAACCCTCCTGAACATTTGGCTTGTAATATGTGCTACCTCCATGACTATGTTTGTGTGTGTGTAATATTATTATTATGAATCAAGTTAAGTTGTATTTTTATCCCAAAATGAGCCGTAGACATTTCCCTCTTATCTCATGATCCCTATCACTGTTCAGATGGCACCCCCAACTCGCAACATGACTCAGGAGGCAATGCTGCAGATGTTGCAACAGATGTTGGCTGATAGAGAAGTTGAGAGAGCTGAACGGCAAGCCAACCTAGCTGCACTTCAACAACTTGCTCAGGGCAACCAAGGCCACGGAAACCACGACCACCCAGGGTCAAAGCTGAAAAACTTCCAGAACACTAACCCACCTGTGTTCAACAAGACAGAGGAACCCCTCGATGCGATGATTGGCTCCAGACTATGGAGAACAATCTCGAGGTTGCCGGAGTGGAGGACAACGAGAAGGTGTTGTTCGCCACCCACTATCTGGCTGGACCTGCACGTGCCTGGTGGACAAGCACCCGCGCCTTACATGCGGGGAACCTGATGACTTGGGAAGACTTCAAACTCAAGTTTAGCAAGTATCATGTGCCCCCGGGTCTGATTAAGAAGATGAGGGATGAGTTCAGGGAACTGAAGCAAGGCAGAATGACCGTGGTGGAATACCGCGACAAGTTCCTCACTTTGTCAAGATACGCCCCGGATGAGACGGACACCGTCGAGAAGAGGAAGGAGAGGTTTCTGAATGGACTGCATGATGAAATGCAGACTGTGCTGATCAACATCCCCTTTGCTGATTTAGAAGCACTCGTTGACTCCGCCATTCAGATGGAGGGGAAGATACACCAAGCCAATGAGAACCGCAAGCGCCGTATGATGAACCAGAGTGGGCCCAGCAACCACCAAAAGTATCGCCCCAACTCAGGTGGAGGGTTCGCCCCAAGAAACAACAAGCCCCCGATGCAGAATCCACGTCCGAGTTATCAGAACAGGAGTGGAGGAAACCCCAGGTCAGGAGGACACACCAACTACAACAACAACAACAGCAACTTCAACCGCGCCCCACCTCGCGCCCCCAACAATAACTCCAACACTGCTCCAAGGACTGGGAGCAACGCTGTTCCCATCACCCCCAAGGACAAGTCCACCTACAACTGCTACGAGTGCGGAGTAGCTGGGCACTTCTCCTATGAGTGCCCCAAGAAGCTCGCCAAGACTGCCGCCAACACCTCAGGCCCTGCGCAGCAGCAGCGTCGTGTCACCACCAACAAGAAGTTCGCCCCCAACAACCCGAACAACCGCAACGGCCGCCTCTACCACATGAATGCAGAAGAAGCTCAGGAAGCCCCAGACGTTGTGCTGGGTATGTTCTCTGTTAACTCAATACCCGCAAGAGTGCTGTTTGATTCTGGAGCATCGCATTCATTCATTACCGAAGATTTTGCATGCACTAGTAAGATTCAACCCATCAGTTTGAAGCATGTCATGATAGTTCAAATACCTGGATCAACCACTAAAGCTAGAAAAATTTGCAAAGATGTGCCAATCAGAATTCATGAAATAGATTTCTATGCAAACTTGATTGTTCTGGGAGCCAAAGGAATGGAAGTAGTCCTGGGAATGGACTGGATGGCGAAACATCATGGACTGATTGATTGTGCCAAGAAGGCCATCACCATGACTAGTAGCACCGGAATAATAGTCGAACACATATCTGAAAAGATGCCCCGAAATTTTACCTGTAACCAAAGCCTAGCCAAACCCACCTTGGATCAGATCAGGGTTGGTCGATATCCTGATGTGTTCCGGATGATCTACCCGGTATGCCCCCGATCGGGATATCGAGTTTATCATCGAGTTAATCCCGGAACCGGACCTATAGCCCAGAGAGCCTACAGCATGAACCCGGCAGAGTTAGTGGAATGAAGAAGCAATTGGATGATATGCTATTCAAAGGTCTGATTCAACCGAGTGCGTCACCCTGGAGATCGCCGTTTTGTTCGTGGATAAAAAGGACGGTGCCACTCGTTTGGTTACGGACTATCGTAAGCTTAACGATGTCACCATTAAGAACAAGTATCCGTTGCCCAAGATAGAAGATCTGTTTGACCAGCTGACCGGAGCCCGAGTTTTCTCAAAGATTGATCTGCGGACAGGATACCATCAGTTGAAGATTCGTGCCACCGATATCCCCAAAACTGCCTTTACCACCAGATATGGATTGTATGAGTACAATGTCATGTCCTTTGGATTGACCAATGCCCCCGCTTACTTCATGAATCTCATGAATAAGATCTTTATGAACTTCCTGGACAAGTTTGTGGTTGTCTTCATCGACGACATCCTCATATACTCCAAGTCCGAGGAAGAACATGAGCAACATTTGGAAGTGGTCCTAGATACCCTTCGGGAACATCAGTTGTATGCCAAGTTCAGCAAGTGTGAGTTCTGGTTAAAAGAAGTAGGATTCTTGGGTCACATCTTGTCAGCCGGAGGAATTACCGTTGACCCCGCAAAAATCAAGACTGTTGAAGAATGGAAAGCCCCAACCACTCAGACCGAAGTCCGTGCTTTTCTTGGATTGGCGGGATATTACCGCCGATTCGTTGAAGGATTCTCGAGTATAGCAAGACCGATGACTCAATTGTTGAAGAAGGACCGGAAGTTCGAATGGACCGACAAGTGTGAAGAGAGCTTTCAACAGCTCAAGTTAAGATTGACAACAGCCCCAATTTTGGTCATGCCAGATATTACCAAGCCCTTTGATGTGTACTGTGACGCCTCCAAGATTGGTCTTGGATGTGTGCTGATGCAAGAACGCAAAGTGATATCTTACCTATCAAGACAGCTGAAGCAGCATGAACAGAACTACCCAACCCATGACTTAGAGCTAGCAGCGGTGGTGTTAGCACTGAAAGTATGGCGTCATTACCTCATGGGTAATCGATGCGAGGTTTACTCGGATCACAAGAGCCTGAAGTATATCTTCACGCAGAAGGAGCTGAATATGAGACAGCGCGGATGGATAGAGTTAATCAAGGATTACGACATGGAAATCCACTATCACCCCGGCAAGGCCAATGTGGTAGCGGATGCTCTGAGTAGACTGCCGTGTCAGTTGAACTCCATGTTAGCAATTGAGCAACCTAGCCTGTTTGAAGAGTTTGAACAGTTTAGACTTGAATTGGTTAGCGAAGGATACCTCGCCAGCATTGAACTCCAACCCACCCTGATTAGTCAGATCAAAGAAGCTCAGAAAGGAAATGCTAGCATTGACGGAATCAAGAACCAAATAGCCGCCGGAAAGGCACCAGGATTCACCGTAGATGAAGAAGGAGTGCTATGGTATAACAAGCGCCTTTGCGTACCGTCAGACTCAGAATTGAAGCAAGTTATCCTGAAAGAAGCTCACGACACCCTATACTCCATCCACCCCGGAGGAACCAAGATGTACCAGGATTTGAAGGAACAATTCTGGTGGCATGGAATGAAGAGAGAAATTGTAAGCTACATCGCCAAGTGTGACATCTGTCAAAGAGTCAAAGCAGAACACCAACGCCCCGCAGGACTTGCAACCCCTACAGATTCCCGAATGGAAGTGGGATTCCGTAGGAATGGACTTCATCACCGGACTGCCCAAGTCTAGTAAAGGAAATGATTCCATCTGGGTAGTGGTCGACAGATGACCAAAGTCGCCCACTTCATCCCCGTCAAGACCACCTATCAAGGACCGAGACTCGCAGAGCTATATATCTCAAGGATAGTCAGCCTGCACGGAACTCCGAAGTCGATAGTATCCGACAGAGGATCCCAATTCACCTCCCGATTCTGGCAGAAAGTCCATGAAGGACTCGGAACTCGCCTGAATTTCAGCACACCTATCACCCGCAGACGGATGGACAGACAGAAAGAGTCAACCAAATATTAGAAGATATGTTGAGAGCATGTGTGCTGGAGTATGGATCTAAGTGGGAAGACTGCTTGCCGTACGCAGAATTCTCATACAACAATAGCTACCAAGCCGCCTGCGATGGCTCCCTTCGAAGCAGTGTACGGAAGGAAGTGCCGTACCCCCTTGGTCGAAGTAGGAGAGAGTCAAATCTTTGGACCAGATATTCTCCGAGAAGCCGAAGAGAAGGTTCACAAGATCCGCGAGTATCTCAAGACAGCCCAATCAAGACAGAAGAGCTACGCCGACAAGAGACGCCGAGAGATGACCTTCGAGATCGGAGACTTCGTATATCTCAAAGTGTCCCCTCTTAAGGGAATGCAGAGATTTCAACTCAGAGGAAAGCTCGCACCGATATGTCGGACCTTTCAAGGTCCTGAGTCGCCGAGAGAAGTATCCTATCAGCTGGAGTTGCCGGAAGAAATGTCGGCGGTGCACAATGTGTTTCACATCTCGCTACTCCGGAAGTGTTTAGAAGTGCCCGAGAAGACCGAGGTTTTCAAGAACATCGACCATCGAGCCGTCGATATCAACTCAGATCTGACCTACCGCGAAGTACTATTCGCATCCTGGAAGAAGCTTTCAGAACCACCGTCAAGTATCAAGTTTCAAGATCCAATGGAGTAACCACACCGAAGAAGAAGCCACTTGGGAGAGAGAGGACTTTATGAGGACTGAGTACCCAGATCTCTTTAGTACCTAGTTTTCTCAGATCTCGGGACGAGATCTTTTGTAAGGGGGAAGGGTTTGTAACATCTCAAGTTTCAACAATAATAAACAAGAAATAGATTTTTCCCAAAGTCAAAATTTGCAATTAACAAAAACTTTTTCTATGCATATAGTGCCACATATAGATATATGCATATGAGTGATTTTTCTTTCTTGCAATTGCCATGATGAGTGTTAGTATGACTAAGTATTGTTGTGTGAACTCTAACCAAGTTCACTAAACCCTAAATTGGGGAGAAATAAGGAATTAGGAAAAACCCCTCTCTCACTCACATACACTCTATGTAAAATAACCAACCCTCAATCAAGGCCAAGTTAGCTTGCCCCATTGCTTCTAAAATACTTCAATGTGTTAAACTAACCCTTTTGCATCCTTGGATCAAGAATCAAACCAAAAGAAATCAAATTTTCTTCACACATGTGATAATGGTCACATCTCACAAAAATATTTTCTTCACCTCTTTACCCCTCTGTATTTCTCAAATCTTGAACTAAGCAAGGTCAACTAAAGCCAGGTCATCCAAGACCATGTCAAGGTGAGTAACTTTGGTGTTGACCACCCTCCCTAAAGTTGACTAGGTTGACCAGAAAAAGAGGGCAAAGAGGGAACCCGAGAGAGAAAAGAAGATCACCTCAAATTTTGAAAACTTGCAAATCAAGTCCAAATTGAGTGCCACCACCACCAATACATCACAATGTTTATATAAATGAGAATTACCAAAAAGATTTGCAAAATTCGAAAGAAAGTTTCTTGCGGGCATTTTATCAAACAGGTGGCAGGCAGCTTCTAGAATAAGTGAGACATGCTATTATCCAGTGGTTTTGACCCTAAACCACTTTGGCAAAGTGATCATCAGCCTCCCCTACACCCCCTGCCTCTAGCCCAGTACTTGCATGGCTGATAAAAGTGGAGGAGAAACACTAAACCATGCCAAACAATGCAATGCCGGCCACCCTTGGCACCCATCTCCCTGGCCACCTCCTTGTCGTTTCTCCATGTCCTCGAGCATCCCTGATGCATAAGGATCACGCCCGTACCACTGAATCGATCGGCATTGCACGGCCCTGCCCAGAACGCCCGTGTCCAAAACGCTCCAGGACGCGCCAGCCGGCGTGGTGATCACGCCCTGGACGCGCAAGGACGTCGTCCACTTGCACGCCCTCGTCCTCGCCCTGCATCCCTAGCGCCGCATCGAGCACCGCCTCTGCATCCTCTACGAGCTAGACGAACGCCCGTGCCTGCCCTGCACCGTCGCCGGCGCCCGAGACGAAATGATGCCGCGCGCCCAGTGATGGACATTGCACGCGCCCGAACGATCCCATCCCCCTTTTGCCGCGCCAGCTACTCCTTGAGCATCTCCAGGACAAGGCCTACACGCTCCCGTCCTTTGCTTGCCCTTTCGCTCGCTGGAACCGCCACGCCATGGCCGCGCCCTTGCCGCACCCCACGGCACCCTCGCCGCTATAAATAGAGGCCCTCCCAGCAAGCTCCTCTCACACCACTCGACTCCCCTCTCACCACTGATCATCCTCACCACCTTAGTTCGTTCGATTGCCGCCGGAGGAGGAGGAATTTCAAGATCGGAGCCGCCGGGGGACGCAGCTCACCGTCGACGATTGGCGCCACCCCAAGCGCCGCCGCTGCTCCCAACCTCTTCCTCATCGACTACACCTTCACCGCGCATATTGCCTGAGTCCTGCATCGGCCTGGTAGGCTCCCCGACCCCCTACCGCCGCCGTGCCCTCGTCGGAATCCCGCCGGGGACGACGACGTTCCCACACCGTCGATCCTCCCTCTAATCCTACGGTCGAAATAGAACATACCGGTTCGGCGTTTAAATAGGCGCCGACAGGTGGCCCCCACCCTGTCAGCGCGGCCCGAGCGCGCCAGCCGCGTGTTGGGCTGCGAAGTGCTGCCGAAATTCGTTTCGGCCCAATAACATTTCCCGCCCAGCCCAAAATTTCAAATCTAGTTTATTCTTTATTCAAATTTTGCTCTGCTGAATGTTTAGTAAAATTTTAATAGTTTAAATTCTACCAAACCAAATCTAGCAAACTTTATACCGTTGGAAAGCCCATGAAATTACCTATCCAATGCCACTGGCCCCATCTCCATTTTCGTTGTAGATTTAATCTGACAAAAAGGACAAGACAGGGAGTTTTGCACATTCAAACTTTATTTAAAAATCGACCAGAATAGATTTTGAAGTAATTCCAACTCTAATAAATCACAAATGATGTCCTCTAATTGATTATGCAATAACATAGCCCTGTTGTTTGTATGATCATGGACTAGAGCAAATAAAATGGCTATGTAGTCATTTCTAAAGCATTTTTAAGTGGAATTCAAACTCAACCCCAATATGAGAATTACCTCTCATTTAAATTTTGATCCTAAGTACTAATAACCAGGGGGAATGACTTAGGCTAATGAACCCTTGAGAATTATTACTTAGAGATTTTAATTCATTTAAATACTAAGTTTTTAAAACTATGTGAAGTGTAACACTTCAATTAAATTGAACTCACATATAATAGATATGAAATGTTGACTTTGGGGTCAACCTATATTTCATACCCTATTATTATATGGAGAGATTAAATCTTAATATTAAATAATGCAAAGAAATGGAATCCTTTAAAGACCTACATATCAAATCTAAGAAATAGGAATAATGAGAGGAAATTATTTTCTTTCTATTAAAGACAAATCCTCTATCCACCATGCCATGTTTGATTGATGATAGGACTAGTGTGTGAACTATTTTTGAGTGCCTCTAGTTTAGCATGTGAGCTTGGTTTAGTATTTATACCTCGTATTCGTATATAGACGCTAGTAACGAGGAATACCAAGAGGAGGAGGGCTACTCTCAGGAAGAAGAAGAGAACTTCGATAACTACCCAGCTCAAGGCAAGCTAACCCTTGCTAAACACAAGTGCTTAGCTCTACAAGAGCAAGGGCACCATCACACTTTACTTTTTATGTATTACCTATCCCATGTTTTTACTTACAATTGCTTTTGCTTATTTATTCCAAAGTACCCTTTTTATTTATGATTCCCTTGTCTAAATTAGAACAAGAGTATCAAAGTTAGCCTAAGCAAATAAAGCTAGATAGCACCCCCTTCACATAGTGGCTAGTGCTAAGCAATTAAAATTGACTACTCTAGATGGGAACATTTGTGAAAATGGTTTGAGGTGAAAGATTTTGAAGGTGAATATGACCAAGAGAAGATGGTGATTTTTGACAAAATAGATGATTGAGTTTGAATGCGATACCTTTCCAATTATACAAGTACCCCCACAATACCTGATTATGGGTAGGGCTTAACTAGAAACTTGTGTATTTTAGTATGGGTTCCCTCTGAACAAACATCATAGGGGTTACGCTGCGGCTGCCTCCGGTACTTGTGGATTGATGTTGAAATGAGGTGAATGTACGGCCAAGCCCTGTGCAGTTCCCGGGTTGACTGCGGTTTTCACCGGGAGGCCAAGCTCATGGGGAGAGGTGCTCATACTAGCATATATAAGTGAAAGGTTTCGATTGATGATCCGCGTACTGTGTTACGATGATTCGAGGTTATCCTCGACGGATGTAATCAAAAGTTGTGGCACAAGAGTACAACCTCTGCAGAGTGTTAAACCTATTCGAATAGCCGTGTCCACGGTTACGGACGATTGGAAAGGCCATACTATCTCCGTTATCATTAAAATGTTTTGGTTCTAGAAATGAATGGTGGTTTGAAAGGTGACATTATGGTGATCCATAATGAGATGTGGGAATGACACTAATGTTCCCACTTGAGTTAGTCTAGCACATGATTTAGGCTTTACCAAAGATTTATGAAACTAAAACTTGGCTTTATGCAAATAAACCTAGAGCTTAGCACCCCTTTACACTTAATGAGTATTTATCTTAGAGTTAGTTGCGAGTACTTTAAAAGTACTCATGGCTTTGCCCTGGCTATTCAAATGCCAGACTATGAAGGAGAGCACCAGTATCGGAGGACGGACCACGGACGTCTACGATAACTAGGATCGTCTTCTAACGTCAAGCTGTGGAATAGATCGTCCACTACTACTTCGCTTCCGCTACTATTTGTGATGTTGAACAATATATTCGTGTAATATTGGATCATGTGATCTATGGTTGTAAGACAATATGTGTTGTATTAAATGATGACTCTATGCTACTTACTATTATGTCTCGCAAAAACATTATTCCTGGGATTGCGATGTACGGCATAATAGGCATCTGGACTTAAAAATCCGGGTGTTGACATGGTTTCTCTTTGATTTTGAAAACAGGTAAAGTTTAGGGTTTAGCAAACATGCTCAACACTTTAAACAAACAAGCATGGCAAGGATCTGTTATCACCAGAATTTGACCAAGTCGGAGGTGGGCCACGATCAAGACAAGCTTGAAGGTTATATGTGGAGAAAATACGAAGATCGGCCTTATATGCAAAGTTGGGCTAGATTGCCCATTTATCTGTAATTTATTAGATCGTATCTTAAGTTAGAAGTTAGAGTTTTACCTGTGCACGTTGGGATATTCCCACGTTAGAAAGTCCCCGGACTATAAATATGTATCTAGGGTTTATGGAATAAACAACAACACAACGTTCACCCCAAAAACAAACCAATCTCGGCGCATCGCCAACTCCTTCGTCTCGAGGGTTTCAATCAGGTAAGCGACATGCTGCCTAGATCGCATCTTGCGATCTAGGCAGCACAAGCTCCACGTTGTTCATGCGTTGTCGTACTGAAGCGTCTTTGATGGCGGCAACGTAGTTATCATAGATGTGTTAGGGTTAGCATTGTTCTTCGTATAAACATGCTTACGTAGTGCAACCCTTGCATGTCTAGCCGTCCTCACGTCTATCTCAGATGTGGGGGCGGCACCCTGCTTGTTCATCGTCTAGTAGATCTGATCCGTTACGATTGCTCCTTGTTATGCAAGGATTAGTTTAATATCTGCAATAGTTAGGCCTTACAAAGGGGGGAGGATCCGGTGGCACGTAGGGTGGTGTTCGCAAGTCCTAAACAGGATGTTCCGCGGATCAACATCATTGTTGGTTCTTTGGCCTTGTTTAGGATCGGCTTATGAGCACCATGCGTGGCCGCGAGGCCCAACCTGGAGTAGGATGATCCGATTATGCGGTGAAAACCCTAAATCGTCGTAGATCTCATTAGCTATATCTTGATCAAGCAGGATCACCAAGTATTCGTGCACCCCGCACGGATCATGGGTGAATCGGCTCTTGAGCCGATCACAGATAACCCGAGAGCCGATCGAGGCTCGTATTTAATGTTTACGTGTATGCCATGCAGGAACTAAGCGAGGCATCCCCATCACCTTCCCGACCAGGTATAGGTCAGGTGGCACGCCCTGCACTTCGCATCGCGTGTGACCAGAAGAGCATTGCGGGCCGTCGCTCGGAGGGGTCTCACCAGCCGCAGCTCTAGGCTCTTCCCGCCTACTGTGTTGACAAGCCACGCCGCCGGTGGGTTTTGGCGATCAACACATTCGGCACCGGTGGGACAATCGTCTACATCAACCACATCGCCATCTACATCTGAGATGGCGACGGACGGCACGCCAGTCACCTACGAGGAGCTGCCTGCTGAGCTCAAGAAGAAACATGACGAGATCAAGGCCACCCTCGAAGCCGACCTCATCGGCTCATATCACAGAACTCGTTCGCATGGCGTCACGCGGAAGGGGTTCTCACCGGAAGGCGCACTCGACGAGGTGGATCTATCTGTCCCGTCAGAGGAACGTACAGAGCCGTGCGCCAGGAGATTGGCGGCATGGTGGCTCACTCGTTGCGTCTCCATTCAGAGAGCCTGGTGAATACTTTGGAGCACGTCGCCGTTCGGATGGTCAAGGAGGTCATGAAGAATCAGCACTCTCTGTCAGAACCAGCTCTCAGGACCTACCGAGGAAAAGTGCCACTCCAGCCCCGTCTGCCGTTGTCGTGCACATCGGCGGCACCAGGAGTGCCTCATTCACCGTCGCGCACCGTTGACAAGATCAACGGTACTTATCCTGGGAGGTACCAACCAGGACACTCGTTCAACGTCAATATGATAGAACTGGGACACCCCCTTGATGGAGATAAAGGCGAGGGCGACTGCTCTCGTGGCAAAGATAAGGAAGAGGCTGCTCCATGCGATCGGCCCCGACACCGCCAAAACGTCTTGGTGATGATCAAGGTAGAAGCCGATGCTAGTAATCGGCCCGTAGTATCCGTATCACATGCTCTCCCGGTATGTGGCGTCGACCTCACAGGTGACGGAAAGCTAGGGTACGGGTTTACATCAGCTGATGAGCTAGAAGAAGTCGACATCGGTCCTGGGGATAAGCCTCGACCTACTTTTATCAGCAAGAAGTTAGATCCACAGCTCAGGGGACGGATGATAGCCCTGTTAAAGGAATACCAGATTGCTTTGCATGGGATTACACGGAGATGCCTGGGTTGGACAGGAGCATCATTGAGCATCGGCTCCCCCTTAAGAAAGGATTTCGGCCGTTCCAACAGCGAGCACGTCAGATGAGGGCCGAGATCCTGGAAGAAGTCAAGAAGGAGATCGAGAAAATGTTGGCCGCCGGATTCATCAGGCCATGCAGGTATGCTGAGTGGATCTCCAGTATCGTTCCGGTGGAGAAGAAGGACGGCCGATGGCGTGTGGCCATCGATTTCCGAGATCTTAACAGAGCCACCCCAAAGGACGAATATCCAATGCCCGTGGCAGAAACATTGATAAACGCTGCTGCTGGCCACAAGGTGTTGAGCTTCATGGATGGCAATGCCGGTTATAACCAGATTTTCATGGCTCCGGAAGATATACATTCAGAGTACCGGGGCAGTAGGCTTGTTTGAATACGTGGTCATGACCTTTGGACTGAAGAATGCTGGTGCAACATACCAACGAGCCATGAATTATATATTTCATGATCTGATCGGCAAGTTGGTAGAAATCTATATCGACGACGTGGTGGTCAAATCGGTCTCCATGGAGGGGCATTTGGACGATTTACGGCGCGTCCTAGACCGAACTCGAAAATTTGGACTGAGAATGAATCCAAAGAAGTGCGCTTTTGGCGTGACGGCTGGTCAATTCCTAGGTTTTCTGGTTCATGAGCGGGGAATTGAGATCGGCCTGAAAAGTCAGGAGGCGGTGCGTACCATGCAGCCGCCCACCACGAAAAGGAGCTCCAACGCCTCATCGGCAAGATCAATTTCATCCGGCGGTTCATCTCTAATTTGTCAGGACGAATCGAGCCGTTCATGGCGTTGGTGAAGACTAAATCCGACGACGAGTTTCACTGGGGCGGAACAGAACAGGCGTTTGATGAAATTAGCGCGATTCGACGACACCGCCTGTATTAGTCCCGCCAAGAAGACAGGCCCTTCTACATCTACCCGTCGAGTCGACACGTCCATTGCTTCGGTAGTAGTGCAACTCTACGAAGGCGTTGAGAGAGTCGTTTTCTACCTCACAGAAGGATGTTGGACGCGGAGACAAGATATCCCGAGGTCGAGAAACTTTGCCCTCTGTTCTTTACCTGCACCAAGCTTCATCACATCCTTTTGACGGCAGAAATCACCGTCATATGCAAATCAGACGTTGTCAAGCACATGTTGTCGGCTCCTGTTTTGAAAGGCCGACTCGGTAAGTGGATGTTGGCGCTGTGAATTTCTAGTGCCGCCGGCGAAGGCAAAGGGCCAAGCATTGGCCGATCTCATCGCTGAACGGATCAGTACCAATATAGCAGCACTATCTATACGAGCATGGGCTATGTTCTTTGATGGGTCGGTTTGTGACGGTGGTTGTGGCATCGGCATTCTGCTTGTGTCGCCTCGGGGGGCAGAATACTCCTTCTCCATCAGATTATCCACCCCTTGCACCAACAACGTAGCAGAATATGAGGCAATACGCAAGGGAATGGAATTGCTATTGGAAGCTGGAGCGGAAGCTGTGGAGCTCTTTGGAGACTCAAAGTTGGTGATTAACCAGCTCACGGATGAATATAATTGCGAAAGTGAATCGCTTTTCCCATATTGGATGGAATGCCGTGAGTTGATGACACGGTTTCGGTACATCAACTTTAATTGGATCCCAAGATCCCAGAATACCGATGCCAACAGTCTCGCACAGATGGCGTCAGGCTACATAGATATAGCCGACGGATCGGAAGTTCAGATACAATTCCTGGAGCAGAATGATTGGAGAGCCGAGATCTTCGATTATTTAAAAGATTCGGCTCGGGGGGCACCCAAACGGGTAAGATACAAAGCCATGAAGTATGTCCTTATAGGAGACGACATGTTTTACAGGACATTGGAAGGGTTGCTACTCAAGTGCCTAGGACCGACTGAATCTAATCGGCTTTTACATGAGGTACATGAAGGTGCCTGTGGAACGCATCAGTCGGCTCATAAGATGAAGTGGTTGATCAGGCGATCAGGGTTTTATTGGCCCACTATGCTTGAAGATTGCTTCAACTATTATAAGGGGTGCCAAGCGTGTCAGATGTTTGGAAAGATTCAGATGGTGCCAGCATCAGCGATGAACCCAATCATCAAACCTTGGCCGTTTCGGGGGTGGGGAATGGATATGATCGGTAAAATCCATCCTGCGTCAGGCAAAAAACATGAATGGATTTTGGTTATCACAGATTACTTCACCAAGTGGGTGGAAGCCGTCCCTATGAAAAAGGTGAAATCGGAAGATGTGATCAAGTTTGTGAAAGAACACGTCATTCATAGATTTGGAATTCCCCAAACTATCACGACCGATGGAGGTTCGGTCTTTATTTCTAAAGAATTCAGGAAGTTCTGTGATGACTTAGGGATTAAATTGATCCGATCATCCCCATACTATGCTCAAGCTAACGGGCAGGCTGAGGCATCCAATCAGAGTCTGATCAAGTTGATCAAGAGAAAAATCGATGAGAACCCTCGGGATTGGCACGAGAAGTTATCAGAAGCATTATGGGCCTACCGCATGTCGTGCCATGGAGCCATAAAGACTTCGCCGTACCAACTTGTCTATGGACAGGAAGCCGTATTGCCTTGGGAAATTACGGCTGGATCAAGACGTGTCACATTTCAGAATGATCTGACAGCTGAAGAATATGCAGCTTTGATGAGCGACACTATTGAGGACGCAACAGAACTCAGGCTTTGGTCGTTGGAGAAGATTAAGGAGAACAAAGCCAGGGTGGCTCGTGCTTACAACAAGAAGGTTAGGCCAAAGGAGTTCCAAGTTGGTGATCTTGTGTGGGAAGCTGTGTTGCCATTGGGAACCAGGGATAAGGCATATGGCAAGTGGTCTCCTAATTGGCACGGTCCGTACAAAGTTGTCCAGGCCTTGAAGGGTAATGCATACATGCTGGAAGAGTTGAGCGGCGAAAAATTCCCAGTGGCTGTAAATGGTCAACACCTCAAGAAATATTTCCCAAGCATGTGGGATGATGGACAGTAAGATGTGGGGGCCGATTTCAGAATCGGCCAGTAAAAAAAAAATATATATAATAAGAAAAATCACAGCCGATGCACAGACATCGACTTGAGAAGACATATGGAGATCAATAGTATGCAAGTACAGCCGATGCGTGGGCATCGACTTCAGAAAACAAAGCCGATACGCTGATATCGACTTTAGCGAAATAAGTTCATGCAACAGCTTGGCTTCAGGCAGCGATATGAGCCGATGTTTTGCTATCGGCTCCCTGTGCGACGACTCCATTCGACAATCGGCAAGGGAGTGAAATTAATTAAGGGATTTTCTTCATTGATAAGGGGATTTCTTACAAAGAAAGAGCCGGTTTCTTAGGAAGGAAGAACAAAAGAAGGGTCTATTGACCAATCTACTACTGCTAGGCCTACACTAGTAGATCCTAATCTACGGGCCATCGCTTCCTTCGTCGTCATCCTCGGAACTCTCATCACTGCTGCCGATGGGTTCCTCGTCGCTGCTCCCATAGCCCTCTACGGAGCTTCCTCTTCGTCTTCATCGTCGCTCGTCGCCGTCCCACCACATGCGGAGGCGCTTCGCTGGCGGGTAGCCTTCGAGGAGTCGTCATCGTCGTCTTCCTCTTCCTCTTCTTCAGAGGTGGGGCAGCCGTCCAGGGAACTGATCGTCCTCGCTCTCCGACTCCGTTCCCCGACGGCGAGGAACCGAAGGTCTGTCCCCGCCGGTCGTGGACCGGTCGTCTTCGGACCAAACCGAGGAGGCATGGTCTTCCAGATCCCATGCTTCTGGGGCGCGGATGTCCGGCGGCGTCTCGCGGGAGGAGGAGGACCCATAGGAGAACTCGGAGGAGGAGTCGTGGAAGACCGACGAGGAAGAGGAAGAAGAGGAAGACATGGTGGGAGATGGGGGTTTTTGGGTGCCGATGGCCAGAACAGAGCAGGATGGTGAAGTGGCGAACTGCTGGGAGCGGTTAAATAAAAAGGGGGCCATGGTGAAATTCAATGCCACAGCAGTTTTCGAGGCGTGCCCATAGACAACGGTCAAATCATGCGGAGCAGCCGAGAAGACAGAGCATCATGACGAAAGACACTGCAATGGTTTTGCTCTGCCACGACATGACCCGACGGGAAAAGCGTAATGATTTTGGAAATGTTATTTCCAAAACCAGGGGGGCATGTGTTATCACCAGAATTTGACCAAGTCGGAGGTGGGCCACGATCAAGACAAGCTTGAAGGTTATATGTGGAGAAAATACGAAGATCGGCCTTATATGCAAAGTTGGGCTAGATTGCCCATTTATCTGTAATTTATTAGATCGTATCTTAAGTTAGAAGTTAGAGTTTTACCTATACACGGTGGGATATTCCCACGTTAGAAAGTCCGCTGGACTATAAATATGTATCTAGGGTTTATGGAATAAACAACAACACAACGTTCACCCCAAAACAAACCAATCTCGGCGCATCGCCAACTCCTTCGTCTCGAGGGTTTCAATCAGGTAAGCGACATGCTGCCTAGATCGCATCTTGCGATCTAGGCAGCACAAGCTCCACGTTGTTCATGCGTTGCCCGCTGAAGCGTCTTTGATGGCGGCAACGTAGTTATCATAGATGTGTTAGGGTTAGCATTGTTCTTCGTATAAACATGCTTACGTAGTGCAACCCTTGCATGTCTAGCCGTCCTCACGTCTATCTCAGATGTGGGGGCGGCACCCTGCTTGTTCATCGTCTAGTAGATCTGATCCGTTACGATTGCTCCTTGTTATGCAAGGATTAGTTTAATATCTGCAATAGTTAGGCCTTACAAAGGGGGGAGGATCCAGTGGCACGTAGGGTGGCGTTCGCAAGTCCTAAACAGGATGTTCCGCGGATCAACATCATTGTTGGTTCTTTGGCCTTGTTTAGGATCGGCTTATGAGCACCATGCGTGGCCGCGAGGCCCAACCTGGAGTAGGATGATCCGATTATGCGGTGAAAACCCTAAATCGTCGTAGATCTCATTAGCTATATCTTGATCAAGCAGGATCACCAAGTATTCGTGCACCCCGCACGGATCATGTGAATCGGCTCTTGCCGATTCACAGATAACCTGAGAGCCGATCGAGGCTCGTATTTAATGTTTACGTGTATGCCATGCAGAACTAGCGAGGCATCCCCATCACCTTCCCGACCAGGTATAGGTGGCACGCTCCCTGCACTTCGCATCGTGTGACCAGAAGAGCATTGCGGGCCGTCGCTCGGAGGGGTCTCAGCCAGCCGCAGCTCTAGGCTCTTCCCGGCTCTACGGTGTTGACAGGCCACTGCCCGCCGGTGGGTTTTGGCGATCAACAGGATCACTACCTACATGCAAGATCTCTATGCACACTATGCAATGCAATTCAAAAAAAATGTTGGTTCCAAATTTTGGAAAAAGTGAATTGAGTTTTTCTTTGTTTTGAAATTTATGGGAGTTACAGCCACCGAAGCCGGAGTCAGCACAGGGAAGGACGCGGAGAATCTGAAGGCAGAAGCAAGAGGTCCGACAAACCCCGTCGCAGATCTCCCTCTCCACCACCCAGTGGGGGAGGTGGAGGTGGAGGCAGAGGCCGGAGATCCCGCTCCCGCTCAAAGTCTCCCACAATGGCTCACGCGGTGCAAGGGAACGTCTCAACGATTACAGATCTGAATACATTGGCCTGAAATGCTTCGGTAGGATGATCCGAGAGGAGCCTTATCCAAAGGGCTTGAACCTTAAGCTACCCGGAAATCTGAAGCACTATGATGGCAGTGAGAGACCCAACACCTGGATCGAGGATTACTTCAATGCAGTAAGCTTCGCCGGGGGAACCAGAGAATCGCCTGCCGCATGCTTCAGTTGTACCTTATTGGTCCAGCTCGTACCTGGCTTGGCGACCTCCCGAAGAACACCATCTTTTGTTGGTTTGACTTGAAGATTGCCTTTGAAAAGCACTTCAGGGGCACCTACAAAAGGCCTACCACAACAAGCGACATGCAAGCATGTATCCAGAAGAAAGGCGAAACTTCATGAAACTTCCTCACGCAATGGTTGGCAACCAGGAACGAATGTGAGAACGTGGATAATTGCACAGCTATGCACGCCTTCATCGGTGGACTGCAGAGGGGAGGATTGCTCCGGCACAAGCTCACTTGCATGATCAACGAAAACAAATTGACTTTGGATGACATGATCGGCATTGCAAGCACTCACTCCACCACGGATGATGATGCAGGAGGAGAACTTGCCGCTACAGCCATTCCCCTGCACCAGCAGAAGAAAAACCGCGATAACGGCGGCAGTAGCAACAGCGACAAGCGGAAGAATCCCTCTGACAACCAGAAGAGCGTTGGATCCAACATGGTAGCCATGGCATTCCAACGCGGAGGTCAAGGAGGCGGAAGAGGCCGCGGTCGGGGAGGCGGGGCCGGTAGGGGCCAGCAACGTGCTGACGAGGTCACCGTTGCCGGAACCCGTGCTCCCCAAACCTACGAGGAATACAGGGATATGCCATGCTTAGCCCACATAGATCCGGCTACTGGAAAATCCTCTCACACCAACCGCAACTGCAAGTGGGTCAATGATCTCAAGACCGACCCGGAAGCAGGATACAAGCGAGCCCGGAAGCACCGCCCACGTGGAAAAGGAGGCAAGGACAAGAACAAAGACAAGGACGAGGACAGTTCTAAGGCGATGGACGAGGATGATGCTTAGCCGGATCCCAAATAGACTTCCACAACTAACAAATCCAACCCCTTCATCAAAAAGAGTGCTGGTGCATATCACACCTTCCTCGGAACCCCGACAGTCCGCGCCAATAAGTCAGCTCTTCGGATCCTGAACGCCACAGTTCCGGCTGTGCCGTAGTATGTCAGGTGGTCGGAAACTCCGTGTACGTTTGATAGGGAGGATCACCCCACCATCATTTCAAAGGAGTGCTACGCCTTGGTTGTAAGTCCCCGCATCGACAGGTATGATTTCTCCAAGTGCCTTATGGATGGCGGAGCCAGCTTGAACATTATGTACCTGGAGACTCTGTAGAAAATGCAGCTTACCAAGGAACAGCTCAAGCACAGCACTACCGAGTTCCACGAGGTGGTTCTGGGTAAAAAAAGCAAACTCTCTGGGCAGCATCAGACTTCCCGTGGCCTTCGGCGATATTAATAATTTCCGCGAAGAGATGATCACGTTTGAGGTCGTGCCCTTCAAGAGCTCCTACCACGTCATTTTCGGCAGGCCCACCTATCACAATTTCCACGCAAGAGCATGCTACATCTACAATAACCCTAAGATTCCGGGTCCCAACGGTATGATCACCGTATCCGGAGATTACAAGAAAGCTCGAGAGTGTGAGATAGGCGAAGCCGCCTTTACAGAATCTGTGATATCTGGAGAGGAGCTGCAAGGTACAGAGCCGCGGTGGATCCAAAAGAGATGCATACCATCAAGAAGCATATCTCCGAACAGAAAACTTCGTTCAAGGCCGCGATAGACACCAAGAAAGTCGACCTCAAGATAGGAGACAACTCTAAGCAGGTGTTAGTTGGAGCAAGCATGGATCCCAAATAGGAAGACGCGCTCGTCGAGTTCCTCCGCGCTAACATGGATATCTTCGCATGAAAACCTTATGACATGTACAAAGTACCAAGGAAACACGCCGAGCACTACCTCAACATAAATCCGGGTGCGAAACCGGTGAAGCAAAATATGTGATGCTTTGGAGACAAGAAGCGCTGCGCCATAGGGATGGAATTAGCGAAGTTACTAGAGGCAGGATTTGTAGTAGAAGTTATCCATAGTGATTGGGTTGCAAACCCCGTCCTTGTACCCAAAAAGAATTCTGAAATACTAAGAATGTGCATCGATTACTCCGGCTTGAATAAGAATTGTCTGAAGGATCCGTTCCCTTTGGCGCGCATTGACCAAGTCATTGATTCGACGGCAGGGGCGAAACTTCTGTGTTTTCTTGACGCATATTACGGGTATCACCAGATCCGGATGAAGAAGTCCAACCAAAAGGTGACCTCGTTCATCACACCTTTTAGCACTTACTGCTACGTCACCATGTCTTTTGGTTTGAAAAATGCAGGTGCCACCTACCAACGTACGATGCAGCAGTGCTTGAAGGACCAGATTGGCCAGAACGTACACGCTTACGTCAACGATATCGCGGTCATGATCTGGAAAGGATCCGACTTGATCATCGACCTCACAGAAACCTTTGAAAATCTCCAACGGTACAAGATGATATTAAATCCGCTGAAGTGCGTCTTTGGCATACCAGCCGGAAAACTCCTTGGCTTCATCGTCTCTCATAGAGGTATTGAAGTAAACCCAGAAAAAATCAAGGCAATCCTGTGCATCAAGAGGTCAACTTGTCTTAAAGATGTGCAACGACTCACTGGTTGTGTTGCAATAATTAGTAGGTTTATTAGCCGTCTTGGCGAGAAGGCACTACCTTTATACAAGCTGCTGAAGAAAACAGACAAATTTGTCTGAGACGACGCAGCAGATACAACACTTCAGGGTAGGGAGGAAATACTCGTATCCCCACCTATTCTAGCAGCTCCGGAAGAGTCAGAGCCTATGCTCCTCTACCTGGCAGCTTCCAACAAGGTCATCAGTCTCGTTATCGTGGTGGAGCGAAAGGAAGAAGGTCTCAAATATGGAGTCCAGAGGCCAGTCTATTACATTAGCGAGGTACTGACGGAATCCAAACAAAGATACCCTCACTTTCAGAAGCTAGCATACGACGTGTTCCTAGGTAGCAGGAAGCTGAGACACTACTTTCAAGAGCACCCCATGACAGTTGTGAGCAAAGCTCCGCTGTCAACGATTCTTAACAACGCTAACGCAACAGGACGCATAGCAAAATGGGGCATACAACTATCCGCCTTTGACATCACTTACAAAGCCAGGACCGCGATCAAGTCCCAGATTTTGGCGGATTTCGTTGCTGACTGGACAGAAGCTCCGGATGCCGAACTGGAGCCGGAACCTGAAACTTGGTTCATGCACTTCGACGGATCCAAGCAACATCAAGGCTCGGGAGCCGGAGTTACCCTGAAGTCCCCTACCGAAGAAGAACTGCAGTACATTCTGCAGATTCACTTTGAAGCTAAAAACAATATGACGAAATATGAGGCTCTACTACACTGTCTGCGCATCGCTAAGGAAATTGGGATCAAACACATCATATACTGTGGATATTCCGACCTGGTGGCACAACAAGTAGTTGGAACCTGGAACGCCAGAAACTCCGTTATGGCGGCTTACAGAGACAAAGTTGATGAGATTGCCAAGTGCTTCCTCGGATATGAAGTCAAGTACATCAGGAGAGATGATAACATAGCGGCAGAGATGCAGTCCATGCTCGGATCCGGCAGGAAACCTATTCCTCCCAGAATTTTCCTGGAGCACCTACGGATACCCTCGGTGAAGGGCGCTAACCCCGAAAACCCAGATGTGGCAGTATCTCCGGCTACGGAGGTGATGGTAATCAATCCGGCTTGGACTAAGCCTTTCCTGGATTACCTTATGGACCGCAATAAGTTGCGAGAGGATGATGTCCTTGCACGACAGGTCATCAGACAAGCAAGATCCTACACAATAGTTGATGGACAGCTCTACAAACGAAGTGCAAACGGGGTATTTCTGAAATGCGTCTCAAATCAAGATGGCATTGAAATCCTCAGAGAGATCCATGCTGGTGATTGCGGGCATCACGCTGCTCCCAGATCCCTCGTTGCAAAAGCTTTTCGGCAAGGATTTTACTGGCTCACACCTAAAGAAGATGCTGAGAAAATAGTGAAAACCTGCCGAGAATGTCAGTATTACGCCACTCAACCAAATGCTCCAGCTCAGGAGCTCAAGACCATCCCTATCACATGGCCGTTCGCGGTCTGGGTGTTTGATATGGTTGGGAAGCTGAAAAAATCATCTCCTGGCGGTTTTGAGTACCTCTTGGTTGCTATTGACAAATTCAGTAAGTGGATCGAGGCAAAGCCAGTGAGAAAAGCAGATGGTGCTACAGCACTAAAATTCGTCTGCAGCCTCGTAGTGAGATACGGCATCCCACACAGCATAATCACAGATAATGGCACGAACTTTGCTTAAGGAGAACTGAAGGATTATTGTCATGACGTAGGGATCCGGCTTGACCTAGCATCTTTGGCACATCCACAAACCAATGGGCAGGTCGGGCAGGTCGAGCGAGACAATGGCCTCATACTAGCCGGAGTCAAACCTCTCCTGGAAGAACTGCTGCGTCGCGCAGCCGGAGCCTGGGATGAGGAAGTAGATTCTGTTCTGTGGAGTCTACGAACTATCCCTAACAGATCAATAGGGTTCACCCTCTTCTTCCTAGTATATGGATCTGAAGTTGTGCTTCTCTCCGACATCATCCACGACTCCCCGCGAGTTTCCGCCTATAACGAAGATACAGCTGACGAGGCTAGACAGCTATCTGTGGACCTGATCGAAGAAGCTCGGAACCTAGCTGGCCAGCGCTCCACCATATACCAGCAGAAACTCCGACGCTACCACAGTCGTCGAGATCGGAATCGCTCATTTAAATTAGGTGACCTGGTTCTCCGCCTTCGACAGGTGAAAGAGCATAAGTTGCACTCGCCATGGGAAGGACCCTTTGTCATCAACAAATTGCTACACAACGGATCTTACTACCTCGTTGATTTCCGAGAGTTAAAAGATAGACCTACCAATTGGCACCGGAAACGAAAGCGAGAGGATCCGGATGACATATATGATGAACCGAATCGTCCCTGGAATATAGCACAGCTACGTCCTTTCCACACTTAGCATTTTTACACATTACATACTTTATAATAGTTATACATGATCAATAAAATAAAGCATATGGTTCACTCTTCGAGTCTTTTACCTCCTTTAATTGTTCATTTTTGGATCGTGTATGTTTTTCCGACTAAAACCGCAGAGCTGGATGTTTCCGCCTAGGCGTGTATAAAAGTTGTGATTTTCAAAATCGTCCTTTAGGACGTAAGGTTAAGTTTTCTGGTGGAAAAGTTGTTCGTTGCGAACTTATGGATTCCTGGTAGCGACTTTAGGCACCTTGGCTGGGGGCTTGTTTCCACGGTTATTGATGGACTACCATTGGGCTTCGTCGCCGCAGGCGAGCGTTTTCGGCTAAAGGTTTTCCAGCTCGTGGAAGGTCAAATAAGCAAGCCAAACCTAGAAACTAGCACTTGCTTTATAATAAACGAAACATGCATATATTAAATGGATAGCATGATAAGTTTTTTTCCGCCCATGCAAATCGTTTCGTCCTAGCTACTTAAGAATATTTAAGTTATATTACAAACCCTCGATGGGGTCAAAATGATGCATTGTTTTCTTCCCGCATGAATTAGTTTCTCACTTCTCCTTGGTCGGAGAAGAACAACCTTCGGCATCCGGCTCTGCCTCGCCTTTCTCTTCATCTTGAGGCGGAGAAGACGCGTTATCGTCATCGCTCTCTTCATCCTCTTCAGGCGGAGACGCTGCGCTGCCCTTGGACTTGTTCTTCCTGGCTTCCTTGGAGCTGGTCTAGGTGTATTGGCTCCCGTCGCCGGATCCGGTAGGTCACGCTTCCGCCTCGCGTTCCTTATGAAGCTCTGCTTCAAGAGGCTCGTCGGCAGAGAGCACAACCTTGTCATAAAATTCTTCATGGCGGATTCATCGGGCGATCCGGGTGTCATAGCCGCTAGCTGCATTCAGAAGCGCATTGACAGCCGCGGTCGGAAGAACACCAGATGTGACTCTATCTATATTAAGCTCCAAGACATGGGCCAGGCACATAGCTAAGGACATCGCTGCAGAACCTCGAACTGATGAGGCTTGAAGATCTACAACCAGTTCCGGCAACATGTCCATTCTCTGGATAAGCTCGCGGACGTCGCAATTGCGGCTGTCCTTGATCGCCACATTATGGCAGATTTTTTGGCTGGTTGAGATGAGGTCTTTACAGTCGTCTCCGGCAAGCTGGAGGAGGTCATCGCGGGGGAATTGGTTCCGACGCTCTTCATCATATCCAAGTGGCTCTGCATGACATGATTAGAGACAAGCGTAATATTGAGTTCAAAGGATAAGTTTTACTTGGAAAGTTCCGGATACCTACCCATGACATCTGCGTTGAGAATGTCCCAATGCTTCTCTGCAGTATCCATGTACTTCCGAAGCCCATTATTTTCCTTATGCAGCCTTTGAAGTGTGTCGCTGTCAACCTTTCGCTTCATGGCAAACTCGCCTTCTTTCTTGATGAGCTCGGAGTTCTTCTCCGCCAGCTGCTTCTCCGCGTGCTCCCGCTTTTGTTCTGCCTCCATGAGCTTTGTCTCTAGATCTTTATAAGAGGAGTGCAGGTTCTCCAGCTCGGAGGAGGCAGTGGCGAGGGAAGAAGATGCACATGTCCAAAGTTAAGTTAAAAATTAATTCGATAGTCGGAACCTGGATTAATGACAAGTTTGGCCGGAAACAAACCTTGGGCTTCCGCTAGCTGTTTTTTCAGTTCTGCATTATCTTTCTTAGGAGCATGGATTTTCTCCGCCTGGCTCAAGGTGACGAGGCGCTGCAAGGCGATGTTCTTATGGAGCTCATAATGCAGAGCTTGTTGTTCCTATAGCAGAAACAGAGCAGGAATAAGTTCGGATTATGCTTTTTAAAAAAAGTTGACCTTTTCGAAGAATTATTGCTGGAAACATTTCCGCCATAACGCTTGGGGCTACTACATCACTTTTTAAATCTTCTTCAGTTCTTTCTACTCTAAGTATCCAGGTGCTAACTCTTACTAGTTTCCGCCTATATACTTGGGGGCTACTGGGAGTTACCTTGCGCTTGACGAGAAGCTTGTCGCAGAATTTCCCGATCTCCTTAAAATTTTGAATCTCCAAGGATTCCGCATCAGCTTTGCCCCAGGCGTTGTTGAGCATGGAGTTAAGCAGATCTTGTTCATGATTCCACTTCTCTTCCTCAGTAAGTTTATTGAAAAACTTAGTCGCATATGCCTTGGGGTGGAGGTAAGATCAGTCGGATCACCAAAATTCTCCGGGAATCCGATGGCATCACTAGCCGCAGCTTCAGCCTTTTCTGAATTCACTTCCGCTTCTTCTTGGTCTGGGACTTGAGCTTCCTGGGGAGCGGGTCGCTTCGTTCCAGAGCTTCCTCCGCTTGCCTTTTCGCTACTCACTGGAATGATTTCCACTTGAGCTTCGGTAGCGGGTGTGGGCGAGGGTTGAGCTCTGGGCGGAGATGGTTGGGGAGCTGCGTGAGAAGTGCTTGGCGGACCTGGAGTAAGGGGACCAACAGCCGGAGATGCCTTCATATACTTCGTGATAGGCTTCTGGATGTTGGTCCGTGTGGTTGTGGTGGTTGGGTTCCAAAAACAAGCAAAGGAAAGGTATGAGTAAAAAATTGCACAAGTTGAAAAAGAGGTACGAACTCGGAGACTTACGTGGCGCCGGGAATGAACGGGCGCGATCCTCTTCCCATTGTGGACAACATCTTGAGGCGATCGCATTCCGCCTTCTTCGAGTCGAGCGGGGGTGGCTTGATCTTGGCCTTCTTGGCGGAGGCCTCGCCGCTGGCTCCGGTTTTGGAGCCGGAAATCCTGGCGCGGGGACGCTTGGTGTTTCGGGGAGCAACCTTCTTGGGTGCTTGCTCCTCCTCATCATCATCGTCCTCCGGATCCTCCTCCGCCGCGTTGCCACTGACAGGAACTCTGAGTATATTGCGTAAATCCTCCTCCGCCAAAGAGTTGAGCTGGAGAGGAAAACATGTAAAAGTTAGAACACTTTGAAAAATGAGAAGTTAAAATAACAAAGTACGGATACGTACCGGAGGACACTGGTTGTTCACGTTGATGTCTTTCAATATTTCCGGGACCGGTTGGCCCCGGGCAATCTTCACAAGCGTCTTGATCCTCCTCTTCAGAGAATCCGCTGGCAAATCGTGGCGGGTGACTCGGAGATGATCATCCACCCCGGTGTACGCGCAGATCAGACGCGGGTTATACTTCAGTGGTTGGATCCGGCGAGAGAACCAACTGAGAGTGAGGTCAGTTCCGGTTAGCCCGTCATGGACTAACCAGGAAATCCTCCGTGCTGCTTTCTCCAGAATTGGGAAGTGAGCGAGGGTAGGGACGAAGCTCCAGCTGGCCAGCTTTTCCGGAGGCTTGTTGACGAACCTGGGAAGCTCGTCGTGGACGTCCGGAACTTGGATGTTCTTCACATAGAACCATCCGGCGTTCCAATACCGAACGGACTCGTGAGAAGAGTGAGGAGGATACATCCTTCCAGGGTGGAGCATGAAAGTCATGCTTCCACAGTTCACCATCGCCTTGTCCTTCGTCTCCTTCTTGACTCGGAAAAAAAATTCCATAGGCGGACGTCGGGGCGAATTACGAGATGCCCTTCGCAAAGCGCCACGAAGTTTGAGAGGAGGAGTAGGAGTTGGGACATATGTTATGCGGCTGGAGGTCGTATGTGGAGAGGACGGAGAGAAAAAATTCGGAACAAGGGAGCGATAGACCGCGCTCCACCCAGGCCTTCGTTAGGACGCCTTCGTCCAGATCTGGTTTGGGGGTGATGGAGTCTTTCATGAAACTCCAGTGCGGAGAAATCATGCCCTCGTTCTGGAGGTCTCTGAGATCCGAGTCTTTGACTTCGCCTGGACACCACTGCCCCTTTTCACCTTCACGGATCCGGGCCTTGGAAGCCTTCTTCATCTCCGCTTCCTGCACTTTTGCGGCCATTCTTGCTTGCCCTTCGAGTTCTTCTTGGATCTCTTGGAGGGTTGGGATTCGGCCTACTGCGTTGCTGGAAGATGCAGAGAAAGGTTGAGCTAACCTGGTGTCGGAAATATGTGGTGGTAGGAAAGCTAATGGTTCCGGACAGCTTGGTTCCAATGAGCTTGGTTCTGGGCTATTCGGAGAACTACCAGTACATTTAGGTGAATTAGAGGACATGTTTCCGGCTGCATGCATGTGGTGAAATTATCTGAGTAGCCGGAACTAAACTAATCTATGCTACTTCTTCTTCTACGGGTCCGGCGAAGCTTACCGTTAATGGTGTGGCGGTTTCCCGTCGCGCCGGCGAAGTTGAGGTCGCCGGACTTGGCGAGCGAAGCTCCGGATGACCACGAATCGGCGCGGGAGAGATTTCCCACCGCACGTAGCTCGGGTCCAAAGCGGTGTTGGAGCGGTGGTGGATGAAGCTCTCTGCGGAGAAGCTCGCCGGAGATGAGATCTAGGGGGCGGCGCTATCGGGAGGAAGAATATGAAGTGGAGGTGCGGTGAAAAGAATGGAAGTTACCGAACGTGAGGGGTATTTATAGACCCCGCGCGGAGATTCGTGAGCCGGATCCAACGACGGAAACGGAACGGTCACGCCGTTGGATGACCGCCACGTGTCTTAGGTTAAAGTGGTGAAATCGAGGCAGCGGTAACTTGAACTGAGCAACTCCGAAATTTCTGGCTGAAGATTCACATCTCCGAAAATTTAGCGCGGAAAAAAAGGAAGTTTGGCGCGACGTAGGTGAAAAATCTGCTAAGATACCGTTGTAGAAAAGCAAATGATTTCCGGTTGATTGAAGTCGGAAACAAGACAGTTTTGGAAGCTCTTCAAGATTCTCTTCGGATCCAAGTTAAATGAAGTCGGAGGAATGATGAATCTCGGAGAACTTCGGGGGCTACTGTTGTGGGTGTACTTTATGGATATATCAACGGCATGGCCTAGATCCAGCAAGCCCGGGTGGCCCACAGGTGGTGATGTGGCATGTGGCCCATCGGGCGGCCCAGTTGATGTAGATCATAATGGATGAAGTCCAGCCCAGGAGCAAGGAGCCGGATCCAGTACGACCTTGATGGAAGGTGGATCCTTGACGTCCACTGATGTCTACAGGTGCTTCTATTCTTGTAGACAGTGTTGGGCCTCCAAGAGCAGAGGTTTGTAGAACAGCAGAAGTTTCCCTTAAGTGGATCACCCAAGGTTTATCGAACTCAGGGAGGAAGAGGTCAAAGATATCCCTCTCAAGCAACCCTGCAACCACAATACAAGAAGTCTTTTGTGTCCCCAACACACCTAATACACTTGTCAGACAAATAGGTGCACTAGTTCGGCGAAGAGATAGTGAAATACAGGTGGTATGAATGTATATGAGCAGTAGTAACGGCACCAGAAAATAGCTTGATGCTACGACTGGCGTGTGGTTGATGGTGGTAATATTGCGGACAGTACAGATGCAGTAGAACAGTAAACAAGCGATGATTGCAGTATTTAGGAACAAGGCCTAGGGATTATACTTTCACTAGTGGACACTCTCAACATTGATCACATAACAGAATAGATAGATAAATGCTATACTCTACACTCTCTTGTTGGATGATGAACACCACTAATTGTGTAGGATTACACGAACCCTCAATGCCGGAGTTAACAAGCTCCACAATATTCGATATTCATATTTAAATAACCTTAGAGTGCACGATAGATCAACACAACTACACCAAGTACTAACATAGCATGCACACTGTCACCATCACACTATGAAGGAGGCATAGATCACATCAATACTATCATAGCAATAGTTAACTTCATAATCTACAAGAGATCACAATCATAACCTACGCCAAGTACTACACGATGCACACACTGTCACCATTACACCGTGCAGGAGGAATAGAGTACTTTAATAACATCACTAGAGTAGCACATAGATTAATAGTGATACAAAGCACATTGTAATCATAAAGGGATATAAATAAGCACTTCACTATGCTATTCATAACAGTGAATAAGTATTCTGTGAAATATAGCCTAAGAGACCCACACGGTGCACACACTGTCACCTTTACACACGTGGGACAAGGAGTCTCCGGAGATCACATAAGTAAAATCCACTTGACTAGCATAATGACATCTAGATTACAAGCATCATCATATGAATCTCAATCATGTAAGGCAGCTCATGAGATTATTGTATTGAAGTACATAGGAGAGAGATTAACCACATAGCTACCGGTACAGCCCTTAGCCTCGATGGAGAACTACTCCCTCCTCATGGGAGACAGCAGCGGTGATGAAGATGGCGGTGGAGATGGCAGCGGTGTCGATGGAGAAGCCTTCCGGGGCACTTCCCCGTCCGGCGTGCCGGAACGAGACTCCTGTCCCCCGGATCTTGGCTTCGCGATGGCGGCTCTGGAAGGTTTCTCGTACCGTGGCTTTTCCGTCTCGAGGATTTAGGTCAGGGACCTTTAAATAGGCGAAGAGGCGGAGTCGGAGGGTCGACGAGGCGGTGACACACTAAGGGGGCGCGGCCAAGGCCTGGGCCGCGTCACTCATCCGGCCACAGGGCCCTCCTCAGTGGCTATCGGGTGTTCGGAAGCTTCGTGTGATTCTAAGATGCGGGCGTTGATTTCGTCCAATTCGAGAATATTTCTTTACTAGGATTTCGAAACCAAAAACAGCAGAAAACAGAACTGGCACGGCATCTCGTCAATAGGTTAGTTCCGGAAAACGCATAAAAATGATATAAAGTGTGAACAAAACATGTAGGTATTGTCATAAAACAAGCATGGAACATAAGAAATTATCGATACGTTGGAGACGTATCATCCACGGCAATGTAATATTCCGTAGTTAGGAAAGTTGTATTCCGGCTAGGACTCTCCATATAAACCCTAGATCTATGCGTCTTTATAAGCCGGATCCTGAGAGCCCTAGAGGCACAACCACAACTCATTGTAACAACGCGAAAGCGCCCAGATAATTCCAGACAAGCAGCAGTAGGTCCTGTCATCGTGCAGGTGTTCCGAAGCTTGGTAAATCGCGTACCACCGTCCCGAGAACTCTCCGTCCTATGACCCCTACTTGTTTTCTCCTCATGAGGATCCCTCCTCCGAGGCACCGTCGAATAGGCAACGACAGGTACACATGGCCCAAGAGTGCGCTAAAAAAGGATCCAATGTAGTATTCTGACACGTCTAGAAAAACTAGACAGAATCGCGTGAAACTGGGTGAAGTTAGCAGACACCAATTACACCCTAGCAGTTGGCGAGTAACACTCCGAACGAATTTCGCAAGAGAACAGGAAAAGAGGATGTGACAGGTGTCCTCGGGAGTTCTTGCCATGGCCATGTCTACTACTCACTCCGTCACAAAATGTAAGGCGTCTAAGGATTATTCAAAAGTCAACACCTTTTAAGTTTGACCAAGTTTATACACAAAAATATAAACATTTACAGTACTAAATCAACATGAATAGATTCACCATAAAATATATTTTAATATGTCCATTCGATATTGTAGATGTAAATATATTTTTCTAAATATTTGGTCAAAGTTAGTAAAGTTTGACTTTTGACCAGTCCTTAAACATCTTGCATTTTAGGACGAAGGGAGTAGCAACCAACTGACTAGAAGGGAGTCTATCAAGAATTAGCAGCCAAGCGAAGATTTTGGTCTTTAAAGCTACGTTGCACGGATACGGCGCAAAAGTGACATATCAGGGGTCGGATACGATCGGATACGTGGATACGGCGCCGGCTACGTATCCCAGCCGTATTAGCCGATTTTTCATTAAAAAAATTAATAAAATTAATCGGATACTGTGGGATACGTTACTGATACGAAAATACCCTAATCGTGGATGAGTCAACGTATAAAGCGATAGCACGGCAGCCCCTGCGCTCGCTCGTCCTTTCACCTCCTGATCTCCAGACCTAGGGTCTCTGCCGTCGCCGCCTCACCGGGTGCACACAAACTGATCGCCGGCGGCCTGCGTTGCCTCACCGGAGAAGGGATCCAGCCGTGGAGCATCCCCCTCCGGCGCCTGCCGCTGGAATACGCAGGTAAGGTACGTTTAGCCTCCTCTCCGTGATCCCATCTCCACTTCTCTCTGTTCTCTCATTCTCTGATTCTTCTGAATAAGCATCCTAGCATAGCTGTCCGTGCCTTACATAGCTACTTCCGTTTCTTGTAGTTTAGCATTTAGCAATGGCCAACTCGAACGCCGGAGTCCAGATGTTAGATGTTGTCCTTGTGATTCAAGGAGATCTGCAGAGTATTTAAGTGGCCCAACATGATTTTGGGACATCGGAGCAGACACCCATGATATGTTTGGTGGTGGTGCAGATTTTCTTCAAGAAGTTGTGCTCTCACTAGATGAACCAGAGCTAGATGCACTGATAGATGATCTTCAAACCTTGGAGAATGAAGCCGACTAGATGAACGAGAGCTATATGCTAGATGATCTTGGAAGCCTTGGAGAATAGAGCTGCACAAAAATTAGCAAATTTTTTTCGAGAATACAATTAGCAATATATATTATTAATGTTTATTATACAAATATAAACGTATCCCCGTATCCGTGTTTTCAGAAAATTGCCGTATCGCGGTATCACCGTATCCGTATCCGTATCGCCGTATCCGGGCAACATAGCTTTAAAGGGACCTTGGCATCCCAGGCATCCTTGTGGAAAGCGCCCCTTGCGAAAGTTTTTCATACATTGATTGAACAGAACAGAGACCAGAGGTATTGAGATGCCATGAAACTTTATCATGAGCTTCCAAAGTGGAGAAACCAACAAGATGATTAAGGAGTTGTGTCCACTGGGCCAAACTTTCATGTCCCAGAGAGCGACCAAACCTAATATGAGGGCCATCCGGAGCACAAGCCAAGGCTAGGGATTGAGAGGGATTCTCACAAACCGAGAACAGATAAGGAAAGGTATCTTTGAGCGGTGCCTCCCCAGACCACCCACCATTCTAACCAGAAGCAAGTCACGCGCTCATCATCAACCAAGTGCTTAGCTCCTAGCTTGAAGTAATGTTTTATTTTGTGTAGACTCTTCTAAAATTGGGAGCCTCCTTTTCATTTTCCCGAGAAAATATCGCCGGTGTCACTATACTTAGCTCTAGCAATCCTGGATCAAATAGTATCTTCTTTATTGTTGTAAGTTTCCATACCTATTTGAGAAGAAGAGCGATATTCATCTTCTTAGAGTTGAGCAATCCCAGGCCCCCAACTGCCTTAGTGCTACGATACCGGTCACGAGAAGGCGTAGGAGGCGTGACATCCGTTGGGCCAAGGCCCACCAGATGAAGACCACTGCGGCCCAGCCCATCATCAGCAAGGGCAACGTCTGAGATAAGTAGCAGCAAGTGTGGCTGGGAAAGGGGGGTGTTGTAATGGAATTATCCTAGAACCTCTCCTTCCTCCTCTCGCTTCGACGCAACTCCAAACTCTGTATCATCCCTGTTGAATCAAGGACTAGATCCCGCTGCCTGTGCGTGACGCGAGGACCGCGATCGAGGTCATAGTAAGTGGTACCAGAGCAAGGTTTGGTCCTGGATTTTTCTTCCCGTGTGCGAATCGCTGATTCTGGACGCTAAATCCGAACGACGGGTGCGGATCCTTACGGATCTGCGCAAAACACCCTCGGGTGTACCCTAATTCGGTCCGCCGGAGGATAGTATTCCACGACGGCGAAATCCGGCCGATTGAATCTAACCCAGCGGGTGGAGATGGCGGAGATGACTGTCGCCGATCTGCGCCAGCTGCTGGCGGCGATGATGGAGGCGAACAAGGCGACCGCAGAGACGGGGCAGGCCAACGCTCTTCGCATCATGGAGATCAACTCGGCGCTCGACAAGCTCGCCCTCACGCAGCAGGATCTCGTGCGGAGCGCGGCGAAAGTGGAGTCTACCATCGACCGGGTAATTCAAGCCAACACCGGCTTGGATCGCTCGGTGGCGGAATTGAAGCAGTCGATGGAGCGGGTGGCGACGCGGCTGACGTCCATGGAGACAGCCGCTCCCAAGCTCTCGACACTGGAGTCCGTTGATCGGGATCCGGGTCCGCTTCGGCCTGAAGGGCATCGTCCGCAACAACGCTTCCAGGGTACTGGTCTGGGGGAGGATTTCCCCTCCAGCCGTGCCCTGGTCAGGGGTGAGCGATCTGTTACCCACGCTGAAACTTATGCCTTGTCTGATATTGATGATGATGATGAGCACACTGAAACCGAGCACGCGTTCCATACTAATAAACATGGTCATGGTCCTAGATTACCCAAATCTGATTTTCCCAACTTTGATGGTGATAATCCTAAGTGGTGGAAAAAGAGTTGTGAGAAGTACTTTAGGCTTTACAATGTTCAAAAAAATCTGTGGGTAGGTTTTGCTACTATGCATTTTAGAGGTAATGCTGCATTATGGTTGCAAACATATGAAGCATTGCATAGTGTTGCTACTTGGCCAGAGTTATGTGTAGGAGTTTTCACCAAATTTAATAGAGACAAGTATGCTAGAATCATGGATACCTTCTTTGCTCACAAGCAAACTGGTTCAGTAGATGATTATGCTCGCAAATTTGAATAGCTAATGCATAAAATCTTGCTCCACAATCACTCATATGATGAAACTTTTTTTGTGAGACTTTTTCTAGCTGGGCTTCGATCAGATATTCGAAAAGTTATTAAGCTGCATAACCCTAGTACAGTTGATCTGGCTTTTTCATGGCACAAACACAGGAGGCTCTTCTGGCTGAGGATCTCGCTCCACCATCAAACAAGTATAGCCAACGGGATGCTCTTAGACTGAAGTACAAACAACATGGTCAATTGCCTGGGTTTCTTGGGGCATCTCCAGAGCATAAGAAGACAGATGATAAAGCACCTGTGGTGTCCAAATTTGACTCTCTGCGAGCTCAGCGTCGGGCACGTGGAGAATGCTTCAAATGTGGTGAAAAATTCGGCCCGGGTCACAAGTGCCCAGCTCAAGTTCAACTGCATGTGTTGGAAGAACTCTTGGAAGCTTTGCAGATCAGTGACAGTGTCTCGGAAGTGGCCTCCGAGAATGAAGAGAGTAGCACGGAGGAGTCTGATACAGAGGAAATGATGAAACTCTCAGTCCATGCGGTGGCCGGCACCACTAGTCGCCGCAGCATGCGATTGCAAGGGGTGGTGGGAAAACACACTGTGCTTATCTTGATCGACTCAGGCAGCTCCAGTAATTTCGTCAGTCAACAACTGGCTACCAAACTTCAGTGGCAAACCACAGATATTCCGGTGGCGCAAGTCAGTGTGGCTGGTGGGGGAAAAATTCAGTGTTCACAAATGTTGCCAGCAGTGACTTGGCACACGCAGGGGCACAAGTTCACCACTGATCTGAAAATTCTACCTCTCACAGCATACGACATAATCTTGGGAATGGATTGGCTAGAGAAACAGAATAATGGGAAGATGTGGATCAACTGGAAGAGGAAGACGATGCGCTTCAAGCATGAGGGTTCGACAATAACACTCAGAGGAGTACAACCTCAAGGAGAAAGCTGTACAGCTATGTCAGCCCAGGCTCTGGCTGCGTTAATCAAAAAAGGAGAAGTGCATCAAATGCTCGAGTTAATGGTGGACACAACTCCTCCCTCCATTCAGCAAGTGGTGGACCAGTACAGCACACTGTTCGAAGAGCCAACTACCTTACCACCACCAAGGAAGTTCGACCACCATATTCCTCTGATACCAGGGACGGCTCCGATGAACTGCAGGCCATACAGATATGCTCCACACCAAAAAAATGAAATTGAGCAGCAAGTGAAGGATATGCTCAGAAGGGGTATAATACAAGAGAGCACCAGTCCTTTTGCCTCACCTGTGATTTTAGTGCGAAAAAAGGATGGGAGTTGGAGGTTGTGTGTTGATTACAGGGGTCTGAACTCCATCACAGTAAAAAATAAGTACCCCATGCCCATTGTTGATGAATTGCTTGACGAGCTAGCTGGAGCCAAGTGGTTCACAAAAATCGACTTGCGAGTAGGATATCACCAAATTCGCTTGAAGCCGGAAGATGAGCACAAGACGGCATTCAAGACACACCAAGGGCTGTATGAGTTCCGAGTTATGCCCTTTGGGCTAACTAATGCACCAGCGACGTTTCAGTCAGCCATGAATGCCATCTTTGCACCAATGATAAGGAAATGTGTCTTAGTATTCATGGATGACATATTAATCTATAGCCCTTCCTTAGCTGAACATGTGCAACACTTGACAAAGGTGTTCCAGCTGCTGCAAGATAATCAACTGTCAGTCAAGAGAAGCAAGTGCACTTTCGCACAGCCCCAACTCGAGTATCTGGGCCACATCATCAGTGCACAAGGTGTCGCCACGGATCCAGGGAAGATAGCAGCGGTACAGCACTGGCCTAAACCCACAAATGCAAAACAAGTACGAGGATTCCTAGGGCTGACAGGGTACTACCGGAAGTTCATCAAAGGGTACAGTCTAATAGCCAGAACATTGTCCAATCTTCTCAAAAAAGAAACGGTCTTTCGATGGACATATCATGAACAACAAGCGTTTGAAACATTGAAACAGAAAATGTTGGAAGCACCTGTTCTGGCATTACCTGACTTCGCTGTTCCTTTTACAGTGGAGACTGATGCATGCAAGCGTGGAGTGGGTGCAGTGCTCAGTCAGAAGGGTCACCCTGTTGCCTACCTCAGTAAAGCATTGGGAGTCACAGCTCAAACTATGTCCACCTACGAGAAGGAATGCCTAGCCATTCTTCTTGCAGTTGACAAATGGAGATCTTACCTACAGCAAGCACCGTTTACTATAATTACCGACCATCGCAGTTTAGTGCATCTATCTGATCAGAAACTCACAAGTGAAATGCAACAGAAAGCTTTTGTCAAATTAATGGGATTACAATACAAACTGGTGTACAGGAAAGGCACTGATAACTCAGCCCTGACGCTCTGTCCAGGTTACCTAATGACCACCTGCTTAATATATCGCTCTGCCGACCAAGGTGGCTGGAAATCATAGTAGAGGGCTATGAGCAAGATGCTAAGGCTAAGAAACTCCTCACAGAACTGGCAGTATCAACCCCAAACTCCCAAGGCTATGCCCTGCATCAGGGACTCATCTGTTACAAGGATAGAGTGTGGCTCGGCAACAATGTTGAAGCTCACAAAGCGGTTCTCCTATCGTTGCATGATAGTGGAGTGGGAGGCCATTCTTGGTTCCTCGGTACTTACCAACGTATCAAATCGCTGTTTGCTTGGCCTAGAATGAAAGACGACATTCGCAAGTATGTATCTCAGTGTGTCACCTGCCAGCAAGCAAAAAATGAGCACGTGCGCCTACCTGGGCTACTGAATCCTCTGCCCGTGCCGACAGAAGCCTGGAGCACAATCAGTATGGACTTTATCGAGGGCTTGCCAGCGTCAGGAGGCTACAAGTGCATCCTAGTGGTCATCGACAAGTTCACAAAGTATGGACATTTCATCCCTTTGGCACATCCTTATACCTCTCTCACTGTGGCTCAAAAGTTCGTGGACAATGTCTACCGATTGCATGGTTTGCCAAATATCATCATTTCGGACAGGGACCCTATTTTCACCAGCAAGGTTTGGCAAGAACTGTTTCGACTGACTGATACAAAGATGAATATGAGCTCAGCAAATCATCCGCAAACGGATGGACAGACAGAAAAGTTGAATCAATGTCTGGAAACATACTTACGCTGTGCAGTTCATGCTTCTCCAAAAAAATGGGCACATTGGCTGCCATTGGCGGAATACTGGTATAATACCAATTATCATTCAGCCCTAGGAAAAACTCCATTCCAAGTGCTCTATGGTTACACTCCTCAACACCTGGGCATCAGCAACCTGCAATCCTCTACTCCAAGTGATCTGGCGGGATGGCTCAAGGATCGCGAGGCTACAGCGGTCCTCTTGCATCAGCACCTACTCCGAGCTCAGCAACGAATGAAGTCCCAGGAGGACAAACATCAGTCGGAAAGGGAGTTCACAGTGGGGGAGAAAGTGTTCATGAAACTGCAACCATACGCACAGACGTCGGTGGCTCAGCGAGCTAACAAGAAGCTGTCATTCAAATTCTTTGGCCCATTTGAGATTCTGGCACGGATTGGGAAAGTGGCGTACAAGCTGAAACTTCCGGAGGGCAGCCAAATACATCCGGTGCTGCATGTATCTCAGCTGAAAAAGTTTGTTCCGCCGGACCAGGTGCATCAATCTAACCTTAACTTCTCATTCATGACCAACGAATGCTTAGTGGTGCAACCAGTGGAGATACTCGCATCTCGATCCATTCGGCGCGTTCCCGCTGGACTGGACACGTGTTAGCTGTAGGAAGTATGGTTACGAAAGTGACTTCGGTTCGCCAGTTCAGGCTCAACTCCTCGCTTTACGTTAGCGGACTTACAGGTCGGGCCGGGGCTCCACGCTCCTTCTTTCTGTGTGGCGGCGGGAGAGTGGAACAGGTGCAGGTGAATTGGTCTGGACTACCTCCTTCCTTGAGCACCTGGGAATCGGAAGCAGCGCTTCGAGCTTGTTTTCCTCAAGCCCCTGCTTGGGGATGATACGTCCAAAACGTATCTACTTTCCCGAACACTTTTGCTATTGTTTTGCCTCTAATTTGTGTATTTTGGATGCAACTAACACGGACTAACGCTGTTTTCAGCAGAACTGTTCTGGTGTCTCGTTTTTGTGCAGAAATCCAACTTTCGGGAAAATCCTCGGAATTTATGCGAAGGCCCTATTTTCCCGAATAATGATGGAGCCAGAAGGACAATTAAGGTGGAGGCCCGAGGGCCCCACACCATAGGGCGGCGCGGCCGGGGGCTCGCGCGGCCCCGTGGTGTGGCCCCTCGGCCGCCTCCGACGCCTCCTTCGGACTATTTATCGGCCTCGACCTAAACGCACGAGAAGTCGAAGTCGCCGAAACCCTCCGAACGCCGCCACATCGCGAAACTCCGTCGCGGGAGAAGTCTCCGTTCGGCACTCCGCCGGACCGAGAATTGGAGGAGATCATCGCCGCCATCACCGCCAACGCCTCTACATCAACCAGCCATGTTTCCCCATCCATGTGTGAGTAATTCCCCCGCTGTAGGCCGAAGGGGATGGTAGGGATTGGATGAGATTGGTCATGTAATAGCATAAGATCGTTAGGGCATAGTGCCTAGTGTCCGTAATTGGTACTTTGATGATATTGTTGCAACTTGTTATGCTTAATGCTTGTCACTAGGGCCCGAGTGCCATGATCTCAGATCTGAACATGTTATTGCTTCATCATGATATTCATTGTTTATTGATCTTACCTGCAAGTTGTATACACATGTCGCTGTCCGGAACCGATGGCCCCGAAGTGACAGAAAGCGGGACAACCGGAGGGAATGGTAGCGATGTGAGGATCACATGTGTTCACGGAGTGTTAATGCTTTGCTCCGGTACTCTATTAAAAGGAGTACCTTAATATCCAGTAGTTTCCCTTGAGGCCCGGCTGCCACCGGCTGGTAGGACAAAAGATGTTGTGCAAGTTTCTCATTGCGAGCACGCACGACTATATATGGAACACATGCCTATTGATTGCTTTGTACTTGGACACCGTTTTATTATTATCTGCAAATGCCCTGCTATGATTGTTACATGAGTTTCTCTCATCCATGCAACGCCCGTTCATCCGTCCTGTGCCTACGTATTTTAATCCTGCCGTTTACTAAAATCACTACTATCGTCTCGTTACTCACGTTATTTCACTACTACGCTATAAAACTGTTACTACGATAAACTCTTGCGAGCAAGTCTGTTTCCAGGTGCAGCTGAATTGACAACTCCGCTGTTAAGGCTTCCAAGTGTTCTTTGTCTCCCTTGTGTCGAATCAATAAATTGGGTTTTACTTCCCTCGAAGACTGTTGCGATCTCCTATACTTGTGGGTCATCAAGACTATTTTCTGGCGCCGTTGCCGGGGAGCATAGCTTTATTTGGAAGTTCACTTGGATTAATATTGTTCGCTGCAAATTCTCCATCATGGGTAAACCTCGCGATACTAAGATCGCCATATTACCATCCACTACAAGGAAAGGTACAATTCTGAATACCTCCGCTACACTTGATTCACCATCTGTGATTGATAAACTTGTTTCACCGCCACATGCTTCACATGCTGGTACTTCTGCTGAATCTGAAAACTCTCATAATATTGATAATGTTTCTGCTGTGCTTGATGATAGTGGTTCATTGGGATCTTTTCTAGATGCTACAATTGCTAGGTCTAGACAAATTGAAAATACTGAAACTCCTAATGCCACTACACATGTTAATTCACCTGAACTTGATTATTTTAGTGATGATCCTGATGAAGATTATGTGGAGCTTAATGATGATTTTATTGAAAAATGCAATGCTACTACTGATGCAAGAAAAATTAAAAAGTTGCTTGCAGAACATGCTGTTAGATATAAACTGTCTCCTGATCCTAAGTTTGCCACATCTCCTATAAACATTAAGGATAAGGATTATGATTTTCTCTTGATCTATCTCATATAGCTATTGTTGAGAAAACACCCTTTTGTGGTACTGAAAAAGAAAGTGCTGTTGAACACATGACTGAGTTATCTACTCTAAGTAGCTTGTTTTCTGATGATGTCAAGATGCGTACTTACTTTGTTGCTAAAATCTTTCCATTCTCATTAAAGGATGACGCTAAAACTTGGTATAATAATTTGCCACCTAATTCTATTAGAAGTCCAAAAGAACTGCTTGATGTTTTCTTCCGCAAATACTTTCCTGCTAGTGCTCAACATATTGCTTTGCAGAGAATTTATAATTTTGACCGGGAGATGAAGAGAAATTGCCTGAGGCTTGGGCGAGATTTTGCTCTCTTATTAGAGCTCGGCCTGAGCATGATTTGGAAAAACATGATTTACTTGATATATTTTATAGTGGACTAACCATTGAGTCTAGGGCATACCTGGATAGTTGTGCTGGTTGTGTTTTCAGGAAAAGAACTCGACGACGCTGAAGAATTATTGGCTAAAATAAGCCGGAATCATGATGATTGGACTACGCCTGAACCAACTCCAACGCCAATATTGAAGAAGAGGGGTTTAATTAAATTGAATGATGAAGATATGAGGGAAGCCAAGAAGTCTCTCAAGGAGAAAGGTATTAAATCTGAAGATGTGAAGAATCTTCCCCCCATAGAAGATATATGTGAGATAATTCCCCCTTCATCCATGATTGAGGTAAACTCCCTTCAACGCTTTACTAGGGAAGATATTCCGTATTCGAAACCTCCTGCACAATGCTTAGATGAGTTTGATAATTATATTGCTAAGCAAGAAAATTTTAATATGAGAGTAGAGAATCATTTAATGGAAAATTCTCGAGCTATTAGTGAATTGCATGATATTGTAGAAAGAACCTCCAATGATATTAAGATGCTTGTTAAACATTTTCATATGGTTCAAACTCAAATTGATCAACTCACTAAAGTGCAAAATGACTTGTTAGGGAATAATTCTAAAGAGAAACATGCTTATGAAGTAACAACTAGAGGTGGTGTCTCTACCCAGGATCCTCTATATCCTGAAGGGCATCCCAAAAGAATTGAACAAGATTCTCAACACATTGAACCTAGTGCTCATTCTAGGAAGAAAAAGAAGAAGAAGCATAAAAATGTTGTAGAATCCTCTGAACCTGTTAATGATCCTAATAGTATTTCTATTTCTGATGCTGAAACTAAAAGTGGTAATGAACATGATAATGATAAAGATAATGATAAGAATGATACTCCTGATAAAGAAGAGATTGAAGAAGAACCTGAAAAGCATGCTAAAAATAAAAAGTACACTAAAGAAGACTTTATTGCTGAGAAACATGGTAATGAAAGAGAACCTTGGGTGCAAAAGCAAATGCCTTTTCCTGCTAAGAAACTAAAATCAAAGGAAGAAGAACACTATAATAAATTTTGCGATTGGATGAAACCTTTATTCTTGCAAATCCCTTTGACTGATGCTATTAAATTGCCTCCTTATTCAAAGTATATGAAAGATATTGTTACTAACAAAAGGAAAATTCCCAATGAGAAAATTTCCACTATGCTTGCTAATTATTCTTTCAATGGCAAAGTTCCAAAGAAGTTGGGCGACCCAGGTATACCTACTATTCCTTGTTCTATTAAGAATAATTATGTTAAAACTGCTCTATGTGACTTGGGAGCCGGTGTTAGTGTTATGTCTTTTTCTCTTTATAAGAGACTTTACTTAGATAAGTTGATACCTACTGATATATCTTTGCAAATGGCTGATAAATCTACTGCTATTCCTGTTGGTATATGTGAGAATGTTCCTGTTCAAGTTACTAACTGCTTGATATTAACTGATTTTGTTGTGTTGGAAATGCCTGAAGATGATAATATGTCTATTATTCTTGGGAGACCTTTTCTTAACACCGCAGGGGCTGTTATTGATTGCAATAAAGGAAAGGTTACTTTCAATGTTGATGATAGGGAGCATACCGTTTATTTTCCCAAGAGGATTGAGAAAGCGTGTGGAGTTAATACTATTTCTAATGTGAGAACTATCAAAGTGGGAACTATTGATTGTCCTATATATGAGCCTAAGGAAGAATATCAAACTCTCGTGATTGGATCCATATCGATACAATTCAAGGTAACATGATTGATTTGAGGTTTATTTCTTCTTATGCTATGAAAATTTATTTGGTGGCAAGACTTGATCAACCTTGTTAACGAATACTTTTTATATGCATAGAGGAAGTAAACAACATCTCTTTCTTCCTCCACTTGTTTTACTTACTGTAGCAACCTCTCCTTATCTTTATTTTATTGCAATGTTGTGCCAAGTGAAGTCTCTAATCGAAGGTTGATACTAGATTTGGATTTCTGCGCAGAAACAGATTTCTATCTGTCACGAATCTGGGCTGTTTTCTCTGTAGGTAACTTACAAAATTATGCCAATTTACGTGCGTGTTCCTCAGATATGTACGCAACTTTCATTAGTTTTGAGTTTTCTGATTTGAGCAACGGAAGTATTTATTTAAAATTCATCTTTACTGGCTGTTCTGTTTTGGCAGATTCTGTCTCTATTTTTTGCATTGTCTCTTGTGGACTTTAAGCGAGCTTTTCTAGACATAGAGAGCTGTAGCTAATGTTTTATTGAGTTTTTGCAATGTGCCACTACAGGACCAAGGTGGATTCAAATTTTTTGAGTACTAACCCCTCTAATGAAGTTTATGAGAAGTTTGTTGTGAAGGAAGTTTTCAAGGGTCAAGTGAGGAGGATGATATATGATCAAGAAGAGTCAAAAGCCTAAGCTTGGGGGGAGGTATACCGGCATCATTCATTCTTTGCATATTATGGTTGCTGGATACTTGTACATATTTGTTTTGTTCGTTTGAGTGGTTTTCTAATGAGAGGAAGATGATATTTGGGGAAGTGCTGCCTGAAAACAGATTCTGGACTGTTACTAGAAAAATTCGTGCGCACAGCCAGAGCGTTATTTTGAGCTGCCAATTTTTGTGCAGGTTCCCCAGGTTTTTATCTAACTTTCATTAGTTGAACACTTTTCGAGCTGAGCAACGTAAGATTTTTGTAAAAATCGATTTCTGTACTGCTGTCAGGTTTTGGCAGATTTCTGCCATTCGCTTTTCTGTGTTTCTAGTTTGCTTGTTTCTTGTTCTTTTTGTTTCTTTCCCAAAACACAAAAAGACCAAAAATATTTCTGTTGTTTCTCTTCACCATTTGTTTGCTTTGGTTTCTTGCATTTGTTTCGCTTTATTTGCTATTTCTAGTTTGCTATAAGAAAACCCAAAAAGATTTTGCTTTGTTTGTTTGTTTCTTTTTGTTCTTGTTTCTAATTCGAAAACACCAAAAATATTTACTGTTCTTCTTTGGTTTGTAAAGTTCTTTATGAGTTCAATGGTCTTCGGTGGCTGGAGCGTGGTTTTCATTTCATATTATCCAAGCTACACAAGTGAAAAGGCAATAATGACGATCTACAACAATCTGATTGTGGTGAGAGGCTGGTATGAACTCTATTTGTTTTCATTTTTGTACATATACTCATCCATGTGAGCATGCTTAGTTGGTTCATGTGAGGTATATGTTATTTGAGAAAGTCTAGTAGTTTATGATCTCTCATGTTTAGCTCCAATTTATTAATATGAGTAGCATGTCATGGATGTTTGCTTGCATTGTTTTATTCATAAGTAAGTATGGCATTGTGGTATCCTCCTCTGAATAATTCATTTATATCGACTTGGCACATGCTCACGCATGCATATGACTGAACAAAAAGTCAATTTAAGCCTCGATGATCTATATTGCTTCAGAGTTCTTGTATCACTTTTATGCCTCCGTTAATTTATTTTGCCGCAAGCATGATTATGACAGTTATTGCTCTCTTGATTTGTCGCTCCCTAGTCTATTGCTAGCCCTCACTTGTACTGAGCGGGAACGCTGCTCGTGCTTCCAAACACATGAAAACCAAGTTATTCCAGTGTCCACCATAAATACCTATGCATGGCATTTCAAACCATTCCAAGTAAATTCTCATGCGCTACCTTTAAAACCTTCAAAATGCTTCTCAATTTGTGTTTATGTTTCATAGCTCATGAGGAAGTATGTGATGTTTAGCTTTCAACCTTGTCATTTACTTTTGACGGACTCTCATATGGACTAGTGGCACATCCGCTTTCCAATAATTTTGCAAAAAGAGCTGGCAATGGGATTCCCAGTCCCGAATTAATTAACTTAAATAGACACTCCTCCATGGTTTGTGATTGTTGGACGGCACCCGAAGGATTCGGTTAGCCATGGCTTGTGTAAGCAAAGGTTGGGGGGAGTGTCATCATCATAATAAAAATAAAATAAAAAGGCACTCCTTCATGGTATGAGATTGTTGGCAGGCACCCGAGGATTCGGTTAGCCATGGTTTGTGTAAGAAAGGTTGGAAGGAGTGCCAAATAAATATGCAATAATTCATGGGAGCCGCTCTTGAAAGTCCGGTTGGCGAGGTAGTTGGTGTACCCATTACCATTCGTTGACAACAACAAACACCTCTCAAAATAATTTTACTCCTGTCTTTATAAAAATGAAAAGCTCTAGCGCATGTTAATCCCTGCTTCCCTCTGCGAAGGGTCAATCTTTTACTTTTATGTTGTGTCTCCATTATTTCTTTGAGCACTATCTTGAGAGCACAACTGTCATTCTTAGTATAATATGCTTGTCTCAAAATATGATTGATTGTGGTATAACTTTGATGCATTTATCTTTTGACAATCACTACTTCTAATCTTTCTATGAACTCCAGAGGTGCCCGGGCATTTATGTTTTGCCAATCAAATACAGGCAAGCAAGATACCACTTTATCATACTCTCTTATGAACATTGCAATCTTGCTTATATACATGATTCATGATGCTTATTATTAATTGTTGGTACCTCTTCATGATTGACATAGCTGTTAGATGATCTTATTTGCATGTATCTCATTATGAATTGCTTAAGTATTAGCCATAGCATGAGAATATATACATCATATGAGCAAATGTGTTCGTGAAAGTTCTTTTATCGCTCAGTTGTTAACTGAATTGCTTGAGGACAAGCAATAAGCTAAGCTTGGGGGAGTTGATACGTCCAAAACGTATCTACTTTCCCGAACACTTTTGCTATTGTTTTGCCTCTAATTTGTGTATTTTGGATGCAACTAACACGGACTAACGCTGTTTTCAGCAGAACTGTTGGTGTCTCGTTTTTGTGCAGAAATCCAACTTTCGGGAAAATCCTCGGAATTTATGAAGGCCCTATTTTCCCGAATAATGACGGAGCGAAGGACAATTAAGGTGGAGGCCCGCCCCACACCATAGGGCGGCGGCCTGGGGGCCCGCGCGGCCCGTGGTGTGGCCCCCGGCCGGCCTCCGACGCCCTCCTTCGGACTATTTATCGGCCTCGACCTAAAAACGCACGGAGAGAAGTCGAAGTCGCCGAAACCCTCCGAACGCCGCCACATCGCGAAACTCCGTCGCGGGAGCCAGTCTCCGTTTCGGCACTACGGACGGGGAATTGGAGGAGATCATCGCCGCCATCACCGCCAACGCCTCTACATCAACCAGCCATGTTTCCCCCATCCATGTGTGAGTAATTCCCCCGCTGTAGGCCGAAGGGGATGGTAGGGATTGGATGAGATTGGTCATGTAATAGCATAAGATCGTTAGGGCATAGTGCCTAGTGTCCGTAATTGGTACTTTGATGATATTGTTGCAACTTGTTATGCTTAATGCTTGTCACTAGGGCCCGAGTGCCATGATCTCAGATCTGAACATGTTATTGCTTCATCATGATATTCATTGTTTATTGATCTTACCTGCAAGTTGTATACACATGTCGTTGTCCGGAACCGATGGCCCCGAAGGAAATCGGGACAACCGGAGGGAATGGTAGCGATGTGAGGATCACATGTGTTCACGGAGTGTTAATGCTTTGCTCCGTACTCTATTAAAAGGAGTACCTTAATATCCAGTAGTTTCCCTTGAGGCCCGGCTGCCACCGGCTGGTAGGACAAAAGATGTTGTGCAAGTTTCTCATTGCGAGCACGCACGACTATATATGGAACACATGCCTATTGATTGCTTTGTACTTGGACACCGTTTTATTATTATCTGCAAATGCCCTGCTATGATTGTTACATGAGTTTCTCTCATCCATGCAACGCCCGTTCATCCGTCCCCGTGCCTACAGTATTTTAATCCTGCTGTTTACTAAAATCACTACTACTGTCTCTCGTTACTCGCGTCGTTATTTCACTACTGTATCGCTATAAAGCATTACCGATAAACTCTTGCGAGCAAGTCTGTTCTGTGTGCACTGAATTGACAACTCCCGTTAAGGCTTCCAAGTGTTCTTTGTCTCCCTTGTGTCGAATCAATAAATTGGGTTTTACTTCCCTCGAAGACTGTTGCGATCCCCTATACTTGTGGGTCATCAGGGGACAAGCAGCGTTTCAAGGGGAGGGACCTGCTACGATACCGGTCACGAGAAGGCGTAGGAGGTGTGACATCCGTCGGGCCAAGGCCCACCAGATGAAGACCACTGCGGCCCAGCCCATCATCAGCAAGGGCAACGTCTGAGATAAGTAGCAGCAAGTGTGGCTGGGAAAGGGGGGTGTTGTAATGGAATTATCCTAGAACCTCTCCTTCCTCCTCTCGCTTTGGCGCAACTCCAAACTCGGTATCATCCCTGTTGAATCAAGGACTAGATCCCGCTGCCTGTGCGTGACGCGAGGACTGCGATCGAGGTCATAGCACTTAGGACGGCACACCGTTGGCCAATTAAAGAGGTGATACTTGCGTTTAGTCCCGTTCCTTCCCAAAAGAACTTAGAACGGTGGGAATCGAATTTTGCGTGTATGCCATCATGCAGAAGAAACGGCCCCATAGTGAAGATAGGAATATTATATAAGCAAGTGTTGGAGAGAATTAGCCTACCCTAGGCAAGTAATCTACTCAGCCAAGGCTCAATAGGACCTACCAGTTTCCTCACCAAATAAAGCCATTTCTCAAGGAGCAATTTCCTGTCCTAGATAGGTAATCCTAGATACATGAAAGGGAAAGCCCCTAACTTGCAGTTCAGCTTATTCGCAATCCTGTCAAAAAAAAAAAGCTTATTCGCAATCCGGATATGTTCCTCTCTCGGCTGACCAATCACAATCACTTCACTTTTTATGATAGTTAATTTTATTTACACATAGGTGTAGGAAAAAGTACCAATTCGCAGAAAAAAAGACATTACCAATTATTTATAGTCAATTAACGTAAAGTTTAATTAATTTTGAAATTGAAGAGAAACGTCATTGAACCAAAACAGATCGAAAGGCCATGAGGAAAAAAAAAAAACGAAGAGATTGGATGGGAAAAGGAGAGAATAGAAGGCATAGCGTCCTCCCCACGGTGGAATTCATAGGCGGCCATATTGTTTTCCAGACCGGGCTTGTAGCCGAGACACCCTGGGCTGCTAGTTGGCCTGCATTTGCTCTGAATTGGTGCTTCCATTGCCAAAGGTTAACAACAAATGTTTATTACCACTAGCTTATTCATCTACGCACATAAACAAAAGAAAAAAAGCTAATTCATTTGCCTGATGCGGATGCATCCCACGACAAGGGTTCGAATACCCGCTGAATATCTACGAAAAGCCGGCTATGGGGCTATGACCACGAAGAAAATACTATTAGTACATGCAAACAATGAGTTCATCCATTGACAAGAATCGCGCCTTCACTCAGCAATTTCCATCTCCAATGCAGAAGTGGACAGTCTTGCAGAACAACAGCAGCGGCGTACGGTCAGCGGTACACATGGGAAAGGAGAATCCACGGCGTTCATGAACTAAACGCCTTCCTTCTGCGCCTAGAACCATGCAAGCCCCGGCTGGCCGCACCCTCTTGATTCAGGTATGGGCACGATTGGCCCCAGGAATATGCGCCACAGATCGAGTATTATTGTGACAAGCATCGCTGCACCTAGAGCGTCGACGGCTACCCTGCCAAGGTCCCACTTCTCTGCTTTTTCATCGATCCTGAAGCAAAATAGCAGAGTTACACAGAACTGAATACATCTCATCCTTGTGTTTATGCAGGTTCCTACCAGTCTTGATAATGATAATGATACATGCTTAGCACCTATTAGTCTTGATAATGATAAATGTTGTGTTTCTTAAGAGATCAGTTTACTGATGCAATATTTTAGTGTGCCGTAAGGTAAGGATCAAAAAACAAAAAAACTCGGACAAAGTGAAAACAAGAGGTTTTGCTACCACAAAAAGGATCAAATTATAACTGTTAGAGACAATAACAGGCCTATCTACCCAGCTGAAATGATGTGAAAGTAAGTTGCTATAATTTTGAACTACATTCTTTGGCGTACTGAAGCTACAGATAAGCAGCCAGCTGCTGCAAGTACTCCCACTGTTCCCAATTATAAGATGTTTTGGATATTTTAACATTGACTACATACGGACTGAAATGAGTGAATAGGCACACTGAAACACATCTAAACGATACATATGATTCAGAAAAAGCTAGAACATCTTATGATGTGGAACGGAATGATGTGCTTTGGCAAATAATGGAATAAGTCTGGAACCACATAATGTAATCTCAACGAACATCATGATAGATGAAGTGCATAGCAGAAATAGGACAAAAAAGAGTATCCTTCCTAAATAAACAGATGCATAGCTCAACTCTATGAAAAAGAGCAAAGAGAACATGATCCATGAAACCTGTTAAAACATGTCTAAATTCTGACCAAATTTTACCTTGCGAACATTGGAAAGCTGACAAGGAAGTATATTGCATAAAACATTGATCCAACTTTGTACATTGCGTCCCGATCAACGAATTCGTAATACGGAAACTGCAAAGGTCCACAGCAACATCAGAATATAGTTTCTTGGGGAACAGAAAGGGAAAACGTTATACATAAATAAATAAAATTATGTGGAAGCAGAAGATACTGACACAAGCAAAGCAACATTTAGATGGCATATATACTTCTCTAAGAAAAAACAAATAGTGACATGCTTCTTTAAGAAAAACAAATAATAACATACTTCCTTTTAAAAAATGATATACTGTAGTTGTGCGCATCCAAATTTCCTAAATCATAATGTTATGTGATGCCACAAATGGTTGCACCATGGGGGCAGAGTGTTTTGCTTTATATTTTTTTCCCAACTACCCTACCATAGTGTTTGAACTCTCGTGCATGGAAAAAAAAATGGATGATACAGAAACCTCTGCTTTGACATTAAAAAATGTAAAAATTACGGTATTACAGAGAAACACTACCTTTTAATAGCGAGACATAAGGTAATGGAATCTTAGTTAATCAGATGATACAATCTACACTAGGAGCTAACGATTTTTCTCCATGTCAAGCAACCAAAATACTGAGTAATCATCTTCTCAAAACATGAAGTGGCAACAGGCAGATGCTATTTGAAAATACATTAATTTTATTGAAAAATTATTAAACTGATTTAACTGCCTTTTTTATTCTTCCAGGTGCACCATAGAACTGATTCCTGGCACGCAATGTTCAAAGTGACTGGTAGACGTGAGTCGAAAGAATTACACTAACCACGACCGATTTATATTAATTATGCACAATATGTACAAACATGATATAACATAGTAGTTAACTAAAAAATTAAGAAGTCCTTATCCACTATTGCCCATAATTGGAGACTAAAAGGCACTATCTGCATGCTTTGTGGGATCTACCTAGTCCACCAGGATACATCGTTAGAGTCTATGTGTTTTGCGCAACTAAGCCGCATGAGATAGACACACAAAATTTATAACAAATTGGATTGAATCAAAATAGTTTGTGTTTTCTAGAATTAAGGCACAAATTATTGAAGATTACTACAATAAGCAAGCGAGGAAAGTGCAGTACTACTAGACTGGGGAGAAAAAACTCATAATATTCATAGCACTCTATGCATGAAGAAATATGCTGGAGCATGGAACATACATTTGCAATCGCTAGGGTCTCCAAGTAGGCAAAGAAGTATGAGAATGCTAAAATCCAAGCAGCATCAAACAACCACCGAATAGACTGTGGCAAGTGAGCTGTAGCGTGACGCAATCTACGAAGTGTCATATTTGATGCCATGTGATACAATAAGAAGCAGGAATGAGCCAGAAGAAATGTAGTATGGGGTACCTGAAACATGAAGAAAAATAGTAAGCATTGCAAACAAAAATATAGAATCCATGTAAATTGCAATAACTACTACTAAGAAAAGAAAATGACGTGGAAATTAAATGGTAGTTACTATCCCACAATGCACTAGAAACAGAATTATGACAGAAGGCTGCCGAGCAGACAGGTATCTGGTCTGTATCAGTAAAGTATAAAATGTGGTGCAGACTAAACCAGGAAATAACTAGCTGAGAACTGGTAGCACAAGGGTATGTCACTCAACAAATAGGCCAAAACTTAAACCCTTGAATTAACCCTGATTTGCAGAGAACAGGAAGCAAAGCTACAAAATGATAACCTAGTTCATAAATTTAATAAGTATACACAAACCCATGTGCAGGTCGCAAAATTAAACATTTGTACAGAGCAGCGCTCTAGGTGAAATTTCTCCACTCATTAATTCCTTGTGTGATAAACATCTTACATTATTCATCCTCCATGATGGAAAAGTATATGACGCACCAAGAACTGTGAAGAAGTAATGTGTCCAAAAGTAGTTGCCAACATAACTGAAAATCATGATCCAAAGATTAGCCTGCAATGGAAATGTATCGCGCAATTAGCAAACAGGAATTAATATGACAAAATACATCACCAAATAAAACTAAGCCCATGGACAACGAGAAATACTGCTCAGGTTATCCGTATTAATAGTTTGGTAATAGAGTGGGTATTTTTTTTACTGAAGAATATACATATATATATATATATATATATATATATATATATAGGATAAATACTTCCTACTTCCGGGTGTAACTACACCCACGTCTTATATACTACCATACGGAAGTATGTAACATACTTTATTGGTTTGAGTATGTTCGTACACTATATCTAAGATACTCCATACCAACTTTGGTGAAAAAAAATTAAATGCACCCATAGTTTGCACTATATATACAAAATACATGCATATTTATACGTAAAGATATAGTGTACGTAAAAAAGTGTACATACTACCTACAAAGCAGTATATATACTACCAAAATATTCTTATATACTTCATACTACATGTATATACTCTTCGGTATGATAGATACTACCTAGATTGTGTGAAACATACGTGGGAGTAACTACACCCGGGTGTAGCATGAATATGTCCTATATATATATATATATATATATATATATATATATATATATCTAGTGATTATTTATCCAGAGTAGTTTGCTGATTTTTATTTTACAAAAGCCTTCAAGACTCAAAAGTGACACTAGACAAAAATAAATTTTAATATTTGATACATCTATTGCTATACAACCACATCCTTTACAGAGGGTGGAAGTTGAACCAGATTAAGGTATAACTGTAGTGGAAAATATAATTCTGAATCGGATCCATAAAATAGGACCATATTGCATATAGTTGTGGGATTTTTCAAGGCAGGGTTCATTTCTAGGACTCAAATGGACTTAAAAAATATCCACTGAAAATACTTACCTTGACCCAGTAACGATCTTTCAAACTTCTAATACTATCTGCCTGAAATGAAAGAAGTATAGAAGTTAACTTCCAAATATGTCAATGGTTTTGCATACCAGTAGAAGAGTAACATAAGAAGTTGGAAATTTCATTCTTTATGGACTAAAATAGGATGGTATAGTTTTGGGACAGGAAATAGGAAGATAAATGCTGAAGGAATATATGCAGTGCCAAACTTAAGGTCAATCAGACAGCTACAGCCTGCAAGTGAGAGAAGCCCATCCTCCTCTGTGCTCCTGTTCTCTGCCAATTATTATAATTTTTTTGCGGATTTGTCAGCTCAGCATTTAATACTTTTGTACCTTTCCCCACCCTTGATATTCATTCTTTACTTACTGCAGCAATAATATATATTCCTCTGTAAAGGCAAAAGGAACTGATGCTACGGTCGGAAATATGAATCCCAGCCAATCGAAAAACACCAAAATGCTAGTGCATTCTGAACAGAGAATGTTTCCTCAACTCTAATTGTCATCTTGATTGCCATGAAACATTTATGTCTCTGTTTATGTACCTAATGTTTCTCAACTCCCCTCGAACACTAGACACCTGGATTTCGTTAAACAGTAATGCTGCTGTGCAAAAATTGTCCCTTTTGCAACAAATGGTCTTTATTCTGACATGGTTACCCTGTGAAGACAGAGTATCACATCGAACACATCTTCCAAATTGGATGTGATGAGACAGATAGAGTAGGAGGAGGAAGCCAAATTACCTTCCCTACGAAGAACAGAGGGATGAGAAAAGCAGGCAGGGTTGACACCAATGCGAGAACCAAGTACTCCAGCTCCGTGAACCTCTGCACATCACAACAATAAAAAAAATCCAAGAAAGCTGAACAAAAACAGAACTGATCCAAAATCACTACAAGACAAAGAGGCAGGATCGAATCTTGTTTCAGGATCCAATCTCCGTCAGAGAAATGCAGATCGAGCAGCCCGAAGGCGAGGGCCGCGCGCGCGAGCGCGAGTTACCTCGTAGAGCTTGAAGGGGACGACGACGCCGAGGCAGAGCGTGAGCCAGAAGGGGGTGTAGAGCAGGAAGAACGTCTCCCCCCAGCGCTTGCTCCCGTCCGCCGCCAGCCACGGGTTCTTCCCCGCGGCGCCGCCCCTGGGCTTGGCGCCCGCGTGCCGCCGGACAGCTGCAAGATCTCTCTCCGGGTGAGGCGGGGAGACACGTGGAGGGACACTATTTGGCGCGCAGGCGGGCGTGGCGGCTCACCTGTCATCGTCCGGTCGCGCTGTTAGCCCTCCGCTGCCGCCGGTGACTGATGCTGCGTGCGTTTGCGGCGGACGGCGGGAAGAGGCTCGGCGGTGATGGGCTGGTCGAAATTCGGCGTTGGCGGAAGTGCGCTCCACTGATGATGACTGACGGACACCCCAACTGAAGGAAATTGCGGCCGGTTCTCTCAGACGATGACAGGTGGGTCCGGCAAGGACTGGGCCAGATCGGGGCCATACGGATCTACCTACTGTTCATCTGATTGGGTGATCAGAATAATATTTCTTTCTAATTTTATAAAGTTTTTTACCAGTATTGCTCGTGTGCGCATGAGCAGTGCCCGGTTTTTAGCATTGTTTGCATCTGCGAGGGCGTGGAGGATGAGCGTGCGTACATCGAGCGGCTCGACCCCTTTAGGCCTTGTTCGGTTCGTCCCGCCCCGGCCGGGATTTGGACTCGATCCCCGTGGGTCAGCCAGGATCGGCCTGGCGTGGAATCAATCCCGAACCATCCTAAAATATGCGTTCGGTTAAACCCGGTTGGGACCCCACCCCGTCCAAAAACCACCCAATACCGGTCAAATCACGGGGATTAAAAACATCGAGTCCCACCCCGTGGAACCACTCCCCGTCTGGTCATCGCGAATCGGTATGAAAAGGAAAAAACGCGTGGCTCCTTTTTCTTCCACGGCGGCGCCGACGGCGACTGAAGGGCGGCGGCCTCGACGGAGACTGGAGGGCGGCGGCGACGACGGAGACTGGAGGGCGGCGGCGACGATGGAGTGGACACCGGTTGGGCAACCAAACGGAGGAGAAGGCCGTTCCATAGCCTCTCGCACAGATGCCGCGCGGAGCCCGGGCCGAACTCCTATCCTACGCGAGGCTCCGTCTTCCCCTGTCGCTTCGCCCGGAGAAGCTAGCCAGCGCTCCGTCGGGTTGGTCTCTCTCTCGAGTTAGTGTTGCGGTCAAAACCACCGGCGGCGCGACGGCAACACAGAGCGGAACAACCTAGGCTGCGGCCGGCCCGGTCCTCCGAGCGACGGCCCGCAAAGCCTCTGTACACACGTCCGATGCTGATGCAAGCGTGCCACCGACCTATACCGGTCGGGAAGGTGATGGAGATGCCTCGCTTAGTTTCTGCATGGCATACACGTAAACATTAAATACGAGCCTCGATCGGCTCTCAGGTTATCATGTGAATCGGTTCAAGGAGCCGATCCACCCATGATTCGTACGAGGTGCACGAATATATGGTGGTCCTGCTTGATCAAAATAAAGCTAATGGGATCTACGACGATTTAGGGTTTTCACCGCATAATCGGATCATCCTACTCACGATTGGGCCTCGCACGCAGTGATCGTAAGCCGATCCAAGATAGGGCCTAAAAACCAACACGAGGTTGATCCCCGGAACATCCTGTCTAGGACTAGCAAACGACACCCTACGTGCCGCTGGATCCTCCAACCCTTTGTAAGGCCTAACTATTGCAGATATTAAACTAATCCTTGTAGAACAAGGAGCAACCGTAACGGATCGGATCTACTAAATAATGATCAGGCGGTGCCGCCCTACACCTAAGATAGGTGTAAGGGCGGCTAGATATGCAAGGGCTGCACTACGATAGCATATTATACGAAGAACTATGCTAACCCTAACACATCTATGATAACTACGTTGCTCGCCATCAAAAAGGCTTCAGTACGAGCAATGCATGAACAACATGAAGCTTATGCTGCCTAGATCGCAAGATGCGATCTAGGCAGCATGATGCTTACCGGTAGAAACCCTCGAGACGAAGGAGTTGGCGATGCGCCGAGATTGATTTGTTGGTTGAACGTTGGTTGTTGTTTATTCCATAAACCCTAGATACATATTTATAGTGGGGACTTTCTAATTTAGGCGTGCACCTAACCGTGCACGGACGAACTCTAACTTCTAATCTAGGATGCGATCTACTATAACTAAAGATACACGGGCAATCTAGCCCAAATTCTTCGTGCAAGGCCGTTTCAGAAATCTTCCACGTGTAATCTTCCAAGCCCATCTCCCTTACGGCCCACCTCCTGATTTGGCCAAAATCTGGTGATAACACATGCCCCCTGGTTTTGGCAATGATAATTTCAAAACCACTGTTTTTCCTTCGAAGGGTCATGTCGTGCGAGCAGACTGTCGCAGATTCTTCATCATGATGACCTGCCTTCTCAACTTCTCTGCACGATTTGACAATTTTGGCTCCATCCTCGAACTGCTTGAGCAATAAATTTCCACCAGCTCCTTATTATTTAACCGTGCCGATTGATTAGCCCTCTTCATCCCCTTCCTCTGTTCTAGCTATCGGCACCAAAAAACCCTCTTCCCCTGTAGCGATGTCTTCCTCTTCCTCTGTCTCCTCCGGCCTCTCCCTCCAATCCTTCTCTTCGAGCGAGCCGGAGTGGAACTCCGATCACGCGCCAGAGGGCAACCTGCCTCTGACCGATGGGGAAGAGGACCTCAAGTTCCTCATCGATGGGGAGCTGATAAGCGAAAGTGAAGACGACCTCCATCCTGGGCGAAAACCCACCTCCCCCGACGGAAGGGGGAAGAAGAGAGGAAGAAGAAGAAAAAGAGGAGGGCGGCCCCTCTTCCCCGCTAAGCTTCTGCCGGCCAAGCGATTCCGCGCTTGGGCGGACAACGAGGACGATGATGATGACGAGGAGGAAGAGGAGGAGGATGAATCCTCCTCCTCCATCGGGTATCCGCCGACCAAGCGCTTCCGCTCCCTGGGCGAGCGAGGATGATGATGATGACGAGGAAGACGAAACTCCGGCCAAGGGCTGGGGCAGCAGCGACGAGGAGCTTCCTGGGAGCAGCGCCGACGACATCGACGACGGCGATGATGAGGACAGCGACGACTAGTTGAAGGAGATATGCCCTAGAGGCAATAATAAAATGGTTATTATTTATATCTTTATGTTTATGATAAATGTTTATATATCATGCTAGAATTGTATTAACCGAAACATTAGTACATGTGTGATATGTAGACAAACAAGAAGTCCCTAGTATGCCTCTTAAACTAGCTTGTTGATTAATGGATGATTAGTTTCATAATCATGAACATTGGATGTTATTAATAACAAGGTTATGTCATTGTGTGAATGATGTAATGGACACACCCAATTAAGCGTAGCATAAGATCTCGTCATTAAGTTATTTGCTATAAGCTTTCGATACATAGTTACCTAGTCCTTATGACCATGAGATCATGTAAATCACTTATACCGGAAAGGTACTTTGATTACACCAAACACCACCGCGTAAATGGGTGGCTATAAAGGTGGGATTAAGTATCCGGAAAGTATGAGTTGAGGCATATGGATCAACAGTGGGATTTGTCCATCCCGATGACGGATAGATATACTCTGGGCCCTCTCGGTGGAATGTCGTCTAATGTCTTGCAAGCATATGAATGAGTTCATAAGAGACCACATACCACGGTACGAGTAAAGAGTACTTGTCAGGAGACGAGGTTGAACAAGGTATAGAGTGATACCGAAGATCAAACCTCGGACAAGTAAAATATCGTGAGACAAAGGGAATTGGTAATGTATGTGAATGGTTCATTCGATCACTAAAGTCATCGTTGAATATGTGGGAGCCATTATGGATCTCCCGATCCCGCTATTGGTTATTGGTCGGAGTGAGTACTCAACCATGTCCACATAGTTCTCGAACCGTAGGGTGACACACTTAAAGTTGGATGTTGAAATGGTAGTACTTGAATTATGGAATGGAGTTCGAATATTTGTTCGGAGTCCCGGATGAGATCCGGACATCACGAGGAGTTCCGGAATGGTCCGAGAATAAGATTCATATATAGGATGTCATTTTATGTGAAATAAAATGTCGCTGAAGGTTCTATGGAAGGTTCTAGAAGGTTCTAGAAAAGTCCGGAAGAAACCACCAAGGAAGGTGGAGTCCACAAGGGACTCCACCTCCATGGCCGGCCAGCCCTAGTGGGGGTGGAGTCCCAAGTGGACTCCACCATAGGGGGCCGGCCACCTCCCACATGGGAGGTGGGAATCCCACCTTGGGGTGGGAGTCCTAGTTGGGCTAGGTTTCCCCTCCCATGGAAGGTTTGGCTTCGGGTCTTATTCGAAGACTTGGACACCAACACTTGGGATCCACCTATATAATGAGGTGCCGAGGGGCCGGCCACCCCAAGACCATAGCTTGGCCGCCCCCTTGAGTGGCCGGCCACCCTCCCAAACCCTAGCTTTGCTCCTCCACTTCATATTGCCCGCGTAGCTTAGCGAAGCTCCGCCGACTTACACCGCCACCGACACCACACCGTCGTGCTGTCGGATTCAAGAGGAGCTACTACTTCCGCTGCCCGCTGGAACGGGGAGGTGGACGTCGTCTTCATCAACAACCGAACGTGTGACCGAGCACGGAGGTGCTGCCCGTTCGTGGCGCCGGAACCGATCGTGATCAAGATCTTCTACGCTTTTGCAAGCGGCAAGTGATCGTCTACCGCAGCAACAAGAGCCTCATCTTGTAGGCTTTGGAATCTCTTCAAGGGTGAGACTCGATACCCCCTCGTTGCTACCGTCTTCTAGATTGCATCTTGGCTTGGATTGCGTGTTCGCGGTAGGAAAATTTTTGTTTTCTATGCAACGTTATCCTACAGTGGTATCAGAGCCGTGTCTATGCATAGATGGTTGCACGAGTAGAACACAATGGTTTGTGGGCGTTGATGCTCTTGTTATCTTTAGTTTGAGTACTTTGCATCTTTGTGGCATAGTGGGATGAAGCGGCTCGGACTAACTTTACATGACCGCGTTCATGAGACTTGTTCCTCGTTCGACATGCAACTTGTATTGCATAAGAGGCTTTGCGGGTGTCTGTCTCTCCTACTATAGTGAAGATTCAATTTACTCTTCTATTGAAAACATTAGTATCAACGTTGTGGTTCATGTTCGTAGGTAGATTAGATCTCTCTCGAAAACCCTAAACCACGTAAAATATGCAAACCAAATTAGAGACGTCTAACTTGTTTTTGCAGGGTTTGGTGATGTGATATGGCCATAATGTGATGATGAATATGTATGAGATGATCATTATTGTATTGTGGCAACCGGCAGGAGCCTTATGGTTGTCTTTAAATTTCATGTTGAGTAGTATTTCAAAGTAGTTGTAATAGTTGCTACATGAGGTGAACAATCATGAAGACGGCGCCATGAACCTTGACGCTACGCCAACGATGATGGAGATCATGCCCGTTAATGATGGAGATCATGTCCGTGCTTTGGAGATGAAGATCGAAGGCGCAAAGACAAAAGGGCCATATCATATCACATATGAATTGCATGTGATGTTAATCCTTTATGCATCTTATTTTGCTTAGAACGCGACGGTAGCATTATAAGATGATCCCTCACATTAATATCAAGATAATAAAGTGTTCTCCCCTCGTATGCACCGTTGTACAGTTCGTCGTTTCAAAGCATCTCGTGATGATCGGATGTGATAGATTCAACGATTCACATACAACGGGTGTAAGCCATGTTGCACACGCGGAATACTTGGGTTTGCTTGACGAGCCTAGCATGTACAGACATGGCCTCGGGACAACGGAAACCGAAAGGTTGAACACGAGTCATATGGATGATATGATCAACATGTTGATGTTCACCATTGAAGCTACATCATCTCACGTGATGATCGGTTTTGGTGTAGTGGATTTGGATCGTGTACCACTTAACAACTATGAGGGATGTTGTATTAAGTGGGAGTTCATTAGTAATTAGATTAAAACATGAACTAATTATCATAAACATAGTCTGAGTAGTATTTTGAATTAATTTTGTAGTATTGGCATCCGTTTACTACTATGCGCTAGTCTTATAATTGAGATAGAAATACTGTTAAAATCTGACAAGAAACTTTACGGATTGGTACCGTATTGTTAAAGAATCAAGAATTGATTAAGTCCTATTGCAAACTTTTAGTAAACCTCACATTGTTGATTCAAAGAGCTATGGTTTCAATTAGTACCTAAAGTTATCTTGTCTCCGTGAAACTTGAAGTTCAAATCTGTTTGAAAAGTAAGGAGCTGAAAATTTAGTTTTCAGAAATAATCAAGGTACGAGATATATGTGATATCTAAGACCTTATTGCAAGATGATAGAATATAAATTTGGTGAGACTACATAAACTCATAAGTTTTATGGGAATGTACGAAGGTTGAAGACGCAAGGCGTCCCAATCCTCCAACTATTGGGGCACTAATGATATTCGCATATCCATGAAGTGATTGTCCTTAGTATGCACCGTTGCTAAGACTCGTCGTTTCGAAGCATCACGTGATGATCGGGTGTTATAGATTCTACGTGTGCTTCCAACGGGTGCAAGCCAGATTTGCATATGCGAATACTAAGGTTTAAACTTTATGAGCCTAGCATGTACAGACATGGTCTCAAAAAGTTGTCATGAATTGATGGATAAAATTATGAGTGAAATTGTTCATCATAGTTACTAATATGTGAAATCTAGAACACTTGTCATATGATGATCAACTTCAAAGTAAGAACCTCAAGGTTATTGGTATTTGACCAACAAACCTAGAAGTTATTGATGTTGAAATGTTTTTCTGAATAATGAGGAAAGCTAAAAGAGAAACTGCAAAAGATATTTTGGCAAAGAGAAAGAAAAGACTAGAAAGTCTAGCTCAGGTGTATATAAATGATATACATGTTATGGTTGTATTCCTAGTTAAGTCACACAATGAAATTCTTGGGTATTAATACTATATTGGTTGGTATGAAGTGTCATACAAAACAACGCAATTCAAGAATACAATGGCCTAAGTGACTGACAAGGAATATGATAAGAATGTTCGCCTGGAACAAAAATAAAGTGTTATTATGTTCATCATTGGCATTCTATCTAGCCCTTAGAATTTATAATAAAGAGCTTAATAAATTGTTATTTTGCTCTGGTCAAATGAAAACAATGAGTTGTTCAAATTATGACATTACTCCATGTATGATGGATAAGTTATTATAAATCTTAAATGGTGAAACACACATACATAACACTGACGCTAAAAATGCCATAAGGCAAATGATTTGAATTCCACTTATTTGTGGAACCGCAATTTAGGTCATGTTAGAAAGGATCGCATGAAGGAACTCCATGCAAATGGATTTTTGGAGTCATTCGATTTGTTGAATCGTTTGGCACTTGCAAAATCTTTTCTAAAAGGTAATGACTGAAATACCGTTCATAGGCAAAAGAGTTGAACGGGCAACTAACTTAGTGAAAACATACATAATGATATATGTGGTTCACTGGGCATAGTTGTGTGCGGAAGATTCTTCTACTTCATGAAAACTTTCAAACAATGAATTGAGTATATATGTGGATATATTCAATAAGGAAAAGTTTGAAACATTTGAATAGGATTCAAATAAATTTCAGCATGAAGTGGAAATCATCGTAATAGAAATCAAATATCTATGATTGGATCATGGTGGAAATATTTGAATTACGAGTTTTAGCGAACATCTAAGAGAGTTATGAAATTGTTCTACAACTTACGTTTCTTGGAGTATCATAGTGATGATGAAGTATCCAAGAGATATATCCAAACTTTGTTGGATCAATGATGAGATAAAATATTGATGCCATTATATTTTTGTGGATTATGCTTTAGTGACTACCGCTTTTACACTGAATAGAGCATCATCATGATCCGTTGAAATGACACCATACAAGTTATGGCATGGGTATAAACCCTAATAGTCAACCAAAATCGGATGAATGTCTTTGTTGGTTATCCCAGAGATTTAATTGGGAATTCTTCCCACGAGACAAAGACAAAAGTGTTTGTCAATGTTTCTTATTTCCGAGAAATTGTTTCTAGTGAAGTATTTGAGTGGGAGGACAATATAATTTGATAAGGTTTATGAACCTGAGCATAATGATCAGAGTAGCGCAGCATCGGAATTGGTTTCGGAAGCGGCCACGACGATCATGGCTCTCATGACTACAAAATGTTTTAGCCATGGAGATCGAAGTACATATTGAACCTTGTAGGTATGGTTTACTTTGTGATCAAATAAATGATTTGTGGACAAAGGATTGATTTTGATCAATGATAAACCAACTACAAAACAAAGAAGTTATGATGGGCCCTGACTCCATTAAAATGGCCATGCGCCATGAAATCCAAGATAGATGAATACTTTATGAAAGTAAATGGATCTATGAAATTGATAGACTTGGATGAAATATCCTTGAAGAAAGCTTGACTTATCGAAAAATTGTTTACGACAAAGTTCAAAGAGTTGAATACGATAAGATTAGATCTTCCGTAGCAATGCTTATAATCTATGTGGATTATTCTAGTAATCACTACATATTTCTTTTATGAGATATGCTAGTAGGATGGCAAAATACACTACTTAACAGAAGTATGTATACAAGATACAACCAAGAGTTTTGCTGGTCCGTGGTATATTAGATAGGTATACAAACTTCAAATTGATGAAGTGAGTATCGCGGAGTTTGAATCTTCACCAGATGAAATAGTCAAAGAGTTTTTGATTTCATCAGAAATGATGAAGAGGCTTGCATTTGCAAGAAATTAAGTGGGAGCGCTAAGACACATTTATAATACTTTATGTAGGTGACATATAGTTGGTTATAAATGATGTAATTATATACTTGATTAAAGGATATGGACTGAAACAAATTTAGTGTCAAGATCTATGAAGATAGATTGAAACACATAAATAAGTTTAAGTCAAAGTACATATGATGAATATTGAAGTAGTTCAATATAGAAATATTAAGAAAATGTTCTTGTCATGTGAAGGTTTAACAAGACTTGAGTGTATCTGACACTCGATGAGTAAAAACACATGAGTGATTTTAGATCACGAATAAAATGTACACAATCAGATATCATGTGCTATAAAGTGTTATGAGCATATACCAGAATGATTCATATGATGATCATTGGACGACAGTAAGAATATCCTTGAGTACTTTAGAAGAACTAAGGATATATATATATATATTTGTATGAAGAAATGACAAACAAATCGCTGTAAGGTGTTACACCGATATTGGTTTTGTCACATATAAAATATAATTTCAATCTCAAATTAGACTAAGTGTTGTTTAAAAGGTAGCATAATGAGCTAGAAGTTGTCTATCCTAGATTTAGAAGAGTTCTAAATATTGTGACGGATTCTACAAAAGAAGGCAGAGTATGTCATTGTTTTGACAATGACAAAGGATGTTAAGTCAAGAGGTTCTTTGAGAACATGGTGTAGTTCCGACGGAATCAGAACTTTGAAGCTATATTGTGTATGACAATATTAGTGACATATTTCAGACCGCGGAATTAAGGTTCCACCAGAAGACCAAACATATTTAATGCCGACTCATTTGGAAATGAGTGATGCGTTGAGAGGCAAATGAATTACAAAATACATACGTTTCTGAGCGTGTCAGATCCGTTGACTAAAAACCTCTCCCGTGAGCAATACATGATAAAACACCGGAAGGCCAAGGTGTTATATCTTTACAAATGTAAACTAGATTATTGACTCTAGTGCAAGTGGGAGACTGAAGGAGATATGCCCTAGAGGCAATAATAAAATGGTTATTATTTATATCTTTATGTTTATGATAAATGTTTATATATCATGCTAGAATTGTATTAACCGAAACATTAGTACATGTGTGATATGTAGACAAACAAGAAGTCCCTAGTATGCCTCTTAAACTAGCTTGTTGATTAATGGATGATTAGTTTCATAATCATGAACATTGGATGTTATTAATAACAAGGTTATGTCATTGTGTGAATGATGTAATGGACACACCCAATTAAGCGTAGCATAAGATCTCGTCATTAAGTTATTTGCTATAAGCTTTCGATACATAGTTACCTAGTCCTTATGACCATGAGATCATGTAAATCACTTATACCGGAAAGGTACTTTGATTACACCAAACACCACTGCGTAAATGGGTGGCTATAAAGGTGGGATTAAGTATCCGGAAAGTATGAGTTGAGGCATATGGATCAACAGTGGGATTTGTCCATCCCGATGACGGATAGATATACTCTGGGCCCTCTCGGTGGAATGTCGTCTAATGTCTTGCAAGCATATGAATGAGTTCATAAGAGACCACATACCACGGTACGAGTAAAGAGTACTTGTCAGGAGACGAGGTTGAACAAGGTATAGAGTGATACCGAAGATCAAACCTCGGACAAGTAAAAATATCGTGAGACAAAGGGAATTGGTAATGTATGTGAATGGTTCATTCGATCACTAAAGTCATCGTTGAATATGTGGGAGCCATTATGGATCTCCAGATCCCGCTATTGGTTATTGGTCGGAGTGAGTACTCAACCATGTCCACATAGTTCTCGAACCGTAGGGTGACACACTTAAAGTTGGATGTTGAAATGGTAGTACTTGAATTATGGAATGGAGTTCGAATATTTGTTCGGAGTCCGGATGAGATCCCGGACATCACGAGGAGTTCCGGAATGGTCCGGAGAATAAGATTCATATATAGGATGTCATTTTATGTGAAATAAAATGTCGCGGAAGGTTCTATGGAAGGTTCTAGAAGGTTCTAGAAAAGTCCGGAAGAAACCACCAAGGAAGGTGGAGTCCACAAGGGACTCCACCTCCATGGCCGGCCAGCCCTAGTGGGGGTGGAGTCCCAAGTGGACTCCACCATAGGGGGCCGGCCACCCCCCACATGGGAGGTGGGAATCCCACCTTTGGGTGGGAGTCCTAGTTGGGCTAGGTTTCCCCCTCCTATGGAAGGTTTTGGTTTCGGTCTTATTCGAAGACTTGGACACCAACACTTGGGATCCACCTATATAATGAGGTGCCAAGGGAGGGGGGCCACCCCAAGACCATAGCTTGGCCGCCCCTTGAGTGGCCGGCCACCCTCCCAAACCCTAGCTTTGCTCCTCCACTTCATATTGCCCGCGTAGCTTAGCTCCGCCCGACTTCTACACCGCCACCGACACCACACCGTCGTGCTGTCGGATTCAAGAGGAGCTACTACTTCCGCTGCCCGCTGGAACGGGGAGGTGGACGTCGTCTTCATCAACAACCGAACGTGTGACCGAGTACGGAGGTGCTGCCCGTTCGTGGCGCCGAACCGATCGTGATCAAGATCTTCTACGCGCTTTTGCAAGCGGCAAGTGATCGTCTACCGCAGCAACAAGAGCCTCATCTTGTAGGCTTTGGAATCTCTTCAAGGGTGAGACTCGATATCCCCTCGTTGCTACCGTCTTCTAGATTGCATCTTGGCTTGGATTGCGTGTTCGCGGTAGGAAAATTTTTGTTTTTCTATGCAACGTTATCCTACACTAGTAGTGTAGGACTAGTAGTAGCAGTGCACTAGGCACCAGATCCCTCTTTTGAGAGCCATCGGCTCTTTCTTGTAAAGCCGCTCCTTTGAATTAATGAAAATTGTTCTTTCAATTAATCCAATTTCACTCCTTCCGCTTGTCATACCAAGACCGATAGCAACGTATCGGATTCCTTTTCCTTTGGACGCCCGTGAAGCCGGACTCAAATGTCGATTAGACCGTCAGTCAAGCACTTCTCAAATTCAGGCTGCGATTTGATATCTGACCATAATTTTTCGCAATCCCTTAGCCGATGACTACTCATCGGCTATTTTGAGAATCCAGTCCCTTTCCTTTTCTTGCAGCAACAGGACGGTCCAAAATCTGTAAAGCCGACGGCCTCCTTTTCCGGCTCCTCTCCGTACCAAGTTAGCTGCCCCCCGAGCCTTAATCAAGGCGAGAATACCGGCGAGGATGCACAGGTCATTGATCAGCTTTCTTCCACTGAACGCCGATGTTGTAAATGAAACACCAACAGCTTAACTGACGCAAAGGGTTGACCATCTTGGCGACAATGTGAGCCCTGAGCACATAGCCGGTAGGTCTTGGTCTTGTGTAATCGTACTAGAGTCGATGGCTACGCATCGGCTTCGCTTCTTAATTCTAAAGTCGATGCCCTTGCATCGGCTGTATGTTATGAAATTTTTTTTTTACTGGCCGATTTTTCCTAATCGGCCCCTAATGTTTCACTGCACACATGTTTACACATGTTTATCTGCACATGTTCATCTGACTATATGCCCCCTGAGCCGAATCTGCCAGTGACTGCAGATATCGGCTTTGTGGTTAGCCAGGGCACTGTACTTGCACGTCGGCTCCACGAGGATTCGTGTTGACGTTCATCCGCCGACGTGACCGCTGCCCAGTAGATCGATGTTGAACACAAGCAGAACATGTGGTGAAGATAATTTTGGCCGATTGCTGGAATCGGCCTCCATATCGATTGAAGCGCTGACTGAAGGTTCTGTAATGTCCCTTCATAGATTTTTGGGGCCGATCACAAGGATCAGCCTCGCCCCGTTTGCTCATTGGTTTGTCCTTGCTACTCTGTCAGGCTGGTGGATAAAACCAGCCCAATCTCTGACTTTATCATGTTGATGCGCTTGCTGTCGTCCACCTTGAGTGCATCGTGTAATCGTGGAGCACTAAGCTCCGTCGGAAGGACGAGCACCATGTTCGTGCCAGCCGATGTTTCATCATCGGCTTTCCTTTGCTTGGGGCGCCACTCCATTTTCCGTGGTCGACCCTCTTCGTCCAGGGTTCGCTGAACTTTCGCAGCCAGATCAGGTCGTGCCTTCCTCAGCGTATGCAAGTATAACCTTTCGGCTTCCTCCAGGCCGCGCAATCGCTGAACCCTGCGCTTTTGTGAACGGCTGAGTCCATCAGGGCACCACCTTGGCCGGTGGTACCTATCTTCTTCTTCTTCTTGTCCTCGTCTTCTCGAATCCTCGAGATCTTCCCAGGGGACTCAGCGTTGCTTTGTGGCGGGAGAGGCCCTAAGCGCTTGAACACGGACACGTTAGCTGCCTCCTTCTTCTTCTGTTGCATTCTGGGCAATTGCCGATTGTGGGCAATCGGCTCATTCCTGAATCCCAGCAGTGTCTGAAGAAGGGGCAGTCCCAGTGTCTATCGTTGTCGTCTCGCTCCCTTGATTTTTCTTTGGCACGGCGCTCGTGCTCCTCCTCATCGCGATCGTGCCGACGATGTCTTCTGGCTTCTCTAGCCAGACGATCTCTTTCATCATCGCTGGATCGTCGGCGTTGGTCATACCGACTCACATACTTGTTGAGGAGGTGATCAGAGAGGGGTCGCTGATATCTTATGTTCTTCACTTCTCCCTCTGTGACGTAGCGCTTGCCATCATGACGGAGCCGATCGCGTGGAGCGGCCTCCTCTGTGTCCTTGCTACGAGAGCAGCTGCCCTCGTCTCCATCTTTGCAGAGTGGTGCCCAGGTCCTACCATGTTGATGCTGAACGAGGATCCTGGCTGGCAACCTTCAGGGTAAGTGCATCCCACCATGTTAACGGCGGGGAAGGGTTGGGTGTCGACCTTCATGGCGTACTAGTTGAAAATCAAACGTCCTTTTTCTATCGCCATTTGGATCTGCTGACGCCACACCCTGCAGTCGTTGGTGGCATGGGAGAGCGAGTTATGCCATTTGCAGTATGGCTTTCCGTTCAGCTCCTGTATCGTGGGGAATTTGAGACCTTCGGGTATCTTCAACTGCTTCTCCTTGAGCAGGAGGTCGAAGATTTGCTCAGTTTTGGTCACGTCAAAATCGAACCCCCTGGGCGGGCCTGGTGGCTTTACCCATTTGCAGGACACGGGGGTTGCCCCCCGAGTCCATTCAGCCACTGCTACCTCTTGATCTCCCGCAGAAACTTCGTCTTCCTCTGCCTCGACCAGGACTACGCACGCTTGAATTTGTCCTGGTACAGTCCGGTGGCGCTGTTCATATGCCGACGTTTCGAACCATGTGCAGTGAGGGTAGTCTGCTTGGGAGGCCATGTCCTTGAGCGGTGTTGCGAGGCCCGCCACTGCCAACTCGACTGCTTCCTTTTCAGTCACACGAACCGAATAACATCGGTTCCTAAGATTCCTGAAGCGCTGGATGTATTCGGTCACGGTTTCTCCATGCTTCGACGTATTTGTGCTAGATCGGCAAGGCCGCACTCGGAAGCCTCGAGTGGTACGCATATGGAACTGTTTTCCAACGCTTCCAAGTCCGGATCGAGTCGGTGGCAACGAGGTGTACCACCCGAAAGCCGATCCCGTGAGGGACGTGAGAAGAACCTCGCGCATCCGACACTGAGGCCGTTCCAGCTGTGCCAAATATCGGCCCACATGCTCAATGGAGCTGGAACCATCCGATCCACTGAATTTGGAGAAATCTGGGAGCCGATATTTAGGTGGTAGCGGGATCAACTCGTACTCGTCGGGGTACGGCTTGAATAGCCGATTGCCCTCCTTTTCGGCACCATGCCGAACTGGTCTCTCGATGGTACTGATCTGATCCGCTGTGCTGGCTGCGGAGTTGAACTCTCGAAGATTCGCCGGGTGGCGTACTTAGCCAGCCATGTTTGCTTTTCCAGCTCGAGCCAACTGCAGGAGCTGAGCTCTGAGGTTCGTCGGGGTGGCGCACTTAGTTAGCCACGTCGCTTCTCAAGATCTGTCGCCGACGTCCCTCCCGTTTTCCCGAAGTCCCCGATGTTGTGGCCTGGTTTGTGAGCGCCCGCCCGCAATGGCACATACGTGCACATGTACCCGTGAGGGATCTCCTTAGGCGCCTCATGCAAGAACTGGCAGTCACTAGGGTCACCACCGATCTTGTAGACGACGAATGCCGGTGAATTCGGCACTTCTGGTGCTGCCAACGCAAATGGCAGCGGGGACGGGACTGGAGTGGCAACTCTCCTTGATGCGTCCCGAGAGCTGGTCCCGACGGCGAGTACGGTGCCTCATGATCTCCTGGATCACCCGAAGAGCGACACGCTCCAACGTGTTTACCAGGTTCGAGTGGCGGTGTAGCGAGTGAGCCACCAAGAAGTTGATCTCCTGCCGCAGGGACCTGGTGCGTTCTTCCGACGGGGCAGAGAGGTCTATCCCATCGAGTGCACCATCAGGCGAGAACCCCTTCCCGATGCCATGTGAACGGGTTCTGTGGAAGAGCCGATGAGGTCGGCTTCGAGGATGGCTTTGACCTCGTCATACTTCTTCTTGAGCTCGTCGGTCAGATCCTCGTACGTGACCGAGTGCCGTCCGCCATCTCGATGTAGATGGCGATGTGGTCGATGACGAAGCTGGTCCCACCGGCGTGCAGAATGTGTTGCGGTCAAAACCCACCGGCGGGCAGCGACGGGCAACACAGTAGAGCCGGGAACAACCTAGGGCTGCGGCTGGCCCTGGTCCCTCCGAGCGACGGCCCGCAAAGCCTCTGGTACACACGTCCGATGCTGATGCAAGGGCGTGCCACCTGACCTATACCTGGTCAGGAAGGTGATGGAGATGTCTCGCTTAGTTTCCTGCATGGCATACACGTAAACATTAAATACGAGCCTCGATCGGCTCTCAGGTTATCCTGTGAATCGGCTCAAGGAGCCGATCCACCCATGATTCGTACGAGGTGCACGAATATATGGTGGTCCTGCTTGATCAAAATAAAGCTAATGGGATCTACGACGATTTAGGGTTTTCACCGCATAATCGGATCATCCTACTCACGATTGGGCCTCGCGGCCACGCACGGTGATCGTAAGCCGATCCAAGATAGGGCCTAAAAACCAACACGAGGTTGATCCCCGGAACATCCTGTCTAGGACTAGCAAACGACACCCTACGTGCCGCTGGATCCTCCAACCCTTTGTAAGGCCTAACTATTGCAGATATTAAACTAATCCTTGTAGAACAAGGAGCAACCGTAACGGATCGGATCTACTAAATAATGATCAAGCGGGTGCCGCCCCTACACCTAAGATAGGTGTAAGGGCGGATATGCAAGGGCTGCACTACGATAGCATATTATACGAAGAACTATGCTAACCCTAACACATCTATGATAACTACGTTGCTCGCCATCAAAAGGCTTCAGTACGAGCAACGCATGAACAACATGAAGCTTATGCTGCCTAGATCGCAAGATGCGATCTAGGCAGCATGATGCTTACCGGTAGAAACCCTCGAGACGAAGGAGTTGGCGATGCGCCGAGATTGATTTGTTGGTTGAACGTTGGTTGTTGTTTATTCCATAAACCCTAGATACATATTTATAGTCCAGGGGACTTTCTAATTTAGGCGTGCACCTAACCGTGCACGGGACGAACTCTAACTTCTAATCTAGGATGCGATCTACTATAACTAAAGATACACGGGCAATCTAGCCCAAATTCTTCGTGCAAGGCCGTTTCAGAGATCTTCCACGTGTAATCTTCCAAGCCCATCTCCCTTACGGCCCACCTCCCGATTTGGCCAAAATCTGGTGATAACAGAGGGCTAGATGAGCTGGTTACGCCGGTGTTGCTGCTCCCAACCCGATTTAAACAAGTAACCTTGAGGGATAATAGGGGGTTGGGATTTACCAGTGGGGATGCATGCAAAGGGGATCACCCAAATACTCGGGCGATTCGTTCCACGCAGGGATTGGTTCTCCATGAACCGAACGAGGCCTTAGGCCTTGTTTGGTACTAGTGCATCAGTGGGGATTACTGGGGATAATACTCTAGAGTATTGGGTGAACCTCTAGTGTCACCTAATCTCCACAAAATCTCATCCCCAATCCACTAGGTAGGGATAGTGGGGATTGAAAAAAATACACTAAAATTTGGGGAAAAGTGGGGATAAGTGGGGATTAAACTCTCTCATACTCTAGCACCAAACATGCATTGGGGATAAGTGGGGATTTAAAATTTCGAGCGGATTATCCCCGCTAATCCCCACTATAACTCTAGTACCAAACAGGGCTCTAGTGGATTGGGGATGGGGTTTTGTGGGGATTGGGTGATAGCAGTAATTCACCCAATACTCTAGAGTATTATCCCCAGTAATCCCCACTGATACACTAGTACCAAACAAAGCCTTAAAGTGAAAATTTGCTACAGGATATAGCTATTTTTTTGTCATTTGCTCAAACACACCGTGTGATTGTGTCTTTGCTAAATACCATTACAATTTTGTGACATATTAACTGCAAATTTTTCCTTAAGTTAAAGGATATCTCCGGCAGTTCGATTCAAATCGGCGATCTAAATAAATGGATCCATTTTTATTTGTTTGGATCGGCCCGTGGATAGGTCTCGTTGTCCAGTCGCCCAGACAGCGCGCGCGGCGGCGGCACATTCGGCTGGTATTTTGCCACCGCGGCCTTTGGGCCAACGAACTGCGCAGGGTCTGGCGGTGGAGGAAGATGGTGAGGCCATGCAGGGTTCCGCCGAGGCGGAGAATCCTGGTGGTGGCGGCGGCGGTTGTCGGATGAGGACCCGGCCACGTGGTCGTGGGCGCCCTTCTTCATCCAGCTCGGCAGCTTCATCTCCCTTCGGATAGCGATCTGGCGAGACAAGTGGTGCGGCCGTCGGGCGCAGGGCTAGCTTAAGTAGCCCTGGCCACGAGCATCGATGTCGGCGCTATCGGGCCAACATCAATATACGCGCAGAAGCTTAAGCGTCCCAGCGCTAGCGGCATCAATGCACGCGGGCATAAGCTTTGATGGCGGCGGCACTGGTCAGCGGTCGCTTTGATGGCGTGGCTGCTGCTTCGTCGGGTCGATTACATGCGGGCCCGTGGCACACCTGGGAAGACATGTGCGTTGTCAGCCTCGACCCATCAGTTTCCAAAATTAGGGGAACGGATGTGTTGACACGGACGGGTCGGTCTATTTGCGTCGTTCCGCTGGAGCGTGCGGTGACCTATCCGGCAGTTCGCCCGGACCGAAGCTGACAACCCAAAACTGGATGGGTCGGTCCGCTTCAGATACCCATCTGTTTCTGTTTAGATAGATCGGTCCATGGATACATAATGGGTCATGGTCCGGTCTACCATGTCTGTATCCACAGTGGCGCGATCTATTAAGTTTGAACTAGCGTTTGGCATGTTGGCCGAAGGCAGTAAACTAAACCGAAATCAAATAAAATTTAGAAGTGCGTGAAATTTTAAAAATATTTTATTCAGTTCATTCGAACATAATTTACATAGGAAAAAAATAAATAAAAAGCCCTAGTTCGTCCTAGGTGGAGAAGGATAGAGGGAGAGAGATATGCGGAATATGTTGGATGTATTATTGAGCCTCATGGAGTCATGGGTGAATATATATAGGAGTACAAGGGATCGATTTGGAGTAGAGGACAAGAAATAAATCTATTCCTACCTAATCTATCCCTAACCGTACGTATACCAAATATATCTCTAACACTCCCCCGCAGTCGTAGCGGTAGTGACGTGAACAACAGTAGCGTCACGGACGGTCGGACTGGAGATAAACCGAAGTGGACCCAGAAGGCTGACACTCCCCCGCAGTCACAGCGGGAGCATCGTGGACGGAGTTGCGTCGCGGATGCTTGGACTGTAGAGGAAGCTGGTGAGGCGCAGGCGAGGTGGTAGCCCTGTATGCCGATGTCGAGGTAGCCGAGAGCGTGGGTGCTGCAACCTTGGTCGAGGGAGCCGCGCGAGGGATTGTCGTGGTCGATGTCGTGGGCGGGTGCCGGTGTCGATGTAGCCGCAAGCGCGTAGTGCGTGAGGAGAGTGACGGAGACGCGTCGAGGTAGTCGTGGAGGTTGTCGCCGGTCGATGCAGTCCGAGCCGTCGAGGACGAGGTGCGGCCCTAGTTTTGCCAGAACCAGGCGCACGTCAGAGACGAAGGCATACTTCGGTTGTGCCAGAACCGAGTACACATAGAAGAAGTCGGTGACGCGGTCGAGGCAGTCGTAGAGGCGATGCCGAAGAAGACATTGTCGAAGCCGATGAAGACGAGACATCCGGCGCGAGTTTGCCAGACTCGGGAACGTGTCGGGGACGAAGGCACTTCCGGTGTTGCCAGTACCGGGCATGCGAGGGGCAGGGACCATCATGAACTTATCGCCGTGTCAGAGGGACTAGCAGAGGAGGCCTCCGGAAGCGTCGCGGTCGCAGATCGACGGAGAGATGCCGACGCTGCCCGCGGTTCTCAGAGTAGAGTAGCAGGTGGTGTAGACGGGGACGAGGCGATGGCACGGGCGACGAAGTCGAGACGGTTGGAGACGTAGAAGGCGGCTAACCCAGCGGTGACCAGGGGTGGTCATGCTGGACGCCTAGACGGGCTTTGCGGTGGTCGGCGAGCCCAGCGCGACCTGAAGTGGTTGGCGAGCCCAGCGGCGACCGGGGTGGGGGCGCGGCGGTGGTACACGAAGTAGGCGAGGAAGACCCAGCGGCGTGACGAATACAATGCGCGGATGGAGGCGACCCACGCCGAAGGGGCGGCGCTGTGGGGGCCTCAGACATCGACGCGCGGGGAACGGCGAAGGCGACCGTGTATAGCAATGGCACGGCCGAGGGCGTGGCGGTAAGCGCAGCAGGGTGCGGCAGGGGTTGAGGACGAGGTCGTGGAGGGGCAGCCGGCGCGGCAGCCGGAACAGCCGGCCTAGCGACCGGGTCAGCCGGCGCGACAGCCGGTGCAGCCGGCCGAGCGACCGGGGCAGCCAGCGCGGCAGCCAGTGCAGCCGGCGCGGCAGCGGCTAGCGGCGTGGACCAAAGGAGGTGACGCTGCGGCACGAAGGGGCGACGCAGCGGCAACCCTTTGCTCGATCGGTGGTAGGCGTGTGCTCGGGGACGTAGACGTGTGCGGGTCGGTTGATCAGACCGACGGAGGCGCTACATGTGCCATGGCGTGGACGACGCGCAGATCGGAGTCGATGGCGGCGTTGTCGATGTAGTCCCGGGCGATGACGACGAAGACGGACTAGCGATGGAGACCGCGCGGGCGAGACAGCCTGCGGCGTCGCACGTAGGGACGCCCCGTGTGTGACGCGTGCGTCCAACGTATCTATAATTTCGATGTTTATGAATATGGCATGTGCATGTCACACTTTATAATGATTTTATGCATTTTCCGGAACTAACCTATTAACAAGATGCCACAGTGACATAGGCATCTCCAATGGGCCTGCCGAAGATGGTACCCGGGGTTTACTGAGGCCCACAACCCGAATGATAAGGAGAATTCGGAAGCCCAACTTGCTAGTTAAGGAAATATAGAGTTGTATTAGGAGAGAACACTTGTAATATTACGTGAGAAGTTGGAAACCTTCCCGAACTCTGCAACTTGTACATCACGAATCCCTCGGCTCCACCTCCTATATAAGGGGGAGTCGAGGGACAAAGAAAGCATCGATTCATTGTCTCACAAACCCTAGTTTTCATATCGTCGTACTTTTTGGCTGAAACCTTCGAGATCTACTTGCCCTCTACTTCTAACTAAACCCTAGCCTATAACCCGTAGGCATTGACAAGTTAATCCCTTGTCAATTGGCGCCGTCTGTGGGAATTAGAGGCGTCAAGGATCTGATCTCGATGGCACGTTCATATCGTCGAGTTCCTGTTTTTTGTTCCAGAAAGGCATTCGGCAATATTCTCGGGTCGACGAAACAAAAGCCCAAGGCCTTATTTCCCCCGGAATGTTCCAGAACAGAGAGCCGGAGGGGGGCCAAGGGGGACCCACACCATAGGGGCGCGGGTCCCACCCTGGCCGCGCCGCCATGTGGTGAGGGAGCCTGTTGCCCCTCCGACTCCGCCTCTTCGCCTATAAAACCCCTCGTGACCTAAAACCCGATACCAATTGACGAAACTCCAGAAAGACTCCAGGGACGCCGCCGCCATCGCGAAACTCCGTTTCGGGGGACAGAAGTCTCCGTTCGCACGCCGGTGGGACGGAATTGCCCCCGAGTCATCTCCATCGACACCACCGCCATCTTCATCGCCGTTGTTGTCTCCCATGATGAGGAGGGAGTAGTTCTCCCCCGAGGCTGAGGGCTCTACCGGTAGCTATGTGGTTCATCTCTCTCTCCCATGGTGTGATCTTTATATGATCATGAGCTTTGTATCACTATTAATCTATGTGCTACTCTAGTGATGTTATTAAAGTAGTCTATTCCTCCTCCATGATGTAATGGTGACGGTGTGTGCATCATGTAGTACTTGGCGTAGGTTATGATTGTAATCTCTTGTAGATTATGAAGTTAACTATTACTATGATAGTATTGATGCGATCTATTCCCTCTTTCATAGCTATTGTTGACAGTGTGTATGCTATGTTAGTACTCGGTCTAAATTGCAACGGTCTATTATGCACTCTATAGGTTACTTTAATATGAACTCCGGATGTTGTGGAGCTTGTTTACTCCGACTTGAGGTGTGCTTTTGTAGCCCTACACAATGAATGGTGTTTGTTATCCAACAAGAGAGTGTGAGAAAGTAGCACAAGTGAAGAGCTTTATTTAATTATGTGATCATTATTGAGAGTGTCCACTAGTGAAAGTAGGATCCCTAGGTCTTGTTTCCAAATATCGAATCTCCGTTTATTTACTGTTCTACTGCATGTTTACTTGCTGCCATATTTATTTCAGATGTTATTACCACTCATATTCATCAATATCACTTGTATTTTACTACCTCTTCGCCGAACTAGTGCACCTATACATCTGACAAGTGTATTAGGTGTGTTGGGGACACAAGAGACTTCTTGTATCATAATTGCAGGGTTGCTTGAGAGGGATATCTTTGACCTCTACCTCCCCGAGTTCGATAAACCTTGGGTGATTCACTTAAGGAAACTTGCTGTCGTTCTACAAACCTCTGCTCTTGGAGGCCCAACACGTCTAGGAATAGAAGCGTGCGTAGACATCAAGCTATTTTCTCGCGCCGTTGGGGGTAAGGTAAAAGGTATTCACATCCTTCGACTACTAAGCTATTTCCTAGCACTTTGCTGGTGTGTGAGTGCTCGAAGTTATTTCCTTTAGATCCTGCAATTATATCTTTTTGTTTCTTGTTTTTATTTTCACTAGTTAGGCTTAATGGAAAACAACAAAAAAATTAGATATCTTTATGAACTTTATATGGAATTAGGACATGATGTGTTTGAAGAGAGAATTAAAAAACCCATGGAACTTTGTTTGCAAAATAGTTGTAGCAATGTTATTAGCATGAACTGTTTGAACACTATTATTGCTAATGCTATGGAAGAATTTAAGCTTGGGGAAGCTGGCATGATATTTTTAGTCCCCCAAGCATTGGAGGAGAAAAATTTCTTTGATGATACTTTGCCTCCCATTTATGATGATTATAATGATAGTGGTATTTTGGTGCCACCTACTATGGAAGATAAAGTTTATTATGATTATACTATGCCTCCTATATTTGATGATTATGGTGATGAGAATAATAATGATAGCTACTTTGTTGAATTTTCTCCCACTACAATTAATAAGAATGATTATGCTTATGTTGGGAGTAGTAATTATTTTATGCATGAGACTCATGATAAGAATGCTTTATGTGATAGTTATATTGTTAAGTTTATTCATGATGCCATTGAAAATTATTATGAGAAAGGAAAATATGGTTGTAGAAATTTTCATGGTACTAAAACACCTCTCTACATGCTAAATTTTTTGAAGTTACTCGTGTTTTATCTTCCAATGCTTGTCACTTTGATCTTCATGAATTTATTTGTGTACAAGATTCCTTTTCATAGGAAGTGGGTTAGGCTTAAATTTGTTTCATACTTGCTTTTTGATGCTTCTCTTTGCTTTACTCTCATCCTTATGTGAGCATCATTAAAATTCTGAGCCCATCTTAATGGCTATAAAGAAAGCACTTCTTGGGAGATAACCCATGTCCGCTGCGGCACACGTTGTTGGGAACCCCAAGAGGAAGGTGTGATGCGTACAGCGGCAAGTTTTCCTCAGAAGAAACCAAGGTTTATCGAACCAGAGGGAGCCAAGAAGCACGTTGAAGGTTGATGGCGCGTGGAGTGTAGTGCTGCGCAACACCGGGGATTCCGGCCACAACGTGGAACCTGCACAACACAACCAAAGTGTCAACACCCGATAAAGTCCAGGATGTCATATGTCATACATCGCAATCCCAGGAAATTGTTGTTGCGAGGCATAATAGCTAAGTATCACAATCATCATTCATTACAAACCATAATGTCTTACAAATTGGAATCACATGATCCATATTACACGAATAGTTGATCTAATGATCAACGAACAAACACAAGTTCATAGCGAAAGCGTAAGATACAAGGACTCTCCACAGGCCAACGCCCGACGTTAGAAGCTCCTAGTTGTGGTAGACGTCCTGCTGATCGTCGTCCTCAACGCTCCTCTTCATAGTCTCGCCATTTGAATAGCCAGGGACAAAGCCGTGAGTACTTTAAGTACTCGCAATCTAATACTAAAGTAAGTACTAACATTACTATTGAGAGTGTTCTAAGCTCTAAGTTTATTTGCATAAAGCCAATTTTAGTTCATAAACATTTTCGTAAACAACTCCTCATGTGCTAACTAACTCAAGTGGGAACATTAGTGTCATTCCCACAACTCTGTTGTGATGCAAATTCAAGTCACCGTTCACGTTCAAGTTCAAGTTCAAAAACACCAGTCACATAGATAAAATTCTGATGACGGAAACAAGATGGCCTTTCCAACTGTCCATAACCGCCGACGCGGCTATTCGAATAGTTCTACACTCTGCGAGGTTGCACACTTGTGCCACAACATTTGATTACATCCGCCAGGGATAACCCTGAATAATCATAACTCGTACGCGGATCATCAACCGTTAACCTTTCACTTACACACCCTAGTATAGGCACCCTCCCCATGAGCTTGGCCTCCCGAGTGAAAACCAACTGTTAACCCGGGACTGCACAGGGCTTGGCCGTACAATTCACCTCAATTCACATCATTTCTCAACAACTGAGGCAGCCTCAAGCGTAACCCCTATGACGTGTGTTCAGAGGGAACCTATACTAAGACACATAAATTTTCAGCTAAGCCTTACCCATAATCAGGTATTGTGGGGGTACTTAATAATTGGAAAGGTATCGCATCCAACTCAATCATCAGTTTTAGCCATTTCACCAAGTCAAATTCATGTCATATTCACCTTCAAAATCCTTCAATGGAAATGACTCATCATTCCAAGGTTTTCAACTTCATCATTTCATAAACACATGTTCCCATCTAGAGTAGTCATTTTTAATTTAGCACTAGCATCTAGGTATGAGGGGTGCTAAGTACTTTGCTTTGCTTCTAGGCTAACCTTGATACTCTTGTACTAATCCAATTCTAATCAAGTGAATCATAAATCAAAAGTACTTTGATAAAACAAAAGTAAATAAAGCTGGTAAAGTAAAACTGGGAAATAGGATCATAAGCATAAAGTAAATGGGGTAATGCCTTGCTCATGGTGAGCTTTGCACTTTGCAAGAGTATTATCTTGCCTTGGTTGGGGAATTGGTCAAAGTGGTCTTCTTCTCCTTGGAAGTAGACCTCCTCCTCCTCCTGGTACTCCTCGGTACTAGCGTCTAAAATACGAATACGGGGTACACAATCATCATACCAAACTAAATTACTAAACTAGGCACACTCATGAGCTACACACTTTAAACTAGCATCACACACTAATATTGGGTGGATGGATGTGTTCTTTTTATCATTTAAGAAAATAAATTCCTCTCATACTAATCTTAAATGTTACTTTTGAATTATTCAGAGAAATAATTTCCTCTCATTATCTCATCAAGATTTAATTTCTCTTATGCATAAAATGTGACCTAGGTTGACCCAAGTCAACCTCTTCACACTTACCATTTTGAGAAAATGATTTAAATGAGGTGAGCACCTCATACTATTTAGTTTTAGCATAGCAAAGATTTAATATCACCAACAATTCCTATGAGACCTAATTGACCAGAGTCTCTACTTCATTTGGAATTGGTGGTGACAAGATTTAAATGAGAGAAACTCTCTCATAAGATTTCTTAATAGTTTTGGACAATATCTTTGACTAGAAATAGCCATAAAGTCATTTAAATCAACTAAGCCATGATCATTCAAAGTAAGCATGGCATATTTTTGTAGAAACAATTAGTATAAGTGAAATGTGAATTATTGGAGGTGGAATTAACTGAAAAGCATTTATGGTTGATTTTTAAGAATTATTATAAGGCAGAAAAGTCCCTGCCTTGTTTATTTTGTCACTTTAATTCTACAATAGATCTAGGGTTCTAACCAGTGGCATTGTGTAGATAATTTCCTAAGGTTTCCAAAAATATAAAGTTTGTAAAAATTGGCCTAGCAGATTTGTCCCTATTGAATTTCAAAGTTTGCATCAGATTGGGGTATTTCCCTATTTTTCAAATTTGAATTCAAACGGTGGGCTGGCGGGAGATCTTAACGGGCTAGGTGTCACACCCCAACTTTTGCAACCTTGTTTAGTTGTCCTGAGTGCAAAAATTAGGGGGAACAAAAACTTTTTCTATAGACTAATTAAGATGAATTTCCTTGATCTGTTTGTTGTGATGAATTGCCTTGATCTGTTGGTAGATGAATTGTCTTGATTTGCTTGTTGAGTTTTGTTTTGAGCTACCCTTAAGAACAACACCTCTAGTGGTTAAACAAGCAACTCACTAAATAAAACACATGTGTGGCTTAGGAAGAATTGTTTTCCTTCTTACTACATCAAACCCTTCTCCTGATAGCAACTTGAGTGTACCATCTTGATATTCCTCTTTGTGATAATCTAGCTCAAATCTTCCTTAATTCAAAATTTGGTATCATCTACCCCTTGCTACATCCTTCTCTTATACCCACTCATCCTGGTTGATTCTGAAGCCAAGTCAACAATCTGTTTCGGCAGACTTATAAGATTCCAACTTTGGCAATTGATCTCTTAGCACCCACAACTGTTTTTGGTGACCTCAATGCATGGATCTCCTCTATGCAACACACTCTGCAACTTCCACGTCTTACATGTCACATCCTCCACTTGCAACTCTTATATTCACTTGATCCCGTACCTTATCCAATGTTTAACCCCAAGATCACTTCCTTCACTTTCACCTCTTGTTTTATTGAAGTTAAATCTCCACAAAAACCAAGTGTGTGAGTGATGGTACATAATGTAGTAATCCTCTACCCTTGAGAACACTCCTTCCAAAAATTGATCTTCTTCCTCTTTCTCAAAGATTCTCAAAAACCCTATACCCCTCTATGTGGCTATCAAAATATTTCTAGTTTCCAAATTATCTTCAAAACCTTCCTTAATTGAATTTTGGGAGGGTGTTTCAGATATATCTATCCTTTCCATTCAAAACATTTTTTTAGGGAACTATTTCATCTCCTTTTTACCCCAAAATTGTGTGTTAGTAGTACACATCCCATTCTTGCACTTGGTTTCACCAAATAGTTCTTGAGAAAGTTCCACTTAGCTTTATTGTGCTAATAGTCCCTTTTTCATTCAAAATATAATCTTGGCTATTTTAAATTTTCTCAAAGGCAAGATCAAATTACACCTTACCCAAAATTGGGTCAACTCTCATATAGTGATAAAGACCCATCCCTTTTGATTCGAAATTTTAAAAAATGTCTATGTGGTAAACAATTAACTTTTGCTAGCCTTCTGTCTTGCTCAAGTACAAAACCTCCCAGAATAACCCTACTACTCCTTCCCACCTACTCTTTTGAGCTTTCTTCCGAATTCAACTTGGGTACCACCATTATCACCACCATTCCCACCCACCTTATATGACATTCTTGTGCAAACCTTGTCATCACTTGTTCAAACACCACCATGCACACTCTCTTCTCCCTACCTTTTTGTTTCAAATATCAAGTTGACACCATCACCATCACCACCACACTTTCTTCTCTCTCCACTCTTGGTTTCTTTCCAAATCTTGCAAAGTGGTGCAAACCCTGACTTTGCATGGGACTTGATCTCACCACACTCACCATCCACCCCTCTCTTTCCTCTCCCTCTCTCTCAATTCCCTCCTATCTAACATGGCCGGGCCATATTCTGCTTGTGCCCAACTAGTGCACACCTCTTGGCCCAACCCCAACTCCTCCAGAACCACACCCTGGGCCCTCTCCCTCTCTCTCCAACCAGCCCAAACCGAGCAGCCCACAGGCGCACAGACCGTCTCGAACCAACCCTGGACACGTTGCCCACGCGCTCCCGCTCGACCTCCCCTCCCTTCCCGCGCCCGTGCCCTCCCCTGCTGACGCCAGGCCCGTGACGTCATCACCCTGCAGCCGCCCAAACGTCAGCAAAACGGCGCCCATTGGCCGTGGCCACCGCCCACACCCCGCCCGCTCCCGCTGGCTATAAAAGCCACCCCACAGCCTCCCTCTCTACCACTCCCACTCCCCCCTCTCCCTCCACCTCTCGCCAGGAGCCCTGCAGCACCTTCTCTGGCCGCTGCTCGCCGGAGAGAGCTCCTTCACCGTTGTCACCGTGAGGGGTGGCGAGCAGATGGAGCTCTCCCCCGACGACGGCCTCCTTCCCCCTCTTTTCCATCTCACTCGCCACCATTTGCCCGCCCTAACACGCCCTTTTCCCACTGCCCAGGACCGCCGGAGCCGCCGCCGTCGCCGTTATCCGGGAGGTGCTGCAAGCACAGAACGCCGGCCGGGAGGAGCAGCTGCAGCCGAGGAGGACGCCGCCGAGCCCGCGCCTGGAAGCCCTCGGCCCACCACCGCCCGCCGGAACTCCGCCGCCAACCGCCGCCGGTGCCGCTAGCCCCGCCCCTCCCTTCTTCCCGGCTGTCCCCGCCCGCGTGCATGCCCACGCGAGGACGACGGCCCGTGCGATCATCCCGATCGTGCGGGTGCATGGCCATGCGGCCACGTGGGCCACAGCCTGGCCCGCTTGGGCCCCTCCCTTCTTTTTCTTTTTCTTCCACCTGGAAACCCAACTGGGCCGGCCCACTCCTCAAAACCGCACAGCCCAGGATTTTTCCCGCCCACTTTTAAAATTTGAATTGCTGTAACATTTTGTTAAAACCAGAGGCAATCAAATGTGAATAACTCGAGATCTACAGACCCAAATCAAATGAAACCAATTGCATTAGCTCACAAATTCAAATATCTTTCCAATGCCACTGGCCCCATATTTTTAGGATTTTTGTACGATTTTTGGTAAATTAAACTTGTTCTATGTGTACTGCAGACTCTAACAAATTCCTAAAATTGTAGGATTAATATTTTTGGGTGAATCCAATTGGGTTAGTCTTGTTTTAGTACTGGCCATCTAGGAAAAATATTTAGTCTCTGTTAGTAATATGTGTGTGTCACATGAAATGTTGTACCAAAACCTTTTGTTTATTTAAAATCTTTGACCACCTCTTTTTATCAAATATGGTCAACCTATGTTTCTTTCTTGCAAAACCAAACCTTCTGCAACTTAAACCAAGTTTTTAGTGTTTGCTTAAGATTTCAAATGTTGGGGGTATATGGTTTACTTCCTCTTTTTGGTGTAGTGTTTTGTTAACAAAATAAAAGAGAGAAATGATTTCTACCTTTTCAAAAATGTTTGAAAATAAAAGATGAATGTTTTTGAGGCCAAAGCATTGCACTTGTCTTCTTGATAGTGTTATCTACCAAGGGATGTTTAATTCATGCCTTGGTGATAACCATAGAGGCAATTGCTCATTTGTGAAGCTTTCATGCTTTTATCAAGTGAAATAAATGGGTTTTCTTTTATAAAGTTGTTTTTGAAATAACCATAAGCCCTTAAGTATGATAGCCCTTAGTAGAGTGGTTAGATATTGATTGTTTCCTCTTGAATGTTTGCTATGCTGGTGCAATGTGTTGATTGTGTTCATTTTATATTTTTCGGCGATAGATGCGAACAATTCCGGAGAAGAAGAAGTGGAATCAGACAAGGATTTTGGTTTTTGGAATTCTTATTTGATGGAGTTGGAGAAGTCCAGGGACAAACAAGCCAACCAAGGCAAGCCATCTTTTGATCTCTTGCTATTTATCCTTCTTGTTGTGCTCATTGCTCCATTATATACTTGGTTCCTTGTATCATGTGTGATTTTTGGTCCTCTACTCTATGCATACTTATTCCCAAAGTATGTTGAACCCCTTGTTGATGCTTTGCATACTTGCTCCCAAGTATGTGAACCACCTTGTTGATGTTATGCATGCTTACCCTAAGCATGTATGCCCCCTTGACCATATCCATGTTGTCATCTTCTTAGTGGTATGATGATTAACATCATGACCCTTGTTTGAATCATCTTAATTATGTTGTCCCTATACATGCTTATCCTAAGTATGTATGATCCCCTTAACACCTCAATTATCATCCCCTTAGTGGTATGATGGCTAGCATCATGTCATTGTGACTCTTAGTTCCTTCATAAAACTATAGGTTGGGAACCCCCTTGGAAAAATACCTTGTTGAAAAGAATTTTTGAAAACCTTGGGTGAGTTGGACTTACCCAAGTGTGTGTTTATGAAAGGAAAGGATCTTGGCAAAGATGGTTGGAAAGAAAATCTTGTTTTCGAAAACTTTGGCGCCTAAGTATTCACCCATGACAATTAACCCGCGCAACCACATTACCCTGGAGTGGGACGGGGCTTAGCTCGTAGTTTGTTCTTCTTAACATGGGACACCGCACAACTATATAAGGGTAAGGTTACCCCTGAATCCGGATTGTCGTTGGTGGAGACAATAGTATAACGGGAGGCCTTCGGGGCTGACCCGTCCGGAAGACACTATGGGTCTCCTGGCTTGGCGGTGGAGCCACGCTCAAAGTGAGGTGAGCTGCCACGGTGCCGGGGAGGTACATACTCCATAGGGTAGGATCCCGTGCTAAGATGAATAGGCGAAAGGCTATGTCCGAGTTTTTGTCATGGCATAGTTGATATGCGGGGATGATGCCCACATGATGAACTCGCGGATCTTGTGGGGAAAGTGTGCAAACTCTGCAGAGTCAAATCTATTCGAATAGCCGCGTCCGCGGTCATGGACGGTTGGAATGGCTGTTGCTTAGCCTGATGAGTTTTTGGTTTACAAAAAGTGTTTGGAAAATGAAAGAAAGGAACTTGTTTTCGGAGTACCAGAAGGGTACGGGAATGGTTTGGTTGACCATATGGAGATGGTTGGAAAGGAAATAAACTGGGTTACTCCCTTCCTAGTGTTTTATGTTGTAGAACTCTTTTGAAGTATCTTCTTCAATAATGATATAGAGATGTCATAGGATCTTCTTAGTGTCCCCTTCAACTGTGATGATGGGATGCTACATCCACAAGAGAAACTATTTCTCTTTCTCATGCTACATCCACAAGAGAAACTATTTCTCTTTCACATGCTATATCCACAAGAGAAACTATTCTTCCTCTCTTGTCTCTTTTAGTTAGCATTGTTAGCACCCTTCTTGATGGTTTGCGAGTACAATTCAAATGTACTCACGGCTTTGTCCCTGGCTATTTACTTGGCCAGACTTGGAGGAACACGACGGATGAAGAAGGAGTTGACGACGTCTATGCGAGCTAGGAACGTTCTCCCAGTCAGTTGCCTGTAGGGTTATGGCAGATGACTTGGGTTCTACGCTGATTGAAGTGACTCTGCGACTCTGATGATTAGATTAGGCCCTTTGAGGCTATTATGTAAAGTTTGGTCATGTGACCTTTTTGTAATTTTCTTTTCCATTTTGTAAAGGATGATGTAATTTGATATCAGTTCGGTTATGTGTTCACGGCGCACTGATCATGGGATCGTGAACTGTATACATAACAGGGAATTTCGGACAGCTAGTCCGGGGTCCCCACAGAGCTGGTATCAGAGCTATCCTGATTGTAGGAGACCTTAGTTAGCATGGACGTTAGTTAGGAAACAAGTACTTGGGCAAAACTATTTACCAAACAAATTCTTTCTTTAGTCGGAAGCATAGCTTCTACTCCTCTTTTTCTTCAAAACTTCTAAATTCTTATCTCTCTGCTTTATAGAAGTGTTTGAAAATTTCTTACTCTATTGTCTCATCCACTTCAAAGCTACATATTGGACAATGTCCCCAACTCAGTCCGGAGACTCGAACTCAAAGATGGATCAACCCCTCGGGAAGACTCATGTATCTCCAACAACAACTATTGAAGATTTGATGCCGACTTAGCCGTGCTCATGTAGGGATGATAACATCATATATTTGGTTGTCACCAACGTATGTCAAAGACCTGACCTTATTCCTCTTTGGACTCACACTTTTGCAATCGTCAAGGATCAAGTCCTCAATTTCTCGACTAGTAATTTTTAGTCCAGCCACGAGAAGATATTGACTTCGGGAGTACCTCAACAACTACCCCTTCAAAGACCTCACGTCCCTGGGATGTTGAGCAAGAAGACTACACAGTTTTAGCCTCTGCCTCAACATCGACGACTCAACACTAGGTCGTGTCACCACCAACTACTTCGAGAATCCTTGTTGAAGTCGTTGTCAGCCAGATGAAGACATCAGCATATGTGACCAGCCCCAAACCTATAGGATGGATAGGACAAACTCAATCACTTGGATTGAGCTACCCCAACGCATTAGGTATCCTTAGGTACTTAGAGTGCCTTGTTTGGTGTGATGATTGCTTGTAATTCCCTAGTGTGCTGCCTTGAGTGTTTTTGTCTGTTTGTTGTATGTATGTTTGTCTTGGTCTTTCGGTGTGAAAAACCCTCTTAGTGTGATAAACCAACTTAGGAAGCCTCCCAAACATGTTTCCACCCTCATCTACCTCGCCGATGGATTGCTAACATCTAGTTAGTTGGATAGGTTAACGAAAGGCTCTAACTCTAACCCCGTTAGCAGTTGTTTTTCAACCGTCAGAAAAACTAACCCAGACCCCTATCAACTGACTACTTCCAAGATCAGCTGAAGCATCTCTACTACGCCAAGAAAGAAGAAGCCCGTACCTTCAGGAGTGACTGCACTTCTGCGAGAAGACATACTAACTTAGTCTTACCTTAGAGCAAAATCGCGCTAACCTTGAGGGTATCTTCATGAAACTACCCTCTAGCACATCGTCTAACAAGCTGAGAGAACAATAGCGTCAAAGCCATGTTACATCACATGGTTCATCTGGTCCTCATCAAGTGAAGCTCATGAAGATACCCCAAGACTCAAGATTAGGTGTACTTAATTTACCCGCTCACTTCTTAACTGGTATAAGTCAGCTCTGACCCTCCAGCTGAAGATTGCCTTCGACAACATTTGCTGCTGCTTCAGGTGGATACCAACTAGGCGTTTCATCAACTTACTAACTCACGGCGCGGCCCATATGGTTTAGTTAACACCGTAAGTGCCTCTTGAAGTTGTGGTCTGCACGTCGCCCCTGAAGATTCTTCAACCAAATGCGGAAGATCGATGACTTCTTCAGAAGCTCCAGACGGAACCACAAGGCAGAAGCGCTGAGTTTTTCTGGAAACCCAATGAAAAATCTTAAGGGTGGAAGACTCCGTCTTGCACTAAAAATTGGAGCTAACCCTAACATTTTCAACCTTTCTAAAACACCGTTGGGAACTTGGGATGCGTTAACTCCCCTTGAAGCTGTGGACTACACATCGCCCCGTGAAGATGTTTCAACTCAAAAAGAGAGATATCACTTCTTCAAAAAGCGCTCGACAAGATCCGTGGCTGAAGCTTAGAGTTTTCACCCCCCCCCCCCTGATGAACAATTTTAAGGGTGGAAGACTTCATCTTCCACTAAAATATTAAGCTAACTCTAAAAAGTTTTCAACCTTGCTAAAGTACCGTTGGGGTACACTAACTCCCTTAGACATCCTGAACCCCCGCTAGGATCTTTAAGAAGCATCAGATCTAACACCTGCTTGGAGTAGTCTACCTCTTCACGAAGCTTGCTCTCGGCCAGAATCTACCGTGACTCTCAGAAGCTGAAGCTACGACCTTCTCGACAACTGCACACCTACAGAAGAATGGAGTCTAACTTTAGTAAACCTTGCGACCCCTCTAGTCCTACGCTTAGTAATCTCGGGACGAGATTATTTTAAGGGTGGAAGATCTGTCACACCCCAACTTTTGCAACCTTGTTTAGTTGTCCTGAGTGCAAAAATTAGGGGGAACAAAAACTTTTTCTATAGACTAATTAAGATGAATTTCCTTGATCTGTTTGTTGTGATGAATTGCCTTGATCTGTTGGTAGATGAATTGTCTGGATTTGCTTGTTGAGTTTTGTTTTGAGCTACCCTTAAGAACAACACCTCTAGTGGTTAAACAAGCAACTCACCTAATAAAACACATGTGTGGCTTAGGAAGAATTGTTTTCCTTCTTACTACATCAAACCCTTCTCCTGATAGCAACTTGAGTGTACCATCTTGATATTCCTCTTTGTGATAATCTAGCTCAAATCTTCCTTAATTCAAAATTTGGTATCATCTACCCCTTGCTACATCCTTCTCTTATACCCACTCATCCTGGTTGATTCTGAAGCCAAGTCAACAATCTGTTTCGGCAGACTTATAAGATTCCAACTTTGGCAGTTGATCTCTTAGCACCCACAACTGTTTTTGGTGACCTCAATGCATGGATCTCCTCTATGCAACACCCTCTGCAACTTCCACGTCTTACATGTCACATCCTCCACTTGCAACTCTTATATTCACTTGATCCCGTACCCTATCCAATGTTTAACCCCAAGATCACTTCCTTCACTTTCACCTCTTGTTTTATTGAAGTTAAATCTCCACAAAAACCAAGTGTGTGAGTGATGGTACATAATGTAGTAATCCTCTACCCTTGAGAACACTCCTTCCAAAAATTGATCTTCTTCCTCTTTCTCAAAGATTCTCAAAAACCCTATACCCCTCTATGTGGCTATCAAAATATTTCTAGTTTCCAAATTATCTTCAAAACCTTCCTTAATTGAATTTTGGGAGGGTGTTTCAGATATATCTATCCTTTCCATTCAAAACATTTTTTTAGGGAACTATTTCATCTCCTTTTTACCCCAAAATTGTGTGTTAGTAGTACACATCCCATTCTTGCACTTGGTTTCACCAAATAGTTCTTGAGAAAGTTCCACTTAGCTTTATTGTGCTAATAGTCCCTTTTTCATTCAAAATATCATCTTGGCTATTTTAAATTTTCTCAAAGGCAAGATTAAATTAAACTTTACCCAAAATTGGGTCAACTCTCATATAGTGATGAAGACCCATCCCTTTTGATTCAAAATTTTAAAAAATGTCTATGTGTTAATCAACCACTTTTGCTAGCAATCTGACTTGTGCAAATACAAAACCTCCCAGAATAACCCTACTACTCCTTCCCACCTACTCTTTTGAGCTTTCTTCCGAATTCAACTTGGGTACCACCATTATCACCACCATTCCCACCCACCTTATATGACATTCTTGTGCAAACCTTGTCATCACTTGTTCACACACCACCATGCACTCTCTCTTCTCCCTACCTTATTGTCTCAAATATCAAGTTGACACCATCACCATCACCACCACCACTTTCTTCTCTCTCCACTCTTGGCTTATTTCCAAATCTTGCAAAGTGGTGCAAACCCTGACTTTGCATGGGACTTGATCTCACCACACTCACCATCCACCCTCTCTCTCTTCTCCCTTACCCTTCCTCCAAAACCCTAGCTAGAAGGGCATCCTCCCTCCTACTCCTCAACATGGCCGGGCCACCTTCCTATTGGCACCAACCGGTGCACACACCCTTGGCCCAACCCCAACCCTCTCAAACTACCCCTGGACACCTTTCTCTCCATCAAACCAAGCCCAAAAACGAGCAGCCCTACAACCCACTCCACCCCAAGCCTAGCAGAACGTGTGCACGCTATGGAAACTTGCCGCCCGATCCCTGCCTTCTCCCGCTCGACCTCCCTCTCCCTTCCCGCGCCCGTGCCCTCCCCTGCTGACGCCAGGCCCGTGACGTCATCACCCTGCACCGCCCAAACGTCAGCAAAACGGCGCCCATTGGCCGTGGCCACCGCGCCCCCGGCCTGCTGCCTCCCCCGCTCGCCTATAAAACCCTGCCCCCGGCTCACTCCTATCCTCCACAGACAACTCCACTCCACCACCCCTCTCCACCTCCTAGATCCCCCACTGAGCGCGTCGAGGCATCCCTTAGCCTGCTGCTCGCCGGAGCGGAGCACACCGGCATGGTCGCCGTGAGGTGGTGGACCAGTGGGGCTCTCCCCCGACGACGGCCTCCTTCCCCCTCTTTTCCATCTCACTCGCCACCATCTGCCCGCCCTAACACACCCTTTTCCCACGCCCAGGACCCTCCGTAGCCGCCGCCGCCGTCGTTTGTCCGGGAGCTGCTGCGAGGAGAACGCCGCCATGAAGAACTGCGGAGGACGAAGGGGACGGCACCGTGTCCCTGACGCCCGACCCACCGCCCCGCCGGAGCTTCGCCGTCGACCGCGCGCCCGCCGGTAAGCCCCGCCCGCCTCCGTTTCCTCCTCCGTCCGCCCGCGCGTGCGCAGGAGGCGGGAGGACGACGCCCGCGCGTCTGCATGGCCGATCGGCCACGTCAGCCCATGCATACTGGGCCCGACAGTTGGCCCCTTTTCCTTTTCTTTTTTTCTTTTCTTTTTCCCTCCCCCTCCACCTGGAAAACCCACCTGGGCCGGCCCACTTCTACAACCCGCGCGGCCCAGTGTTTTCCCGCCCTCTCTAATTCGTTTGAACTCTGAAAATTGCTGTTTAAATGTGATAAAAACCAGTGACCTTCTTTTGCTAATAACTCCAGATCTACAGACCCAAATCAAATGAAACCAATTGCATTAGCTCACAAATTCAAATATCTTTCCAATGCCACTGGCCCCATATTTTTAGGATTTTTGTACGATTTTTGGTAAATTAAACTTGTTCTATGTGTACTGCAGACTCTAACAAATTCCTAAAATTGTAGGATTAATATTTTTGGGTGAATCCAATTGGGTTAGTCTTGTTAGTCTCTGATCAGGCATATTTGTTTCTGTTAGTAATATGTGTGTGTCACATGAAATGTTGTACCAAAACCTTTTGTTTATTTAAAATCTTTGACCACCTCTTTTTATCAAATATGGTCAACCTATGTTTCTTTCTTGCAAAACCAAACCTTCTGCAACTTAAACCAAGTTTTTAGTGTTTGCTTAAGATTTCAAATGTTGGGGGTATATGGTTTACTTCCTCTTTTTGGTGTAGTGTTTTGTTAACAAAATAAAAGAGAGAAATGATTTCTACCTTTTCAAAAATGTTTGAAAATAAAAGATGAATGTTTTTGAGGCCAAAGCATTGCACTTGTCTTCTTGATAGTGTTATCTACCAAGGGATGTTTAATTCATGCCTTGGTGATAACCATAGAGGCAATTGCTCATTTGTGAAGCTTTCATGCTTTTATCAAGTGAAATAAATGGGTTTTCTTTTATAAAGTTGTTTTTGAAATAACCATAAGCCCTTAAGTATGATAGCCCTTAGTAGAGTTGTCGGGGGGAAGACCCCGGGTAGGGCAATGGACGCGGAGCAGCCGGCTGGCCACTGGCCGGCTCGCGGCAAGGCCGGCTGAGGAGCAGTGCGGCTGGCGCCGTGGCCGGCTGGTCAGCCGGCCGGCCCTGGGTCCTAGTCGGCCTGGCTACGGCCGCCAATGCTGGCGGGCCGGCTTCTACAAGCCATATCCGACGGGGGTTTGTACCTCCGACTCGAGGCCGGCGAGTCTTGCACTAGAAGGAACCGGGTTGGTGATCCGGGTTCCAAAGTCACGCTGACTTCATCTTCCGTAAAGCGCGGGGCACTGTAGAGCAATAGTGCCACGCGCCGGATAGGCCATCATGGTCTACGTCGATCCGTACCGGCTACGTGGCTGATGGCGACAGGGACACCTCCTCTCCATACCGCTGACCTGGCAGCCGGATGGGACAGCCATGAGGCCTCAACGGCTCCTGACGTCATTGCCTCGGGAAGGAGCGGAAGCCGGAGCCGGCCGGCCAGATATAGGGTCTTATATGTAAAGTGCCGGTGCCTATATAAGCCGCGCTACCCCCTCTCGTGCGGGGGATCGATCATTCTCACCTCACTTCCACCCCTAGCGCTGCCCTGTGAGAGAGACTCTTGTCTTCCTTAGCCTCCCAGGAGCAGCCGGACACAGCTCAAGGAGCAACCTTGTATTGTGTGATCATCATATACACTCTAGCAGGAGTAGAGGTGTTACCTCCATCGGAGGGCCTCGAACCTGGGTACGTCGCCGTGTCGCTCGTCCCCATACCCGCATCCGGATACCGCCGTGAGATCTCCTAGGAACCACCTTCGTTAGCCACCCTATGGCATATGCCGTGACGATACCACGACATTTGGCGCCCACCGTGGGGCCTTCAGCATCCTCGGCCGGTGTCTTCATCCGGACGGGCCTCACCATCACCACCGGTGAGCGAGTCGTCAGCTTGATCCGGGAGATTCGGCTCCCTCGACTGCGTCGCCGACAACGCTCGGCTGTTTCGCCGACCGGCCCTTCCCAGCCGGCGGCACGTCATCTCCTTCGGCGGCCACGACGTCTACGTCGCCACCGTCGCACCGCCGCGCTACCCGCGGCAGGTTCTGCGCTGCGCAAGCCCTCCTCCGCGAGCCGGCGCCGCTCCCGCCAGCCCCGCCGTCGTGCAAGTCATGATGGCTGGCGAGGAGCTCCCCACCAAGAACCTGCGCACCCGCGGCCCCAACCTGGAGTGCAACGTCGACCCCAACGCCTCCGGCTCGGGCCCAAAGGCGCCCCCACCTCCATCCCGGTTGGACGAAGTCCGGACGAAGTTGAGCTCCCCGCTCACCGCAGGCGGCGACGCCGCCACCATCGAGGCGGACCTGGAAGCACGGCTCCTCCTCCAGCAGGCCGAAGAGCTGGCTGCAGCCAAGCGCCAGCTGGGCATCACCCAGCGTGAGTTCGAGCACGCCCATGGCTTCACGCCAGGCGGCAACAACCCCAGCCGAGCCGGCATGATCCGCAAGCGCGGAGGCGGCTTAGGCGCTGAGATCGAGCGCGACGGCGCGGAAGCGCCGGCTCCGTCCGCGGAGCTGCCCGTCTACAACACCCCCGACAAGAACATCCTCGCAGCCGAAGCGGCTTCGAAGGAGCTAGCCCTCCTCGAAGGAGAAGAGCTGCACCGCCAGACGCAGCGCGTAGCTGACCTGTGCCGGGCTGCAGCTGAGCAGACCAAGGACCCTAGGTATGGTGCTTCGAAAGCTCCTCCCGTCCGCGCTGCTGCAGGCACCAGCAAGGACCACCACAGGGACACGGCCGAATCCGCCTCGCCCGCACCAAGCCGGCACAGAGACTCCCGCGACACCCGCGCAGGTTCAAGCCGGACAAGCCGGCTGGACGGCGGCCACAGCGGCCGCAGCCGCCCACCACCACACCGGAACGAGGAGAACGACTCCGAGCTGGCGGCGCCAAGGCGCCAGCACAGGCCGGCTCCAGAGCGAACCGGCACCCGGCAGCCGGCACGTTCCCGGTTGGGCCCCCGCATCGAGCCCGTCGACGCCAGAGACCGCCTCGATCGGCTGGTCGAATCCCGCATCGCGGAAGAGGAGGCGCCGGCTTGCCCCAAGTGCTTCGGGCCCCGCATCGCCAACGAGCCCGTGCTCGACGGCTTCCAGCTCCCCCGCGACACGCCCAAGTACGACGGCACCGCCAAGCCGGAGGACTGGCTGCAGGACTACTCCACCGCAGTCGGTATCTCTCGAGGCAACAAGCGTTGGGTGGTACGCTACCCCCGATGCTTGTCGGCTCCGCCCGCACCGGCTCAACAACCTGCCGGCCGCATCAACGGCTGGCTGGATTTCGAAGAGGCCTTCATCAGCAACTTCACCGGCACCTATCGCCGGCCGGGTCGCCCTCAGCAGCTTGAGATGTGCAAGCAGGGCCCGGACGAGACGGACCGCGCATACCTGACGCGCGGGTGCGAGATGCGCAACTCCTGCGAGGGTGTGCATGAGATCCAAGCCATCGCTTCTTCATGGGAGGCTGCCGGCCCAACACCATGCTGTGGCACAAGCTGCGCCGCAGCGACCCCAAGTCGATGGCCGCCTTGATGGCCATCGCGGACAAGTACGCGCTGGCTGAGGAAGCCGGCAAGGCGCCGGCTGATATTTCACCGGCCCCAGCAAGACGGGACAACAACAAGTCGGCTGAGCACAAGCCGGCAGACGGCGCCTCTCATGGCAGCCGGCGGGACAACTACCGCGGCAAGCGCCACAGCGACCAGCCGGATCGCCGGTATGGCGCCCACGTAGCCGCCGTGGGCGGCACAACGCGGGCGCAGCCACCGCCGAAGCAAGACCGGCAAGGGAAGCCGAAGTACACCGTCGAGCAGATGCTCGACTCGCCGTGCAAGTACCACAGCGGCAAGAACCCCTCCAACCACACCACCCGCGACTGCCACTTCATGAAGCGGCTGACAAGCGGTGAACCTCCCCCGCCTCCACCCCCGCCTCCACCAGCCGGCGGGCCGGGTGGCCAAGCCGGCGCAGAGAACGCCAACCTCGAGCACCACGAGGCTAACCAAGTGCACCATGGCGGCCGGTACTTGGCTGAGGATGCCGCCTACATCATCTTCACCACCGAGCCGGAGGACAAGACGAGCCAGCAGAGCCGTTCCCTCGAGGTCAACGCGGTCATGCCGCCGGTCCCCCATACCAAACTGGTCAGAGCAGGCTATCACTTTTGATCGCCGTGACACACCGGCTGTCCTGCCGAAGCCGGGCAGCTACGCCATGGTCCTCGACCCCACCATCGGCACAACCCGGCGCAGCGTGTGCTTCTCGCGCGTCCTCATCGACGGGGGCAAGCAGCATCAACATCCTCTACCGCGACACCGCCCGCAAGCTGGGCATCCAGAGGCCGAGTTGCGCCCACCCCCACCGTCTTCCATGGCATCGTGCCGGGCCACGCGCCAGCCGATCGGCGGATCACGCGGAGGTGATGTTCGGAAGCCGACCACTTCCGCACCGAGAGAATCGAGCCCGAGGTGGTGGACCTCGTGAGTCCCTACCACGCGCTCCTGGGCCGGCCCTGACTAAGTTCATGGCGGTGCCCCACTATGGGTACCGAAGATGAAGCTGCCTAGCGCCAATGGAGTCATCACCATAGCCGGCGACTATCGCCGCTCCATGGACTGCGCCACGCAGAGCTCCAAGATGCCCAGACGTGGTCATCGCCACCGAGAAGCAGCTCATCCACGACGTCGTCGCCCTCGCCAAGGCCGCGCATAGACAGACATGCCGGCCGCAGGCAACCCGGCTGGGATGACTCACTTCCACCGCCGACAACACCAGCAAGAAGATCATGCTGACCCGGCGCAGCCGACAAGTACGTCACCATCGGCGCCGGCTTGAGCAAGAAATAGGAAAGCGAGCTCACCAGCTTCCTCCGTGAGAATCGGGACATCTTCGCATGGACTCCAAAGGACATGCCGGGTGTGCCGAGGAGTTGGCTGAGCACCACCTCCACGTCCGGCCTGAGGCCAACGGTGAAGCAGCCTCTCAGGCGCTTCGCCGAGGAAAGAAGGAAGGCCATCGGTGAAGAAATCGCCGGCCTGCTCGCCGGCTTCATCATGGAAGTGCTGCACCCGGACTGGTTGGCGAACCCGGTCCTGGTTTTGAAGAAGAACGGCTCCTGGCGCATGTGTATCGACTACACCAGCCTGAACAAAGCGTGCCCGAAGGACCCTTTCCCCCGCCGCGCATAGATCAAGTCATAGACTCGACTGCCGGTACGAACTGTTGTCTTTTCTAGATGCCTATTCAGGCTACCACCAGATTCCTTTGAATCCGGATGATCAAATAAAGACTTCGTTCATTACCCCGTACGGGGCTTATTGCTACACGACTATGCCGTTCGGCTTGAAAACAGGCGCCACCTACCAAAGGTGCATGCAAAAATGCTTGCAGGATCAAATCGGCAGAAACGTTCACGCATATGTGGATGATGTCGTTGTAAAGACCAAGGAGACGACTACCCTCCTTGATGACCTGAGAGAAACCTTCACCAATCTGAGAAGATTTCGGATGAAGCTCAACCCGGCCAAGTGCACATTCGGCGTGCCGTTCGGCCAGCTCCTTGGCTACCTCGTCTCTCGAGGGATCGAAGCCAACCCGAGAAGATCAGGTGCTCGGGAGAAGATGGAACCGCCGCAAAGGCCTCAAGGACGTCCCGGTTCGTTCAGGCTGCTCGTTTCCTTGAGCTGCGTCACGCCCGGGCTGGGGAGAAGGCACCTTGTATCAATTGATGAAGAAGGCGGACAAGTTCGTCTGGTCACCACAGGCGGATGAAGCCGTGACTTGAAGCGCGTGCTCTCAACCGCGCCAATCCTTGCAACGCCGGCTTCAATGGAGCCGATGCTGTTGTACATCGCAGCCACCAATCGAGTGGTTAGCGTTGTCCTGGTGGTGGAGCGCAAAGAAGCGGCAGGAGCAGCTGGTCCGGCGCCCACTACTACCTCAGCGAAGTGCTCTCCCGTCGAAACCCCCACTACCAGAAGGTCACCTACGGCGTATACATGGCGGCCAAGAAGCTCAAGCATTACTTCCAAGAGCACCCCATCAAGGTGGTTGCCACAGCACCCTTGGCGGAAATCATTGGCAGCAAAGACGCCAACGGCCGGGTTGCCAAGTGGGCTCTGGAGCTAGCCGCCCACACCATCCTCTACGAGCCGCGCACAGCCATCAAGTCGCAGATCCTCGCGGACTTCTTCGTCGACTGGGCCGAGATGCAGTACCTGCCGCCCGTGCCGGATTCCACACATTGGAAGATGCATTTTGACGGCTCGAAGATGCGCAACGGCTTGGGAGCCGGCATCGTCATCACCTCTCCCAAGGGAGACCGGCTGGACTACGTCCTGCAGATCCACTTCGCCGCATCCAACAATGTGGCGGAGTATGAAGCGCTCATTCATGGGCTGAAGCTGGCCAAGGAGATTGGCGTGCGTCGCATACTCTGCTTCGGCGACTCCGACTTGGTTGTACAGCAAGCATCGACTGGGACGCGAAGGACGCCAACATGGCCTCGTATCACTTCCACGTCCAGCAGCTATCCGGCTTCTTCGACGGCTGTGAATTCCACCATGTGTCGCGAGCAAACAATGAAGCGGCTGACGCTTTATCCAAGATTGGCTCAACTCGGCATGCCATTCCGCCGGCGTTGCCCTGGATTCTCAAGAAGCCGTCCATCATAATCACCGGACTCGGATTCAATATTCGTGCCGGCTGACCCGGGGGCTGCTCAGCCAAACCCGGGGCTTCATCGCCCAAGTCGGGGGCTAACAGCGAACCCGCCGGCTACCATGCCGAACCCGGGGACTTCTCGGTCCAACCCGGGGGCTTTATCGCCAAACTCGGGCTAGCAAGCCGAACCGCCGGCTAGCAAGCCGAACCCGCGACCATGCAGTCGAATCCGGAAGCTCCCACGCAGGAGGCCCTGTTGGTCAGCGTATTCGAGATAAGATGCGTACCTTCATGGGCACAAGAATTCCTCTCCTACCTCACCGACGGTGTGCTGCCTGATGATAGAGTCCAGGCCAGGCAGATTGAGAGAAGGGCCAAGGCCTATACAATCATCAACCACCAGCTGTACAAACGCAGCGTAAGTGGGGTGTTCCAGCGGTGCGTCGAGCCGGCTGAAGGGATTGAACTCCTACGGGAAATCCACCAAGGAGAGTGCGGACATCACGCCTCATCCAGAGCCATAGTGGCCAAAGCTTTCCGGCACGGTTTTTACTGGCCGACCGCGCTCAGAGACGCAGAAGAACTGGTGAAGAAGTGCAATGGCTGCCAACGCTTTGCCAAGCAAAAGCACACGCCGGCTTCCGCCTTGAAAACCATCCCCATCACATGGCCGTTTGCCGTATGGGGCTTGGATATGGTGGGCCCGTTCAGAACAGCGCGAGGCGGCATGACTCATCTCTTGGTGATGATTGACAAATTCACTAAGTGGATCGAAGCCAAGCCAATAAAGAAGCTGGACGGCTCCACAGCCGTCACATTCCTCAAGGAAATAATCGTAAGATACGGCTACCCCCACAGCATCATCACCGACAACGGCAGCAACTTCGCCGAAGGCATTTTCAAACGCTACTGTGGGGAGATGGGGATCCGAATGGACCTATCGTCCGTGGCGCACCCGGAGTCAAACGGCCAAGTGGAGAAAGCAAACGGCTTGATCCTAGCCGGCATCCGGCCCCGGCTGGTGGAGCCGCTTGAGCGCTCAGCCGGTTGTTGGATTGAGGAGCTGCCCAGCGTACTATGGAGCCTGCGCACGACGCCAAACCACTCAGTCGGCTTCACACCCTTCTTCCTCGTATATGGGGCCGAAGCCGTCCTACCAACTGACATCGAGCACGACGCGCCAAGGATCAAGCTATACACAGAAGCTGAAGCCAAAGAAGCTCGCGAAGATGGAGTCGACCTGGTTGAAGAGGTCCGGCTGATGGCCGAATCCAGGTCCACTGTATACCAGCAAAGCCTCCGACGCTATCACAGCCGGAAGGTCCAGTCCTTAGCATTCCGAGAAGGAGACCTAGTGCTCCGGCTGATCCAACGGACAGCCGGACAGCATAAACTGTCATCCCCATGGGAGGGTCCCTTCATCGTGAGCAAGGCGGTAGGCAATGATTCCTACTATCTCATAGATGCCCAAGAGGCTAAGAAAAACAAGGCAAACAAAACTGACGAGGAGACTAAACGTCCCTGGAATGTCAGGTTGCTTCGACCATTTTATACTTGAGAGCAGGAATGTATGTATCCCTTGTATCCCTTTTCTAAGCTATGAAAAAGCATGCGCCAAGAGCGCCTTTCCGACAAGTTTTTCGCGTACTCTACTTTATTTCGCCAATTGGCTTAAACCCTCTCACGCGGCCGCTCCGTAACGTGATCCGGCTTCCGACGCCGCTTCCGATCCAGCTACAGACCGCAACCCACTGTCCGCTGGCGGGAGTAAGGTCTAGAAGCGACACACGAAAGACAATAAGGGAAAGAGTAAAAGCGAGTTGACTTGCAACTTTTCATAAAAGTGCCGGATTGCCGAATTCAGCTCGTTCGACTGAAATACTGTCGGCCTCACCCAGCGGCCCGCTCTTGATCCGGCGACGGATCGCAAGCCGGACGTACGACCGACAAGAGCAAAGCCAAAGAGTGGGGTGGATGGGAAAAAGCGAACAAGTCGAAAGAAAGCAAGTCGGCACGCAAGTGATTAACAAACACATTAAAGTGTGACATAATAAAAGAGATGATAATATTCATACATGTGCACCCGGCATCCCGGGGATTTAACAAATTGTCTTGGCAAAAGCAACAACTGAGAGACAGGTAAATTAAGGACCAGCCGGAGGAGCATCAGCGGAGCCGGCTGCCGGGTCGTCCCCAGGCGCGTCTTCCGCCTCCTCGTCTTCCTCATCCTCGTCGTCAGACGGCGGGTTCGGGTCCGCAACGAAGAGGCTCTTGTCGACGAAGTCGGCGATGGCGCTGGCTCGGGCAAGCCGGGCAGTCTTGTATTCGGCCGGGAGCTTGCCCTCCACGTCGGCTCGCCGGTACTCGAGCTGCCCAAGGTCCACCTCGTTGTACCAGGAGAGGACAAAGGACAGCGCCATGTCGGCTCCAGCGCGCGTGGCCGACTCCTTCCAGTCGAGGAAGCGATCCGGCGCCCGCTCCATCAAGGAGATGAGGTCGGAGATATCTTGCGGCACCGCCTCCGCGGGCCACAGCATCGGAACCAGCTCCTCAGCCGCCTTCCGGAGCTCCCAGCCAAGCTTGGTGATGGGCTCGACGCGGGCAGCCATGGATGCCATATAATCCTCCATGGTGAAGTACTCCGAGCTGCCCTCGCCAGTCGCCCGCCTCCTAGTCTCGCGCGCAACGCCAACGGCTGCTAATGCCGCATCCTGCGTTTCCGGGAAGGCCGCTGCAAGAAAAAGCACGTCAGAAATCTTCAAAGCTGAAATAAGCTGAAAAATGCAAATTTTCGAAGTCCTAAAGTAGGCCAGGCGGCAGCCGGCAAGAGCCGACTGCCCCCGGTCCGAAGATGGAAATTCCGAAGGATAAAAGGAAAAGCCTGGCGGCAGCCGGCAAGAACCGACTGCCCCCAGCCCGAAGATGGAGATAGCGAAAAATCAGTTTCTGCCGCCGGCTGCCAACCTAGGCCGGCAGCCGACAGCCGAAAGCCGGCAAAGGGAAAGAGAGAAAGAAGAAATGCACTCACCCGACAAGCCGTGGTCGAGCGCGCCAATCTCGCCCACCCAGCGCTTGGCAGTGGCCGACAGCTCCGTGGTCTTGGTGGTGACCTCCTCCTGAAGCGCAAGCCGCTGCTTCTCCACCTCGGTCAGCCGCCGGCTCAGATCCTCCACCTTCTCCTTCTCAGCCGTCCTGAGGAGGGCAAGCTCATTGAGGTGGTTCGCCTCAAGCCGGCGCAGCCGCGTCAGCTCCAGCTCGGCCACCTGAGCTTGGCGGGCAGCATCGGCCCGCCTCCTCGCTCTCGGCGCACTGAGCGCGAGCAGCCCGAAGATCCGCCTCCAGCCGCGGGACCTTGGCGGCTTCAGCTGCAAGGCAGCCGGAAAGAAGCGTCAGCCAACCAAGACTAAAAAGAAAGAAGACATCGGGTCGGAAAGAAAAAGATCTTACCCTTGACGGCCTCCAGCTCGCGAGCCAAGTCGGCCCGGTCCAGCTTGGCCTTGTGGTAGTGGGTCACGGCGCGGTTGTACAAGCGGTGCGCCGCTCCGCCACAGCCTAAGGAGAAAGAAAATCAATCAACTAGGCGAAACCCGGACCGGCTCCGAGCAGCCGGCCCATGCCTCGGAGGGCTACCAGGATGATAACCAAATTGAAAAACAGATGAAGCGCTTACCTTGCTGGCTTCCTCCACCTTGGCGACGTTGGCCGCGGTCTCGGCAGCCCTGGCCTTGAGGTTGGCCTGCAAGCCGGAGAAGAACATCTCCACCGACGCTTGGCCTGGGTTCCCCTCCCGGCTGGTCACCTCGTAGGAGTCGGCGCGGAGCCACGCTTGCTCCATGGTGCCAGCCGAGCCGAGGCTGGAGTCGGAGGCGGACGGCACGTGCAGCAGCCGGGCGCCCTTGGCCACATGCAGGCTCCCCATCGGCGCCGACGGGGCTTCCGTCCTCACCAGCGCGCGCGAGTCGGCGTCCTCCATGCGCGCCGGCTCATCCCTTGCCGGCTCCTGCCTGGCCGGCTCCTCCGTCGTCGGCTCTGGCGGTGGCGGCGCTCCGGGCGAAGCGGTTGGCCCGTCGGCGCAGCCGTCTCCGGCGCCGAGGTTCTCCGGGCTCTCCACCAACACCACCACGCTCGGCCCGGTTCCGGCTCCGGTCGCAGGCGGCGCAGCCCCGCCGGCTCCGGCTCCGGTCGAAGGGGCATGCCCCAGCCGGCCCAGTGCCTTGGTCCAGAAGACGAGCACGGCGCGGGAACATGTCGTCCAGCGTCGGCTGGCGCGTCGGCTCGGCCCGCGTGCCGCGGCCAGGCGCTGAGGCCAGCGGCACGGCGAAGGAAGGCGCCCCTGCGGGAGGCGGAGTACCCGCAGGCGGTGGCGGCGTAGGTGCGCGCGGTGGAGGCTGTGGCGTCGACTCCCTCCTTTGTCGCGGAAGCGGCGACACGACATGCGGGGCTTGCCGGGAGCCGCCGCCCTGAGCAAACATGATGGGGGCCCTAGCCGAACAAATAAGAAAAAGATAAGCACAAAGAGTAAGGAAAGAAAAGGAATCAAACAAGAGAAAAAGAGAACTCACCCGGCCTGCTACGGAACCTTCTTCGACTGCTGCCGGCGGAGCTTCTTCGCCTTCGCCTCCAAGGCGGCGGTGGAGCGGGCTCATCCCTTGCCTGCTCAGCGCCGACGGGCGAAGGGACTCAGCGGCGGAGGTAGGGGGTCGGAGCGGTCATCGGAGCTCCGCGAGCGTCGGAGGGGTGCGCGCGTCGTTGTCGAGGACGAGGATCCCCCGGTAGCAGCGGCGTGTCCTGGGGTGGCCTCCCGGCTTGCTTGCTCCGTGTACTCGGCGGCGGCGAGCTTGCGATTGGAGGCCTCCGGCGACTAATTGGTGAAATTGAGGTGGCGAGGAGTGTGTGGATGAGTGGAGGAGGATGGTGTGCTCAGATCAGTGGGAGGGGTCCTCCTTTTATAGTGGCAAAGGTCGAAGGGCGGAGCTAGGTCGTCGACCGGCGTCGTCGTTCCAGGGCGTCGAAGGGGGGGATGGGTTGGTCTGGTTGCTGATGCAATGGTGGAGCTGACGCGCGTGATCGTGGCTCTGGCGAGGCTCTGCAGTGATGGCGAGGTTGACGGGAGTGCTCAGGCCATGGCGGACGGTCGTGGACGCGCTCGTCACCTGCGGCGTTCCCGCGGTCAAGTGGACGTGTCCAGGTCCAGTGACTCGTCGCGCCGACTGGCGCTGAGAGGAGAGGTCGAGGTGGCGCAGGGGCTCCGGGCAGCTGGCGCTCTGGCGCGTCCAACGCGGACGCCATGCGCGCTCTGGCGCGGCATGGGCATGTCCTGGGCGCGTCTGGGCGTCTCGATTTCTATATGTTGCGATGCAAATTTTTGACGTGGCAAGGTCTGGTCGTGCTCAACTGAGTGAGAGAGAGAGGATTGACAAGGTGTGGCATGTTGGAATTGACCAGAGTGAGAGAGAGCATGAGAGAGGCATGCCATGCCACGGCATGGCAAGTTTTTGTCCAGTGGGCATGCTCCAGTGCTTGGCAAGTTGATGGGAGGGTGCAGGGAGGTGAGAGGAAGGTCCAGTGGTGCAGAGAGGGCAGGGTTGGACCAAGTCCAAGGTAAAAAATTCAGTATGGGCACTTGTTTCTCCCCTGCCTGCAAGGTGTTTGTTAAAATGGCCGAAAGAAAATTAATTTCGAAATTTGCAAATCTTTTTGGTGGGTTGTAAACATATTTCAAAAGGAGTAGAATGGTGGTGGTTTGGTTCAATTTGGAGTTGTTTTGCAAAATCCCAAAATGCATATGATCTTGCATATGCAACTTTGTTCCAACTTTGCTTGCTTGTCATTTGAATTTGAGAAGGAATTTGGGTGGGTGGTTTTGGAAAAGTTGAAGTCCTTGATGTTGTCTTGGATGAGGTGCAAAGAGTTGACAAAGTGTAGAAGTGAAAAGTTAAAAACCAGGGGCTCAAAGTGAGCCTCGGGCTAAAAATGGCACATATGACCATAATCATATGTGAGCTCAATTTTGATTCAAATTTGATTTGAATTGAGTTTGTTTGATTCCAAAAGTGTTAATAAGTGTTTAGTATCCATTTACAACTAATGGTGCAAACCAAAATGGCCTAGATCAAAGATTTGTAAAAATGGCATAGGCCATATGTGGGTGTGAAGTTGATTTTTAGAATTTCTTTTCTATTTTATTTTTATTTGACTTTGGATGATCAAGTGATCATTGCTAGGGTTTTAGAATGAGAGTAACACATAAACAAGCATCATGGCAAAAGCACACTCAAATAAATTAATAAGGTGAGCTATATGCATAGTCCTATATGATGAGAAAAAGTTTTTGTTGGCTCTGATTTTTGGATTCTTGAATTCTCTCTCTTGTTCCTTTTATTGAAAACTTGGGATGTTACAAACCCTTCCCCCTTACAAAGGATCTCGTCCCGAGATCTAGAGAAAACTAGGTACTAAAGAGATCTGGTATTCCTTCTTCATGTCCTCCTCGCGTTCCCAAGTTGCTTCTTCTTCTGTGATTACTCAATTGTATCTTCGGGAACTTGATACTTCTGGTGCGGGTGGTCCTGAATGCTTCTTCAAGGATGCGAATCGGCACTTCGTGATAGGTTAGATCCTTGTTGATATCAATGGCTCTGTGGTCGATGTTCTTGAATACTTTGCTTTCTCCGCACTTCTAGGCACTTACGAAGCAAATGAGATGTGAAACACATTGTGCACCGGACATTTCTTCCGGTAGTTCAAGTTGATATGAAACTTCTCCTCGGCGACTCAGAATCTTGAATGGTCCGACATATCTGGGGGTGAGCTTTCCTTTGAGTTGGAATCTCTTCATTCCTTTGAGGGGTGAGACTTTGAGATACACAAAATCTCTGATCTCGAATGTCATCTCTCGGCGTCTCTTGTCGGCGTAGCTCTTCTGTCTTGATGGGCGGTCTTGAGGTACTCGCGGATCTTGTGCACCTTCTCTTTGGCTTCGCGGAGAACATCGGGCCGAAGACTTGACTATCTCCGACTCCGACCAGTTCCGAGGGGTACGGCATTTCCTTCCGTACAGGGCTTCAAAGGGGGCCATCTGTAAGCTGGCTTGATAGCTATTGTTGTAGGAGAATTCTGCATATGGTAGGCAGTCTTCCCATTTGGATCCGTACTCTAGCACACATGCTCTCAACATATCTTCTAGTATCTAGTTGACTCGCTCGGTCTGTCCGTCACCTGGGTGGTAAGCTGTGCTGAAATTCAGACTGGTTCCTAGTCCTTCATGCACTTTCTGCAGAATCTTGAGGTGAATTGCGATCCTCTATCTGACACAATTGACTTTGGTGTTCCGTGCAGGCTGACTATTCTGGATATGTATAACTCTGCGAGCTTTGGGCCTTGGTATGTGGTCTTGACGGGGATGAAATGTGCCACTTTGGTCAACCTATCGATGACTACCCAAATGGAGTCATTTCCTCGGCTAGATTTGGGCAATCCTGTGATAAAGTCCATACCGACAGAATCCCATTTGCACTCAGGAATCTGTAAGGGTTAGCCTCGCGGGGCGTTGATGTTCTCTTGACTCATTGACAGATATCACACTTGGCGATGTAGCTTCCTATCTCTCGCTTCATTCCGTGCCACCAGAATTGTTCCTTCAGGTCTTGGTACATCTTGGTTCCTCCGGGATGAATGGAATACAGTGTATCATGAGCTTCCTTCAAAATGACTTGCTTCAACTCTGAATCTGACGGTACACACAGGCGTTCGTTGTACCAAAGAACTCCTTCTTCATCTACGGTGAATCCTGGTGCCTTTCCTGCAGCTATCTGGTTCTTGATTCCGTCAATGCTGGCATTTCCCTTCTGGGCTTCCTTTATCTGGCTCATCAAAGTGGGTTGGAGCTCAATGCTGGCGAGGAATCCTTCGCTCACTAGCTCTAGTCTGAATTGTTCAAACTCTTGGTACAGGCTTGGTTGCTCTATTGCGATCATGGAGTTCAACTGACACGGCAGTCTGCTCAAAGCATCCGCTACCACATTGGCCTTGCCGGGGTGGTAGTGAATTTCCATGTCGTAATCTTTGATTAATTCAATCCATCTGCGCTGCCTCATGTTCAGCTCCTTCTGGGTGAAAATGTACTTCAGGCTCTTGTGATCTGAATATATCTCGCATCGATTACCCATGAGGTAATGACGCCAAACCTTCAGGGCTAACACTACGGCTGCTAACTCCAAGTCATGAGTTGGATAGTTCTGTTCATGTTGCTTCAGTTGCCTTGATAGGTAAGATATCACTTTGCCTCCTTGCATCAACACACATCCAAGACCAGTCTTGGATGCATCACAATAGACATCAAATGGCTTGGTGACATCGGGCATGATCAATATTGGGGCTGTGGTTAATCTGAGCTTGAGTAGCTGAAAGCTTTCTTCACATTTGTCATTCCAGTCAAATTTCCGGTCCTTCTTCAGCAGTTGAGTCATTGGTCTTGCGATGCTTGAAAATCCTTCAACGAATCGGCGGTAATATCCCGCTAATCCCAGAAATGCTCGGACTTCAGTCTGGGTGGTTGGGGCTTTCCATTCCTCAACGGTTTTGATTTTTGCGGGATCTACAGCAATTCCTCCTGCAGACAAGATGTGTCCCAGGAATCCTACTTCGTTCAACCAAAACTCACATTTGCTAAACTTGGCGTACAACTTGTGCTGCCTCAGGGTTTCTAGGACCACTTCCAAATGTTGCTCATGTTCTTCTTCTGATTTGGAGTAGATAAGGATGTCGTCGATGAAGACAACGACAAACTTATCTAGGAATTCCATAAAGATCTTATTCATGAGATTCATGAAGTAAGCGGGGCATTGGTCAGTCCAAAGGACATGACATTGTACTCATACAATCCATATCTGGTGGTAAAGGCAGTCTTGGGAATATCCGTTGCTCGGATCTTCAGCTGATGGTAAACTGTCCTCCGATCAATCTTTGAGAATACTTGGGCACCGGTTAGCTGGTCAAACAGGTCTTCTATCTTTGGCAAGGGATATTTGTTCTTGATGGTGACATCGTTAAGCTTACGATAATCCGTAACCAAACGAGTGGCACCGTCCTTTTTATCCACAAACAAAACGGTGATCTCCAAGGCGACGCACTTGGTCGAATCAGACCTTTGTATAGCATATCATCCAGTTGCTTCTTCAGTTCCACTAACTCGGTTCATGCTATAGGCTCTCTGGGCTATAGGTCCTATTCCCAGGATTAACTCGATGATAAACTCGATATCCCGATCCGGGGGCATACCGGGTAGATCATCCGGAAACACATTAGGGTATCGACAAACGACCCTGATTTGATCCAGAGTTGGCCTAGCTACACTTTGGTTGCAGGTGAAATTTCTGGGTAGCTTTTCAGACAAGTGTTCTATTATTATTCCGGTGCTACTAGTCATGGTGATGGCCTTCTTGGCGCAGTCTATCAATCCATGATGTTTCGCCATCCAATCCATACCCAGTACTACTTCCAATCCTTTTGTTCCCAGAACAATCAAGTTTGCATAAAAGTCTATTTCATGGATTCTGATGGGTACATCTTTGCAAAATTTTCTAGCTTTAGTTGTTGATCCGGGTATTTGAACTATCATGACATGTTTCAAGCTGATTGGTTGAATCTTACTAGTGCACACAAAATCTTCTGTAACAAACGAATGCGATGAATCAAACAACACTCTTGCTGGTATTGAGTTAACAGAGAACATACCCAGCACCACGTCAGGTGCTTCCTGGGCTTCCTCGGCGTTCATGTGGTAGAGGCGACCTCCGCGGTTGTTCGGGTTGTTGGGGGCGAACTTCTTGCCGGTGGAGACACGGCGTTGCTGCTGAGCTGGTGGTGCCGGGTTGCCTGCGAGCTTGGCGAGCCTCTTGGGACACTCATTGGAGTAATGTCCCACTACACCACACTCATAGCAAGTGATGGTGGTCTTGTCCTGCTTGTTCGCGACGGGGATTGCATTGCTCCCGGTCCTTGGTGCGGTGTTGGTGTTGTTGCTGTTGTTGTTGTTGGGGGCTCTCGGCGGAGCGCGGTTGTAGTTGTTGTTGTTGTTGTAGTTGCTGTTGTTGTTGTTGTTGTTGTAGTGGCCTCCTGGCCTCGAGTTTCCTCCACTCCGGTTCTGATAACCGGGGCGCGAGTTCTGCATCGGTGGCTTGTTGTTTCTCGGAGTGAAACCTCCGCTTGAGCTAGGGCGATATTTCTGGGGGTGGCCTGATCCACTCTGGTTCATCATGCGGCGCTTGCGGTTCTCATTGGCTTGGTGCAGTTTGCCCTCCATTTGGATGGCGGAGTCAACAAGGGCTTCGAGGTCGGCGAAGGGGATGTTGATCAACACAGTCGCATCTCATCATGCAGTCCGTTCAGGAACCTTTCCTTCCTCTTCTCAGTAGTGTCGGTCTCATCCGGGGCGTACCTTGACAGTGTGAGAAACTTGTCGCGGTATTCCACCACGGACATCCGGCCTTGCTTCAGTTCACGGAACTCATCTCTCATCTTCTTTATCAGACCCGGGGGCACATGGTACTTGCTGAACTTGAGTTTGAAATCAGTCCAAGTCATAAACTGTCCCGCGTTCATGGCACGGGTGCTTGTCCACCAAGCTCTTGCTGGTCCTGCTAAGTAGTGCGTGGCAAACAACACTTTCTCATTCTCTTCAACTCCAGCTACTTCTAGATTGTTCTCCATAGTTTGGAGCCAATCATCTGCATCAAGTGGTTCCTCAGTCTTGCTGAAAACTGGCGGGTTGGTATTCTGGAAGTTCTTGAGCTTTGATCCTGGATGATCATGATGGCCTTGGTTGTGGTTGGCAAGCTGTTGAAGTGCTGCAAGGTTGGCTTGCCTTTCGGCTCTTTCGGCTTCTCTACTTTCCAGCATAGTTTGCAACATCTGCATCATTGCTTCTTGAGTCGCGTTGCGAACCGGAGGGGCCATCTGAGCATTGAGATAGATCATGAGATAAGAGGGAAATTCTCTATGGCTTGTTTTGTGTTTTAAGTTCAAAAAGTTTAAAACTTGAAGTCTTTTCATGATAACACAAACATACATTCATTCATGACAAACAACACACATTACAAGCTAACACACTAAGGGTTTTAAGAACCCTTCTTCTCCAAGCTACGATACATGGGGCGGGATACAACTCACACCTACGATAGTGCATAAGTGAACTACTCCTCATCCTCATCCACATCTATGGCAACATGGTCATCTTCTCCAGCGTCGAGGAACTCGTAGTCTTCCTCCTCGGTGTTCTCATCCTCCTCGAAGTCGTCGTCGTCACTCAGGAAGGCACTTCCTCCCTGAATGTCATCTCCATCTTCCTCCATCTTCTTCATCTGTTCCTCCTGGTCCTTGACAGTGGCCTCAAGCGCAGCTATCTTTGCGCGGAGGCGGGTGATGGTGGCATCCTTCTTTGCCCGCTGCTGGCGGAGAGTCTTGCGGTCGTTGTTGAGGAGCTTGATGGCTTCACCTTGCTCGATGATGTGGGCGTGAGTCTGGTTGGCGTACTCACGCGCGTGGTCGAGGTCCTGCTGAGTGTGGTACAGGATGAAGTCCAGGTGCTCCACATGGTGCTTCAGCTCCGGGTGGGGCGACATGTCCATGGGCTCTCCAGCGGAGTTACGCCTCGCGAGGTGAGAAAAGCGAGGGCTCCTGAGTGCCTCCCCGCTCATCCCGCACAAGCGTGCGAGTGCCTCCTGAAGTGCGCGGGCGAGTCCATCCAGCCAGTTGCTCTCCCTGAAGGAGAAGAGGATCCTCTCAGAAGTGGGAGTCTCCATCTTGCCCCTCAAGTCAGCGGTGATGATCCACTGCAACTCGCCTCCTGGCTGGTCATTGACCTGCACTCCATGGAACTCCGGGTGCGGGCGACCAAGGTGGTCGGAAAGGGCGTTGAGGTCGTGCTCAAAGACCAAGCTTCCCCCGTTCCCGAGCTGGTAAAACTTCGTGTTCATGGGCTCCATCTGAAAGTGAAGGATTAAGTTAGAGAAGTGAACAAGTGTGGAAAAATTTTAGTTATATTTCTAAGGAAGAGCATGACTTCTTATTTTTCCAAAGAACTCAAAGAGAAGAAGAAGACCAAGTTTTTCAGAAATACTTCATTCATTTTTTTGGAACTAATTTTTCAGAACGTCCATTTCTAACTAGGGTCTCCTAAGGTCAAACAATGGCTTTGATACCAACTTGTCAACACCCGGATTTTTAAGTCCGGATGCCTATTATGTCATACATCGCAATCCCAGGAAATTGTTGTTGCGAGGCATAATAGTTAAGTATCACATCATCATTCATTACAAACCATAATGTCTTACAAATTGGAATCACATGATCCATATTACACGAATAGTTGATCTAATGATCAACGAACAAACACAAGTTCATAGCGGAAGCGTAAGATACAAGGACTCTAGTCCACATGCCAACGCTTGACGTTAGAAGCTCCTAGTTGTGGTAGACGTCCTGCTGATCGTCATCCTCGTACTGCTGCTCGGCTTCATATTCTGGCCATTTGAATAGCCAGGGACAAAGCCGTGAGTACTTTAAGTACTCGCAATCTAATACTAAAGTAAGTACTAACATTACTATTGATAGTGTTCTAAGCTCTAAGTTTATTTGCATAAAGCCAATTTTAGTTAATAAACATTTTCGTAAACAACTCCTCATGTGCTAACTAACTCAAGTGGGAACATTAGTGTCATTCCCACAACTCTGTTGTGATGCAAATTCAAGTCACCGTTCAAGTTCAAGTTCAAGTTCAAAAACACCAGTCACATAGATGTAAATTCTGATGACGGAAACAGTATGGCCTTTCCAACTGTCCATAACCGCGGACGCGGCTATTCGAATAGTTCTACACTCTGCAGAGGTTGCACACTTGTGCCACAACATTTGATTACATCCGTCAGGGATAAACCCCGAATAATCGTAACTCAGTACGCGGATCATCAACCGTTAACCTTTCACTTACACACCCTAGTATAGGCACCTCTCCCCATGAGCTTGGCCTCCCGGTGAAAACCAACTGTAACCCGGGAACTGCACAGGGCTTGGCCGTACAATTCACCTCAATTCACATCATTTCTCAACAACGGAGGCAGCCTCAAGCGTAACCCCTATGACGTGTGTTCAGAGGGAACCTATACTAAGACACATAAATTTCCAGCTAAGCCTTACCCATAATCAGGTATTGTGGGGGTACTTAATAATTGGAAAGGTATCGCATCCAACTCAATCATCAGTTTTAGCCATTTCACCAAGTCAAATTCATGTCATATTCACCTTCAAAATCCTTCAATGGAAATGACTCATCATTCCAAGGTTTTCAACTTCATCATTTCATAAACACATGTTCCCATCTAGAGTAGTCATTTTTAATTTAGCACTAGCATCTAGGTATGAGGGGTGCTAAGTACTTTGCTTTGCTTCTAGGCTAACCTTGATACTCTTGTACTAATCCAATTCTAATCAAGTGAATCATAAATCAAAAGTACTTTGATAAAACAAAAGTAAATAAAGCTTGTAAAGTAAAACTGGGAAATAGGATCATAAGCATAAAGTAAATGGGGTAATGCCTTGCTCATGGTGAGCTTTGCACTTTGCAAGAGTATTATCTTGCCTTGGTTGGGGAATTGGTCAAAGTGGTCTTCTTCTCCTTGGAAGTAGACCTCCTCCTCCTCCTCCTGGTACTCCTCGGTACTAGCGTCTAAAATACGAATACGGGGTACACAATCATCATACCAAACTAAATTACTAAACTAGGCACACTCATGAGCTACACACTTTAAACTAGCATCACACACTAATATTGGGTGGATGGATGTGTTCTTTTTATCATTTAAGAAAAATAATTTCCTCTCATACTAAACTAAATGTTATTTTGAAATATTCAGAGAAATAATTTCCTCTCATTATCTCATCAAGATTTAATTTCTCTTATGCATAAAATGTGACCTAGGTTGACCCAAGTCAACCTCTTCACACTTACCATTTTGAGAAAATGATTTAAATGAGGTGAGCACCTCATACTATTTAGTTTTAGCATAGCAAAGATTTAATATCACCAACAATTCCTATGAGACCTAATTGACCAGAGTCTCTACTTCATTTGGAATTGGTGGTGACAAGATTTAAATGAGAGAAACTCTCTCATAAGATTTCTTAATAGTTTTGGACAATATCTTTGACTAGAAATAGCCATAAAGTCATTTAAATCAACTAAGCCATGATCATTCAAAGTAAGCATGGCATATTTTTGTAGAAACAATTAGTATAAGTGAAATGTGAATTATTGGAGGTGGAATTAACTGAAAAGCATTTATGGTTGATTTTTAAGAATTATTATAAGGCAGAAAAGTCCCTGCCTTGTTTATTTTGTCACTTTAATTCTACAATAGATCTAGGGTTCTAACCAGTGGCATTGTGTAGATAATTTCCTAAGGTTTCCAAAAATATAAAGTTTGTAAAAATTGGCCTAGCAGATTTGTCCCTATTGAATTTCAAAGTTTGCATCAGATTGGGGTATTTCCCTATTTTTCAAATTTGAATTCAAACGGTGGGCTGGCGGGAGATCTTAACGGGCTAGGCAGAGAGAGAGAGAGTTGGGCCGGCCCAGCTTCGCAGCGGGCCAGCTGACAAGGTGGGAACCACCTGTCAGTGGGTTTCCACGCGCGAAGCGGTACGCGCAATGTGAGCCGTGCGATTAGAAGAGGATCGCATGGTCGGGGAGCGTCGTCGTCGACGGCGAGAAGGGGACTCACTGGCGGCGGAGGTAGGGGGTCGGAGCGGTCGTCGGAGCTCCGGCGAGCGTCGGAGGGGTGCGCCGCGTCGTTGTCGAGGACGAGGATCCCCCTGGTAGCAGCGGCGTGTCCTGGGGTGGCCTCCTGCTCCGGCTTGCTCCGTGTACTGGCGGCGGCGGCGAGCTTGCGATTGGAGGCCTCCGGCGACTAATTGGTGAAATTGAGGTGGCGAGGAGTGCTGTGGTGAGGAGGAGGAGTTGGTGTGCTCAGATCAGTGGGAGGGGTCCTCCTTTTATAGTGGCGAGGCAGTGCCGAAGGGCGGAGCTAGGTCATCGACGGCGTCATCGTTCCAGGGCGTCGAAGGGGCAAGGGATGGGTTGGTCTGGTTGCTGATGCAATGGTGGAGCTGACGCGCGTGATCGTGGCTCGGCGAGGCTCTGCAGGATGGCGAGGTTGACGGGAGTGCTCAGGCCATGGCGGACGGTCGTGGACGCGCTCGTCACCTGCGGCGTTCCCGCGGTCAAGTGGACGTGTCCAGGCGGTCCAGTGACTCGTCGCGCGTCGACTGGCGCTGAGAGGAGAGGTCGAGGTGGCGCAGGGCTCCGGGCAGCTGGCGCTCTGGCGCGTCCAACGCGGACGCCATGCGCGCTCTGGCGCGGCATGGGCATGTCCTGGGCGCGTCTGGGCGTCTCGATTTCTATATGTTGCGATGCAAATTTTTGACGTGGCAAGGTCTGGTCGTGCTCAACTGAGTGAGAGAGAGAGGATTGACAAGGTGTGGCATGTTGGAATTGACCAGAGTGAGAGAGAGCATGAGAGAGGCATGCCATGCCACGGCATGGCAAGTTTTTGTCCAGTGGGCATGCTCCAGTGCTTGGCAAGTTGATGGGAGGGTGCAGGGAGGTGAGAGGAAGGTCAAGTGGTGCAGAGAGGCAGGGTTGGACCAAGTCCAAGGTAAAAATTCAGTATGGGCACTTGTTTCACCCCTGCCTGCAAGGTGTTTGTTAAAATGGCCGAAAGAAAATTAATTTCGAAATTTGCAAATCTTTTTGGTGGGTTGTAAACATATTTCAAAAGGAGTAGAATGGTGGTGGTTTGGTTCAATTTGGAGTTGTTTTGCAAAATCCCAAAATGCATATGATCTTGCATATGCAACTTTGTTCCAACTTTGCTTGCTTGTCATTTGAATTTGAGAAGGAATTTGGGTGGGTGGTTTTGGGCAAAGTTGAAGTCCTTGATGTTGTCTTGGATGAGGTGCAAAGAGTTGACAAAGTGTAGAAGTGAAAAGTTAAAAACCAGGGGCTCAAAGTGAGCCTCGGGCTAAAAATGGCACATATGACCATAATCATATGTGAGCTCAATTTTGATTCAAATTTGATTTGAATTGAGTTTGTTTGATTCCAAAAGTGTTAATAAGTGTTTAGTATCCATTTACAACTAATGGTGCAAACCAAAATGGCCTAGATCAAAGATTTGTAAAAATGGCATAGGCCATATGTGGGTGTGAAGTTGATTTTTAGAATTTCTTTTCTATTTTATTTTTATTTGACTTTGGATGATCAAGTGATCATTGCTAGGGTTTTAGAATGAGAGTAACACATAAACAAGCATCATGGCAAAATCACACTCAAATAAATTAATAAGGTGAGCTATATGCATAGTCCTATATGATGAGAAAAAGTTTTTGTTGGCTCTGATTTTTGGATTCTTGAATTTCTCTCTTGTTCCTTTTATTGAAAACTTGGGATGTTACAAACCCTTCCCCCTTACAAAAGATCTCGTCCCGAGATCTAGAGAAAACTAGGTACTAAAGAGATCTGGGTATTCCTTCTTCATGTCTTCCTCGCGTTCCCAAGTTGCTTCTTCTTCGGTGTGATTACTCCATTGTATCTTCAGGAACTTGATACTTCTGGTGCGGGTGGTCCTGAATGCTTCTTCAAGGATGCGAATCGGCACTTCGCGGTAGGTTAGATCCTTGTTGATATCAATGGCTCTGTGGTCGATGTTCTTGAATACTTCGGTCTTCTCCGGCACTTCTAGGCACTTACGAAGCAGTGAGATGTGAAACACATTGTGCACGGCGGACATTTCTTCCGGTAGTTCAAGTTGATATGAAACTTCTCCTCGGCGACTCAGAATCTTGAATGGTCCGACATATCTGGGGGCGAGCTTTCCTTTGAGTTGGAATCTCTGCATTCCTTTGAGGGGTGAGACTTTGAGATACACAAAATCTCCGATCTCGAATGTCATCTCTCGGTGTCTCTTGTCCGCGTAGCTCTTCTGTCTTGACTGGCGGTCTTGAGGTACTCGCGGATCTTGTGCACCTTCTTCGGCCATGGAGAACATCGGGGTCGAAGACTTGACTATCTCCGACTTCCGACCAGTTCGAGGATACGGCATTTTCCGTACATGTGGCTTCAAAGGGGGCCATCTGTAAGTCGGCTTGATAGCTATTGTTGTAGGAGAATTCCGCATATGGTAGGCAGTCTTCCCATTTGGATCCGTACTCTAGCACACATGCTCTCAACATATCTTCCAGTATTCTGGTTGACTCGCCGGTCGTTAGTCCGTGGGTGGTAAGTGTGCTGAAATTCGACGGGTTCCTAGTCCTTCATGCACTTTCTGCAGAATCTTGAGGTGAATTGCGATCCTCTATCTGACACAATTGACTTTGGTGTTCCGTGCAGGCTGACTATTCTGGATATGTATAACTCTGCGAGCTTTGGGCCTTGGTATGTGGTCTTGACGGGGATGAAATGTGCCACTTTGGTCAACCTATCGATGACTACCCAAATGGAGTCATTTCCTCGGCTAGATTTGGGCAATCCTGTGATAAAGTCCATACCGACAGAATCCCATTTCCACTCAGGAATCTGTAAGGGTTGCAATAGTCCTGCGGGGCGTTGATGTTCTGCCTTGACTCGTTGATAGATATCACACTTGGCGATGTAGCTTCCTATCTCTCGCTTCATTCCGTGCCACCAGAATTGTTCCTTCAGGTCTTGGTACATCTTGGTTCCTCCGGGATGAATGGAATACAGTGTATCATGAGCTTCCTTCAAAATGACTTGCTTCAACTCTGAATCTGACGGTACACACAGGCGTTCGTTGTACCAAAGAACTCCTTCTTCATCTACGGTGAATCCTGGTGCCTTTCCTGCAGCTATCTGGTTCTTGATTCCGTCAATGCTGGCATTTCCCTTCTGGGCTTCCTTTATCTGGCTCATCAAAGTGGGTTGGAGCTCAATGCTGGCGAGGAATCCTTCGCTCACTAGCTCTAGTCTGAATTGTTCAAACTCTTGGTACAGGCTTGGTTGCTCTATTGCGATCATGGAGTTCAACTGACACGGCAGTCTGCTCAAAGCATCCGCTACCACATTGGCCTTGCCGGGGTGGTAGTGAATTTCCATGTCGTAATCTTTGATTAATTCAATCCATCTGCGCTGTCTCATGTTCAGCTCCTTCTGGGTGAAAATGTACTTCAGGCTCTTGTGATCTGAATATATCTCGCATCGATTACCCATGAGGTAATGACGCCAAACCTTCAGGGCTAACACTACGGCTGCTAACTCCAAGTCATGAGTTGGATAGTTCTGTTCATGTTGCTTCAGTTGCCTTGATAGGTAAGATATCACTTTGCCTCCTTGCATCAACACACATCCAAGACCAGTCTTGGATGCATCACAATAGACATCAAATGGCTTGGTGACATCGGGCATGATCAATATTGGGGCTGTGGTTAATCTGAGCTTGAGTAGCTGAAAGCTTTCTTCACATTTGTCATTCCAGTCAAATTTCCGGTCCTTCTTCAGCAGTTGAGTCATTGGTCTTGCGATGCTTGAAAATCCTTCAACGAATCGGCGGTAATATCCCGCTAATCCCAGAAATGCTCGGACTTCAGTCTGGGTGGTTGGGGCTTTCCATTCCTCAACGGTTTTGATTTTTGCGGGATCTACAGCAATTCCTCCTGCAGACAAGATGTGTCCCAGGAATCCTACTTCTTCAACCAAAACTCACATTTGCTAAACTTGGCGTACAACTTGTGCTGCCTCAGGGTTTCTAGGACCACTTCCAAATGTTGCTCATGTTCTTCTTCTGATTTGGAGTAGATAAGGATGTCGTCGATGAAGACAACGACAAACTTATCTAGGAATTCCATAAAGATCTTATTCATGAGATTCATGAAGTAAGCGGGGGCATTGGTCAGTCCAAAGGACATGACATTGTACTCATACAGTCCATATCTGGTGGTAAAGGCAGTCTTGGGAATATCCGTTGCTCGGATCTTCAGTTGATGGTAACCTGTCCTCAGATCAATCTTTGAGAATACTTGGGCACCGGTTAGCTGGTCAAACAGGTCTTCTATCTTTGGCAAGGATATTTGTTCTTGATGGTGACATCGTTAAGCTTACGATAATCTGTAACCAAACGAGTGGCACCGTCCTTTTTATCCACAAACAAAACTGGTGATCTCCAAGGCGACGCACTTGGTCGAATCAGACCTTTGTATAGCATATCATCCAGTTGCTTCTTCAGTTCCACTAACTCTGCGGGGTTCATGCTATAGGCTCTCTGGGCTATAGGTCCTGTTCCCGGGATTAACTCGATGATAAACTCGATATCCCGATCCGGGGCATACCGGGTAGATCATCCGAAACACATCGGGTATCGACAAACGACCCTGATTTGATCCAGAGTTGGCCTAGCTACACTTTGGTTGCAGGTGAAATTTCTGGGTAGCTTTTCAGACAAGTGTTCTATTATTATTCCGGTGCTACTAGTCATGGTGATGGCCTTCTTGGCGCAGTCTATCAATCCATGATGTTTCGCCATCCAATCCATACCCAGGACTACTTCCAATCCTTTTGTTCCCAGAACAATCAAGTTTGCATAAAAGTCTATTTCATGGATTCTGATGGGTACATCTTTGCAAAATTTTCTAGCTTTAGTTGTTGATCCAGGTATTTGAACTATCATGACATGTTTCAAGCTGATTGGTTGAATCTTACTAGTGCACACAAAATCTTCTGTAACGAACGAATGCGATGCTCCAGAATCAAACAACACTCTTGCTGGTATTGAGTTAACAGAGAACATACCCAGCACCACGTCGGTGCTTCCTGGGCTTCCTCAGCGTTCATGTGGTAGAGGCGACCTCCGCGGTTGTTCGGGTTGTTGGGGGCGAACTTCTTGCCGGTGGAGACACGGCGTTGCTGCTGAGCTGGTGGTGCCGGGTTGCCTGCGAGCTTGGCGAGCCTCTTGGGACACTCATTGGAGTAATGTCCCACTACACCACACTCATAGCAAGTGATGGTGGTCTTGTCCTGCTTGTTCGCGACGGGGATTGCATTGCTCCCGGTCCTTGGTGCGGTGTTGGTGTTGTGGTTGCTGTTGTTGTTGTTGGGGGCTCTCGGCGGAGCGCGGTTGTAGTAGTTGTTGTTGTTGTAGTTGCTGTTGTTGTTGTTGTTGTTGTAGTGGCCTCCTGGCCTCGAGTTTCCTCCACTCCGGTTCTGATAACCGGGGCGCGAGTTCTGCATCGGTGGCTTGTTGTTTCTCGGAGTGAAACCTCCGCTTGAGCTAGGGCGATATTTCTGGGGGTGGCTTGATCCACTCTGGTTCATCATGCGGCGCTTGCGGTTCTCGCTGGCTTGGTGCAGTTTGCCCTCCATTTGGATGGCGGAGTCAACAAGGGCTTCGAGGTCGGCGAAGGGGATGTTGATCAACACAGTCTGCATCTCATCATGCAGTCCGTTCAGGAACCTTTCCTTCCTCTTCTCAGTAGTGTCGGTCTCATCCGGGGCGTACCTTGACAGTGTGAGAAACTTGTCGCGGTATTCCACCACGGACATCCGGCCTTGCTTCAGTTCACGGAACTCATCTCTCATCTTCTTTATCAGACCCGGGGGCACATGGTACTTGCTGAACTTGAGCTTGAAATCAGTCCAAGTCATAAACTGTCCCGCGTTCATGGCACGGGTGCTTGTCCACCAAGCTCTTGCTGGTCCTGCTAAGTAGTGCGTGGCAAACAACACTTTCTCATTCTCTTCAACTCCAGCTACTTCTAGATTGTTCTCCATAGTTTGGAGCCAATCATCTGCATCAAGGGGTTCCTCAGTCTTGCTGAAAACTGGCGGGTTGGTATTCTGGAAGTTCTTGAGCTTTGATCCTGGATGATCATGATGGCCTTGGTTGTTGGCAAGCTGTTGAAGTGCTGCAAGGTTGGCTTGCCTTTCGGCTCTTTCGGCTTCTCTACCTTCCAGCATAGTTTGCAACATCTGCATCATTGCTTCTTGAGTCGCGTTGCGAACCGGAGGGGCCATCTGAGCATTGAGATAGATCATGAGATAAGAGGGAAATTCTCTATGGCTTGTTTTGTGTTTAAGTTCAAAAGTTTAAAACTTGAAGTCTTTTCATGATAACACAAACATACATTCATTCATGACAAACAACACACATTACAAGCTAACACACTAAGGGTTTTAAGAACCCTTCTTCTCCAAGCTACGATACATGGGGCGGGATACAACTCACACCTACGATAGTGCATAAGTGAACTACTCCTCATCCTCATCCACATCTATGGCAACATGGTCATCTTCTCCAGCGTCGAGGAACTCGTAGTCTTCCTCCTCGGTGTTCTCATCCTCCTCGAAGTCGTCGTCGTCACTCAGGAAGGCACTTCCTCCCTGAATGTCATCTCCATCTTCCTCCATCTTCTTCATCTGTTCCTCCTGGTCCTTGACAGTGGCCTCAAGCGCAGCTATCTTTGCGCGGAGGCGGGTGATGGTGGCATCCTTCTTTGCCCGCTGCTGGCGGAGAGTCTTGCGGTCGTTGTTGAGGAGCTTGATGGCTTCACCTTGCTCGATGATGTGGGCGTGAGTCTGGTTGGCGTACTCACGCGCGTGGTCGAGGTCCTGCTGAGTGTGGTACAGGATGAAGTCCAGGTGCTCCACATGGTGCTTCAGCTCCGGGTGGGGCGACATGTCCATGGGCTCTCCAGCAGAGTTACGCCTCGCGAGGTGAGAAAAGCGAGGGCTCCTGAGTGCCTCCCCGCTCATCCCGCACAAGCGTGCGAGTGCCTCCTGAAGTGCGCGGGCGAGTCCGTCCAGCCAGTTGCTCTCCCTGAAGGAGAAGAGGATCCTCTCAGAAGTGGGAGTCTCCATCTTGCCCCTCAAGTCAGCGGTGATGATCCACTGCAACTCGCCTCCTGGCTGGTCATTGACCTGCACTCCATGGAACTCCGGGTGCGGGCGACCAAGGTGGTCGGAAAGGGCGTTGAGGTCGTGCTCAAAGACCAAGCTTCCCCCGTTCCCGAGCTGGTAAAACTTCGTGTTCATGGGCTCCATCTGAAAGTGAAGGATTAAGTTAGAGAAGTGAACAAGTGTGGAAAATTTTAGTGATCTGTCTAAGGAAGAGCATGACTTCTTATTTTTCCAAAGAACTCAAAGAGAAGAAGAAGACCAAGTTTTTCAGAAATACTTCATTCATTTTTGAAACTAATTTTTCAGAACGTCCATTTCTAACTAGGGTCTCCTAAGGTCAAACAATGGCTCTGATACCAACTTGTCAACACCCGGATTTTTAAGTCCGGATGCCTATTATGTCATACATCGCAATCCCAGGAAATTGTTGTTGCGAGGCATAATAGTTAAGTATCACAGTCATCATTCATTACAAACCATAATGTCTTACAAATTGGAATCACATGATCCATATTACACGAATAGTTGATCTAATGATCAACGAACAAACACAAGTTCATAGCGGAAGCGTAAGATACAAGGACTCTCTAGTCCACAGGCCAACGCTTGACGTTAGAAGCTCCTAGTTGTGGTAGACGTCCTGCTGATCGTCGTCCTCGTACTGCTGCTCGGCTTCATATTCTGGCCATTTGAATAGCCAGGGACAAAGCCGTGAGTACTTTAAGTACTCGCAATCTAATACTAAAGTAAGTACTAACATTACTATTGAGAGTGTTCTAAGCTCTAAGTTTATTTGCATAAAGCCAACTTTAGTTAATAAACATTTTCATAAACAACTCCTCATGTGCTAACTAACTCAAGTGGGAACATTAGTGTCATTCCCACAACTCTGTTGTGATGCAAATTTAAGTCACTGTTCAAGTTCAAGTTCAAGTTCAAGTTCAAGTTCAAAAACACCAGTCACATAGAGGTCAATTCTGATGACGGAAACAGTATGGCCTTTCCAACTGTCCATAACCGCAGACGCGGCTATTCGAATAGTTCTACACTCTGCAGAGGTTGCACACTTGTGCCACAACATTTGATTACATCCGTCAGGGATAAAACCCCGAATAATCGTAACTCAGTACACGGATCATCAACCGTTAACCTTTCACTTACACACCCTAGTATAGGCACCTCTCCCCATGAGCTTGGCCTCCCGGTGAAAACCAACTGTTAACCCGGGAACTGCACAGGGCTTGGCCGTACAATTCACCTCAATTCACGTCATTTCTCAACAACGGAGGCAGCCTCAAGCGTAACCCCTATGACGTGTGTTCAGAGGGAACCTATACTAAGACACATAAATTTCCAGCTAAGCCTTACCCATAATCAGGTATTGTGGGGGTACTTAATAATTGGAAAGGTATCGCATCCAACTCAATCATCAGTTTTAGCCATTTCACCAAGTCAAATTCATGTCATATTCACCTTCAAAATCCTTCAATGGAAATGACTCATCATTCCAAGGTTTTCAACTTCATCATTTCATAAACACATGTTCCCATCTAGAGTAGTCATTTTTAATTTAGCACTAGCATCTAGGTATGAGGGGTGCTAAGTACTTTGCTTTGCTTCTAGGCTAACCTTGATACTCTTGTACTAATCCAATTCTAATCAAGTGAATCATAAATCAAAAGTACTTTGATAAAACAAAAGTAAATAAAGCTGGTAAAGTAAAACTGGGAAATAGGATCATAAGCATAAAGTAAATGGGGTAATGCCTTGCTCATGGTGAGCTTTGCACTTTGCAAGAGTATTATCTTGCCTTGGTTGGGGAATTGGTCAAAGTGGTCTTCTTCTCCTTGGAAGTAGACCTCCTCCTCCTCCTGGTACTCCTCGGTACTAGCGTCTAAAATACGAATACGGGGTACACAATCATCATACCAAACTAAATTACTAAACTAGGCACACTCATGAGCTACACACTTTAAACTAGCATCACACACTAATATTGGGTGGATGGATGTGTTCTTTTTATCATTTAAGAAAAATAATTTCCTCTCATACTAAACTAAATGTTATTTTGAAATATTCAGAGAAATAATTTCCTCTCATTATCTCATCAAGATTTAATTTCTCTTATGCATAAAATGTGACCTAGGTTGACCCAAGTCAACCTCTTCACACTTACCATTTTGAGAAAATGATTTAAATGAGGTGAGCACCTCATACTATTTAGTTTTAGCATAGCAAAGATTTAATATCACCAACAATTCCTATGAGACCTAATTGACCAGAGTCTCTACTTCATTTGGAATTGGTGGTGACAAGATTTAAATGAGAGAAACTCTCTCATAAGATTTCTTAATAGTTTTGGACAATATCTTTGACTAGAAATAGCCATAAAGTCATTTAAATCAACTAAGCCATGATCATTCAAAGTAAGCATGGCATATTTTTGTAGAAACAATTAGTATAAGTGAAATGTGAATTATTGGAGGTGGAATTAACTGAAAAGCATTTATGGTTGATTTTTAAGAATTATTATAAGGCAGAAAAGTCCCTGCCTTGTTTATTTTGTCACTTTAATTCTACAATAGATCTAGGGTTCTAACCAGTGGCATTGTGTAGATAATTTCCTAAGGTTTCCAAAAATATAAAGTTTGTAAAAATTGGCCTAGCAGATTTGTCCCTATTGAATTTCAAAGTTTGCATCAGATTGGGGTATTTCCCTATTTTTCAAATTTGAATTCAAACGGTGGGCTGGCGGGAGATCTTAACGGGCTAGGCAGAGAGAGAGAGAGTTGGGCCGGCCCAGCGCAGCGGGCCAGCTGACAAGGTGGGAACCACCTGTCAGTGGGTTTCCACGCGCGAAGCGGTACGCGCAATGTGAGCCGTGCGATTAGAAGAGGATCGCACGGTCGGGGAGCGTCGTCGTCGACGGCGAGAAGGGGACTCACTGGCGGCGGAGGTAGGGGGTCGGAGCGGTCGTCGGAGCTCCGGCGAGCGTCGGAGGGGTGCGCCGCGTCGTTGTCGAGGACGAGGATCCCCCTGGTAGCAGCGGCGTGTCCTGGGGTGGCCTCCTGCTCCGGCTTGCTCCGTGTACTGGCGGCGGCGGCGAGCTTGCGATTGGAGGCCTCCGGCGACTAATTGGTGAAATTGAGGTGGCGAGGAGTGCTGTGCGGATGAGTGGAGGAGATGGTGTGCTCAGATCAGTGGGAGGGGTCCTCCTTTTATAGTGGCGAGGCAGGCCGAAGGGCGGAGCTAGGTCGTCGACGGCGTCGTCGTTCCAGGGCGTCGAAGGGGCAAGGGATGGGTTGGTCTGGTTGCTGATGCAATGGTGGAGCTGACGCGCGTGATCGTGGCTCTGGCGAGGCTCTGCAGTGATGGCGAGGTTGACGGGAGTGCTCAGGCCATGGCGGACGGTCGTGGACGCGCTCGTCACCTGCGGCGTTCCCGCGGTCAAGTGGACGTGTCCAGGCGGTCCAGTGACTCGTCGCGCGTCGACTGGCGCTGAGAGGAGAGGTCGAGGTGGCGCAGGGGCTCCGGGCAGCTGGCGCTCTGGCGCGTCCAACGCGGACGCCATGCGCGCTCTGGCGCGGCATGGGCATGTCCTGGGCGCGTCTGGGCGTCTCGATTTCTATATGTTGCGATGCAAATTTTTGACGTGGCAAGGTCTGGTCGTGCTCAACTGAGTGAGAGAGAGAGGATTGACAAGGTGTGGCATGTTGGAATTGACCAGAGTGAGAGAGAGCATGAGAGAGGCATGCCATGCCACGGCATGGCAAGTTTTTGTCCAGTGGGCATGCTCCAGTGCTTGGCAAGTTGATGGGAGGGTGCAGGGAGGTGAGAGGAAGGTCCAGTGGTGCAGAGAGGGCAGGGTTGGACCAAGTCCAAGGTAAAAAATTCAGTATGGGCACTTGTTTCACCCCTGCCTGCAAGGTGTTTGTTAAAATGGCCGAAAGAAAATTAATTTCGAAATTTGCAAATCTTTTTGGTGGGTTGTAAACATATTTCAAAAGGAGTAGAATGGTGGTGGTTTGGTTCAATTTGGAGTTGTTTTGCAAAATCCCAAAATGCATATGATCTTGCATATGCAACTTTGTTCCAACTTTGCTTGCTTGTCATTTGAATTTGAGAAGGAATTTGGGTGGGTGGTTTTGGGCAAAGTTGAAGTCCTTGATGTTGTCTTGGATGAGGTGCAAAGAGTTGACAAAGTGTAGAAGTGAAAAGTTAAAAACCAGGGGCTCAAAGTGAGCCTCGGGCTAAAAATGGCACATATGACCATAATCATATGTGAGCTCAATTTTGATTCAAATTTGATTTGAATTGAGTTTGTTTGATTCCAAAAGTGTTAATAAGTGTTTAGTATCCATTTACAACTAATGGTGCAAACCAAAATGGCCTAGATCAAAGATTTGTAAAAATGGCATAGGCCATATGTGGGTGTGAAGTTGATTTTTAGAATTTCTTTTCTATTTTATTTTTATTTGACTTTGGATGATCAAGTGATCATTGCTAGGGTTTTAGAATGAGAGTAACACATAAACAAGCATCATGGCAAAAGCACACTCAAATAAATTAATAAGGTGAGCTATATGCATAGTCCTATATGATGAGAAAAAGTTTTTGTTGGCTCTGATTTTTGGATTCTTGAATTCTCTCTCTTGTTCCTTTTATTGAAAACTGGGATGTTACACAAAGTACTTTGTCCCAACGTAACAGTGAGGTTGTCAATCTCACCGGCTTGTAACAAAGGATTAGATGTATAGTGTGGATGATGATGTTTGCAGAGAACAGTAGAACGAGTATTGCAGTAGATTGTATTCGATGTAAAAGAATGGACCGGGGTCCACAGTTCACTAGAGGTGTCTCTCCCATAAGAATAAGCATGTTGGGTGAACAAATTACAGTTGGGCAATTGACAAATAGAGAGGGCATGACCATGCACATACATGTTATGATGAGTAGTGTGAAATTTAATTGGGCATTACGACAAGATAGACCGCTATCCAACATGCATCTATGCCTAAAAAGTCCACCGCGTTATCATCCTAACCCCTCCAAAAGATGCAAACAATGTACAATTGATTAAGATGGTGTAATCATGGGCGGACGCACCACCCCTTTTGCCTGGGCGACTGCCCGGGCTTCTTCGTCGGTCGTCTCCTGAAGGTAGCGATTCATCTGAAGGAAAAAGCTGGCCGGATGCACCTCTGCCCGGGCTTGAAACTGGGCAATTTTGGGCAATGCCCCACGGTCAGCAGTTTTGGCCTTTTGGGCCTTACTTTGGGCCAGCAATCCAGCATCGATCGGTATATGTGGTCTGTGGAAACGAATCGACAAATCGATCGATACCAATTCCCCAATAGCTCACTCAGACGACGAAACGACTGGACGAGGCGATCCTTCCCGGCCGACCGCCGGCGGGAAGCAAGCCGGCGAGGTGAGGATCCGGCGTTCTAAGATGGCATCCCACGATGGGGGCGACCTTCCCAGGCATCTAGCTGCATTAGGAGATGCGCAGACCTCGCAGGAGATGGAAGGCGCAGCTCGCGGCCGGAAGCGGAAGAGAGGGGGCGGCGGCTCGGGCGTGACAACAGCGGCGGCGGTGGGAGGAAGTGGGAGGGAACTTCCAGCCGGCAGAGGCTCGACCCAGGCCCGACGGGGTGGCGCAATTTCTGCAGCTCCAGCCAGAAGACAACTAGGTGAATTTAGTTCTGGCTCTCTGTTACTTTTCTTTGTATTAGCTCAATTTAGCACCGTGTCTGCTCATTTCCATGCCTATGGTCATTTCAGAACTATACTTTTTTAGTTAATTTAGTACTGCAGTTTTCTCAATTAGATGAATTCCGTCTCTACATATCTACTATTGAAGTGCATTTTCTCAATTTAAATGAACTTGTAGTCCTATTATTGAACATACATGGCTTTCATTACAGAAATGAGAAGCTTTTTGGTTGACCCAAGTAACTTACCAACACCACACTCACAACCACAAAGACAAGACGAGGAGGATTCACATGTGTTTAATCCGGGTGATATTGTTTGTGATCCCGCGCTTCGACAACAAATTAGTGATTACCATCCGGATGTCCAAGACCAAGTGAGAAGAGCTTATCTTTTGAAGGGTCCAACACAACCAATTGTGAACTTCCTTAAGACGGGATCGAGGGGGTTTTCAAAAGATTGGTATCACAAGTATGATTGGATAGAATATAGTGAATCTCAACATAAGGCATATTGTTTTCATTGCTTTCTTTTTAAGCAAATGGGAAGTACACAACGTTTTGGTCATGACGTCTTCACCAAAACCGGTTTTAATGATTGGAAGCATGCTTATAAAGCTTTGCCCGGCCATATTGGAGGCATAACTAGTGACCACAATAATGCAAGATTGAATTGTGATGCTTTTCGTAATCAAAGACAATGTGTGTCTAGTAAGCTATCTCGTGCAACCAAGAAATCCGAAGAACTATATAAAATCCGTTTGACCTCTTCCATGAATTGTGCGAGATTCCGGCGCCAACGTGGAACCTGCACAACACAACCAAAGTACTTTGTCCCAACGTAACAGTGAGGTTGTCAATCTCACCGGCTTGCTGTAACAAAGGATTAGATGTATAGTGTGGATGATGATGTTTTGAGAACAGAGAAAGTATTGCAGAGATTGTATTCGATGTAAAAGAATGGACCGGGGTTCACTAGAGGTGTCTCTCCCATAAGAATAAGCATGTTAGTGAACAAATTACATGGGCAATTGACAATAGAGAGGGCATGACCATGCACATACATGTTATGATGAGTAGTGTGAGATTTAATTGGGCATTACGACAAAGTACATAGACCGCTATCCAGCATGCACCTATGCCTAAAAAGTCCACCTTCAGGTTATCATCCGAACCCCCCATTAAGTTGCAAACAACAGACAATTGCATTAAGTATGGTGCGTAATGTAATCAACAAATATATCCTTAGACATAGCATTGATGTTTTATCCCTAGTGGCAACAGACATCCACAACCTTAGAACTTTCTGTCACTGTCCCACATTTAATGGAGGCATGAACCCACTATCGAGCATAAATACTCCCTCTTGGAGTTACAAAAACTTGGCCAGAGCCTCTACTAGCAACGGAGAGCATGCAAGATCATAAACAACACATAGATGATAGATTGATAATCAACATAACATAGCATTCACTATTCATCGGATCCCAACAAACACAACATATAGTATTACAGATAGATGATCTTGATCATGTTAGGCAGCTCACAAGATCCAACAATGATAGCACAATTAGGAGAAGACAACCATCTAGCTACTGCTATGGACCCATAGTCCAGGGGTGAACTACTCACACATCACTCCGGAGGCGACCATGGCGGTGTAGAGTCCTCCGGGAGATGATTCCCCTCTCCGGCAGGTGCCGGAGGCGATCTCCTGAATCCCCGAGATGGGATTGGCGGCGGCGGCGTCTCTGGAAGGTTTTCCGTATCGTGGCTCTCGGTACTGGGGGTTTCACGACGAAGGCTTTAAGTAGGTGGAAGGGCAGGTCAAGAGGCGTCACGGGGGCCCCACACAACAGGCCGGCGCGGCCAGGGCCTGGGCCGCGCCGCCCTACTGTGGCGGCGCCCCGTGGCCCCACTTCGTTTCTCTTCGGACTTCGGAAGCTTCGTGGAAAAATAGGCCCCCGGGCGTTGATTTCGTCCAATTCGGAGAATATTTACTTACTAGGATTTCTGAAACCAAAAACAGCAGAAAACAGCAACTGGCTCTTCGGCATCTTGTTAATAGGTTAAAGCCGGAAAATGCATAAATATGACATAAAGTATGTATAAAACATGTAGGTATCATCAATAAAGTAGCATGGAACATAAGAAATTATCGATACGTTGGAGACGTATCAGCATCCCCAAGCTTAGTTCCTACTCGTCCCGAGTAGGTAAATGATAACAAAGATAATTTCTGAAGTGACATGCCATCATGATCTTGATCAATTCTATTGTAAGCATATGTAATGAATGCAGCGATCCAAAGCAATGGTAAAGACAATGAGTAAACAACTGAATCATATAGCAAAGACTTTTCATGAATAGTACTTTCAAGACAAGCATCAATAAGTCTTGCATAAGAGTTAACTCATAAAGCAATAAATTCATAGTAAAGGTATTGAAGCAACACAAAGGAAGATTAAGTTTCAGCGGTTGCTTTCAACTTGTAACATGTATATCTCATGGATAGTTGTCAACATAAAGTAATATGATGAATGCAAATATGCAAGTATGTAAGAATCAATGCACAGTTAACACAAGTGTTTGCTTCTTGAGATGGGAGGAAATAGGTAAACTGACTCAACATAAAAGTAGAAGAAAGGCCCTTCAAAGAGGGAAGCATCGATTGCTATAATTGTGCTAGAGCTTTTATTTTGAAAACAAGAAACAATTTTGTCAACGGTAGTAATAAAGCATATGTGTTATGTAAATTATATCCTACAAGTTGCAAGCCTCATGCATAGTATACCAATAGTGCCCGCACCTTGTCCTAATTAGCTCGGATTACCTGGATTATCACCGCAATACATATGTTTTAACCAAGTATCACAAAGGGGTACCTCTATGCCGCCTGTACAAAGGTCTAAGGAGAAAGCTCGCATTGGATTTCTCGCTTTTGATTATTCTCAACTTAGATATCCATACCGGGACAACATAGACAACAGATAATGGACTCCTCTTTAATGCTTAAGCATTCAACAACAAATAATTTTCTCATAAGAGATTGAGGATTGTTGTCCAAAACTGAAACTTCCACCATGGATCATGGCTTTAGTTAGCGGCCCAATGTTCTTTTCTAAAAATATGCATGCTCAAACCATCCAACTCATGGTAAATCGCCCTTACTTTCGACAAGACGAACATGCATAGCAACTCACATGATATTCAACAAAGAGTAGTTGATGGCGTCCCCAGGAACATGGTTATCGCACAACAAGCAACTTAATAAGAAATAAAATGCCTAAGTACATATTCAATACCACAATAGTTTTTAGACTATTTGTCCCATGAGCTATATATTGCAAAGACTAAGGATAGAAATTTAAAGGTAGCACTCAAGCAATTTACTTTGGAATGGCGGAGAAATACCATGTAGTAGGTGGGTATGGTGGACACTGATACGTCCAATTTGCATCACTATTTTGTATCATAATTTGTTGTTATTCATTGATATATTTCATATTTGGACATAATACTTATGTTATTTCATCTATTTTGCATGTTTCATGATTATTGGAGGATCGAGCACCGGAGCCAGGATTCTGCTGGAAAAAGCACCGTCAGAATGCAATATTTTGGAAGATCAACAACTAATGGAAATTATACCAAAAATCCTATTTTTCCAGACGACGAAGGAAGCCAGAAGGGGGAGCCGAGGGGACCCAAGGTGGGCCCAGACCATAGGCCGGCGCGCCCATGGCCGCGCCGCCGCCGAGGAGTGGGGCCCACGCCCTCTCGCCTCCTTTTCTTCGTGAAATCCTTCGTCCCGAAGACCTAAGCCACAGAGGGTACCTCGCGAAGAGTTACAGCCGCCTCTGCGGGGCGGAGAACACCAGAGAGAAAGAGCTCTCCGGCGGGCTGAGATCCGCCGGGGAAATTCCCTCCGGGAGGGGGAAATCGATGCCATCGTCATCATCTCCATCACCATCATCATCATCTCCACCCTCATCACCGCCGTCTCCACCGCTGGACATCGTCACCGCCGTAGCAATTTGGGTTTGATCTTGATTGTTTGATAGGGGAAACTCTCCCGGTATTAATTTCTACTTGTTATTGATGCTATTGAGTGAAACCGTTGAACCAAGGTTTATGTTCAGATTGTTATTTTTCATCATATCACCTCTGATCATGTTCCATATGATGTCTCGTGAGTAGTTCGTTTAGTTCTTGAGGACATGGGTGAAGTCTAAATGTTAGTAGTGAAGTATGGTTGAGTAATATTCAATGTTATGATATTTAAGTTGTGGTGTTATTCTTCTAGTGGTGTCGTGTGAACGTCGACTACACGACACTTCACCTTTATGGGCCTAGGGGAATGCATCTTGTACTCGTTTGCCAATTGCGGGGTTGCCGGAGTGACAGAAACCTAAACCCCGTTGGTATATCGATGCAGGAGGGATAGCAGGATCTCAGAGTTTAAGGCTGTGGTTAGATTTATTCTTAATTACTTTCTTGTAGTTGCGGATGCTTGCAAGGGGTATAATCACAAGTATGTATTAGTCCTAGGAAGGGCGGTACATTAGCACAGGTTCACCCACACAACACTTATCAAAACAATGAAGATTAATTAGCCGTATGTAGCGAAAGCACTAGACTAAAATCCCGTGTGTCCTCGAGAACGTTTGGTCATTATAAATAAACAAACCGGCTTGTCCTTTGTGCTAAAAAGGATTGGGCCACTCGCTGCAATTGTTACTCTCGCACTTTATTTACTCGTACTTTATTTATCTGTTACATCAAAACCCCCTGAATACTTGTCTGTGAGCATTTACAGTGAATCCTTCATCGAAACTGCTTGTCAAAACCCCCTGTTACTCGTACTTTATTTACTCGTACTTTATTTATCTGTTACATCAAAACCCCCTGAATACTTGTCTGTGAGCATTTACAGTGAATCCTTCATCGAAACTGCTTGTCAACACCTTCTGCTCCTCGTTGGGTTCGACACTCTTACTTATCGAAGATACTGCGATACACCCCCTATACTTGTGGGTCATCAAGACTATTTTCTGGCGCCGTTGCCGGGAGTGAAGCGCTATTGGTAAGTGGAATTGGTAAGGGAAACTTCTACTGTTTGTGCTGATTTTATTTCTCTGCTGCCATAATTCATTATGGAGAGATCTCCTTTTGAATGTTTATTTGGGAAATCTGCTACTGCAAAGGTAGTGGATGAGGCGCCAGGTAAGGAAGAGATACCATACAAAATACCTATGAAAATTATTGAACACGTAGTGGTAACCGTTATACAGGGGATGGAACTGTCCACCCTGGAGATCATTTACTGTTCTTGCATGAATTATGCGGTTTATTCAAGTGTGCAGGTATTGCTATGGATGAAGTAAGGAAGAAACTATTCTCTATATCGCTGTCTGGTAAAGCGGCGCATTGGTATAAATTACTGGATAATGGGGATTCTCTTGAATGGAATGATATTGTGCCCCGGTTTTATTCTAAGTTCTATCCTCCAAGTGAAATTCACAAGGATCGGAATCGCATATATAATTTTTGGCCTCATGATGGAGAGAGTATTGCCCAAGCTTGGGGGAGATTGAAGTCTTTAATGCTCAAATGCCCCATTCATGAGCTTCCTGGTAATGTTATTATTGATAATTTCTATGCAACACTTTCTTTTGAAGACAAGACCTTGCTGGATACTTCTTGTTCTGGATCATTCACGCGCAACAAAGAAGAGTTTAAAAGGGACCTTCTCAATCGGATCCAGGAAAATACTGAAGGATGGGAGAACGACAAAGATAGAGAATCAGGTATAAATTATGATTATAAATGCATTGAAGTTTTTATGGATACTGATAAATTTTGTAATATGAGTGCTACTTATGGTCTTGATTCTCAAGTTGCTGCAAATCTTTATAAAGCTTTTGCCTCTCATTATGAATTGCCTAAGAAGAATTTTGATAAGTATCATGAACCGTATAAAGATAAAATTGATTCATCTATTAATAAATGCGTTGTAGTTGAAACTGTTGATCATGTTATTCCTGAAGCTTATATTGAAAAAACTCCTTTCCCTGCTAAAATGAAGGAGTACTCTGTTATAAATAGTGTGGTTCATAAAAGTGAAAAGAAACCTATAGAACCTGAAGAACAAATAAAAGTTGAACCTGCTGTTGCAATAGTTAAAGATCTTGTGACTGAAAATTTGGAGGAAGGTCATATTATTTTCTGTGAAGATGCTTCTAATATTGTTTCACATCCTAATAAACCCAAGCAAGCTAGTGTTCCTATGCTATCTGTTAGAATTGGTGATCATTGCTATTATGGTTTATGTGATATTGGTGCAAGTATTAGTGCTATTCCTTATGAGCTTTACACGGAGATTATGCACGAAATTGGTTCTTGTGAACTTGAAGATATTGATGTGGTTATTCAGCTGGCTAATAGAGAAACTATCTCTCCAATTGGTATTGTTCGAGATGTGGAAGTTTTATGCGGTAAGATTAAATATCCTGCTGACTTTTTGGTACTTGGTTCTGCTGCTAGTGAATATTGTCCTATCATTTTTGGTAGACCTTTTCTAAATACTTGTGGAGCTATTATAGATTGCAAGAAAGAGAAAATTTTGACTAAATTTGTTGGTGAATCTTATGAGTTTAACTTCTCTAAATTTACCAAAACTCCTTATAAAGCTGATTTGCCTAATAATGATTTTAAAATGGAACAGTGTGCATCTATTGTTCTTGTTCCTAATAATCCTTTGCAGCAACATTTGGAGAATAGCGAGAGTGAAGTTTTTAGGAAAGAAAGAGATGAGCTTGATGAAATTTTTCTTCGCCAACCTATTCTTAAGCATGATTTACCGGTGGAAGATCTGGGTACAACACCACCACCAAAGGAAGATCCTGTCTTTGATTTAAAACCTTTGCCTGATAATCTTAAATATGCTCATATTGATGATAAGAAAATATATCCCTGTTATTATTAGTTCTAAGCTTACAGAGTTTGAAGAAGAAAGGTTATTGGAAATATTGAAGAAACACCGAGGAGCTATTGGCTACACTCTTGATGACTTGAAGGGGATTTCTCCCTCTATTTGCCAACACGCCATTAATATGGAAGATGATGCAAAGCCTGTTGTTGAACATCAGCGTCGCCTAATTCCTAAGATGAAGGATGTGGTAAGAAATGAGGTATTAAGACTTCTTGAAGCTGGTATTATATATCCTATTGCTGATAGTAGATGGGTTAGTCCTGTGCATTGTGTTCCTAAGAAAGGAGGAATGACTGTTGTGCCTAATGATAATGATGAGCTCATACCTCAAAGAGTAGTTGTAGGATATAGAATGTGCATTGATTATCGAAAAGTTAATAAGGTTACTAAAAAAGATCATTACCCTTTGCCTTTTATCGATCAAATGTTAGAAAGGTTATCTAAAAATACTCATTTTTGTTTTCTTGATGGTTATTCTGGGTTTTCACAAATTGTTGTTAAAACTAAGGATCAAGAGAAAACCACTTTCACTTGTCCCTATGGAACTTATGCTTATAGACGTATGCCTTTTGGTTTATGTAATGCTCCTGCTACTTTTCAAAGATGCATGTCTGCTATTTTTCATGGCTTTTGCGAGAGTATTGTAGAGGTATTCATGGACGATTTGTAACATCCCAAGAATTTCAAAATAAAACAAATGAATTTCACTAGTTCCAAAATTTGGAACCAACAAAAACTTTTATTAATTAAGTAGGATACATAGTGATCTTGCTTAATTCTTGTGCTATTGCTATGATTGCTTGTTATTAGTATTTGAAGTGATCTTAAACCCTAAACCTCACCCCTCTTTTCCCCATCCTAGTTAAAATAAAATAAAAGGAAATTAAATAAGAAAAAGGCATATGTGCCTATGGCTATATTTATAAATCTTTACCCTAGACCTTTCCACTTTGTTTAGAGGTTTGGAAAACCTTCATACACCTTACCTAGTACTTATCAAACCAAATCCAAGTGGTTTCCAAAGAAAATAAAAAGAAACTAAAAATGCCATAGAGGCATATGAGAGTAAAATAGCAAATTTGTGAATTTGAGAAGATTGACCCTAGGACTTGTTGTGAATGGTTGGATCACTTCCATATACCATTTCAACACTCAACCACACCAATTGGGTCAAGCCAAGTCAAATTTAAAATCAAATGCAACATATGCATAGAGGCATATGTGACACATAGCCATATTACCCAATTCTTGCCCTATGACTCTCAACCTTGACCAAATGTTGGGAAACCATCTCTCAACCTATTATAACACTAAATTGACCCTAACCCATGTCCAAGTAAAGCAAGATCAACACTTTACAAGAATAATGAAAAGTGACACATCACTTCTTATGTGTTATGGCCATTTTTGCAAATCTTCAACCAAGGCCACCACTGCTTGACTTATGGTTTCTAAAACTCTTATATAACAAAAACAAACACAAATGCATAAAAGAAACCAAATTCAAATCAAGGGAAATTTTAAATTTTACATACATGTGATAATGGTCATATGACCCATTTAAAAAATCTTCCCTACTTTACACCCCTGCATTTGACTTTTCTTCAACCAAACTTGGTCAACTATGACCATGTCATCCAAGACCATGTCAAGGTCAACAACTTTCAGGTTGACCACCATGCCTAACTTTGACCAGGTTGACCAGTAGAGAATTGCCAAGTGGAGACTTTGAATTAAAGAGAAGATGACCCACATATTGAAACTTTGCAAAACCTCCCCAAATCTCAAACCAATGTCACATATAGTTGCCCAACATCATATAGAGCACATCCATGCAGCCATTTGTCCAAATTTACACACAAGAGAGATTTTTGCTTTGGAGTAAGAAGTACACATAGAGGAGAATAAAGGTACAACCCCTTTACCCATCACTTTATCACTTTTTCTCTCTCCCTCTCTTTCCATCCTTGATAGTACACCAAGGTACTCTGAAAGCACCTCAATGAGTGACCCCTCCTTGGCCATGAGCATCCTCTCAAGCTATGCCACATCATTTCATGTACCTCATGTACTTTTTGAAATTAATCCAAAGTGCACCCATTTAGCCTCTCCACCTTGTGCCTCTGGTCATACACACTCCACTCATCACAACCAAACTTGCAGCACATTGGTTACACAAGAAATCATGCACATAAGACCCATGCCAAGCCATGCCATTGAAATGGACACCACCATGCCAACCCTGCCTTTCCATCTCTCTCTGGCCCCTTGTACCATGTCAACTAGCTAGCCTGCTCCTCAATGAACCTGCTGATACGAGCCCTAAGCCAGGAGACACACGCTACGGTCCAGAACGCGCGCGCCCAGACGCGCCAGAACCGTGCCAGGCACGCGGTGAGCGCGCCCTGGCACGACACTGGACGCCGCAGTGCAACTACTCGCCAGCACGCTCTCGTCCTCCCCCTTCTCCCTTTGCACACGCACGCGCCCACACTCCTGCGTCCTCCTAGACATCCTCATCAGCACGCGGGAACACTGGCAACGTTGCCATGATCGCACCTCTGCCGCGCCGGTACCGCAAGGACGGCAATGATACCGCACGCCCTTGTCCTCCCCTGGCCGTCCCTTCAAGCGCGCTAGCACCGCCTAGCAGTCGCCTACACGCCGCGCATCGTAGCTTGACCCTTCGCGCCTCGAACGCCGGCGCCATGGACAACCTCCACGGGCACCCACCGCACTCATGCGCCACTATAAATAGAGGCCACCAGAGCACTCCTCTCTCACACCAATCTCTTCCCCTCTCCTCACTGCCTCTCCTCGACCACCCAATTGAACCCCATCTCACCGGAGCCGCCCCAATCGAAGGCTCGTTCCCAGCGGAGCCCCGCGGGAACCTCCGTCACGCCGCCGACCCCCTACCTCGCCGGCGCAGCAAGCCTCCTCTCCCCCGTCGACGACGACGATCCCATCGTCCGATCCTCTAATCTAACGGCCGAGATTGCAGGTACCGATTCGGGGTAAATAGAGACTGACGCGCAGGCCCCACTTCGTCAGACGGCCCGCGGCGTGGGCAGCGCTAGTTGGGCCAGCCCAGCTCGTCTCCTCTCGTTCTGGCCCATTTAGTCTTTCCCGTGGCCCAGTAATTTAAATTTGGTTTAATCCATTTAGTTCAAATCCAATACTGCTGCCCACTTCAAATTTGAATAGTTCAAATCTACCAATCCAAATCTGGTGATTCAAAATTCTATAGAAAGCTTATGAATTTCTCTAACTCACCCCACTGGATTCAAACTCATACCTTGTGTAGTTTTTGAATAGAAAAAATAATAAAACAGATACTTTTCTGTATTCAAATAAATCTTAAAAATCAACCAATTTGAATTTTGCAGTGAATCCAATTGCAATAATTCACATATAACAAACCCTAATTTACTATGTAAAAATATGATATATGTTCTGTACATGATCATGGGCTAGAATCAAAATATTGGCTATGTAGTCAATACTAGCCCATTTAAACTATTTCAAATTTTAGGAATTTAAATCTATGAGGTGTAGCACCTCATTTAAATCATTTCTCAAGTGATATGAGGTAAGGTGTTGACCTTTAAATGCTTAGGCTCATACTTGCTCACTTGTAGATTTTTTAAATCTAAATAGTATTTACTTTTGCCATAGTTATTTAAATCACATGAGATGATGAATCTCATTTAAATCATTTTTTCTCAAATACTAAGTGTGAAGTGTTGACCTTGGTCAACATGGGATCATCCCTGGTTATTTGAGAATATTGAATCACCTCAATAATAGTTTTTATTAAATTAGTTACAACTATGTGTTAAATCATATGAGAGGTATTCCTCTCATTTAAATCTTGTTCTCAAGTAATTCAACATGAGATAGTGACCATGGTCTATATACTCTCATATTGAGTTATTTGGTGGCATTAAATCACTATCATGCTAGTATTAAATTGCATGAGGTATGGAACCTCATTTAAATCATTTTTCTCAAATGATAAGTATGAAGAGGTTGACTTTGGTCAACCTAGGTCATATATTATTCATAAGAGAAATTAAATCTTAAGAAGAATTCAATGAGAGGAAATTATTTTCCTAATGTTAAATAAAGAAACCCTAGTATAATTTGTGAATAAATGTAAGTAGTGATGCTAGATCAATGGTGTGAGCCATTAAGGCTAAATAAGACTACTTAAGTGTTGTTTGGTGATTGTATCCTCGTATTCGTTTATAGACGCTAGTACCGGAGACTATCAAGAGGAAGAGGTCTTCTACCAAGAGGAAGAGCAAGAAAACTTTGATCACAACACCAATCAAGGCAAGCTAACACTCTTGCAAGGTTCCCTTGTGCAAAGCTCTACAAGAGCAAGGCACCATTACATTTTACTTTATGAACCTATCCCAAGTTTTTACTCTACAAGTTTTACTTGATTTTATTTATCAAAGTTACTTTTTGATTTATGATTCACTTGGTTGAATTATAGAGTAGTACAAGAGCATCACACTTAGCCTAGCAAGCTCCAAGATACTTAGCACCCCTCATGACTAGTTGCTAGTGCTCAATATTAAAAGTGACTACTCTAGTTGGGAACTTGTGAATTGAAATGACTTTGAAAACCTTGGAATGATGAGTCATTCTATTGAGAGATTTTGAAGGTGAATATGACTGGTGAATGACTTGGTGAATTTTACTAAAACATGGTTGGGTTCGAATGCGATACCATTCCAATTTTACAAGTACCCCCACAATACCTGAATCTGGGTAAGGCTTAGCTGGAAACTTATGTATTCTAGTATGGGTTCCTCTCTGAACAAACGTCATAGGGGTTATGCTTGAGGCTGCCTCCGTACTGGTGAAGTGATGTGAAATGACGTGAAATGAGGTGAATGTCCGGCCCAAGCCCTGTGCAGTTCCAGTTGACTGCGGTTTTCACCGGGAGGCCAAGCTCATGGGGAGAGGTGCCTATACTAGAATATGTAAATGAAAGGTTAGGATTGGTAGTTCGCGTACTGCGTACGATAAATCAGGGCCAGTTACCCCTGACGAACTATTGCAATTGTTGTGGCACAAGTGTACAACCTCTGCAGAGTTAAACCTATTCGAATAGCCGCGTCCGACAGTTGGAAAGGCCATACTGTTCCGTCATCAGAACTTTTCTCAAAATATGAATGGTGACTTGTGATTTGAGTTGAAAGGTGACTTTGACTTTGAATCACAACTGAGTTGTGGGAATGACACTAATGTTCCCACTGGAGTTAGTTGAGCAAATGAAGATTTTTGATTACTAAAGTGTTTATGAAATAAAACTGGCTTTATGCAAATGAAACTAGAGCTTAGAACCCCCTTACTATAGTTGATAGTATTTTACCTTAGTATTAGTTTGCGAGTACTTTAAAGTACTCATGGCGTGTCCCTGGCTATTCAAATAGCCAGACTATGAAGAGGAGTACCAACCCTAAGAAGGACACAGACGTCTACGACAACTAGGATCACTCCTGACGTCAACAGTTGCCTGTGGAATAGATGGACTACTACTACGCTACTTTCGCTTCCGCTATGTGTTATGTAATGAATAAATAGAACTTCTATTGTTGTAATGAGAATGGATCATGTGATCCTTTATTTGTAAGACGATTATGGTATGTAATGAATGATGTGTTGTGATATCAATCTATTATGTCTCGCAAAAACAATATTCCTGGGATTGCGATGAATGGCATAATAGGCATCTGGACTTAAAAATCCGGGTGTTGACAAGTTGGTATCAGAGCCATTGTTGACCTTAGGAGACCCTAGTTAGAATGGACGTCTGAAAATTTTAGTTTCAAAACAAATGAAATGACTATTTAAGAAAACTTATTCTCCCTCTTATCATTGAGATCTTTTTCAAATAAGAAAGTTATGCTCTATTCTTCTTATACTATTACCTAAAATTTTGACACACTTCTCTAACTTACTCATCATAATTCTTCACAGATGGAGTACAATTGGGAGTGCTATCAGCTTGGTCACGGAGGAGAACTGCGGTTCGAAAAGGATTTGAAACAACTGGTTGAATATCTAGGACACCCGTATCCCGAATTCTTCGGAATACCCCTCAAAGCTCAGTTAGGAGAACCACCTCGGTGGGACGTTTCTACTGATCTAAGAAGAAGGCTTGATGCCCCGGTATGGGAAACCATATGGTTTTCTGTAACGGGAAACACTTGGAAGGAAGGACTAGTCAAAGCTATGCAAGAAGCAATTTCCCGTCTGTGTGGACAAAATGAGGACAAGATCAAGAACACTCGCTTCATCTACTACCCAAGACATGACTCCATGGGAAGACCGATGACCATGCCCCCACCACAACCAAAGATGAACCCCTATGAAGCACCTCAGGACTTCAGGCAGTACAAAACCCGCAGGGATTTGGACAACGCCCTCGCCTCTCGCCAAGCACATCACCCGTGAAGACGAAGAATTCCCCCCCCCCCCCCGAAGAGTAGTTTCATTTAAAGCACTTTCGTATGTGTGAGTTGTATCAGGATCCCCTTGTATCGTAGAACGATGAATGGTTCTTCAAACCAACGGTGTGTTAGATTTGTAATGTATGATGCTTGGTATGAATGAAAAAGTGTTGTTGGTTTTTACCCCCGCAACACTACTCAAGTTTTCAATATTATGAACTTTTTAAACTTTAACAAAACAAACCATAGAAAATTCCCTCTTATCTTATCATCTACATCAATGTTTAGATGGCCCCACCAACCCGCAACGCCACCCAAGATGCCATGATGCAACTGCTGCAGACGATGATGGCAGACCGAGAAGTCGAGAGAGCTGAACGCCAAGCCAACATTACCGCACTGCAACAGATAGCTCAGAACAATCAAGGCCATGGAAACCACGATCACCCTGGATCGAAGCTGAAGAACTTTCAGCACACCAACCCTCCGATGTTCAACAAGACTGAAGAGCCCCTCGATGCTGATGACTGGCTCCAGACCATGGAGAACAACCTCGAAGTTGCGGGAGTAGAAGACGCAGAAAAAGTACTGTTCGCCACCCACTACCGTCAGACCTGCCGAGCCTGGTGGACAAGTGCCCGTGCAATGAATGCGGGACAGATGATGACATGGGAAGACTTCAAGCTGAAGTTTAGCAAATACCATGTGCCCCAAGGACTGATCAAGAAGATGAGAGACGAGTTCCGTGAACTCAAGCAAGGAAGAATGTCCGTGGTGGAATACCGCGACAGTTTCTCACTCTGTCAAGGTACGCCCCGGATGAGACCGACACCAATGAGAAGAGAAAGGAAAGATTTCTGAACGGACTGCACGACGAGATGCAAACTGTGTTAGTGAACATTCCGTTCGCTGACTTAGAAGCCCTCGTGGACTCAGCCATACAGATGGAAGGAAAACTGCATCAGGCCAATGAGAACCGCAAGCGCAGAATGATGAACCCGAATGGACCCCACCATACCCAGAAGTACCGCAAAAACTCCTCTGGAGGATTCAACCCAAGATACAACAAGCCCCCTGCTCAGAATTATCGCCCCAACTACACCAACTACAATGGAGGACCCCCCCGGAGGCAACAACATCAACCAACAACAACAACAACAATGGAAACAACACCAATATCCCCAAGGACTGGAAGCAATGCTACCCCCATCAGCCCCAAAGACAAGTCCACCGTCAACTGCTATGAATGTGGAGTTGTGGGTCACTTCTCCAATGAGTGCCCCAAATAGCTTGCCAGGATTGCCGCCAATACCGATGCACCTGCTCAGCAACAGCGTCGCTTCGCAGGTAGAAGGAACAAGAACAACAACAACGGCCGTCTCTACCACATGACTGCCACTGAAGCTCAGGAAGCACCCCAGACCATGCCAAGTATGTCTTCCTGTTAATAAAATGCTCAATCCCTCTTAGGAACCTAACTTTTCTTAAAATCTCGGGACGAGATTTGTTTAAGGGGAAGGGTTTGTAACATCCCAAGAATTTCAAAATAAAACAAATGAATTTCACTAGTTCCAAAATTTGGAACCAACAAAAACTTTTATTAATTAAGTAGGATACATAGTGATCTTGCTTAATTCTTGTGCTATTGCTATGATTGCTTGTTATTAGTATTTGAAGTGATCTTAAACCCTAAACCTCACCCCTCTTTTCCCCATCCTAGTTAAAATAAAATAAAAGGAAATTAAATAAGAAAAAGGCATATGTGCCTATGGCTATATTTATAAATCTTTACCCTAGACCTTTCCACTTTGTTTAGAGGTTTGGAAAACCTTCATACACCTTACCTAGTACTTATCAAACCAAATCCAAGTGGTTTCCAAAGAAAATAAAAAGAAACTAAAAATGCCATAGAGGCATATGAGAGTAAAATAGCAAATTTGTGAATTTGAGAAGATTGACCCTAGGACTTGTTGTGAATGGTTGGATCACTTCCATATACCATTTCAACACTCAACCACACCAATTGGGTCAAGCCAAGTCAAATTTAAAATCAAATGCAACATATGCATAGAGGCATATGTGACACATAGCCATAATACCCAATTCTTGCCCTATGACTTTAAACCTTGACCAAATGTTGGGAAACCATCTCTCAACCTATTATAACACTAAATTGACCCTAACCCATGTCCAAGTAAAGCAAGATCAACACTTTACAAGAATAATGAAAAGTGACACATCACTTCTTATGTGTTATGGCCATTTTTGCAAATCTTCAACCAAGGCCACCACTGCTTGACTTATGGTTTCTAAAACTCTTATATAACAAAAACAAACACAAATGCATAAAAGAAACCAAATTCAAATCAAGGGAAATTTTAAATTTTACATACATATGATAATGGTCATATGACCCATTTAAAAAATCTTCCCTACTTTACACCCCTGCATTTGACTTTTCTTCAACCAAACTTGGTCAACTATGACCATGTCATCCAAGACCATGTCAAGGTCAACAACTTTCAGGTTGACCACCATGCCTAACTTTGACCAGGTTGACCAGTAGAGAATTGCCAAGTGGAGACTTTGAATTAAAGAGAAGATGACCCACATATTGAAACTTTGCAAAACCTCCCAAATCTCAAACCAATGTCACATATAGTTGCCCAACATCATATAGAGCACATCCATGCAGCCATTTGTCCAAATTTACACACAAGAGAGATTTTTGCTTTGGAGTAAGAAGTACACATAGAGGAGAATAAAGGTACAACCCCTTTACCCATCACTTTATCACTTTTTCTCTCTCCCTCCCTTTCCATCCTTGATAGTACACCAAGGTACTCTGAAAGCACCTCAATGAGTGACCCCTCCTTGGCCATGAGCATCCTCTCAAGCTATGCCACATCATTTCATGTACCTCATGTACTTTTTGAAATTAATCCAAAGTGCACCCATTTAGCCTCTCCACCTTGTGCCTCTGGTCATACACACTCCACTCATCACAACCAAACTTGCAGCACATTGGTTACACAAGAAATCATGCACATAAGACCCATGCCAAGCCATGCCATTGAAATGGACACCACCATGCCAACCCCTGCCTTTCCACTTCTTTGGTCACTCTCCCCTTGTACCATGTCAACTAGCTAGCCTGCTCCTCAATGAACCTGCTGATACGAGCCCTAAGCCAGGAGACACACGCTACGGTCCAGAACGCGCGTGCCCAGACAAGCCCAGGGCGTGCCAGCGCACGCGGTGAGTGCGCCCTGGCACGACACTGGACGCCGCAGTGCAACTACTCGCCAAAGACGCTCTCGCCCGTCCCTCGCCTTTCTCCCTTGCACACGCACGCGCCCACACCTCGCGTCCTCCTAGACATCCTCATCAGCACGCGGGAACACTGGCAACGTCACCATGATCGCACCTCTGCCGCGCCGGTACCGCAAGGACGGCAATGATACCGCACGCCCTTGTCCTCCCCTGGCCGTCCCTTCAAGCGCGCTAGCACCGCCTAGCAGTCGCCTACACGCCGCGCATCGTAGCTTGACCCTTCGCGCCTCAGAACGCCGGCGCCATGGACAACCTCCACGGGCACCCACCGCACTCATGCGCCACTATAAATAGAGGCCACCAGAGCACTCCTCTCTCACACCAATCTCTTCCCCTCTCCTCACTGCCTCTCCTCGACCACCCAATTGAACCCCATCTCACCGGAGCCGCCCCAATCGAAGGCTCGTTCCCAGCGGAGCCCCGCGGGAACCTCCGTCACGCCGCCGACCCCCTACCTCGCCGGCGCAGCAAGCCTCCTCCCCCGACGTTGACGACGATCCCCCATCGTCCGATCCAGCTCTAATCGCACGGTCGAGATTGCTGGTACCGCTTCGTTATAAGTCGCCGACGCGCAGCCCCACTCCGTCAGACGGCCCGTGGCGTGGGCAGCGCTAGTTGGGCCAGCCCAGCTCGTCTCCCCTCGTCCTGGCCCATTCTGTTTCCCGCGTGGCCCAGTAATTTAAATTTGGTTTAATCCATTTAGTTCAAATCCAATACTGCTGCACACTTCAAATTTGAATAGCTTCAAATCTACCAATCCAAATCTGGTGATTCAAAATTCTATAGAAAGCTTATGAATTTCTCTAACTCACCCCACTGGATTCAAACTCATACCTTGTGTAGTTTTTGAATAGAAAAAATAATAAAACAGATACTTTTCTGTATTCAAATAAATCTTAAAAATCAACCAATTTGAATTTTGCAGTGAATCCAATTGCAATAATTCACATATAACAAACCCTAATTTACTATGTAAAAATATGATATATGTTCTGTACATGATCATGGGCTAGAATCAAAATATTGGCTATGTAGTCAATACTAGCCCATTTAAACTATTTCAAATTTTAGGAATTTAAATCTATGAGGTGTAGCACCTCATTTAAATCATTTCTCAAGTGATATGAGGTAAGGTGTTGACCTTTAAATGCTTAGGCTCATACTTGCTCACTTGTAGATTTTTTAAATCTAAATAGTATTTACATTTGCCATAGTTATTTAAATCACATGAGATGATGAATCTCATTTAAATCATTTTTCTCAAATACTAAGTGTGAAGTGTTGACCTTGGTCAACATGGGATCATCCCTGGTTATTTGAGAATATTGAATCACCTCAATAATAGTTTTTATTAAATTAGTTACAACTATGTGTTAAATCATATGAGAGGTATTCCTCTCATTTAAATCTTGTTCTCAAGTAATTCAACATGAGATAGTGACCATGGTCTATATACTCTCATATTGAGTTATTTGGTGGCATTAAATCACTATCATGCTAGTATTAAATTGCATGAGGTATGGAACCTCATTTAAATCATTTTTCTCAAATGATAAGTATGAAGAGGTTGACTTTGGTCAACCTAGGTCATATATTATTCATAAGAGAAATTAAATCTTAAGAAGAATTCAATGAGAGGAAATTATTTTCCTAATGTTAAATAAAGAAACCCTAGTATAATTTGTGAATAAATGTAAGTAGTGATGCTAGATCAATGGTGTGAGCCATTAAGGCTAAATAAGACTACTTAAGTGTTGTTTGGTGATTGTATCCTCGTATTCGTTTATAGACGCTAGTACCGGAGACTATCAAGAGGAAGAGCAAGAAAACTTTGATCACAACACCAATCAAGGCAAGCTAACACTCTTGCAAGGTTCCCTTGTGCAAAGCTCTACAAGAGCAAGGCACCATTACATTTTACTTTATGAACCTATCCCAAGTTTTTACTCTACAAGTTTTACTTGATTTTATTTATCAAAGTTACTTTTTGATTTATGATTCACTTGGTTGAATTATAGAGTAGTACAAGAGCATCACACTTAGCCTAGCAAGCTCCAAGATACTTAGCACCCCTCATGACTAGTTGCTAGTGCTCAATATTAAAAGTGACTACTCTAGTTGGGAACTTGTGAATTGAAATGACTTTGAAAACCTTGGAATGATGAGTCATTCTATTGAGAGATTTTGAAGGTGAATATGACTGGTGAATGACTTGGTGAATTTTACTAAAACACTGATGGTTGGGTTCGGATGCGATACCATTCCAATTTTACAAGTACCCCCACAATACCTGAATCTGGGTAAGGCTTAGCTGGAAACTTATGTATTCTAGTATGGGTTCCCTCTGAACAAACGTCATAGGGGTTATGCTTGAGGCTGCCTCCGTACTGGTGAAGTGATGTGAAATGACGTGAAATGAGGTGAATGTCCGGCCCAAGCCCTGTGCAGTTCCGGGTTGACTGCGGTTTTCACCGGGAGGCCAAGCTCATGGGGAGAGGTGCCTATACTAGAATATGTAAATGAAAGGTTAGGATTGGTAGTTCGCGTACTGCGTACGATAAATCAGGGCCAGTTACCCCTGACGAACTATTGCAATTGTTGTGGCACAAGTGTACAACCTCTGCAGAGTTAAACCTATTCGAATAGTCGCGTCCTCGGTTATGGACAGTTGGAAAGGCCATACTGTTCCGTCATCAGAACTTTTCTCAAAATATGAATGGTGACTTGTGATTTGAGTTGAAAGGTGACTTTGACTTTGAATCACAACTGAGTTGTGGGAATGACACTAATGTTCCCACTTGAGTTAGTTGAGCAAATGAAGATTTTTGATTACTAAAGTGTTTATGAAATAAAACTGGCTTTATGCAAATGAAACTAGAGCTTAGAACCCCTTACTATAGTTGATAGTATTTTACCTTAGTATTAGTTTGCGAGTACTTTAAAGTACTCATGGCTGTGTCCCGGCTATTCAAATGGCCGACTATGAAGAGGAGTACAGAACCCGGAAGAAGGACAGCAGGACGTCTACGACAACTAGGATCACTCCTGACGTCAACAGTTGCCTGTGGAATAGATGGACTACTACTACGCTACTTTCGCTTCCGCTATGTGTTATGTAATGAATAAATAGAACTTCTATTGTTGTAATGAGAATGGATCATGTGATCCTTTATTTGTAAGACGATTATGGTATGTAATGAATGATGTGTTGTGATATCAATCTATTATGTCTCGCAAAAACAATATTCCTGGGATTGCGATGAATGGCATAATAGGCATCTGGACTTAAAAATCCGGGTGTTGACAATTTTTCTGTCTATGGGAATTCTTTTGATAATTGCTTGCGGAACCTTGATAAAGTTTTGCAGAGATGTGAAGAAACTAACCTTGTTCTTAATTGGGAGAAATGCCACTTTATGGTTAATGAAGGAATTGTATTGGGACATAAAATTTCCGAGAGAGGTATTGAAGTTGATAGAGCTAAAGTTGAAGCAATTGAGAAGATGCCCTATCCGAGGGATGTTAAAGGTATTCGTAGTGTTCTTGGTCATGCTGGGTTTTATAGGAGGTTTATTAAAGATTTCTCCAAGATTTCAAAGCCTCTTACTAATCTTCTTCAAAAAGATGTACCTTTTGTTTTTGATGATGATTGTAAGGAAGCTTTTGAAACTCTAAAGAAAGCCTTAACAACTGCTCCTATAGTTGAACCCCCTGTAGGCGCTGTTCTTGGACAGCGGGTAAACAAAAAATTGAATGTTATTCATTATGCTAGTAAAACTCTTGATGCTGCTCAAAGAAATTATGCTACTACTGAAAAGGAATTGTTAGCTGTAGTCTTTGCTTGTGATAAGTTCAGATCTTATATTGTTGATTCAAAAGTTACTATACATACTGATCATGCTGCAATCAGATACCTTATGCAAAATAAAGATGCTAAGCCAAGGCTTATTAGATGGGTACTTCTGTTGCAAGAATTTGATTTACATATTGTAGATAGGAAAGGTGATGATAATCCTGTTGTTGATAATTTGTCTAGATTGGAAAATATTGCTTATGATCCTGTTCCTGTTAATGATAGTTTTCCAAATGAACAATTGGCTGCAATAAAGGTGAGCTCACGAGACAGTCCTTGGTATGTTGATTATGCTAACTTTATTGTTTCCAAGTACTTGCCTCCAACCTTTTCAGCTCAGCAAAGGAGGAAATTCTTTTATGACTTGAGGCATTATTTCTGGGATGACCCACACTTATATAAAGAAGGAGTGGATGGTATTCTGCGAAGATGTGTTCCCGAATATGAACAACAAGAGATATTGAGTAAATATCATGGTAGTGCCTATGGAGGACATCACGCCGGAGAAAGAACCGCGCAAAAGGTTCTGCAATCAGGTTTTTATTGGCCGACTCTCTTCAAAGATGCAAGAAAGTTTATCTTATCTTGTGATGAATGTCAAAGGGTTGGTAATATCTCCAGACGCAATGAAATGCCTATGAATTATACTCTTGTTATTGAACCGTTCGATTGTTGGGGATTTGACTTCATGGGACCTTTTCCCTCTTCAGAAGGTAACACTCATATACTTGTTGCTGTTGATTATGTTACTAAATGGGTGGAAGCCATACCTACAAAAAGTGCTGATGGTGAGACCTCTTTAAGAATGCTTTTAGATATTATTTTTCCTAGATTTGGAGTTCCTAGATATATTATGACTGATGGAGGTTCTCATTTTATTCATGGTGGTTTTAGAAAAACTCTTGCTAAATATGGTATTAATCATAGAATTTCTTCCGCTTATCATCCTCAAACTAGTGGGCAAGTAGAATTATCAAATAGAGAGATTAAATCTATCTTGGAAAAGACTGTTAATAAAACTAGAAAGAATTGGGCTAGTAAATTGAAGGATGCACTATGGGCTTATAGAACTGCTTATAAAAATCCCATGGGAATGTCACCTTATAAAATGGTTTATGGGAAAGCTTGTCATTTACCTTTAGAACTAGAGCACAAAGCTTATTGGGCTGTTAGAGAATTAAATAAAGATCCTAAACTTGCCGGTAATAAGAGGTTGTTGCAATTGAGTTCTCTAGATGAATGGAGAAGTGAAGCCTATGAAAATGCTAAACTCTTTAAAGAGAAAGTTAAGAAATGGCATGATAGAAGGATTATCAAAAGAGAATTTAATATTGGGGATAAAGTCCTATTGTATCGGTCTCGTCTCAGATTCTTTGCAGGGAAATTACTCTCGAAATGGGAAGGACCATATGTTGTTGAGGAGGTGTATCGTTCAAGAGCAATTAAAATTAGCTCTCTCCAAGGCAATGCCACGCAAGTGGTGAATGGACAAAGACTCAAGCATTATATCTCAGGTGATTCATATAATGTAGATGTTGATATTATTCGAGTGGAAACACCGGAGGCCTTCATCAAAGGGCAAATCGACAGTCCGCCAGAACTCGACTTTGAATAGGTAACAGTACTGGTAATGAAAAGTTCGCAATTTACTTTCCGAACAATATTTTTGCTATTTTTGGAAAATATGAAAAATTACGAGATCGAAACGGAGTGGAGGAGACGCACGAGGGCGTGCCGCCATAGGCCGGCGCGGGCCCGAGCTAGGCCGCGCCGCCCTATGTGCTGGCCGCCTCGTCACCCCTTTCCGACTCTGGTTCGACCTGGTACTTTCCTTTTGTCGTGAAAATTTTTGCTATATAATCCCCCGGACCCCTGGAGGTCCGTATATCATTTTCTCGACGTGTTTTGTTTTGAGCTGTTTCTGCCAGGATCTGTTTTCAGTCTAGAAGCACCATGGTCTCCAAGAACAAGGGCAAGGAGCTTTCGGATGAAGATATTCAAGATCCCGAGTGGAAAGAGGTGGACAAGAGCGTCAAGGAAGAGGATGAAGAAGAGGTGGAGGAAGACTCGCGCGCACACCCGCGTGCTACCATAGCAAGCGTCAAGGTGGTGGACAACCCTTTTAGTGCAAACAAGAGCGCAAGAATTCGCACCGGAGGAGGGGTTCCACGTCATTACCTAGCTCCGAAGACATCTTTCTCAGGCACTCACCATCCCTTCCGCAATCTAATTTTCAATAATCAAATTGAAAGGACTCCCAGGGCAGCATTGCCTAGCAATTGGGATATAGATCGTTCTAACACTGCAGGAAGGATGAAGCCTGAGGGTGAAGAGTGGGGAAATAACTCCAAGAGTTGGGACTCGCCGTCGGATATACTTCTCAACCGTGTCGAGCACAATTCGGAGATGATTCGCAACCTCACGTACAAGATTGATGAGCTTCAGGAGCTTGTTGAGAAGCTTGTCAGAATTCATCACCACCATCGCCGAAGGAGTAATTCATCATCGGTATTGGCATCCCCTTGGTTTGTTCCAAGCTTGGGAGTGCCGCGGTATCACATTATCACTACCTTTTACTTTTTACTGTCAAGTAGTGTCATATCATGAGTAGGGAAGTTATCATATAAGATGGGTTGCAGTTTGGAAGTATCTCTCCTTTAGTTAGTCGTCTATGTATCCCTTGGTGTGAGTTATCGTTATGGAATATTAATGAGAAGTCTTATCATTTACATATTGCACATCTTATTTTAGTTTGCAATCTTTATTATATGATTTACCTTGTTGATAGTATTGGTATCACTTTAGGAGCATTGAATAAATCTATTTGGTTTTGGCAAACTTAGCATTGGTCAATAGCAACAACACTTTGAGGTTTAAATAGAAAAGAGAAATACATGTAGTTGTTTCATTGTCTTTCTTTCTTGTTAGCTCATAGCTTATTATTCTGAAGTTAAAATTGTTTGTGCTTGCAAGGAAGATGCATGATTGTTTCTATCACATGTATATTTGTTTGTTTCCTTCAACTCTTATGCTTGCTAATTAACCTTGCTAGCCAAAGACCTATACTGAGAGGGAATACTTCTCGTGCATCCAAACCTTAACCCAAACCTATGCCATTTGTGTCCACCATATCTACCTACTACATGGTATTTCCTGCCATTCCAAGTAAATACTTCATGTGCTACCTTTAAACAATTCAAAATTTACTATCTCTTATTTGTGTCAATGTTTTATAGCTCATGAGGAAGTATGTGGTGTTTTATCTTTCAATCTTGTTGGGCAACTTTCACCAATGGACTAGTGGCTTCATCCGCTTATCCAATAATTTTGCAAAAAGAGCTGGCAATGGGATTCCCAGTCCCGAATTAATTAAACTAAATAGACACTCCTCCATGGTATGTGATTGATGGACGGCACCCGAAGGATTCGGTTAGCCATGGCTTGTGTAAGCAAAGGTTGGGGGAGTGTCATCATAATAAAACTAAAATAAAAAGGCACTCCTTCATGGTATGAGATTGTTGGCACCCGAGGATTCGGTTAGCCATGGTTTGTGAAAGAAAGGTTGGAAGGAGTGCCGCACAAAATAAAAATAAAATGGGAGCCGCTCTTTGAATTTTTGTCCGGCAAGGGGTTAGAGTACCCGCTACCACGTTGACAACAACAAACACCTCTCAAAATATTACTTTTATTCTCTTTATATGATTTCAAAACTGAAAAAGCTCTAGCACATGATTTAATCCCTGCTTCCCTCTGCGAAGGGCCTGTCTTTTACTTTATGTTGAGTCAGTAAACCTATTTCCCTCCATCTTAAGCAAGCATTTGAGTTGTTGTGATCAAACCATTATATTGTGATTCGCTTCATCATGTCTTTTACTTTTCCTTGTTTAGTACAAGTTTTATCTGAATGAATATAGCTTTGCAAGTTATCAATGATCATGAGGAGACTATTATGATTGAGTATGCAAGTTGTGCCATATAAACTTTAACATGAGAACGCTGCTCAATGAGATAAGTATAATCTGTTAATTGTTCTCTGACCAAGAACGAAGTTTGCCATCACCAACTATGATTTCTTATGCACCTTTATTTGTGATTACCTTATACTTGTTTCAAGTTGAGTTATATGAGGAAGTTGTTTACTAGAATGTCTTGTGTGAATGAATATGATGCTTCTTGTCCGTATTTTATTTATCGACTCTTCACTCCATAAACATGTGGTCCTGTTTATCGAGTTCAGTTTCGCTTGGGGACAAGCGAAGTCTAAGCTTGGGGGAGTTGATACGTCCAATTTGCATCACTATTTTGTATCATAATTTGCTGTTATTCATTGATATATTTCATATTTGGACATAATACTTATGTTATTTCATCTATTTTGCATGTTTCATGATTATTGGAGGATCGAGCACCGGAGCCAGGATTCTGAAAAAGCACCGTCGAATGCAATATTTCGGAAGATCAACAGCTGATGGAAATTATACCAAAAATCCTATTTTTCCCAGAAGGAAGCCAGAAGGGGGAGCCGAGGGGACCCAAGGTGGGCCAGACTATAGGCCGGCGCGGCCCATGGCCTGGCCGCGCCGCCCGTGAGGAGGGGGCCCACATCCCCTCTCGCCTCCTTTTCTTCGCGAAATCCTTCGTCCCGAAGACCTAAGCCACAGAGGGTACCTCGCGAAGAGTTACAGCCGCTCTGGGCGGAGAACACCAGAGAGAAAAGAGCTCTCCGGTGGGCTGAGATCCGCCGGGGAAATTCCCTCCGGGAGGGGGAAATCGATGCCATCGTCACCGTCATCGAGCTGGACATCATCTCCATCACCATCATCATCATCTCCACCCTCATCACCGCCGTCTCCACCGCTGGACATCGTCACCGCCGTAGCAATTTGGGTTTGATCTTGATTGTTTGATAGGGGAAACTCTCCCGGTATTAATTTCTACTTGTTATTGATGCTATTGAGTGAAACCGTTGAACCAAGGTTTATGTTCAGATTGTTATTTGTCATCATATCACCTCTGATCATGTTCCATATGATGTCTCGTGAGTAGTTCGTTTAGTTCTTGAGGACATGGGTGAAGTCTAAATGTTAGTAGTGAAGTATGGTTGAGTAATATTCAATGTTATGATATTTAAGTTGTGGTGTTATTCTTCTAGTGGTGTCGTGTGAACGTCGACTACACGACACTTCACCTTTATGGGCCTAGGGGAATGCATCTTGTACTCGTTTGCCAATTGCGGGGTTGCCGGAGTGACAAACCTAAACCCCGTTGGTATATCGATGCAGGAGGGATAGCAGGATCTCGAGTTTAAGGCTGTGGTTAGATTTATTCTTAATTACTTTCTTGTAGTTGCGGATGCTTGCAAGGGGTATAATCACAAGTATGTATTAGTCCTAGGAAGGGCGGTACATTAGCATAGGTTCACCCACACAACACTTATCAAAACAATGAAGATTAATTAGCCGTATGTAGCGAAAGCACTAGACTAAAATCCCGTGTGTCCTCGAGAACGTTTTGTCATTATAAGTAAACAAACCGGCTTGTCCTTTGTGCTAAAAAGGATTGGGCCACTCGCTGCAATTGTTACTCTCGCACTTTACTTACTCGTACTTTATTTATCTGTTACATCAAAACCCCCTGAATACTTGTCTGTGAGCATTTACAGTGAATCCTTCATCGAAACTGCTTGTCAACACCTTCTGCTCCTCGTTGGGTTCGACACTCTTACTTATCGAAGATACTGCAATACACCCCCTATACTTGTGGGTCATCAGACACAAATGGCATAGTTATTGGCTCAAGGATTTGGATGCACGAGAAGTAATCCCTCTCAATACAAGGCTTAGGCTAGCAAGGTTATTTGAAGCAAACACAAGCATGAACCGGTACAGCAAAACTCACATAAAAACATATTGCAAGCATTATAAGACTCTACACTGTCATCCTTGTTGCTCAAACCCTTACTAGAAAATATCTAGACTTTAGAGAGACCAATCATGCAAACCAAATTTCAACAAGCTCTATGTATTTCTTCACTAATAGGTGCAAAGTATATGATGCAAGAGCTTAAACATGATCTATAACAATTGCCAAGTATCAAATTATTCAAGACATTCTACCAATTACCACATGTAGCATTTCCCGTTTCCAACCATATAACAATTAACGAAGCAATTTATCCTTCGCCATGAACATTATGAGTAAAGCCTAAGGACATATTTGTCCATATGCAACAGTGGAGCGTGTCTCTCTTCCACACAATGAATGCTAGGATCTATTTTATTCAAACAAAACAAAAACAAAAACAAACAGACGCTCCAAGCAAAGTACATAAGATGTGACGGAATAAAAATATAGTTTCACTAGAGGAACCCGATAATGTTGTCGATGAAGAAGGGGATGCCTTGGGCATCCCCAAGCTTAGATGCTTGAGTCTTCTTGAAATATGCAGGGATGAACCACCGGGGCATCCCCAAGCTTAGAGCTTTCACTCTCCTTGATCATATTGTATCATCCTCCCTCTTGATCCTTGAAAACTTCCTCCACACCAAACTCAAAACAACTCATTAGAGGGTTAGTGCACAATCAAAATTCACATGTTCAGAGGTGACAAAATCATTATTAACACTTCTGGACATTGCACAAAGCTACTGAAAGTTAATGGAACAAAGAAATCCATCAAGCATAGCAAAACAGGCAATGCGAAATAAAAGGCAGAATCTGTCAAAACAGAACAGTCCGTAAATACGAATTTTTACAAGGCGTCAGACTTGCTCAAATGAAAATGCTCAAATTTAATGAAAGTTGCGTACATATCAGAGGATCACTCACGTAAATTGGCAGAATTTTCTGAGTTACCTACAGAGAATTCAACCCAGATTCGTGACAGCAAGAAATCTGTTTCTGCGGAGTAATCCAAATCTAGTATGAACCTTACTATCAAAGACTTTACTTGGCACAACAATGCAACAAAATTAAGATAAGGAGAGGTTGCTACAGTAGTAACAACTTCCAAGACTCAAATATAAAATAAAAGTGCTGTAGTAAAATCATGGGTTGTCTCCATAATCGCTTTAACGCCCGATGCTAGGCGACGTGCTGTCGGGAACCCCAAGAGGAAGGTGTGATGCGTACAGCAGCAAGTTTTCCCTCGAAGAAACCAAGGTTTATCGAACCAGTAGGAGCCAAGAAGAACATTGAAGGTTGATGGCGGCGGAGTGTAGTGCGGCGCAACACCAGGGATTCCGGCGCCAATGTGGAACCTGCACAACACAACCAAAGTACTTTGTCCCAACGTAACAGTGATGTTGTCAATCTCACCGGCTTGCTATAACAAAGGATTAGATGTATAGTGTGGATGATGATGTTTGCAGAGAACAGTAGAACGAGTATTGCAGTAGATTGTATTCGATGTAAAAGAATGGACCGGGATCCACAGTTCACTAGAGGTGTCTCTCCCATAAGAATAAGCATGTTGGGTGAACAAATTACATTGGGCAATTGACAAATAGAGAGGGCATGACCATGCACATACATGTTATGATGAGTAGTGTGAAATTTAATTGGGCATTACGACAAAGTACATAGACCGCTATCCAGCATGCATCTATGCCTAAAAAGTCCACCTTCAGGTTATCATCCGAACCCCCTCCATTAAGTTGCAAACAACAGACAATTGCATTAAGTATGGTGCGTAATGTAATCAACAAATATATCCTTAGACATAGCATTGATGTTTTATCCCTAGTGGCAACAACACATCCACAACCTTAGAACTTTCTGTCACTGTCCCAGATTTAATGGAGGCATGAACCCACTATCGAGCATAAATACTCCCTCTTGGAGTTACAAGCAAAAACTTGGCCAGAGCCTCTACTAGCAACAAAGAGCATGCAAGATCATAAACAACACATAGATGATAGATTGATAATCAACATAACATAGCATTCACTATTCATCGGATCCCAACAAACGCAACATATAGTATTACAGATAGATGATCTTGATCATGTTAGACAGCTCACAAGATCCAACAATGATAGCACAATTAGGAGAAGACAACCATCTAGCTACTGCTATGGACCCATAGTCTAGGGGTGAACTACTCACACATCACTCCGGAGGCGACCATGGCGGTGTAGAGTCCTCCGGAGATGATTCCCCTCTCCGGCAGGTGCCGGAGGCGATCTCCTGAATCCTCCGAGATGGGATTGGCGGCGGCGGCGTCTCTGGAAGGTTTTCCGTATCGTGGCTCTCGACGGGGGTTTCGCGACGAAGGCTTTAAGTAGGCGGAAGGGCAGGTCAAGGGGCGTCACGGGGGCCCCACACAACAGGCCGGCGCGGCCCGCTGTAGGCCACGCCGCCCTACTGTGGCGGCGCCCCGTGGCCCCACTTCGTTTACTCTTCGGACTTCTGGAAGCTTCGTGGAAAAATAGGCCCCTGGGCGTTGATTTCGTCCACCCGAGAATATTTCCTTACTAGGATTTCTGAAACCAAAAACAGCAGAAAACAGCAACCGGCTCTTCGCATCTTGTTAATAGGTTAGTGAAAATGCATAAATATGACATAAAGTATGTATAAAACATGTGAGTATCATCAATAAAGTAGCATGGAACATAAGAAATTATCGATACGTTGGAGACGTATCGCATCCCCAAGCTTAGTTCCTACTCGCCAGTAGGTAAACGATAACAAAGATAATTTCGAAGTGACATGCCATCATAATCTTGATCAATACTATTGTAAGAATATGTAATGAATGCAGCGATCCAAAGCAATGGTAAATACAATGAGTAAACAACTGAATCATATAGCAAAGACTTTTCATGAATAGTACTTTCAAGACAAGCATCAATAAGTTTTGCATAAGAGTTAACTCATAAAGCAATAAATTCATAGTAAAGGTATTGAAGCAACATAAAGGAAGATTAAGTTTCAGCGGTTGCTTTCAACTTGTAACATGTATATCTCATGGATAGTGGTCAACATAAAGTAATATGATGAATGCAAATATGCAAGTATGTAAGAATCAATGCACAGTTAACACAAGTGTTTGCTTCTTGAGGTGGGAGGAAATAGGTAAACTGACTCAACATAAAAGTAGAAGAAAGGCCCTTCAAAGAGGGAAGCATCGATTGCTATATTTATGCTAGAGCTTTTATTTTGAAAACAAGAAACAATTTTGTCAACGGTAGTAATAAAGCATATGTGTTATGTAAATTATATCCTACAAGTTGCAAGCCTCATGCATAGTATACCAATAGTGCCCGCACCTTGTCCTAATTAGCTCGGATTACCTGGATTATCACCGCAATACATATGTTTTAACCAAGTATCACAAAGGGGTACCTCTATGCCGCCTGTACAAAGGTCTAAGGAGAAAGCTCGCATTGGATTTCTCGCTTTTGATTATTCTCAACTTAGACATCCATACCGGGACAACATAGACAACAGATAATGTACTCCTCTTTAATGCTTAAGCATTCAACAACAAATAATTTTCTCATAAGAGATTGATGATTGTTGTCCAAAACTAAAACTTCCACCATGGATCATGGCTTTAGTTAGCGGCCCAATGTTCTTCTCTAACAATATGCATGCTCAAACCATTCAACTCATGGTAAATCGCCCTTACTTCAGACAAGACGAACATGCATAGCAACTCACATGATATTCAACAAAGAGTAGTTGATGGCGTCCCCAGAACATGGTTATCGCACAACAAGCAACTTAATAAGAAATAAGATACATAAGTACATATTCAATACCACAATAGTTTTTAGGCTATTTGTCCCATGAGCTATATATTGCAAAGATAAAGGGTAGAAATTTAAAGGTAGCACTCAAGCAATTTACTTTGGAATGGCGGAGAAATACCATGTAGTAGGTGGGTATGGTGGACACAAATGGCATAGTTATTGGCTCAAGGATTTAGATGCACGAGAAGTAAACCCTCTCAATACAAGGCTTAGGCTAGCAAGGTTATTTGAAGCAAACACAAGCATGAACCGGTACAGCAAAACTCACATAAAGACATATTGCAAGCATTATAAGACTCTACACTGTCATCCTTGTTGCTCAAACCCTTACTAGAAAATATCTAGACTTTAGAGAGACCAATCATGCAAACCAAATTTCAACAAGCTCTATGTATTTCTTCACTAATAGGTGCAAAGTATATGATGCAAGAGCTTAAACATGATCTATAACAATTGCCAAGTATCAAATTATTCAAGACATTCTACCAATTACCACATGTAGCATTTCCTGTTTCCAACCATATAACAATTAACGAAGCAGTTTCAACCTTCGCCATGAACATTATGAGTAAAACTAAGGACATATTTGTCCATATGCAACAGCGGAGCGTGTCTCTCTCCCACACAATGAATGCTAGGATCCATTTTATTCAAACAAAACAAAAACAAAAAACATACAGACGCTCCAAGTAAAGCACACATAAGATGTGACGGAATAAAAATATAGTTTCACTAGAGGAACCTGATAATATTGTCGATGAAGAAGGGGATGTCTTGGGCATCCCCAAGCTTAGATGCTTGAGTCTTCTTGAAATATGCAGGGATGAACCACCGGGGCATCCAAGCTTAGAGCTTTCACTCTCCTTGATCATATTGTATCATCCTCCTCTCTTGATCCTTGAAAACTTCCTCCACACCAAACTCAAAACAACTCATTAGAGGGTTAGTGCACAATCAAAATTCACATGTTCAGAGGTGACATAATCATTCTTAACACTTCTGGACATTGCACAAAGCTACTGAAAGTTAATGGAACAAAGAAATCCATCAAGCATAGCAAAACATGCAATGCGAAATAAAAGGCAGAATCTGTCAAAACAGAACAGTCCGTAAAGACGAATTTTTACGAGGCACCAGACTTGCTCAAATTGAATGAAAGTTGCGTACATATCGTAGGATCACTCACGTAAATTGGCAGAATTTTCTGAGTTACCTACAGAGAATTCAACCCAGATTCGTAACAGCAAGAAATCTGTTTCTGTGCAGTAATCCAAATCTAGTATGAACCTTACTATCAAAGACTTTACTTGGCACAACAATGCAACAAAATTAAGATAAGGAGAGGTTGCTACAGTAGTAACAACTTCCAAGACTCCAATATAAAACAAAAATGTTGTAGTAAAATCATGGGTTGTCTCCCATAAGCGCTTTTCTTTAACGCCTTTCAGCTAGGCGCAGAAAGTGTGTATCAAGTATTATCAAGAGACGAAGCATTGGCATTCTTACCAGAGGCTCTACGCTTACCCTTCTTACTCTTTGGTTTAGGGAATATATGATGGCATCCAGGTATGGAGGAACTTAGAGTGCCTTTTTCCACATCTATGGTTACTCCGAAGAGCTTTAGCAGGGATCTTCCAAGTGTGATTTGTCCTGTACCTACACATTCAATAACGAGATAATCAGTGGATACCGTTTTTCCAAGAAGGTTTGTGAATACTCCTTCAGCTATTCCCTTGGGAATTATAACAGAGTTATCAGTGAGAGTTATTCCTTCTCCTCCTTCAGTAAGTCCCCAGAGTGTCAAAGATTTATAAATACTTTCAGGCATAAGGCAAAATTCAGTCATAATATCACAACGAGCATCAAAAATTTTACCATCAATAGTAACTTTAATAGTGGGGTCCCACATTGATGGTTCAGAGTTTATAGGAACATAATCAAAATGCTCACGAATCCGACCATACCCTTCTTTTAAGCAAGATACACTTGTCTCAAGAGTGTTCAATCTATTATAAATACTAACAAGGGATGGATCAAAATTATTAGTGGAGCTAGATGATGTAACCAATTTTTTTATGGCATTAAAAGCTTGATCCCCATCACAGTGAAGGAAATCTCCTCCCACTACAACATCTAAGGCATATCTATAGCGAAGAATAAGCCCAAAATAAAAATTACTAAGAAGCAAACTTAGTGTCATTTTAGGTTCAGTTTTATTATAAGAATCAAAAATTCTAGACCAAGCTTCTTTAAAACCCTCTTCACCCCTTTGTTTAAAAGTGAAGATCGATTCCTCGGGTGATAGAGTAACAACTATGGGACTAGTCATGGTAACAAAAATAAAGTAAATGCAAGTAACTAATTTTTTTGCGTTTTTAATATGGAGAATGCAAACAAGACAGTAAATAAAGTAAAGCCAGCAACTAAATTTTTTGTGTTTTGATATAATACAGCAAACAAAGTAGTAAATAAAATAAAGCAAAACAAAAACAAAGTAAAGAGATTGGAAGTGGAGACTCCCCTTGCAGCGTGTCTTGATCTCCCCGGCAACGGCGCTTAAAAGTCTTGATGCTAGCACGCAGTCGACGTGCCCGTTGGGAACCCCAAGAGGAAGGTGTGATGCGTACACTAGCAAGTTTTCCCTCGCAAGAAACCAAGGTTTATCGAACCAGTAGGAGCCAAGAAGCACGTTGAAGGTTGATGGCGGGAGTGTAGTGCGGCGCAACACCGGGATTCCGGCGCCAACGTGGAACCGCACAATACAACCAAAGTACTTTGTCCCAACGTAACAATGAGGTTGTCAATCTCTGCTGTAACAAAGGATTAGATGTATAGTGTGGATGATGATGTTTGTAGAGAACAGTAGAACGAGTATTGCAGTAGATTGTATTCGATGTAAAAGAATGGACCGGGGTCCACAGTTCACTAGAGGTGTCTCTCCCATAAGAATAAGCATGTTGGGTGAACAAATTATAGTTAGGCAATTGACAAATAGAGAGGGCATGACCATGCACATACATGTTATGATGAGTAGTGTGAGATTTAATTGGGCATTACGACAAAGTACATAGACCGCTATCCAGCATGCACCTATGCCTAAAAAGTCCACCTTCGTGTTATCATCCGAACCCCCTCCCATTAAGTTGCAAACAACAGACAATTGCATTAAGTATGGTGCGTAATGTAATCAACGAATATATCCTTAGACATAGCATTGATGTTTTATCCCTAGTGGCAACAGACATCCACAACCTTAGAACTTTGTCACGTCCCAGATTTAATGGAGGCATGAACCCACTATCGAGCATAAATACTCCCTCTTGGAGTTACAAAACTTGGCCAGAGTCTCTACTAGCAACGGAGAGCATGCAAGATCATAAACAACACATAGATGATAGATTGATAATCAACATAACATAGCATTCACTATTCATTGGATCCCAACAAACGCAACATATAGTATTACAGATAGATGATCTTGATCATGTTAGGCAGCTCACAAGATCCAACAATGATAGCACAATTAGGAGAAGACAACTATCTAGCTACTGCTATGGACCCATAGTCCAGGGGTGAACTACTCACACATCACTCCGGAGGCGACCATGGCGGTGTAGAGGCCTCCGGAGATGATTCCCCTCCGGCAGGGTGCCGGAGGCGATCTCCCGAATCCCCCGAGATGGGATTGGCGGCGGCGGCGTCTCTGGAAGGTTTTCCGTATCGTGGCTCTCGGTACTGGGGTTTCGCGACGAAGGCTTTTAGTAGGCGGAAGGGCAGGTCAAGGGGCATCACGGGGGGCCCACACAACAGGCCGGTGCGGGCCCCCTGTAGGCCGCGCCGCCCTACTGTGGCGGCGCCCCGTGGCCCCACTTCGTTTCCTCTTCGGACTTCTGGAAGCTTCGTGGAAAATAGGCCCCCGGGCGTTGATTTCGTCCAATTCGAGAATATTTCCTTACTAGGATTTCTGAAACCAAACACAGCAGCAGAATCGGCTCTTCGGCATCTTGTTAATAGGTTAGTGCCGGAAAATGCATAAATATGACATAAAGTATGTATAAAACATGTGAGTATCATCAATAAAGTAGCATGGAACATAAGAAATTATCGATACGTTGGAGACGTATCAAACGCCTTTCAGCTAGGCGCAGAAAGTGTGTATCAAGTATTATCAAGAGATGAAGTATCAACAGCGGGGTTTGGAGTTTTCTCAACCATGCATTGTATTTTGTATATGTAAGTTTCAGAGGCTCCCTTTTCATTAGTCTTAGGCTTGCTATTCTCATCAAACAAATTTTCAGGGACAAGCCAAGCATAATTATCATCTAGAGCTTCATGCATTCCTAGGAGCTTGCAAGGTATTGGTGCTTTAATCTCCCCACCATCATTAACATTATTAGTATACTTTATTCTATCCATGTCCATCTTTTCAAGTGTTCTTTTAAAATCGGTGAACATACCAAGCCTCTTATGCTTAATAAAAACTTTTCTAGCTTCTTTAGCTATATTCTCTCTAACAAGGACTTTTAAAACAAAATCTCTCTTTTCTCTCCCTCTCCATATCAGAAAAACATGTGTTGTATCATGGGGTTGAGACTAATAAATCTAGTTTCTATCATGCGTACCAAACAAGCAGAGGCACTTTCATAGGTAGGGACAGTTTTTGCCAGGGGTATATCTTCAAGATCTTCATGCATACTAACATGGGTGAAAAATTCTTCTATATTATCTCTTCCAATTATAGACCCTTGTCCTACCGGTATATCTTTTAAAGTGAAATTAGGAGGAAACATGATGAAATAAACAAAAAGCAAATAAAGTAAATGCAAGTAACTAATTTTTTTGTGTTTTTAATATGGAGAACGCAAACAAGACAGTAAATAAAGTAAAGCTAGCAACTAATTTTTTTGTGTTTTGATATAATGCAGCAAACAAAGTACTAAATAAAATAAAGCAAGACAAAAACAAAGTAAAGAGATTGGAAGTGGAGACCTTGCGCGTGTCTTGATCTCCCGGCAACGGCGCCGAAAGTCTTGATGCGCGCTAGCCGACGTGCCCGTTGGGAACCCCAAGAGGAAGGTGTGATGCGTACAGCAAGTTTTCCCTCAGCAAGAAACCAAGGTTTATCGAACCAGTAGGAGCCAAGAAGCACGTTGAATGTTGATGGCGGCGGAGTGTAGTGCGGCGCAACACCAGGGATTCCGGCGCCAACGTGGAACCTGCACAACACAACCAAAGTACTTTGTCCCAACGTAATAGTGAGGTTGTCAATCTCACCGGCTTGCTGTAACAAAGGATTAGATGTATAGTGTGGATGATGATGTTTGCAGAGAACAATAGAACGAGTATTGCAGTAGATTGTATTCGATGTAAAAGATTGGACCGGGGTCCATAGTTCACTAGAGGTGTCTCTCCCATAAGAATAAGCATGTTGGGTGAACAAATTACAGTTGGGCAATTGACAAATAGAGAGGGCATGACCATGCACATACATGTTATGATGAGTAGTGTGAAATTTAATTGGGCATTACGACAAAGTACATAGACCGCTATCCAGCATGCATCTATGCCTAAAAAGTCCACCTTCAGGTTATCATCCGAACCCCTCCGTATTAAGTTGCAAACAACAGACAATTGCATTAAGTATGGTGCGTAATGTAATCAACAAATATATCCTTAGACATAGCATTGATGTTTTATCCCTAGTGGCAACAGCACATCCACAACCTTAGAACTTTCTGTCACTGTCCCAGATTTAATGGAGGCATGAACCCACTATCGAGCATAAATACTCCCTCTTGGAGTTACAAGCAAAAACTTGGCCAGAGCCTCTACTAGCAACGGAGAGCATGCAAGATCATAAACAACACATAGATGATAGATTGATAATCAATATAACATAGCATTCACTATTCATCGGATCCCAACAAACACAACATATAGTATTACAGATAGATGATCTTGATCATGTTAGGCAGCTCACAAGATCCAACAACGATAGCACAATTAGGAGAAGACAACCATCTAGCTACTGCTATGGACCCATAGTCCAGGGGTGAACTACTCACACATCACTCCGAGGCGACCATGGCGGTGTAGAGTCCTCCGGGAGATGATTCCCCTCTCCGGCAGGGGCCGAGGCGATCTCCCGAATCCCCGAGATGGGATTGGCGGCGGCGCGTCTCGGAAGGTTTTCCGTATCGTGGCTCTCGATACCGGGGTTTCGCGACGAAGGCTTTAAGTAGGCGGAAGGGCAGGTCAAGGGGCGTCACGGGCCCCACACAACAGGCCGGCGCGGCCAGGGCCTGGGCCGCGCCGCCCTACTGTGGCGGTGCCCCGTGGCCCCACTTCATTTCCTCTTCGTACTTCTGGAAGCTTCGTGGAAAAATAGGCCCCTGGGCGTTGATTTCGTCCAATTCCGAGAATATTTCCTTACTAGGATTTCTGAAACCAAAAACAGCAGAAAACATCAACTGGCTCTTCGCATCTTGTTAATAGGTTAGTGCCGGAAAATGCATAAATATGACATAAAGTATGTATAAAACATGTAGGTATCATCAATAAAGTAGCATGGAACATAAGAAATTATCGATACGTTGGAGACGTATCAATAACCCATGTTTTTATTTTGCTACTGTTTTGTTGTGTCTTGGAAGTTGTTACTACTGTAGCAACCTCTCCTTATCTTTATTTTATTGCATTGTTGTGCCAAGTAAAGTCTTTGATACTAAGGTTGATACTAGATTTGGATTACTGCGTAGAAACAGATTTCTTGCTGTCACGAATTTGAGTAGGCCTCCCTGTAGGTAACTCAGAAAAAACTGCCAATTTACGTGAGTGATCCTCAGATATGTACGCAACTTTCATTCAATTTGAGCATTTTCATGTGAGCAAGTTAAGTGCCTCTAAAAAATTCGTCTTTACGGACTGTTCTGTTTTGATAGATTCTGCCTTTTATTTCGCATTGCCTCTTTTGCTATGTTGGATGGATTTCTTTGTTCTATTAACTTTCAGTAGCTTTGTGCAATGTCCAGAAGTGTGAAGAATGATTATGTCACCTCTGAATATGTGAATTTTTGATTATGCACTAACCCTCTGATGAGTTTGTTTTGAGTTTGGTGTGGAGGAAGTTTTCAAGGGTCAAGAGAGGAGGATGATATATGATCAAGAAGAGTGAAAAGTCTAAGCTTGGGGATGCCCCCGTGGTTCATCCATGCATATTTCAAGAAGACTCAAGCATCTAAGCTTGGGGATGCCCAAGGAATCCCCTTCTTCATCGACAGCTTATCAGTCACCTCTAGTGAAACTATATTTTTATTCCGTCGATCTTATGTGCTTTACTTGGAGCATCTCGTATGTTTTTATTTTTGTTTTTGTTTGAATAAAATCGGATCCTAGCATTCTTTGTGTGGGAGAGAGACACGCTCCGCTCGTTCATATGAACACTGGTGTTCTTAGCTTTACTTTTAATGTTCATGGCGAAGGTTGAAAACTGCTTCGTTCATTGCTATTTGGTTGGAAACAGAAATGCTTCATGTGGTAATTGGTATATTGTCTTGAATAATTTGATACTTGGCAATTGTTTTGCTCAATAGATCATGTTTAAGCTCTTGCATCATGTACTATGCACCTATTAGTGGAGAATTACCATAGAGCTTGTTGAAATTTGGTTTGCATGATTGGTCTCTCTAAAAGTCTAGATATTTTCTGGTGAAGTGTTTGAACAACAAGGAAGACAGTAGAGTCTTATAATGCTTGCAATATGTTCTTATGTAAGTTTTGCTGTACCGGTTCATACTTGTGTTTGCTTCAAACAACCTTGCTAGCCAAAGCCTTGTACCGAGAGGGAATGCTTCTCGTGCATCCAAAACCTTGAGCCAAAATCTATGCCATTTGTGTCCACCATAACTACCTACTGTAGGATAACGTTGCATGGAAAAAAAAAATTCCTACCGCGAACACGCAATCCAAGCCAAGATGCAATCTAGAAGACGGTAGCAACGAGGGGTTTATCGAGTCTCACCCTTGAAGAGATTCCAAAGCCTACAAGAGGAGGCTCTTGTTGCTGCGGTAGAAGTTCACTTGCCGCTTGCAAAAGCGCGTAGAAGATCTTGATCACGATCTCTCCGGTGCCACGAACAGGCAGCACCTCCGTACTCGGTCACACGTTCGGTTGTTGATGAAGACGACGTCCACCTCCCGTTCCAGCGGGAAGTAGTAGCTCCTTCTTGAATCCGAAGACGACGGCGTGGTGTCGGGTGGTGGAGAACTCCGGCGGAGCTTCGCTAAAGCACGCGGGAGCTATGGAGGAGGGGGGCGGCTAGGGTTTGGGAGGGGGTGGCCGGCCACTTGAGGGGTGCGGCCAGGTGGTGGTCTTGAGGTGGCCGGCCCCCTCCCCTTGTCCCTCATTATATAGGTGGAAGCCCCAAGGGTTGACTACAAGTCTCCGAATAAGACCCGAACCCAAAACCTTCCATATGATAGGGAAACCTACCCAAGCTAGGACTCCCACTAGAGGTGGGAGTTCCACCTTCCATGGAGGTGGGGCCCCCTTTGGGGAAGTCCACTTGGGACTCCTCCCCCTCTAGGGTTGGCCGGCCATGGAGGGAGTCCCTCCCGGACTCCACCTTCCTTGGTGGTTTCTTCCGGACTTTTCTAGAACCTTCTAGAACCTTCCGCATCATTTTAATTCACATAAAATGACATCCTATATATGAATCTTATTCTCCGGACCATTCCGGAACTCCTCATGATGTCCGGGATCTCATCCGGGACTCCGAACAAATATTCGAACTCCATTCCATATTCAAGTTCTACCATTTCAACATCCAACTTTAAGTGTGTCACCCTACGGTTCGTGAACTATGCGGACATGGTTGAGTACACACTCCGACCAATAACCAATAGCGGGATCTGGAGATCCATAATGGCTCCCACATATTCAACGATGACTTTAGTGATCGAATGAACCATTCACATACGATACCAATTCCCTTTGTCACGCGATATTTTACTTGTCCGAGGTTTGATCTTCGGTATCACTCTATACCTTGTTCAACCTCGTCTCCTGACAAGTACTCTTTACTCGTACCGTGGTATGTGGTCTCTTATGAACTTATTCATATGCTTGCAAGACATTAGACGACATTCCACCGAGAGGGCCCAGAGTATATCTATCCGTCATCGGGATGGACAAATCCCACTGTTGATCCATATGCCTCAACTCATACTTTCCTGATACTTAATCCCACCTTTATAACCACCCATTTACGCAGTGGCGTTTGGTGTAATCAAAGTACCTTTCCGGTATAAGTGATTTACATGATCTCATGGTCATAAGGACTAGGTAACTATGTATCGAAAGCTTATAGCAAATAACTTAATGACGAGATCTTATGCTACGCTTAATTGGGTGTGTCCATTACATCATTCATACAATGATATAACCTTGTTTATTAATAACATCCAATGTTCATGATTATGAAACTAATCATCCATTAATCAACAAGCTAGTTAAGAGGCATACTAGGGACTTCTTGTTTGTCTACATATCACACATGTACTAATGTTTCGGTTAATACAATTATAGCATGACATATAAACATTTATCATAAACATAGAGATATAAATAATAACCACTTTATTATTGCCTCTAGGGCATATCTCCTTCAGCCTCCCACTTGCACTAGAGTCAATAATCTAGATTACATTGTAATATACCTAACACCCATGGCATTCTGGTGTTGGTCATGCTTTGCCCTAGGGAGAGCTTTAGTCAACGGATCTGCTACATTCAGATCAGTGTGTACTTTGCAAATCTTTACTTCTCCATCTTCGATGTATTCGCGAATCGAGTGGTAACGCAGCTTGATATGCTTCAGCCTCTTGTGTGACCTTGGCTCTTGTGCATTGGCGATGGCACCCATGTTATCACAATAAATGATTAATGGGTCCAATGCACTAGGAACCACACCGAGCTCTACAATGAACCTCTTCATCCATACCGCTTCGATGAAGCCTCTGAAGCCGCTATGTACTCCGATTCTGTTGAAGACTTCGCCACCGTGCACTGCTTCGAGCTTGCCCAGCTTACTGCAACACCATTCAATATAAACACGTACCCAGACTGTGACTTAGAGTCATCAGGATCAGTGTTCCAACTTGCATCGGTGTAACCACTTACAACGAGCTCTTGGTCACCTCCATAACAAAGAAACATATCCTTAGTTCTTTTCAAGTACTTTAGGATATTCTTGACCGCTGTCCAGTGTTCCATTCCTGGATCACTTTGATATCTGCTAGTCAAACTAACAGCATGTGCTATATCCGGTCTAGTACATAGCATGGCATACATGATAGATCCTACTGCCGAGGCATAGGGGATATTACTCATCCTTTCTCTTTCTTCTGCCGTAGCCGGTCCTTGAGTCTTACTCAAGACCTTGCCTGGTAACATAGGTAAGAACCCTTTCTTACTTTCGTCCATTCTAAACTTCTTTAGAATCTTGTCCAGATATGTACTCTGTGATAGCCCTATTAGGCGTCTTGATCTATCTCTATAAATCTTGATGCCTAATATATACGATGCTTCACCAAGATCTTTCATTGAAAAACTATTATTCAAATAACCTTTAACACTGCTTAATAGTTCTATATCATTCCCGATCAATAATATGTCATCTACATATAATATCGGAATGCTATAGAGCTCCCACTCACTTTCTTGTAAATACAGGCCTCTCCATGACACTGTATAAACCCGAAGTCTTTGATCACCTTATCAAAGCGTCGGTTCCAACTTCTTGATGCTTGCTTCAATCCATAGATTGAACGCTGAAGTTTGCATACTTTGTCAGCATTTTTAGGATCGAAAAAACCTTTGGGTTGTACCATATACAACTCTTCCTCAATGTCTCCATTAAGGAACGCCATTTTGACATCCATCTGCCAAATCTTATAATCGAAAAATGCAGCTATTGCTAACAAAATCCTCACAGATTTTAGCTTCGCTACAGAGAAAGTCTCATCGTAGTCAACTCCTTGAATTTGTCTAAACCCTTTGTGACAAGTCGAGCTTTATAGACAGTAATATTACCATCAGCATCTGTTTTTCTCTTGAAGATCCATTTATTCTCGACAGCCTTTCGGCTATCAGGTAAGTCTACCAAAGTCTATACTTTGTTATCATACATGGATCCCATTTCGGATTTCATGGCTTCTTGCCATTTGTTGGAATCTGGGCTCATCATCGCTTCTTCATATGTCGCAGGGTCCTCATCATTGTTATCCACAATCATGACATTTAGACAAGGATCATACCAATCAGGAGTGGCACGCTCCCTTGTCGATCTGCGAGGTTCAGTAGTTTCCTCGTTCGAAGTTTCATGATCATTATCATTAGCTTCCTCTGTCGGTGTAGGCGGTACTAGTACAACTTCCGGTATTGCGCTACTCTGATCAACGAGTATAGATTCATCAATCTCATCGAGTTCTACTTTTCTTCCAGTCACTTCTTTAGTGAGAAATTCTTTCTCAAGAAAGGTTCCGTTCTTAGCAACAAAGATTTTGCCTTCGGATCTGTGATAGAAAGTGTACCCAATAGTTTCCTTAGGGTATCCTATGAAGACGCATTTCTCCTTTGGGTTCTAGCTTGTCCGGTTGTAACTTCTTTACATAGGCTTCGCAACCCCAAACTTTCAGGAACGACAGCTTAGGTTTCTTATTAAACCATAATTCATACGGTGTCGTTTCTACGGATTTTGATGGTGCTCTATTTAAAGTGAATGCGGCTGTCTCTAATGCATAACTCCAAAATGATAACGCAAATCAGTAAGAGACATCATAGAACGAACCATATCTAAGAGAGTTCGATTATGTTCGGACACACCGTTTCGTTGAGGTGTTCCCGGCGGTGTCAATTGTGAAAGTATTCCGCATTTCTTTAAATGCATGCCAAACTCATAACTCAGATATTCACCTCCACGATTAGATCGTAGAAATTTAATCTTCTTGTTACGTTGATTTTCTACTTCACTTTGGAATTCCTTAAACTTCTCGAAAGTTTCGGATTTATGTTTCATGAAATAGATATACCCATATCTACTCAGATCATCCGTGAAGGTTAGAACATAACGATAACCACCGCGCGATGCTACGCTCATTGGTCCGCACACATCGGTATGTATGATTTCCAATAAGTCAGTAGCTCGCTCCATCATACCAGAAAATGGAGTCTTAGTCATTTTTCCCATTAGACATGCTTCGCATCTATCAAGTGACTTAAAGTCAAGTGATTCAAGTAATCCATCGGTATGGAATTTCTTCATGTGTTTCACTCCAATATGACCAAGACGACAGTGCCACATATAAGTAGAATTATCATTCAATTTAATTCGCTTAGCATCAATGTTATGTATATGCGTATCACTACTATCGAGATCTAATAGAAATAAGCCATTCTTTTCTGGTGCTCGACCATAAAAGATATTATTCATAAAAATAGAATAACCATTATTCTCAGACTTGAATGAATAACCGTCTTGCATTAAACAAGATCCAGATATAATGTTCATGCTCAACGCGGGTACAAAATAACAATTATTTAGGCTTAAAACTAATCCCGAAGGTAGATGTAGAGGAAGTGTGCCGACAGCGATCACATCGACTTTGGATCCTTTTCCAACGCGCATCGTCACTTCATCTTTCAGTCTTCGTTTATTCTTTAGTTCCTGTTTCGAGTTACAAATATGAGCAACCAAACCAGTATCAAATACCCAGGTACTAGAACGAGAACCAGTGAGATAAACATCTATAACATGTATATCAGATATACCTTCTTTCTTCTTCTTGACAAGGCCGCTCGATCAGCCAGATACTTGGAGCAATTACGCTTCCAGTGTCCCTTCTCCTTGCAGTAATAGCACTCAGCATCAGGCTTAGGGCCGTTCTTAGGTTTCATAGGAGGCGTGGCAGCTTTCTTGCCACCCTTCTTGAATTTTCCTTAGACTTGCCCTGTTTCTTGAAACTGGTGGTCTTGTTGACCATCAACACTTGGTGCTCTTTCTTGATCTCAATCTCAGCAGCTTTTAGCATGCCAAAGAGTTCAGGTAACTCCTTGTTCATGTTCTGCATATTGTAGTTCATCACAAAGTTCTTGTAACTTGGTGGCAGTGATTGAAGGACACGATTAATCCCCAGTCTGTTAGGAATCACTATTCCCAAGTCACCGAGTTTCTTCGCATGCCCGGTCATGGCGAGCATGTGCTCACTAACGGAGCTGCCTTCTTCCATCATGCAGCTGAAGAATTGTTTCGATGCTTCATAGCATTCCACGGCCGCATGAGTCTCAAAAATAGCTTTCAGCTCTTTCATCAACTCATGAGGATCGTGGTGCTCAAAACGTTTTTGAAGATCGGATTCCAGACTGCACAGATGGCACACTGAACTTGAGAGTACCGATTTTTCGAGTCTCGTAAACAGCTTTACTTCATCGGTTTGCAGGAGGGTCACCTAGCGGTGCATCAAGCACATATTGCAGATTTCCGCCAGAGAGGAAGATCCTCACATGACGGAACCAGTCGGTGAAGTTGCTACTGTTGCTCTTAAGTTTTTCTTTCTCTAGGAACTGGTTAAAATTGATTGGGGACGCCATCTCTACAACATATATTTGCAAAAGTTTAGACTAAGTTTATGACAAATTGAGTTCAAATTTTAATTCAACATAATTAAAAATCTAGGTGAACTCCCACTCAAAACAATATCCCTCGCATTGTCTTAGTGATCACACGAACCAAATCCACCGCACCTATGTCCGATCATCACGAGACAAGGTGTGATTTCAATGGCGAACACTCAAAGTGTTCATCATATCAACTATATGATTCATGCTCTACCTTTCGGTATCACGTGTTCCGAGACCATGTCTGTACATGCTAGGCTCGTCAAGGCCACCTTAGTATCCGCATGTGCAAACTGTCTTGCACCCGTTGTATGCACTTGTTGATTCTATCACACCCGATCATCACGAGATGCTTCGAAACGACAAGTCTTGGCAACGGTACTAAGGATGAACACTTCATTATCTTGAGATTTTAGTGAGGGATCATCTTATAATGCTACCGTCGCGATCTAAGCAAAATAAGATGCATAAAAGGATTAATATCACATGCAGTTCATATGTGATATGATATGGCCATTTTGTCTTTGCGCCTTTGATCTTCATCTCCAAAGCACGGACATGATCTCCATCATCTTCGGGCATGATCTCCATCATCGTCGGCGTAGTCAAGGTCAATGGCGCCGTCTTCATGATTGTCCTCCATGTAGCAACTATTACAACTACTTTGAAATACTACTCAACATGAAATTTAAAGACAACCATAAGGCTCCTGCCGGTTGCCACAATACAATAATGATCATCTCATACATATTCATCATCACATTATGGCCATATCACATCACCAAACCCTGCAAAAACAAGTTAGACGTCTCTAATTTGGTTTGCATATTTTACGTGGTTTAGGGTTTTCGAGAGAGATCTAATCTACCTACGAACATGAACCACAACGTTGATACTAATGTTTTCAATAGAAGAGTAAATTGAATCTTCACTATAGTAGGAGAGACAGACACCCGCAAAGCCTCTTATGCAATACAAGTTGCATGTCGAACGAGGAACAAGTCTCATGAACGCGGTCATGTAAAGTTAGTCCGAGCCGCTTCATCCCACTATGCCACAAAGATGCAAAGTACTCAAACTAAAGATAACAAGAGCATCAACGCCCACAAAACCATTGTGTTCTACTCGTCCAACCATCTATGCATAGACACGGCTCTGATACCACTGTAGGATAACGTTGCATGGAAAACAAAAAAATTCCTACCGCGAACACGCAATCCAAGCCAAGATGCAATCTAGAAGACGGTAGCAACGAGGGGTTTATCGAGTCTCACCCTTGAAGAGATTCCAAAGCCTACAAGAGGAGGCTCTTGTTGCTGCGGTAGACGTTCACTTGCCGCTTGCAAAAGCGTAGAAGATCTTGATCACGATCCCTCCGGCGCCACGAACGGGCAGCACCTCCGTACTCGGTCACACGTTCGGTTGTTGATGAAGACGACGTCCACCTCCCGTTCCAGCGGGCAGCGGAAGTAGTAGCTCCTCTTGAATCCGACAGACGACGGCGTGGTGTCGGTGGTGGTGGAGAACTCCGGCGGAGCTTCGCTAAAGCACGCGGGAGCTATGGAGGAGAGGGGGCGGCTAGGGTTTGGGAGGGGTGGCCGGCCACTTGAGGGGTGCGGCCAGGTGGTGGCCGGCCCCCTCCCCTTGTCCGTCATTATATAGGTGGAAGCCCCAAGGGTTGGACTACAAGTCTCCGAATAAGACCCGAACCCAAAACCTTCCATATGATAGGGAAACCTACCCAAGCTAGGACTCCCACTAGAGGTGGGAGTTCCACCTTCCATGGAGGGGGTGGACGGCCCCCTTTGGGGAAGTCCACTTGGGACTCCTCCCCCTCTAGGGTTGGCCGGCCATGGAGGTGGAGTCCCTCCGGGACTCCACCTTCCTTGGTGGTTTCTTCCGGACTTTTCTAGAACCTTCTAGAACCTTCCATAGAACCTTCCGCATCATTTTAATTCACATAAAATGACATCCTATATATGAATCTTATTCTCCGGACCATTCCGGAACTCCTCGTGATTTCGGGATCTCATCCGGGACTCGAACAAATATTCGAACTCCATTCCATATTCAAGTTCTACCATTTCAACATCCAACTTTAAGTGTGTCACCCTACGGTTCGTGAACTATGCGGACATGGTTGAGTACACACTCCGACACATAACCAATAGCGGGATCTGGAGATCCATAATGGCTCCCACATATTCAACGATGACTTTAGTGATCGAATGAACCATTCACATACGATACCAATTCCCTTTGTCACGCGATATTTTACTTGTCCGAGGTTTGATCTTCGGTATCACTCTATACCTTGTTCAACCTCGTCTCCTGACAAGTACTCTTTACTCGTACCGTGGTATGTGGTCTCTTATGAACTTATTCATATGCTTGCAAGACATTAGACGACATTCCACCGAGAGGGCCCAGAGTATATCTATCCGTCATTGGGATGGACAAATCCCACCGTTGATCCATATGCCTCAACTCATACTTTCCGGATACTTAATCCCACCTTTATAACCACCCATTTACGCATGGCGTTTGGTGTAATCAAAGTACCTTTCCGGTATAAGTGATTTACATGATCTCATGGTCATAAGGACTAGGTACCTATGTATCGAAAGCTTATAGCAAATAACTTAATGACGAGATCTTATGCTACGCTTAATTGGGTGTGTCCATTACATCATTCATACAATGATATAACCTTGTTTATTAATAACATCCAATGTTCATGATTATGAAACTAATCATCCATTAATCAACAAGCTAGTTAAGAGGCATACTAGGGACTTCTTGTTTGTCTACATATCACACATGTACTAATGTTTCGGTTAATACAATTATAGCATGACATATAAACATTTATCATAAACATAGAGATATAAATAATAACCACTTTATTATTGCCTCTAGGGCATATCTCCTTCACCTACTATGTGGTATTTATCTGCCATTCCAAAGTAAATTGCTTGCGTGCTACCTTTAAAACTTCATTCCTTATCTTTGCAATACATAGCTCATGGGAAAGTAGCTTAAAAACTATTGTGGTAAAGAATATGTCACTTATGTATCTTATTTCTTATAAGTTGCTTGTTGAGTGGTAACCATGTTTCTGGGGACGCCATCAACTACTACACCTTTGTTGAATATCCTGTGAGTTGCTATGCATGTTCGTCTTGTCTGAAGTAAGGGTGATTTATCATGATCAAATGGTTTGAGTATGCATATTATTAGAGAAGAACATTGGGCCGCTAACTAAAGCCATGTATCATGGTGGAAGTTTCAGTTTGGACATTAATCCTCAATCTCTTATGAGAATATTATCTGTTGTTGAATGCTTATGCATTAAAGAGGAGTCCATTATCTGTTTTCTATGTTGTCCCGGTATGGATGTCCTTAGTTGAGATCTATCAAAAACGAGAAATCAAATGCGATCTATCTCCTTGGACCTTTGTACAGCGGCATAGAGGTACCCCTTTCTGACACTTGGTTGAAACATATGTTATGCAATGATAATCCATGAAAATCCAAGCTAATTAGGACAAGGTGCGAGCACTATTGATATTCTATGCATGAGGCTTGCAACTTATAGGATGTCTTATGCATAACACATATGAATTATACTACCGTTGACAAAATTGTTTCTATGTTTTCAAAATAAAAGTTCTAGCACAAAAATAGTAATCCATGCTTCCCTCTGCAAAGGGCCTTTCTTTTACTTTATGTTGAGTCAGTTTACCTACTTCTTTATATCTTAGAAGCAAACACTTGTGTCAACTGTGTGCATTGATTCCTACATACTTACTTATTTGCATTCATCATATTACTTTGTGTTGACAATTATCCATGAGATATACATGTTGAAGTTGAAAGCAACCGCTGAAACTTATATCTTCCTTTGTGTTGCTTCAAAACTTTCTACTAAGAATTTATTGCTTTATGAGTTAACTCCTATGCAAGACTTATTGATGCTTGTCTTGAAAGTACTATTCATGAAAAGTCTTTGCTATATGATTCAGTTGTTTAGTCATTATCTTTACCATTGCTTCGAATCACTTCATTCATCTCATATGCTTTACAATAGTATTGATCAAGATTATGATAGTAGCATGTCACTTTAGAAATTATCCTTGTTACCGTTTACCTACTCGAGGGTGAGTAGGAACTAAGCTTGGGGATGCTTGATACGTCTCCAACGTATCTATAATTTCTGATGTTCCATGCTAGTTTTATTACAATACCTACATGTTTTGCTCACACTTTATAATGATTTTATGCATTTTCCGGAACTAACCTATTAACAAGATGCCACAGTGCCAGTTTCTGTTTTCTGTTGTTTTTGGTTCCAGAAAGGCTGTTCGGGCAATATTCTTGGAATTCGACGAAACAAAAGCCCAGGGCCTTATTTTCCCCAGAATGTTCCAGAACACCGAAGGAGAGCCGGAGGGGGGCCAAGGGGGACCCACACCATGGGGGGGCGCGAGTCCCACCCTGGCCGCGCCGCCATGTGGTGAGGGAGCCCTGTTGCCCCTCCGACTCCGCCTCTTCGCCTATAAAACCCCTCGTGACCTAAAAACCCGATACCAATTGACGAAACTCTAGAAAGACTCCAGGGACGCCGCCGCCATCGCGAAACTCCGTTTCGGGACAGAAGTCTCACGCATGCCGGACGGGAATTGCCCCCGTAGTCATCTCCATCGACACCACCGCCATCTTCATCGCGTTGCTATCTCCCATGATGAGGAGGGAGTAGTTCTCCCCGAGGCTGAGGGCTCTACCGGTAGCTATGTGGTTCATCTCTCTCTCCCATGGTGTGATCTTTATGTGATCATGAGCTTTGTATCACTGTTAATCTATGTGCTACTCTAGTGATGTTATTAAAGTAGTCTATTCCTCCTCCATGATGTAATGTTGACAGTGTGTGCATCATGTAGTACTTGGCGTAGGTTATGATTGTAATCTCTTGTAGATTATGAAGTTAACTATTACTATGATAGTATTGATGCGATCTATTCCCCCTTTCATAGCTATTGTTGACAGTGTGTATGCTATGTTAGTACTCGGTCTAAATTGCAAAGGTCTATTATGCACTCTAGAGGTTACTTTAATATGAACTCCGGATGTTGTGGAGCTTGTTTACTCCGGCTTGAGGTGTGCTTTTGTAGCCCTACACAAAGAATGGTGTTTGTTATCCAACAAGAGAGTGTGAGAAACACAAGTGAAGAGCTTTATTTAATTATGTGATCATTGTTGAGAGTGTCCACTAGTGAAAGTAGGATCCCTAGGCCTTGTTTCCAAATATCGAATCTCCGTTTATTTACTGTTCTACTGCATGTTTACTTGCTGCCATATTTATTTCAGATTGTTATTACCACTCATATTCATCCATATCACTTGTATTTTACTATCTCTTCGCCGAACTAGTGCACCTATACATCTGACAAGTGTATTAGGTGTGTTGGGGACACAAGAGACTTCTTGTATCGTAATTGCAGGGTTGCTTGAGAGGGATATCTTTGACCTCTACCTCCCTCAGTTCGATGAACCTTGGGTGATTCACTTAAGGGAAACTTGCTGCTGTTCTACAAACCTCTGCTCTTGGAGGCCCAACACTGTCTACAGGAATAGAAGCGTGCGTAGACATCACGCGTGCGGCTGTGTCGTGCGGTTGATGGCCGGTGCAAGTCGATGTCGTTGTCGGAGTAGAGGCGCAAGAGGACGACGGCGATGGGCGACTCAATCCGATCTATGATCGGTAAAACCAAAAAGAAAACGCCGGTCGAGCGACCGGCGGAGCAAAAAGAAAACCAATCTACGGATTGGAATAAAAGACTCGAGGGCAGCGGATCAACAGATCGGCGGACGAACCCTCATACGGGTTGCGCGGCCCCGGAGTAGGCCATGGAGATTGACCTCCCCGGGGGCGGCGCGGGCGGAAGCGCGGGCGGCGGCTAGGTCAAGGAGCGTGCCGCTCTGATACCATGGAGAAGGATAGAGGGAGAGAGATATGCGGAATATGTTGGATGTATTATTGAGCCTCATGGGCGAGTATATATAGGAGTACAAGGGACTGATTTGGAGTAGAGGACAAGAAACAAATCTATCCCTACCTAATCTATCCCTAACCGTACGTATACCAAATATATCTCTAACAATAGGGTCGCCATCTTCCTCATCATTGATGGTGACGTCGATGAAGCGTGGAGGTGTCCACGGCCGCTGTTGCTCCCAGGCAGGGATCGCCGGCGGCATGTGCTGCGGAGGATGCGGCGCGTACTGCGGCTGCGGAAGCAGATCTATATGCAATTCGCAGAGAAAATGTGCAAAAAAAAGCATACTCCTTCCGTCTTCACAAGAATGTTTCATATTTTTTTTAAATTTGGATGTGTGTACACAGGAAGGATGTGGTAGGTTTATCTAACTTTGGATATCTAGAAAAATCGTGTGTACATCTAAGTTTAGATAATTTTGAGGAGTACTCAAAAATGTTGTTTCCCTGAATTTTAAACTTTGTTTCCAGCTGTTTTTATCGCATCTATAAGCACAATCCAAACAAGACACATAGACACCTATAATTCAACCAACACGTATATTAAACACATATTCAAGCATTAAAAACACACAATTCAACAAAGTTCGACAAACACTTGATCACCGATAAGTTTGAACTCAAAAACTTAAAAAAATAGATTAACTAAGATGAACTAAAACAAACACAACGATCAACAACAATGAACTAATATCAACAAATATGATCTACAACTTGTTAAGAGTTATTGGGCCATCAAACTAGTATTTAGCCAATAATCCCTAGTGGAAAATCCAAAGACTCACTTGTCCCACTCATGAATGGCAAGTAAAAGTTGGTCCTCCTTAGGAAGGAGACTCGTCTACCACTTGTATAAGCATGAGAAAATAACATCTACACGCATGTTTCATCGCCACCGCATCGCCTCACCATGTGCATCGTGTTTCTTGAATGAACCAAGCTAGTGCCTATGCCACATCTTCCATTTTGCATCACATGATGGACCAATAGGGCACACCTTAAATGGGCCTCACCCGAAAGGGGGGCAGGCCGGGCCAAGGGGTGGGGCAGGTGGGGTCGACTAGCTGCACCACCACCTCCTCCCCTCCTTTTGTCCCACATTGCCAAGCCAAGTTCCCTAGTCCCCCTTACCCCCTTTATATAGTGGCCATGTGGAGGGAAGAAAATACACAATTAATTAGAGAATTGTCTCTCTATCTAGTTTTCTCCTCTGTGCGGTTCTTGAAGAACTGGGCAGAAAGGGAGACAACCCCACCCAGTACGTGGGAGCGCTACTGGATCTAGATCCAGAAGATCTACTTCCGTAACTTCGCTGGATCAGAGCAAGGAACGTCGTTGAGCACCGTATGTGTGCGATACATACGAGGTGCAACACTTGTGGCACTCGACGTCGAACGAGAAGAACGAACATGACCCCGAGGTTAGTGACAAGTACAACTACATCAACCATGTTCTAGCGAAACATGAACCATTTTCGATCTACGAGGGTACGTTACTGAAACTATTTCCATTACAACATTACACCTAGATAGATCATGGGCAATCAAATAAACGCTAGTTAGACAATTTTTATTTTCTGCTACAAATTCTCTACAGGGAGCTAGCACGTTATGCTAAAAAACGCTACCAGTTATCGACTTGAGGTCGAGTGTTCATGGAAGTTATTGGCAACTTAGTCATAAAGGGAACTCGAGGAGTAACTCTAGGTGTTCTGAGTGGTTGTGAACCTATAGGGCTATACACTTAAGGGAACATGTCTTCTTTGAAAATATCTATTTATAGTTATCTGCAATTTGCATTCCATCAACAAACAAACACAAAAATAAAAATGCATGCACCCTTTTACTGCTGAATGATTCCCAATCCTTTTATCCTTGGGATCATCATGGTTTGACACTTCATGCTTATCGAGAAGTGTTGATAACCCCCAAGTGTGAGATAGTTATAGCACCTCAATGTGAAAGTATAGTGCATCGGACCACAAGGAGCAAGAAAGCAAACCAATTTATTCTTTTCAACTAGAGTTTCACAATTCTACTAGCCTATTCACTGAATAAAATAGATAGTAATGGTTGATTGATTGCTTGAAAGTAAAATGCAGGAAACAATAAATTTGAAGAAGCTTGAAAATGGCACAATCCCGTAGAAAGAGGACAAGCGGAAGGTTTACTCCTTAGAAAACAATAAACCTAGGTTCATGGGTTCACTTGACCTGGGTTCATGGGTGTTCCCTTTTTTTTTTATCTGTAAGTTGTAATGACAAACCGATAATCTTAACAAGGTGTCTGTATTCACATAGAACGTTGGTTAGTCTGTTTGAGCTTATATAATGTAAAGCTGCAGTGTGAAAATTGTATTTCCTCCATCTATCTATCTATTATATACTAAAAGCAAAAAACGGATGTTGAAAATAGAGACACCAGGTTAATCCACATCATTCTAATTATTTAGACAGTTAGATCTATAAATAATGGTTCAGATTTAAAGATGCAAAAAGTTACGTGCAACATTAATTGTGTACAAACCAAGTCATTGTCACGTACAAAAAAAAAGTCATGATCGCTTGGGTCTAGGCACGTTCCAGAATAAGTGAATGAGCCATACCCATACGTAACACGTTCCCATATTTCCCATTTTAAATGACATGAACTCTTCTAAACCACGTTTAGATGTTTAGTCCGATATTCACAATTTACCAATCGTGCAATGAAGGGATACCTGTGTGGATAAAGTCTGTGTGCGTTTTCCGGCCGGCCGTAAGAAAAAATCCATGGGTAAAACAAATATGGGCAGACAATTTTCTAGCCGCACGAAAAAAAGAAAGAGAATATGCTTGAGATATTTAGCCGGCCGCACGGAAGTGATAATTAGGCTACATAAGAGTGATTTTTTTAAATATGATTTTAAATAATTTTTAAAGTTGATATGTGATTTTAATACTTTTTTGGATCTAGCACCTGGTCTGTCGGCCAGGCCCAAACGGCCTGCCACTTGCCGACCATGCCGGCCATGGACCAGACGCAAAGGAAGACCAGGGACAGGGACGCTGGGATTTGGCTGATGGCCAACCAACCAGGGACGGGGACGGCAGGGGGTAGCCGAACGGAGCTCGGTACAACGGCTGATAGATCTGGGCGGGCGGCGGGATAGAGGATACAAGAGACGGCTGAATCCGACGAAGATGGGGTCGGACCTGCACGGGCTCACCGGAGATGGCGGTCGGAACCTGGTCGGCAGCATGCCGGCAGATTTGGCTTGGTCGGCTATCGTTGTGTCGATTGGGATTGGTCGGGAGTTGGCCGGCCGAATAAGTCCTAAATTCGAAAACTTTCAAAAACATGCATTTTTGTAAAAAAAATTAAAGTAAATCGCCAGACGCTGATACGTATATACTACGCCCTCTGGTTCAAAATAAATGGCTCAGTATTATCTAATACAAGTTTATATAAATACATTTTAGCTATATATTAATCTATATTTAGAAAAAGTTGAGTTACTTACTTTGGGACGGAGGGAGTAACAAACACACCCGAATAAATACAATATTATTTATATATGCATATAAATGTTTGATGGTGGATTACTTATTTTTCTCACAGGTTGCATGTGCTATTCTTTCGACAAGGAGGGAAAGAAAAAAAAAGTCATAAATAAAAATTATGAATGCACAATAAGTTTTTTTCTGGCTTACATTAACCATGGTCGTGTATCCAACACACTTATTATTCGGTGATGAGAAAACTTTCTATGCATGTATGATTATTGCACTCGTATAGTCCCTTCAAATAAGTAGCAATATAAATACTAAGGGAGCCATGCAAACAAAGATAAATATGTTGTTGTTCCCATGTGAGATTGTTTTCATGTATATGCTTTAAAAATATATAGCTAGAGGGATGAACTTCTCTTAAAACTAATAGGACCAAAAAACATGTTGGTTCACTTTTTAGTGGTTCTAGAACTGCATACGTTGGTTAAGTTATCTGTCGAATATATCCATCATTTAAATATTTCAATGTAGTCAAAATGCATGCAAGGTTTCAATTAGCATAGAGTAAACCACCAAAACACAGATCCTAAAAACGAGATTTAGATCTGAAAAGAAAATTCATGCTAGAAGAAGTTTTAGAACCCATAATGAGAGAATAATCTATATTGACTAATAAAACAATAACCGATATTGGCTAGCTAAAACAATTATTGATTCTAAAAGTGGGCTAAAAACGAAAAATGAAGTGCAAGCACAAATAGATATGTGCACTCTACTGGAGCACTGAGTACCCCATACAAATAATCTTGATAGTTCTCAAAGTTGAAACATTAAAAATATGAAAAATTACTAATGATTAATTCCAATCAATGTAAAGCCCTATGGATATGTGAGGTCCCAAAAGTTCTACCATAAAGTCGCTTAGGCTCAGGGATTACGTAAAATAAAATAGTTGCAGTTTTTTCTACTACCACACTCAGTTTGAGCTGAAATTTTTCATTGAGTGTAACATATCTATGGCTCGTGAATAAAGAATAATTGTGAAATTGGATATTCTAGACCATGTCTATGTCTAAAAGGCCATATATTTCACAATGGAAGGTGAAAAATTATTACATACGATCAGAGTAAATGAGAGAAATCCATATGTCAAGTTAAAATGAAAATTTTCAATATCGTGAGGGAATATGTTAATGCCATATATATTGATGACATACCATATTTATTGCACATAATATCAACCAAAATGAAATCCAATGCACACAACCAATTAGTTAAAAATAATAATGATAACCAACTATCCATTCCTAGAGAACATCAACATGTATCAATGATCTTTAACCTAAACCCCTCCCTTTTACAACATCGATAGACCACAATGGAGCTCTAAAGCGATGTTTCCTATGATGAGCCACAACCATGCTCTTTGTTGTTGCATCCAACAATTGATGTGCATATTAACGACTTCCAGTCATGTGTTGCAGCTATAAAATTACATATTTTTTATTGATACACCGCAAATCTATGTGAAACTATGAACTTATTCGTTAAAAACATAAAGATGATGCCCTCGCATTTGCGAGGGCCACTATGCTAGTTTACTAATATAATAAGAAATTTTGAAAAGGTAATTTATCTTTCTGAAATGTTTTATAAATCTAAATGTGCTAAATTAGCTTTATACGTTTTGAAGTAGCATGTTTCTGTCTATTTTGGTGAGCATTCATAATTTCATACCATTCTTCGCAGGGATACTTGGCAAAGGAGGGAAAACATGTCGTTCTATATCATGTACTGGAGTACAATCGTTGCAGTAAAGCCGGCTGAATCTGAGGAGACCCAGTAAAGAAAAAATGATAAGAAGGTTCCTAGAAATGATATATATAAACACATAAATAAATACTACGTAAAAAGTAAAACAAAAATAGACGGTTCCTCGTAGTAGGCAAATTCTGACAACGGACAAACGGAGGGGCCCTGCATGGCAGTGGCAGCGTACTGCTCTCACGACGCGATCTTTTCGAGCTTATCGGAGACGGCCTTCATCCGCGGCCGCCGCTCCAGGTCGGCCTCGACGCACCCGAGCGCGACGTGGAACGCCGCCACCACCTCCTTGCGCGCGCCGGCGTCCCGCAGCACGGCCTCGTCGGCCAGCTCCGACAGCGGCCGGGCGTCCTCGAACCCCTGCCGCACCCACCTCACGATCTCCGGCGCCTGCGGCTGCTGCTGCCCGTCAGCGGCGCCAGGCCCCGAGAACGACGCCGAGGAGCCGGAGGGCGACGCATGCTCCGGCGACCGGCCCGTGAGCAGCTCCAGCAGCAGGACGCCGAAGGAGTACACGTCGGACTTCTGGCTCGGCCGCGCCCCGGGCACGCGGGCCTCGGGCGCGCGGTACGCGTTGGGCCGCTCCGGCGCGGGCTTGACGTACGGGAGAGCGCCGCCCATTATGCCGCCGGCGCCGGCGGCAGCGGGGTCCGCGCAGCCGGCGATGGTGAGGAGGCGGGCGAGGCCGAAGTCGGCGATGAGGGCGTTGTAGTCCGAGTCGAGGAGGACGTTGGAGGGCTTGACCTCGCCGTGGACGTACCGCCGCGGGCTGCACTCGTGGAGGTGCGCCAGGCCGCGCGCTGCGCCCTTGGCGATCCGCAGCCGCAGCGACCACGACAGGCTCGGCTGCCCCGAACGACCTGCACATACCAAAATCATGTTTATGAGAACTTCATTTCTTCGTTGAGTATCTGATGACCAAATCTACTGCATTGCCGTGAAATTGATCAAGCCGAAGCACATGAACGAACCTAAAAAATATCGGATCTTGGCTATTAGCTAGCACGTTAAACAGGTTTTGCTAGTTGTCAGTCAGCTGAGAAAAAAATTCGAGCTCAGTCAAATCATATATCGTTTGATTACATTGTGGTTCATGCATATAGGTTCCAAAAGTTAGGCTGTATCTGACTTTTTTCAGTTGCAAGTAGGGTTATAACTGAGTTATCGGTTGCAAGTTGGAATGCAACTAAAAAAATTGCTCCTAACTGTTAGATTTAATTCGTGATTCGTGGTAGTTATGAGTTGCAATAAGGATTGCAACTAAAATTTAATGATATTATCTAACTGAGTTAGTTCTTGTCACACCCAATAAAATTACGTGCATGCACAATAAGAATAAAGATGGCAATAGAGGGGGTTTGAATGAATATACCGAACCAGATCCATATCCTTGAGCCTCACTCAGAGAGTCTATCATATCTTGTAAATTTCGGTGTTTTGTGTCCTCTGATTTAAAAAAAAAAGTCATAGAAAATTTGCAGAAGTGGAATCCTTCAACATTTTTTCTACGTGGGCTGCAATATTGACTTTTATGCTTTCTAAGGATCTCTTTGCACCATATTTCATACAAAAGTGTATCCACCCTAATCTTTTGGTGCAAATTCAATCATGTAGGCTTAATCCCACGTATTCCTATTTACTACTACGTATGTGTTTGCCTAATCGAGCATTTTAATTATCTCCAAGGCGTCAAATCTTTCTCTCTTTCCAATTTCGTGTGTGCACCTTTCTGCTCATGTATGTCCCCTTTTTGGGGCTCTATACCTGCACTGCAGCAGCTTCCAGGCCCAGGCATGACCACTGCAAGGTTTCAGGCCTAAAAAGAGCCTTTTGGCTCCTCCTGTCTGTCGGAAGAAGCCTTTTCTCCTACCCTTGGATTTTTGTACACTTTTTTGTTTTGTGCCAGGAGAGACAGCCTTGACAGCATGATTTGATAATGGACAGCAATTATCTGGACATGGAGATTACTTAGCGCAGTAAGCAATCTGTTTTGTCATGGAATGGTCCTACTTCTACAACAACTAATAAAAATTCTGTGGCCGGAACAAGGGATTTTGTTGCAAATGCAGATTGTGAATGCTGATTGTGGGAGCTAAAAAAAAATCAAGGTTTCTGAAGATCTTTTCGACGGCAGAAACATAACTGAACTAGCAGAGCATACATACTGCAAGCACATTGAAGTGCATGCATGCTGAATCTAAACTCTACTAACGAAATGTACATCATTGCCAAATGCCAAGTACTACTAGAGCATATCACATGATTCATTATTACCTCTCATAAAGAAACTAGCGTGGCAAATGTAGTTCAGGTCAGTACACCTATGTCTCTGCCTGCATGCATGCATGGCACATCGATGCAAGATGAAGGAGACGAAAGGTGACAGTGAAAGTGACACTAACCGATAAGGCAGGGCAAGGGCCAACCGGCAACCGGACAGTCATCATAGTATAGGCCAAGCGTACAATCACCGTCCAGATGCTGGGGACGTGGTCCATGGCATGCGTTGGACAAGATTGCATACGTACACTCCGCCCTGGCTGGCTCCCTCGGAAGCTATTCACAGCGACCATGATCTCTCTAGTTGGTCACTTGGACCAGCAACAGGCTAAAATCCATGGCTACAGCGATGCATTTCGCGTGGAGAAGAAGCAATCCTAAACAAGCCTTGCGCCAGTTTGTACGTTTGGTTACCAGAGACTCGGGTTGAATAGAATGTGCTCCCACGCTCGTCATAAAGGATCTCTTAGATTTATCTAGATATATCTAAATTCAGACAAATCTGAAACATTATTTGCTGGACTGACAAAGTACCATATTCACCTAGGTTTAGCCATAGACGACAACACATGATTTGTATCGTATCATCAATTACAAGGACCATTTTGTTCCGTTATTTGTTTCATGTGTTTTTAAGTCTATAAGATGGCTTTAGAACCTTTGGATTTGCATGAAAGGTTGGTGTACATGGCAGAGTTTGACCTCGTTATATGCTTATCTTTTTGGTGATAACAAGTTTTATACTCTCTGAAATGTTGTGGTGTATTGATCGATTTGGACCATTCGAAACAAGCTTACTTTAGACAAGTATGTACTTAAATTATCTGTAGTGGTTATCTTCACTAGGTCTTTTTTTTCTTAATTATTATTAGGCAGGGTTGTTGTATGGAGCTGATGAGGGCATGGCCAACGGTATGCCTCAACATACCGATCCTGCAGGTTCACGTAGGTTCGGATGTCTCGAAGTTAGAAAAGTAGTAGCTTCAAAAGTAAAGTTGTAGCTTGGAGAGGAGGCCACTTCTCCACAAGAAAAATGCAGACAAGAGAGATGGTCATGTGTACTTTGTTGAGTTCATCAATAATTGTCGGCCTTAAATGTAAAAATAATTAGCTATAGCTTCATCTATCTATACCTAGGTGGCTGGGACGACATAAACATATCGCTTCCATTGCTCGTGGAGTCTCTCAGAAGCTGATTAACAAAAGCCGCACATATGACGACGCTGATGATCGAAGGACCGTGATTTGTTTGTTGGTTGTCCTTAGTTGTTTTTGTTGGCTGTTGGTTCTATCAATGTTGTTAAAATGTATTTTCGAAAAGTTTTCTAGCTTAAGCTAAGTTCTAGTAGGTTTTTGCCCTGTAGTGCGTGCTTGATACCAAGCACTTATCAACGGGTTTCCTACTAGTGCAAGGGCTGTCCTTAGTATGTGTTTGTTTAACAAGATGTATTTTCCTTATGCGTAATGGAAAGGGTAACCCGTCTTAGAAAAATGTCTTAAGCCCATTAATAACACTTACTGACGAAAAAGCCAAACCAACTCACTGAGAAGTGGACCCGGTGTCGTTACTCTACTGTACTTCCAGCCAAACAAAACAGAGATTGCATTTACAAGACAAAAGCAGAGTAACCAACGGTTGGGAAAAAAACGCGCGAACTGGAGAGATGGATTTGTCCGGGGACTTACCGCGCAGCGCGGTGGCGAGGTTGCCGTTGTTGATGAAGTCGGTGACGACGAGCTTCTCGTCGGGCGACCAGTAGTAGGCGCGCAGCCTGACGACGTTGGCGTGCCGCACCCGCCCGACGGCGCCCGCCTCCGCCGCGAACTCCTTGTACCGCTCCGGCGCCTTGGTGCCGCCGCCGATCCGGCGCACGGCGACCGGCGTGGTCCCGTTGCCCACCACCACCTTGTACACGATCCCCTTGCCGCCCTTGCCCAGCACGTACGCCGACGACCGCAGCAGCTCGTCCAGCTCCATCCGGAACCCCCTGTCGATCGCCACCAGCTCCCCGTCCTCGCCGCCGCACTTCTTCTTCTCCCCGCCGCCGCCGGCGTCCGACCCGTCCGACGAGTCCCCGCACGAGCTGGCGCGCATGCACGGGCAGCCGAACAGCCCCCGCCCCTCCTCCTCGTCGTCGTCGTTGTCGCCGTGGACGCCCCGCCGGTCGCGCAGCTTCCAGTACACGTACACCACGATGACGCCGATGAGGGCGACCCCGGCCGCGTCGGCGAGCGAGATGAGCACAATGAGGCTGGTCTTGATGCCCTGCCGAGGGCCGCCCGCGGTGGCGCCTGGGCCGATGGCGATCGGGGCCGTTGGGGAGGACGAGGACGGCGGGGCCGCGCGGCAGGGCACCTGGAGCGGGAAGCCGCAGAGGCCCGGGTTGTTGAGGAAGGCCGTGGGGCCCTGGCTGGCGAGCGACCCCGACTGCGGGATCTCGCCCGAGAGGTTGTTGAAGCGGAGGTCGAGGCTGACCGTGGCCGGGAGGTGCCCGAGCTCCGGCGGCACTCCGCCGGAGAGGCGGTTGCGGGAGATGTTCAGCGTGCCGGCCAGCGCCGGCAGCCTGCCGAGCTCGGGCGGGATGGCGCCGGTCAGGGAGTTGGACGACAGGTCGAGCAGCTGCAGGCTCGCCATCTTCGGCAGGGCGGCGGCGGGGATCGCGCCGGTGAAGTCATTGCTCGAGATGATGAGGCGTTCCAGCTGCGTGCATCGCGCGAGCCCGGGTGGGAGTGTGCCGGTGAGGGAGTTCTTGGAGAGGTCGAGGTTCTGCAGGCGCGGGAGGTCGCAGAGCGAGGCCGGGAAGGCGCCGGTGAGGTTGTTGTCGTAGAGGAAGATGGAGCGCAGGGCCGTGGCGTTGGCGAGCGAGGGTGGGACGGTGCCGGAGAGGCGGTTGCCGTGGAGGTTGAGCCGGCGGAGGAAGGCGAGCGAGCCGAGCTCGGAGGGGAGGTAGCCGGTGAGGTTCTTGCCCGCGACGGCCAGGCCGGCGACGCGCGGCTCGGGGGAGGAGGAGGTGTTGACGCAGGCCACCCCCGGCCAGCGGCACGGGTCCGTGTCGTTGGCCGACCACGCCGACAGCGCCCACGACGGGTCGTCGGTGACCGCGGACTTGAACGCCAGCAGCGCGAGCCCGTCCGCCGAGAGCGGCGTCGCCGGCGGCGAGGATGCGAGCACCAGAAGCAATGTCAGCAGCAGTATGCCAAGTGACGAGCGCAGTAGGCTCCTCATCTAGTCCTGTAGCACTGAAACTGTTTGTTCTCTGCAAACTGGTTCGTTGTTGCTCTGTGTTTCAGGCAGAGAGCTCGAAAGTGAGTGTGTGTTGGAGACTGAGAAAGACACACACAAGGAACAAGTGGATGTAAATGTGCAACAATAATCGTGTCACTATGTATATGAAGTGAGCGACGTTATGGCTGCCTGGTTGGCGAATTGTGTTTAAGACATGATATATAGGCCACCAGGCAAATCTGGGGAAATTTGCATCTCCCATTATGTATCCAGGCGTGCTAAGCTAATTAGCAGGCTCAATGATAGCAGTAGGAGCCTTTGTTTCTGTTGAGGCTGGAAGAAAGGGCAACTTTTTTTCTAACTTTTCTCTTTGCCATCCACACGCGCGCGCGAGTGGGCAAAGGTTGGTGACGGCGTGATGGCGGTGAACCGGTAGAAGTGGTGCATGCTCCGGCTGGTACTGGTAGTGAGGAGGTGGTTACGGTGGTGGGCCGGCCAAAGCTTGGTTGACGACGATGGCGGTGGAGGGGAGTAGAAGGGAAGCAAAGCTGAGGTGGAACATGTCGGTAGACGGGAGGGGATGATGAGAGTTGTTGCCAGGAGTAGCTCAGCGTGCCAAAGCTTACTGGTGCTGTGGGGAGATCTGCTCTAAGACTGAGAAAAGCTTAACTCTGTTCTATGCTGAATTTGGCTGAGATGATCTGCCTGCAGATTTCCGTTCATGCAATAGCATCATCTAGCAAGGGTGTGTAATGTCCTGAAATTACCACGAGGCGGTGATCGGAAGCGAAGCCGATGACAGTGCCCTGTAAGCATCACAAAATGAGGAAATTCGCTGACATAAAAAAAATCTTTCTACTCCCTCGGGTCCTAAATACTTTTCGCAATTTACAGGCGGCTAAAATATACCTAGATTCATTATTAAATCTGCTGTAAATATCTAGAGACGGAGGGAGTACCTGAATCCATCAGGCAAAGCTAACTGACAAATGGCAAAAACTATCACCATGTTGTTTGATTGCAGTGAAAGCTAAGCATCCAGCGTCACAGGTCAAAACCGCCTACTACCATGCAAGCCATTGCTCGCTATATGTGGGGCAATCTGGGTTTTGTTAGATAGAATCCGTTAGTACGTCCAACACTCCTTGTCCTGCCGTTTTCCTCCATCAACTTTACCTGACGATCCTGGTACCCATGCACATTAGGCATCCCCTAACCACAGCTGAACTGCTACACATGCATGAGCCCAAGAGTGGTTACATGCGCATCATTTTCACCATCGCAAAAGAGTAATCTGACAGCAACTGAAGTAGTAGAAGTATGCTGGCAGCAATCCCAACTTATAAATCAAGTTGCAGCAAACACAAGCTACGTGAGTGGGAAAATGATGAGATCCTGATTATGACATCCGTTGTTTTCGACATCATTTGCACCACAAGGGAAATGAAGACCAATGAGCACTAGAGCAGATATAGAAGATTACTAAAATGCAGGACTGTATTGCTGCCAGCTTGTGTAACTCAAGGAGATCTTGAAGAGGAGAAGTACATACTGCTTCAGCATAGAGTATCGGTTTGGAGTAATTCAGGAACACTAGGTTGCCATTCAAGCAAGACTCATGGCATCTCAAGTGACATTGAAACCATAAGCACCAGAGCCAATATTAGAGAAGAAAAAATATGAGCAGGAGGAGCTACCAGATTATTGTCAAATAAAATATGCAATAAGATCATGGCAAAACTAACATCTAAATGGTAAACGAAGTAGGCATTCTACGCAAAGTCGTTATAAAATGTATAGTTAAAATGCAAAATGAGTCCAAGTAGGGCAATACAGAAGAACCTGCTATTGGTGATGACAACCAAATTAGTTTTTAACCACGGAAAAGCTGAATTGATACTGAGAAAATCGCAACAATATTATTGGTTGGGAGTAATGCAACGGCACTAGGTTGTGATTTAAGACAGACTCGTGGCATCTCAACTCACATTGCAACCATACACACCACAACAAATATTAGAAAGTGGTTCGTTACATATGACCAGGAGGAGCTACCACATTATTGTCAAATACAATCTGTAATAAAACCTCAGAATTAACATACAAGATGGTGCATGAATTAGATAATTTACACAGACATTACAAAATGTATAGTTCAATTGCAAAAAGAGACCAAACTAGGATAAGCATATAGACGGACCTGCTATTGGTGATGACAGCCAAACCAGGACTTAACCACAAAAATTCAAATTGTTACTAAGCAAATCATGTAAAATAACAAAAAATAGCACCCGAAATTTCACAAGTACTACACACAGGTTTTGTACTAGCATCATGCAGCATGGTGAGGGTTTCCAACGTTTAAATATGCAAGATAATAAGTGCAGGACTGTATTGCTGCCAGTTTGTAACTTAAGGAGAGCTTGAAAAGGAGTACATACAAGGTGAGGTATGGTGTATCAACTTTTTGCCACATGATCATCTGCTTCAGCATAAAGTATCGGATAGGATTAATTCAACAGTACTAGATTGCGATTCAAGTCACGGGCTAGTGGTCAAGTCATATTGAAACCATATGACTACATACAAAATTTTACAAATATTCTGAACTCTTGGTGATATCATGCAAATATGAGCATCATAAAACGTGATGAGTGCCTCTAATGTTTAATGAAAGATACTGGAATCGATATTGTGTGTACATGAAGCTATTATGACCATTGACGGGGCTGCTCAAGTTTGTCTAGCTTAGTTTCATATAAGACGGACTATTGACTATACTAAAATTTAATTTGTTTTCATCCTGAAACTGAGCTTAGTGAAATGTTTTATCAATTGAGGTTTTGTCTGTCACAATCCACTTCGATTACCTTCACCTTTAATCACTTGAGGTGTGGAAGTTTTGTTTCTAGAATATGTACACATACAATTAACATATTAAGTATTTGGATAAAATATAAATATGACAATAACAACACATGAAGTCTTCAACAGAGTTCACAAAGAGAAAAAGGATCATTTATACGCATGAACTGTGTTATCATGAGTACAAGATGAAAGAGGAAGCAACTTTATTGTACTTCAGTTTCACCTTGAAGCACAAGAGGTGCTAATTCAACTCCCAATGCGCACAGTTCATTCTTTAGGACCTCGGCATTTTTAAAATGCAAACCGACCATTCCTACACTAAGGGCTGCTTCAACGTTCACCATCCTGCAGCACAAAAATTCCAGAACATGTCAAGATATACACATTATTGCATAACAACAATAGCCAATTAAATAGGAAAACACAAACCTGTCATCAATGAAAATGCAGTTTCCTGGATCAATATTGAGATGATCCACAGCACTGAGATAAAAATCAGTTGAAGGCTTGCGTTTTCCTGTAATATGTGATCATAGGAAGTCCAGGTCCAGGATTAGAGGCAGCATATTAGACAGATTCATCCTATGATGCAATCATATTTTATGAGAATGACCTAACATGAAAACATAACAAGTATAGTGTTGCTTTATTGATTAGCGCATCATTAAAGAATATATCAGGGTTTAAGAAAATCTAATTCATAAATGACAGAATCGTTAAGCAATTGCAACAGCCAGGTCAAACATCTCTGGTATATCGAAAGAGTGCCCATTCTCTGATGAAATGCCATAAAATGGTACAGCCTTCTATTTCCTCTTTGGAATGAAGAAATTATTAGCTTGAAAGTGACAATGCTTCCAATTGTTAAACCACTGTGTATCACAATCAAGAAATATTAAGTAGCTCATGATGTTAATGAAAGTAATAAGGACAAGGGAAGAAATTACGAGGTCAACATTGATGGCATATCAAATATTGTACGCTTTAGAACTACCATTTCATCTGAGAGTAAAGAAAACTAAAACTATTAAATTAGATGACGATTATGTTTTGTGAATAATAGCTTCAGCCACTAAGAACCAATGCAGCGAAGCTATCCATTCTATTGGATAAAGAAAGGGGGTTAATATAATTGATAACAGTAAAGGTTTCAACAGTAAACGTTGAACAAGTATGCATCTGAGATTGAGTACTACCAATGTGACAAGAACAAAATGTCCACGACAAATAGTTCGACAGCTTTAACTTCTCCTCGATCAACTGGTACCTACAGAACATATCTGAGGAACAAGTACTTGTGCACTAATGTATCATGAAAGCTGAAACTTACCACACTGGATAATTTGTAAAGGCATGCACTTCATAGTTATTTTTCTTTAAACTGCAAAGAATGTCTTCAACGCCGTCAATGTACTCATATGCTTTCACCATGCATTTTTTCAGACCTACAAGGAATAGAAATGGATTAAAAAAGGAGAATCTTCTTCCAAGCAAGGTAAAGAGTAGAATAGAGACTAATTAACTAGGTTTTTACAAAATCTATCATAATAGGTGTTGTTAACAGCAAGGGCACCAAACTCTGGGTGTATACTCTTACTATTGAAAATCTAAGTAGGCTTATGAGAAGATTGATCTAATCAAGAAATTGTGTTATTTATCCTTGAAGACAGTGATTTATGAGTATAATCCTAAAGGGGACTGTGCACCCTCAATGTCACTTCAACTTTGATCTTCTCACCTTCCATATCAAATGATCTGCCATCATTGAAGAATTTTCTAGCCAGCTCACTCTACAAGAGCAATACAATGGTGTAAATTCAAAGAAGGTGAAGTGAAAATAATGGAAAAATATTTTAAATACTAATCTCTGGTCACAACTCCGCCTATGCCTTTTAGGAATAGCCGGTCCCAAGCCCAGGTAAAGGAGGAGGGTTGTGATAGGCTTGGCGAGCCAATGTAAAAACCAGCCATTCTTATGGATATGAAACCCAATAGAAATTCGTTGGGGCATAACCCTCTCAGCAACTAATCTCTGGTCACAATTATAACCAATTAATCATGTATAGAGTGAAGAAGCATGAGAATAGTAGGGATGACTGGCTATTTCCCTTTTTCTGTTGTTACTCTACAGGTGCAGTTAAGCAGATTACAGAAAGCAAGCAACTAATAGTAGTTTCACTATTATATTGCCAAATAAACATGTTTTCAAGAATGCATACAAATTTACGTAAGCCACACAAACAATTAAATGGGTAATAGGGCTCTTCGGACAAGTTCATGATACGATGGTATCCATGATATACTATAGGCTACAAATCACCTTATTGCAGTGCTTCTGTACAATCAATTAAGTTTTAGTTCTACAGTGCTGCTCTACAAAACAAATTTGGCTCATACAGAACAGCATGCGAGACTTTATCAGTTGGTTTCTCCTTCTCTACCACATCTTTTTTATTTGAAATGCATGTCCATGTTATGGTAACAGGGTCAAGGCTCAATGGCAGAAGGCAGCACCAAACTAAGAGTTGTCTGTGCAGGAATACTCTTGTGAGCAGTATCCTCATGAACAATACCATTGTCAATTAATTAAGGAGATAGATATAGTAGGTTTTTTTAGTTAGTATAAGGATACCTATTTGGTTAGATGAGTGATAGATTCAAATAGGGAGATAAAAGTTTTTGACCAAGAATATATGTTCTTAGTTTGTTACCAAAGTTGGGGTTCTATTCTAAAGCATCAAGTCAGAGTCGTCCCCATAAAAGTGACACCATGTATGGATGTACCACATAAGGATGAACTAATTAATGAGAAAAAACTAGCACAGATCTATTCCCCAACCCCAACCTTCTCCCCGCCTCATTCCAGGCCTGGCACGAAGGCTGGCCAACCATCACTCCTAAGAGCTGTACCGCCAACCTTGTCACGTTCATCGGTATTAAGATCGGTAACAATTTTAGCCTGTGACAGTTCCATGGGTCATACAATAAGTCAAGCTTCTATAGTTCTTACCTCATCAATCACTCCCGTCTCAAATTCAGACCATGCTGTTGGATGCTTGCTTTCTAAGAGTTCTTTCATGGACATTCTACAAAATGCAGGATCAACTAGAACTTAGAAGGATGTGAAGAACATAAGGCTCAATAGTAATGAAAGAAAGCTGTCTAGAGAAAAAAATAAGTCATGCAATGTTGATAAAGTGATAAATGGCAGATTTATACCATACAACAAATAAGATGGTAATTTAACAGATTCATAGTCAGTGAAACATGCAGGTGTACCAAAAACAAGACATCACTAAGAAAATAGCCCTCAACACCTAGTTACATTTCAGCCTTCTATTTCATATATAGATCGCTCTGGTGTGCTCTGCAATTCTGAATAACTAAGTTTTTCAATGGTATCCCTGTTGCATTTTTCAGTGAACAAATGAATCGCTTTGAGCTTCTTAAAGTAAAATCCCAGTAAATCAGTAGCAGCCACAACCAATCTTAAGCGAATTCCCCTCCGCGCGCACCCAATTAGCTAGCTTCTTGGTCCCACATCACCACAAAAAGCTAACCACGCATTCCGTCGAACACATAAACAGCACGGGCTACCTAGACTACAGGAATACATAAATGGATCTATGGATAGCAATTAACCAAGGGGGAGGATAAGAAATAGGGCCGTGTACGGAACTGGAAGAAGGCGGGGATGTGGTGGTAGAAGGGGTCCAGGACGACGGTGTCCATGATGTCGAACAGCAGTACCGGCATCTTCCTTGGCCGGGATGCTTCCGCTGCCGCCGAGGCCACGGGGCCGGTGGCGGAGGACGACATGGCTGGCAGCCGCTGCGAGCAGGGAGAAGCGTGGGCGGTGGGTTTGAGGAAGGAAGCAAAACAGGGAGCTCGAGGGATCAAGGAGACCATCAACGCAAGAAGTGGTAGGCAAGCGAGCAACAGAGTGCGTTTTGCTTTGCAACCGTGGCACCTGAGGCCGAGTGGAAACGATGGCCAAATAGTGTTTTCTTTTTTTACAAAAAGGGCATATTATTGGACTACTAGCTAAATTCGTGCGTTGATCTCGTCGAAAACGGTGCAGGGCCGACCAAATCGGCGATCCAAATGGTTCGTTTCTGTTTATTTGGGATTGACGAAAAGTTTGAATGTCTATCTGTTTTAGTTGGGTAGTGCGACCAGCGGCTTGACCCAAAGTGCCCTCCTCCACACGATGTCAATGATGACGATGTGCCTCTGATGACGATGTGACGCTAACGGCCGTCCCCGACTTCGCACCCGCCGTAGATGATTCCCGCGCTTCCGGTTGGCCCCCGCACACGGCGGCTCTGGTTTCCGGCTGGCGCTCGTTTCCCGTTTCCTGCCGTGGCTGGAAAACTTTGCGCGTCAGACGACCATTTCCCGCCCAAGACAAGTGCTATAAGAACGCTCACCGGCGCGGCGAAGACCACCACACCCAATTGACGCCGAAACACATGCCTCTCCGGAATATCGCCAACTGGGACCACATAAGGGTGATGTGCCTAGCCCTCTTCCCTCGTCCGTCCAACAAGGAGGTCGAGATCATGGCCACGGAGATGACCCGCATACAGGCGGAGAACCATGTGGCTGCCTTCGAGCATGAAGGCGACGTGGCACAGCAAACGCCGATGGAGGTGGTCAAGGCGGCGGCGCAGTAGGCACTGCAGCAGGCGGAGCAAGCGGTGGCCGCGGAGGCCGTGCGTGGCAAACACCATCAGGCGGCCATGGCGCTCTTGGACTTGTCGACGCGCAATGCCGCCAACATCGTCGTGTAAGAGCGTCGCCGCATCACGGCGGTGACAAGATAGGCGGCGGCGGCGACAGAGCCCGAATGAGGCAGCGGAGAAGGCTGATGTCTACGTTCCCCCTCCTTTCCTGTAGACAGTGTTGGGCCTCCAAGTGCGAGGTTTGTAGAACAGCACAAGTTTCCCTTAAGTGGATCACCCAAGGTTTATCGAACTCAGGGAGGAAGAGGTCAAAGATATCCCTCTCATGCAACCCTGCAACCACAAAGCAAGAAGTCTCTTGTGTCCCCAACACACCTAATAGGTGCACTAGTTCGGCGAAGAGATAGTAAACAGGTGGTATAAATATATATGAGCAACGGTGCCAGAAATTAGCTGCGGCGTGTAGTTGATGGTGGTAGTATTGCCAGTAGTAACACAGTAAAACAAGAAACAAGCATAGTAACTCGTATTTAGGAACAAGGCCTAGGGATTACACTTTCACTAGTGGACACTCTCAACATTGATCACATAACAGAATAGATAAATGCATACTCTACACTTTTGTTGGATGATGAACACATTGCGTAGGATTACACGAACCCTCAATGCCGGAGTTAACAAGCTCCACAATAATGCTCATATTTTAGTAACCTTTAGTGTAAGATAGATCAAAACGACTAAACCAAGTACTAGCATAGCATGCACACCGTCACCTTCATGCATATGTAGGAGGAATAGATCACATCAATATTATCATAGCAATAGTTAACTTCGCAATCTACAAGAGATCATGATCATAGCATAAACCAAGTACTAACACGGTGCACACACTGTCACCTTTGCACACAGGAGGAATAAAACTACTTTAATAACACATCACTAGAGTAGCACATAGATAAATTGTGATACGATGCACATTGCAATCATAGAGAGATATAAATAAGCACTTCACTACGCTCTTCAACAGTGAATAAGTACTTCGTGAAATATAGCCTAAGAGACCCACACGGCACACACTGTCACCTTTACACACGTGGGACAAGGAGTCTCCGGAGATCACATAAGTAAAACCCACTTGACTAGCATAATGACATCTAGATTACAAGCATCATCATATGAATCTCAATCATGTAAGGCAGCTCATGAGATCATTGTATTGAGGTACATAGGAGAGAGATTAACCACATAGCTACCGGTACAGCCCCGAGCCTCAATGGAGAACTACTCCCTCTTCATGGGAGCGCGGTGATGAAGATGGCGATGGAGATGGCAGCGGTGTCGATGGAGAAGCCTTCGGGGCACTTCCCCGCTCCGGCAGGGTGCCGGAACAGAGACTGTCCCCCAGATCTTGGCTTCGCGATGACGGCGGCTCTGGAAGGTTTCGTTTGGTCGTCGCCCTAGGGTTTTCGCGACGGAGGCTTTATATAGGCGAAGAGGCGGCGAGGGCTGGGGGGCCACACCATAGGGCGGCGCGCCCCCTCTCGCGCGCAAGGTATCATCTAGGGCCCTGTGGCCCCCTCCGGTCCTTCCGGGTGTTGGAAGCTTCGTGGAAAAATAGGAACCTGGGCGGTGATTTCGTCCATTCCGAGAATATTTCGTTACTAGGATTTCTGAAACCAAAAAACAGAAAACAGGAACGGCACTTCGGCATCTTGTTAATAGGTTAGTTCCAAACGCATAAATATGACATATAATGTGCATAAAACATGTAGGTATCATCAATAAAGTAGCATGGAACATAAGAAATTATCGATACGTTGGAGACGTATCAGCATCCCAAGCTTAGCTCGTCCCGAGCAGGTAAAACGATAACAAAGATAATTTTAAGTGACATGCCATCATAATCTTGATCATACTATTTGTAAACATATGTAATGAATGCAGCGATCAAAACAAAGGTAATGACATGAGTAAACAAGTGAATCATATGACAAAGACTTTTCATGAATAGTACTTCAAGACAAGCATCAATAAGTCTTGCATAAGAGTTAACTCATAAAGCAATAAATCAAAGTAAAGGTGTTGAAGCAACACAAAGGAAGATTAAGTTTCAGCGTTGCTTTCAACTTATAACATGTATATCTCATGGATATTGTCAACATAAAGTAGTATAACAAATGCAATATGCAAGTATGTAGGAATCAATGCACAGTTCACACAAGTGTTTGCTTCTTAAGGTGGAAGGAGATAGGTAAACTGACTCAACAATAAAAGTAAAAGAATGGTCCTTCAAAGAGGAAAGCATCGATTGCTATATTTGTGCTAGAGCTTTGATTTTGAAAACATATAGAGAGCATAAAAGTAAAGTTTTGAGAGGTGTTTGTTGTTGTCAACGAATGGTAGCGGGTACTCTAACCCCCTTGCCAGGCAAACCTTCAAAGAGCGGCTTTTTTTTTTTTTTTTGGGTGGCACTCCTTCCAACCTTTCTTTCACAAACCATGGCTAACGAATCCTCGGGTGCCTGCCAACAATCTCATACCATGAAGGAGTGCCCTTTTATTTTAGTTTTATTATGATGACACTCCTCCCCACCTTTGCTTTCTCAAGCCATGGCTAACCGAATCCTTCGGGTGCCGTCCAACAATCACATACCATGGAGGAGTGTCTATTTTTGTTAATTAATTTGGGACTGGGAATCCCATTGCCAGCTCTTTTTGCAAAATTATTGGATAAGCGGATGAAGCCACTAGTCCATTGATGAAAGTTGTCCAACAAGATTGAAAGATAAACACCACATACTTCATCATGAGCTATAAAACATTGACACAAATAAGAGGTAATAACTTTTGAATTTGTTTAAAGGTAGCACTCAAGCAATTTACTTTGGAATGGCGGAGAAATACCATGTAGTAGGTAGGTATGGTGGACACAAATGGCATGAATATTGGCTCAAGTATTTGGATGCATGAGAAGTATTCCCTCTCGATACAAGGTTTAGGCTAGCAAGGTTATTTGAAGCAAACTCAAGTATGAAATGGTGCAGCAAGACTCACATATAAACATATTGTAAGCATTATAAGACTTTACACCGTCTCCTTGTTGTTCAAACTCAATACTAGAAATTATCTAGACCTTAGAGAGACCAATTATGCAAACCAAATTTTAGCATGCTCTATGTATTTCTTCACTAATAGGTGCAAAGTATATGATGAGCGCTTAAACATGAGCACAACAATTGCCAAGTATCACATTATCCAAGACATTTTACCAATTACTACATGTAGCATTTTCCAATTCCAACCATATAACAATTTAACGAAGAAGAAACTTCGCCATGAATATTATGAGCTAAGAACACATGTGTTCATACGAACCAGCGGAGCGTGTCTCTCTCCCACACAAGGATGAACTTATTCAGAGAACTAAGATAACAAAACAAAAACAAAAATAAAAGCACACAGACGCTCCAAGTAAAATACATAGGATGTGATGGAATAAAAATATAGTTTCACTAGAAGAAACCTGATAAGTTGTCGATGAAGAAGGATGCCTTGGGCATCCCCAAGCTTAGATGCTTGAGTCTTCTTGAAATATGCAGGGATGAACCACCGGGGCATCCCCAAGCTTAGACCTTTCACTCTTCTCGATCACATTATATCACCCTCTTCTATTGACCCTTGAAAACTTCCTTCACACCAAACTTCAAGCAAACTCATTAGAGGGTTAGTGCATAATCAAAAATTCACATGTTCAGAGGTGACACAATCATTCTTAACACTTCTGGACATTGCACAAAACTTCTGAAAGTTAATGGAACAAAGAAACTCATTCAACTTAACAAAAGCGGCAATGCGAAATAAAAGGCAGAATCTGTCAAAAACAGAACAGTCCGTAAAGACGAATTTAAATCTGGCACCAGACTTGCTCAAATGGAAAAACTCAAAACTAATGAAAGTTGCGTACATATCTGAGGATCACGCTCGTAAATTGGCAGATTTTTTCGAATTTTCTACAGAGAACTGTGCCCAGATTCGTGACAGACAGCAATGCTGTTTCTGCGCAGCGATCCCAAATATAACATCAACTTTGACATAGAAACTTTACTTGGCACAAAAACATGATAAGGAGAGGTTGCTACAGTATTAAACAACTTCCAAGACTCAACAAAACAAAAATTGCTGTAATAAAATAAACACATGGGTTATCTCCCAAGAAGTTCTTTCTTTATAGCCATTAAGATGGGCTCAGCAGTTTTAATGATGCACTCGCAAGAAATAGTATTTGAAGCAAAAGAGAGCATCAAGAGGCAAATTTAAAACACATTTAAGTCTAACATGCTTCCTATGCATAGTAATCTTGTAAATAAACAAGTTCATGAAGAGCAAAGTAACAAGCTTAGGAAGATAAAACAGGTGTAGCTTCAAAAATTTCAGCACATAGAGAGGTGTTTTAGTAACATGAAAAATTTTACAACCATATTTTCCTCTCTCATAATAACTTTCAGTAGCAACATGAGCAAACTCAACAATATAACTATCACATAAAGCATTCTTATCATGAGTCTCATGCATAAAATAATTACTACTCCCAACATAAGCATAGTCATTCTTATTAATTGTAGTGGGAGCAAATTCAACAAAGTAGCTATCAAATATAGGAGGTATATTGTAATCATAATCAATTTTATCCTCCATAACAGGTGGTAACAAAAGACTACTATCATTATAATCATCATAAATGGGAGGCAAAGTATCATCAAAGAAAATTTTCTCCTCAATGCTTGGGGGACTAAAAATATCATGCTCATCAAAGCCAGCTTCCCCAAGCTTAGAATTTTCCATAGCATTAGCAACAATGGTGTTCAAAGCATTCATAGTAACAACATTCCCATTAGCATGCATATAAAGTTCCATGGGTTTCTTAATTCTTTCTTCAAACACATCATGTCCTAATTCAAGATAAAGTTCATAAAGATCTCTCATATTTTTGTTGTTTTCCATTATGCCTAACTAGTGTAAACAAGAAACCAAATGTCGCAATTGCAGAGTCTAAAGGAAATAGCTTTGAGTACTTACAACGGCGCCGGAAAATAGCTTAGTAGCCGAGGTCCGGAGTGTGAGTACCTTTTACCTTTCCTCCCCGGCGGCGCCAAAATTAGCTTGATGTCTACGTTCCCCCTCCTTTCCTGTAGAGGTGTTGGGCCTCCAAGTGAGGTTTGTAGAACAGCAGCAAGTTTCCCTTAAGTGGATCACCCAAGGTTTATCGAACTCGGGAGGAAGAGGTCAAAGATATCCCTCTCATGCAACCCTGCAACCACAAAGCAAGAAGTCTCTTGTGTCCCCAACACACCTAATAGGTGCACTAGTTCGAAGAAGATAGTGAAATACAGTGGTATAAATATATATGAGCAGTAGCAACGGTGCAGAAATTAGCTTGTGGCGTGTAGTTGATGGTGGTAGTATTGCAGCAGTAGTAACACAGTAAAACAGTAAACAAGCAGTAGTAACTCAGCAGTATTTAGGAACAAGGCCTAGGGATTACACTTTCACTAGTGGACACTCTCAACATTGATCACATAACAGAATAGATAAATGCATACTCTACACTTTTGTTGGATGATGAACACATTGCGTAGGATTACACGAACCCTCAATGCCGGAGTTAACAAGCTCCACAATAATGCTCATATTTTAGTAACCTTTAGTGTAAGATAGATCAAAACGACTAAACCAAGTACTAGCATAGCATGCACACTGTCACCTTCATGCATATGTAGGAGGAATAGATCACATCAATATTATCATAGCAATAGTTAACTTCGCAATCTACAAGAGATCATGATCATAGCATAAACCAAGTACTAACACGGTGCACACACTGTCACCTTTGCACACAGGAGGAATAAAACTACTTTAATAACACATCACTAGAGTAGCACATAGATAAATTGTGATACGATGCACATTGCAATCATAGAGAGATATAAATAAGCACTTCACTACGCTCTTCAACAGTGAATAAGTACTTCGTGAAATATAGCCTAAGAGACCCACACGGTGCACACACTGTCACCTTTACACACGTGGGACAAGGAGTCTCCGGAGATCACATAAGTAAAACCCACTTGACTAGCATAATGACATCTAGATTACAAGCATCATCATATGAATCTCAATCATGTAAGGCAGCTCATGAGATCATTGTATTGAGGTACATAGGAGAGAGATTAACCACATAGCTACCGGTACAGCCCGAGCCTCAATGGAGAACTACTCCTCTTCATGGGAGCAGCGGTGATGAAGATGGCGATGGAGATGGCAGCGGTGTCGATGGAGAAGCCTTCCGGGGGCACTTCCTCCCGGGGTGCCGCAGAGACTCCTGTCCCCCGGATCTTGGCTTCGCGATGACGGCGGCTCGGAAGGTTTCGTGGGTTTCGTCGTATGCCCTAGGGTTTTCGCGACGGAGGCTTTATATAGGCGGCGGCGCAGAGGGGACAGGGGCCACACCATAGGCGGCGGCGGCCCCCTCTGGCGCCAAGGTATCATCGGGCCCTGTGGCCCCCTCTGGTCCTTCCGGGTGTTGGAAGCTTCGTGGAAAAATAGGAACTGGGCGGTGATTTCGTCCAATTCCGAGAATATTTCGTTACTAGGATTTCGAAACCAAAAAAAAACAGAACTGCACTTCGGCATCTTGTTAATAGGTTAGTTCCAAACGCATAAATATGACATATAATGTGCATAAAACATGTAGGTATCATCAATAAAGTAGCATGGAACATAAGAAATTATCGACACGTTAGAAGGATTGAGGTGTGCATGGAGCCCCCATGTGGTTTTGGTAATTAATGACAATCCCTATGGACTAATGTTTGCATTGAGTTATATTTGTAGGAGTTGTCCATAGGCAATTCTTGAACCATATGTTGGCTTCAAGGTTGCAATAAGAAGAATTTGATGAAGGATATCAAGTGTCAAGTATGTCTTGAAGATGAAGATGAAGTGAGCCCTCAAGTTACTTCAAGACATCAACATGTTTGTATTAGGTTGCAATAAGAAGAAATTGATGAAGGATATCAAGTGTCAAGTATGTCTTGAAGATGAAGATGAAGTGAGCCCTAGAGTAACTTCAAGACATCAACATGATGAAGAATGAAGAAATGAAGTGCAAGTTCAAGATGAGCCAACTCGAAGAGTTCATAAGCTTGAAGCTTACCATGGAGAAATGAAGTGCAAGTTCAAGATGAGCCATCTCGAAGAGGTCCTTTGCTTGAGTCTTGCCATCCATATGGTGATCATGGATATGTGAAGATGTGCCGAACAATAAGCTCTCCCATGGTGGATTATGGGGGAGAAATCCACATGGTGGTCATGGTTATGTGAAGATGCGCCGAAGAAGAAGCTCTCCCATGGTGGATTATGGGGGAGCAATCCACAAGACTTCGTCAAGCAACACAAGCAAGAAAGGCGTTCCATCTTGTTGAGGTCAAGATCGTCGTCATCGAGCTCAAGTGGAATGCGCAAGTATAAGGTTTGCTCTTGATAGGGTTTCTTTCTCACCGGTCTCATAGTGTAGTTGGAGACCGGTTTATAGTTTAGTTGCCGTACTATCAAGAGGGCTCTCGAGTGAGTAACTCGATCGTATCGTTCGGAGAGAGCTCAAACCTTTGCATCCTTGCATCATCTTCCTTGGTTATTATTTGAACCTTATCCATGTGATGTTATAGAGCTTGTGCTTATTCTCATGACAAGCTCTAGTTCATCGAAAACGGATTTCGCATAGATCACTTGTTGCGTTTTCGAGTTTGGTTCATCATCTTTCTTGGTTTTATTTGGATCTTATCCATGTGATGTTTTAAAGCTTGTGCTTATTCTCATGACAAGCTCTAGTTCATTGAGAATGGTTTTTGCATGGGCAACTTGTTGCATTTTCAAGATTGGAGGTTTTACCGGTATGTCTTTTTTAGATAGGTCAAACCTTTCATCATTTGTTTCTATCCTCCCTTGTTGGACTATGATGGTTTCCTGCATGATCTTGTAGAGCTTGTTCCTAGCTTTAAAACAAGCCCAAGATCATCAAAATCGGAGTCCGGATGCTAAAGTTATGCCCGTTTTAGTTTTGGTGTTTCTCGGGGGCGGATAATCCGGCCCGATTGCCAATTTTGGACAATATCCCAAAATATCCGCCCGAGTCCGGGCGAGGGGCGGATAATCCAGCCCGGGGCGGATTTTCCGGCTGGAGGTCCCAAACGGTCATATTTCGTTGGGAGGGGGTATATAAGACCCCCTTCTTCCTTCTTGGGCTGGTTGGTTCACTCTCTCTCTCTCCCCTCCATTGTTGTCCTTTAAAGCTTGCCCTAGTTCTTGATTCCTCCCATGATTCTTGCATATTCTTGAGGGAAAAGAGAGAGGAGATCTAGATCTACATCTTGACCAATCAAATCCCTCTCTTTGTGAGTGGAATCCTCTAGATCTAGATCTTGGAGAATTTTGTGTTCTCCTTTTGTTCTTCCTCTCTTATTCCCCCAATAGCTTTTGTAGCTTTGTTGGAATTTGAGAGAGAAGGACTTGAGCATCTTTGTGATGTTCTTGCCATTGCATTTGGTGCATCGGTTTGAGTTCTCCACGGTGATTCGTGGAGGTGAAAGCAAGAAGGTTGTTACTCTTGGGTTCTTGGAACCCTAGACGGATTCTAGACCTTTGTGGTGATTTGTTGGGAGCCTCCAATTAAGTTGTGGATGTGTGCCCCAACCTTGTGTAAGGCCCGGTTTCCGCCTCGAAGAAAATCCCTTAGTGGAACCGTGACCTAGGCCTTTGTGGCGAGGGTCACCGGAGATTTAGGTGAGGCGCCTTCGTGGCGTTCGGTGTGTGGTGTGAGTACCGCATCTTGGGGTGAGGCCTTTGTGGCGTTGGTGTGCATCGAGCAACCACACCTCAAGGTGAGCCTCTTGTGGCGTTCGGGAGCACTAAGCCACCGTACCTCTCCACCGGAGATTAGCACTCGCAAGAGTGTGAACTCCGGGATAAATCATCGTCTCCCACGTGCCTCGGTTATCTCTATACCCGAGCTCTTTACTTATGCACTTTACCTTGTGATAGCCATCGTGTTTGAAGTTATATATATCTTGCTATCACATACTTTTTTTTTGAGAAAAACTTGCTGCATTTGTATTACTAACCAACACCTTCCTGTGCTAAGAGGTTCACAATCAACTCTGGTGGATGATCCATGCAGGTGTTACAGACTTTATTTATGCAGCCAACTTGCGCTAGACAATGCGCGACGCCATTAGACGACCTACGGGAGTGACATACTGAGAACTCCACGAAACTCTTCAGCAGATCCTTGATCTCTTCCACGAGAGGCCCGTGTATCGAACAGTCCATATCGTTGCTTTGAAGCTTCGTAATCGCAGCAAGACAATCTGACTCCAGGCATATCTTCTCTACCCTCCTGTCCCTCGCAAGCTCCAACGCCAGTTTACACGCCAATAGTTCGGCTCTCTCCGGATCAGACACGGACCGTAAAAAACGGCTAGCCCCCAGTAGGAACTCACCGTGGTGGTCGCGGATCACCACGCCACAACCGCTTGTTTCTGATTCCTTCAAGAACGCTCCGTCCGCATTCGCCTTGAGCCAACCCGCAGCAGGTGGTAACCAAGATTCTGTCACCCTGTGCGCCTCAGACAATGATACAGTTCTGCTATTTGCCCACTCATCCACTAAGTGAATCGATCGTCGGGCAATAGACTGCGGATCCTCGATCTTGGCGTCCTCCCTGGCCTCATTTCTTGCCAACAAGTTCTGATAGATCACCATAATGCCGACAGCTAGTTCTTTTTTCCTTTAGAGTACTCAGCCAATCCAGCAACCAACCCTGGAGCTCGCTTGAGGTTCTGACTCACCTGTTGGGATTGGTCAAGGGGAACCAACCCTGTCAATCGCCGGCATTGGGCCCAAACTTGCTTGTATTGCTTAGCATAAGTTGTTGGTGCACATAGGTGAACCTTTGCTTAGAATAAGTTGTTGGTGCACATAGGTGAACCATAGTTTATAGGCTTTGGGCTTGACAAAGTAAACGCTGGTTTTATTCCGCATTTGTTAAACCCATCTCGTAAAAGTTTTAAATCGCCTATTCACCCCCCCCTCTAGGCGACATCCGTGTCCTTTCAAGGGGGGCGACATCAGCGGCGGGGAGAAGTAGACGTATACGGCCGGGCTAGTAGCAGCAGTTTATTTTCAGTTTAGATGCGAGCCTTTTGCTAACTGGCTGTCGAATCCTAATGAATCAATTAACTAGCGTAATGTCACACTTACAAATTGGACCCAACGGGGCCCAGACACGAGCACTGTTCATGCAATGTCCGCACCGAGGCATCCATTCCCCCCATTTAGTGAACGGATGGGTCGGGGCGGACGGATCCGTCTGTTTCGATCGCCATGCTGAAGCGTGGTCGACTGGTCCGTCTTTCCACGCAAACCGGTTCAAACACGCTCGGACCAGATGGTTGGCCCGCTCGAGATGCCCTAATATTCTAATATTGTCTCTTCAACTTGGTGTTACACCGAGAGTGGATAAATGGAGGTAGAGCTACATGTAGCTCTTTATTTTCAAAAAATCAGAAATAATAAGTTTTAAAAAATTGTGAAAAAAATTCTAGATGTAGCCAATGATGGAATCTACAAACATGCAAAATCTCAATGTGAAATTCTTAGTACTTTAGGCTACAAAAAAATGACAAATGTGTGGATCTGAGAATAGCGAATAGTGTACATTTCAAAACTATAAAACCTGTCAGATTTTGTCATTTTTGTGTAGTTTACAATACAAAGAATTTTACATTGAGATTTTACACGTTTGTAGATTTCATCATTATCTACCTCCAGGATTTTTTTTTCCAGATTTTTTTGAAACATAAAACTATGATTCCGATTTTTTGAAAATAAAGAGCTAGATATAGCTCGGCATCCCTTTGCACTTTTCGGTCTTACACCCGACTTCTATTTATACCAGAGATTTCGCTAGTGCTATGGGCTTTGAATTTTGTAGATAAAAAATGATGAATGTCATTGTGGCACTCCACTCAGCGCCAATGCTGAAGGATGCCATTGGAAAGAATGAAACTATGAAAAAGTTCATACTTTTATAAAAGTTTCAGATTTTTAAATGTTCATGATTTATTTTTTACAAAAGGTTTAGTTTAAAAAAATGTGCATTATTTTAAAAATTAAAATCTTAAATTTGTTCACTCGGTAAAAATCCAGATCTTAAATATTAAAATCTACAAATATTCACTTTTCAAAATTATTCATGGTTTAAAATGGTTCAAATTTGAAACTATTCACCTAGTAAAAAGGTTCCAACTAAAAAATATTCATGATTCAACACATATTTTGTTTACCAAAGGAAAATTTTAAAAAAATAAAAAAACATAAAAAATAAAACAGGGAAAAAGACGAAAAAAAAGGAGTAGGAAGAAACAAAAACGAATAGAGAAAGAGAAGAAAAGAAACAGAACGGAAAAAGGAAAAAAAAAACCTGAAAAGGTAAAAAAGAGGGAACACCGAAATGGGTCGGCCCATGCGCACGATCCCGGCAGGCGAGTCGGTTCTAACATTCGCAGTGAGCGATATATAGTGTCTGGGCTGTCCCTTGCAAACAAAATTCTAAAGAGGATAACTACCTTGTTTTCATTTTTTGCTGAAGTGCTGTAGTATTATTGAACTCCCGGCCCTCAAAGAAACTGTAATGTGTCAAGTTCGTCTCCGGAAACGGCGTGTCATTGAGAAGTACTGTAGATGTTTTGTTGAAGATGGTGATTGATGCGTGAGCGCACCTGATTAATAATTGGTCCTCGTGCCTCAGCTGCAGCCGCATATGCAGAGCTTCTTCCCCCGCGTTGAATTCTGCAGCTGTTGCCCAACAGAGGATGAAGCCAAGAACTAGTTTAGTTTATTAGCCTGGCCGTCGCACTCGTGGATTTAATATAGAAGTCAACACGAGTGTGTGTGTATATCAATCGCCGGCCGTAGGACGGAGGATCTTCTAGTTCTTTGACTCATCTGTTTTTTAATAATTCATGAGGAAAGCTTTTCCTTGGAAAATTGGAGATCGATTGTGATCATGTTGGAGCTGTGTGTGTGTGCGTCATACGATCTTATATGCCTCACGTAAATGACGTTTGCTCACATGTATGCTTGGAAATTTGGAATATGCTCATATGTATCTCGCTTTCATCAGGTTCTATATTTTTTTTAACAAGCTGGACGATTACTTGACACAAATAAGAATAATTAATTTTCATCTGAAAATAAAAAATAATATAGAAAATACTTTTTTACATGAAGAATGTTCCATGGATTTATGTCGAATCATTTGGTAACAAAATATTGTTTTTGGTAGCCCAAAAAGAAAAATACTATCATGCCTTCCAAAGTATCTGTAAGGTATCAAAGGTTCAGCTAGTTGAGCGAGGACGTAACTGGTGCACGCCCCAGTGTACCCGACGTTATAAATCCATGATATGAGTTATAGAACATTCTAAAGTAAAAGATCTATAAACATCACTCAGTTTTATTATAAATTTGACATCAACATCAAGAAACAAATAAAGAAAAATCATTCAATGAATAATACAGTCAGATTTTGCCATCAATTGAGCTTGATAATATTGCCATAGCAGAACTTGTTGTTTTTGTTTCTCTAGCTTTAAGTTCAACTTGTAGCCGAAACTTCGCGAAATGATCGTTTTTTAGGACTCTTTAGAACTTTCGACATGTACATTTTGATGATACTCCATAAACAGATACAAAACCACAAACATAAGGACCTCATTTATGTGACTGAACTCTGACATAATTTGCCTGTTGCACAAGAACTTCTGGCACACAAGACAAGTTCTCTAGTTTAGCACTCATCACAGTATGTCCCCTGGAAAGACAAATTTCGTCAAAATTTTGTCACATAAATGTGCTCCATATCTTTGTGGTTTTATATCTATTTATGTTGTATAATCAACACCGGGACTCAAAAACTTATGCCTTATATTTCTAAAAGAAAAGGTACATTTGCATAATTCTTTGTATAAATTCACATTGCGTGGCCGCTTATTTACATGTATTTCAGTTGAGATTCCGATGTATGTATGAGTCGTATTGCATGGCACGTGGGATTTACAACTTTGAAAGGCACAACTACGTATAATAAATTTCAAAACAGTCTTTGTCATCATTATGTTCCTCACAACAACATAAGGAGCTCGAAACTTGAATCCATATTGTAAAGAACACTCGACGTGTGATAGATTGTAGGCCTGTTCAATTTTTTAAGGCTAAACTTCGAGTAACATTTTTTCTCGGGTATGCGGTAATGTCGCACAAAATGTGGTTTCATTTTATTCGTTTACAAAATTGTTTATTTATGTTTGTTATTTTCTATCACATACATTATGAATATAATTGTTGGTAAGTTTTCCTTAGCTAATCAAAATAAACTAGTCTTACAATTTAGATGTGGTGATCAAATTGTGTTTTGTATCTGTTTTGTCTTAACCAAAGAATATAATTAGCTGGTCAAATGCATGACCACAAGATGGTAGTATATGAAGAAAAACAACTGAGGCGTTTTCACAGGTGGTTGGCAAGGATTTCGGCGCGAGGTACGGCATTCGCGTTGCGTGGCGCGTAACCAGTAGTCGCTCGGCTGCGGCCTGCAGCACGAGAGGAGCCCCAACCACTATTGAATGATGATGACTCATGTAGTGCATCTTCAAATCCTGGGACCCGCCCCATGATCTGCAGCCAAAAACCACACGTACATACGTACACACATATGCCACATGGAAACAAGGGGAGCCCCCAACCGACCACCTCCAATTTTCGCATATTGGCACCTAACGAATCGCAAAATCTTCAGTGCGATCTCTTTCTTTTTTTCTTCATCAACTTTTGCCACAGGCCGGTGGTCGTAGTGGACCAGAATCCTTAATTCCGCTTTGTCAGATGCTTTGGTCCTAAATGGCAGACATGGTCTTTGATAAATCCAAGTGTTACTCGGTTTCACGACAAACGTTGTAAGGAGCTGATAAAATAGTGCATAGCCGAAAAGCACATGAGTAAGAACCAAGTGCTATTACCTTTTGAAAAACAAATTAAAAGTGGTGTTAAGAAGGAAAAAAACTAGTTAATTATGAGTATAGATCAAATTAGGGTATTGTCCCACTCCAACGTCATAGTCCATGCATGTGATGATCTACTATGTAAGAAGGCTTTTGTATAGATCAATTAAAACATGGTCAAGGAATAGGTGCTCCCCTAACCCTAACCCGCCGCCTCCCTCTCCCGCCCCACTCCCGGGCGGCGGCGGAGGCTCCTCCTCCCCCCGCGCCCCACAGCCACCCGCCGCCCATCGCCCTCAACCGCTGCCGCTGCCGGTCGCGGCCCCGACCCCGGCGCTGACCTCGGCCCTAGCCCCCGTGCCTCGGCCCCGGCCATGGCCCCGGTCCTGCCCTGGCTATGGCGGTGGTGGCGGCACCCCCTCCGTCGAATTGACGAGGGGGAAGAGGGTTTCCGCGGCGGTGTTCCATGGGAGGTGATGTAGCGCCGATGGAGGAAGCCGGGCGGCACGGCTACTTGGCCGGGGCCCGAGGCTCTCCGTCGGTAGCCATGGAGAATTCGGTGGAGCAGTGGCGGCCTCCGCCCCCGCTAACGGTTCGGCGGCGGTACGCATGCTCCGCATCGCTGTCCTCTTCCTTGGTGATCCGGCAGGAGGGATTGGCGGCGTGGGGGCTGCTAATCTTGCTTTGTTTTTGGTGGCGGTCCTCGGGTTTCTCGCATGCGAGGGTGAAGATCTTCCGGAGGTCAGTTTGCTTTGATCTAGCTGGGGATATGAGTTCCGGAAAGCTCCGCTAGCGAATGGAATAGTGTATCTTTTGACTGCAGTTTGTTGGATCGGGTGGTATTCGGTCGCGCGCACCCATGTTTTTATTCTGACCGTTTGGTTCCGAAGGGAGCGGCGCGAAGCTCTATTCAGTGTTGACATCAGGTGACTTTTTGGTCCATGGTGAAGTCATAAGAAGGAATATCATGAAGGTCGGATTGGTGGACTGGCTAAAGGAGGTTCGAGTCTCCGTGATGCTGAGGGATCTGCTTGGTGTTCCGGGCTCTGCAGCAGTGGTATGCATGTGGGGGCGGCGGCACAGGAGAAGTTCAGAGTCTTACCTCGCAGGTGAAAACCCAAGGTCTGGCCTTAACTGGTTGTGCCTGGCAATGTTCTTGTTGGAGGCATTGTTTTGAGAGTGGGGACTATCTTCATGGTGAAAACCTAAGATCTTTGGTCGGGCAACGACGGCGCTGGTGCACTGTTCTCTTCTTGGAGGCATCGCTTTTGGAGAGTCTGTACTTCAGGTGTTGTCACGGTGGTGGTTGTATTGCTGTTGCTAGGTCTAGAATGTTGTAGCGGGACTTTTATTTCTTAGTTTTCTTTACTATTTTTTTGGCTGTGTGCATCTGTACTGCCATTAGGGTGGGGCGTTGTTGCAGAGGCTTGGTGTAATTGATATCTTTTGATATTAATATATTCCCTTTATCTAAAAAAAGAAGGCTTTTGTCCACTAGTGCAAAACCAAGTATTCCCTCCGTCCCAAAAATATTGTCACTGATTTAAATTTGAATATATCTATACACTAAATCATGTCTACATACATCTAAATTTAACCAAATATGCGTTGGGGGTGGGGGGGGGGGGAGGGAGTATTAGAATTGATTTTCTCTTAAAAAAATGAATAATAGATAGGAGCAATCTTACTTCAGCTCTAGCGAAAATAACTGACTGCAATAGCAACATACCGAAGTCGGTTGGATACTTAATCAGAGTCTCTTAGTCCATTTTACATAAATTGTCCAATTAACAAGTTGATTAATCCCTGCTTAGAGGGTCCCCAAGTAGCCAATAAACAAAATAATCAATTGTTTAGCCTATTAATCGTCTGCTCGCCAGCCAACCGATTATCTGCCTGTTAATTATTTCCTCAACATTGCTCTTAGCTAGTTTGTTTTTAAACAATGCCGATGTAATAACATCTCAACCATTTCTAAACGTAAAATCAACCACAAGCTTACTAGGGCCCAATATAGGCATGTCTGCCTTCGCCTCGACTATAAGGGATTTCTCGGAGTAATCTCCTAGCCCCCCGCATGGCCTCCTCCACCCGACGCCTCCTCGCCTCCTCTTCGGCCTCCAAGTTGTCGGATTCCTTCCCAACGGCCATGTCGCTCTCCTCCATGGTGCCACCACCTACCTTAATGACCCTCTCCTCAATGCAGCCTCCTCCCTGATCATTATATCCTTTTATGTATTAGCATGTATATGTCAATTAATTCTCTCTCTGTCCCCAAAAAGGTGGCGTATTAAAAGGTCAACCTTTTTTCCAAGTTTTACATATGAAAAACTAAGATGCACAATATTTTGGCTTTGAGTGAGTACATATTATTATATGTCTATATTAGTTAGCTATATGTGTGTCACGAAAGATTACCAAAGAAGTTCAGCACAGCAAAGCTGGACAACCTCAAAGTAAATCTCAGATAAGCTAGCTGCTAATTAGGAAAGTGTTGACAAACCACGGGATGCAAATACTTGGAGAGACCTCGGACCAAAACACAAAAAAGCCAGCAAAAAAGACCGAAAAGGGCACGGAACCATCACTTCAACGCCCCACTCTTGATCGAGTGACCAGTCAAAACCCCGCGCTCAACGTGCAAGATGTGCGCCTCGCCTCTCACTCCTCAGTCGCTTTCCAGTTAGCCAACACGTCTAGCAAGAAAACGTTGTACGCGTCATTTCTTCGAACACCCTATATATAAGCTCGCGCCCCCGATTCTCAACCCCAAACACCAAATTCCAAGCTTCGTCTCCTTAACTGAACTCTCTCATCTCAGCTCAGGTTCTCATTACGCAGCTGTGCAAGTACAAACGCACCAGTCAACTGCAGCTAGCAGCTAGGCGATCATCAATGGCGATACACCTCCCGGTGTCAAACCCTTCTCCTGGAAATTATGCTAACCCGCAGCGCCAGCGTGGCCACGCCTCGAACACGTCCACCGCCGGGGCCGTCGCCGCGGTGGCCGCACCACCTTCCACATTCGCCCCGCAGAGGACACGCTTCACGGCATCGCCGACCATCGCAGTGAACACCAGGCATGCGGCGCCGGTGGCTCCGGTCTTCGCGCCGGCGAGGAGAAATAACAACGAAAAGTCGACGCTGGCGAGCATGTGGCGGGAGATCCAGGGCGAAGGAGACTGGGCCGGCCTGGTGGAGCCGCTGCACCCTCTCCTCCGCGCCGAGATCGTCCGCTACGGCGAGCTCGTGGCGGCGACCTACAAGGCCTTCGACCTGGACTCCGGCTCCAAGCGGTACCTCAACTGCAAGTACGGCAGGACGCGAATGCTGGAGGAGGTCGGCATGGCCGGCGCCGGGTACGCCGTCACCAGGTACATCTACGCGGCGCCGGACCTCTCGCTACCCGGCGGGTGCCCGAGCCGCTGGGTCGGGTACGTGGCGGTGGCGTCGGACGACACCGCGCGCCGGCTCGGTCGCCGGGACATCGTGGTGTCGTTCCGGGGCACGGTGACCGGATCCGAGTGGGTGGCCAACATGATGAGCTCGCTCGCGCCGGCGCGGTTCGACCCGTCGGACCCGCGGCCGGACGTGAAGGTCGAGTCCGGGTTCCTCTCCGTCTACACCTCCGACGACGGCACCGGCAGGTTCACATGCGGCAGCTGCCGGAACCAGGTCCTCTCCGAGGTGACGCGGCTCCTCAAGCAATATAAAAACGAAGACGTGAGCATCACGCTGGCAGGCCACAGCATGGGCAGCTCCCTCGCGCTCCTCCTCGGCTACGACCTCGCTGAGCTCGGCCTTAACCGGGACGGAAGGGGCAACCGTGTGCCCATCACCGTCTACTCCTTCGCCGGCCCCAGGGTGGGGAACGCCGGGTTCAAGAACCGGTGCGACGAGCTAGGGGTGAAGGTCCTGAGAGTGGTGAATGTGAACGACCCAATCACCAAGCTTCCCGGCGTATTCTTGAACGAGAACTCTAGGGTTTTGGGAGGCAGGTTGGTGCCATGGAGCTGTGCATGCTACACACATATTGGCGTCGAGCTTGCCCTAGACTTCTTCAAGGCAGGAGACCCTGCATGCGTGCATGATTTGGAAGCTTACCTAGGGTTACTCAAGTGCCCAAAGGTGGCAAAGGTTAAGAAACAAGGGGAGGATCTGGTAAGCAAGGTCACGAAATATGTTCAAGGGCAGAGTTTTCATGCTGCTTGGAGGTAGGCCTGTAGGTGGTCACGGGCCGTCCACGGTGCCGCCAGCCCAGCCCAATTAAAGCCTTTTAACGAACACCCACGGTGAAGAGGAAAAGCTTGGTGGGCTTCCGCTACGCGTTCGCTACCGCCGTTGCGCCGCCTCGACGGATTAGGTCGTCGTCCTGGATACTTCTCCCTGGCTCCGCTTCCTTGGACGGGCGCCGCACCATGGCCGGTGAAAGTCCGCCGCCGCTCCCTCCGATCCCTCCCTCCGCTCAATCAGCAGCCCCTCCCTCCCTCCCCTCCACTTCTCCCACCATGGCCAAGCTCACGCCGTCCCTTGAGCAGCAGATCAGAGTGGAGGTCCCGACGGCCGGCGATGTTCTTGGGGATCCTCAACTGCAGGTCGGTGGGGAGCCAAAGATGTCCAGCGAAATTCATGGGAAGCTGCCGAAGAAGATCCGCAAGAAGGTATACTCTTCCACCCATCTGTGCTGTAATTATCTCGTTGGCATATTTCCATTGACTTTAACGCTGCACGGTTAGATGATCAAACTGATTGGGGCCTAAACTGAATTGATTGGGGATCCTTGACAAACCATTCTGTAGATATGTTGCATCCCATTATTTTGTAAAATGAACTTCCTGTTCCAGCTATTCCTGTCGATATGAGCAAATCAATAGACAAGCATGTCTGTCATTTTAAGTTTCAGTATGCAAGCTAGCACATTCTGTATTTGGCACCTTAGAGTGCTTTTGCCAAACTGTCATTTTAAATTTCAGTATGCAAGGATTTCCACCCTGCTCACCAATTTCATAATCATATCTGTAGCATATCTTCTAGTGCAAATTCTGTGCTTGATGGGTAATGAGAATATGTCCAATTGTTGATACCCGTTAATGTTGATAAACCTTGGAGACCTATGCGCATCTACACAGGAATACAGGATTGCACCTGAGAGGTTGGTACTCTGAAATTATATCTCCTTCATGGCGTTTGTTTTTGACATGCTGTAGCTAGTCTGGTGTTTACTGTAAGATTTGCTTAGCTTCTTATATTGTCTTTATTAATGTTGTCAAGATCTGGAACTTTTTCCATTTGTAGTTTTCTTGCTGGCATCTACTTTAGAAATACAAAATTACTTTTTTATTCTGTTTTTTGTTCAAGTTAAATGGCCAGTGCACACTCAAGTAATTTTTCCATTACCTGATAATGTGTGCATGCATGACTTTAAAATCATGTACAGTGTATTCATTGTGAAGCTTACTTCTTTCGGTACTTGCTATTTGGCAGGCCATAATCAGCAAAGGTAGCGGTCTGTGTAGGAACAATACGTGGCGAGCAGGTTTTTTCTTTCCAGTATTGCGAGCCACTAAGCCAGCGAAGAGTATGCCCACTAGCTGTTCGTCGAAATTCCCCTGTGATGCGTACTGCGCTACGGAGCATTTCTATTTCGGAATCTTATAGCTTGGTCATGACATTACCTGTGTCTTGATTGTATTGTCCAGTCCAAGTACTTGACTTTATGTGGATTTAATAGTCTAGAGATGAAAACTAACAGTCAATGGTGTTGTTAAGCCTTTTGTTAGTTGAGTGTGCTAACAAAAGTTCTGAATCTGTCGAACTTCACTACTTCTAATTCATCCGGATGTTTAACAGGGCATTGTGAAGCTTACTTCTTTCAGTAAATTTTCCATGACTTGATAATATTGTGTACTCATTTTAAAAGAGATGCTCATGTGTTTGAGAGGCATTCTCATGTCATTTCTGTTTGTGTTGTTTTGAGATACTCTGAATTTACTGGGACATTTTCCTGTCATTTCCATTTGTATTGTTTTGAAATACTTTGGATTTCTGGACGCTGCTTATACATGTATGTATTATAGCAAGTATACGTCTGAAGGAATAAATAGCTAGTGGGTAAAGTCTGAAGGAATAAGCAGCTAGGTGTAGTATCGATCGCTTGATCCCAGCGAAGCGGAATCCACGCCAACGTCCAACGGCCCATGCGCTTGGCGGGTTAAAGTGGGCCGAATGGACACCACTTCCTATTAGAAAAATAAAAGTGCAGGAAGTGGCCTCCCGCTTTGGGCTGGCGGACAGAGGTGGCCAAGTAGTGGTTTGCCACGGACAGGCCCACCTGCAGCCTGACTTGGAGGTGGCAAATGGCTGCAATTCAGGCGTGTGACTTGGTACAAGCCCTAGGAATATAGATTCATCATATGCAGGGTTAGTTTTCATTCCCGTGATTTTTGAGGGAATGGAAATTTACATACCCTTGTAGATTGACATTTTTGCGGCCGGGTAAATGGCTCAGGGAAGAGTGCAAATACTAGCCGAGATACAAGTTAACCACAAATACAAGAGATTCTAATTATACTGAAATATGTTTCTATTGGTTTTCTGAACGAGGCAGCAACTAACAATCCTTTCATCAATATTTTAAAAAAAACTTTTCAATCACCATATGGTACTCCCTCCGTTTCATTGAACTAAAACAACGGCAAGAATTATAGAACGAAAGGACAAACACATGCGTTGTGGCCCGTCTAGCCTAGTAGCAAAAATGATTTACTACCTCTGTATCAAAGCCTAAGGCTTTTTTTTATATAAAAGCAAACCAAATAGAGTCTAACCAAATTTTTAGAAAAATCTATCATCAAACATGCGTTGTGGCCTATCTAGCCTAGTAGAAAAAATGCCTATGTATTGGTAAAGCCCAACTTAATAGTAGCCCATCCTAGTGGCTCTTCCTAGGTATGTCCCACCTAGCCTTTTGTTTTGTTCGGTGATGCTAGACATTCGGCCAGCTTGCAAGATGCACATGAAGGTGGCGATGAGACTCCCGCCTCTTTGCATTGCATGGAGGACTCTCAACATCTATAACAAAACTCCATGAAGATTATGAGTCTCAATGGGTAGGATAATTTTTGTACCAAATTCGGCGCCGAATCCATTTTAAGAAATCCATTCCCATATTTGAGAATCGGATGGATAAGGAGATCCTAATCCGTAAATCATTTTTGGACTTGGTGTAGGATATGGTATAGTAAATACCATGCAGATATATCCGAAAGTTAATTAGCCTTATGCAAATGTTTCAAACCGGATTATCCGATTTTCTACTAGAAAGCCAATACCAATCTAGTACAATTTCATATGCTAGTGAGTTACCGGGTTTATTTTGCTACCATGTCAATTCAATTTATATTTATCCCATCACGTGAATACTCGAGGTTTAGTCTAAATCTAGTCTCTATTGTCTTAATTCATTGACTATTGTAGGGTTGAAAGGTTAAATCCTCAAAATTATTGCTAGAATCATAAATTTATCTGCATATGAAAGTATTTTCTGATTATTTTATTTCGCTCCTACTCCACCTTGTTCCTGATTCGAATCCATGGTCTGATATACCCACATTCGAATCCGCAACCAATCATTATCCGCTCTGCTTTGAATCCAAGAGAAAAATATGGTTAAGGATATGGTAGAGGCAACCAATTCGTTCCGTTTACACCCCTTGTGGAGATAGTGGCATCGACTCTACAATCTACAGTGACCGAGAATGATGGGTGTAGCTGGCTGAATTCCTTGGCCTTGCGGGCAACGAGGTGGTGTCGGAAGGAGGTCACAGTGAGATGGGTTCTCCATCAGCTCGACATCATATTTACTGAAGACTTTTACCTGATTGTGTTCCTTGCCTCTGTCGAGTTCGCGTGCCAGTAGAATTTTGTGCGGTCGTAATGTATTGTGTTGAGGTGCTTGGACCGGGCGAAATCATTGGACGAAGATGGAAGCCACATAGAAGACGATGTTGCATAGAGGCTTTAGTGAGGTCCCTCCCACTACTACACATTACCTAGATGAAAATCCATGGCCCCATGTCTGGGTGGCGGCTACTTTGGCATCACACTCCTCCCGGATGCCTAATGGAAGACGATGTTGTGAGGATCTGGTAAGCAAGGTCATGGAATATGTTCAAGGGCAAAGGTTTCATGCTGCTTGGAGGTGGAAAATGGCTATAATTCAGGCGAGGGACTTGGTACAACTACAAGTTGAAATAAAAGTTAGCCACAAATACAAGATTGTCTGATTCTAATTATACTTAAATTTGTTTCTTATTTGATGTTGAAATATCCAACAACTAATGATCTTTCCAACAACATACTTGTACCAATGGCGAGCACAAATCTAGGAGTGCAATGAGGATCCTCTATATCCATCACGTCAACCCCTTCCCCCTCCTCTGCCATATCGCCCAGCTGGGTTTCCCTTCCTCCAGCTGACCACTAGGGTTTCCCTTCCTCCAGCTAGCGCAACCGCTGATCTGCGTCGCCTCCTCTGCCCTTAGGGACATGGAGCAGCAGTGGATCCTGATCCTTGTCGGCGAGAGGGACCTGCTTTTTGTTGTTTTTTCCAATCTATTTAGGGTTTGTGTCCTGCTCAGGAAGATGTGGCAGAGGACTCCTGAAAATGGAATAAAGTCCTCCCTGTCTAGCCTCTGTTTCGGTGATGCGTCTAGATTTTTTGGAGGGCATGTGGTGGTTTGTCTCCGGCTGATCTTGCTGGATTTGGTTTGTTTTCTACCTGATATACGGTTCTCTTCATCGACGATGGCTGGTGCTCTCCTATGTTGATCCTTTGGAGCCTTAGCACGACGACTTCCCGTCGGTATACTACAACAAGCTATGCCCAGATCCAATGAGGGAGGGGTGAGGACGGTGGTGCATCTTCGTCTTGTTCCAGTGTTTGTGGTTAGGGATACAGGTGGACACCTGACAAAGGATTAATTTGTCAATGCCTACAGATCGTAGACTAGGGTTTTGTTAGAAGTAGAGGGCAAGTAGATCTCGAAGGTTTCAGCCGAAAAGTACTCGACGATTGTAAAAACTAGAGTTGTGTTGACAGTGGATTCGATCCTTTTTCGTCCCTCGACTCCCCCTTATAGAGGGTGGAGCCGAGGCTTTCGTAATACACAAGTTACAGAGTTCGGGAAGGTTTCGCACTCAACCCGTAAGATTACAAATCTCTATATTTCTTAATACAATCTATCTTTCTTTAACACTAAATGGGCTTCCGAGTCTTCCTATTCTTCGAGTCCTGGGCCTTTAGTAAACCCCGGGTACCATCTTCGGCAGGCCCATTGGGGATGCCTATGTCAGAGGCCCCGAGATTTTTCTTGAATCGGAGAATCGGGGAAAATCTCCAATTTACTCATTACATAATCTTTCAATATGCAAAATATTTTGTAGGGATAACGGTAGTTGGGGCTAGTTCATCTGACGGATCAGGTACTAGTTAACTGCTCTAGTGGCAATCCGCAAACCTACTTCAAAATCACGTCCCTGGACATGATTTTGGGATACTGGTGTAAACTTCGACGGTGCCGCTTAAGGTCTTACCATTCGTCGAGTCCGGTCATATTTTATCGGGTACCTAACGCGTCCGTTAGGATTTTTCTTCGCATCTGTTGATACGGAAAAAGTAGCAATCCGCCGTCGAGACGGTGCCACGCCGCTCAGAACGGATCTGGGGTCTTACCTTCGCAAAGTTTTGCGGCATTCAGAGGATTTGTCGCGACTTTTAGCGCTCTGAGAATATATTGTCGAGTGCTTTTCGGCTGTTGGAATAGCACATTTTATCGAGTCATATTTGATGACTTATTTTGTCTTCCCGATGGGAGTATATGTAGAGTTATCTTTGTAACTCGAAATATACTCACTTTTCTTTCTTTTGATAAAAATTCATCGGGCACGCGAACAGCGTTCCGATGGGAGTAGCCCCGAGGCTACAACCAAGAACTTGTGCTTGGGTGTAGGCTCCACAAATTAGTATCCGCCGCTATATTTATAATCCTTCACGATATTTTTATATCTATCGAGTGCGCGACCAGCGCTCGAGAGTAGCCCCGAGGCTATGAACAAATGCTTGCATTTGGTCATAGGCTCTCGCCATTTCTATTTTATCATAATCGAAGTTTTCTATTTTTCCAAAGTAGCCCCCGAGCATTTGGGCAAAAACTTGTATTTGATCAAAGGCTCTCGAAATAATCTTGCATTGTCGATATTCTCGCCCGGCTTCTTAGTCGAGTATTTCTCTTTCCACAATGACGTCATTGCTGATGATAGCCACGATTTCTGTATTGGAAATACGCGAGAACCGCTCTTTTCACTGCCATGTGGGTCTATTTTTCCTATCCAGTTAACACGTCGTGCAAGTGGGGGACACACGTCCTCCGCTTTTCTGGCACTTATACTGTATCTCATGTCTGTTCACTTCTCGGTAAAAATACATTTTACCCCTTGTCCACGTGGTTGCCATCTGTATCCTTACTTGCCAATCCAACGGTTGCGACGGTGCGTCATACCGCTATATAAAGCCATCGTCTTCCTCCTTGAGCACTTTCGCTCGCGCCGCATCTCTGCTTCTCCTCTGCAACTTCTCCCTTGCTTCCATTACTCCAAGCGCTCGAGCACTTTTTCTCCCTTTGCTGCTAGGTCCGTTGATGCCGCCCCGCGCTCGTTTGACTAGACACAGCACACCAGAATCGAAGATGACATCAACAGATCTGGAAGCGCCGAGTGGGAGAGATCCAAGATCTCAGGCCAAGATATCAACATGCTGAAGAAGATGGGATTCAGCAAGAAGGAGAACGCGCTCCAGTTCCCCAAGGAGGAGAGCTACCCAAAGCCTCCAATCAACTACCGGGTCAGTTTCGTTGACCACCTCATCCGAGGACTTTCTCCCCCAATCCACGAATTTCTTCGTGGTCTCCTTTTTGTCTATGGACTTCAGTTGCATCATCTCACGCCCAATTCTGTCCTCCACATTTCGATTTTTATCACACTCTGCGAGTGCTTTCTCGGGGTCCAACCCAATTGGGCCCTATGGAAACGCATCTTTTGTATCCGCCGCAATAGCCATCACAACGTTGCCTACAACATTGGCGGCGTTGTTATCTGTGTTCGTTCTGAAGTCGATTATTTCGACGTCAAATTTCCTGACTCCGTCCAAGGCTGGCGGAAAAAATGGCTGTACATCCATGAAGAAAGCTCCAATCCGGCGGAAGAGAACATCGCCCTTTTGATGGAGAAGCTAAAATCCTTCGCCGCCGTTCTTGGGATGCTGAAGCTACCAAGCGAAGAAATTGGGCGACAGAGGCGCAGATGACTCGCATTCATGAGCTACGAACACCCGCGGCAAAGAACTTTCGGGTATTGAGATTACCGCCTATTTCCTTAGGACTAGAGTGCAGCCTCTCCAGGCTCGCAAAACCCTTCTGGAAATACGCTGGTGAAGAAGATGTCGATAGGCTCTCAAAGAACCTTCCCTTGAAGGATTTTGAAAAGCTTATCCGCAAAATCTCATCGCTCAACAAGAAGGATTTAATTCCCACTTCTTGCCGTGTTGCGCCATATAGTAGCGCCAAACCCCTTCCCGAGGTAATTTCCTTTTAATAGCTGTATTGTTTCCTCGGGCTTTGTTATTTTGTCAATTACTATTTTGTTAACGCCTTTTTATCGACACCTTTTCTTTTCTCAGGGCCACCTCGTCCTTGCTTCTCTTCCTCCTCTTCCGAAAGGTGGAGAAGTCGAGGAGCGTGCCGTTGTCGACGATGATAACCAAAGCACCGCGCGCCCTGCCACTGAAATCGCGGGTTCTCACAAATCCGCGGCTTCTGCTGAGTCAGAGGCCACTGCCTCGACACACTCTCTTCCTCATGCTTCAAAGAGGAAGAGAGATGAAGTAAAAGATTTCGGCACTTCCAAAGCCGAAGAAGCTGAGCCTTCATGTAAAAAGGCATTTTTTAATCCATATACGGATGCCCTCGTCAGCTCGTAAGTTACTCCTTACTCTTTACTTTTCCTGCTTTGATGTTTCGTGTCTCTTGCTTCTTATACTGTCGCCATTTTATTGTAGTGATGACGAGGAAGAAGAACAAACTATGATGCTGCTGCACGAACGAGTATGTCGCGTACTTTGATTGTGTCGGAAGCTCAACATGATGGGGATGAAACTTCTCCTCCCCAACAAGACATCGTGCAACCGCCGCCAGTTGAGAGCCCCCGAGCCTCTCCATCAAAGAGAACAAGGGTCGAGCCATCCAAGGAGTCTATCCAATTCCCTGGTGGTTCGTCGACACCTTCATTGGATGATGTAAGTCTTTAATCTTTCAATACTTCGATCATCTTTTTGCTTTGTGCTAAATGTTGTCGAATTTATATTGGCTATATTGACTTCTTTTTCCTCCTTGGTCGTTTCTGCAGCCTCTGATGAAGGAGTTTATTCGTCTTGGTACCCAATTTGTCGGGTATCGTGACTATACCAAGAAGCTCGAAGGTACTATTTTTCATGTTCCTTTGTTGCATGTATATCATGATTTTATCATAATATTTATCTGTCGCGATTTTGTCAGGAGATCTCGCGGAAAGCAACAAGCGTGCGGACGCTCTTGCTGTCAAGTTAGAGCAGAGCGAAGAAGCTCGCCAGAAAGCTGAAAAGGATGCTGCCACCATTGAAGATCTTCGAAAGAGGCTTCATAACGCGGAAACTTTCTTGAGTAATAACATAGCTCGGTAATCGGCTCGAGAGGCAGAGATTCTTTCCCGCTTGGAATCGCAGACTCGACGTTTTGTCAGTAAGTTCTTGAATCTTTGCTTTTCCATGGATTACTTCGCGTTTCACCTGCATTCTTTATTTTTATGCGGCTCTTTGTTTACTTGTAGGGAGAAATCACCAAGAATATGAGGTTGAAGGTCCTGAAGGCGACGAGCTTCTCGACGCGCTGACCCTTGTCGAGATTCATGGGGATGAAGCGCGCGACGGTCTTGAAAACGCTGAGGCTAGCTTGCTGAAGCTTTTCCCCTACTTCTTCCCGAAGAAAGAGGCCCCCTCTACTTTTGTGGAGCTCGCCAAAACCTTCAATGGGCCCGAAGATCTTGGGCTAAAACTTCGCCAAGAAGGTCTGAAGATTGGCGTTGAAGGCACCATCGCGCTGATTGCTGATAGTCAGCAAAACGTCGACTGGGCCAAGGTTGGCAACATAGGAGAGATGGAGACAAAGAAATGGCAATCTCTAATTAGGGCTGCCAAACCTTCTGCAAGACCCATCCTTTCCTTCCTTGGTGTTAAACCAGCACCTGCTCCAAGCGCATCCAAGCCGGAGGTCAAGTAGACCACCTTGTCTTCTTTTTTTTTTCTTAGTTCTATCTTTTGATGTTGTCGCCTTAGTAGTTTTGGCGACAGCTACTTCAGTACTCCAGTAGTGACCTTTCTTTTGTAATAGCGATGTATATACTTTAATGTTGAATCGAAATCTATATTTTGTTGGATGATTGATATCGGAAATCTTTTTATTTTCAGTTGATTTTTGACAACTATACTGCAACTCCTCGTCCTTCCGATGTTTTACCCACTTCCTCTCACTCGAAGAAGATACCTGTCGTTGTCGACTTTACTGGAGATTCTTCGAGTAAGAACTCAGCACAGGATTTGGAAGAACTTCGGCAACAACTTCAATCCACGAAGAAGCAATCTCTTATGCTCATGGAACAGTCTCGAAAATCTTCTGAGAGGGAAAAAGTTGCGCTCCAACAAGCTCAAGATGCCATAACTGAAAAGGATGCCGCCGTTCTGAAGCTGCTGCAGCTACATCCCGCGAAAATTTTATGCTTCAATTGACAGATGCTAGCTTGGATATGGCAGGTATGCCTCATTATCTTTGTCGTGCTTTTTCTTTTCCTTTTTGCTTGTCTTCTCATTGCTCACTGATTCCCATTTTTTTTTTTAAAAAAATAGGTTCATTTTTGGATGCTGCTACTGAAGATGAGCGTGTCGAGGCTCGGTCCAATGTACTTCTTCGGCTTGCCAAGGATCATGGTTCAAGTTTTTGGGGCACGCCTGAGCGAACTCGCCATTGTCGGGTTTCAGGATCGCGCACTCCAGTTCGCGATTATCTCGACTTCGCACTAGACTGTCAGGTCTACGGCACCATGTTTCCTCGGAACAAGATGCCGGAGACTCTTCCGCTTTAATGGACAAATTTCGGGATGCTCCTCGAATCCATGGCTTTGTGCGGGCCCAATTGGCTGCTGGCGCAAGATTTGCTATGATTATGATAAAAATCTGCTACCCGAAGTTAGACGTGGGGCAGATTGTTCCAAAATGCTTGGCCAAGATGGCGAAGAGGAAAAGAAACTTCGGAAAATATGATGATATTGTTACTCCTGTTGCCGAAGATATGATGGATGAGCTTCTTCGGATGGACGCCGAATTCTTCGTGAAGGGCAGCTACGCTGAGCATAGCACTCGTGCTGTAAATAATGAGCGTTTGACAATAGACAATATATTGGGAAATCCTTGAAGATAAACTTGTACTGAAAATTGTATCTTGTGTATATGATCTGTATTGTAAAGTCACTATATTTTTATTTGTACCGCCAAGCCCCCGGGCGTTTATTGGTGACAGCTTTTGTTTTATAATGCGAGGTTATCCCAAGGCAAAATAAATTATACTGTGTACTATTTTTGCGGGTACGAGCCCCCGAGCTTTATGTTGATCGCTATTTGTCGATGTTTCTATTTTGGCGAGGTACTTTATACCAAGGCGAGATGTTTTTTGCGAGTTATGTTTGTCGACACTGCGTATATATATATTGTATCGTCTAGGGGGAAGCCCCCGAGCCTTTCGAGAAAATATATAACTCCACTATCTTTATTATATTGCAGCACCGCGAGCCCGCCTCATTAAAAACCTTTCTCGGCCCCACACGGTGCCCCGAAAAGGAAAAGAGTGCGTCTGAAAACTCGCGGGCGTTTCGGTACATTGTATGTTTACAAAGGAGACTATATTTCGGCATCTAGGCGTAAAACGCCTGAGCTGCGCCACGTTCCAAGGATTTGGCTCGGCAATCCCCGTCTTCTTGTCTTTGATTCTGTATGCTCCTCCTTCGATTACTTCTGTGACGATGTAAGGTCCAAGCCACGGTGACTCGAGTTTTTCATGACTTTTCTGATTAAGTCGCAAAACTAAATCACCAACTTGGAAGGATCTTGGTCGCAATCGTCGACTGTGGTAGTTTTTCAGGTCTTGTTGATATTTGGCGACTCGTGACAGGACTTCGTCTCGAGCTTCATCAAGTGCGTCGACATCATCCTCTAAAGCTTTTCTCGAAGTTTCTTCATCATATTCTGTAACTCTTGGAGAATCATGCTCTATTTCTATTGGCAGGACTGCCTCGGCTCCATGGACCAGAAAGAACGGCGTCTCCTGCGTCGCCGTATTTGGTGTTGTTCGAATACTCCACAACACACTTGGCAGCTCATCTGGCCAAGTATGCCGAGCTTTTTCCAATGGTCCTAACAGGCGCTTTTTGATACCATTGCAGATGATGCCATTGGCTTTCTCGACTTGACCGTTGGTCTGTGGATGTACGACAGACGCAAAACTCAATTTGATGCCTATGCACAATATGCCTTGAATTCCTTGGACGTAAAATTACGTCGTTGTCGTGACAATGCTGTGAGGGACTCCAAATCGAAAAACGATGCTTTTCAAAAACTTAATCGCCGATGCGCCGTCCGGTGAATTTATCGGCTTTGCTTCTATCCACTTAGTAAATTTGTCGACAGCAACGAGCATATACTCATATCCTCCTGGCGAAGCTTTGTGTAGTTTTCCCACCATATCGAGACCCCATTGAGCAAAGGGCCAGGACAATGGAATTGGCATCAGTTCTGCTGCTGGAGTGGTTTTGCGGCGAATCTTTGGCACGCATCACAAGTTCGCACTATTTCCTTCGCGTCCTCAATTGTTGTCAACCAGTAAAATCCTGCTCAAAACTTTAGCCGCGATAGCCCGGCTGCTCGCGTGATGCCCGCATATTCCTTCGTGTACGTCTTTCAGGATGATCCTTCCTTCTTCGGTGTGACACATCTGTAGCACACCCGAAATACTTCGTTTGTACAACTCCCTTTTACCACAGTGAAAGCTTTAGATCGTCTAATTATTCGCCTTGCTTCAACTGGATCGTCAGGTATTGTTTTCCTTAGTATGTATGATATGTAAGCCTGCATCCACAGAATTTGCACCATCATGACTAGGTCCTGTTCCTCTTCTTCTTCCTCTGAGTCTTTGGTGGCACTCAAAGATTTCTCTTCTTTCTCCTTCTTCTTTATTTTCGCTGACTTTGTTGATCTCTCGCTTATTTCTTCCCAAAACACGCCTGGAGGGATCGCGAGACATTGTGACCTGATGTTTGCAAGAACATCAGCTTCATCGTTACTCAGCCTACTGATGTGGTTTACCTCGCACCCATCAAACAATTTTTCCAGCTCATTATACACCTCCTTGTATGCTATCATACTTTCGTTGACTGCATCACACTGGTTCATAACTTGCTGTGCCACCAATTGTGAGTCGCCGAAGATCTTCAATCGGGTTGCACAAGCTTTTGCCATCTTCATCCCGTGTATGAGAGCTTCATATTCTGCCTCATTGTTAGATGCGTTTGGAAACGTCATCCATAAGACATATTTCAACTTGTCGCCTTCAGGTGATACTAGTATCACGCCTGCTCCAGCGCCTTCCAACCTTTTGGATCCGTCGAAGTTCATAGTACAGGTTCTCGATAAGTCTGGAGGCCCTGTGTTTTGTAGCTCCATCCACTCTGCAATGAAATCTGGTAACACCGATTTTATTTTTCTTTTACGTGATGTCCCAGGGGAAAGTTCTATTCCCCAAAGGGAGACACGACCCGTAGCTTCTGGGTTGTTCAATATGTTTGACAAAGGAGCTTCATTGACCACTATTATCGGGTGCGCCGAAAAATAGTGTCGCAGTTTTCTTGTTGTCGTGAATACTCCATACGCCGGTTTCGGTATTGCGGATACTGTTTTGAAGGCGACAGATTCTGATGAAATATACTGGCCTTTGAACTCCATGGAGCTTTCCTTCTTCTTCTCTTTCAACTACTAGGGCCGTGCTAACCACCTGAGGTGTGGCTGCAATATATAGGAGGAGAGGTTCTTTCTCTTTAGGCGCCACCAAGATTGGTGGTGTCGAAATTGTGCGTTTGAGATTTTCGAAAGCTCTGTCTGCTTCCTCGTTCCATTGAAATTTCTCCTTGTTTGATCAATGCATAGAACGGTAACGCCTTTCTCCTAGCCTGGCGACGAATCTGCTTAAAGCTGCGACGCCTCGTCAGCTGTTGTATTTCTTTCAACTTTGTTGGCTTCCTCATAGTGACGATGGCCTGTATTTTTTCGGGATTAGCTTCAATCCCTCTTGCTGATACTAGGAACCCGAGAAGTTCTCCCGCTGGAACTCCAAAAGAGCACTTTGTCGGGTTTAGCTTTAGGCAAAACTTGTCGAGGTTGTCGAAGGTTTCCTTCAAATCTTCGATCAATGTTGACCCCTTCTTTGATGTTATCACGACATCGTCTATGTAGACTTGCACATTTTTTCCAATCTGTGTTGCAAGGCACTTCTCATCATCCGCGATATGTTGCTCCCGCGTTTTTCAAACCAAAGGGCATTGTTTTGTAGCAAAACACGCCATAAGGTGTTATGAACGCTGTCTTGGCTTCATCTTCTTCTTTTAATCTGATCTGGTTATAACCAGAGTACGCGTCCAAGAAGGAAAGACGTTCGCATCCTGCCGTGGAGTCGATGATTTGATCGATCCTTGGGAGGGGAAAGTGATCCTTAGGACAATGTTTATTGAGGCACGTAAAGTCGACACACATGCGAAGGACTTTCGTGTGTTTCTTTGGCACCATCACTGGGTTAGCTACCCACGTGGCTTCTGTAGATATTTCTTTGATAAAACCAGCATCTTTGAGTCGATCTATTTATGATAACATAGCTTTGCGGTTTGGTTCCGAAAACGCCGCAAAGGTTGCTTGATTGGTCTCGCGAGAGGATCCAAGTTGAGGTGGTGCTCGGCAAGTTCCCTGGGTACTCCTGGCATGTCAGCTGGACACCATGCGAAGATTTTCCAGTGCTCACGGAGGAACTCGGCGCGCGCTTTCCTATGCGATATCCATGTTTGTTGCAATGGATGTCGTTTTCTTTGGGTCGTCGGGTGGATCTGCACTTTCGAATCTTTGGCGTGTTGAAGGTTGGGCTCACGAGAGACCTCCCGCATCGGTAGCACATCATAATCAGTAAGCCTTGGCGCCATATATTCGCTTGCATCCCGAAAGTTTCGACAATCGATGAAAATCTTTGTCGCACTTATCGGACTAACTTCCTTTAATTGTGATAGGTCCCTTGGGTCCAGGCAACCTCCACAATAGGTACGTGTAATGTGGTACCGCCATAAACCCAGCATATGCTGGTCGTCCCAATAAAGCGTGATATTGCGACGGAAATCCACCACGAACTCCGATTCTCTATCCGTAGTTTTCTCGGGTTCCAAACGAACGTCGAGATTGATCTTGCCCAACGGATAACTTGGATTCTGGTGTGATCCCATGGAAACGTGTATCAGTTGGTTTCAGGTTTGCGTGGATATGTTCATCTTCCTCAGTGTATCTGCGTACATAAGGTTTAAGCTGCTGCCGCCATCTATGAAAACTCTCGACACATCGAAACCAGCAATTACTGCGGGTAAGATGAGTGCCGATTGTCCTGGTCGAGGAACTTGCTGTGGATGATCCGCAATTGTGAAGCCAATGTCTTGCCCTGACCAATTTAGGTACTCAACTGTTGGTGGAGGCATCTTCTCTGCCATGAACACTTGCCGTGAGATTACCTTTTGCGCCCTGTTGGATGGCCTAGCTTTTTGAATCATCGAGACCGCACCGTTGGAGTTAGGGTCAACGTATGGAGGTGGGTGTGGTGCTGCCGCTATTCTGAGCTGGTGTCGATTTTCTTCCGTGATTGCGGGAGGAGGTGGAGGTGGATCTCGCTCCTTGGCCCCTGGGGGTTTCTGTTCATGGCTTGGGCGTTTGCAATTCCTGCAGCTCGCAACATTGCCTAAAAATTTCGTCAGTCTTTCTGGAGATGTCCTGACTGCCTCTTTCCGTTGTTGTCGAGATAAAGTGCATTTGACACGGACCGTTCATCATCTCCTCGGGGATACATAAGGTCTTTGAAACCTTGGTCCACTATTTTGCCTGTTGCCGCGAGAATCACCTCTATTGTCGCCTTGTTGCTCATTACTCCTTTGATAGTCATCTCGACTATTTCCTCCAGGATTTCCCCGAAAACAAGCCGATATATGGCCAGGAGCGTCGTTGTTGTAGAACTGGCGAGAAAATCGCCTTCTATTTTGAAAATTTCGACCGCGATCCTCTTCTGGCGACCTGTGTCGCTTATTATATATTGTGTCTTCTCCATCTGCCCACTTGTTGGCTATCTCCATCAGTGTTGATATTGTCTTAGGGTTAGTTCTCCCTAAGTCCTCGACGAAATCTCCCCGCCGAATTCCTGCTACGAACGCGTCTATTGCTCTCTCGTCAGATATATCTTCTGCCGAGTTTTTGATGATATTCCACCTCTGTATATATTTTCTCATCGACTCGTCGTGTTTCTGTCGGCATGCCCTCAACTCTTCCAATGATGCAGGTTTCTTGCAGGTGGATCGGAAATTTCTCACGAAAATGTCCTCGAAATTATCCCAGTGTCGATGGAACTCGGGGAAGTTTCTTTATCCAAGATCTTGCGGCACCACTCAAGTGAACTTGGATGCTTTGCATAGTTGTTGCTCTGGTTCCTCCTACCAGCTTCACCATCTCGAGATAATCAACGAGCCAATCCCTCAGGCCGTCGAATTTCTTGAAATTCTCGGGTAACTTGAATCCTTTTGGGACTCGAGTCTTTCGAACTCTTCTCGTAAAGCACGGGAGTCCACACATATCTTCGTCGGAAACTTCTGGTGAGTGCTGACGTTCTCTTCTTTCTTGTCGCGCTCTGTCCACCCTTACTTGAACTGTTGTGTCTCTTGATCCACTTGTTCTTGGTGGGTCTTGCACCGTTGCGGTGGGTCGTGGACTATTTTGTCTAGGATTTGCTTCGGGAGGCGTGGCTGCGAACGCTGTTCCCATAACTCCTACTCCAGCCATTGCCATATTGAACAATGGTTCTCTCGGGTCCCCGGAGGTGGTCTGGACGCGAGGATGTAAGCTTGCGTTGCCATGTAACCTGCTTCTGTGTTTTCGGGATGATATTTCCCCTTGTATCAATCGTCATGAAGGACATATCGAGATTTTGAATTATATTTCCTCTCTCTTCTTCAGGTATATTTTGCAGCCGAGATCTCATTCTCCTTCGAGCCTCTCTATGGCTATCTACCGAAGTTTCTGATTGTCGACTGAGCTCTGCTCGGCGCCTGCTGGACGCGGAAGCTGCCTCTTTTCTCCTATTCAAGGATGCTGTTTGTTTTTCCAGCTCTCTACTTACCCGAGCAAGTCTATATTGGTATGCTTGTAGTTCTTGTACAGTAGCAGTGGTGGTCATTGGTTCTGAAACATCCATGGCTTTTGCGGCCCTATCCCATGCTTCCTGCGGAGTTGAACTTTGCGCGAGTTGAAGACCCAGCATATTTAGTGCCTAAGCCTTTTCTGAGATCAGCGGGATCGATGTATGGATTTCCCAAATCATCGAAAGCCTCTGACGTTTCTGGTTCTGATCGGCCTGCCTCTTCTATCGCATAGATCTGATGATATCTTGAGCATTGATTTTTATCAGGATAGGTGACACTATCATAGAGATTGGTGAAGACCTTTCCAATAACAACAGACTTGTCGATGAAGTTGAAGCTGTCAACGCTATCGGAGTCGCTGCTTATAACGGAGTCCACAGACGACTCGAAAGATGTGTCGCTGAAGATCTTGACGAGCTTTCCGTTTGCCTTGGTGTCGATGAAACGTGGCGACGAAAACTCCTCGTCACTCGACGAAAAGTTAGAATCGACCGCTGAAAATTCCGACGAGATCGGAACTTCGAGACGGTAGGATCCTTCTTTGTTGACACCAAATCGGAATTCTCCGAACGTCATGACGATGGGCTCCTCCAGATAGGCACATGCATCCATACGGGAGGGCGGGTGAGGAATAAAGTCGACTAGATGAGTTTTTCCCGTTTCCTCGATCCATCGCACTAGCCACGAAGTCGACGATTCTGGACGTGCCATCGAGATCAGCTCCTTGCAACCAATCATCCCCACGGTCGGCGTCAATTGACAAAGGATTAATTTGTCAATGCCTACAGATCGTAGACTAGGGTTTTGTTAGAAGTAGAGGGCAAGTAGATCTCGAAGGTTTCAGCCGAAAAGTACTCGACGATTGTAAAAACTAGAGTTGTGTTGACAGTAGATTCGATCCTTTCTTCGTCCCTCGACTCCCCCTTATATAGAGGGTGGAGCCGAGGGTTTCGTAATACACAAGTTACAGAGTTCGGGAAGGTTTCGCACTCAACCCGTAAGATTACAAATCTCTATCTTTCCTAATACAATCTATCTTTCTTTAACACTAAATGGGCTTCCGAGTCTTCCTATTCTTCGAGTCCTGGGCCTTCAGTAAACCCCGGGTACCATCTTCGGCAGGCCCATTGGGGATGCCTATGTCAACACCCGCCAATCCATTGAGGCTTTTCTGCCTAATGATTTCATTCTCTAATCATACAATCACACAATCACTAGTATTTAGCTAATTTTCACCACACACCTAATCCAGCGGGTTGTCGCCACGTCCACCGGATGGTCCACTTGCATGCCGGTTTGTAGTCGCCGCTGCTTGGCCCAAAGAGTTGTTTGTAATTTTTGTTACTTTTGGGTTTTCTCGTACTGTTGTTGAAGATTATGAATCAATTGGTAGACTCTTTGCAAAAAAAATGATCCTCTTTTTATCAATTTATTTAAGCTAAATCATTCTAGTGGCTAGCACTACAAAAAATCCCCCCATAACGAAACATTTTTTGGACGACACAAGTCATAGTCGTCTGCAAAAGTTTTTTTTGCCGGCGGATGAGCATTGTCGGTGGCCAACAAGGCCGGCACATGGAATTTTGTAGTGCTAGATCACTGATGGCTCCCAAGTGCAGGAGACCAATTGTACACCGATAAGCGATTTCCTCAACATTGCTTTTAAATAAAAAAGGTTGTCAAACCCACGAGGAGCTGAAGGTATTGGTTTGAAAAAATAACAAGAAAGCAGTAATAGTAAAGTAACGGTTTTGGTGTTTTGGGCATATAATTTGCAATAAAAATAAAGTGTGAAAAGTAAATAGCCCAGGCCTCTATTCAGAAAGAGGACAAGCTCATTGTGTGTGATTATATGAGACAAAAGTTCCCAAGGGTGGCATGTATTCACTAGCATCTGAGTTCTAAACGTGGTAAATATCTTGTCAAGCTTTATTCAATTAGGGGCGAAGCCTTAATTAGGTGAAGCCATAAGAATGTACAAATACACCCCTTATGATAGGTCCTAGAGCCATTTTCATGTGCAAGTATAGAAATCATTAAGACATAAATGTCCCATCATATCCATGAGATTTAGAGTTCCCGACATAAACCCCTCTAATGCAACCCATAGTGTTGGAAGACGGTTTATGTTATTCCGACCCCTCCAACACTAATGCATTACATCAAAGTGAAGCCCTATGAGCCCATATAGGTGAAGTAATATGCAGTTAACATTCGCATAAAACCAACATAGAACAACATAAAAGATAGAAAACTTGACCAAATACTCATTGCACATCATATAGAATCATAGCTAGATCATCATATGCCCTCAGAAACGTGGGAAACTACTCACAAGTACAAACATTATATGGACCAGAGGCATAATGGTTCCAACACAGTCTGAATATATAATCTCCCCACCAAATAATGACAAAGTACCAATCACGAACATGCAATAGCACTAAAAACAGTATACAGGGTTCAATTCAACACAAACTATGAGAGGGATGACGTCGATCTCGTAGATGGAGATGGTGGTGATGATGGTGCTGGTGGAGATGTTGATGGAGATGCCTCCTCCCAAGCCAAGGAGGAGTGGGGATGTCGATGGCGTCTCTTTCCCCTTAACCGAGGCACCGGTGCAGCTCGATCTGCCCTCTCCCAGAGTGCTGCCTCAATAAGTCTCGGCAAAAATAAGGCTTAGGTTTTTGGGCGAAATAGAGCATTTGGAATAAAAGGGGCCGAAACGATGCCTGAGGTGCAAATGATCACTAGTGGCACGACCAGGAAGTTGGGCCGCGCCACCTGGTGCCGTTTGCACCCCGTAGCCCTTCTCGCGTGATTCTTTCGCTCCCTGCCTTTCTTCGGGTGAAAAACTGTTCAGGTATTTTTCCCACAAATGTTTGTGATCCAGAAAGTCCTGAAACAAATAAAATACGAAAAAGGAGGTTTTTTGCCTCCTAGGAATTATATACCAAAGAAGGAGACTTTGTAGGAAAGTCCCGGAAATCATGTAAAACTGCATAAATAACAATGTATGAAAGCAAATAAAAATGAAAACTAACTCTATATGAAGCAAATAATGATGATGCAAAACGCGCGTATCAATCACATACCGCCGAAAAAATCGCCGTGATCATTTGCACGCTAGACATACACCCTTTAATGCCACGGTCCATTAAGGGAGTACATCGCATCGCGCTGTGGATCTTGACCGTTGACACGTTGCAAACGTATCTATAATTTTTGATGCTCCATGCTTGTTTTACACCAATTTCTATATGATTTTCTTACACTTCGTTGCACTTTTATACATTTTCCGGCACTAACCTATTGACAAGATGCCACAATGTCAGTTCCATGTTTTCTACTATTTTGTATTTCAGAAAAGTTATACAGAAAATATTATCGGAATTGGACGAAACAAAAGCCGAAGATCTTATTTTTCCGTAATGAAGACGAAGTCCGGAGGAAAGACGAAGGGGAGCCATAGGGCGGCTAGACCATGCCTTGGCGCGGCCCAAGCCCTGGCCGCGCCAAGGGGTGGTGTGAGCCCCCTGGCCTCCACCGACCTCGCCCTTCCGCCTATTTATTCACGATATCGGGAAAAAACTAAACACCCAAGCCTCCATTCACAAAAAGTTCCATCGCGGCCGCCATCGCAGACCCTAACTCGGGAGGGTTCTGAATCTCTTTCCATCACCCTGCCGGAGGGGGAGATCATCACCGGAGGCTTCTACATCGACATGCCCGCCTCCGAAGTGATGCGTGAGTAGTTCATCCCTGGACTATGTGTCCATAGAAGTAGCTAGATGGTTGTCTTCTCCAATTTGTGCCTCATGTTTAGATCTTGTGAGCTGCCTATCATGATCAAGATCATCTTTATGTAATGCTACATGTTGTGTTTGCTAGGATCCGATGAATATTGAATACTATGTTGAGATTGATTATATACTTGTCATATGTTATTTGTGATCTTGCATGATCTCCGTTGCTAGTAGATACTCTGGCCAAGTAAATACTTGTGACTCCAAGAGGGAGTATTTATGCTCGATAGTAGGTTCATGCCTCTAGTTTTCTGGAAGAGTGACAATAACTTCTAAGATTGTAGATGTGTTGTTGCTACTAGAGAGAAAACAACAATGTTTTATCCAAGGGTAATTCTATTGTTTACTTTACACACATTGCTTAATAATCTGTTGCTTGCAACTTAATACTGGAAGGGGTTCGGACGATAACCGGAAGGTGGATTATTAGTCATAGACGCAGTTGGATTACAGTCTATGTATTATGTTGTAATGCCCAAACGAATCTCATAGTAATCATCTTGTCATGTATGGTCTTTATTCTGTCAATTGCCCAGCTGTAATTTGTTCACCCAACATGTTATTTATCTTTATGGAGAGACACCTCTAGTGAACTGTGGATCCCGGTCCTTTCTTTTACACTGATACAATCATCTTATTCTGTTTATTTACTGCAAGCATTTTTCTCTTTAATTCCTATGCAAACAAACATCTCTTTCCATACTATACATTTAATCCTTTGTGTTTAGCAAAACCGGTGAGATTGACAACCTCACTGTAAGTTGGGGCAAAGTATTTTGGTTGTGTTGTGTGCAGGTTCCACGTTGTTGCTGACGCCGGTAGTGCGTCCTGCCACAAGTCAGCTAGCAACACCTTCAGAAGTCACGCCTTTCTCCTACTGGTCGATTAAACCTTGATTTCTTACTGAGGGAAAACTTGCTACTGTGCTCATCATACCTTCCTCTTGGAGTTCCCCAACGGTGTGCAATATGCACTCATCAAGATTTTTTCTAGCGCCGTTACCGGGAAATAATCAAGACACTCCATCAAGCTCGTCAACCGCCATCAAATTCATTTTCTGGCCCTGTTGTCGGGAAGAAAGAGGATTTCTGCAAGGGGAGTCTCTCTTCTCCAATCTCTTTACTTTGCTATTGTTTTGCTTAGTTTATTTTACTTTGTCTCGTTTGCTTCTTTATATCAAAAACAAAAAAAAAGTTTATTTTATAGTTCTATTTTGTTGCTTTATTTTTAGCTTATTATGTTGATCCCTAAGTACGATATGAAAGACCTATCAGTTGGTAGTAAGTTCTATAATTGGGAGAGACAACATTGAAGAATTTGTTGATCATATTAGTAAGCATAAAGATATTGAGGATAAATCCCTAGTAGAACTTGCTCCTAATTTATGAAACTGCTGCAGCATATTTAGTTCAAATGTTAGAGGCTAGGTTTGTTAGCCTTAATCCCATAATGCAGCAAATGTTTCTTAAACTTCATGAAGTTGAGGATGATGAAAAGAGAGATTTTATCCTAGAAACTTTGCTTAAAGAATTTTGAGATGTTGTTATAGATGCTAGGAAAGTCTTTGATCGGTTTAAGATGCTAGGCTCATGTGTAGATGTTATTGGTATACTTGAAAAGATTGAAAAACAAACCTGAAAATAGGGAGAAAATCAAAATACCAATACCTTTTAAACTTGTAGGAACGCTTGAAGCTTTTGAAAAGAACTTTGATTGGATTGTTCCTGAAAACCCATTTGATGAAAGTAGTGAACCTAAAAGTTCTGAGAGAGCGTCTTCTAAAACTTATATTGATAAAATACAAATCCTTGTTGAAAAGACTTCTTCTATTAATCTTGATGCTTCTTCACTTGATAATACATGATGCTAGCTCTTTTTCTGCGCCTACCTGAAATGCTTCAAAGAAAATCACTCTTGGGGGATAACTCATGTTTTATTTCTGTAATTTTTATTTTGTTGGGTCTTGTAAGTGATTACCACTGTAATAGCCTCTCATTATCATTTTTATTTTGTTTTTCTGCCAAGAATAGCCTCTTATAGGAAAAAAAAAGTAAGATTTAGACAAGTTGTTGTCCTGAAACAGATTTTGTGCTGTCACCATAAAAAATCGTATTCCCAGTTAGAACGTAATTTTGAGCTGCCAATTTTTGTGAATATGCCCCAGGTTATTATCTAACTTTTTTTAGTCGAACAATTTTCAATCTGAGCAACAGAAGATTTTCGAAAAAATCGATCTTTACCTGTTGTTCTGTTTTGACAGATTTTTGCCACTATTTGCATTTGCCTCTTAATCTATTTTTTTTAGTTCTTTTAAGGAAAGAGATTTTTGAATAAGTTGCTATAGTAGCTAATGCTTTAATAGATGTTTGATATATGTTAGAACTGAACTCTAGTGGATTTTTTTTATTTTGATTGCACTAATGCTGCTAATAAGAATTGTGTGAAGTTTTGTATGAAGGAAGTTTTCAAGTATAGGGAGAGAAGAATGATGCGATTAAATGAAGTATGTACAAAATCTCAAGGTTGTGGATTCCCATATCACCCCAAGAAATATCCAAGAGGTACAAGCGTTAAAGCTTGGGGATTCCCAAGGCATCCTTCTTCATCAACAAAGCATTAGGTCATCTTTCTATGCGCTATATTTTTATTGCTTCATATACTATGTGTTGTTCTTGGAGCGTCTTTATTTTAGTTTTTTGTTTTTTTTGTTTTATTTTATGTAGCATATAGTTCGATCCCAGCGTATTTGTTTTGGAGAAAGATACACTCCGTTTTAATTGCATAGAACACTCTAGTTTTCGCTCTTATTGTTCTGCGAGTGTTCTAGTTTGCTAGTACTGCATTTTTCTCTTGGTTCTCCATTCTTATTTTGTTCAGAACTTGTTAGTTTTGTTTATTCATATATGATTAGCTCTCTGGTCCTTATTGATTATTAGCTAAGAGAGTTGTTTCAAATAATTTGATTGGTGTTGGAGACGAGTAAAATGTTTCATGCCTATAGTGGTGCAAAAGAAAGCTTGTCTAGACTATGGCATAGATTTTGGCATGTCATGTTGGATGTTATTCTTATTATATGCTTAGTAATTATTGTTGTAGCATGACTTGTCTTAAATAGCTGAGAGAGCATAATGTTCTATTGAAAAAATCATGTCTTGTTTCCATCATACAAAGCATAATATTATGGTATTCTCCTTTGATGCTTTATTGGGTTGACTTGGCACATGTTTACATCATGTTATGACTATAAGCAAGTCAACTAAAGCCTCTATGATCATTTAGTTTTTGACTTGTAATATCACTTTATGCTTTTATTAATAATGTTTTGTCGCTATGCATGATTATGGCCATTATTGCTCTCTTAGTTGGTCGCTCCCAGTCTTTTGCTAGCCTTCACCTGTACTGAGTATGAGCTCTACTCGTGCATCCAACCACCAAAAACCAAAGTTTGTCAAAAGTGTCCACCATATCTACCTACTAGCATTATTGCTATTCCAAGTATATTCATCATATTTTTATTTATCTTCCAAATTAAATTTTGTCATGAGGAAATTAGTTAGTAAAGCTCTCACGAACTTGATGGCATATTAAATTTCTTGTACTTAATAAACTTGAACCATTGTGACTATCTTATTGAGATTATATGCTTGCAAATTACGAGTTGGGAGTTAGCATAACCATGCTTTCATGGAACACGCTTTTAACATTGCACTTATTCCTATTTAATTGATGTCATGTTCTTTTGTTTATGGATGCCTAACGGTGTGAAATAAAATGGAAACTTGTAAGTCCATGGATTTTGTATATGTGTTAGAGAAACGCCTGTGCGGCCAACTTAAGCCATGCATCATTCATGGCAGAAATTTATAGCGAACCATAGTGAGCATTCTGTGAAACATCTTCAATAAAAAGCTATGCCCATAGTAAATAAAACGATTGTTGAGATGCTCATTGTCCGTTTGTCTTGTCATTTTGGTACGGGAATGCTCCTATATCATAGGGCAGAAGTGCTCCTATATCATGGGGCAAGAGGTACCCCGTTGGCGTTCTCAATGATACATGTATGCTTACAATGACAAGAATTTATTTAGGACCTAAGTTGAGTAGCATGAGTTTTAGGTACTCGTATTCAAGGGGCTCGAGATTTTCAACTTGTGATTTGTCAAGAATATAACTCATATTTGCCCTCATATTAACTTTAACCATTCAAGATGCTTATGATGGGGGTAATGAGAGCTCAAAGCTAATGAGTACCATACTTTTTGGAAGACTGTTAATCTTGCTTCCTTCTACGAAGGACCTTTCTTTTACTTTTATGTTGAATCTCCATCTTCTTGCTTTATGCACCAATTAAGAGAGCATAGTTGTTATTCTTAGTATCATGTGCATAGTCCCAAAATCTATTATTGATTGACTCATGGTTATGCTATTGCTTGTTCTTAAATTACTTGTATCATATCTAGTCACCCTTTGAACTTTAAAGGTGTCCTGGCATTTATGTTTTGCTACTTCATAAAGGACATGTTGGGACCACTTTGCTATGTTTTCTCTATGCTCATAAACAAATAGTTGCTTTCAGTGCACGATTATTCATGATCCTTTGTTTGAGTTACTTATCATGTTATAACACAGTTGCTAATTTCTATTGTTAGAATTATATCTATCATGCCTATGTTTAGAGTACTTTGATCCCAGCTCACAATGCTTTACAATAACTTTATCAAGATTTTGTTGGCTGCATGTGACCTCAAAATTATTTTTGTTATCACTTACCTACTCGAGGACGAGCATCAGTTAAGTTTGGGGATGCTGATACGTTGCAAAAGTATCTATAATTTTTGATGATCCATGCTTGTTTTACACCAATTTCTATATGATTTGCTTACAGTTCGTTGCACTTTTATACATTTTCCGGCACTAACCTATTGACAAGATGCCACGGTGCCGGTTCCCTGTTTTCTGCTGTTTTGTATTTCAGAAAAGTTATACAGGAGATATTCTCGGAATTGGATGAAACAAAAGCCGAAGATCTTATTTTTCCGTAACAAAGACGAAGTCCAGAGGAGAGACGAAGGGGAGCCATAGGGCGGCTAGACCATGCCTTGGCGCGGCCCAAGCCCTGGCCGCGCCAAGGGGTGGTGTGGCCCCCCTGGACTCCACCGACCTCGCCCTTCCGCCTATTTATTCACGATCTCGGGAAAAACCTAAACATCCGAGCCTCCATCTTCCACAAAAAGTTCCGTCGCTGCCTCCATCACAGACCCTAGCTCGGGAGGGTTCTGAAGCTCTTCCCGGCACCCTGCCGGAGGGGGAGATCATCATCGGAGGCCTCTACATCGCCATGCCCGCCTCCGAAGTGATGCGTGAGTAGTTCATCCCTGGACTATGGTTCCATAGCAGTAGCTAGATGGTTGTCTTCTCCTATTTTTGCCTCATGTTTAGATCTTGTGAGCTGCCTATCATGATCAAGATCATCTTTATGTAATGCTACATGTTGTGTTTGCTGGGATCCGATGAATATTGGATACTATGTTGAGATCGATTATATACTTGTCATATGTTATTTGTGATCTTGCATGCTCTCCGTTGCTAGTAGATACTCTGGCCAAGTAAATGCTTGTGACTCCAAAAGGGAGTATTTATGCTCGATAGTAGGTTCATGCCTCTAGTTTTCTGGAAGAGTGACAATAATTTCTAAGATTGTAGATGTGTTGTTGCTACTAGGAAGAAAATAACAATGTTTTATCTAAGGGTAATTCTATTGTTTACTTTACACACATTGCTTAATGCGATAATCTGTTGGCTGCAACTTAATGCTGAAAGGCGTTTGGACGATAACCAGAAGGTGGATTATTAGTCATAGACGCAGTTGGATTACGGTCGATGTATTATATTGTAATGCCCAAACGAATTTCATAGTAATCATCTTGTCATCTATGGTCTTTATTCTGTCAATTGCCCAGTTGTAATTTGTTCACCCATCATGTTATTTATCTTTATGGAGAGACACCTCTATAGTGAACTATGGACCTCGGTCCTTTCTTTTACACTGATACAATTATCCTGTTATGTTTACTTACTACAAACATTGTTCTCTTCAATTTCACTACAAACAAACATCTCTTTCCACACTATACATTTGATCCTTTGTGTTCAGTAAAACCGGTGAGATTGACAACCTCACTGTAAGTTGGGGCAAAGTATTTTGGTTGTGTTGTGTGCATGTTCCACATTGTTGTTGACACCGGTAGTGCGCCCTACCACAAGTCAGCTAGCAACACCTCCAGAAGACACGCCTTTCTCCTACTGGTCAATTAAAACCTTGGTTTCTTACTGAGAAAAACTTGTTACTGTGCTCATCATACCTTCCTCTTGGGGTTCCCCAAGCAAGCTGCGCTCATCAACCGTCGTGTTGACTCATCAACCTTGTCTCATTGATCGGTGTGATCCACACTTTGATGGTGCAGGTCTAAGATATTTGCGATGTTGTGTTTCATTGACAATTGTAACTAATAATGTTAGTTTTCTCCGAATAATAATTATACATCATCAAAGTGGTGGCCCACCAACACAGAGCCGGGCATGTCATTCATGTGGAATCATTGCGGGTCCTTGATACATTGCAAACGTATCTATAATTTTTGATGCTCCATGCTTGTTTTACTCTAATTGCTATATGTTTTGTTACACTTCGTGGCATTTTTATGAATTTTCTAGCACTAACCTATTGACAAGATGCCACCGTGCCAGTTCCCTGTTTTCTGCTGTTTTTGTATTTCAGAAAAGTTGTACATGAAATATTCTCGGAATTGGACGAAACAAAAGCCAAAGTTCCTATTTTTCCCGGAGCGAAGACGGAGTCCAGAGCAGAGACGGAGGAGGGCCACAGGGTGGCCAGGCCTACCCTAGGCTCGGCTTGGACCTGGACCGTGCCTAGGGGTGGTCTGGGGCCACCAGGCCTCCACTGACCTCGCTCTTCCGCCTATATAAAGCTCCTGACGCAAAAACCCTAGATGAATCGGCCTTTATCCACGAAAAGTTCTGTAGCTCCGCCGCTGTCGCAGACAAAATTCGGGGGACAAAAGTCTCTGTTTCGGTACCCTGACGGGATGGGGAATTTCCCCCGGAGCCATCTCCATCGACTCCACCACCATCTCCATTGCCGTTGCTGACTCCTACGATGAGGAGTGAGTAGTTCTCCCTCGGGGCTAAGGGCTCTACCGGTAGCTATGTGGTTTATCTTTCTCTTCCATGGTGTGATCTTTATGTGACCATGAGCTTTGTAATCTAGATGTCATTATGCTATTCAAGTGGATTTTACTTATGTGATCTCTAGAGACTCCTTGCCCCACGTGTGTAAAGGTGACGGTGTGTGCACCGTGTGGGTCTCTTAGGCTATATTTCACAGAATACTTGTTCACTGAATTATGATTTGAGTTGGATGTCTCTATGAAATTTTTGTGTGTTAGTACCTCCTATGAATGCTCAAAGTGACGGAGTGGGGTGTTCATTAGTACTTGGGAATACATCTTTAAAATTTGCTTTTGCAGCCCTACGCGGTGAATTAGTGTTCGTTATCCAACCGGAGAGTAGTTCAGAGTAGCATAGTGAAGTGTTTATATTTCTATTCCTTTATGATATCATTTTTGAGAGTGACCACTAGTAAAAGTATGATCCCTAGGTCTTGTTTCCAAGCATCGAATCACCATTTATTTACTGTTTTAATGCATGTTTACTTGCTCTCATATTTATTTCAGATTGTTATTACCACTCATATTCATCCATATCACTTGCATTTTACTATCTCTTCGTCGAACTAGTGCACCTATACATCTGACAAGTGTATTGGGTGTGTTGGGGACACAAGAGACTTCTTGTATCGTAATTGCAAGTTTGCTTGAGAGGGATATCTTTGATCTCTACCTTCCTGAGTTCGATAAACCTTGGGTGATCCACTTAAGAAAAACTTGCTGCTGTTCTACAAACCTTTGCACTTGGAGGCCCAACACTGTCTACAAGAATAGAAACGTGCGTAGACATTAGTCCTATGTGCAATCAGGACCCACATAGGTGGCCGCATTTGTCTTAGTGCCCATAAAACAAAACCTAACCCCCACTTCCAATCTAGTTTCCTCTATATAATACAGGGACCCTTGTCCCAGTCCCCATTCCATACTCCCAACTCCTTTCGACGCACTCTCTGTTTGTCCTTCAATCCGGTCCAACTTAACAAATGAAACCCTATATCTCACCAACTTCCATCACCTACTATTGCTCTCTACATTTCTTCCTCCGAACATGAAAGTGTGAAAGAGATGGTGCGTGAGAAAAATACCTGCACATTGTCCATGATGGGTAGTGTACTCACCCTGCCTGTGGCAGTCGTTGAAGCTGCGCCGGAGTCCTCCGGCGCTATTCCCGCGCCCCATATATGTACCCCATCTCATCAACATGCCATGTTTTTTCTTGGTTTTTTCTTTTATCAATTTGATGTTATGTTCAGATCGGGTCCCCGTTCTTCAATACAAGACGCTTTGAATGGGGGCCTGGCAAGATCACTCACATCGGGCATGAGCTCGAGAGGTTTATCTCCGTGTACACAAAGACATGTTGCAAGGAATCCGGATCCATGCACGGAAAAGTTCTTTAGGAATAGAGAGCTTCAATAAACGAGAAGATGAAGCTGAAAAAAATTAGCTTCAACCACAAACAATGAGGTTGAAGATGAATTTCAGCCTTTCTAATTAAGCAGCAAGCCGATGCATTGTAATATCAATGTAGTAAATATGGATTTTTATATCCTAATGAAATAGAAATTTCTCTTTTAATGAAATTGAAATTACTATCTAAATGATGAAATAGATCGCTTTATTATAAATTTATGACTGTGATTAATTTACCTGTTGTAAAAGGTGTGTCGAAGAAGACATATTTTTGTGCCGCACTTATCCGTATCTCGGGGGTAAATTTTGCGTCGTATATTAATGTACCAAGGCATTTCAATCTAGGTGTCGCGCATGAGAATGCCAGCATATCGGTATGTGCCGTGCAAAGAAAATCATCGGGTCTGCAGTTTCCTCGACGCAGTTATCTCTAGCCGCTTTTTTCCTAGGCTAGCGCGGTGCTTAGGCACGTGCCTCGACATTTATAACCGTCAGGGTCCGCATGTCGTGTTGTAGTGAACACTATTAAGTTGCTTCTAATACTTACAACTATCATGAAGGAGAGGTGATAAATGCCCTATTTACTCTCAAACAATTAAAATGATGCAGGTACCTACCATTGATATGCAATGGCGCACCTCTATTTTCTGAGTATTATTCATATACAAAATGTAAATGATAGGAAGTAAGTTAGACTTCATTTTTATCGGTTATATGCTTTGTGTCGCTCTCTACCATGTTCCCCTTTTATTATCATTTTTATTGGTTGGAGCATACCATGAGACCATGGTACTTTGTGATTGAGAACTTCCCAAGGGAGAAGAAAAGAGAAATTAAAATTAGGCATTTCCCCCATGACATGTGCACCCCTTAAATAAAAGGTATGCATGGCTATAAAGAAAACGTTGTGCAAGATACAACCGGTTACTTGTATTATTAGTTGAAAGCACTTCACTTGCCGGCTTCAAGCGTGAAAACCCTAACACGAGTGACTTCATTGTTGATGAATACTTTGTTTGATAATGAAAGAAAATGTCGATTCAAAGACACACCAAGCAAACTTTGGGTTCACAATATGGTTAAAAACATAGTAGTACAAATTTATCCAACCGTTCTACAACATATTCCTCCATTCCAATTTATAAGGCTCACATATATTCCAAGATTAAAGATTGACCAATTAGTATAAGTATACATGAGTTGTATGCTAAATAATTTATATCATTTGAAAGTGTTTTTCACACTATCAATTTTTACAGTATAATCAAGATATTATTTCCCAAAATTTCCTGTCAAGCCTGCATGCCTTATAAATGTGAGCTGAGGGAGTATAAATTGTATTCCCTCTGTTTTTATTTCGAGCGAAAACTTTGACAAAAAATTTGATCGACACAAAATAAGTATATTTTTTTCGATAAAGGAGCTTAGCCCCAGCCTCTGCATCAATAGATGCACACGGCTTCCTTTATTAATCTTTAGTATCAAGTCACCAGATGTTCATCATCACTTATTACAATCATGGAAAGGCTAAGGTCGATACATGAATCAACCAACTAAAAATATGGCACTCAGAAAAGCTATGCATTTGCTATTCTATTAAGATGCCGCCACCCAGTAGCCTGGAAAAAGAAGTCCTGAGCAACCTGTAGCATCCGGTTGCATCCAATAACCATACCCTCCCGCTGCTCCACCGGGAGAAGGAAAACCCATTGCTGAATTGAATGAGCAGCTCGCCGGATAACCTGCAAAAAGTTAGTTCCACTTTGTTTGTTAAACACCAAATCATTTCGAGTCCTCCAAATAGCCCAATAAATGGCCGACACACCAATACGAATATTTTGTTTGTCATTTTTGTTCACACCATTTAGCCATCTACCAAACATATTAGTAATATTAGCTGGCGGTGGAATGTTATATGAAAGATATATCATACGCCATACTATCTTCACAAAAGGGCACTGAATAAACAAATGATTAACGGTTTCAGTAGAATCACAAAAACAACACTTTTGACATCCTTTCCACTTCCGTTTAGCTAAATTGTCTTTAGTTAACAGTACCTTATTACTCATAAACCACATAAAAATTTTAATTTTTAAAGGGATTTTTAACTTCCATAAATATTTACGAAGATAGGTAGCATGCCCATTCATATAGTCAAGGTACATAGACTTAACTGAAAAGATACCCGATTCAGAAAGCTTCCAAATGAACTTATCAGGTTCCGATGTTAAGTTAATTGTAATAAGTCGTTGACACAAGTGTAACCATTGTACCCACTTGGTGTCATTTAAACCTCTTCTAAAAGTTGTATTAATAGGAACAGTTGCAAGCACGGTCGACACTAGTACATTCTTATGTTGAACAATGTTATAAAGAGCCGGATATTGATGAGACAAAGGAGTATCTCCCATCCATATATCCTCCCAAAACCTAACAGATGTTCCATCCCCCACTTTGAAAGAACCTCTCTTGAAGAAGTCATTTTTAACATGCATAAGACCCTTCCAGAAAGGTGAATCAGTCGGCTTAACCTCTACTTGTGGCAATATTTTATTTTTAAGATATTTATTGCATAAGAGCTGCTGCCACATACCCTCCTCAGATAAAAGTTTAAACAGCCATTTGCTCAGCAAACATTTATTTTTCAATTCCAAAACCTCAATTCCTAACCCACCTTGATCCTTCGGTCTACACAAGATATTAACGTATGGTTGGAAACATATTTCAAATATGAATCCAATGATATAATTTCGGTGACATATAACTTACATTAGATTGGTCAAATTATTAGGTAAAGTTCTACCTCAAAATGCGTGGTGGCCTTATATATAAAAGCGTAGTGAGTACAATTATTGTTGATTCTTACATGTTTTCCGCTACAGTTTATGTTCAGTCTGACAACTATTTTGTTTGGCCAAGACACGATAAAGTAACAATGCAAATTAGCATGTGATATCCTAGAAATCATGGTATATCTCTAGAAAAAACATGCAAACTTATTAGTATTTCGGAAAATAATTAAGTAGATTCTCTAGTATATGATGAGCGCAGGCAGGACACTGCACATATGACAAAACCAGCCAGGGCTCCAAGCTATTATCTTGTAGTTCACATGTATATATGTAGATGCTCGGTACACAAATAGGTGATGTGCTGGACATATCTCCAGTCAAACTTTTAACACTTTTACTGACAACACCATGTCAAACGTTCCCATATGTTCAGTTTTGAGTCGTGAACCATTTTAAGAATATTCACGATTTTCTGGAGTTTTATGTAATACTACAGCACAAACCAGCAGTCAAAGTTTACATCACAAAAACCATATCAATATTTGGAAACTATAAATGTATCCTCGGCTATGTGTAGGTTATTTTTCTGTTTTGAAGAAGTTGAAAATTATATTCCAGAAAAATCTGAACTTTCTTGTAGATGTTAGTATTCTACTAACCTGCAAAATCTTAAATCAATTAAAACACCTTGTACACAAAAATGACAAAATCTGATGATTTCTAGATGTTTCTACTTCAGATTTTCATTTTTAATATTTTGCATTATCTAGAATATAAGATATTTTGAATTGAGATTTTACGTGTTTATAGAATTCATCATTACCCACATCGATCTAGCACTTCTCTCATTTAAAAAAAAAATCTAAAATCATATTTTCAACAAAACAAAACAATAAGCTACATGTAGCTCGGTCTACAAAATTCCGTATTCTATCGATATTCCATATGTTACTCCAGTTTTTTGTGAAGTGGAAAGAATTAATTGCACTGGCCTTAGAGCATCCCCACTCGTTGGCGCTCCCCACGCCCAAATCCGGCGAAATTTTCGTCCGGATTGGAGGAAGATTTGGCGTGGGGAGTAGTAGTTTCCCAGCCGCGTGCCCAGGCGTAGTCGACGAGGCGAATTTAAAAACGGAAACTTGACAAACTACGGCTAAAAACGGGTGAATATAGACTAAATTTAATGATATTTATTACATAACGGGCGGAGTTCATACATAGACGCCGAATTCGACTATATTTCGAATTCGGCAAGGGAATTCAAATGCTAATTCAAACACGGCGCTCTACATGCCTAAATGGCGGTAGAACACCGTGTAGTCGCCGTCGTCGTCGTCGGAGCCGTCGTCCTTCGGCTGTGCGGCCTGGCTGCTGCTGCCCGCCGGCGTCTCCCCACCACCCCGGGGATGGCTTGTACATATCGTCGTCGGAGGACTCCAGGTCGACGACGGGGACAGCGACGCCGGAAGGAGGTGTCGCGGGACGGCGGAAGCGCGCGGCATCGACGTTGGCGGTTGTAGCGGCGCGGGCGGCGCGTTGGTGTGCGGCGGCCAGGTCCAGCAGCCGCCGCTGCTGCTCCTCCTCCTGGCGCTCCCAGTCGCGCCTGGCCCAGGCCAGTACGGCGTCGTCCGCGCGCTTCTCCTCCTCCATATCCTTCAGCGACCTGGCGATCGCCTCCGCCATCGCGGCGTCCTCCGCGCGCTTCGCCTCCTCCTCGGCGAGCTGGATTGCGGCGGCCTCTTTCTTCGTCCTCTTCCGCCGCTCTGCGGCGCGGAAGGCTGGTCGCGGATGACGAGGGCGCCGCTGCTGCGCCTCTGGTCGGCGGCGGAGACGCCGGCTCCTTCTTGACGCGCACCGGCGTCGAAGGCGACGCCCTCCTCTTCACCGGCGCCAAGGATGACCTCGGCGCCGATCCGGAAGACGACGGCTGGCAGCCATGCGCCGTGGCTGCCAAACGTTTCCCCGGCGGCGGCTCGCCGATGCCCTCGATGGAGCGGGCATCGTGAGCACCGGGAAGTTGCCGCCCTGGATGTGCTCGATGACGGCCTCGAGATTCCGGCCCGGCGCGCTCCACCAACGTTTGCGGCCCGCCGAGTTGTTGCGCGGAGGCGGAGGCGGCGGGCCGTCGTACGCGGCGAGCTCCCGCTCCCACCGCCGCAGGAAGTACGAGTTCCACGCCGTGTAGTTGTCGGGGTGGTGGCGTGGCTCGGCGCGCTCATCCGTCATTTTCATCCGCGCCTCCTCGATCTCGATGTCGAGGAGGTCGCCCCGAGGCGGCGGCGGGATTGGCACGCCGCCACGACTCAGCCGCCACCCACCGCCGGGCGGCCTCGTGTCCGGCCCCGCCTGGTGGAGGAGGTGCCCTCCCACGCGTGGAGCGGCGGGGAAGCCGTTGTTGGCTGCGCCGTCGTCGTCGGAGAATGCCATCTTCGGAGAGTTGAGGGAGAGTGGACGGAGACTAGAGGGAGAGGAGGGAGAGTGGATCACGCCTCGCGGCGAGCGGAGCGGTATATAGGTGCGGCTGCGCGGGGATTAATGCGGCGTGGGGCACGCGTCCGCGGCGAGCTGACCGGCGGCAGCCTTGACCGCGTGGGTGCGCGGAAGACGATGCGTGCGCGGAAGACGACATTAACTCGCCGTGTGGACGGCGAATGCAGACCGGCGGCTTTACAGCGCGCGGAAGACGATGCGATGAGGACGACGATCGGTTTCTCTCGCCGACAAGTTGGGGCCACCGACGCGCGGGAAGTTTCCTCGGTATTTCCCGCGCTTTCGTTTCGTCCGGAGTCCGAGCGCTCCTCGGGGGCGGGGATGGCGTGGGATCGCCGGATGAAATTAGCCCAATCGGACAAAACGAAGGGACGCGACGACCGATTACCGTCGGAAAAAAGGCCGGGCCTCGTCGGGGGACGAGCGGAGATGCTCTTACCCCGACTCCCCACGGCATCCCCCACGCGCGGGCATTTTCTAGTCTTAGATTGCTTCTTAAGTTGTACTTGCATGGAAAGTCTCCGAGTTCCCTTTTCACTTCCGCCGTTATTGCAAGTCTAGTGGCAGAAAGTTTTCGTACGGTCCATCGATTTCGCGTGGAACTCTCTCTATCCTGTCATTTTCAGTGACTTTTGTGGGATCGGTGACAGATGTGAAGCCACTGATACGCTATTACTCATCTCTGTAGGACATCCACGTAAGATGCAACTATTACATGGGTGGGAACAAGGGATGGCCGGTACGGATAACGGCGGCATTCGTCGGTCCGGCCGGTAGCTTTGCATCGCATCGATCTCTTTCTCTACCAGTGGTCATATTCAAATAGTATCTATCAGCTTTTCGCTTTCAAGTTTCCAGTCAATTATATGATCTTGTTCAAGTACCGTCTGGTCACTTTCCTCCAACAAGTTCGATAGCAAGAGGCGACAGTAGTCTGCCTTGCAAATGGCACTGTTTTTATGGTTCTGTTGGTCAGAGAAGTTCGGTGGCAAGCCTATTTTCTAAAATCTTTAATCTGTCTTATTTATAAGGAGTGGGTCTAGTTGCTTTATAAAAAATCATTACCCATATCTTAAGTGTTCGAAAGAGATTTAGAAATCACTTCTCTCTGTTGTTTGAATTATTTGAAAATCCGAGTAACCTAAAGTTATCGCACACTCTGGTAAGCATTTTTATTGTGGTCTGTAGATGTGTGCAATTCTGCAATATTAGTGGGCCTTTCGGTTTGCATAGATTTTTTTTTTGACATAACATATCGCTTTATTGATCAAATAACATCAATACAAAAAGCCGCTTTAGTGAACAAGGAGCGACATTGTTCAATGCTCATTCATGTGTTAAAATGTATAGCATAACTCTTTAAACTTTTTTTCACAGGGCATCAATTCAATATGGTATCAGATCCTTCAGGTCTTAAGTTCAAGAACCGGGTAATACACTATTAAATAAAAAAATAGTTACGACCTTTCCATTCCAACATCCACGGTCTCCTCCGTATGTTGATTTTAAAGTCTAAAGGTCTTTCCATGGCTACGGTCTCCCTGTATGTCCGGCCTTGACGTGATGCGGTGTGTTAAAATATCCTTTTTTTACGAAATACCATTCATAAAAAAACTTACACAATGTTTGAGACTTAAGAAATTTCTAGTTAAGTCTTAAGGGACCCCGTTGCTCGTACACAACCTATGGGTCTGGTGGAAATATTCAGCCGTTTTATCCTTAAAAAATTGTCCCTACCTACCTCTTTGACGTCTTCATCCTCTCATCATTTTGTTCAAGATCATCGATCCATCATATCTCTCGATTATCTACATAGATTTTATCCTTCCCCCGATAGACGTCCTCATCATGCTTCCTTCCCTAGCTAGGGCTTTGTGTTGCGTCTGCGTGGGCGATGGAACTCTGAGGTCACCACCTGAGCCTCACATTGGCGCATGAGATGAATATTGGAACCATTGTTTGATATGTACTCGAGCTCGAAAAGACATCATTGTTGCGGGTAATGGGCCTAGGCTCTTTCGATGGCAATACACGCCAATGCAAATTTCGTTAATGTCAAAGATAAGCAACTCCAATCTTCGTTAAACATTTTATAAGTGTGTGTAGTACTAGCTTGTGCAAGTTTCCTTTTATGTACTCCCTTTGTTTTTAGTATTTACTATGCGTTCTGGGTTTAGTCAAAATTAAGCTTTTAAATATTTTAGAAAATACATGTCGTAAACATGATGAACATTTATGGTGTAAAACCAAAATTATTAGAATTGGACAAAATTTATTTTCATAATATATGCATTTTATATTGTAAATCTTGATATTATTTATATGCAATTGATCAAACTTTGGAGAATTCAAAATCAACTTAAACCTAGAATATGGATAATTATAAACGGAGGGAGTACATAGCACCAGATCGATGGATCGGTCGGATCGAGGGTAACCACCAGTCTAGCGCATGAATGTCGCGAGGACTGAGACATATTTTTGCGTGCTATACGTCGCATCTGCATCAGCTTCCTTTGACGAGTTCCTGATACTTGACTTTCTGTGATGCGGATCCTCTCTAACCACGCGTCTCACAGTGACATGATCAGAGCGCAAGCTCACAAACGGCGCAAAGTGCTGATTGCTGGACTAGTGGATCCCCTTAGCCTTTCGGTCCATTTCAGTGTCACCAATCAAACAACGTCAGGGTGGGGCTCCTGGGAGGTGCGGCGCCTGTGTGGAGGGCCGTGGTGTTCAGACAGCCATGTACGCGCTGATCAACGATCAGTTCGCGGCGGTCCGCAGCTGCGATGGTCGGAGACTGGACGGCGGAGTGCCGGTGCGAGACCACAGACGAATGGAGACTGATCGAGGAGGTGATGATTGACGAGCGCGACTGCAATCGGCCAAAAAGGTCAAGCACGTCGCCTAACTGGTGCCGCCGGCGAGCCGCACGATCCTCCGCCGCGCGTTGGTACGACGAGAACTGAAAGAAAAAAGCCGTTTGAAAGGAGAACTGAAGAAATCCAATATGTTTCACAATTGGCAACAAATCTGGAGTAGCTTTTACTACTCTATTATATTATTAAAGTAACTGAAAAACACGGAGAAAATTCATCTATCTAAGTGCTATAAAAAGTGTGAATGGTTAAGGTGAAGATATATCAATCCAAGTCATTAAGATAGTTAAAAGTTCTAAATGACGGAGAGAACCAATATGTGGTTGGATGGTCAGGAGGGCAGTGACACCCCCAGCTCATCAGAGTTCAAATCCTAGATTTAACACTATGGTGTCTCATAAAGGCGGAATATTCTTCAGTGGGAGGCGATGTTCCTGTTGACAGCGAGGCGTCTGTAATGACTTCGTCAATCTCAAGACCCGCCGGATCAGTTCTTCAACGGAGTCTCTTGAAGGTGCTCATAGGGATAGGGTGTACGTGCGTTCATAGGGGTAAGTGTTTGCGCGTATTTATGAACGTCTTTAATTGTACAGTGTTTCGAAGAAAAAAAGTTCTAAATGACGGATGTGAAGATTAGTAGGGGAATGATGTTTTGGTACATTGGAGCATATGATCCCTTTATTATGAAATGCATCCTAGACACATTTTGAAATGTCAAACAATTTAAAATAAAAGGTTCGCACATAAATCTTCACGTGCTACGCGCGCTCACAATTAGTTTCATAAAAAATCGACTTGTCATGTGGCGTGTATAAAAAGGACAAAATTTGATGCTAAAAATAAATTTTTTCACAAGATTTTTTTTCTTTTTTTACATAGATTATAAAAATTATCGGATTTTTGCGAAACTTGACGAACACACATATATTGTGGAGTACATATAGATTTTTTTGTCAAAACTTTTCGACACTTAGAGATATTTTTTCGTAGAGGAAGCATGTGCACTCAGGAGACGAATTAAGTATCTAAAGTTAGTAGTAGGTTTAAAGCAAGAATCCTCGGTGAAAAAGATCCACCGGACCGATGTAACGTTAGGAAATCTCAACCGCGACATTAAAGTTACAGCAGTCCCTCTGTTTCACAAGTTTTGTTAGTTAAAATTTAAATTAAAACTACAACAAAAATTATGAAACGGAGGGAGAAGTGTCCATGCACATGCCAAGCGCCAAAAAAAAAATAGTGCGCACACTTGTAGAGGCGAATTATAGTTACAAATAAAGATGCAAAAAAAACCATTTTTAAATAATTGAAATAAGAGAGAAATTACTAACGAGATAAACTAAAATTAGCAAAAATAATGTAAATGAATACTTTATCTCAAATAAACCGAATTTCTTATTAAAAACTTATTGAAATAGGATATTTAAATAGTACTAGCATAGGATGACCAAAATTAATATGGAAGAAGGTGGGAAAAAAAGACTCAAGGGACTGGAATGTCCCTAAAGAATTGGCTCTTGGTAGAACCATATGAAAATCAACGATCCATGTGCCGGAATTTTACCTTACTTGTTTTTTCTCTCTCCTTCTTTTAGTTTCCTTGTGTTTCGGTTGGATTTAATATCTAGCCTAACCCAACTTGTTAAGGGAAAATGCTTTGATTTTGTTGTATTTAAATAGTAACAGCCTTATCAACAAAACAAAACTAAAATATAAATATTACTCCCATTCTAAATATAAGGTGTATAGTTTTTCGTGAAAATATCTAGAATATGGGGTTTCTAGAAATAATGAAGAAATTACTAAGGAGATGAACTAAAATTAACAACAAAGAATGTAAGTGACTACTTTATCTCAAATAGACACTTGATAGATTGGAATGTCCCTAAAAATTTGGCTCTTGATAGGACCACATGGAAATGAACGATACATGTGACGAAATCTTAGTTTACTTGTTTTTTCTCTCTCTTCTTGATTTGATTCTTCCTTGTGTTCTGGTTGGGTTTCTATCTAGCCTACCTCAGTTTGTTCGGGAGAAAAGCTTTAATGTTATTATTGCATTTAAACAGTGCTGGACTTATTAACAAAAGAAAACTGAACCAATATAAATATAACACTCCCTCCATTTTTAGATATAAGATGTATAGTCTTTTTTGATTAAGAAAATATAGAATATAGTGTTTATCGCGTTTCACCACTTGTGTGTGGACAATATTTTTTAGGATTTGATTGCATTTTCTTATCTAATGCAAACTCCTCTATTTTTTCACATCAACTGTCTAGTGGTATTCTCGCCCAAACATAGTGTAATTTATCCCCATATGTGCCTTCTTTACTTTTCATGCCAAAATCTATACAACTTATATAGGAACGGGGGGTTACAAAATATAGTGCACAAACCTCCAAGTTAATCCTACTACCAAAATAAAATTAATTAGAAAACATAGGCAACGAGCAAAATAATTTAAACTAAAACATAATTAAGAATAAATAGTGCACCCTTGTTTTTACCATTATTTTGACCGTCCAAAAAGAATTACTTCTTCCTGTAAAAAATAATTTGCGCACCTCAAGAGTACACTTAAACTATATATGGTTGTGTCAATTAATTTGGGGTGGATGGAGTAACAATTCAGCATGTTTAACTAAATTTGACCTCAGTATCATCAAGAAGGTAAAGAGCAATATTTCCACCACACCACACATTACTTTTTCATTTTTATTTTGAGAATTTCCTCTGAATTTCATTAGATCAAATCAACCACATCAACGGATGAAAAAACATTGGCCCGTCCTCGTCTCCCGTGTGGGATAGGAAGGTGCGATGACTTAGCATACCACTACATGTTGTAGTACGCAAGGTGTTGACCTAACACCAATGATTAATGAAACATCATTCCATTAGTATTACATCCCTCATAATGGTACAACAAAAACAATGTGGATCTAAGGTATGCCTATACAATTATAACTCCAACTCTTTACAAAAGATCTTCACAGCGTCATAATTAAATGAGGTAAAACTGCAAATGAATCTCCAGAAACTCGTAGACTAGACTTAACAGAAACTCGTAGACTAGACTTAATAGTAAGTAACTATATTTATGGAGATACTTGGCTATTAAAGAAACTACAATGGAACTCTAGTTATTTAGGTGCTAGGATTAGGGAATCAGTTCTCTCCTACTCCTAGTCTATGTTTTCACTATGATTCACTACAAGGATTTGAGTCTATTGCAACGAACAAAATTGTCGCAATATATGCTGTTTTGTGGCAATATATACCTATTACCACGAAATGCCGTTCGTTGGCAAGCGTTGCAATTACATGTATGGTAATAGGCTATTGCAACAAAAACGTGATTGTGGCAACAAAGTGATCTATTGCAACAACCACGTAGGAAGTTGCCACATGTTTTCCCGTGGCAGCAGTCACTTATCTCCACAATTTGGTTTGTGGAGATAGCTTATCGCAACATGCAGCCGTGTCGTGGCATTTGCCAGTTTGTGGCGATAGACATTTGTGGCAATAACCTATGCCAACGACCTACGTTTCGTGGCACACTCTCTTTTGTGGCAATATCGAGCCGTGGCGATAACCTATTGCAACATCTACTGGTTTGTAGCATTAGCCATTTTGCCACGAATCGCTACGCTCGTGGTATTAACTTATGGCGACAATCATTCCACTCGTCGCGATAAATAGGTATGTCAACGGTAAAAACAATTGTGGCGGGAAGGTGTTGCGACAATTTTAACATTTCGTGGTGATACTCTATTTCAACAAAATTCAGTTTCATGGTGCCAAATACTTATCGCAACAGGGCAAATGCTTGTCGCAAGAAGTTACTGCGACAATTTAAACTTTTTGTGGCGATACTCTATTTCAACAAAATTCACTGTTGTGGCGTTACATACTAATTGCAGCATCCAAAATATTTGTAGTAAGAAGCTACCGCGACAATTTGAAGTTTTTGTGGCAATACTCTATTTCAACAAAGTTTTATTCCGTGGCGCCAAATAGTTATCACAACATGCAGAAAAAATGTGGTAGAAATTTATTGCAACAATAAAAAGTTCTTTGTTGCTACATCTGAGCACAACAAAGCATGTAGTCATGGCGACTAGGATTTGACGCAACTCTGTATTTTTTGTGGTGATAACCTAAGGCAACGGAAAGTGAGTTGTGGCAATAGCTTATCGCAACCATAAAAAAAAGCCATTGAATTACAAAATTCAAATCCATACGTATAATATGTAGGTTCATACAAATCATAATTCTCATATAAGTATCCATCAAACACAACTCAAGTAAAATGCAGGTAGCAATCCGTATAGTTTAGTCCATTAATTGCCACCATGGTAGTTCAACTCTCTAAAGTATGTGCAATTTTCCATGTGCTTCAACCCTGTCCAGCTAATTCTTTGGATCCTGCAATCAAAAAATGAAGAAAAAAATTACTTTTAGTAAGCTTATGTATCTTCTGATTCATAACTAAATCAGTAAGCAAGTCCACAGGGATATAATCATAAGGAATCTGTTATCACTTTAATTTTAATTTAACCATGTACTACAAAAGCATATATCTTAATAGAAATAAATACCTATCTAATTCTATAGGTTCTATGCAGAATCATGTTGATGATGACAAAGGTATATGGTAACTCTAAACACTGGCTTGTTACTTGACAGGTTGGAGCACAAATAGAAACTGAACTTATATAGCAGAAGCTTGACAGCTGGATAGTGTCATGTATATTTCAATGGAGAATTAAGTGCCACAAGTGAAATGACAGCAGCATATCCATGATAAATATTGTATGTATTAGAGATTAAACATGAGAACCAAAACGGGGGCTCAAATTCAATTATCAGGTCTGAGTCTTGATGGTCTCCAGTTAGTACTAGTATTAACACATTTAGCAAGAATGCAATCTGTATAAGGCACCCTGATGCACATGCATAAGGGTCAAAGAATTTTTTTAGTACTACTTATGAGATAAATAAGACTAGTGCATCAGGTTATGCCAAGAAAGGTGCATCATGGAGGCATGATCTCAACAAGCAATGCGGCAAAGCACTTGAACATGCATCTGGTTAATTTTGCATGACATATATACATCTCACAAATGCATATGAACATAACAAGGACAAAATCAATTGTAGAGGAAGAGGTTGTACGGAAGTATTGCTATGCTACTAAAAGCTTATATTATGAGCATACTAGAAAGGGAAAGTGTGAAGCACAGATAAGTGGTCTTCTTTATAGAACTGAGCAAGCATTCAGACGAGTAAAGCATGAAGCACAGATAAATGGTCTTCTTTATAGAAGTGAGTGATACGTCTCAAACGTATCTATAATTTCTTATGTTCCATGCTACTTTTATGATAATACTTGAATGTTTTATACATACTTTACATCATTATTATACATTCTCCGGCACTAACCTATTAACAAGATGCCGAAGCGCCAGTTGCTGTTTTCTGCTGTTTTTGGTTTCAGAAATCCTAGTAAGGAAATATTCTCGGAATTGGACGAAATCAACACCCAGGGTCCTATTTTACACGAAGCTTCCAAGACCGAGGGGAAAGGAAGTGGGGCCACGAGGCGCCGCCACAGCGGCGCGGCCCAGGCCCTGGCCGCGCCGTGTGTGGGGCCCTCGTGTGCCCCCACGTTGCCCTTCCGCCTACTTAAAGCCTTCGTCGCGAATACCCCTGCACGAGAGCCACGATACGGAAAACCTTCCAGAGACGCCGCCGCCAATCCCATCTCGGGGATTCAGGAGATCGCCTGCACCCTGGAGAGGGGAATCATCACCGGAGGGGCTCTACATCATCATGCCCGCCTCCGGATTGATGCGTGAGTAGTTCATCCTTGGACTATGGGTCCATAGCAGTAGCTAGATGGTTGTCTTCTCCGCTTGTGCTATCATTGTTATAGATCTTGTGAGCTGTCTAACATGATTAAGATCATCTATTTGTAATGCTACATGTTGTGTTTGGTGGGATCCGATGAATCTAGAATACTATGTTAAGTTGATTATCAATCTATCATATATGTGTTGTTTATGTTCTTGCATGCTCTCCGTTGCTAGTAGAGGCTCTGGCCAAGTTGATACTTGTAACTCCAAGAGGGGGTATTTATGCTCGATAGTGGGTTCATGCCTCCATTGAATCTGGGACAGTGATGAAAGTTCTAAGGTTGTGGATGTGTGTTGCTACTAGGGATAAAACATTGATGCTTTGTCTAAGGATATTTGTGTTGATTACATTACGCACCATACTTAATGCAATTATCTGTTGTTTACAACTTAATACTAGAGGGGGTTCGGATGATAACCTGAAGGTTGATTATTTAGGCATAGATGCATGCTGGATAGCGGTCTATGTACTTTGTCGTAATTGTTATCACCAGATTTTGGCCAAATCAGGAGATGGGCCGTAAGTGAAGATGGGTTTGAAGGATACACACGTGGAGCATCTTTGAAGCGGCCTTGCGCGAGGAATTTGGGCTTAATTGCCCGTGTATCTGTAATATAGTAGATCGCATCTTAGTTTAGATTAAAAGATAGAGTTTAACCCGTGCACTGTTAGGTGCACGCCCGATTAGAAAGTCCCTTGGACTATAAATATGTATCTAGGGTTATCGGAAAAGGAGGACAATCACGTTCACAACAAACACAAATCAGGCGCATCGCCACCCCTTCTTTCGAGGGTTTCTCCGGGTAAGCATCATGCTGCCTAGATCGCATCTTGCGATCTAGGCAGCACAACGTTTATTCGTTTACCTTGTGTTGCTCGTACTGAAGCGTTGTTGATGGCGAGTAGCACTACTTATCGTAGATGTTTTGGGGCTTGCATAGATGCTTTTCTTGCGCATATCTTCTTAGCTATAACGTCCCTCAATATCTAGCTGCACTTACACCTATCCAGGTGTAAGGGCAACATCTTGCTTGTTCGTTACTTAGTAGATCCAATCTGTTATAGTTGCTCCTTGTTCTTCAAGGATTAGTTTAATATCCGTATGGTTAGGCCTTGCAAACGGGTTGAACGATCCGGTAGTGCGTTAGGTGTGGTTTGTTAGTCCTAAGAGGGATGTTCCGGGAATTGACCTAATGTTGGTTTTTAGGCCTCTTTTAGGGTTAGTTTTCCATTATCTTTCGTGTCTATTAGGCTCAACTATGCGTAGGATGTTCCGATCATACGGTGAAAACCCTAAACTGTCGTAGATTGGCTTAGCTTTGTTATGATCAAGCAAGATCCCCATGTCATTGAAAATCCAACATGAACCATGGGGCGATCGGCTCTTTGAGCCGATCCGCAGGGCAACCTGAGAGCCGATAGGGCTCGTATTTAATGTTTTGGTGTCTGCCATGCAGGGAACTAATCGAAGCAATCCAACACCTTCCTGGCCAGGTATAGGTCAGCCTTGCAACCGCCAGGACGTGTGCCGAGCATTTGCGGGACGACGTCGAGGGACCAGGGCCCGCTGCCGCCAAGCCTCCCGGCTCTTCGTGTTGCTTAACCACGCTCGCCGGTGGGTTTTGGCAACACATTCTGGCACGCCCGGTGGGATAAACAGGACAATCTTCTGCATCAACAACGTCGACATCTGCGTCTCAGATGGCGGAAGAACCAGTCAAGTATGAAGATCTGCCTCCTGAGCATAAGAAGAGGTATGATGAGCTCAAAGCCATCCTGGAAGCCGATCTCATCGGCGCTTTGAGAAAACCCGTTCGCACGGGATCAAGTTCAAAGGGTTCCAACCCGAAGGCGCGCTAGATGGACTAGATCTATCTCTCCTTCGGACGAACGTAGCCCTGCGACAGGAAGTCAACTATGCCGTTGCGCACTCTCTTCATCGGCATGCTGAGAGCTTGGTGAATACTCTGGAGCGTGTCACACTCAATGTGGTGCAAGAAGTCATGAAGCACAAGTACTCTCCGTCGGGTCCTGCTCTAGGAACTCATCAAGGGGAGATACCGCTCTATACAAGGCCACCACTGCAACACACGTTTGCAGCTCCACAGCAACAAGGTTCAGCGTACGTCGTCTACAAGGTTGGAGGTGATCCAGGCGACTACCAATTCCTGTATGAGTCGCCCAAGGAGATTCCATGGATACGTGTGCACATACGTGCCGGACTGCAACACCTGGATGACCCAGGTTACAGCAGGAAGGACTACCACGGCAGGAGGAGTCGCTGGAGCAGGAAGCAGTTCTGGATCATATGCTGAGAAACATGCGTGGCTAACTAAATATGCCACCAGTACAAGTCATGAACGATCAACTGTAGCTCCTACGGTGGATGAGATCACCGCAATCATGAGAACAGTTCGGCATCCCGCCGAAGAAGAGAATGATCGGCTATTCCAAGCCGTATCCCAACGACTACGACCTGATCCCGCTGCCACCTAAGTATCGGAGACTTCACAAAATTTAGTGGATCGGAAGGAAACCAGCTCGACCGAGCACTTGAGCTCAGCTTCAGAGCTCTTGTGGAGTTCTTTCACCACTTTCTTTCGGACTGCTTTGGTACACCGTTGGACGTACCGGCAAACTATGGAAGCAGATAGATTGAAATGGAAGAAGACCAGAGAAACGAGTAGCAGTCTGATCATCCGAGACGAGAGAGTTCAAAGAAGAAGTCGCACCTACCTTCGAGCAAAGATGGAAATGCGTTACAACTGTTCGGCAAGAACAACCATGAGAATGACGAAATATCCGAAGTGCCATTAAGATCAGCAGATGAGAATGTTTTATGACAAGTGTCGCGGGGACGACAAGTGGGAAATGGGTAAAAACAGGTGTGACCTTGCCTGATTGGCTGAAGGATTTGAGCAAACCGATTTGATGAAAACGGAGAAAATTTTGATTTGTGAAGGAAAACAACTGAGAATGACCAAATCCCCACGCAAGTGCCACATTTTATATTGCTCCCGACATCAAATAGCACTGCAAAGTTGCGAGAAGAAGAGCCGATGGCGACTTCGGCAGTTGCCAGAGTTGACATGCGGTGTTTCAGGAGGTCAAGGGTCGCAGGGAACCAGCAAAGGTGGAATATGGACATATCAGACGGTGGCAAGGCAAGATGCCGCTCAAGGAAAAGGGATGGAAGAGCACACGATTCTACAATGAAAAGTGGTCCAACCTGAAAGCATTACGTGGAAAAGGAAGCAGAGCGAATAAAGCCAACCTACATCCTTCTGAATAGATTTTTGCCCTGGGATAATATGGAATAATTATGAAGGAAAAGATTACATGAGAACCACATTGACATTTGTTTAAACAAAGAGTCCCAGCTTAACAGCTGTTGATAGATGATAGTCATGATTGGAATACGATTATTTAGGTTATATCATGAAGAAATGGACACACCCAATTCGAGCGATCTCGCAAAGTTGCGAGCTTTCGACAAGACAAGTCCTGACCATGAGATCAAAACAAGAAAGGTACTTGTTACAAAACCCACCGCGGGGTGGTTTAAGTTAAGTCCGAAAGACGGAGGCTGGATCAACTAGTCATCCGTCGGACGGGCCCTCTCGTCGTCGTTGCCATGAGTTCGACCACATCCACGGTCGTGAGTGTGACGATTCATAGAGTGATCGAAGATCAAATACTAAATATGAAAAAGGGATATCGGTATGGTTCCGATCAAAAACATCGCGATATGTCCGTTGGATTTGCAATGACATGGATCCGATGATCAAAACCAAGCGAGTTCACGACCTAGGGTTTCACACATAAGATGGAAAATACTTGAGGAGAGCGAAATGCAACCCGGATTGATCCCGAACCACCGTTAATTCCTAACACTAAGGGTCTAAAATGGATGCGGGGGAATCTATAAGGCCTAGATAAGAAACCACAAAATGGAGCCAAGGACTACCCATGATCGGACTCTAGTAACGAACAAGCAAGATGCGGCCACACCCTATAGGTGGAAGGGCAGCTAGTGAGGGACGGCATTGCCACATATAGGATGCACCATGCAAGCCCCTAAACACCTAAGGATAAATAGTGCCGCGCCACACCAACGCTTCAAGCTTCGCAAGTCGGATTAAAGGAATATCGCACGATGCGAACCGCCTTATTGAACGGTTTGTGGTTCTTTTCTGCCCGATAACGTGAGATACATCTTTATATCCAAGGGACTTTCTAAGTGAGGCGTGCACCCGGCGTGCACCGGGCCAGACTCTATCTGTTAATTCTAAACACAATACGTCTACAAACAGAGGCGATTTAGCCCAAACTCTTAGCGTAAGCTTGAAGATTCCACGTGTACGTCCTTCAAGCATCTTCTTACTTCCCATCTCCTGATTTAGCCAAAATCGGGTGATAACACATGCCCCCCTGGTTTTGATAATGATAATTGCAAAACCATCTGTCTTCGTCGAAGGGTCATGTCGTGGCAGAGCAGAACCGTCGCAATATTTTCTCATCATGACGACTTGCCTTCCCACCTTCTCTGCACGATTTGACGGTTTTGGCACCATGTCCTCGGAAACTGCTTCGACAATTAAATTTCCATCTCCTTTTATTTAACCGCATCGAACAGTTCTCCTCTTCATCCCCCTGCATCAGCACTTCCAAAAGCCCTCCTCCGCCGCCATGTCTTCCTCTTCTTCCTCCTCCACTTCATCGGGTCTTTCCTACGTGTCCTCTCCCATCCGGGAATCAACACCAGAGTGGGGTACGCAGGCGGCGTACGATATCCTTGCCCCAACAGCGTGGGACAAGGAAGACCATGACTTCTCCGTCTGGTCCGGGGATGACAAGTCCTCGACTGACGGGGGAGTGACCTCCGCTTCCTCGCCAATGAGGAAGCGGTGGAGGAAAGCGCCGACGACCGCCTTTCCTGGACGGGGTCACCTCCTCCGAGGAGGTGAAGGAGGAGGAGGAGGAGGACGACAGCTCCTCCGACGAGCCGGCAAAACGCCATTGCCCCTGGCCCGGAACCTCAGCGACTTCGACAGCGAAGACGATGATGCGACGAGGAGGATGAGGACAACGAGGGTCCCAGCGCCGCTACAGCAGCGATGACGAGCCCGCCGGAAGCACCGATAGCGGCGGCGGACGGCGATGATGAGGGCAACAATAGCCCCTAGATAGGATCCCTAGCATAGGATCAGTAGTAGGAGGGGCAATGTATTCCCCCCAGGCCTTCCTTTTGAGAGCAATCAGCTCTTTTCATGTAAGAAATCTGATTATTATTGAAGAAATTTCCCCAATTTAGCTCTGCCGATTCCTTGCAAATTGATTTAGCCAATTCTCCCTTGTATTGATTTTGCCGATTGTCAATCTAATCAACGCTCGATGAACCGATGGCAACGCATCGGTCTCTTATGATAAATTTCGAGGTAGATCAATTCAGCCCCTTAAATTTCAGTCGAACGGGACCAAACCGTAATCGCGCAAACCTTAAATCTTGGAAATCCAAGTCCTCTGAGCCTTAATGTTAGCTTTACTCGGCAAGACTCCAGAATTGATGCCTTCAGGAGGACTCTAGGACCATTGCTAAAAATCTTGATCGCCTACAACTTTCCCCGCGATGCTTTGTCTCTTTGTATCAACAAACTGGCCCAAGGCCTATCAATTATGATGGCTCCCTCTTCAAATTGGTGGCTCTAGCTCCTCAGAACAAAGAACCTTGAGGGCGAGCTGCCCCCGAGCCTCAGTCAAGGCGAGGATAAAGATGTACCAACCGAATGGGCCATCATCGGCTTCCCAACTGTAGTGCAGCGTCAGCCGATTCTAACCAAATCGGCTTTCAAAAGCAGGAAACCTTCAAAGTGAGCTGCCCCCCGAGCTTCTTCAGTCCAATGACGCAGCTTCTGGTGAGAATGCAGTTCGTGCTGCTCTTGTTGTTGGCCAGGGCTGCGATCCTCAAACTTGTCGGCAAATATCAACAGCTCAAATGAGAAAAAAGGGCAGTCTTGAACGCCCGAACTGATGCTTCTGCTGGTACTATCGAGCTTGAAGTCTTGAAAAAAAGAGCTGGAGGTCCTTGACGAGAGGGCCTGAGTCGCTAAGCAATCCCAATGAGGGGTTCCTCCAGTAGAGCCTGCTTGTAACAGTCGTGTCCCTTGAGTCGATGGCCGTGCATCGGCTTTGAATTCTTAAGTCGTTGTCTACGCATCGGCTGTGCCCAAAATTTTCTGTATTTTCGTTTTTTTTATTGGCCGATTGCGTCGGCCCCCATACTTGAGCTGTTCTGCTGGGCATTTGACGTCCACTCCAAGCTTTGTATCCTCGTGTTTTGTCCATCTATATGCCCCCGAGCCGATTCTGTCCAGTACTTGATGGTATCGGCTCTTCAGGCATCTGTCGGATCAATGCTGAACATAGACAAAACGTGTGTCGAGGATAATTTTGGCCGATTGCGGGAATCGGCCTCCCTTTTCATTGCAATGCTTGACGATGGTTTGCAACTTCTCGGATTTCCACCGTAGCTACGTGGCATGCTGGAGATAAGATCCTTTGCTCTTCATTTTTTGAGGGCCGATCTCGGGATCGGCCTTGCCACGTACGTCCAATGTCTTGGACCTGCTACGTCCGGATCACGGATACCATGTTTGTATCAGCCGATGCCTCTGGCATCAGCCGATGCCTGTGCATCGGCTTCCGTCTGTTTAGGGCGCCATACTTTCTTTGGCGGGCGCGCCTTTGTCTCCATTGTTTGCTGAATTTTCGCGGCCAGATCGGGCCGTGCTTTTCGCAATGTGTGCAGTGCCCGGCTTCTTCCAGGTTTCGCAGCCGCTGCACCCTACGGAGAATGGCTGAGTCCATCGGGCACCACCTTGGTCGGTGATACCTATCTTCTTCTCCATCCGACTCCTCAAAGTCTTTTTCTTGAGATGACTCAGCTTGCTTGTTATGAGGTGGGAGAGGCCCTAGACGCTCGAACACTGAGACTTCATTTGTCTTCCTCCTTTGCTGCTTGCATTCTGGGCAGTTATCGATTGTTGGCAATCGGCTCATTCCCGAGTCCCAGCAATGTTTGAAGAAAGGACAATTCCAGTGCTTATCCATGTTGTCCTGCTCCCTTGACCTCCCTCTAGCGTGAAGCTCGTACCCGTCGTTGTTCCTGTCGTGCTGACGATACCTCCTGTCCGCTGCATCTGACCGACGATATCTTTCGTCGTCTTCGTCGTGGCGTCGACGTCGGTCGTATTGCTACTCGTATTTGTTGAGGAGATGTACTGAGAGTGGGCGTTGATACCGTATGCTTCTCACCTCCTCCTCGGTTAGGTATCGTCTATCATCATCCAGGGCCGGTCGCGTGGAACGGCCTCCTCTTTGTCCTTGCCACGAGAGCTGCTTTCTGCTTTGCCCGTGCTATGGCGGATCACAAGCCCTGCCATATTGACACCAAAGGAGAACCCTGGCTCCCTTATAGAGTGGCTAAGATCCACCATATTGACGCCAGGAGACGAACGTGTGCCCCCTTTGACCTTGATGCCATGCAGACGGGCTTTCGCAAAGGAGCCGATGAGCTCAGCTTCACAGATGGCCTTCAGCTCATCGTGTTTCTTCTTGTGTTCTGCAGGAAGATCCTTGTATGTGATCTGTTCCTCTGCCATCTCGGTGTCGGTGTTGACGTGGATGTTGCGAAGATGTCCCACCGGGCGTGCCCGAATGTGTTACCTGCCAAAACCCACCGGCGGGCAATGGTTAAGCAACACGAAGAGCGGGAGGCTCCCAAGGCCGCTTAGTGGACCCCGGCACCGCGTCGTCCCGCAAATCTTCCAGCCACGTCCTGGCGGTTGCTAGGGCGTGCCACCCGACCTAGACCCGATCAGGAAGGTGTTAGACTGCTTCGATTGTTCCTGCATGGTAGACACGTAAACATTAAATACGAGCCCTATCGCTCTCAGGTTGCCCTGTGGATCGGCTCAAAGAGCCGATCGCCCCATGGTTCACGTTGGATTTGCAATGACATGGGGATCCTGCTTGATCAAAACAAAGCTAAAGCGATCTACGACAGTTTAGGGTTTTCACCGCATAACCGGAACGTCCTACGTGTGATCGGGCCTAGCAGATATGAAAGATGATGCAAACTACCCCTACGAGAGGCCTAAAAACCAACATAACGTTGATTCCCGGAACATCCCTTGCAGGGACGGTAAACAACACCTAACGCGCTACCGGATCATCCGACCCCATCATAAGGCCTAACTATGCAGATATTAAACTAATCCCTGCGGAGCAAGGAGCAACTATAACAGATCGGATCTACTAAGTAACGAACAAGCAAGATGCTGCCCTTACACCCATATAGGTGTAAGGGCAGCTAGGTGTCGAGGGACGGCATTGCCACGCATGTATGCACGAGAAAGCACCAATGCAAGCCCCTAAACACCTAAGGATAAATAGTGCTGCTCGCCATCAACAACGCTTCAGCACGAGCAGCACAAGGTAGACGAATAAACGTGTACGCCTAGATCGCAAGATGCGATCTAGGCAGCATGATGCTTACCCGGAAGAAACCCTCGAAGAAAGGGGTGGCGATGCGCCTGATTTGTGTTTGTTGTGAACGTGATTGTCATTCTTTTCCGATAACCCTAGATACATATTTATAGTCCAAGGGACTTTCTAATTGAGGCGTGCACCTAACCGTGCACGGGCGACTCTATCTGTTAATTCTAAACACAATACGATCTACTAAATTACAGATACACGGGCGATTTAGCCCAAACTCTTAGCGTAAGGCCGCTTCGAAGATGCTCCACGTGTACGTCCTTCAAGCCCATCTTCACTTACGGCCCATCTCCTGATTTGGCCAAAATCGGGTGATAACAGAAAGAGATCCAGAAGATGTTAGACGCCGGGTTCATCAGGCCATGCAGGTACACTGAATGGATTTCCAATGTCGTACATGTGGATAAAAAGGATGGCCGGTGGCGCGTCGCCATAGATTTTCGGAATCTCAACACATGAGTGGTGAGACAAGCTTGAATTGGCTGGAAAGCCGATATCTTCAATCACTTGAAGGATTCGGCTCGGGGGGCATACACACAGAGAAGGTACAAGACCATGAAGTATGTACCCAGGGGAAGCCGATTCATGAATCGATCGGCTAATAATATAAAAAAAACGAAAATGCAAAAAATTTCGGCATAGCCGATGCTTAGCCATCGACTCAAGAAGTACAAACTGTTGCAAGCAAAGGTGCAAGTTCAGTACAACATTAGTCTACACCATCGACTCAAGAAGTACAAACTGTTGCAAGCAAAGGTGCAAGTTCAGTACATCATTAGTCTACACAGAGAGGTTCTTCTGAAGAAATTCGTCGAGAGCGTGAAGGGCGTCAGCACGGATACGATCCACTTCGGCAATCTCAGCCTCGTCGTCCTCGTCTTTGCCTGTCACCAGCTGCTCAGGGCACGAATTTCAGCTAGATCAGTTTTTAGATCGGCTGTGAGGCCTTGCGCTTCCTCTCGAGAGCGGGCAATGAGGGTTTCTTGCTCTTGGATAAGCTGCTTGGTCATCCTAACTCTCTCTTCAAGCTGCTCCAGTTCCTTTCGCAGAGTCTCGAGTTCAGCGCTATTGGCAGAAGTGTCAGTCTTGGCGTCTAGAGCAGCCTTTTTCTCATTGAGCCGTCGACACTTCTCTGCAATATCGGCTCTCATTGGGAGCTGGGCATGACGAAGGATAATTCTTTGACGCGCCGACTGCACTCTTGACCTGAAGGCCGACAGGGTCACGGCTGGCCAGAGCTTCACCTGTAGTGTCACCGGGAGATGGGACTGGATTTCCTCGAGGATGCCCGTGACTGCCTCGGGGTTTTCAACCAGGGTCTCAACTGAGGAGGATAGCAAAGTCTTGAGACGCTGGAGCGGACCATGGACTGTGCCAGGGCTTGTCTCTTCACCTGCCTTGGAAGTAGCTGGCTCGATGGATTCAGGATCGAACGTCAGCAAGCTTGAAAGATCACATCCCTGACAGACGAACAAGAGCGGTATGAGTATACAGCACAGGAAAAGGTAGAGCCAAGGGAGTGGAGTGTACCTCTCCCAAAGTAAGAGGAGCGGCCGATGTTGTGACAATCGGCTTTTCCGGAGGCTTGGCTAGGTTAGCCACTTGGTCAGCTACTCCCGTCGAGGCAGCCAGATCTAGTGTGGCAGATGGCATCAAGACCTCTTCAACGTCCCCGCTAGAAGTTTCATTAGTCTGCAAAGGAGATGGTGAGTTGACCCAAGTAGCAATGGGGTGACATGAGGCATGGACTGGTGAGGTAATTACATTTGAAACCTCCTGGCTTGGCGAGGAAACTTGTGAGTCTTTGCGAGCCCTTTTGACACAGCGACGTTTCACGCGTGACCCTGTTTTGGTCGGAGCTGGGGTAGCAGCAGGTTCGGGAGTCGACCTTTGCCTAGAAACCGACGTAGGCGAGTCCGTCTGGCTCTGTGTGGTGGATCGCTCGGAATTGCCCGGGTTCGTGTCTCTTTGTCTAGACTGAGCATCCTCGCTGGAGTTCTCTTCGGTGGAAGTCTGTGAAAAGAAGTATAAGCATGTTGCGAAGGACTGGGAGGACGGATAAATGTAATCAAGGCACGGGTTAGCTTACGTGCAAGTTTTCTTGGACAGGAGCTTTGCGCTTCAGGGTCTTCCTGGCAGCTACTTTCCTCACCGCCTTCCTCGCTTGGGTGGAGGCTCGGGGGCAATTGGCCCCGAGGATGCTTTACTTTTGGAAGCCGATTTTGGTGAAATCGGCCCCCGCATTATGACTTGCTTCAGGGGTAGCGAGCTTCGCAGAAGAGCACCACCGGGGCTGGTGGAAGAAATGTGAAGGGAGAACCGTCGGTTTGCGTGGGCTCTGGGCCATCTTGTTCCTGCCAAGAGATAGAGCCAGGGTTTCAGACAACCATTATGAACGGTTGCAAGAAATTTATATGCAATGGTACCTGATGAATAGGAATGTCATATTCGGCATCAAGCTGCTTCAGCGACGGTCCTAGAGCTCTTCTGAAGGCATGGGTCTTCCACATGGACCACCAAATCTCGAAACCATCGGTAGTGGTGGTGAAGCAGAGGTTGTGGGGGATTGGGATTGCCAGAGCGTCAAAGAAGGTGTAGCACCTTTGGCCAGTAAGGATGTCAGGCAGTTCAGCTCTGCTTGCTGTCAGGTGATGAAGAAAGAAGTGTGGGGGCACTTGCCCGAGACCAAGTTGCCGAGCTACTACCACCGGTTGGTAAGACTCGTAGCCGGGCTTGATGATCCGGTTAGAGGTACTCATGCCCACGGGGAGAAAACAAGGGCGGATCATGATAGAAAACAAGTGCCGGGTGCTAGTGTCATCGGCAAAGCTGTCTAACCGGAAGGAGACTGGATTCTCAAAGTTTTCCGATTCGGTGTAGGGAAAGCACAGGGGGTTGCTCAAGAATTGGAAGAAAATCTTGAACCACTCTGCTGCTTCCTTAGGGATTAGCCTGCTGCCTGGGAGGCCATACAGAGCTTGACCATAACTAGTGCATCGGATCTCCCTCCCATTAGCATCTGGGAAGGTGCAGGTGGCCAAAGGTGGGAAGTTTGGGATTTGGCTCTGAAAGTACAGCTGAGCCCATAATTGAATAAACCACCAGGGACCTCCTGTTTTTACTGTCTTTTGAGAGAACAGTTTGACTGACATCAGTTGGAGAGATCGATAGACCTCCCCAAGGAACAGTTTGCCAAGGCCAAGTTGGGTGCCTTTAGCGAGTTCGTAGGCCAGGGAAAGGTAATTCTTGGTTGGGGCGAGTGAGGGGTCACAGAATATGAAGTGCCCCAGCCAGAAGTTCAAGAAGGCCGTGTGTTCTCTCTCGGTTACAGGGCCTTTGGTTTTCATATAACGCTTGAGGTAGGCGCCCCAGCTTGTACACTCTGTTTTGGAGGAGAGGGTGAAGGGGACCTTTGGCAACTTGAAGGCAGAGGGGCTTGGGGATGCAATGTCCAGGCCTGTAATCATGACTACATCCAGTAGAGTTGGCGTCATGGGGCCATGACCGAACATGAAGCAGTTCAGTGCATCAGACCAAAAGTAGCCGATGGTTTTCAGAATGTTCTCATTCTTTTCAAGAGGAGACAATGATAATAACAAGGCATCGGCTATCCCTATCGTTTCCCAGGTGGCATAATGGGTTCTAGACACTCGATTGTACCATGCCACCCAACCTTCAGGAGGATTAGGCCAGGCTCGCAGGCAGTCGGCCCAAGAAGTCAGATCTAAATCCTAGTTCACAAAGGGGATTCTATTGGCCTCGCATGAGATTAAGTGAGCGGGACTCTCGGAAGAACGAGGGCCAAGACACATGGAATTTGGGAGAGAAGGATGCGGCAGCAGGATGTCGGAGGCCTAAAATTAATAACGGAATAGAACATTAATTCAGGTGTTCTTCTGTTCAATCCTGATATTGATCCAAATGGCGAAGAAGCGGTGGGGTATTACCTTCAGACCAGAGACCATGGCGTTGGCGTTGGATGATTCCGCCATTTGAGGCGCTGCGGAGTTGGGACGGCGCGGTTGAGATCTGAGGTTCGTGGAGTTGATGGGGCGGCAATTTTGGGGATCTGAGTTTGCTTCTCAGACGGAGGTCGCAGGTTACCGTTTGGAGGGGCAATTGGGTTGGCCTTGCTTGTGCTTTATGGTAGGGGCCGATGCGATACCGTCGGCTCTTTTGGGGGTTGTTTAACTTTGACTATCGACCAAGTTAACTCGAAGCTGTTGCTCAGAAGAGAAAGAACAAAGGAAGAGCCGATTGATTAGGAATTGCCAAAACTGTCAAATCGTGCAGAGAAGTTGAGAAGGCAAGGCGTCATGATGAAGAATATGCGACGGCTCTGCCACGACATGACCCCTCGAAGGAAAAACAGAATGGTTTTGAAATTATCATTACCAAAACCAGGGGGCATGTGTTATCACCAGATTTTGGCCAAATCGGAGATGGGCCGTAAGTGAAGATGGGTTTGAAGGATACACACGGAGCATCTTTGAAGCGGCCTTATAGGAATTTGGGCTTAATTGCCCGTGTATCTATAATATAGTAGATCGCATCTTAGTTTAGATTAAAAGATAGAGTTTAACCCGTGCAGGTGCACGCCCGAATTAGAAAGTCCCTTGGACTATAAATATGTATCTAGGGTTATCGGAAAAGGAGGACAATCACGTTCACAACAAACACAAATCAGGCTCATCGCCACCCCTTCTTTCGAGGGTTTCTCCCGGGTAAGCACCATGCTGCCTAGATCGCATCTTGCGATCTAGGCAGCACAACGTTTATTCGTTTACCTTGTGTTGCTCGTACTGAAGCATTGTTGATGGCGAGTAGCACTACTTATCGTAGATGTTTTGGGGCTTGCATAGATGCTTTTCTTGCGCATATCTGCTTAGCTATGCCGTCCCTCAATATCTAGCTGCCCTTACACCTATCCTGGTGTAAGGGCAGCATCTTGCTTGTTTGTTACTTAGTAGATCCGATCTGTTATAGTTGCTCCTTGTTCTTCAAGGATTAGTTTAATATCCGTATGGTTAGGCCTTGCAAACGGGTTGAACGATCCGGTAGTGCGTTAGGTGTGGTTTGTTAGTCCTAAGAGGGATGTTCCGGGAATTGACCTAATGTTGGTTTTTAGGCCTCTTTTAGGGTTAGTTTTCCATTATCTTTCGTGTCTATTAGGCTCAACTACGCGTAGGATGTTCCGATCATACGGTGAAAACCCTAAACTGTCGTAGATTGGCTTAGCTTTGTTATGATCAAGCAGGATCCCCATGTCATTGAAAATCCAACATGAACCATGGGGCGATCGGCTCTTTGAGCCGATCCGCAGGGCAACCTGAGAGCCGATAGGGCTCGTATTTAATGTTTACGTGTCTGCCATGCAGGGAACTAATCGAAGCAATCCAACACCTTCCTGGCCAGGTATAGGTGGCACGCCCTTGCAACCGCCAGGACGTGTGACGGAGCATTTGCGGGACGACGTCGAGGGACCAGGGCCCGCTACCGCCTTGGAAGCCTCCCGGCTCTTCGTGTTGCTTAACCACTGCTCGCCGGTGGGTTTTGGCAGGCAACAGTAATGCCCTGATTAAATCACATAGTAATCATCGTTGATATGTATTGAATCTTGATTTTTCAATTGCCCACCTGTAATTTGTTCACCCAGCATGTTAGTTATCTTATTGGAGAGACACCACTAGTGAACTGTGGAGCCCGGTCCATTCTTTTACATCTGAATACATTCTACTACAATTATTGTTTTTTCTGTTCTTTGCAAACAAACACCATCTTCCACTCGATACGCTTAATCCTTTGTTTTCAGCAAGCTGCTGAGATTGACAACCTCACTGTTACGTTGGGGCAAAGTATCTTGATTGTGTTGTGCAGGTTCCACGTTGGCGCCGGTTTCACCGGTGTTGCGCCGCACTACATTCCTCCACCAACAACCTTCACGTGCTTCTTGGCTCCTACTGGTTCGATAACCTTGGTTTCTTACTGAGGGAAAACTTACTGCTGTGCGCATCACACCTTCCTCTTGGGGTTCCCAACGGACGTGTCGACTACACGCCAGCAAGACTTTTTCTAGCGCCGTTGCCGGGGAGATCAAGACACGCTGCAAGGGGAGTCTCCACTTCCAATCTCTTTACTTTGTTTTTGTCTTGCTTTACTTTATTTTATTTACTGTCTTGTTTGCTACATATTAAAAACACAAAAAAATTAGTTACTTTACTTTCTGTCTTATTTACTAGCTCTATATCAAAAACACAAAAAAATTAGTTACTTGTCTTTATTCTATTTGCCTAGTTTACTTTTATTACTGCTATAATGGGTACTCCTGAAAATACTAAGTTGTGTGATTTCACTAGCACAAATAATAATGATTTTATATGTACTCCTATTGCTCCACCTGCTACTACAGCAGAATTCTATGAAATTAAACCTGCTTTACTGAATCTTGTTATGAGAGAGTAATTTTCTGGCATTAGTATTGATGATGCTGCTGCCCATCTTAATAATTTTGTTGAACTTTGTGAAATGCAAAAGTATAAGGATATAGATGGTGATATTATAAAACTGAAATTGTTTCCTTTCTCCTTAAGAGGAAGAGCTAAAGATTGGTTGCTTTCTTTGCCTAAGAATAGTATTGATTCATGGACTAAATGTAAAGATGCTTTTATTAGTAAATATTATCCTCCTGCTAAGATTATATCTTTGAGAAGTAGCATTATGAACTTTAAACAATTTGATAATGAACATGTTGCTCAAGCATGGGAGAGAATGAAATCTTTGGTAAAGAATTGCCCAACCCATGGACTGACTACTTGGATGATCATCCAAACCTTTTATGCAGGATTGAATTTTTCCTCAAGGAACCTATTGGATTCAGCTGCTGGAGGTACTTTTATGTCCATCACCCTGGGCGCCGCAACTAAACTACTTGATGATATGATGATCAATTACTCTGAATGGCACACTGAAAGAACTCATCAAGGTAAGAAGGTAAATTTTGAAGAAACCTCTTCTTTGGGTGATAAGATTGATGCTATTATGTCTATGCTTGCAAATGGTAGATCTCATATTGATCCTAATAATGTTCCTTTAGCTTCATTGGTTGCTCAAGAAGAAAATGTTGATGTGAATTTCATAAAGAGTAACAATTTCAACAACAATGCTTATAGGAATAATTATGGTAACAACAACTATAGGCCATATCCTTCTAATAATGGTAGTGGTTATGGTAATTCTTACAATAATAATAAGAGTGTACCCTCTGGTATTGAAGTGATGCTTAAAGAATTTATTAGTACACAAACTGCTTTCAATAAAACTATTGAAGAAAAGCTTGGTAAAATTGATGTTCTTGCTTCCAAGGTTGATAGTCTTGCTCTTGATGTTGATCTTTTAAAATTGAAATTTATGCCTGAGGAAGTTAAAGATGCTAGGTTTGCTAAAACAAATGCCATCCAAGTTCGAATTAATGATAATATTAGAATGTTGGCTGAATTGCATGCTAGGTGGGATAGAGAAGAAAAAGAAAAATTTGCTAAAGAAAATAATGTAGCTAAAGTATGGACTATTACCTCCACTAGTAATGTTGATTCTTCACATGTTGCTACACCTCCTACTATCAATGGTAAAATAATTGGTGTTGGCAATGTTTCTACTCCTAGTACAAAGAGCGCAAAATTGCCTGAAACTGCTGAAACTGCTTGTGATAAAACTGCTGAAATTTTTCAAAATATTGGTGACAATGATTCCATTGCTGTAGAACATAATGGTTTAGATTTTTATGATTGTCATATTACTGAAGTTATAAAGTTCTTACAAAAACTTGCTAGAAGTCCCAATGCTATTGCTATAAATTTAGCCTTTACAAAACATATTACAAATGCTCTCATTAAAGCTAGGGAAGAGAAATTAAAACTTGAAGCTTCTATTCCTAGGAAATTAGAAGATGGTTGGGAGACCATCATTAAAATGAAATTCAGTGACTTTGAATGTAATGCTTTATGTGATCTTGGTGCAAGTATTTCTGTTATGCCTAAGAAAATTTATGATATGCTTGACTTGCCACCATTGAAGAATTGTTATTTGGATGTTAATCTCGCTGATAATGCTAAAAAGAAACCTTTGGGGAGGATTGATAATGTTCGTATTACGGTTAACAATAACCTTATCCCCGTTGATTTTGTTGTCTTGGATATCGAATGCAATGCATCTTGTCCTATTGTGTTGGAAAGACCTTTTCTTCGAACCGTTGGTGCTGTTATTGATATGAAGGAAGGTAATATTAAGTATCAATTTCCTCTCAAGAAAGGTATGGAACACTTCCCTAGAAAGAGAATTAAGTTGCCTTTTGATTCTATTATTAGAGCAAGCTATGATGTTGATGCTTCTTCTCTTGATGTTACTTGATTTGCACTTTCTGCGCCTAGCTGAAAGGCGTTAAAGAAAACACTTCTTGGGAGATAACCCAAGTTTCATTTTATTTACTGTATTGTTGAGTCTTGGAAGTTGTTTACTACTGTAGCAACCTCTCCTTATCATGTTTTTGTGCCAAGTAAAGTTTCTATGCTAAAGTTGATGCTAGATTTGGATCGCTGCGCAGAAACAGCATTGCTGTCTGTCACGAATTCGTACAGAGTTTCCTGTAGAAAAATCAAAAAAATCTGCAAATTTACGAGCGTGATCCTCATATATGTACGCAACTTTCATTAGTTTTGAGTTTTTCCATTTGAGCAAGTTAAGTGCCCCTGCCAGATTCATGTTTACGGACTGTTCTGTTTTTGACAGATTCTGTCTTTTATTTTGCATTGCCGCTTTTACTATGTTGAATGAGTTTCTTTGTTCCATTAACTTTCAGAAGCTTTGTGCAATCTCCAGAAGTGTTAAGAATGATTGTGTCACCTCTGAATATCTGAATTTTTGATTATGCACTAACCCTCTAATGAGTTTGCTTGAAGTTTTGTGTGGAGGAAGTTTTAAGGGTCAAGAGAAGAGGATGATATACTATGATCAAGAAGAGTGAAAGGTTTAAGCTTGGGGATGCCCCGGTGGTTCATCCCTGCATATTTTAAGAAGACTCAAGCATCTAAGCTTGGGGATGCCCAAGGCATCCCCTTCTTCATCGACAACATTATCATGTCACTTCTAGTGAAACTATATTTTTATTCCATCACATCTTATGTTCTTTACTTGGAGCGTCGGTTTGCTTTTATTCTTGTTTTTGTTTGAATAAAGTTGGATCCCACCATCCTTATATTGGAGATATTACGCTCCGCTTTTTCATATGGAACACTTGTGTTCTTAATTGTGCTTTAATGTTCATGGCGAAGGCTGAAATTGCTTCGTTAAATTGCTATTTGGCTGGAATCAGAAAATGCTACATATGGTTTGGAATAACTTGGCAATTGTTTGAGCTCTCATAGATCATGTTTAAGCTCTTGCATCATGTAGTTTAATCTATTAATGAAGAACTACCGTAGAGCTTGTTTAATTTGGTTTGCATGATTGGTCTCTCTAAGTCTAGATATTTTTGGGTAAAGTGTTTGAACAACAAGGAAGACAGTGTAGAGCCTTATAATGCTTGCAATATGTTCTTGTGTAAGTTCTGTTGTACCTGTTCATACTTGTGTTTGTTTCAAACAACCTTGCTAGCCCAAACCTTGTACTGAGAGGAAATGCTTCTCGTGCATCCAAACACCTTGAGCCAAAACCCATGCCATTTGTGTCCACCATATCTACCTACCTATGTGGTATTTTTCTGCCATTCCAAAGTAAATTACTTGAGTGCTACCTTTAAAATTTCATTCCTTTATCTTTGCAATATATAGCTCATGGGACAAATAGCTTAAAAACTATTGTGGTAATGAATATGTAGTTATGTGTCTTAGTTCTTATAAGTTGCTTGTTGAGCGGTAACCATGTTTCGGGGACGCCATCAACTTTTTACCTTTGTTGGATATCATGTGAGATGCTATGCATGTTCATCTTGTCTGAAGTAAGTGCGATTTCATGATCAAATGGTTTGAGTATGCATATGTTAGAGAAGAACATTGGGCAGCCAACTAAAGCCATGTATCATGGTGGAAGTTTCAGTTTGGACATACAACCTCAATCTCTTATGAGAATATTATTTGTTGTTGAATGCTTAAGCATTAAAAGAGGAGTCCATTATCTGTTGTCTATGTTGTCCCGGTATGGATGTCTAAGTTGAGAATAATCAAAAGCGAGAAATCCAATGCATGCTTTCTCCTTAGACCTTTGTACAGGGCATAGAGGTACCCCTTTGTGACACTTGGTTGAAACATATGTCATGCAATGATAATCCGTATTTCCGAGCTAATTAGGACAAGGTGCGAGCACTATTAGTACTCTATGCATGAGACATGCAACTTGTAGGAAGTATTATGCATAGCACATATGAATTATTACTACCGTTGACAAAATTGTTTCTATGTTTTTAAAACAAAAGCTCTAGCACAAAAATAGTAATCAATGCTTCCCTCTGCGAAGGGTCATTCTTTTACTTTATTGTTGAGTCAGTTCACCTACTTCTTTCTATCTTAGAAGCAAACACTTGTATTAACTGTGTGCATTGATTCTTACATGTTTACTTATTGCACTTGTTATATTACTCTATGTTGACAAATATCCATGAGATATACATGTTACAAGTTGAAAGCAATTGCTGAAACTTAATCATCCTTTATGTTGCTTCAATGCATTCTACTTTGAATTTATTGCTTATGAGTTAGCTCTTATGCAAGTCTTATTGATACTTGTCTTGAAAGTACTATTCATGAAAAGTTTTGCTATATGATTCATTTGTTTAGTCATTATCTTTGTTAGCAATCTTTTGTTCAGATCACTCCATTCATCTCATATGCTTTACAATAATGTTGATCAAGATTATGTTGGTAGCATGTCACTTCAGAAATTATTTGTGTTATCGTTTACCTACTCGAGGACGAGTAGGAACTAAGCTTGGGGATGCTTGATACGTCTCAAACGTATCTATAATTTCTTATGTTCCATGCTACTTTTATGACAATACTTGAATGTTTTATACATACTTTACATTATTATACATTTTCCGAACTAACCTATTAACAAGATGCCGAAGCGCCGCTTTTCTGTTGTTTTTGGTTTCAGAAATCCTAGTAAGGAAATATTCTCGGAATTGGACGAAATCAACGCCCAGGGTCCTATTTTTACATGAAGCTTCCAGAAGACCGAGGGGGAAAGGAAGTGGGGCCACGAGGCGCCGCCAGAACAGGGCGGCGCGGCCCAAGCCCTGGCCGCGCGGCCCTGGTGTGTGGGGCCCTCGTGTGGCCCCCCGCGTTGCCCTTCCGCCTACTAAAGCCTTCGTCGCGAATACCCCCGTACCGAGAGCCACGATACGGAAAACCTTCCGAGACGCCGCCGCCGCCAATCCCATCTCGGGGATTCAGGAGATCGCCTTCGACACCCTGCCGAAGAGGGGAATCATCACCGGAGGGGCTCTACATCATCATGCCCGCCTCCGGATTGATGCGTGAGTAGTTCATCCTTGGACTATGGGGGTCCATAGCAGTAGCTAGATGGTTGTCTTCTCCGCTTGTGTGCTATCATTGTTATAGATCTTGTGAGCTGCCTAACATGATCAAGATCATCTATTTGTAATGCTACATGTTGTGTTTGGTGGGATCCGATGAATCTAGAATACTATGTTAAGTTGATTATCAATCTATCATATATGTGTTGTTATTGTTCTTGCATGCTCTCCGTTGCTAGTAGAGGCTCTGGCCAAGTTGATACTTGTAACTCCAAGAGGGGGTATTTATGCTCGATAGTGGGTTCATGCCTCCATGACAGTGATAGAAAGTTCTAAGGTTGTGGATGTGCTGTTGCTACTAGGGATAAAACATTGATGCTTTGTCTAAGGATATTTGTGTTGATTACATTACGCACCATACTTAATGCAATTATCTGTTGTTTACAACTTAATACCGGAGGGGGTTCGGATGATAACCTGAAGGTGGATTATTTAGGCATAGATGCATGCTGGATAGCGGTCTATGTACTTTGTCGTAATGCCCTGATTAAATCACATAGTAATCATCGTTGATATGTATTGAATCTTGATTTGTCAATTGCCCACCTGTAATTTGTTCACCCACATGTTAGTTATCTTATTGGAGAGACACCACTAGTGAACTGTGGAGCCCGGTCCATTCTTTTACATCTGAATACATTCTACAATTATTGTTTTTTCTGTTCTTTGCAAACAAACACCATCTTCCACTCGATACGCTTAATCCTTTGTTTTCAGCAAGCCGGTGAGATTGACAAACTCACTGTTACGTTGGGGCAAAATATCTTGATTGTGTTGTGCAGGTTCCACGTTGGCGCCGGTTTCACTGGTGTTGCGCCGCACTACATTCCTCCACCAACAACCTTCACGTGCTTCTTGGCTCCTACTGGTTCGATAACCTTGGTTTCTTACTGAGGGAAAACTTACTGTTGTGCGCATCACACCTTCCTCTTGGGGTTCCCAACGGACGTGTCGACTACACGCCAGCAGTGAGCAAGGTATTGTTGTGACTTACCAATGCTCTGTACATTCGAGAATTCAATGTTGCAGCTTGTATGAGTGAATTTGTAGAAATCAAATTTGACTTTGCTCCTGGATTCCTGTTAGGACTAGAGCTCTGTAAAAGAGTGGTTTACAAATTTGAATTAATATTTTCTTTGTCATTCCTCTTCTTAAGCACCTGCAAGTAGAAGTGCACTTTCAGCAAGACAAGTTAGCAAAATAAATCTTACAAGGCAGGAAGCATATGACCGTAATTACCTGTTGGTTTCCCATTGTTGGTCGAACTTTGCCATCATGAACAGTGTCATATACTGCACACGAGTAGCATGTATGCAATATTTTTGGTTTCACATAGGAAAGAATCTATTTAGTATTGAATGGATCTACATGCAAGTATCCGGTTTCAGTATCAGGTTTCAAGTAGAACCAAAAAGGAGCACTGAAATTTCAGTATCAGGTTTCAAGGAGAACCAAAAAGGATAAAGTGATGAGGTTGTTTAAGGCATCATAACTTTGCTTTAGTCAAATAGATGACAAAACTATTCAGAGTTCCATAGTACGATTGCACACGCAGATTTTGAAAGTCTGAAAGATCACAAACCCACAATGTACAAAATGTTTAGAAGCACGGTTTAATCCAGAACATGCATTAAGCACATATTTTCAGTTAGAATCATCACAAATTCAATTACCAATCATAAAAAATGCTTCAGAGGATAGAAGGGAAGAAGCAATCCAGTAAGAAGTTCACTCAGTTGAAATTAATATTGTATGAATTAGGATTAGCTAAATTTGAACATCACTATATAATGTGTTATTCAAACATTAGACAAGAAACAAGTTAGATGTTATAAAAGTGCATAACTGCATACAACCTAGTACAAATAAAATAGTGTCATATACTACAAGCAACATCTACAGCTTGGCATGGCTATCATAGCACCAAATACTTTTTCTTGCCTGTGCAACAGTGACTTACTGGAACACTTAGCACATAAATTATTCCATACAAAAGTACTATACTTTCTCCGGTTTAAAATAATTGCGAAAAAATAGATGTATCTAGGGCAGAAGTACATCCATTTTTAAACAATTACTGTATTTTAAACCGGAAAAATATCTTTTTACAAACGGCAGAAGTACTATACTATTATCTAGTTGTTCTTGAATTCTAAAAATATCAATGAGTCTATATACGCTTCCCGTGGAACTGTGCCTAGACGACTAGAATTCCAAGTTTCCAACCAGTGAACAGCGAGTATTATCACTGCCAAAAGTTGCTATGCCTGTGTACCCATGTCCCGAGGGGAGTAAATATTACAGTATCTGGTGAATCCTATAACTGACGAATCTGGTGAAGAAAAGCATTTGGAACATTCAGGCAGTGACATGGAAAACATAGAAAGTTATTGCATCACCTTATGAGAACCTGGTTTGCTTCCATTCAAGGGTGCAGCAAACTGCCTACCAATCTATTATTACTAGATGAATGCTCATGCGTTGCCACGAAGCAATAAAGTTAGACATAAACTATTGACCCAAATAATATTGTAATTCATAATGTGTACTTCGCACATGTCTTGCAACTATCTTATGGTAAATGTCACCCTATACTTGCTATAAACAAAATACATGGCAGGTCAACCCATGAAAAATAGTCTGTCAGCATAAAGGGTGGCCGGAGAGGCTTGTAGCATGGAAGTAGATGTACCTAAGTGATTCAACAATGAAGCAAATTTTAAAAAGTTTGAGTATAAGTTTGAGCATAACAATGCGATGGAATCATACAGTTTAGTACCATGATAGCAAACTATGTACCACTAACAATGCACTTAAAATCATTCATCTTTGTCGAACAAAATACCGGCTAAATAATGATGCATTTTTGTACATCTCTATGTCAATTACCACTTGAAAGTAGAAATCTTGTTCAAACTGAGGCACCACAGAAACAGCCAAGTAACAGTCAGAATACGTGTATGTCGGATAGCAAATAATCTGAATCCAATGGGTTTAGTACTTGAGCAGGAAATGCAAAGCGATGACCACGCGCACAGATGACGTACGGCGGCCGGTCGCATTGGCATTTAATAGTAAAGATTAAGCACAAAAATGAAGATGATATCCATCTAAAAATTGCAGAGGTTCGTGCGGCTACTCTATCAGATTTGTTGAGATGGTTTGCAATAGAACTAAGAGCATCCCCACTCGTTGGCGCTCCCCACGCCCAAATCCGGCGAAATTTTCGTCCGGATTGGAGGAAGATTTGGCGTGGGGAGGCAGAATCCCAACCCCCCAACCTCGACCATTTGACATATTTCAAACAAATTTAACATAAAATTTAACAAGTTCGGCGACCAAGAGTACGAAAATTGCTGAAACAAATTCGGCGATAATCAGTACAATGTTTAACAAGTGCTGAAACAAATGAAGCACACAATTTCACAATTTTTCAAACAAATTAGACAGACTAGTTGGCGTCGGCGTTGGCGTTGCCTCGGAGCCTCCATATGTGCTCCACTAGATCATCTTGCAGCAGCTGATGCATTGTAGAGTCTCGAATCTCCTGACGCATAGCAATGAATGCGGCCCATGATGGAGGCACCTGGTGATTAGGCTGTGCAAGAGGACCCTCTCTCATATGGTGCTTCTTGCCCAGCCAGAGGAACCGGATGCTTTTGCTCATTTTCAATAATCATATTGTGTAGGCACACACAGCAGTTCATCACCTCCCACATCTGATCTTTGGACCAAGTCATAGCGGGGAACCGGACGACAGCAAATCTCTGCTGGAGGACACCAAATGCACGCTCGACGTCTTTTCGGCAAGCTTCTTGTTTCTTGACAAACTCGCAAAGTTTGGGGGTGCTAGGATTCGAGATAGTCTTCACAAATGTTGCCCACTTTGGATAGATACCGTCTGCAAGGTAGTATCCTTTGTTGTAGTGCCGACCATTGATCACATAGTCCACCGGGGGAGCATGACCCTCGACAAGCTTGGAAAAGACCGGGGAGCAGTTTAGGACGTTGATGTCATTGTTGGATCCAGGCATACCAAAGAAAGAGTGCCAAATCCAGAGATCATGGGTAGCCACTGCTTCAAGTATGACAGTGCAGCCTTTTTTGTGACCCTTGTACATTCCCTGCCACGCAAACGGACAGTTCTTCCATTGCCAATGCATGCAGTCAATGCTTCCAAGCATCCCTGGAAAACCTCTAGCTTCATTTGTTGCAAGGATCCTCTCAGTGTCTTCGACAGTGGGTGATCTCAAGTAATAGTCCCCGAACACTGCTATGACGGCCCTGCAGAACCGGTAGAAACAATCAAGGGCGGTGGACTCCGCCATCCGAAGATAGTCATCTGCAGTATCACCGAGAGCTCCATACGCCAGCATCCTCATAGCCACTGTGCACTTCTGCAGTGACGAAAATCCAACCAAACCAGTGCAATCCGCCTTGCATCTGAAGTAGGGATCAAAGTGGCGGATGGCATACACAATTTGCAGAAATAGCTTTCTGCTCATCCTGAAACGACGCCGGAAAACACTCTCACCGTGCAATGGATTGTCGGCGAAGTAGTCGGCGTACAACATGCAGTAGCCCTCCATTCGCTGTCTCGGCTTGCACTTCTGGCGACCTCATGCCGACCCACCACGTCGACCAGTTGCCAGTCCGGCGTACATGCTAGCCAAGCAACCAAGGATCATCATGTGCTCGTCGTCTTGGGCGGCTGCTGCCATCTCTTCTTGCATAAGCTCGACGAACATCTGCTCCTCCTCTTCGTCCGAGTCCATGCAGGCGAGGCAAATGGACGAACACCTGACGGGCGTGGTCGAGGCAACCCGAGCCGCGAGCGACGAGGAGCAAGCAGCCGGCGGAAGAGCAGCCAGATAGGCCGTCGTCCAAAGACGGCGGAATATAGGCAGGTGGGGAAGGAGGGGCGGCGGAATGTACAAGGGTGGTGCCGGCGGCGAGAGAGATACGAGGGGTGGGGGAGATTTTGAGCGACGTGGCGGTGGGGTTCGTGCGTCGAGTCACCGACAGATCGGGCCCTTCCCCGCTTTTCACTCGTCCGGAGTCCTGAGCGCCCCGGGGGCCGGGGTGGCGGGCTCACCGGATGGATGAAGGGCCAAATCCGGACGAAAACGAGGAACCGGGGGCACGACTGGGCCGAATATCGCCGTCCGGATGGAAAAAACGCTCGCCGGGGGGCTCGACGGGGGCACGAGTGGAGATGCTCTAATGCAAATCAGGATATACTGTATTGGCCTACCTACAGAACGCGAATCAGGATGTGGAGCAGGGAATACCAATCTAGCAGTAGTCTAAAGGAATCATCTTGTCGTGCTAGCTATGGAGGGTCGTGGGTTGCGGCTTGGTGATGAACGCGGTCGCATCTCCAACTCCGGGTCACCCATTTGGCGATGGACCCCGATTTGATGCGTACGAGCGCGCGCTACCCGCGGAGGTGGGAACTTCGCTCGTGATGCAGGGGAAAACGAAGGCGGGGATGCAGGGGAAGAATAGGTGCGCGGCGGCCATCGGCGATCTAGTTGTTGTTCTGGATGGGAGGAGATAGGAAGAAGTGAATTACCGTCCGTGTTGTTTGCTGTGTTGACGCCGTGATGATTCTGTGAGGAGGAACTTGGGAAGAGACCTCAGATCCAATCGCGCGTGATGACGCCGTGATTTAGTTTAGAGCACTATATAATCGATAGTTACGGGGTAGTTTAGCGGGAAGGTTAAATATAGGCTATTTTGGTGGGAACAAAATATTTTACAAGGACAGTAATTAGGGGGAATTTAGAGGGAGGCTGGAAAATATTGGCGCAAACTACTGTAGAAGCTAAATTAGGCGGTGGGAAACTAATTCGTTTTGGGGGGAATGTTTAGAATAATGAAATAAATTGAAAATAAAATAAGTCATGGACCACGCGACCTCGACGGCGGTTGTGAGATGCAGCTCGCATCCTGGCCGCATGACGACCTTGATACCGGCGGCTGCGAAATGCAGCTCGCGTCCCGGCCGCCCGTTCTGCAGATGGACTGGACCACGGCGACCTCGACGCCGGCGGCTGACCTGCTGCTTCGCCTTCAACCACGATGGGTTGCTGCTCGCCGAGCGGCCGCTGGTGAAATGGTCTTATGCGCCGGGGGTATATTCATATTACCGCGCGCCGGCGAACACGAAGGTGCCGGTGATAACCCCTTACCACCGGCGAGGTGATCGCCGGCGAACGCGAACGCACCATCGATAGCCCAAATCCATGCGCCGATGATAAGGATTTTTGTAGTACTGTCCATCTTCCTCCACCGCTGCCGCGCGTTTCTGGCGATGCGACGGTCCATCTATGCCGGTCTAGATGGGCGATGCAACGGTCCATCTATGCCATTCCATATATAACGGTTTGTATCGAGAAGTATTTGTACATACACAAGGAGTCATCATGTTGATCATGGAACCAAAATGAAATGCCGCCACATATGTCGACACTTTCCAACTTGGAAAACCCTAGGTGTACTTGATGTAGGGTAATGGAGGTGATGTGGGGGGGGGGGCTACGCTCATTGACAGAAACATAATGGCACCTTCACTTTGAGGCTACTATAGGTCATAGTGTTGCCTTGAAATATGATTGTAGATGGGAGATGGTACCGTCGATCTATGTCAGTCCAGATGGGCGATGCGACGGTCGATCTATACCATTCCAGATATAACGGTATGTATCGAGAAGCAGCTGTACATACACAAGGGGTCATCGTGCTGATCATAGAACCAAAATCAAATGCCGCCACATATGGCGACACTTTCCAACTTGGAAAACCCTAGGTGTACTTGACGCAGGGTAATGGAGGTGATGTGGGGGGCTACGCTCATTAAGGAAGTTCGATGGTACATCGACATTTATTTGAAACTACCCTAATCTACTCCGAGTCCCAGTCGAAGTCCGACGAGTCGGACAGAGTGGATGTCCACTCGAAGGAGGAGGAGGAGAGGACGATCGTCGACGGCCCAACGCCGTTATTCTTCTCCTCCGCCTTCCTCGCGGCCTTCTCCACCCTCTCCGCCTTCCTCGCTGCCGATGCCGCCTGGCGCTGCTCGCGGTCCGCCTTCTTCTTCTTCTCCGCCGCCTTCTTCTTCTTCTTCTTCTTCTTCTTCTTCTTCTTCTTCTTCTTCTTCTCCGCCGCCTTCTCCTCCTCCTTCTGCGCGTAGAAAGCCTCCATCGCGGCGACGTCCTCCGGGAACTGCCATGCCCGCTCGAGGCGGAGGCGCTCATCGCGCTCCGCGATGACGAGCCGATGCTCGAGCTCGCGCTAGCGCCGTTGCTTCTCGCGCGTGACGGCCGATGACGACAGCGCGAGCGCCGCCGCCTGCTCCCGCGTCCACACATCGTCGAATTTCATTGTGCGGCGGAGCGGCTGAGGCGCCAGGCAACGGCGTCCACACAGGATGAATCATCAGGTTACATTCGTCTTACAAGTTATAGCAGAAATCAAACTTCTAATCATCTCATTCCCTAATGGGTCTGCATAATTTCAATTTACTTCTAATAATCAGGTCTGTTGTTAAATTTGCCCCTATCTAGAACTGAGGAATAGCACTGCTGCATGCAATCTTTTTTCTTAAGTGGACCGCATGCAATCTTTGTAAATCACGCTAGTGTGATTGCTTTGCCCATGTACCTACCATTTAATTTCTTTCCGTCTATCTAAATCAAGGGAGCTCCCGCATATATAAATCCTTTTAACATACATGTAGACAGGCACACAATCCTTGTAATAACTGATGGAGAAATTTGTGGGATTTATTGACATATTCAGTGACGTTTCTGATCAGGAAAGGTAAAGGATCGTCATGGAACAGAGGGTAAGTGGTATCACCATTCTGTTAAAAAAAATATGTATTACACTTTGGGCTACACTTTGGGCTGAAACGGTGGGTCAAATTAGACATTAAAGAAAAAAACAAAAGTGCCAACGACAGCTCCTCCCGTCCTTCGTCTTTGACGCTGTGGCCGCCCTTCCCTCGTCTTGCAGCGCTGCCGCTAGGGTTCTTCAACAGCGGTGTGTCCTCCTCATCCCGAAAGGCAAAGTGAGGCCCCGCGTGCAATTTCATCGGTCTGGGACGGATTTCGTTATTCCCTGCGTTCTACTCATCGAATTTGATTTGGCGTGCATCGAGGAGCAGTGTCTGCGCCGTAGTTGTGTTACCAGGCATAATTAGGGACCAATTGCTTCAGGTACGTCTCAATCCCAATACTTTCAATGGAAGCACAGCCATGGGAAGTAATGTATGCTATAACTGAAAATTACCTCACCTGATGAACTAACTGGAAAAATCCAACAGGGCTTGTTGCCTCTGAAAGTTTTATCACAATGGAAAAATCATGGAAGCCTTGGCAATTAAGTTTTGTCACAATGGAAAAATCATTGTAGTTGCAAAAAGCGTGTAAACTTACTACAAAAGAGTTTTGTCTGTACTCTTCACAATAAGCAAGCCATGGCCCGTTGGTTAGAGGCGCTTGCCTGCACATGCGAGGTGCGAGCTTTGAAACCTACTTTTTGCAATTATTTTTTTTCCTTATAATAAAAAGGAAATGAATTAATCAACGATAATGATACCTATTGCATCTTTTAATAAAGATTGAAAAATCCATGATTGTTGCAATATCTTATATATATTACCATGGATACGTAACTTGTTGCAATATGCAAATAATTATTGCAACGAAATGGGTTTGAGGCAAAACACTAGTATTATGACAAATTAGCATTTTGTTGCAATACAAGTTATTTTTTGCAACAATGTGAATACTTAGCGCAACATGGGGAAATGTTGCAATATCTTTTCAAACATTACCACAATTTCATGCTTTTGTTGCATTAGCTAGGCTCTATTGCGACAAGGTGGCAATTTTATGCAACAAAGCGTAATTGTCGCAATAGGACCACCATATTACAACGCCGCTATGTTTTGTTGTAATACACGCCCTCTTTTGCAACAAAAAATGTGACTACCGCGACAAAACTAAATTGTGGCAATATGTGGAGGCTATTACCACGAATTGGGGTTTCGTGGCAATATTGCATTCTATTGCAACGAAAACTGGCCGTTGCAATAATTATTATTGCAATAGACCGGATTTCCTGTAGTGATTGATGTATACGTTGAATCCACAGACTTCGCTAATTGAGTCCTGCCTCTTGTGGTAGTTGACTCCTCCATCTTTGAGTTCCACGGTAGATCCTTCTTCGATGCCTCCCAATCTATGAAGCGTGTTCAAGAGGGAACGAATGAGTACGAGCATACTCATCAAGTTTAATATAATAGAAATAGGTGTTTCATGAACTAACTACAGCAATTTACCAGAAAGTCGTGGCCCAATGCAAGTTTTTGTAATTATTTCTTCAAAGGGTTTATTTTATTCTAAAAAGTTATGCATGTCAATCTTCACACCTTGACTAGAACTTCATGAATTTCATTTCTTGTCGCGTTCATAGTTTCTTCCTGAAATAGGGAGTGACAAACCACAATTCCATACACTCTGCAGAGGTGCGTTACTTTCCCCATAAGAGATTCTTATCCTTGTTACCAACCGGGAAACTTTCCTTCTCCGCGGTCCCGTATACCCACCCTTTTATCCCACTCACATATCCCGGGTAGACTTCTCTCATAATGTACGACTTTACCCACGATATGCGATGGACAACCCATCATAGACATAGAGCATCCTTCATCTAACGCGGATAGGGAGATTAATACCATTCCAGACTACATTGCCACCAAAACACGGACTGGGCCTATCGAGTTTGTTGATATGCAAAAGGAATAAAGTTCAGCTAAGTTCTCCGTCCCACTCCAGATCTTATGGTTAACGCACAATATACGGCGCTAGAATTACTAGATGATATTTTTGTTAGTCATATCTGAATACTTTCCCAGTTGCAATGGAACCTCCGCCATCAACTCATACCATGGTTTCATTGTCCACCACATAGTCATATTCATAATTGAAAGAAAAAATACTTTTCTTTTAAGTGCAAGAATGATACGAATAATACTTCGGAGGAAAGGTAGAAAGACAAAAAAATAATGTGTGTTTCAAGTATCATATGCATACGGTCACCCCGTAGTATGTATATCCTTCCCGCCTATAAATTTTGATATAAAAACTGGTCACGGAGGCAGATGCGGTCCTCAGATAATTCAACACACATGATTTTCTTGGCACTAAATTGAATTTATAAAGATCAAAATAATTATATAGATCAATGCTGATGTGGTTCTGGTTGAGAAAAGAGGATAGCCAGCCATGAGACATATGTCAAATCAAGAGAGTGGATTTGGTGATCACATGGGTAGGTATGCATGCACACACTGCCGTTTGATTTGCTTTTAGATTCTCACTGTGCGAGAAGACGTTCACGGCCCTCACACGGCGTCAAAACTCACCGGTACCAGGACCAGGGGAACTGCGCGCATTGTTGACTCACGATTGGGTCCGTGGTCGCACCTCCTCGACGGGTCGTCGTCTGTGAGCGCCTCACGAGCTTTTGGATTCCCCGATTCCGGCGGCACCCTATGAATCCACCGGCCCCACTCCAACCTCGATGCATCCCGACTCCATGGCGCTCCTGCATCACCCGATCGACGGAGCGCGGCACAGAGGACCGCGATCCGGCGCCTCCTGGGTCGGGGCCAGCCTCTGGCCTCGCCTTGACCGGCGACACCGAGTCCGGCGCCATCACCTTTGACCGCGAGTTTCGATTTCGGCCGCATGGCTGCCCCTCGAGCTCCCGTCGATGGTGTGTGGCGACAGCAGCTGCGGAGGAGCTCGGTGTTTTTCTGGGCGCTAGGACGAGTGGAAGTAGGGGTGGACGGGGCCGGCGAGGTAGGGGAGGCTGGGGCAGGGGCCGGCGAGGTAGGGAAGGTCGTTGTAGAGCGGGCGTGACTGGGGAGTGGGAAAGGAGTAGGTGAGGGGAGGGTCTGGTGGTTTGGGACATGGTCAAAGGTGCAGTACTAAGCCGGCTGCCGCTATGCATCATCTCACGGAGGACAAACTCTGTTAGACACGTGTCAGTCAGTTAACGCGTGCGTACGTACCCATGTGATCACCGGGATTCATCCGGTCAAATCAAACATACCACACACCATGTGTCGCCAGGGCACACTATTTAATGGCTAACGTTCCTGGATAGTGCTCTTGTTCTAGTTAATTTCTGTTTTATACTCGTGATTAAGCAATCACGAATTCTCTATTCTTGTATTATTAGTAGACAAACAAATCATAGTTTGAAATTAAAAAGAAAAATTGAGATGAACCGCGACACTTGTGTTTGAAACTAAATGCCCAAGCCCAACGCATGTGAGCTGGAAACTGAACTAGAAGCGCAATTCTTGTCTTTACCAACGCCTAGAGGGCCCGATGGGCTCCTCATATTTTTTCAAATAATTCTCAATTGTTATACATGTGTTCATACTCGTGAGTAAGCAATCACCCATTCAGGCCCCCCAAAAAAAAGCAATTCCCCATTCACCATTTACTATAGACAAACGACTATATTCGTTTACGTTTGAAATTAAATGCCAAGCCCAACCCATGTGATCGAGCTAGAAGCTGAACTAGAATCCCAATCCTGGTCTTATTTTTTGTGTCCACATATATACAAATTTCTTAATTAGGATGAACTGCTCCACGACTAATTAACTGGGTTGATGTGACATGCACACATGCTCTGATCTGCAAACATATAAGCTTAGCTGACTTTCAAGCACTAGAATACGAGTAGCGTTGAACTTACCTGCCACACGGGATAGGGAGAAACTAATACATAAAGCGTTTAGTTCGTGTATGGCAATGCTAATTTGAAGTCAGATTGCATAGTTGACCGAAAATAAGTAAATAAAAAATTAAACTAAACCCAACCCATGTGAGCTAGAATTGAACTAGCTAGATAAGCAACGCATTCAACTCAGGTTATACTCGCAAATATTTCTATTTATTTGCAGTGTGTGTTATTGCATTCGGTTGTTGGGATGCCTTGCTCACAATCGTGATTAACACCGATAATTTGTATACAGTACTACAAACCAGAAGCTTTAACTCATGTATATCAATACGATTTTAAGCAATTAATGAAAAACATGATGGCCTCTCCATACTCAGATGGATGTATTTATAGAGAAATTTCGATCTTTCAAGCAATATACGCCTTTTAAAAAAAAGGAAGCGATGGCCTGGATATTGCATTTTTTTAGAAACACAATACATACATAGATTTATAAATACATACATATAATCAACCTACGAACACATGCACGTACACTTCTGACGGACTGAGCCCGTGGATCTTAAAATTGACGAAGTCACCATATACACCTCGCTATGGACGGAAACCTCACTTTCTACTGAAAGAATATTCCACCTTTACGAGACATGTCAAAGCGTCAAACCTGGAGTTTGATCGCTGGTGGGATGCGGGTACCACTCTCCTTCGACCATTCAGATTGTATAATTGATTTGCTTGATGATAGAATATGTTTTCACCACTTTGTAAGTGTATGAAGAAACTAGTGCTTGATGGTTGGTTCAAAACCTTCCACTAGGGAGGCTCGTCTTTGATAGATTGGAAAAATCAAGGACTCCAATATGAAGTGACGTTCATGGAACGGGTCTAGGATTTGCCACATGGCAATGGTCTAATCAGACAGTTGTGATCCACCGTTGATTGAATAATCGAATGGTTAGCAACTCGTCCGCTCCCTGTGCTAAGTTTAAATGTTTGCTCAATACAATTTTCCAAAATAAAAGGTATGATTCACCTAATAGAATTTGAAATTGCATTACTAAGAGATGACTCCACATCTCTGACTAATCTTTTTTCCCTTGTGTGTGTTCCGTTTATGGTGGTTTTGAGCGCCGCCCAGTCTCGAACGAGGGTGTGTCTCAGGCAAATATCACCCATATCATCACTAATGGGTTTATACGCCTATTGTGCTTTACAGAAGGTGTATTTGGGTTTCTTCTCGACCGTGATAACCATGTGTTGATGTGCTACATCTTTTCTTGTTCAAACAAAAAATGACCTACATCTTTTGGTTTTTATGGTGAAAACTTACTAACTTAAATTAGTGACATTCTGAATATATTCAAACTATATCGTGCACTATGTTGGTTAAAAAGGATTAGAAATCATAATATTTAATTATAAATATATCAACTATCATAAGAATGAGGTTAAACTGGTTATGCCCGAAAAGGGGGATAATGTGAAACTTTTTGTAGGACTACGAAATGAATAGCATGTATATGTCTCTATATTTTCTCTAACATTAGGAAAAACTCAATGTAAACATGTGTTGGAAGCTACCCTTAAACTCACCAATCACCACCTTAAGCAACATTACTTACTCATCAGTCTAACCAACTCAATCTCATAAATATATTGCTAATACTCTTAGTAATTATCGTGATTATTACATTATATTTCTCATGCCTATTAACAATGCCTCTACAAAAAGTAAATGTTGACTCAAAGTGTGTATGGAGTCTCTTAGAAAATGTGTCTAAAGAGAAGAGAAGCTCAAGTTCGATGAAGAAGATGCGGGACAGAATCCCATCTCTCTTCGAGATTACAAAGGGCACTTTGAAGTTGAACTAAAGATTGTCTGATGACGCAGGGCCAATCCTTTCAACTCGTTTCCTAGGAGCGAGCAAATAAACTCCCCAAGGCAACTACCACATCAAGATTTGGTCGTGGGCCTCTACTTTGCGAATTGCATGTTAATTTAATTTCCCTTTTCATGTACAAGAAGAAATCTTGGCCAAGGGCCGATTAAGATTCTATGACTTCTTAAACCCTATGATTCAAGCCAGAAAACTCTGTTGGTAAAACTTATGATCACCTGGAATGGTCTAAGCGCATATTAACTTTTATTTCGACCCATAGCATAGTTCACGCATCCTAGTCACTGGCGTTGAGTCATAGGGGATCGACCAACATAGTGTTTGAGACCAGTTATGCGGGTTTGTTGCTAATTGTATCGAGGGGAAACTACTAATGGCAGCAAGAAAAGCTTTAGCTTTTTTCCTTTAATAACATCCAAGGGAAACACTATCACGGTTTCACTACTCTGCTCACAATTTCGGCCTCTGAATAAAAGTACATTGTTATGTTGTGAACCCAAGTAAAAAAAATCAAGCTATGTGTTCATAGGTTTCAGAAGGATATTTTGTCTTTCAGAAAAGGAGGTTGTACCCCCTGCCTCTGCATACAAGGAGATTTTGTAACATTATCTTAGTTGTGTAGGTTTTTTCATAGGATCTTAGTAATAGCGAGACAATAAACAATGACAAGTGGCATGGTGCACATGATGAACCGGAGATTTTTCTCATGAGGGGAAAATACTTGACTTCCATTGGAAAATTTCGTTAAAACAAAATTTATTTTGCATAATAAAATGGATCACGATACAAAATATCCTGTAAGGGACATAAGCTAAAAGTATTTGAACTAAGTTTCCTCCAATGTATTTTCCTTCCGAGCCCTAGTCTTGTCCGGCTTTCGTTTAGCCAACTGCAGGATTTGGTTGTCACACGACACCATCGTCTTTGTCCGTGTACCTATGAACAGGGGTTGCACATCCAGCCCACCAGTGGTAAAATCTTTTTTTTTAAAGGACACGAGTTGTGAAATCTAAACTCTTGAATGCAGAATTTTCTTTCAGACTTCCTTTGATTCATAGGATTTTCGAAGGATTTGTGTAGGATTGAAATACTATGAAAATTTTCTTTCGGGGCCGTTTAATTCATAAGATCATATCTAATAGAAAATTATTCCATAATACTGTAAATTTCATAGAAAAATAGCATTAGGATAGACCTCACTGAAATTTTCTTCACCACAATCAAAGAGGAATCCTCTTTCCGTAAGATTTAATTAGACATGTCATCCCAAACACATAGATTTTTTTTCTACAATGTTTTCTATCGTATGAATCAAAAATAAATCCCTCGGTAGGACAGGACGTCCGCCTGTCTAGGGTGAGGACCTCGAGGTATAGTGAGCTGACTGCATACTTTTATTTGAATGAAAATGGAGCCAGAGAAAATGCTTGTCGCTCTTTAACGGGTTATCTCTCCACTTTGTGCTTCACGGGCTTTGTATGCTCATAGACTGTACCCTGTAGGCAGGTTTTGGATCCTACAGTTAAGACCCGCAACCGACCACTTTTCTGTTTAATTTTTCCTCTTGTCAAATCTGCGCGCCAACGCACGTAAGCTCTCTCCACCTCCCACACCCCGAGTTGCCCATGACGTTGGCCAAGACAAAAGAGACAACCTACATAAGTCCACACCCGCCACAGTACCCATCGTTTGATCACTGCAAAGTCTGCAAACCCTTCCGCGTCCTTTGTGCACCTCCATCCATCTCTCCAACCGATGGCGGCGGCGAAGCTTGCCGTGGCACCGAGCTCGCCTACGAAGCGCCTCCGCGCCTGCATGCCGCCTGTGGCAGCGACCTCCACCACGCATGTCACACTGCGCCTTAGCAGCAACCTTCAGCACAAACCTGCAGCGACGACGGTGGCCGTACCCACTGCCGCGTTGGCGCCCGCAGACGGCCGCTCCGACGTCCTCGCGGCGGCGTGCTCGTGGCAGGAGGTGCACGGCGCCGACGACTGGCGAGGGCTGGTGGAGCCGCTCCACCCGCTGCTCCGCGCCGAGCTCGTCCGGTACGGGGAGCTCGTCGCCGCCTGCTACCGCGCGTTCGATCTCGACCCGAGGTCGAAGCGGTACCTCAACTGCAAGCACGGCAAGAAGCAGATCCTGCGCGCGGTCGGCATGGCCGATGCCGGGTACGAGGTCACAAGGTACATCTACGCGGCCCCGGACGTGACCCTACCAATGGGGATCTGCCGCCCCTGCAGCAAGAGCCGGTGGATCGGCTACGTGGCCGTCGCGTCCGACAAAGAGGCCAGACGGCTTGGCCGGCGCGACATCCTCGTCTCCTTCCGCGGCACCGTGACATGCTCGGAATGGCTAGCTAATTTCATGAGCACTCTCGCTCCGGCGCGGTTTGACCCGGCTGATCCACGCCCCAACGTGAGGGTCGAGTCAGGGTTCCTCTCCCTCTACACCTCCGACAACGAGGCCGGGAAATTCACCACGGGAAGCTGCCGCAACCAGCTCCTCTCCGAGATATCACGCCTCATCGCCGATCACAAGCACGAGGACATCAGCATAACCCTCGCCGGCCACAGCATGGGGAGCTCCCTCGCGCTCCTACTCGGCTACGACCTCGCCGAGCTCGGAATGAACCGTGGCCTCCACGGCGGTGCAATAATCCCCATCACCGTCTTCTCCTTCGGCGGCCCGCGCGTGGGTAACCTTGAGTTCAAGAACCGGTGCGACGAGCTCGGCGTCAAGGTGCTACGGGTTGCGAACGCGAACGACCCGGTGACCAAGATGCCCGGTATCCTCTTCAACGAGGCTGCTAGGGTTCTGGGAGGACGATACGAGATGCCATGGAGCAAGGCCTGCTACGCGCACGTCGGCGTCGAGGTCGCCCTCGACTTCTTCAAGGCTGGCGACGTAGCTTGCGTACACGATCTGGAGGTATATATCAATCAGCTCCTGAATTTCCCCAAGGACGCCGTCGCCACTGCTTCACCGGCGAAAAGGGGAGAAGATGAGATGATGAGTGGTATGCTTAAATCTGTGTTTGAGTCGTGGAGATGGCAAATTGCGGTGATTCGTACAGGCGAGTGGCTGCGCACGCTGGGAATTTGATGCGTCGACTCTCTCAATGCTTTGATTTGATGGACACAACTGCAGCTTCCCATAATGTTCATACTTCATAGTGAACCACGCAGCTTCAGTTCGCGCATATGCAAATCGTGAATGGGGACTAGGAGATCCTCCAGGTTGGATGTACACTCTTACCTGTAAATCAACTTAAATCGACGGTACATATACATTTATATGCACGGCTACAGCTTTATATGCTACATGTGATGACGGGAAAGGTAATTTGCAGTGGATCATCATGATAGTCAATTTCTTACAGCTATAGTATAGTTGGAACATGAACACATGTCAGACTCTTCTTTCTTGTTAGAGATCTAGTGCTTGTTAAGACCAAAACAAAATTTAAAGTCATAACATACTGGTTTTCGAATTTTATGCCTCTGAATGTCTGTGGTATGACCGTATGAGGTTGAACCATCTCTAAGAAAAACTATCAAAGACATTATGTGAAACAAGTTCTTTCTCGAAACATGCCTGGCTAGAAGTCCATGATTACATTGTTGACTTTTATACCAATCAGTTCACTTCATACTTCATCCATACCATCAGGTCATGTGTATCTTAGTTATGTAGAGTTTGGGTGTAAACTCTGTTGTATTGTGGTCCAAATTCATATACTAAAGGGAGGCTAACTTCTGACGAGCGGAGCGAGGCCCGTCGCCAGTACGGTACGGATCGTTGGCACCGCCTATATATACATCTTGTAAGCCGCCAGCTAGGGTTTATCAGATTATAAGATAACCCACGGCGTTTATAAACACTCCCCGATATAGTGAAGTTTTGTTGGCTAGCGCCGTGGTTTTTTCCCCTTCTGCGTTGGAAGGGGTTTTCTACGTTAAATCTTGTATCTCCGCTGCATTTTCTTTTATCGTTCTTCGTTATTTGCTTGTTGCTTTTATAACAAACTCTTTGCGGTTGTATCATCTTGATGCGACTTCGAAAACTCTCTTTGTCAAAAAAAAAGGAGTGAGTTATACGCTATCTTTCGACCAGTATATGCACATGCTAAAACCACCATAGGGCCGACCTTCCCTTAAGTGTTGGACTCCCGATTACACGGATTTTATTCCGCGTTGCTGGGTAATGATTGATATCCGGTTATTATTCTTTGAGATGGGTGGCGGTGCCAGTTTGTTCAAAAATAAAATAATACTTTGAATTGCTAAATTATGTTTCACATCTTTTGTTGATACTGGTTGTGAGTGTATCCAAGATAGCGGAGTAGAGTAGTCTATACCTTACTTGGTACCTACCTAGCTCCATCAAGTTCATCATTAGAAATTCCAAGTTTCCTCCACTGTAATCCTCTTTGTATAATCCCCATATGGTTCAATCCAGTGGAGGTGTAGGGCTTTTGCCCGTACAAGAGCGCTTGGATTTGGGCATTGAGTAAATTGAGTCCCTCGTAGCATGCATCTGGTGATCTAGACGTCTCCATGACCAAATAATTACATACTCGAACGGGTACGCTTGTGAGATTGTAGAGTATCCACGATTTTATACATCGACACTTAAGACCTCATGGCTTTCAGTAAGTTCATCGGCAGGCAATGCCCCATATTTTCTTTGGATTTTTTATTCCGTGTTGCTTAAACTTGCATCTGATGAGCTCAAATATTGTAACCATACACAACATATACATAGTACGTTGTCAAACGTTGAGGGGATGCACCCCACACCTATATATATATTCTCCTTCGAATCACAACTTAGATTAAATGTATTCACTAATTTGTATTATAAATTAATTATCTTTATACGAAAATATCTTGGCTCATATTTTCTGTTCTTGTAGTCTACAGCAACATGCAGGAAAAAACCTGTGTGGCCCATACATATTTGTTTTGAGAAAACGCAAAATCATTTCATTGGAAAGCACGAGTTTGGTACAATCCTCCTAGGAGGCGAAGTATAGGAAAACAAAAAAAAGGGGGGTTCAGGGAACGTCCCAGGTCTGTGGCAGAATGGCACCCAGGCCTGAGGCTACGGCCCTTGCCCAAAGGGCAGCCTCGTCTCTGATACAGGCAACCAAGGTGGTGGTCAATGGTTGGGCGTTCTCGAAGACGCAGATGTTGCATGTTGCTGGGTACACTACAAGAAAAGAAAACTAGTCTTGCGGGATTTTTTACATAATTTTCCCACATCATACTCAAGAGTCAAGAGATGGTCCCAAGTTCAAGGACTAAGGACCTTCACGGCCTTGGGTAGCCGAGAAAACTAGTCTTGCGGGCTTTTTACATAATTTTCCATTGTAGTTATATGCAAGATATTAACTAGTCCAATATGCCGAGAAAACTAGTTTTGTCATTGTTCTCCAGGAAGACATTGGAATCTATCAACCACGTAGATGTTGCAGGTGCAATTAGGACTAGGCTGTTCCCGAGGAGAGTTCTATATATCCAATATGGCTGTGTCAGAAGAGCCGTTTGGGAAAGGTACCCACATCCCAAACACTTCATCTGTTTGAGAAGAAGGGCTTATCCCAAGTGATCAAGAAACAGTTTGGCTCAATTCTTCTCGTAGACCCTTTGCGAAGGCCATTTATGCACTAGCAAATCTAGCCAAATCTAGCCGTTGTCAAAAGACACGCTCTGGCACACATATTTCTGCAGCAGTGATGAACTCCTGTTTAAGCCCTGAACACGAGTGATTCGTGAACCAGAACTTTTCAATGCATCCTTATTAGATGCGTCGAATTGCCTCAACCGGCACCTTTATCTGAACTTTGACTGCACCTCTATAGACACCCGCGCCATCCACGGGCGTTAAGGTAATTGATATATAGGAGTATCTAGGTGAAAGTTAAATACAAGGAGCAAATTTAATCGTGAAAAGTACACCATCTTATGTATTGACAATATTTCATATTGCCTTCCTTTACCTTGTTTCTTCAGATTGAGACAGTACTGCAACTTTTGGATGCTTGCACTTTCTGGCCATCAAAGAAAGATCGCACCAAACAAAACCTCTCCCGCCAAATGCCTTGAACCGACAGAAAACATTGTGGGGCCAACATGTCTCCTCTTGCTGATGCATGGCCCTGTCGTGGCCTTACACAACCAATTCTTTTATGCCACAAAATTGTACAAACTATTTCCTCAGGCGTAGAGTTGAGTAGAATTCAATTGGTAGGGTGTTGGTGTTCACATTAGATGTATATATTATAAACCACTTAGAACACAGATTGAGATGTTTGAGCTATACCCATGTCTACAACAATTGGATTTATTCATCAGGGTATTCTCTTCTCAATCTGACAGGTACTTTCAGTTTGAATAGTATGTTTCTTCTCACAGAAATGGTGTGACCTACCTTTCTTCTACTCGCTTTATTATCAGTCCCATCCCCCATGTCGTCAGCACATGCATGTCACATTTGCAGGCAGTGGAAGTTAAGCCTCTAGTGTCAAAACGCAAGCACTTAAATATACTTACTATCTCATATATAGTTGTTATGAAATCAAGCAAAATGACAAAACTCTAGGGGCACCGGCCTTCGTATTAGGATCTAGAAAATTGTTTAAGGCCGGTTTTGGTGACCTCAGATGCATGGACTGTTCCGTAGTCGCCAACAACCCTATCATCTTGTAGGGTCTATTTATAATCGATGGCATGTTATTGGCTGCTGGTGGTGGGGCACTTTGATGTCAACTGTTAAGACTTGTCTGGTCAACATGTAAAGCAGAACGTGAAAAGCACAGGGGGGAAGAACAAAGTACAAATAGGTTCAACAGCTCATATTCCGATTTTAGTAAGATCCAAACTTTCAGAACGAACAGAAAACATTATGGGACTATCATGTAGGATAAGACATGTGCATGCATACGTGCAAATTCCAGGCCACGAATATGGTTATGTATAGGACACAGCTGACACATACCTTATCCTGAACCATCTCCCTTTTTTTTATTTTGCAAACTACTTACCATAAGCATAAGGTACACGTGATACAACCCTATAACATGTCCCATGTGTGTTTCATAGAATAATATTTCTGACGATCCAAGTGTTGTAGTTGTAGCAGTCTGGATATCCAGTTATCATTGGAATTTGATATAACAGATCAGCATTCAAATAAGCAGTACTTGTTAGATGCCTGGAGACATTATTTGTCCAGCTCCACAGCTGCTGATATCGTTGCCAATAGATATTACAGAAAGATACCACCCTGACGAGTCAAAAACATCACAGATGCACTAGTAGAATAAGGGCCTTCAGGCCCGGTTCGTAAGGGGCTTCAGGCCCGGTTTTGGAACCGGGCCTAGCAAGGCAGGACTAAAGGGTCACCCCTTCAGGCCCGGTTTAAATAAGCACCGGGTCAGAAGGCCTCGCCACGTGGTGCAGCCAGGGGGCTCGTGGTGGAGGACCTTTGGTCCCGGTTCGTGGTACGAACCGGGCCTGGAGGTTCTGCCGCGGCAGGGCGTTTCTCTGCCGCGGCACAGGTTTAGGGTGGAGCAGCGTTTCTCTGCCGCGGCTGAGTTTCAGCAATGCATACATATATATATACATCATTTCAAGAAACCACAAAAGATCGTCATGAATATATAGACATCGTCAACAGTACACGTAATGCATGCATTGTTTACAGTACATTAATGTCGGTCCTCTTTGTGTCAGTAAGATCTATGTACTGCCGATAGTATTCTCCTTTTGGCGAAAGGGCCTCGTTAAGAAAGAATCCCGCGAGTTCCTCTTGGATTGCTCGTATGCGAGCCTCCGTTATGAGAGAGTCCCGCAAGCTTATCATCTATATTAAAAAAAGGATATCAATATATATGAATGGAACTCAATACAATTGATGGTAATAAGCTTAATTGTGAATATTTGTTCACGTACACGAGATTGGTGTATAGCGTCCTCCGCATCCCTGTAAACAGCCATCTCACGAATGAAGTCGCAAACGTAGTATCCACATAAGTTATTCCCGCGTTCCTGCCTCATACACTTTACGAAAAAATAGTTCGATCAAACTAGTAATCAAGCATCGTATTTGAAACAAAATATCAAAGAGATGCACGGACATAGCTATATATATATAGTACTACTTACAGGGTAATCTTCAAATGTAAGCTCCGGTTTCCATTTACCCGGAACAACATTGATGAACCGTTTCCAAGCCCTGCCCGGCAAAGAAAAAATAAGTAAATGAGTTATTGATTAGTTCATGATATCGTCGAGGGAGAACAGATGAAGATGCCGATAAGAGATTGACTGAAATTACCTCTGGAGCAGCTTAGCCATGTTCTCCCATTCCTTATGTTCATAACGTTTCGAGTCCATTACAAGTACGACTCTTTCTTAAGCTGAATGATTAGGAGAATAAAGTGAAAGCTGCACAAGCATAGCTCAATGATTAGGAGAATAAAGTGGAAGATGCAGAAGCATAATAATGTATGTTAAAACACTCACTTGAAATTGTAGGGAAAAAATATATCCTCTTTGTCTGCTTGCTTCTGTAAAAACATTAGCATGTTGTCCTCTGTGTCCTTGGGGTAGTCTCGAACCGTAACTACATGAACTGTGTTTGGGTCAATGAACCCGATGGGATCGAGCTTGCCTCTTTTGCATTCGAGCTTCTTCATTCTGCATATAGCGTACACAAAGAATATAGTGAGGATAATTGCTAGTGCAAATGAATGAGCTGAGCTACAGACTTAATTACATAAATAAATCACTTACAGGCAGTAGCAACTGATGACAGCTTTGTCGAGGGCGTCTTGATTGAATAACTGAAATAGTTCTTCAAGCTCAAGGTTTATCTCCTTCTTCCCCCGGAAGTAATGCTCATCTCTAAGTGAGACCGTGAGGTAGCGATCACCTTTTCGACAGGCTCGCAGGTACCATTCAACCTTCGCATCTGAGTCCCCATACGCGCGAGCTCGCCAGGTTTGACGAGATCATGTCCGTATCTATACTTGTTTACGACTTGAGCCGTTGGATAGTAATCTTGGTACTGAACATCTGCTCCCTGACCTCTAGCCTCCCGTTCGATCATCGATGCCGTCTCTGGATCATCGTAGGGCTGCACGACGAAGTGTGGTATGGACTGCTTTTCCTGTTGTCCAAGCAGGGGGACATTTTTCGCTGCTTTGGCCGCTCTATGGGACTGTCCAAGAGAGCGGTCATAATCAGCTCTTATCTCATCTCTCTTTTGTCTCGTCTCGGCAAAGTGCTTCACTGTATTCGGTGGTATAAACACCTTTGGAGGCTTCTTCGGCGCAAGAAACGTCTTTTGCTCATCAGTCATCTGATTTGGTAACAACTGTGGAGTCTTGGCCCTCTTCGGAGCTGATGGTCTGTTTGGAGCTGATGATCTTCCCCGCGCTTCAATACTTGCTGCGGTACTACTCTTCCTCTTTTGCTTAGGAGACGGCTCATGCACATGACAATCATCACGCACAGGAGAATCATCATCGTGCAGAGGAGAATCATCACGCGGAGGAGACTGCGGCGGAGTATTCTCACGCGGAGGAGACGGCGGCGGAGTATTCTCACGCGGAAGAGACGGCGGCGGAGTATTCTCACGCGGAGGAGACGGCGGCGGATTATTCTCACACGGAGGAGGCTTAAAACGAGATGGAGGTGGCATGGTTGGCTTCGAACCTGGAAACACAATGTTCTCCTTCCGCCATTGAATGGTGGTTCTACGGGCTTGTCCCAGTTCGTTGATTTCCCCATCTTCACCTGCTGGTTGCTCAAGGACCATCTGCTCATAATCTGCCATCACTTCATCCACCATCACAACAGCAAAGTCATCTGGGACCGGACGGCAATGGTAAGTCCTTGTAGGTAAGAAAATGCCGACCGCCGCCTTGAAGGATAGGTTGAAAACTTTAACATGTAGCTCACAAGGACGGCTCTCAGTGAGATCATCCACGGGGGGTAGCGAGGAGGCTCGACCACCTCATCATTAATATGATCGGCCTGCTGAGAGGAAGCTACGCTGCTTTTCCGGTATTGAGATTGCAGCGGAACGATAGCTTCAACCAATGCAGCATCTACATGTTGCCCCTGAGCCATCTGGGATGTAAGTACTTCAGTTACTTTGGACAATTGGGCTTGCATGAGGCTAAAACCACTCTCTAAGCACGCTATGCGGTCTGTTTCCCTTGCCTTTCTCCTCTCATGGCTTTTATCAGGAAATCTCTTCCTTTCCGCAGCAAAGCCATACTTCCACGGAACGGAGCCTTCGGTGCCACGTGTTCGTCCGCCGTGTTCTTTGTTCCCAAGGGCGCGTGTCAGCTCATCGTCCTCTCTATCGGGCCGGAACCTCCCCTCCTCCACGTCCTTATGTGCTTTTTCCAGGGCTTCAACGGGGCCCTTCAGATGTGCTTTGTTATAGATACACTTCCATGTTTCTGGGTGTAACTTTCCCCCAATCCCGTAGAACCACTCCTTCATCCGATCGATCCAACCGTGTGTCCCTAATCGGATCCCTTTCTTGGTCAGTTCCGCCTCAGCTGCCTGCCACTTAGGACGGTTAGCCCTGTAGCCACCTGGGCCCAAAATTTGGTGATATTTCTTCAACGCAGCATTGGCCTTATTTGTTTCCGACCTTTTCTTAAATTCTTCTGACTCCATGTTGTACTTCACAAATTCGTTCCAGTGATCTTTTAACTTCTCACTGTTCGGAGTCTTCTTTTCCTTGATAAGGCCGCGCAAACTTTTCTTGTGTGCCTTGAATAGTTCGGCCATCTTCTTCAAAGCAAATTTCTTCACTGCCTCCTCCATCTCTGCCTTTTTAGCGGCATCCTCCTCTGCAGGTACTAAGTTGAAATGTGCCATGAGCTTGATCAGAAGGCTGCGTTTGGCTACATCATCGATATAAAGACCTTGAGCTTCTTCCTCTGCAGACAGCTCTAGTCCCTTCGGCCTATGCCATTCTCGAACGGTGATCGGGATGCAGTCCCTAACAAGCACTCCGCATTGTCTTATAAATAATTTTGCATGCTTCACGGGAGTAATCGGTTTACCACCCGCATTGATCTCGGTGATGTCGCGCCTAACACCGTCGCTCAACATTCTGGCCGGGCCTCGCTTCGACTTTACAGAAGAAGATGAGGGCTAAAAAATAAAGAATTCATTGTCAGTACAAATTAGTTAATGCATCTAGTCAGCTGCGGCGGCTTAATTTATATACCTCGGTGATAACTACGGTTCCATCACCGGAGCCATTATGTTCTTCTTCCTCACCGGAGCCCTCTTCTCCTCGTTCAATATTCTCTGCTCCCTCACCGGACTCATTCAAAAAAGATGCGGTGATATCGTCACCGCCATCATCCGGAATACCGTCGCCACCATCATCAAAAGTACCGTCGGCTATGAGGTCAGCCATGAACTGTTCATCCTCTTCGTTTCTGTATCCATCCATGCTTTCTGCAACGACTTGCAAAGTTATAGGCCGAAAGCATCATGTATGATCACATATATAGATATTAATTAAGGATAATGCAGAAAACTGAAATTGGAGTTACATATATAGTTATTAATTAAGGATCGATATTATAGTGCTGAAAGCAGATAGTGCAGTTACATGCGTACATAAATCTTATTTAACCCTAATACATCGATCAGTACTAGAACCTCTCAACGACGCCGACCGGGTGCTGAACCGCGCCGGCAGAACACCCATAGCCACGGAACAGTAACAGGGTCATAGCTAACAAATTATTTGTAACTAACAATTTCTAACATATAAATATTTCAAACACAAATTTCTAACATATAACTATACTAACAATATAAAATTTTAACAAATATAAATAACAACAATAAAAAAAAGGGAGCGGCCGGCCGGGGCGCACGTACCTGCGGAGGAGAGGCGGCCGACGCGCGGGCGGCGGCGTGCGAAGAGAAGGCGGCCGACGCGCGGGTGGCGGCGGCGTGCGGAGAGGAGGCGGCCGACGCGCGGGCGGCGGCGGCGTGCGGAGAGGAGGCGGCCGACGCGGGCGGCGGCGGCGGGCGAGGAGGAAGCGCGGCGGCGGCGCGGTGGAGGAGGCGAAGCCGAGGAGGCGGGAGGCGGCGCGGGGCGCGGCGGCTGGGGCGCGCGCGGGCGCGGTGGGCGGCGGCGGCGCGGTGGGCGATTTTGGCAGCCTGACGGCGCTGTGCTCTCTCCGCGCGCGATTGATCTCCGCGCGGAGACGAAGGGGCAGTTATAACCCCCCCTTTAGGCCCGGTTCGTGGCATGAACCGGGCCTAAAGGCCCACTTTCAGGCCCGGTTTGTACCACCAACCGGGCCTGAAGGCCTTTTTTCGCCCCATTTTCGGTGCGCGCCGAAAATAGGCCTTCAGGCCCGGTTTATGGCACAAACCGGGCCCAAAGGCAAAAAATTTAAACTTTTTTCGTTCCCGCCTTATTTCAAATCAAAAATAGGGCTATGATATATCAAAATGTTCAGAAAAAGAAGGTCTATCCAATAAAAGTGTAATTTACATATGAATTTGAATATAAATTAACATAATTTATGAATTTGAATTTGAAGCCGTGCCACACGTGTCCCTTCCCCGTGCCACGTGTCGCCGTCGCTTCCACGTGCCTCGCCACGCCGCCGCCGGCGTGCGACGTGTAGACGCCGCTTCCACGTGCCATGCCCCGCCGCTTCCCCGCGCCACATGTTGCCAAACTTGCCGCGTCGCTTCTCGTGCTATAAAGCGCCGCGTGCGCGAGAAACACACGTCGCCGTTGCCCCCGCTCATTCGTCTCCGGGATGCCGCCGCCGTCGCGGCTTGTCCGGCCGTGGCGTCCGAGCGCGTCCGAACGGTAGGTTCTACGCCGAGATGTGAGCCGGTGGCTTCCGCCTCACCCTCGGCACGTACAACACGCCGGACCTGGCGGCGCGCGCTTACGACGCGGCCGCGTGGCGATTTCGGCGGCCACGTCGCGACATGAACTTCCCAGACGTCGAATCCCTAGAGGAGGCGGAGTTCCTCGCGCCAACGCCGTGCCGTCGACGACGAGGACCGTCGTCGCCACAGCCAGGTCCAGGCCGGATCGCCATCGCCGAGCACGACGAGGAGTTGATGCGCCGAGGGCGCAGTTCCCCAGCGACGTCGACAACACCGACGCGTTCTTCGCTGACCTCAGAGCACATCGTAGGTCCCACAGGCGCCACCGTCGGGCCGTCGCCGAGTTCGAGCACGACAACCCGAATACAACTTGGGCCAACAACGACCCTCGGTGCGAAGACATTTGGACCGAGACAACCTCCGACGACGAGTAGATCGACTAGACTAGTTGTTTATCTATTTTGATTGTATTTTCAATAAAGTCTTTGTCGATTGATTTAGTTTAAATTTAGTTTATATACACCTTTTATCCCAAAGCTGGTGGCTTCATTGTGTCTGAGGCTGATGATGCAAATTTTATTACGATTGATCTGGAATTAAAGTACAGAGCTCAACTGAAAATTAAGATACATGGTCAGATTCGACTGTTGGAGTCATTCAGTCATACTCGTGTCTAGCCCTATAGTACTCGCCACTATAGTCGTCGTAGTCGCCGTCATCATCGGAGCTGGCATCGGGGTCGCGGTAGTCGAACCTCGGCGGGTGACACGCGTGGGCTGGGACCGAGGGTAGCGCAGCGGGGCCACGGTAGGCCATGACGCCCTGGAGAGTCCGGCCGCGCCACCACAGCCGACGGCCGGCCTCGTTGAAGTTCGAACGAGGCGGACCGTCCTCCTCGTGCCTGGCAAGCGCACTCTCACGCCGATTGATGAAGAAGCTTTCCCAAGTCGGGATGTAGTCGTGATGCCACTGGGGATTCCTCCGCTGCTCTGGCGTGAGCTCGAAGTAGTAGTGGTTCGTGATGGCCATCTCGCGCGCCACACCTAGAGGGACAGGAGGGACCGGTACGCCTCCGACGCTCAGCAACCAGCCGGTCGGACGCGGTAGCCCGGCGGGCAGGGGTAGTTCGAGGCGCAAAGCGCCTCCGCCTCCCGGGGGGTTAGAGATACAATGGAAGCCATGTGACAGAGTGATGAGGTTTCCAGATATGAGTGTAGAGATGTGATATGTAAATGGCTACATATATATAGTGAAAAAATGGCGGGAAGAGGTGGAACGCGCGGGAAGAAAAATGCGGGAAACTTTTATCCCGGGTGGGGGCTCAAACCGGGACAATAGATGGGAGGCTTCATCTCGGAGAGGCTTATCTGGTTTTTGCATTATCTGGGGGGGCTTACTTGGGGAGGATTAGTCAGGCAAACATTAGTCTCGGCTTGTGGGTACAACCGGGACTAAAGATGTTTTTTTCTTATCATCTAACAAAACTGTCGGTGGGATAAGGACGTGTGGGTAACCTTTAGTCCCGGCTGGTGGGTAAAACCGGGACAAAAGATGTCGGTCGGATAAGAACGGATGGGTGGACGCACTGCTCGATGAGATAAAGCATGTAGCGCCACGACGCCTTGTCGAAGAACAAGACAAAGTAGAAGCGGTGCAATGCCTATAAAAGGAGCATCGATACGCCTTGCCGAAGCAGATCAACAAGCCAAGTAGAGTTTCATTCCCATGGATGAAGGAAAGGGTTGGGAAAATCTCCCGTGGCACAGCTTCTCGAAGATGTCGTTGGTGCACACGCCCTACGGCATCTTCGGAGGTTGTGCCTCGGAAAAATTTCCCGGCAAGCCCGTGAACGACTACATCTCCTCTAACAGTGTGGGGGAAAGGGTTGGGAAATCTCCCGTGGCACAGCTTCGGAGGCTGTGCCTGTTACCACCCGATTTTGGCCAAATCAGGAGATGGGCCGTAAGTGAAGATGGGCTTGAAGGACGTACACGTGGAGCATCTTCGAAGCGGCCTTGCGCTAAGAGTTTGGGCTAAGTTGCCCGTGTATCTGTAATATAGTAGATCGCATTGTAATTTAGATTAAAAGATAGAGTCCGGCCCGTGCACGGTTAGGTGCACGCCTCAATTAGAAAGTCCCTTGGACTATAAATATGTATCTAGGGTTATCGGAAAAGGAGGACAATCATCGTTCAACCAACACAAATCAGGCGCATCGCCACCCCTTTCTTCGAGGGTTTCTCTCGGGTAAGCACCATGCTGCCTAGATCGCATCTAGCGATCTAGGCAGTATACGTTTATTCGTCAACCTTGTACTGCTCGTGCTGAAGCCTTGTTGATGGCGAGCAGTACTATTTATTCTTAGGTGTTTAGGGGCTTGCATTGATGCTTTCACGTGCATATCTGCGTGGCAATGCCGTCCCTCGACACCTAGCTGCCCTTACGTCTATCCAGACGTAAGGGCAGCATCTTGCTTGTTCGTTGCTTAGTAGATCCGATCCGTTATAGTTGCTCCTTGCTCCGCAGGATTAGTTTAATATCTGCATAGTTAGGCCTTATGCTGGGGTCGGAGGATCCGGTAGTGCGTTAGATGTTGTTCACCGTCCCTGCGAGGGATGTTCCGGGAATCAATGTTACGTTGGTTTTTAGGCCTCTCGTAGGGGTGGTTTGCATCATCTTCCGTAGTTGCTAGGCCCGATCACACGTAGGACGTTCCGGTTATGCGGTGAAAACCCTAAATCGTGGATCGCTTTAGCTTTGTCCTGATCAAGCAGGATCCCCATGCCATTGTAAATCCAACGTGAAACATGGGGCGATCGGCTCCTTGAGCCGATCCACGGAAACCTGAGAGCCGATAGGGCTCGTATTTAATGTTTACGTGTCTACCATGCAGGAACAATCGAAGCACTCTAACACCTTCCCGATCGGGTCTAGGTCAGGTGGCACGCCTAGCAGCCGCCAGGACGTGGGCGGAAGATTTGCGGGACGACGCGAGGTGCCGGGGTCCACTAAGCGGCCGTGGGAGCTTCCCGGCTCTTCGTGTTGCTCAGCCATTGCCCGTCGGTGGGTTTTGGAGGGTAACAGTGCCTCGGAAAAATTTCCCGGCAAGCCCGTGAACGACTACATCTCCTCTAACAGTGTGGGGGAAAGGGTTGGGAAATCTCCCGTGGCACAAGTTCTCGAAGATGTCGTTGGTGCACACGCCCTACGGCATCTTCAGAAGTTGTGCCTCGGAAAAATTTCCCGGCAAGCCCGTGAACGATGACATCTCCACTTTTAGTATCTTACATACAGTTATGATTACACAAAAATAAATGGGAAATTGATTGCCATGTTGAGATACTCATTTGTGCCATGAACTTTCTTCAATTAACTTGATGATGGAGCGTCTTCATCATTTAATCTTCTTCGGCCGTAACTATGGAGCATCTTCATCATTTAACTTGATGCTTGGGTCAATGTTCACTGTGAAGGGTGGAATTTCATCAAACTTATTATAATCTTCTGACATGTCTGTCTTGTCCTCCACTCCCACGATGTTTCTTTTTTCATAAAGAACTATGTGGCGCTTTGGTTCAACGTATGATGCATTCGTTTCCTTATGTTTCCTTTTTCTTGGTTTGGTAGACATATCCTTCACATAGAAAACCTGGGCCACATCCTTGGCTAGGACGAATGGTTCGTCTATATACCCAAGATTGTTGAGATCCACTGTTGTCATTCCATACAACTTGTCTACCTGAACCCCGCCTCCTGTTTTCTTGACCCATTTGCACCTAAACAAAGGGACCTTAAAAGAAGGTCCATAGTCAAGTTCCCATATATCCTCTATGTAACCATAATATGTGTCATTTGGGTTGTTGTTTATTGCATCAAAGCGGACACCACTGTTTTGGTTGGTGCTCTTTTTATCTTGGGCGATCGTGTAAAATGTATTCCCATTTATCTCGTACCCTTGGAAAGTCAATACAGTCGAAGATGGTGTCTGGGCCAACAAGTACAGCTGATCTACGATACTGTTGTTATTCATGAGATGTTTCACCCTTGTAATGCTTGCCTTTCTTTCTTACGGGATGGGTAAGACGCAGAAATCGACGATGCCCCAGGTACACAACCTTCTTACATTTATCCAAATAATCACCTTCGAGCTCATCTAAACAGTGCGTGCATGCATTTTATCCCTTGTTTGACTGTCCTGAAATGTTACCAAGAGCAGGCCAATCATTGATGGTTACGAACGCGCTCGTAGGTCAAATTCCTCCTGCTTGTACTCGTCCCACACGTACACCTGCTATGGACCACAGCTGTAGAAGTTCTTCGACTAATGGCTTCAGGTACACATCAATGTCGTTGCCGGGTTGCTTCGGGCCTTGTATGAGCACTGGCATCATAATGAATTTGCGCTTCATGCACAACCAAGGAGGAAGGTTATATATACAAAGAGTCACAGGCCAGGTGCTATGGCTGCAGCTCTCTCCAAAAGGATTCATGCCATCTGTACTTAGACCAAACCTTAAGTTCCTTGCATCCTCTGCGAAGTACGGGAAATGTCTATCGATTTTTCTCCACTGAGACCCATCAGCAGGGTGTCTCAACATCTTGTCTTTCTTACGGTCTTCTTTGTGCCATCGCAACAACCTAGCGTGCTCTTTATTTCTGAACAAGCGTTTCAGCCGTGGTATTATTGGAGCATACCACATAACCTTGGCAGAACCCCTTCCTAGGACGCTCGCCCTCAACATCACCCGGGTCATCTCGTCTGATCTTATACCGCAATGCAGTGCACACCGGGCATGCATCCAAATTCTCGTACTCACCGCGGTAGAGGATGCAGTCATTAATGCATGCATGTATCTTTTGCACATCTAATCCTAGAGGGCAGACAACCTTCTTCACTTCGTACGTACTGGCGAGCAATTCGTTACCCCTTGGAAGCTTCCTCTTCATTATTGCCAGCAACTTTCCAAATCCTGAGTCAGTGACACCGTTCTCTGCCTTCCATTGCAACAACTCCAGTGTGGTACTTAACTTTTTATGGCCATCTTCGCAAGTTGGGTATAACAATTTGTTGTGATCCTCTATCATCTAGTCGAAGGCCAACCTTTCCTTTTCAGTTTCACATTCTATCCTTGCATCAGCAATGGCCCGACCAAGATCATCATCAACAGGCTCATCTGGTGCCTCTTGATCTTCTGCTTCATTGTCTTCATTGTCTGCATCACCGTATTCAGGGAACATGGGATAGTTGTCATCTTCCTCTTCCTCTTCTTCATTGCCTTCCATCATAACCCCTTTTTCTCCGTGCTTGGTCCAACAATAGTAGTTGGGCATGAAACCTACCCGCAGAAGGTGGCCGTGAATGGTACTCGAGTGAGCGTAATTTACGATATTCTTACAGTCAACACATGGACAATACATAAAGCCACCATGTTTGTTTGCCTCAGCCACGTCGATGAAATTCTCCAGGCCCGAAGTGAACTCGTCAAAGCGTCGGTCAACATACATCCATTGCCGATTCATCTGCATGATATAACTAAGATTATCAAAAACAATTACAGAAAATCACGATTAGGGAAACGATATATATATACACATGCATTTTATCAACGACAGATGAAAGGATAAAGTTGTTAACCTTGATCGAGAAAAGAAAAAAAACAGTTAAGTGCGGCTTGTTTTGTGTGAACTCAAGTGGCAAAACCTCTTAGGCAATTCATCGAACACCTCTTGTGCATGTGAAGAGAGCAAACAACATACACCCCTTCTTGTGATTTGAAGTGGAAAAATGGCCAAGTGTGGCTCACCATGGGCAGGGGCAAGGATATATAGGCTGATCGCGACTTTGTCCCGGTTGGTAATCCAAACCGGGTCCAAAGGGGGGACCTTTGGGCCCGGTTTGGATTACCAACCGGGACCAACGGCCGACACAGCCTGCCGCGCCCTGCTATGCCCTCCCGAAGGGCCTTTAGGCCCGGTTTGTCTCTCAAACCGGGACCATTGCTCCCCATTGGGCCCGGTTTGACTCTGAGCGGTGCCATTTGCTGCCAGGGGCTTGGGACGAAAGGCCTGTTCTCCACTAGTGATGGTTATCTGTAACCGTAGCGAATTGATGGGTGTAGATGTGTTACATCCCAGAGGGGTTTGACCAATCTGAACTGCTAAGTAATGGCTGTTAGTTGCATATATTGGATAGTACTTATAAGACCAGGTAGATATTTAGTGTTTACTATACTAGCGGGGTGACCTGATATGTCATCATATAGGATTTAACTCTTTTGCGAATAACCGGTGCCAAACATGGGTAAAGGAGGGGGGTTGCAATAGGCTTGGCGAGCCAACTTGAAAAACCAGTCATTCTTATGGATATGAAACCCAATATAAATTTGTTGGGGCATAACTCGCTTAGTGACGCACCATATCGGAACCCACGTGAGCAAGGGCCGGGTTACCACCATCATAGCGGTGCGCTACATCTTCGCTCGGATGTAGTCATAAGTGGGCAAAGATCTTTGCATCTCACTCGAAGGATGCAAAGGGCAAGGAAGCTAGCCGAGGAAAATAGGTTGCGAGTGAGTAGTTGGAATGTAGGATCCTTGACCGGAAAGCTACGGAGTTAGAGGATGTTGCAATCAGAAGATGTGTAAATATTCTTTGTGTCCAAGAGACTAGTTGGGCTTGACATGAGCAGTAAGAAGCGGTTTTGGGAGGACTTAGAGGACATCGCTAGAAGTGTACCGGCAAACGAGAAGCTTTTCATTGGAAGAGATTTCAATGGCCATGTGGGTATTACTAACATAGGGTTTGAGGGTGTTCATTGATGCTTCGATAATGGTGACATAAACCATGAGGGTAAAGACGTCATAGACTTTGTACTTGCCTACAACCTATTGGTAGCTAACACCTTCTTTAGAAAGAAACAATCTCACTTAGTGACCTTTATATAGTAGTGCCAGACACTCTAGCCACATTGACTTTGTCCTTACTAGAAGAATGGATAGGAGGGCTTGCTTGGATTGCAAGGTGATATTTGGGGAGTGTGGTGTGGTGCAGCATAAGCTTGTGGTGGCCGACTTTCCCTTTCACGCTCATGTGGCACGGGACAAAGGTGCCAAAATCACAAGAAAAAAGTGGTGGAAACTCAAAGGGGAAGCGCAACAAACCCTTAGAGAGAGGATGATCTCGAAAGGACCATGAGACAAAGAGGGACGTGCAGGTACCATGTGGGCAAAGATGGCAACTTGCATTCGCAAGTTAACTAGGGAGGTTCTAGGAGTGACAAAGGGTAAGAATCATGAAGCTAAGGACACATGATGGTGGAATGTGGATATTCAAAAGGCTATCAAGGATAAGGAGTGGTACAAGAGTTGACACCACGATAGAAGCATAAGAAACATGGTGAAGTACAAAGAGGCGAAGGAAAATGCAAGGCTAGCTGTGAGTGAAGCAAGGGGCGGACCTATGATGAGCTATATGACAGACTAGACGAGAAGAAGGCGAGGAAGATCTATACAAGTTGGTGGAAATTCGTGAGAGGAAGACGAGGGACCTCAACCAAGTTAAGTGTGTTAAGGACGAGGCTAATCATCTTCTAGTGAAAGAATAAGAGATCAAGAACATGTGAAGGGAGTACTTTGATGTGTTATTCAATGATGGAAACATGACCAATATGCCTAAGTTGGATGACTGCTTTGATGATACCAAACATGCGCTTCATGCAGAGGATCCAAGAGCTTGAGGTTAAGGAGGCCTTGGAAAGGAGGAAAGGCCCTTAGTCCTGATGATATCCCAATTAGTGTGTGGAAAAGTCTTGAAGAAGTGTTCATGTATTCATTGATTCATACCCCTTGTTGATGAAGTGTACATGTATTTATTTGCGACTAACTTTTTCACTAAGGAGCATATATTAATATCACGAAGATACCAATTACACCCGGTGAAATAACATCTCTCTAACTTTATATTTTTGTGTGTTTGATGACAACATGTGTGATACATTGATGTGCATTGATATGGTGCAGAACTTATTAGTGATCGAATTTGTGTTGAAAAGCAAGAAAAAAGGAAGCAGGAAAAATGCCCCAGGCCGGATAATCTGACCGGATATTTTGCATGGCCCCGGATATCTCCCCCCCCCCCCCCCACGAATATCCGGCCTCAGATTTCTGCAACGGCTCGATTTGGTGGGGGTATAAATACCCCCTTCTTCCGCAAGCTCAGATTGCTCACTCTCTCACAAGTTCATCCACCATTGTTGAGCCACAAGAAATACAAGATTCACTTGATCTCCTCCTCCAACCATCCAAAGCTCTTGATCTTTGGAGAAACGAAGGAGAAGACCCCGATCTACATCTTCACCAAAGCGATTTACATTTTCCCCTCATTTGCTTGAGGGCCCCTTTGCTAGTGTTCCATTTGGAAACCCTAGTTGTTTATGGTTGATTTGTTCTTGTTCTTGTTGTTGTGTTGTTACAGCTATTGGGAGCCTCCAATTCGATTTTGGATGTGTGCCCCAAGAACCTTGTAAAGGCCTGGTTTCCGCCTCGAGGAAATCCTTTAGTGGACAAGTGAGCTGGGCCTTTGTGGCGTTTCTCATTGGAGAATACGGTGAGGCCTTCGTGACGTTGGTTAGGCCTTCGTGGCGACCACACCCCTCCAAACGTAGACATACTTCCCCATAAAACACTAGTAGGAAAACCATTATAGGTAGAAATGACATCTGTGACGCACCTAAAAAATATGCTCCACAAAAATTATTTCTGTGGCGGACCAAAAACATGCGCCACAGAAATTTCAACTTTCTGTGGCGCATATTGGCATGGTGCGCCAGAATTCGACTTGTGGCGCATGTGGACGGATGCGCCACAGAATTTACATGGGGCCCAGGCGGGGTCCAGGGCATATGCGCCACAGAAGTTTATCTTTCTGTGGCGCACTAGGCATATGCGCCACAAAATTCTGCAGGATTTTTTTCTCCCCACCCACCCCCCCCCCGTGGATCGCCTTTTTTACCTTTGTAAAAAATAAAATAAATAAAATCCTTCGAGATTCCCATATATTATGTCATCTAGCACCACTGAAATTTAACAAACATGAATTTCAACTTTTTTGCAAAATTGCTTGGGAAAATCATCAAACTGGATTTCTGGTTGTATACGAACTCGAAAAAAACACACAATATATCAAAATGTTCCCACGAAAATTCTACATTCGAATTCATCGGGGCTTGCCCGGTTGGACAATTTTTAGAATCGCCTAATTCCAAAAGAGTAAAAAGTTACGGCTAGTTAAAGATTTTTTCCTGCAAAATAAAGAAAAAACAATTTCTGTGGCGCATCTTGTGCCCCATGCGCCACAGAAGTTTTGGGCGAAATTTTGAAATTCGGAGGCGCCAAATCTCCTACTACTCCACTTCTCCTCCACCACTTCTCCATCTTCCTCACTTCTCCTCCCACCACCACCAGCACCACCACCACCTCCTCACTTGTTCTCCACCACCACCACCACCTCCTCCTCCCTTCTTCTCCGGCGACCACCACCACCTTCTCCTCCTCCTCCGGCGACCACCACCACCTACTCCGGCGACCACCACCACCTCCTCCGGCGACCACCATCACCACCACCACCACCACCTCCACCACCACCTCCGGCCGCCACCACCATCACCACCAGCACCACCACCTCCTCCACCTCCTCCGGCCGGCCACCAACACCACCACCACCACCTCCGGCCACCACCATCACCACCACCTCCTCCTCCTACTCCGTCCGTCCACCACCACCACCACCTCCTCCCGTCGGCCACCACCATCACCAACACCACCACCACCCCACCTCCTCCGGCCAACACCACCACCACCTCCTCCTCCTCCTCCTCCGGCCAACACCACCACCACCACCCCACCTTCGGGCGATATTCCAAAAAAACCGGCAAAATTCCGGCGGCCCCAGATCTAGATCTAGATCTATATCTGGCCGCCACCCTATTTTAAAATTCGAAAAAAAAATCTGTGGCGCATATTGGCATGGTGCGCCACAGAAGTTTTCAAGACAATTCTGTAGCGCATATTGACCTAGTGCGCCACAGAAGTTTTGAAAAATTCGGTGGTGCATGTACATATGCGCCACAGAATTTAAATACTAGTCGCGTGGCAACTGGGGCGACCTGGATATACGCCACAGAATTCGAATTTCGTGCGCCACAGATAGCTCATTTTCCACTAGTGAAAGGAAGGAACTACGGGAATCATCCCTTGTGTCTCCACGTGCTCCACTCTCGATTTTCTCTATCCTTGATTGCATTATTATATCTTGTCTAGCTATATCTTGCTTAGTTCTATACCTTGTCATCTAGGGAAATTCACATAGTTGCATATCTAGAGAATTTACCTTTGTGTCAAGCCTAAATTGAAAAGGAACTAAAAATTGAGTAGCACCTATTCACCCCCCCCCCTCTAGGTGCGGCATACGATCCTTTCATTTGGTATTAGAGCCTCGGCTCTTATTTTGGGATTAACCGCCTAAGACTATGCCGGACGATGAGAATCCGGAAGAGGCCGCAAAGCCGGGTTCCATGGAAGATCTCAATTCTTTGGAAACATCCTTGAGATCCTCCTTGGAAGCTAATATGGAAAATATGAAAAAATATTTTTTGGAGCTTCTAAAACCGGTCCCTCCCGTCATTCCCATCTCGGAGGAAAAGGACAAAGACTCTTTAGCAGAGGGAGATGCTTCGCCCTCACCCTCTACTACAAATCCCTTGGGTGGTGACAACTTAACTAATGCATCTCCTAAAAAGGTCTTAGGTGAGAGCTACAATGTCGTTCCTTGGTGCTCTCCAGATCCTCCAGTCCCCCACCCTCATATAAACAATAGGGGTGATCCACCTAAGCTAAATGTTGAGGATTTTAATAGGTGGCAATTTGAGTTTCGCTCTCATGTGTGCAGGGCCTCCAATGAGCTTGGGGGAATCATTCTTGAAGGGAACAAGCCTTTCAACACCGACAAATTGAATAGAAGAGAAGAGGTTGATCATCAACTCAACTCTGTCGCCTTGAACATGATTCATCAAGCTGTGGGGTCAAAGGACTTGGCTTATATTCGAAATTTCTCCACCGCCAAGGAAGCTTGGGATGCGTTGTCCAAAATCTTTGTGGGAAGTGAAAGAATGAAGAGAAACAAGTGTAGTGCTCTTCGGAACCAAGCCGAAGGGTTCATGAGGGGACCAAATGAAGAGCATCAAGAGATGTATAGAAGGCTTATATCCATTGCCGATGCCTTTTGTAATGTGGGTGCCCAACATATTGATGACTTTTGGATCAAGGACAAGTATATCGATGCCATGATGCCTTTTGAACCCATTGATGTCAAGAGTCTTCTTGGGAGGGAAAGCTATCTTAAGCTAACCTCCTATCAAGTGGTGCATGTGATGCAAGCTCTCAAGGTGGCCGAACAAAATTCTCAAGATTCTCGGAACCGTGCAATGGGGATGGGAAGAGGTGCAAATCTTGCTTTGAATATCAATATGGTGGAAGAGGTGGACACTCAAGAACCATATGGAACCTCTTGGAGCATGTCCTATCTGAAGGACTTGTAATATCATTACCATGACCATATGGCATTCCATGCAAGAAACTTTTGGGTTGATCCATCCAAAGAAAAATAACAAAACATCAAGAGGAACAAAGCAAGCGGGTTCAAGAGTTTGTGCCCAAGATCAAGATCTTGCTTCAATTGTGGTAACAAATACCACTTCATCGCTGAATGCCCATATGAAAATAGAGAAACTCGTGGTGGGAGGCTCATTCCCAAGGACAAGAGCAAAGATTCAAAGTTCCCAACAAGAGACCTTTCATCAAGAAGAAGAAGAAGAAGAGGCCATCAAGGATTGTGCTATTTACTAAAGAGCAGTATTCTTCCAAGGACAACGACAGTGATAGTGATGAAGAAGAAACCTCAAAGGAAATGGCCGCTATTGCCACTACCACTACTCCATCTTCATCCCTCTTTGAATCCCCCAATGAGAACCCTCACATCAAGAACGCACATTGCTTGAGGGCAAGATCTTCCTTGGATACACCTATTGTGCTCTCAACTCAAGAAGAATATACTTCTGGGGATGATGATGATGAAGAAGAAGATGATGAAACTTCCAATGGGTTGGTTGCTCTTGCATCCATCTCCACTACCTCTTCATCACCAATTGAATCCCCCAATGAGGATATTCACATAAAGGAAGAAAATTGCTTCATGGCTAAATCTTCCGAGGTATCATCCCCTAACCCCTCTATGCCTAACATGCCAAATACTCTAGGGTTGATCATGCTAGCTTAAAAGTCAAACAAAAAATGGTTGAGTTCGATGAGTTCATCTTTAACTTGAAAGGTGACAACAAAAAGCATGTTGGGGCTCTCATGTCTCGTCTAGCACAACTAGAAGATATCCTTGATTGTTATATTGTGATCCAAATTCATATACTAAAGGGAGGCTAACTTCAGACGAGCGGAGCGAGGCCCGTCGCCAGAGGCTTGCGAAGGGGGGTGCGGGGGGCGGCAGCCCCCGCGGTATGGTACGGATCGTTGGCACCGCCTATATATACATCTTGTAAGCCGCCGGCTAGGGTAGATCAGATTATAAGATAACCCACGGCGTTTGTAAACACTCCCGATATAGTGAAGTTTTGCTGGCTGGCGCCCGTGGTTTTTTCCCTTCTGTGTTGGAAGGGGTTTTCCACGTTAAATCTCGTGTCTCCGCTGCGTATACCTTTATCGTTCTTTGTTATTTGCTTGTCGTTTTTCTAACATTGATAAAAATTGTCAAATAGAAAGAGAGGATTCTCTTGAAATTGCCTCTTTAAAAAATGCTCTTGAGGAAGAACAAGAAACTATAGCTTCTCTTGAAGAGAAGATAGAAACTCTTGAAGAGCCTCAAGATGAAATTGCTAAACTTATCAAAGAAAGAGATCTTGCTAGGGCTAAGGTAAAAGTGCTTAAAAGGAAAAGGTCAAATTTGGTGTTGACCATGAGAAACTTGTTAAGGATCTAGATGATCTAGACAAGGCTCACAAGGCCTTGAAGAGTGAACACTCTCTCCTCACCAAGTCAAATGAGCAACTTCAAATTAGGTTTGCTAAATATGATGTGCCTAGCTCTTCTACCTCTACTTGTGATCATGCAAATATTGTTGAGGAAAATGCTAGGTTGAAGGATGAACTTGCCAATGCCTCCTCTCCCCAAAATAAGCTATCTTTGGATGACCTCTTGAGTAAGCAAAGGTCAAACAATGGGAAGGAGGGCCTTGGCTATAATACCAAGGCAAAGAAGGCAAAGTAAAACAAGAAGAAGGCAAAGCCCGCATAAGAAAAGAAGAAGGTTGTCATTAGTGGTTATGCCTCAAAGGGCCTTGGCTATATTAATGATGATCATGCGGGAATTGCTAACCCTCACTATGTTTTATTTAAAGATTATTATGGTGATGTTTATGCAAAATATGTTGGCCCTTATGATGGCTGTATTGCTTGGTCTATTTGGGTCCCAAAGACCCTTGTTGCTAACAAAAGAGGACCCATTGAAAAATGGGTACCTAAATCCAAGAATTGATCTCATGTAGGACTATGTCGTCGGAGGTTCAAAATGGGTGCGTGATAGTGGATGCACAAGTCATATGACCGGCAGCAAGGATCTCGTCAAGGAGTGGAGGCCCAACATTCATGATATCACCGTCTCCTTTGGCGATAATTCAACATCCGAGGTATTGGGTTTTGGCAAGGTTGTGGTTGCACACAACATTACTCTTGTGGATGTCATGCCTTTCAAAACCCTTGGTTATAATGTGTTGTCCATTTCCGCCCTTGACAAGATGGGTTTCGTCGTCTTTATTGATACATATATTGTGGTCCTCTTGTGGAGCAAGACTCTAAAAATCGCTTTTTGTTCGGTATCGCGAAAACAACTTGTATGTGGTGGACTTCTCGGGGGGGCACCACTTCAAGTGTGATGTGCCTATTCGGAAAGGAGGACGTGGGTTGGTTGTGGCATGGCCGCTTGGCCCATGTCAACATGAGAACTTTGCAAAGTCTTCACAAGGGGAACCATATTGTGGGACTAATGGACAATGTTTCTTTTGCCAAAGATCGTGTTTGTAGGGCTTGTGTTGAAGGCAAAATGCATGACTCTCCGCATCCAAGCAAGACTATTATCTCTTCCATGAGGATCTTGGAGCTCCTTCATGTGGATCTCTTTGGTCCTACCACTCATGCAAGTCTTGGTGCGAAGAAACATTGCTTGGTGATTGTTGATGACTATTTAAGATATACTTGGGTTTATTTCCTCAAAAGGAAAGATGAGACTCAACAAATCTTCATCGACTTTGCCACCGAGGTGCAACGCCAACACAATCTCACTATATTGGCAATAAGAAGTGACAACGGCTCCGAGTTCAAGATAAGACATCAATATTCCGCCGCGTACACCCCACAACAAAATGGTGTTGCAGAGAGGAAGATCAGACTCTTATGGATATGGCAAGGTATATGATGGCGGAATACAAATCCCGCTATAACTTTTGGGCCGAAGCCATCTCCACCGCATGTCATTCTTCAAACCGGCTCTATCTCCGTAAGGGCTTGAACAAGACTCCATATGAAATACTCACCGGGAACAAGCCTAATATATCCTACTTAAAGGTGTTTAGGTGTAAGTGTTTCTATAAAATCAAAGGAGTTTGTTTATATAAATTTGCTCCTAAAGCTTTGGAGGGTATATTTGTTGGTTACGGTGCTGAATCTCACACTTATAGAGTCTTTGAAAAAGCCTCCGGGCTAATCATCGAATCTTGTAGTGTGAAGTTCGAGGAAAATAATGGTTTCCAAGTGGGGCAAGTTGATGTTTGTGCAGATGATGAAATACCTCAAGAAGCCATAGTAAGAATGGGTGTGGGATTTTTCCACCCCATTGAGGGACACGTTATGGCATCTCGGGAAGGACCATGCTCTACTATTGTGGAGCCCTCATCCTCAGAGCACCAACAAGCTCCAACTCTTGAAGCTAATGATGCACCAACCCAAGAACAAGCACAAGACCCTCCCTCTAGTGTGCAAGATCAAGGACAAGATCAACCAAGGATTCATGATGGTTCCGATGAGTATCCATTTAATATTTGCTACTCACCAAATGATGTCCAAGATCAAGCACATAATGTTGAGCAAACTCAAGAAGTTGAGGAAGCTCTAGTTGATGGTCAAGACGGGGACCCAAACCGATCAAGTTGATCAAGTGAACCCTCCAAGGACTAGAAGAACCAATGAAGAGATCGAGGCCCGTCGTCTTGCTAGAAGAGATAGGAATTTGGAAATTCTTGAACACACTCATGAGAAGGTTCTAAGTGATGTAAGAGGAAGAGTTTCCACAAGAAGGCAATTGGCTAACTTTAGCAATCATCATGCTTATATCTCCTTTTTAGAACCAAAGAAAGTATTTGAAGATCTTGAAGATACGGATTGGTTGGATGCTATGCACGATGAACTCAACAACTTCGAGCGCAAAAAAGTATGGAATTTAGTGGAGAAGCCAAAGGAGTGCCGCAATGTTATAGGCACTAAATGGATATTCAAGAACAAGCAAGATGAGCATGGAATCATTGTGAGGAATAAGGCAAGATTGGTAGCTCAAGGTTTGTCCCAAATTGAAGGAATTGACTTTGGTGAAACTTATGCTCCTGTGGCTCGCCTTGAGTCCATCTGTATCCTTCTTGCATATGCATCACATCATAATTTTAAGTTGCAACAAATGGATGTGAAAATTTCTTTTCTTAATGGTCATTTGCATGAAGAGGTTTATGTTAAGAAACCCCCGAGGTTTGAGGATCCCAACTTCCCTAACCATGTCTATAAGCTTGATAAAGCACTTTATGTTCTCAAACAAGCTTCTAGAGCTTGGTGCAAGCACCATAAAGAATTTTTGTTAGACTGTGGGTTTGATGTTGGGCTAATCGATCCCACTCTTTTTACTAAGAGGGTCAATGGGGAGCTTTTCGTTTTCCAATTATATGTTGATGATATTATCTTTGGCTCTACCAACAAAGCTTTCAATGATGAATTTTCAAACCTTATGACCGATAGGTTTGAGATGTCTATGATGGGAGAGATGAGGTTCTTTCTTGGTTTTGAGATAAAGCAATTGAGAGAAGGGATTTTCATCAATCAAGAAAAATATCTCCAAGACATGCTAAAAAGGTTCAAGATGAAGGACATGAAGGGTGTAGCCACTCCAATGGTTACCAAATGTCATCTTGCACTAGATCACAATGGTAAAGAGGTGGCTCAAAAGGTATATCACTCCATGATTAGATCCTTGCTTTACATTTGTGCATCTAGACCGGACATAGTGTTGAGTGTTGGTGTGTGTGCAAGGTAAGCTTCTCCTAAAGAGAGCCACATGATTGCTCTCAAAAGAATCTTTTGATATTTGGTTGATACCCCAAGATATGGCCTTTGGTATCCTAAAGGCTCAAGTTTCTATCTTAATGGATACACTGGTGCGGATTGGGCAGGGGGATAAGGATGATAGGAAATCAACTTCCGGGGCTTGCCAATTTCTTGTTAGATCCTTGGTATGTTGGTCTTCTAAGAAGCAACATTGTATATCTCTCTCCACCGCCGAAGCCGAATATGTTGCCGCCGCAAGTGGATGCACTCAATTGTTATAGATGAGGCAAACTTTAAGGGAATACGGTGTCACTTGTGACAAAGTGCCTCTTTTATGTGACAATGAAAGTGACATCAAGATTGCCTATAATCCGGTGCAACATTCAAGAACGAAGCATATTGAGATCCGGAATCATTTCATTAGGGATTATGTTTCCCGTGGTGATATTGAGCTATGCTATGTTCCAACCAAAGACCAACTCGCCGATATATTCACGAAGCCTCTTGATGAAGCAAGGTTTTGCTATTTGAGGAATGAGCTAAATATCATTGATTCAAGAGTATAGCTTGACCATCTAGCAAACACACCTTCTTCTCAAAACTCTATTTGGTTTTAGATGTGGGCATGGAGATAGGGGAGTGTTGTTTAATATATTGAGCTATCCCTCCCCCAATAATTCCAATAGTAAGAAATCATTCTCTTTATATCATATGTTGATATGTGAGCTTCAAAGACGAGTATTGGTTTTGGACCCAAGATATATCTTCGGTACGCGACTAGTGTCGTTGCCTATTCGATAGTGCCTCGGAGGAGGGATCCTCACGAGGGGGAGAAGAAGTAGGGGCCATAGGGCGGAGAGTCCTCGGGACGGTGGTACGCAATTTACCCAGCTTCGGAACACTTGCTCGAAGACAGGGCCTACTGCTGCTTGTCTGGTATTATCGGCGCTGCGTTTAGCAATGAGTTGTGGCTGTGCCTCTAGGGCTCCCAGGATCCGGCTTATAAAGGCGCTCGGATCTAGGGTTTACATGGAGAGTCCTAGCCGGAATACAAGTTACCTAACTACGGAATATTACATTGCCGTGCACGTCAAGGATCCGCCTTCCATCTAGGTCGTACTGGATCTAGACACTTTATGGGCCTCCACGGATCCGGCCTTCTTCGTAGGTCGATTGGGATCCGGCTCCCTGTTCCTGGGTTGGACTTCATCCTTTGTGATCTACAGCAACTGGGCCGCCCGATGGGCCGTATGCCACCATCACCGTCTATGGGCCACCCGGGCTTGCCGGATCCAGGCCATGCTGTTGATATACCCATAAAGTATACCCACAACAACTAGTATGTCAGGTACTAGTCGCGTGCACACCCTGCACGCTGCCAATAAGTTACTAGTCGTGTGCTCTCGTTCGGTCCGCTACCAGTTTTTTTGTGGCTATTTTTAAAAAAAGTTGGGACCAGTGCCCAGTTGTCCACATGTTTTTTCACAAAGCACAATAAAAACGAAAACAAAGCAATCGAGTCCATGTCGCCTCTTTGTGGCGTTGACGAGATCTAGGAGAGGATCTGGTCGCCGGCGCAGGCATCGGAGGTGGCGGGGCAAGGCGTCGTAGGTGGGCGTCGGAGGTGGTCATCATCGTCTGAGAGGAGCAAGTCGCCGACCGTGAAGGAGCGGTGGTGCAGCAGGGCGTCGAAGGTGGTCGTCCGAGAGGAGGTGGTTGCCGTTGTCAGAGACGAGGTTGTACGTCGTTGTTCGTTGTCGGAGCGGAGGTGGTCGCCGGAGGTGGTGGTCATCTTCGTGTAGAGGAGGGAAAGAATTTGAAGAGGAGGAGGGAAAGAAGTGGAAGTGGAGGAGGGGAGAAGGTGGAGGAGAGAAAGAGGAGAGGAAGAGGGAAAGAATGGGAAGAGGAGGAGGATAAAGTGGAGAAGGTGGAGAGAGGGAAAAAAAATTGTGTAGATACATTTTCATATATTGAAGATTTTCATCGGAGGTCGTATGCGACCAGAAAAGCCGTTTTACCGAGACATGAACCCATTTTGCATAATACAGCAAAATTCATGTTTGTTAATTTTCCTTAAAACTAGATGGCATAACACATGGCCATCTCAAAGGATTTATTTTTTTGAATTTTTTATCATTTTCTATGATTTTTTTTTAAACAGAAAAGGAGATACCGATTGGGGGGTTGCAAATTCTGAGATTACTAGCAGGGTGCCCAAAATAGGGCACGGTACTAGTAAGTTGATAGTAGAAGCGTGCCCAAAATAAGCCACGTGGCTAGTATTTTGCCTGATTCGCACATGTCAGCCTAATATATTGGAAGCGGGCGGATAAAGGCACACGCGACCGGTATGGAGATAGTACTCGCATGCCCTCGTGGGGGCGCGCTGCGGGTACTTTATGAACCCGAGTACAGCCGGGTCCCACATACTAGTGTGTGCGCTACCCTCCGCTACGCCGCCATTACGTGCGTACCAGTCGCGTGCTTATTTTTAACACGCGACTATTAATACCGCTCGCGTGCGTTTAGACGGATGCGCTGCCGATGAGCGTTCCCCTATAGCGTTTTCCCTACTAGTGCTTTGTCAACATGATGGTTCATACTAGTGATGTTATTGCAAATCCGTATTTTGTCATCAAAGACCAAAAATGGGGAGATTGAAAGAACATCTCTCTAACTTTATAGTTTTGTGTGTTTGATGACAACATGCGTGATACATTGATGTGCGTTGATATGGTGCAGAACTTATTAGTGCTCGAATTCGTGTTGAAACGGAAGAAAAAGGAAGCAGGAAAAATTCCCCAGGCCGGATAATCCGGGGCCGGATATTTGCAAATATCCGACCCATGAAAATCGGCTAAGGACTTTGCGGCCGAGCTCTCAGTATACCCCTCGGATATTTTGCCTGGCCCCGGTTATTCGATGGAGGGGGGATTATCCGGCCCTCCCTTAGGCCGGATTATCCAGCCTCAAATTTCTGCAACGGCTCGATTTGGTGGGGGTGTATAAATACCCCCCTTCTTCCTCAAACTCAGATTGCTCACTCTCTCATGTGTTCATCCACCATTGTTGAGCCACAAGAAATACAAGATTCACTTGATCTCCTCCTCCAACCATCTAAAGCTCTTGATCTTTGGAGAATCGAAGGAGAAGACCCCGATCTACATCTTTACTAAAGCGATTTACATTTTCCAATCATTTGTTTGAGGGCCCCTTTGCTAGTGTTTCATTTGGAAACCTTAGTTATTTGTGGTTGATTTGTTCTTGTTGTTGTTGTTGGTGGTGTGTTGTTACATCTATTGGGAGCCTCTAATTCGGTTGTGGATATGTGCCCCAAAAACCATGTAAAGGCCCGGTTTCCGCCTCGAGGAAATCTCTTAGTGGATAAGTGAGCTAGGCTTTTGTGGCATTGCTCACCGGAGAATAGGGTGAGGCCTTCGTGGCGCTGGTTAGGCCTTCGTGGCGACCACACCCCTCCAAACGTAGACGTACTTCCCCTTAAAAGAAAGGAACTATGGGAATCATCCATTGTGTCTCCACGTGCTCCACTCTCGGTTACCTTTATCCTTGATTGCACTATTATATCTTGTCTAACTATATCTTGCTTAGTTGTATAGCTTTTCATCAAGGAAAATTCACATAGTTGCATATCTAGAGAATGAACCTTTGTGTCAAGTCTAAATTGAAAAAGAACTAAAAATTGGGTAGCACCTATTCACCCCCTCCCCCCCCCCCCCCCTCCTCTAGGTGCGGCATACGATTCTTTCACCCGGCCTCTGCAAGAATGCATTGCCCTAGCGGCCTTACGGATGCAAACAGCCTAGAAAAAAAATTACAAAAAAAGTCCCGCTACGGCGATCAATTCCTTGTAGCAGCAGACCTAACACCACCAAGACAACACCAGAAATCTAGCTTCTCGAAAAGTGACGCCTCCAAAAAGAAAACAGTGCACAAGCGTTATCGTCACACGATCAAAGGGAAAATCCTTGCTCACAAAACAATGCCTTCAACAAACCCATTGCCAGGCACAACCAATTATTCGTAACTATAGTTTCACAAGGATAATCAAATCGTCATTAATAAACTAGAGAATCATTTCAACAGCTCACATTGAATTACTAGATTTTAGTTCATCCTTTGTGCTCCAACTCATGTTCAGGTCAAGATGTTAACCAATGTGTTTTATTACATTAGTGAAACGTTGCGTGAATTTCACCAAGGCTGGCCCCATTGCTGACTTCTTTTGTCGCAGCTTAGCTTCCTTCACATTCACTTATGTTATGCTCCCCCTTGACCTGACTAGACCTTGCGCCGTAAACATCACCCCTCTATATAATCTCATATACTGCACAACTGCGCCTACTTCTTCCTTTCTCTCCGTTGGTGGAAGAATTGTTTTCACCAAAGCCATTATCAGTGCTCCATCTCTGCACGCTCAAGCGTCTTGATGGTGCGATTCAAATCATAGACAAAGCTTGGCGAATTCGCCTTTGGAGAAAGATGGGTAACATGGTTATACCATATCGGATACTTAGCATTGGCATCCTTGGTGCAAAGTCCGGGAAAAAATAGGGGAAAACCCATGAAAAATCTATACGAAGCCAAAGCCCAGATACTATGTAAAATAGAGAAGTTGGACCCATATTAGGTAAACCGACATACATCATATAAACGACTTCAAGGTGGACTCTGAGACCTAGCCCGATATATAAAGGCTAAGAGGAGACACCGAGGGGGGTAGATTCAACCAGACACAACATCCTGTAACCTTAGTTTTCATACAATACAATCTCGGCGATTTTCCCTTGATCATACTTTTCATCGGCTACCTAGCTTAGCTGACCGATTTGTTGATTCGCCAACGTACTCCTTCCTAGAAACCCAAGCCTATCATCATAAGCATTGACAAGGTTAACCCTTTCTCATTGGCGCCGTCTGTGGGAAGCTTGGACGCTGAAAGCACGAATTCGACGACCTCTTCTTCAAACAACAACTCGACTAGATCGGTGACCAGGTGTGCTTCGGATCGATAAATTTTCATCCACACCCACGCACCCTTCTCCTGGTTTTTTGGCGACTTTAGCCGAGGGAGGGACCTGAAGATCGGGAGCTTCAGCTTCAACATCGGAACTCAGGGAACGTTTCGCCGATCGGAACCGATCTATTCGGGTTCAGCGGGGGAAGCATTGGCATCACCAAAAGCATCATCAACATCATCCATCAGATCCACGGGCAGAAAACACTTGGACATGATGGCAAGGAGCAACGTCGGTTTGCTGCAAGTCTGTGAGATCTCATCGAGTTACTCGACGGGGTATCTTTCGGGTCGGCATCGACAACCAGCAGCAACACATCTGATCGGGTGCCCCAGCACTCGAAGACGGAGAACGTCGACAAGGAGGGTGACGGCGACAAGGACAATGCCAACTCCGGAATCAGGAAAGTCAATTCATACCCAGATTTCTGTACTAACAAAGATTACTTATCGCGTCATCAGGTGTGCATGGTCGATATAACTCGACAAACTGGGGAAGATGAGCAAGTCGATGTCGAAGACTGCTCACATGATGAAGAGGAATCATATGATGAAAACGGCAATGTCAAAATAAACGTGGATCGATTTGAGCGGCATCAGCGGAGGTCGGTGCGAGACACTACGGGCTCGCTAACGCTGCTAACGTCGGAACTACTGCTGCACGAGTATACATGGCGCCGGCCTCGGTGGCATCGATGGAGGTATCAATACATGCACACCAATTTAATGGAGCACGAACACGACAGAGGTCGTTATTGGAGTTATCTCGTGAGAGCGTGGGATAAGGCGAAAGATGTTTTTGAGGGCAATAGCTTTTTTGGAACTGATGCCACCCGAGATGAGCTTATGGCGTGCCACTATATGCTACAGATGCAGAAGAAAAAGTTAAGAAGAGAAAGGAGAGAGCTTGATGATCCCAGGGCAAGAGCTGGCGAGTCTAGCCGTCGATGTGCAGCACTGAGTTCTATAGGAAACGAAAGAGTGGGAGCAGCAGGAGCTTTAGGAAATTGCAACCGAAGATCTTAATCTCAGTTGAACAGGATACCAGAAGATGGACGGCGAGAGATGACTAGGGATCTCGACGTATCATTCATGACTTACGACTCAAGAGGAAACCTGCACCCTACAAGGCCGCAAGCAGCGATTATAGGGGCTCAAACGTATCTGGTGACAACTCAACCCGAGCATGGTCTGGGAGCACAGGTGCACAGAACCTTGATCGGATATTTGAATGATGTCGGGCAGCATCTGGAGGGTACCCTACGCTGTCCTTGAAGTCCTCGGAAGGAAGTAGTACCCCAGGTCAAAATAACGCCACGCGGCAAGAAGTGGCGCCACCAAACAACCCCTCTCGACAAGAGGTAGCACCACCAGGCCTTCACAATAGTTGTCGGCAAGAGATGGAGCCCCGACGATCAAGATCTCCGCGCCAACCTCGAGCAATGGCCAGAAACCATGACGATGCCAGGAACAATATCACGCAGAGTAGAATCGACAGAGCTCGCGTCGAGCGGGGAGGTCGACATAGAGATGATGAAGACGATTACGATGATGACTATGAAGATGAAGACGATAAAGAGCTTAGCGGAGCTGTTTGCTTTTCGCATCGGGTTCGTAAAACAGTTGTTCCAGTGGGTTCAAGCTTCCTACGGGCAAAATAAAGTACGAAGGGGTTCAGAAACATGAAGCATGGTTAGATGATTATCTACAAACTATAAGGGTATATGGAGGTACCAAGGCTACCGCTATGCAGAGTTTGCGGCTTTTCTTGAGTGGACCCGCGAGGTTTTGGCTTCGGAAGCTGCCAGAAGGATCAATCGAACACTGGGAGGATTTGCGCGATCAATTCATCCGAAATTTTTGGTCAAATTTTAAGCGCCCATCATCAGTCGAAGAGTTGCGGAAATGTACCCAGAAATCAGGAGAGTCAATACGATCATACCTCCAGAGGTGGAGCATGATAAAAAAAACTCAGCCGAAAACATCTCCGATGAACAGGCAATCGATGCATTTAACAACGAGTTGCGCCGCACGGACTTTGTTGAGGAGTTGGGAAGAGCTAGACCAAAGTAGAAGAGTTAATGGATTTGGCAAACAAATGGGCTAATGGCGAGGATGCAGCAAGTAATAAACGAGCAAGGTCACCCGAAGAGGATCGACCAAGGCGTGGAAACGATCGCAAGAGATGGCCTCGAAACTACGACGACTATGGTCGACCTGTGCAAGTTGCGGCTAGCTTCACAAGCAAGGATGATAGGAAGGATGACTATCGCAACAGCGGGTATCGAGGTAGCAATCGAGACAAACAAAGCTCCAGCAGGCAGGCGTACAAATCTAGGCCACGGTTCCAGCCGCAACATGAGTTAACAGAGGAACAATGCTTAACGCACCATGTACCATGCACTTCTACTTCGACTCTAAAGGACGCAGACAGTCGAATCATTTGTTGAAGGATTGCACAACTTTCCAACGGATGCTCCTAGTATTCGGAAGAGCACATCAAAATGCATCAAGGCAAGGGTTTGTGGGGGCGCCGGGGTTGGTTGCTATCAATGCACCCCTCCGCCACCAGCCCCCACAGAATCCAGTACTAGTGATACAAGCAGCACCATCAAACAATAGTAATCCATCAGGTGGATACCCCGAGCCCAGGGGAGCAGTCAATATGATCCAGAAGGCGAGACCACCCAACAGACAGCAGAAGATAATCATGCGACAAGTAAACTTAGCGACCAGGCACCACCTCCCACGCCTGAATACCTCAACTGATCCGATCAATACATCGGGTTTGGTAGGAGGATCACCCTTACAAAATCCCTCGACCAGGTCACTCGCCTTTGGTCCTCGATACTCAGATCAGCGGGTACAATTGCAATAGGTTTTCCTCGACGTAGGAAGCGCCATCAATTTGATTTACGCCAAGACCTTGCGAGCAATGAACATCTCTCTCACAAACCAGATACCCTCGGATGTTGGGTTCCACGGTGTAGTTCCGGGAAAACCAGAGATGCCTTTGGGGAAGGTTTTGCTTGATGTGGTCTTCGGTACAAGGGAAAGCTTCGGAAGAGAAAATCTCGAGTTTGAAGTTGTGGATTGGCCATCATAGTATCATGCGATACTAAGTAGACCTGCATACTCTCAGTTCATGGCGGTCTCTCATCACACGTACCTTATTTTGAAGATGCCAGGACCTAACAGAGTCATCACCGTCTAAGGAAGTTTTGTCTGAGTTCCACAAGTTGTCAGTCTTTCGGGATGCACGCAGAATTCGTCCAACTGTACTCCTCAAGCTGTATGATCTCTTGCTCTTTTGGGTGGAAAGACATTCTTAAGCTTTGCTCAATGTCCAAAAGGCTCGCTACCTTCCAAATCTCGTCTAGTGAATCGGCCCTTTTTTGGAGTGACAATTGGACGGAGAGATTCTCTTCAACAAATTTCCCACACTCGAATCCGTTGTAATTGATAAACTGGCCTCAAGTCGGAGACAACCGAGTTGACCCCATCGATGTCTTCCACCTTCCTCTACCAACCCAAGCTTTCAATGAAATCCATGAGTTTAGGCAACTAGTTCTTCAAGCTCAAGTTGGCCTCAATATGAATGACCATGATGTTTGGACGTACAAGAGGGGCCTTTCTTTTTTGCATCTGAAGTTTACAACCTCCATTTTGAGCATATTGAGACCCTTAGCTTCTCTAGGTGGATCAATAAATCTAGCTGCACTCCGAAGATCGAACCTTTCTTCTAGCTCCTAGGCTCCTAGCTAATGGTCAAGTAAATACGAAGGACCTTCTCCGAAGGAAAAGGTTCTGAACTAGTAACAATAGATTATGTTGCATCATGGAAGATGTTTCCCTTGAAACCAAAGACCGCCTTTCTTGAAACTAGACTTTTAGCGAGCGTTGCTGGATTTGAATTAATGTTAGACACGATTTAGTCAAGATCTTGCCAGCATGCTCTCCTCGGCTAGAACATCTTTAGGCAATCCGTTTCCTTCTAGCTCATCGTTGATTCTGCTAGGTGATGGAATGGAACCACTTTGAAATAATTTGTCACAATTACACCTTAGAAGTCACAATCAAGTATATCAAAGATGCCATGTACTGAAGTACTACCTCTGGTCGCATTAAATTGACGCGCCCTCAGACAGGAAATACACAGGGGCCTGTGACACGTCGATTATTTCAGACCGGATGGAGTATTCGCTAATTCAAAAAAAAAAAAACTATCCTATAACTAAACCAGCTAGTTCTAGCCGGAGATGGTACAAAGAAGCACATAGGCCGGATGACTATACCTATTGCCTTGCTGCGCTCTATATTAGTAAGCAAAAAAGAGGACCTCGCGGTCACTTAGATGTACAATAGGTACTCTTAATTTATACAGAGAAGACTATAGAACACAAGGGGTATGAAAGCATTATCGAGCTGTGTCGTATATGCTTCCAATAATAAGCTCAATGTCACGGCTACCGAAAGTGACACCCAGTGCTGTGTCAACATGAGAAAATTGGTTATTAGACTTAGTCTGTGTGTTCCAGCATAGAGCTTTAGTCACTCTAGTGAAAGAAATTAAGGGACCAAACCTGTGAAAGAATGTATCCACTTGAAGCTAAGAGTGATACCAGAATTGAGCAGGCTGCCAGTACAGAGGTTATGCCTGCTGCCGTGCCTTCAATTGTTTTCTCTACATTCCAGGGGAAAATGCACAAATGAGCAGAGAGCAAGTGTGGAAAGAGGACCAAGAAATAATTATGACCAGACTCACTTCCTGTCTTGCTCCATCTTAGGACACCATACTTGTACCCTATCATTGATGCCTAGGTACAAATAGGAGAATTCATCAGAGAAAACAGACTAACAGTAGAAGATGTTAACAGACTATTGAACATACCATGGTATCACCTATTCCCAAGCTGAGAATTCCAGCAAAAGGGGCAAGTGGCCGGTCATTGAATCCAGATGACATCCATTTAGGAAGCGCACAGCCCAGCAAGAGTGAGAAATGACTGAAAACAAATCAATAAAAGACAAGTTTTATCCTACAATGGAATATCAGAGGAGGTATAAATGTGGAAATAAAGACAAAGCGCACTTACCTAATAATGAGAATCTCAGAATCACGATGGTCAGTGAAGGCGTTCATGAATTGATGTACAGTATGCCCAAGAGGATATACTTCCCAAACCTGAGAGCATAATTTTGTGGGAGAAATGAGCAAGCTTGGCATAATAGATATGGTTGAGGAAAAAAGGGAAGGGAATGGGGAAGAACATGAGGAAATCAAAAGATTCTTACACGAATCATCTCTAGTATTAAGAAAACTGCAAACGCTGCACCAAATGCCAAGTCCAAGAAAGCAGGCTTCAAAACATAGAACAAATTGATCAAAATAATCTCTGAATGTTCTGATAGGATTTAAAAGTAAGAAAGATTACATTACCTGAAATATAACAGCAGGAGAGAAAATCAGGACAGCAACAAGATGATAGTACTTGCGCAAAAGAATCCTTTCTGTTTTGCTTCGCTTTGATATACTGTAGAATTTTTTAACAGATACAAATATCACACATATCCAGTATGCACATAATGCGAGACGTTCATGTGAATTGGTGAACATATAGTTAAGAACCCTGTGAAATAATGAGCCATTAAGAAAAAGGGAAATAAGTATCGACAATATACAGAGGATATTTAAACTTTTAAGAGAAAATTGCTAATTTAAAGTAATAAATTTAATATACTGATGATAACAGACACCATTTTTAGCTTCCCATGAATGTCAAATGCTGATGCATACCAGACAAACGGATGCACTTCGAGACCCTGAACAAGGTGTGTCCATGATGGCACTAACATCAGCAATACCACCAACAATGAGACATAAAATACAACAGAACCTATTCTTTTTTCTGCATGCTTCTCAACTGCTTGTGTCCTTTGCTTCCCCAGTGTTTTAAAGTAAACCCAAACTTGAAGAGAACATTTGCACAACAAGGGAAGTAGAAAAATTCCAAGCAAAATCCCCTGCCAAAAGAAGGAAGAGATATAAACACACAATAAAGTTTCCTTTAGATTAACTAGAAGGAACTGGGCAACTTTTCACTGATAGAAAAACTAGGCACCCAGATTCGAGTTGAAGAGGATTCAAAATGGGTGGTGGGTTGGGTGTACACGCACAACTCCCACCAACTTAGCTAGTCTCAGTTCCTAAAACACACTAACAGCTCAAGCCAGAACTTCCAAAATAAGAGAAACTCTACCTGAATAACTGTGGCTATCTCGCTTCGAGTTCTAGGCGTGTGAATGAGTGCTTCTGATGATGCAGAGAACTCTATCTGCCATACAATTACGATGAAAAGAAATGCATGAGATTTTCTTCTTTTATATCAAACATATAGTTAGGATTAAATCATACCTTTGAAAGAGTATGGGCCAGCATATCACCAAAGTAAAGGGCGAGGCCACTTGATACCAAAAGTGCCTCCCCTGGAATACACAACAGAGTATAAGTAAATAGGAAAAATAAGTGCCACTTCCAAGTCAATGAGGGAGAGATATACTAATATACTGCACCGCTTAACAAGAACCCCTCGAAATGACTGCAAGTGATACTAAACAGAGTGGGGCAATTATAATCGTTCTTATATGCATATGTATTTCTGCAATGGAATTTATCTGTAAGATATGCACGAAATGTATAAATCCCTGTCAGCATATGCAATCACATATGACCAAAGTAAGAGAAATAAAGAACTAATTACATCTTTAAACTTCAGGTACAAACCAAAAGATGAACATGAAGGGAACTTCTCTAGGATGTGCTTCATTAAGATCACAGCAGCCACACCATGAACGAGTAAATACCCATTTTTTGCCATCAACAGACCTACAGTAACATGCAGCATAGATGAATTTGCCAATCTCTTGTTATCAGTGTACTCGAATTAGGTTAAGAAACAGGGCGTGTTGTTGCATGTTACCTCCATCAGTCTTCAGTAGGAAAAACAATAATGTCACGACATATAAAACTACGATCAATGAACCATATTTCAAAGTTTTTGAAACTCCATTGTTGGCAGACTGACGTAGATGCCAAAGGAATGAAGCTAGCACACTGAGGCAACTGATAGATACCGCCCAGTACTGCATTTCTAGGTATGCAAATTCTGGCCACATAAACAGAAAGATATGGAGTTAGTAAAGTGTATGCATCACAGAACAGATCAATAGCACATATAAGACGACAAATACAATTCACAAGATGGCTGACTCGTGAATTGTTGATGAAGATTATCAAGATGATAAAATATAAATATACCTTGTGGTCCATTAGGATCTGTCGGTAAGATCCTCAAAAGTTGGATTAACCGCGCAAGCATGACACAGGGCAGAGTAGTGGCGCCAAGAAGAATGCCTGACGAAGCACCTGGCCTGGAGCGTATATACATCAGACAGAAAGCACCAGGTGCAATTTTGTTTTGTAGCTCACAAAAAATAAGATAATATTTAAGTAGCTACACAATTACAACAGTGCATCTTCAGGAGTAAAGGCTGTATAATTGACTTTGCGGATCATAGAATCTAAGTGCATCTAAACGGAACCACTGAATGAGTATGACCAAATCACATCTTATTGTCCCATTCCACAAGAGTTTAACTAAGCAACGACGAAAACCAAACTACCTGCAAAATTGACTAAGCCCTGAGGCCACTCCCACTGCGCTCAATTAGCATGTTCTCCTAGGAGATGGTAGGTTTGTAGAGACAACAATCCCAATGAGTTGTAGTATCTTACATGGACTAAATATTTAATGCAATAGATCCACTTTAATTTAAGACCATGTGAGTCTAATTGGTTGATGAGTAGACAATATCTAGGATAAGACAGTTTCCTCTCCTCTCCTTATAAACTTTGTGCTGTGGAGAAAAAAATCCTATGTGGACGACTAAGAGACCACTCCCTCCGTCCAAAGTGTACTTCCAATTCTTGTCCTAAGTCAAAAAAAAAATATATGCTGAGCAACTTTGGAAAATTGTAGTGGTATTATGAAAAATGTACTACTATAGCAATAATTGTACCAACAACTATTCCTCAATTGTATTATTGGCAAGCCGCGGAATGAGCATCGTTCTGACCAACTCGTACGAGAGATTTTTGCGAGAGAACCGCACCACCCGTGCAAGTGGAGCTCATCTACACGCAGTTCGACCAAATTCACACCGAGGAATGAAAATCCCGCAGCCAAATCGTGAGCATTTTTTTTTACCAGACTAGTCCCGTGTTGTGGGGGAGAACCGACGCACCTCGTCCTGAACCTTCGGAGCGGGGAGGAGGGGGCGGAGGCGGAGCGGTCGACGGCGAGCTCGACCGCGAGGGCGGCCGCGGCGAGGAGCGCGAGCGGGGCCGCGAGGTGGGCCGGGGCGGCGACCGCGACGCGCGCGGTGAAGAGGAAAACGACGAGCCGCTCCCCGGTTACCAGCGGCGAGGAAGACGCCATGGCCGAGGCCGATCCGGGTAGGGAGGTGGCGTGAAGAACCGGCCGGTAATGGGCTGCCTGCTTGGTTGCGCTCGCACGTCGCGCGCGCCTGAGGTCCGGTCCGGTTAGCGTGTCAAGGTGGGATCCCAGTGGGATGTCATTTTGTACTATTTAGTTCAAATTTTAATGTCAAATTATACTACAAGTGGGACAAAAGTGGGATCCCACTTGACACCCTTAGGTCCGGTTCGAGTTGGCGGTCGGCGAGACCAGATTGAATTTCGTCAAGTCGAATGTTCTTTGGCGATTCGTTCTACTACTCCGGCTGATGCCTTTTCCTGTGATATTAGAGCATTTCCAGCCGCGTCCTCTAAGGTGTCCCCTAAACCGCGCCGGATTGAGCGTTTGGAGGACGTGTTTTGTTCGTGCCGCGTTTGGGGACGTTGCTCCCCAGCCGCGTCCCAAAACGCCACCCCCAAACATTTAAAATACTTTTTTTTAACACATAACCATTAATTAAATGTAGCATATGAATAAAAATGTTTGCGAGGATTGTTTTCAAATTAAATTACAACAAACAATAAAACAAGTAAACAAATATAATAAATAGGGCTAGATGCTACATCAAGGTGCCACGGTATTTCCTTTGATCCTCCACAAATGCTCAACGAGATTAGCTTGAAGTTGATCATGAACATTGTTGTCACGGATCTCTGCGTGCATAGCGAGAAAATCAGCAAAATCTGCAGGCAACTCATGATCAACCTCCGCGAGAGGGCCCTGACACTCATAGGGACCAACATGTGTCATCGCATGATTCTTACGGTCATCCTCGATGATCATGTTGTGCATGATCACACAAGCCTGCATCACCTCCCACATTTGGTCATGAGACCAGCTTAGAGCAGGGACAATGGCAAATTGTGCTTGAAGCACACCAAATGCCCGCTCGACATCCTTCCTGCAAGCCTCCTGTCGTGTAGCAAAGTGGGAATTCTTCAGACCGGATGGATTCGAGATTGTTTTGACAAAAGTGGCCCATTTTGGATATATACCATCGGCTAGATAATAGCCTTTGGTATATTGGTGGCCATTGATCTCATAGTTGCATGGTGGAGCATGCCCTTCCACTAGTCTGCTGAACACCGGAGACCGCCGCAACACGTTGATGTCATTGTGTGATCCCGCCATGCCAAAGAAAGAATGCCAAATCCACAGGTCATAATCTGCCACAGCTTCAAGCACCACACTGCAATATCCATGACGCCTTTGTATATACCTTGCCAAGCAAACGGGCAGTTCTTCCATGCCAGTGCATGCAATCGATGCTTCCAAGCATTCCAGGGAATCCTCTGGCAGCATTTTGTGCCATGATCCTTGCAGTCTCTTCCTCAGTTGGCCCTCTCAAGTAGTATTTGCCAAACTTTCCCACCATAGCTCAAAACTTGTACATGCACTCAATGGCAGTAGACTCACTCATGCGAAGGTAGTCGTCCTGTGTATCGGCAGGTGCTCCGTATGCAAGCATCCTCATGGCGGCGATGCACTTCTGAATGGACGAGAACGCCTATAGCGTCGACCTTGAGCTTGAAGTAGGGGTCGAACTCTCGAACGCCGTGGAGGATATACATGAACAGGCCCTTGCTCATCCTGTACCGGCGCCGAAAATTGTCGGCATGTGTTGCATCGTCGGCGAAGTAGTCGTTGTGCAGCATGGCATGCCCCTCCATCCTCTGCGGGCTTCGACTTCCTTCTTCCCGGCCTTGATCCCGCGGCGCGACCTCTTCCTCTTCTCCGCCTCAGCGTCAAGCATGTCTTGGAGGGACCCGATGATCAGCAAATGCTCCCGCAGGTCGTCGTCGAAGGCTTGCTCGTCCTCCGCAGCAGCATCTCATCGTCGCTGTCCATGGCTAAAGCAAAATCAATGGTTAAAATTGCGCCGAGGCAGACGACGCAACAAACAGCGGCCAATCGCGCCTACCCGGCAAGTCGTCGAGCACCTTCTATGCGCGGAGGTGGGGCGGATTTGACGGCGCGTTCGGGACGCGCCGGCAACGCTGGCGGCACGACCGGCAGAGCCCCACCGCGTCGACGGTGCCGACTCTCAAGAGATCGACGCCCAAACGGCCGGGATATCCAGCGGCGGCGGTGGGGTGGCAGGCGCGGGAAGGAATGAGCGACGAGAAAAGAGGCGCGAACCAACGGTTTATGCAAATAGTCGCCGACATGTGGAAACCCGCCTCGCTTTTCAGTGTGTCCGACGTCCCCGGTGCGTCCCCTGTGAGACGGGGACGGGCTCGGGACGTCGGACACCGTATCGGACCGCGCCGAACAAAATAGGTTTTAGAGGACGCGGCTGGAACGCATTTTCTGTCCGGCTCGCCCCAAATCCCTTTGGGGGACGCGACTGGAGATGCTCTTACATCATTATAGGAGGGCATATCCACTCCCGTCTCAGAGCATGAGACACATTCTTCCTATAGCGTGCCACCTAGGCTTTGAATTGAAGCGATTGAGCGGTAATTATGTGTAGGAGTAAAATAGGAGTACTGCAGAACAAGCCAAGAAATATTCCAACATCTGTATCTAGATAAAGTTGAGACACCTATTTCTATAGGAAGTACAAAACAAGCCAAGAAATGTTCCAACATTTTCTGATTATTAGGAGGCACATTCTGGCTGGCGATAGTTCAAGCAAACTGCTGTGCAACATCACACGCTTCAAACACACTTGGAGAAAATATATAATCACAGCATGAGGGAGATATAAAACTATAGGCAGTCAACTGAAAACACGACCTAGGCAACCGTTCAAAGCATAAATAACATGTTGCCGCACCGTAACAGTACAAACCTCGATGATCTATAGTGTTACACAAGACATCGCTAACACAAAGTTTGACAACCGTACTTGCTGCTGCTACCAATATTACATAAGACGATATTGATGATCTTCACTCTCAAAAACAGTACTATCCTCAGCTACTCTGACGCGGGTCTCCAATACAGAAAACACTCTTCAGCATCACCTGAAAAGCACAACAGTTTCGAAAACAGTTAGTGACTCGGATTACGGAACCGGTTTAGTAGCCAGGTAATAAAAGAGCATTTCTTAAAGATTACATCCCCTTCAGGAAGGAACACGCCTGCAAATAGAAAAAATGCACCTTCAATAAAAACAGACATCACAACAAGCAACACTAAGCAATTATTATTATTAAATGCGAGCTCTAATTCAAATACCACCCCAGTTCATGTGTCACATAGATCGATGCATGTGGATGTCGATACATGGATATGCACATCCTGCCAATGCGTTTGCATATCAGATTCTTGCTTTTGTGGAGACAAAATAGAGCATACAACAAAATTGCAAAAAGGGAAATGAAAAAGACAAGTTAAACACCACTTGCTACTGCTCAAATGCTAAAATGGCATGTGCCCTGACTCAGTAACGAGGGGAGAGGACTTCCAGTCTCCTAGTGGTGCAATTATTTATCTATACCTAAACACTTAACCCAATATCATTCTGAAGAAACATATTACAAAAGCATATGATATCATGAAGTGCTAACAAAAAATCGATTAATGTTTTAAGAACTATAGCTCCAAAAATTGTTGTTTGTACTTAAGTAACATCCCTCCAACAGGAGGATAACTGCTCTAAGGCCTACTGGCATAGCCTGAATCAGGATGTGAATTCATTCAGGAAGGTCACAAATTTATGGAAAAGCACAGTGAACTAAAAGGAAATTGACACATAAGCAGAACTGAGCACCCAAAACTACTCCCTCCGATCCATATTACTTGTTACTAATATGGATGTATCTAGATACATTTTAATTCGAGATACATCTTCATTAGCGACAAGTAATATGAATCAGAGGGAGTAGAAAACTTTAATGCATGATCCAACATTACAGACTTATCATCAAGAATTAATAAGAAATAAGAATGACTCACGTTGATCACACGAACATGGCTAGCTCTGGACGGCTGAAGATATTGTCCCCGTCATCGCCCAGTGCAGGGTAAGAAGCCACAAGTGCATCTTGTGCACCAATATACAGTGAGTTGTAGATCTTCCAATATACTTCACGTACTTTCCTTGCTGGGTGGAAAAGTCCTTGGAGACAATAATTCAGAACCACAGCTGCACCTAGAGCAACTCTCATCCCCTCAATGGCCTCCATGACAGCATTTATGACATGGGGAGATGTCTCAAATATATTGGGCCAGACAAAGTTAAGCAAATGGACAAGAGCATCCTCACAGCCCAAGCCAGCAACTCCTAGAGCCATATGTTTAACAGCAGATGCAGCAGTCTGTCTGTGAACTAGATCCCTGTCCATTAAAGCATCTTCAAGCAAGGGAGTGACAGCATATATGTAATCTTTGCCCATCTCGCCAATATACTCAAAGAGGAATGAGAGAGATTTCAAAACACCATTCTGGACATTGAGCTCTGGAACCCGGTATTCATTCATGAGGGCAGGTAAAACTGTGAAAGGCGAGCAAGTTTCAGCAACAATAGCAATTGCCACAGTAGTGCAAACACGGTTCTGTCTCTCCTGCACCTTCAAGTTATTCAACAGAGTGGCCAACACATCCTGTGGCCCAATCGCCTTCGCAATATAACCAAATGTGTTCACAGTGGCTCTTCTGATGCCCTTCTTGTGAGCCTTCAACATTTCCAGCAGCTCAAAACAAATTCTCATCCACTCCCTAGCTGGTACAAATTCTGCTCCACGGTCAGCAATTCTACCAACTAGATCGATGCAGTTCTCTTGGACCTTCTCGTGCCTATTCTTCAAGATGGGGGTCAGCCGAGGAAGAAGATCCTTGATAGGCGGTGTCATCTTGGTCATACCAATAACATTCACGATAGCCTTCAAAGCTCCAAGAATTGAACCCAGGACCTCAGGATACTCCTCCCCCAAGTACTCATACAGCACAACACCCAGGTGACCCATAAGCTGCTCCTCCTGGCACTGCTTCATCACAATGGCAATCCTTGAGATCAAATCAGCAGCTTGCTGCCTAACTTTTGCACTCTTATTGTTCAACCGCCACTTGATGGTACCACATATCTGAGGAAGGTAAGGCTTGACCCTCTGGCCGAGTGCATTCACAACGGCTCCAAAACCATTAAGCATGACATTTGCATCATCACTTGTCTGCTCTTGGAAAGCATACAGGATGCCATCGATAAGCAGCTCCTCTAGACGAGGATCGATATCTGAGGCACCCAAATTAGCCACCACCTTCTCAATTGTTTCCATCACCATTCTCCTGTAAGGCTCACTTTCATCTTTCAGATCCTCCACAATCTTACCAACAATACCAGTAACTCCCACCTTGTTTGCCATCTCCACAGTTGTTTCCACGAGTTGCTTATAGTTCCTACGATCTAGAGCCATCCTCCTAACCCAGAAGTGTTTGAAGAATTCAGGAAGGATGTCGCTCCGGATATAATCAGCCTCTACACCCTCTGTACTGACACACTGTTTAACAACCTTCAGGACAATCTTCTTCATCTCTTCGTCTGGTGACTGGAATTCCCTAATTAGGACTTGCATCACCTCCTTCGTGTAGTAACTGGCATACAGAGCATCCATAAGAGGGATGATGAAACCAATAGCCTTCAAGAAGGCAGCAAGGACCTTTCCACGGTGAGATCTGATACCCTTCCAGAGAGGCTTCAACACACTATCAAAACTTTCTATGCCATAGGGCGCAGCAGCTTCAGCAAGTGCAGCAAGAGAGAGGGCAGTGATCGTCCGTACTTTCTGGTTCTCATCACTTAGACCATGCTCAATGATCTCAACTAGGCTCTTAAGGTGAGGCAGAACAGCGCAGCCCATGAGAATAGCAATCTGCTGACAAATCTTGATACCAGTGTGCCGAGCTTGCCATGACTTCTTACTCTGACAGACAGCCTTCAAAAACGGGAGGAGGGCAGGGATACCCAAAGCAGAAGCCACCACACTGAACGCCCTAGCAGTTGTATTCCTCACATACTCGTCAATGTTATCAATATCTGGTCTCATGGCGGCAATCATCGTAGCAAGACCAGCAGCTTTGCTCAGGTTTGAGATAATCTCCCTGCCCTCAACACGAGCATAGTAATCCTCGTCAATCAGAAGTGGTTCAATAACCACCAGAATCTTGTGCACAAACGGACGGACCAGCTCATCCAGTTTGTACAGCACCCTATCAATCACCTTCACCAGGAGATGCCGCTCCTGGTCCTCAAGCGTTGGCTGCATGAGCAATGGCAGGATTTTGTTGAACAGAGGACCAGCACCAAACTCCCGTGCTTTGTCTGTGAGCTGCCGAAGTGCGGTCTTTCGCTGCGGGGGCGTGCCATTCTTAACCTTGAAGAGAAGTTTCATGATCTTCCTCTCCTTCTGCTCCTCCGGCGTTAGCTGCTCCTCGCTGTCCTCATCCAGCAACGGTCCAAAGTACTGGTAATCTTCCGGCTTCATGTCTGGCAAGCCACCGCTCATTTCCTTGGGCACGTCATACTGCTGTCCACGATTCTCCTCTGGAATATTATAAAGCGGTGTGGTCAGAGGCGTCGGCGTAGCGAGCAGCTTCCTTGCCGGTGTGCGTATGGGCTGGTACGAAGCTGGAGGTTCAAGAATCTTGTACCCCTCCTGGGGGAGCATGGCGTCAAGCTCCTCGTCGGTGAGAGGCCTGTTGCGCTCCTCAATGTCCCGCTCCCACTTCATCAGCTGCCACTGCTCCGGAGTCACCGCGCCGCGAGCGATATGGCCAGGTGTTGGCGTTGCAAGGTTTTCTGCCCCAAACGGCGTTGGTCCGGGAGTGTAGGACGCAGGCGTCGCTGCGGTACCACCAGGTGTTGCACTCCCCATACTGGCCGGCGTCTCGTCCCACCGCGACCTCTGCTTCTTGGGCGTTGGCGTGACAAGCCCGCCAGGTAGCTTGGGAGTAGCATCCCACGCCCCGGAAGGGGTGGCTCCGGGAGTAATGCCACCGGCTGCGGGAGTTGCGTCTGCATCAGCCATCCTCCCTGGAGTTGGCGTCTCGTCCCATCTGTTCCTCCTCACAGAGGGCGTGGCATCTCCGACACGGCCAGGGGTGGCGTCCCAGCGTCCGATCCCGGGAGTTGCGTCAGGGGCATCCCAGTCTGAGGCAGTCTTGGCCTTCTTGGCCCCGGCAGCAGCGGCAGCAGCATCAGCATCCTGCGACTGATCCCACCTGTTGCGCCGCTTGGTGGCTGGTGGCTCGGGAGCTGCAGGCTTCTTGTCCTTGGCTCTCTCCTCCTCCTCCTTCTTCTTCTTGGCGATCTCGCGCAGCACGTGCTCCTTCTCCTGCTGCACCTTGCTCTCGCGCATGGCGTCGCCGTAGGTGCGGACGGAGGGGTCCGGGGTGGCCTCCCCGGCGGCGAAGGGGTCGTGGCGCGCAGGCGAGATGATGCGGTCGAGGCGGCGGCGGCGGTAGTCGTCCTCGCGGTCGATGATGCGCTGCGACTTCTTGGCGGCGGCCCCGTCGTCGTCGTCGGCCGAGCGGGGGATGTCGGCGGCGGCGAGGGCGTGGCCCGTGTAGGACGCGAGGCGGCGCGCGGCGGGGTTGGCGGCGGCGGCGGGCTCGTCGTCGGGCGCGTCGTCCTCGGAGGCCGGGATGGAGGTGTCGTAGCCGGCGAAGCGGTCGGCGCCGGAGCTGCCCCCGCCGTAGAGGTCCTTGTCGAAGGTGACGGAGGAGACGGCCATGGGCGCGCCGGCCGCCAGGGCCTCCTCCAGCTTCCGGCGCTCGTCCTGTGCATGGGCGAGCTCCGCGTCGATCCCGTCCATGGCGGCGGCGCGGGCTAGGGTGTCGCGAGGGAGCGAGATTTGGGTGGGGAGGGACAAGGGTTTGGACTTGAGAATTGAGATCGGGCAAATCTTTCTTATGATAAGAGGCCAAGGAAAAACAACTTTCTTTACGAAATATCCTGGCCGTTGATTCGGTCAGGGAATGATCTGAACGGGGCTCCCTTGGGACAAAATCAGGAGCCACCTTTTTTTCACGAGTAAATGACAAAAAACTACCACAATTGTGCCATAGATGACGCGGAACTACCAAGTGGGACACGATTGTCACATGACTACCATGTTTGGGGCACGCTCGCGACGCGGAGCACTGATTGAACGGATCAAGCGTGCTAACCATGTTCCCTGGCCCACCGTCAGAGCTGACGTGGCTACCAGTCGACGGACGGCCGTTAGGGCTCGCGTTAGGTCTATTGTTTTAAGGCATTGGCTGGGTCGTCTCCTTCCTCTCTCCTTTCTCTCTGTTCCATCGCACTGGAAGCAGTCGCCGCCGACGTAGATCTCCGCCGCCGCAGGGACAGACGACCATGGTTTCGTGGGGTGACGGCGAGGATTCCTCTTCAGAGCAGAGCTCCCTCAGCGCTGATGTGAGTCCTCTCCTTATGCTGTCATAATTTGGGCAAATTGCAGGGTTAAGAATTGGGGGAATTTTGATTTTGAGGACGATTTAGGCTGATTCTTCTTTGTTTTTTCGAACTGCTAGAGTGTGAACACTACCTACGACTCTGATTTCTGCGGTTTAGCTGATGATGGTGGAAGTACTGTGACTTGCAAGCATGGTGTTGTAGCTGCTCGATTTGTAGCATTTGATGGTTGCTGGACAGGGAGGAGGTTCTTAGGGTGTGCAGGCCATGATGGAGAACCAGCTTGTGATTTTCTTCTGTGGGTAGATGGTGAGTGGCCACCTGCACTTCGGAAATCATTGGCAAAGTTGTGAGATTTGTATGGACAAGAGAAGCAAGGCAGGGTTAATAATGCTCTGGACAACATGGAGAAGAGGTTCAAGCTCAAAGATGAGATTGAGAAGATGCACATTGACCTGAGGAATGCTCAAGAAGAGATGAAGAAAATTGTGGAGGAGAAGCAAGTGATACTTGCCTTGAAGGCCCAAGCTGAGCAAGGATTGATTGATGCTAGGGCAGAGTTAGAGCAGAAGAAGGCACTGGATGCATCAAGCAGCAATATGCACAAATGCATGAGAATTAAGGCAGAGAAGGAGAGATATCAGTTGAAAGAAGAGAAGAGAAAGCTTGAGTACATAATTGGGGATTTATTTAAGCTCAAGGAATCCACCAGGGCAAAGCTGAAGAAGATCAAGGAGATGTGTGAGGAGTAGCTAGCTTGTGTACCAGTTTAATTTTATTTTTCATGTTTGAATTGAATTGCCTATGGTTTGTAATGTTGAACAATATGTGTTGGTTTGTAATGTTGAACAAATGATGTCTGGATTGTAATGGTGAACTAAATGATGGTTGGTTTGTAATGTTGAACAATATGTGTTGAATCTGTTGAAGTTGATCCCTGATGTTCAAATGAATTCCTTTTTTATCAGTTTAATAATGAGTTAGAAATATGTGTTATGTGGAGAATCTGTTATGTGAGAATTTTTTTAGAGTTATTTGACATTTGGAAAGGTCTCGACATCAAGGCTTCGACTTTGTCGAGACCTTTAGGACTATTTTACATTTGGCATTAAGCAACAGTTTGAAACATCATAGTCTTAAACAACATAGGCATCACAAAATGGTCTTAAACATCTACAGGCATGGCCTTTAGGTCATAAGCATCATATCAGGCATGGCCTTTAGTTTACAGGCATCACAAAATGGTCTTAACCATGTCAGGTACATGCACATCCAAATGATCTAGCAGGACCAACAGTACAAAGGACCTAATTTCTTCCTTGGAGAGGAGGGTCAGATGCATCTCTTCCTGGACCAGCATTTGCTCCTGCATTGAAATAACCAGACAAACCCCTGGCATTTCCTGGAGCAGATCTTCCAGCATTTCCTGGAGCAGATGAACCAGCATTTCCTGGAGCAGATGAAGAAGCATTTCCTGGAGCAGATGAAGAAGCATTTCCTGGAGCATTCCTTGCAGTATACCTTGGAGCTGTGCCTGGAGCAGATCTTGAAGCATTTGGTGGAGCATTTCCTGGAGCTACATGATGTACATTGGTCCCAGAAGAACTAGCAGGTACATTAGTCCCAGAAGCATCTTCTGTTGGCATTGTTCTATTGGCCTGCAGATGTCATGCATAAATTAGGATATTGCAATGTAGAAATAAGTATGATGTGCTGTTGACAGTGCATTACCTTGTGATTGTTTTTCCTCATAGCTAGGTCAGGCCTCAAAGGTTGTGAGCAGCTAGTGTACTTGTGGCCCTGTAAGTTGTAGTTGCTACAAGTAATTGTGGACATTCTTGATGTCTCTTTAGGTGTGGGAGGCTCAAATTTGCCCTTCCTCCTTTTTCTGCCCTTCTACCCTTCAAGTGATCTTTGAATACAGGTGGCATGATGTCAACTGTATCTGTCTTAGTCCAACCATGTTGTGCTGGCATTGGATTGAATACAGGCTTGTAGCTCTTCAAGTACATTTCTTTTGTGAAAAAAGGAGACACAAAATCTTCTGGACACATAGCAACCTTATAAATGGCACTCACTGCATGGTATAAACTATGGCATCAATATACATAATTTCCTAGCATTTTTTATCTTTGCCCCAGTTTACGCTCGTGACGACGTGGAGGAATTTTCATTTATCTTTGCCCCAGTTTATACTCATGATGGCGTGGAGTAATTTTCTTTTATCTTTGCCCCATTTTACGCACGTGATGGCGTGGAGGAATTTTCATTTATCTTTGCCCCAGTTTATACTCATGATGGCGTGGAGGAATTTTCATTTATCTTTGCCCCAATTTATACTCGTGATGGTGTGGAGTAATTTTCTTTTATCTTTACCCCATTTTATACTCTTGAGGGTATGGAGTAGTTTTTTTCAATGCATGTCACAGTTTATACTCGTGAGTTATTAGAGTCATTTTCTTATATCTATGCCCTAGTTTATACTCTTGAGGATATGCAATAGTTTTTTTAAAATGCATGTCACAGTTTATACTCGTGAGTTATTAGAGTCATTTTCTTTTATCTATGCCCCAGTTTATACTCTTGAGGGTATGCTTTTATCTATGCCCCAGTTTATACTCTTGCGGGTATGGAGTAGTTTTTTTTAAAATGCATATCATAGTTTATACTCGTGAGTTATTGTAGTAAATTATAAATTTATATTTTATTTTGTGCCCCAGTTTATACTCGTGAGGGTATGGAGTATGAACTTATATTTTACTTTGTGCCCCAGTTTATGCTTGTGAGGGTTGGATTTTTTTTTCATACGACACAGTTTATACTCATAAGCTATTGGAGTATTTATTATGAATTTATATTTACTTTGTGCCCCAGTTTATACTCATGAGGGTTGGAGTATTTTTTTCCATATGACGTAGTTTAGACTCATAAGCTATTGGAGTATTTATTACGAACTTATATTTACTTTGTGCCCCAGTTTATACTCATGAGGGTTGGAGTATTTTTTCCATATGACACAGTTTAGACTCATAAGCTATTGGAGTATATATTATGAATTTATATTTTATTTTGTGTCCCAGTTTATACTCGTGAGGGTGGGAGTATTTTTTTTTACGACACAGTTTATACTCATAAGTTATTGGAGTATATTTTTTGTGTGCCATAGTTTATACTTATGAGGGCATGGATTTTATAATGTTATCACGGTTTATACTAATGAGATGTTGCACTAATTTTTTATGGTTTATACTCATAAGATGTATAGTTTAATATCATCACAATTTATACCTGTAAGATTTTGGAGTATAGTTTATTCGATATCATCAGAGTTTATACTCGTAAGATATTGGAGTATTTTTTTAATATCTGCCATTATTGAACTTGACATTTCTAACTTTGACTTATTAAATGTCGGAGTAATATAATATTCCATCTTTTATATGAAAGAGGGAAAGAAATGTTTTTTTTCTGTTTTAGCTCATCAAGCCATTGATCAAATTTAATATTTCATCTCTGAGGAATTTTCACTTGACATTTTTTAGGTCATTAAAAATTTCCATGAACCTTGTAGTTTAGGCTCGTATAGAATTCGAGCAGTTTAATCTTGCATTTGTTTAGAAATTTCAGCTTACAGTTTTAGCTCGTGAAGCATTAGAGCATTTTCGAGTAATCAAAATATTTTTATGTGATGCTAATAGTTTAGGCTCTTATAGCATTGGAGCCAATTTTAGATACTGCCAACGGTTTATATTCATCTGACAGTGGAGTAGTTCTTTCATTTATTTCTTATGAACATGAGGCTTGTAGTTTTTAATGTTAAAGTCTTGGAGTGCTAGGAGACTATAAGCCATCAGCTCATACTATTTATTTTAGTAGTGCTCATAAAAAATGCTAGGAAATTATGTATATTGATGCCATAGTTTATACTCATAAGGATTTGGAGTGTATCATCACTGTTTATACTCGTATGATTTTGGAGTACGACTTTTTCATTGTTTATATTGCTCTGAACACACACACACACAAAAAGAATGATTAATTCGCTTCTAGATAATTAAAATTTATATATAAAGGTATTAAGGATCAATATACGTAAATATAGCATGGCATTATGCCAAGGTACAAAACTACCTTACCCACAAAATGTTGCATTAATCCTTTGTGCAACAACTACCAGCAAACCCGATTCAAAAGGTTCGTTGGTTCTGGATCTCATCATGATCGTATACCCATATTTATCGCAGCATGTATAATGCCCAAAATGGAACCTTACTATTGTCCCAACTGGTTAAAACTTATCAGGTTTGGAATTAACTTTGGTATAGAAAATCCCCACCATGCTCGATCAAGATCTGGAAAGAAATGCAAGAGAAGTGCCTCTCCCGAACAGTTCTAAATCACCAAGAAGATTATAGGCATCACCAAGGTACACTAAAAAAAGGTTGTTGGAATTATTACAAGATGGAGTAATATAAGCCATGTTTGCCCACGACATTTCGTATCAATCGAAGCTATCCGGATAGGAATAAACATATTTTTCCAGACATGGTTATGTAATTTTTTTTGTTGATGTGCCCATGGCTACAACCTAAAATTATCCATGGTGATGTGTTGTATCCATGTAGGAAAATATACAAAATGAAAGGACGCAATAGCAACATAAGTACAAAGTTCTAGTTTCATGAAAAGACTCCAAAGCTACACGAGTATAAACTGATTGCGCCAAAAGAAAATACTCCTAGCTTTCACGAGTATAGACTGATTGCGCCAAAAGAAAATACTCCTAGCTTTCACGAGTATAGACTGATTGCGCCAAAAGAAAATACTCCTAGCATTCACGAGTATAGACTGATTGCTCCAAAAAAAATACTCCTAGCATTCACGAGTATAAACTGATTGCGCCAAAAGAAAATACTCCTAGCATTCACGAGTATAAAGTGATTGCGCAAAAAGGAATACTCCTACATTCATGAGTTTAAACTGATTGCGTAAAAAAACATACTCCATCGCTTCATGAGTATAAACTGAAGTGCAAATAAACAAAACTATTCCATTGCTTCGTAAGTATAAACTGAAGCGCAAAATAAAAATAAATCTTACTCCATCATTTCATGAGTATAAACTGGAATGCGAATAAATAAAACTATTCCATTGCTTCACAAGTATAAATTGAAGTGCAAAATAGAAATAAAGCTTACTCCTAGCAGTCATGAGTATAAACTGATAGCACCCAAAAAATATACTCCTAGCATTCACGAGTATAAACTGATCGTCCAAAAAGGAATACTCCTAGCATTCATGAGTATAAACTGATTGCGCAAAAAAAATACTCCTAGCATTCACGAGTATAAACTGATTGCACCAAAAAAATACTCCTAGCATTCACTGGTATAAACTGATCGTGCAAAAAGGAATACTCCTACATTTATGAGTTTAAACTGATTGCGTAAAATAACATACTCCATTGCTTCATGAGTATAAACCAAAGTGCAAATAAATAAAACTATTCCATTGCTTCATAAGTATATATTTAAACGCAAAATAAAAAATAATAATCCAAATTTTATGAGTATAAATTATGATGATATGAAAAGCTACTCCAACATCTTACGAGTATAAACTGTGATGATATTAAACTATACTCTAAAATCTTACGAGTATAAACAATAAAAAAAAATTGTACTCCGAAATCATACAAGTATAAACTGTGATATACTCCAAAATCTTACGAGTATAATCTGTGATGATATTAAAAATACTCCAAGATCTTATGAGTATAAACTGCGACCATATTTAAAAAAAATACTCCACACCCTCAAGAGTATAAACTGGGGCATTGATAAAAGAAAATGACTCTAATAACTCACGAGTATAAACTGTGACATGCATTTAAAAAAAAAACTACTCCATACTCTCAAGAGTATAAACTGGGGCATAGATCAAAGAAAATGACTAATAACTCACGAGTATAAACTGTGACATGCATTGAAAAAAAAACTACTCCATGCCCTCAAGAGTATAAAATGGGGTAAAGATAAAAGAAAATTACTCCACACCATCACGAGTATAAATTGGGGCAAAGATAAATGAAAATTCCTCCACGCCATCAGGTGCGTAAACTGGGGCAAAGATAAAAAAAATTACTCCACGCCATCATGAGTATAAACTGGGGCAAAGATAAATGAAAATTCCTCCACGTCGTCACGAGCGTAAACTGGGGCAAAGATAAAAGGAAATTACTCTACCCTGTTACAAGTATAAACTAGGGAAATATAAAAGAAAATTACTCCAAAATATCACGAGTATAAACCGGGGGAAATATAAGAGAAATATCCCACATTAGTATAAACAGGGACTCAAAAATTACTCTAATAACTTTCGAGTCTAAAATTGATATTAAAAAAATTACTCCAATAAAACTCACGAATCCAAACTGTGACAAAAAAAAACTCCATTAACTTACGAGTCTAAACTGTGATAGTAATAAAAAAATACTCTAGTGAGTCACAGGTATATCATAACCTCCATAAAAAATACTTAAACAACATACAATTCAGACTGTGAATGAAATAAAAGGTCTCAAAAACATACGACCTAAAATTATAGAATATACAAATAAATTGACCTTGATAATCATAAAATATGGCGCACTGCAAGTAGACACACCATGTCTTTATAGCTTCAGGCATAAATATCACATTTAAAAAATAAGCTTAATTACTCATAGTAGAAAAAACATGCATGTAATGATAGAGCTCCTATTAGCTCCCAAATAAATAGTGCTGCATGTAGACATCAATGAATTTCAACAAGGGATGGGGATGTAACTCATCAACTATTCAGCCGATATTTCTTTAGTTCATTGTGCTCTATATCATGAGCTACAAGAATTTTGCAAAATGACTCAAGTTAAATGCTTCATGATGTATGCCTTCATGCTGGACCAAAAGAAGCTAAAGGGTGACATCAAGATGTTGTGTCAAAAGTACTCCCCTGCAATCACAAAAGGCACATTCCATCAAAACTAAAACATACGCAATTTTGTTTCTAGGAGTATAAAATGCAGGGTGTAATTAAGTGTAACCCAGAATCTCCTATGTAACTTAGCACAAACTCATGTAAATGGGAATCCGACATGCTGGGGCATACTTAACCTTACCGTGTCCTAATATGCATGGTACATTAGAGCCTGCATTACATGGATTTTTTTTTCATGCTTCCTTGATCCGTCGCCATTACATTATGTTGAGTTCTATACAAACTCGCATAATTCACTCCAAGTTGATATTGAGACATCAAGCTCACCTCATTTTAAAGGGTTGTTGGGGTGAATTCATCCAAGTTTCCTTAGACATGTCAAGGATAAGATATTTAATGCGGAAAACATTTACAAAGGCACATATACATGACCTCTCATAAAAGGAAAGCTGGGGATTTGCTTTTGGTCCATATTACATACATGAAAAGAATATATAAGAGTACATTAAACTGCGCTCATGTATCAAAGGAATATTTCCAAGATCATACCCAGGTTGATATTCAGATGAAGCAAGTCCAGGGAAGCAGTAATGCAACTTCATCATGAGTTACAATAAAAGGAGGAATAAATTGCAATACTTTGAAACCAGCCGGCAAACAACACAAACAAACACAAGAGAATGAGATACAACATCGATCCAAGAAAGCCATCCAATCCAATTAATCACATTTCAGATAATAAAAAAAAGGATATCTGAAGGCATAATATGCTCCAATGCTATACGAGCATAAACTATAAGCATCATCATATGAAAATTCATAATATGCTTCGATGCTATACGAGCCTAAACTATTAGCATGAAAATTCATAATATGCTCCAATGCTATACAAACCTAAATTGTAAGCGTCATATTAAAATTTAAATTGCTCCAATGCTATACGAGCCTAAACTATAAGCATATCATATCACAAATTAAATTGTGCTAATTCTATGCGAGCCTATTATTAGTATGACATTTTAAATTGCTCCACTGCTTTATGAGCAGCATCATGTCTAAAGAATCCTCTAGTTGCTTCATGAAATAGAACTGTAAGCTATGTTTTCCTTTAAAGAAAATGAAATATTAAATCGCTCGATCCCAAATCATCGAGATGAAATTATAAAAGAAAAAAAAACTATTTTTTTCTTTCGAAATGAAGGTGAAAACGTCACATTAAGCTGACTCTTCGTAAGTCAACATGTGAAGCATCAAGTTCAGTAATGTGCATTGGCATATTATTCCCCAACACCAAAGGGAAATGTTCGTAAGCCTGAGTGCTAAAGTATTTAAAATCACATACTTCATAATAAAAGAACTGTATAATGGGCGATAACAAAACATCGCTAAACAGTGCAGTGCTCCGCTCGAATATTAGCATAAATTATATGTAAAAATATGTCAAATAAAAACATCCCTAAATTGGAATGTCTATGTTAGCATGATGTTAATTACATCGCCAACCATAAGAACAAATTCATAATCGCAAATGGAATGCAGTCACTGACTAAATGAATTGATGCATGCCATGAGCTGCAATTAATTCAATCTACAAAAAAATGTTTTTTCTTCCCGCTGGAAGAAAATGCAAAGGATAAACGTATACCTATATATATGGAGCGTATACGTCCGTCAGCTAAAAAGCGATCTCATATGCAGACTGTAACTAGCCCACCTAAAAAATAAAAATAAAAAGAATGAAAAGAAAATCACACAAGCATATATATTCTCATGGATGTACGACGGACCAAGCTTATAAACTTGCCGGCACGCCAACTATGAGAAAATCCATATATCTGAAACTAAGATATGAAAAGAAAATCACACAAGCATATATATTCTCATGGACGTACGACGGACCAAGTTTACAAACTTGCCGGAACGCCGACCATAAGATCAAACCTTCCTAAATTCAGAATAGACTACAAGAAATTCAACACATAAATGCACGCCGTATTTAGAAAACTAAATCAACCTATAATCTTCTATATAAACAAAAAGGGACAGAATAAATAAAATCGTGATGTACCTACGAAGAAAGCAGATGTTGGATAATGAAATAGAAAGCGATCTGCTATACCAGATTGTAAACCGCCTAAACTTCCAATGGGATGCAATCAATTTAAAATGATGCGTGCATGCCATTCTTCTATGCACATAATGAAAAAGGATAGGAAAATCTTACCGATGAGGAAAGGCAGACGTATGACAGCCAAACAAAGAGCGATCTGTTACTCCGGCCGTAATCAGTCTACCTTATAAGAAAGATAGAGATCAGAAGTTAAATCAGATTGAGTACATGGAATACGTACTCGGCTGGAAGTGTGTAAAAAATATTCATGCACTCACCAGCATCTAAACCAAGAACCGATTGATCTGCACTTTTCCAGAAATCTCTAGCTTATGTGCCTAGTAAGAAAAGGACGAGAAGAACGGATCATTTAGATGATGGAACTACGAAATGAGCTTACATCAATATCTATGATAGCTGTACATACTCGGGAGATAATGAAATCTGATATATAGCGATCGGATCTAGCATAGAATTGCCAAAGCGCAGCAATAGAAAAAGTGGAGCCAGCAGAATATTAAATGAGAAGAAGGGATATGTATACGGCTTGGGACTGAACATCCGGAAACAAACTCAGCTGGCCAACACGCTGCTAGATTATCGGCAAGTAGTTGTGGCTTTGGAGTCTCAACTAATTTCCAAAGCGACGAATGGATAATAATCTGGCTGTAAAAAAAAAACGCTTTTTAAAAAGTGGCGATTGGATAATAATCTGGTTGTTTAAAAAAATGCTTTTTGAATATTCTATATAAAAAGAATATACATATAGTTTCAAGCTCTAGATCCGAATCATCATAATGTTCGCATCCAGACCTCGAGGGGCATCTGTTGACACCGATTTTGTCTCAGATAAAAAAAATGGTTAAATAATTAAATCCTCAAAATGAGACTTTCTTATAAATAAAATATAAATTCTTGTTTTTTTTAGACATTGCACCGTCTCCAACTACGGTGGTCTAATATTGACCAAATTTACAAAGTTGCAGGTGAAAATAAGTATTTCACTGCGGGATAAAATACATCAGAATCGCTGAGAAAACCTTGTGAAATACAGTCGTGTCATATTAAAGTAGCCGATGGTTATGAAATATGACATATTAAATAAATTAATTCTAAACAAAATGGGGTATTTCCTAAAAAAACAATATAAGTTATGTCGCCATTGACGGCGGTAGTTTAATATTGACCTAAATTCAAAATTCCGCGAGCGACGCTGAATTTCTAAACTGTCCGATCGTACGAGTGATAAAAATTGGCTTTGTCATGACAACGCTATAAAATATAGTTGCATTGAATTAAATAAATAGTGAATCATGTATTCAAAAAGTATTTCACCAAAAAGGAAATTTTGGAACATATGTAGAGATCAATTTACAAATAGCCATGTAAGCTAACACCGTAACAAGCTAGCTAGTTATTGGGCCATAAACGAACTATACATGCATCTCCACAATCGTTGCATTGATTAGACGGCACCAGTGCATGATTAACAATATAATAATGAATAGTCATCCAGCCCATGGCCCATATGCATGAAGAGGTCACGCAGCAGTTAAACACTCCATCGAGAATTGCCTGGCCACGTCCTCCCACGATCGCCCCCACGATCTGCACGATCGCACACAGCGACCCAACTCCTCGCGGCGAGCGACGAAGTCCCAACCTCTATAAATATCAGATACGCATCCATCGCTCGACTCCCGCACAGATCCCATATTCATAGCCCCCGCACAGACTTCATATTTCCCCGCTCATTCACCAATCTCTCATCCTCCATCGCTTAAACCAGCCATCGCTCATAGCAAAATCCGCTTCCATTTGTATACGCTTGCTCACATACGAGCGTGTAGCCGTCGCTGGACGCTGCCGGCCGGCCGGCCGCTCGTCATACACGCTGCCGGTGGTTGCTGTGCAGCACTTCGAAGAGGACTAGGAGGACATCTACAGCAAGGTGAGAAACATGATTCTTCCATTGCTCTGTGGGTGGTCACATTGACACACACCATGGAGTTTATCCTCCTAATCTCTAGTTTGGTCACATTGACACAAACTAGGGAATTCTCTTCCTAAATTACAACCTGCCATACAACTTTTTCTATGATCCTAAAATCATTGGCTCTTGTTTTGGTCACATTGACACAAAACAAGTTGCTCCAAAAACACATACCATTAAATCGCTGCTCTTGGGTTGGTCACATTGACACAAACCAAGTTGCTTTAAATTCATATAATCATGAAACAAATGGCTCTTGGTTTGGTTACATTGACACAAACCAAGTTGCTCAAATACATATGTTACTAAAATCATGCTCTTGTTTTGGTCACATTGACACAAACCAAGTTGCTTTAAATTCATATAATCATGAAACAAATGGCTCTTGGTTTGGTTACATTGACACAAACCAAGTTGCTCAAATACATATGTTACTAAAATCATGCTCTTGTTTTGGTCACATTGACACAATCCAAGTTGCTTTAAATCCATATAATCATGAAATAATTGGCTCTTGTTTTGGTCACATTGACACAAAACAAGTTGCTCTAAAAATACATACTACTAAATCATTGCTCTTGGTTTGGTCACATTGACACAAACAAAGTTGCTTTAAATCAATATAACCATCCATACTCACATGATAATATAATTCGTCTCTTGTTTTGGTCATATCGACACAAACCAAGTTGCTATAAAATACACATATCACTAAAACAAATGGTTCTTGGTTTGGTTACATTGACACAAACCAAGTTGCTCAAAATAAATATGTTACTAAAATCATGCTATTGTTTTGGTTACATCGACACAAAACAAGTTGCTATAAAATTACATGTTAAAATCATGCCCTTGGTTTGGTTATATTGACATAAGCCAAGTTGCTCAAATTCATATCATATTAAATAATTGGCTCTTGTTTTGGTTACATTGACACAAAATAAGTTGCTAGAAAATCAAATATTAGTAAAATTAAGTGACATGAACCAAGTAGCTGTAAATCAATACCATCTAAAATAAATGTATATTGGCTCTTGGTTTGGTCACATTGACACAAACCAAGGTGCTATAAATCTACCACATATACAATAAAAAACACGCTCTTGGTTTGGTCACATTGACACAAGCCAAGGTGCTCTAAATTAAAATACTACTAAATTATGCCTTTGGTTTAGTTATATCGCCACAAGCTAAAGGGCTTTAAAATCTCATGTTCTAATGTTCAAAACTACCGAAATTCATTGGTCCTGGGATAGTTACATGCCTATGTTGATTAACTAGTAGCTATGTACTAGTAGAGAAATCTGCGTGCAGGCTAAAGGCAAATAAAATAGTCTGCTCATGATTTGTTTCACATTGACCTTTGTTTGGTCCTGAAAATACAAGGCCATCTACATGCAACATGTATTGTGTCTGAACTATAAACCTTGCGTGTTGTAAACTACTCAGTCGCATGGTGCGATTGTCACACATAGGCAAACTATGTTTTCTTCATCTCATGCATGTATAATCCCTACATATCCCTATGGTCTGCGCTGCATGCAACAATGAAAAGGGTCTCTGGCTAATCAATCAACCATTATTATAAAATCAACTCGGTTGATTGATCCGGCATAGATAACCTACGCATGTGTTCTCATGGGTATATTTTGTACTGTCAAAATTAGTACGAGTAAAATTAAATGATATATGAAAGACGTCATATATGCAAAGAAATTATATCAACGCAAATGATAATTCGAAGGCTTCCTGGAGCGCGACGGCGTCGACGACAACGAGGAGGACTTAGTCTTTTATTTTGTAATAGTCATATGATGTAATCATTTATATTAGATATGTTGGAATTCTTAATCAGGGGTTTTCTCTTCGGAGATGTAATTAACAAAAAATTATGCATATGTAAGAGTTCTGGAAATAAAGTACTCGCATGATTTGTTGTGATTTACATTCGCGCAACTTTAAATTTATATACTATCTGTCTCTATGACGTGGACGCGCATTAGTTACTTTTGTCGCCGCCATTTTCCCGTCATCAGATTCTGCCACTTCCTACAAGAGCATGTCCTACAACTAATGTTGACCTCATGTGTAACTTTCCCACTTTTCACTTGCCATAGTCCTTTATCTGCCCTCTTAGGGATGCAATTTCTTGAGTACTTCTTCATCAACTCCAGCAGTTCTGCATAATGTGGTGTAATTTCCCATCCAGCTGACTCTGCACCATCTCTTTTTCCATCCCATCTGACCATGCATTTGTCATATATTCCTACAAGCATTGTCACTATTGGTTTGTTTCTGACATCAAGAATGTATTTGTTAAATACCTCTGACAGATTGTTTACCACTAAATCTGTTTGACAATTGGTGTCCATTGCAAACCTTGCCCATGCCTCCACTGGTATCTTGCTCAACCATTTCCATACTTCCTCACTCTGCTTCTTCATCTCCTCCATTGCTTCATCAAAACCATCTTTTGTGTATGAGTATGCAGTATTATCCATGCACTTCTTCAAGTCCTCTCCTCTAAAGCCTGCTGTCTGAAAATTGGCATATATATGCCTCAGGAAGTACCTCTGTGGTGAATGAGGGAACACTGTGGACACTGCTTTCAGTAATCCCTTTTGTCTGTCAGACATTATAGTGTAGTACCCAAACTGTCCATGTTCTCCACCAAGTGCATGCTTCAACTGCTCAAGAAACCACTGCCAATTCTCTGTATCTTCTTTGGCAACCACTCCTCATGCAATTGGATAGATGTTGTTATTTCCATCTCTGCCAGTAGCTGCAAGGATTTGAGCTCCAGAGGTGAGCTTAATGAAGCAACCATCCAAACCAATAAATGGTCTGCAGCCCTGTAGAAACCCTTCTCTAGCAGCATTGACACAGAAGAACAATCCATGAAATCTAGGGCTGTAAGATATGTCCACCATCTGTCCTGTCTTCATTGCTTCAACCTGCTCATCTGTTGGACCTGTGATTGTGGTCACAATGCACCTGGAACCAGGGTTTTTGTCTATAACAGTCTGCAGATAATCCCTTAGTCTGTGATATTGTTGCTTGTGATCACCCATCACCATCTCAGTTGCCTTGGTCCTTGCCCTGTAAGCCATCCTCTTGGGAACATCCACTCCAAAATCTTTCGGTGCTTTGTCTTGCAAAGTGTTGATGGAAGTGCTGATGTTTGATTTGTATTCAGTAACATATGTACCACTAAGCCACTTTGCATTAACCCTAGTGCTAGATGGATCTGTTGGGCATGTGTGCTTCAACTCCATTTTCTTTATGCAAAATGTAGCCTCATTTTTTATCTTGGCAGCTGTCATATAAAGTGGACAGTCCCACTTTTTCTCCTTCTCCTTCACATTCTCTTCATTATTTTTCTTCTGCTTGTCCTTGCACCACACAATGATCCTGTCAGGTGTATTCCTGTGGTAAAGGAAATTCCTGACCTGCACAATGTGGAGTCTAGCCAAAGCTTGCCTGAATTGATACACATCTTTGAAGCAAAGTCCCACCATGAATTGTTGCTCTGGATTCTGTCTACTATCATCATACCACACCCTCTCCTTGGCCATCTTTCCTCTGCTCTTTCTCCCTCCTGCTAACACAAAAGGCAATGGCTCATACCCATCATCCTCTTCTTCTTTCAGAAATCCTTTGTCACCCTCATCATCAGAAGGAACCCAATCTGGAATAACATCTGCCTCTACTTGAGAATGTGATCTCAATGTTGGACCAGGCCTCTTCACTTGCCTCTTCACTGCTGGAATTGTTGAAATATCATCACACTGAGTTGCATTGTCATAAATATCCTCCACATCACTCTCCCCCTCACAATGAAGCATTGGATCAAGATTCCTCTTCTTCCTAGCAGCAATTCTCTGGTGCATTTCCTCTTCCTGAGCTCTTCTTGCCTTCTCTGCAGCTAATGGGTCAAATCTGCCTGGATATAGCCAACTATCATCCTCATCTTCAGATTCCTCTTCTTCTTCTTCTTCTGCCATACATGTCTCTAGATCCAGTACATGTTTACCCTTCTCACAGTTAACACTCTCCTGTGTGTGCATCTAAGGAAAGTTGTGATCATCCATTTGTGACTGCCAACCATCACAAAAGGAACTGTCTTGGCTCAGAAAAGGGTGTGCAATTGGCTCTTCTTCCTCTGGATCAAGGTCAATTGTGCTTGCATGCTTTCTCTTCAATGGTGATAAAACAATTGCTCTTTTCCTATTGTCCTTCATCACAGTGAGCACCAGTTTCTTCGTACTTGCATACTTCACTAGCATTTCATCAACCTTATAGTTGTTGTCCACTAGCTCTAATCCACTCAGTCCTACTCCTTCATTTTTAACATAATATAAGGAATCACACAGACCATATCCCTCTTCCTCCATGATGGACAACAATTTCAGAAACCTTATGTCTGTCCTATGTAAAGTTTTGTGAACAAATTTTGCTCCATCAAATTGAAAATAGAGCTCCCACATCTCTGCCTTCTCCCTATAATCCAAATTAACATTCTAGTCAATCTACATCGTCATTCTACCAACATTATTGCCAGAAATAACACTAGGACAAAATGGAACAGGGGATTACTCTACAGAGGGCAAAATCCAACATAGAGGTAGTATACAGAGGGCAAAGAACTCTTACCCGCTACTGATGCGCGTAGATGTACACGTCCGTTGGGAACCCCAAGTGGAAGGTATGATGCGCACAGTAGCAAGTTTCCCTCAGTATGAAACCAAGGTTTAATCGAACCAGTAGGAGCCAAGAAGCACGTTGAAGGTTGATGGTGGCGGAATGTGATGCGGCGCAACACCAGGGATTCCGGCGCCAACGTGGAACCTGCACAACACAACCAAAGTACTTTGCCCCAACGAAACAGTGAGATTGTCAATCTCACCGGCTTGCTGTAACAAAGGATTAACCGTATTGTGTGGAAGATGATTGTTTGCGAAGAAAACAGTAAAACAAGTATTGTAGTAGATTGTATGCGATGTAAAGAATAGGACCGGGGTCCACAGTTCACTAGAGGTGTCTCTCCCATAAGATAAAAGCATGTTGGGTGAACAAATTACAGTCGGGCAATTGACAAATAGAGAAGGGCATAACAATGCATATACATGATATGATAAATATAGTGAGATTTAATCGGGGCATTACGACAAAGTACATAGACCGCCATCCAGATGCATCTATGCCTAAAAAGTCCACCTTCAGGTTATCATCCGAACCCCTTCCAGTATTAAGTTGCAAGCAAGACAATTGCATTAAGTATGGTGCGTAATGTAATCAACAACTACATCCTTAGACATAGCATCAATGTTTTATCCCTAGTGGCAACAGCATATCCACAACCTTAGAACTTTCTGTCACTGTCCCAGATATCAATGGAGGCATGAACCCACTATCGAGCATAAATACTCCCTCTTGGAGTTAAGAGCAAAAACTTGGCCATAGCCTCTACTAATAACGGAGAGCATGCAAGATCATAAACAACACATAAATAATAGATTGATAATCACCATAACATAGTATTCTCTATCCATCGAATCCCGACAAACACAACATATAGTATTACAGATAGATGATCTTGATCATGTTAGGCAGCTCACAAGATCCAACAATGAAGCACAATTAGGAGAAGACGACCATCTAGCTACTGCTATGGACCCATAGTCCAGGGGTGAACTACTCACTCATCACTGGAGGCGATCATGGCGATGAAGATTCCTCCGGGAGATGATTCCCCTCTCCGGCCCGGAGGCGATCTCTGAATCCCCGAGATGGGATTCGGCGGCGGCGTCTCGAAAGGTTTTCCGTATCGTGGCTCTCGGAGGGTTTCGCAACGAAGACTTTAAGTAGGCGGAAGGGCAATGCGGGGGCCACACGAGGGCCCCACACAACAGGCCGCGCGGGCGCCGCCGCGCCGCCCTGTTGTGGCGGCGCTCGTGGCCCCACTTCCTTTCCCTTCGGTCTTGGAAGCTTCGTGCAAAAATAGGACCCTAGGCGTTGATTTCGTCCAATTCCGAGAATATTTCCTTACTAGGATTTCTGAAACCAAAAACAGCAGAAAACAACAACTGGCTCTTCGGCATCTTGTTAATAGGTTAGTTCCAAAATGCGTAAATACGACATATAATGTGTATAAAACATGTAGATATCATCAATAATGTAGCATGGAACATAAGAAATTATCGATACGTTGGAGACGTATCAGCATCCCCTTTGCTAAGCGAGCAGGCAAACGATAACAAGGATAATTTCTGGAGTGACATGCCATCATAATCTTGATCGTACTATTGTAAACATATGTAATGAATGCAGCGATCAAAACAATGGTAATGACATGAGTAAACAAATGAATCATAAAGCAAAGACTTTTCATGAATAGTACTTCAAGACAAGCATCAATAAGTCTTGCATAAGAGTTAACTCATAAAGCAATAAATCAAAGTAAAGGTATTGAAGCAACACAAAGGAAGATTAAGTTTCAGGTTGCTTTCAACTTATAACATGTATATCTCATGGATATTGTCAATGTAAAGTAATATAACAAATGCAATATGCAAGTATGTAGGAATCAATGCACAGTTCACACAAGTGTTTGCTTCTTGAGGTGGAGAAAGATAGGTAAACTGACTCAACAATAAAAGTAAAAGAAAGGTCCTTCAAAGAGGAAAGCATCGATTGCTATATTTGTGCTAGAGCTTTTATTTTGAAAACATGAAACAATTTTGTCAACGGTAGTAATGAAGCATATGAGTTATGTAAATTATATCTTACAAGTTGCAAGCCTCATGCATAGTATACTAATAGTGCCCGCACCTTGTCCTAATCAGCTTGGACTACCGGATCTTCGCAATACACATGTTTCAACCAAGTGTCACAAAGGGGTACCTCCATGCCGCCTGTACAAAGGTCTAAGGAGAAAGCTCGCATTTTGGATTTCTCGCTTTTGATTATTCTCAACTTAGACATCCATACCGGGACAACATGGACAACAGATAATGGACTCCTCTTTAATGCATAAGCATGTGGCAACAATTATTATTCTCATATGAGATTGAGGATATATGTCCAAAATGAAACTTCCACCATGATTCATGGCTTTAGTTAGCGGCCCAATGTTCTTCTCTAACAATATGCATGCTCCAACCATTAAGGTGGTAGATCTCTCTTACTTCAGACAAGACGGACATGCATAGCAACTCACATGATATTCAACAAAGAAAAGTTGATGGCGTCCCCAGAAGCATGGTTATCGCACAACAAGCAACTTAATAAGAGATAAAGTGCATAAGTACATATTCAATACCACAATAGTTTTTAAGGCTATTTTGTCCCATGAGCTATATATTGCAAAGGTGAATGATGGAATTTTAAAGGTAGCACTCAAGCAATTTACTTTGGAATGGTGGAGAAATACCATGTAGTAGGTAGGTATGGTGGACACAAATGGCATAGTGGTTGGCTCAAGGATTTTGGATGCATGAGAAGTATTCCCTCTCGATACAAGGTTTAGGCTAGCAAGGTTATTTGAAGCAAACTCAAGGATGAAACGGTGCAGCAAAACTCACATAAAAGACATATTGTAAACATTATAAGACTCTACACCGTCTTCCTTGTTGTTCAAAACTCAATACTAGAAATTATCTAGACCTTAGAGAGACCAAATATGCAAACCAAATTTTAGCAAGCTCTATGTATTTCTTCATTAATGGGTGCAAAGTATATGATGCAAGAGCTTAAACATGAGCACAACAATTGCAAAGTATCACATTATCCAAGACATTGTAGAATTACTACATGTAGCATTTCCCGATTCCAACCATATAACAATTTAACGAAGAAGTTTCAACCTTCGCCTTGAACATTATGAGTAAAGCCTAAGGACATATTTGTCCATATGCAACAGCGGAGCGTGTCTCTCTCCCATACAGTGAATGCTAGGATCCATTTTATTCAAACAAAAACAAAAACAAAACAAACCGACGCTCCAAGCAAAGAACACAAGATGTGACTGAATAAAAATATAGTTTCGGGAGGAACTGATGATGTTGTCGATAAAGAAGGGGATGCCTTGGGCATCCCCAAGCTTAGACGCTTGAGTCTTCTTAAAATATGCAGGGATGAACCACGGGGCATCCCCAAGCTTAGAGCTTTCACTCCTCTTGATCATAGTATATCATACTCCTCTCTTGACCCTTGAAAACTTCCTTCACACCAAACTTCAAGCAAACTCATTAGAGGGTTAGTGCACAATTAAAAATTCACATATTCAGAGGTGACACAATCATTCTTAACACTTCTGGACATTGCACAAAGCTACTGGACATTAATGGATCAAAGAAATTCATCCAACATAGCAAATACGGCAATGCGAAATAAAAGGCAGAATCTGTCAAAAACAGAACAGTCCGTAAAGACGAACCTGAAAGGGGCACTAGACTTGCTCAAATGGAAAAACTCAAAACTAATGAAAGTTGCATACATATCTGAGGATCACGCTCGTAATTTTGCAGATTTTTTCGAATTTTCTACAGAGACTTATGCCAGAATTCGTGACAGACAGCAATGCTGTTTCTGCGCAGCGATCCCAAATATAACATCAACTTTAACATAGAAATTTTACTTGGCACAAAAACATGATAAGGAGAGGTTGCTACAGTAGTAAACAACTTCCAAGACTCAAATATAAAACAAAGTACTGTAGTAAAAACACATAAGCGTTTTTCTTTAACGCCTTTCAGCTAGGCGCAGAAAGTGTAAATCAAGTAACATCAAGAGATGAAGCATCAACATCATAACTTGTTCTAATAATAGAATCAAAAGGCAACTTCATTCTCTTTCTAGGGAAGTGTTCCATACCTTTCTTGAGAGGAAATTGATATTTAATATTACCTTCCCTCATATCAATAACAGCACCAACGGTTCGAAGAAAAGGTCTTCCCAACACAATAGGACAAGATGCATTGCATTCGATATCCAAGACAACAAAATCAACGGGGACAAGGTTATTGTTAACCGTAATGCGCACATTATCAATCCTCCCCAAAGGTTTCTTTTTAACATTATCGGCAAGATTAACATCCAAATAACAATTCTTCAATGGTGGCAAGTCAAGCATATCATAAATCTTTTTAGGCATAACAGAAATACTTGCACCAAGATCACATAAAGCATTACATTCAAAGTCATTGAATTTCATTTTAATGATGTGCTCCCAACCATTTTCTAACTTTCTAGGAATAGAAGTTTCAAGTTTTAGTTTCTCTTCTCTAGCTTTTATGAGAGCATTTGTAATATGTTTTGTAAAGGCCAAATTTACAGCACTAGCATTAGGACTTTTAGCAAGTTTTTGTAAGAACTTTATAACTTCAGGGATGTGGCAATCATCAAAATCTAAATCATTATGAGCTACAGCAATGGGATCATTGTCCCCAAGGTTGGAAAAAATTTCAGCAGTTTTATCACAAGCAGTTTCAGTTTTAGCAATTTCAGGCAGTTTTGTACGCTTTGCACTAGGAGTAGAAACATTGTCAACACCAATTATTTTACCATTGATAGTAGGAGGTGCAGCAACATGTGAATCATTATCATTACTAATGGTGGTAATAGTCCAAACTTTAGCTATATTATTCTCTTTAGCTAGTTTTTCATTTTCTTCTCTATCCCACCTAGCACGCAATTCAGGCATTAATCTTATATTCTCATTAATTCTAACTTGGATGGCATTTGCTGTAGTAGTAATATTATTATCAATATCATTATTAGGCATAACTTTCAATTTTAATAGATCAACATCAGAGGCAAGTCTATCAACTCTAGAAGCAATATTATCAATTTTATCAAGCTTTTCCTCAACAGATTTGTTAAAAGCAGTTTGTGTACTAATAAATTCTTTAAGCATGGCTTCAAGACCAGGGGGTACACTCCTATTATTATTGTAAGAATTCCCATAAGAATTACCATAACCATTACCATTAACAGAAGGATATGGCCTATAGTTATTACCAGAGTTGTTCCTATAAGCATTGTTGTTGAAATTATTATTTTTAATGAAATTCACATCAACATTTTCTTCTTGAGCAACCAATGAAGCTAAAGGAACATTATTTGGATCAACATTAGATCTACCATTCACAAGCATAGACATAATCACATCAATCTTATCACTCAAGGAAGAGGTTTCTTCAACAGAATTTACCTTCTTACCTTGTGGGGCTCTTTCCGTGTGCCATTCAGAGTAATTTATCATCATATCATCAAGAAGCTTTGTAGCCGCCCCAAAGTGATGGACATAAAGGTACCTCCAGCAGCTGAATCCAATAAATTCCGCAAAGAAAAATTTAGTCCTGCATAGAAGGTTTGGATGATCATCCAAGTAGTCAGTCCATGGGTTGGGCAATTCTTTACCAAAGATTTCATTCTCTCCCATGCTTGAGCAACATGTTCAGTATCTAATTGCTTAAAATTCATTATGCTACTTCTCAAAGATATAATTTTAGCGGGAGGATAATATCTACCAATAAAAGCATCCTTACATTTAGTCCATGAATCAATACTATTCTTAGGCAAAGATAGCAACCAATCTTTAGCTCTTCCTCTTAATGAGAAAGGAAACAATTTCAATTTAATAATATCACCATCTACATCCTTATACTTTTGCATTTCACAAAGTTCAACAAAATTATTAAGATGGGCAGCAGCATCATCAGAACTAACACCAGAAAATTGATCTCTCATAACCAGGTTCAGTAAAGCAGGTTTAAGTTCAAAGAATTCTGCTGTAGTAGCAGGTGGAGCAATAGGTGTGCATAGGAAATCATTATTATTTGTGTTTGTGAAGTCACACAACTTAGTATTTTCAGGGGTATTCATTTTAGCAACGGTAAATAAAACAAACTAGATAAAGTAAATGCAAGTAACTAATTTTTTTGTGTGTTTTTGATATGGAGACCAAGACAGTAAATAAAGTAAAACTAGCAACTAATTTTTTTGTGTTTCGTTTAGGTGCAGCAAACAAAGTAGTAAATAAAATAAAGCAAGACAAAAACAAAGTAAAGAGATTGGGAAGTGGAGACTCCCCTTGCAGCGTGTCTTGATCTCCCCGCAACGGCGCCAGAAATTTATTTGGCGTGTAGTTGACGTGGGAGTTAGAAATCTTTGTGGTGTAGCTTTTCTTCAGTTCCCCGGCAAAAATTTAGCTTGATGCGCGTAGATGTACACGTCCGTTGGGAACCCCAAGTGGAAGGTATGATGCGCACCAGCAAGTTTCCCTCAGTATGAAACCAAGGTTTAATCGAACCAGTAGGAGCCAAGAAGCACGTTGAAGATTGATGGTGGCGAAATGTGATGCGGCGCAACACCAGGGATCCTGACGCCAACGTGGAACCTGCACAACACAACCAAAGTACTTTGCCCCAACGAAACAGTGAGGTTGTCAATCTCACCGGCTTGCTGTAACAAAGGATTAACCGTATTGTGTGGAAGATGATTGTTTGCGAAGAAAACAGTAAAACAAGTATTGCAGTAGATTGTATGCGATGTAAAGAATAGGACCGGGGTCCACAGTTCACTAGAGGTGTCTCTCCCATAAGATAAAAGCATGTTGGGTGAACAAATTACAGTCGGGCAATTGACAAATAGAGAAGGGCATAACAATGCATATACATGATATGATAAATATAGTGAGATTTAATCGGGCATTACGACAAAGTACATAGACCGCCATCCAGCATGCATCTATGCCTAAAAAGTCCACCTTCGGTTATCATCCGAACCCCTTCCAGTATTAAGTTGCAAGCAAAGACAATTGCATTAAGTATGGTGCGTAATGTAATCAACAACTACATCCTTAGACATAGCATCAATGTTTTATCCCTAGTGGCAACAGCACATCCACAACCTTAGAACTTTCTGTCACTGTCCCAGATATCAATGGAGGCATGAACCCACTATCGAGCATAAATACTCCCTCTTGGAGTTAAGAGCAAAAACTTGGCCAGAGCCTCTACTAATAACGGAGAGCATGCAAGATCATAAACAACACATAAATAATATATTGATAATCACCATAACATAGTATTCTCTATCCATCGGATCCCGACAAACACAACATATAGTATTACAGATAGATGATCTTGATCATGTTAGGCAGCTCACAAGATCCAACAATGAAGCACAATTAGGAGAAGACGACCATCTAGCTACTTCTATGGACCCATAGTCCAGGGGTGAACTACTCACTCATCACTCCGGAGGCGATCATGGCGATGAAGAGTCCTCCGGGAGATGATTCCCCTCCGGCAGGGTGCCGGAGGCGATCTCCTGAATCCCCGAGATGGGATTCGCGGCGGCGTCTCTGGAAGGTTTTCCGTATCGTGGCTCTCGGTACGAGGGTTTCGCAACGAAGACTTTAAGTAGGCGGAAGGGCAACGCGGGGGCCACACGAGGGCCCCACACACAGGGCCGCGCGGCCAAGGCCAGGCCGCGCCGCCTATTGTGGCGGCGCCTCGTGGCCCCACTTCCTTTCCCCTTCGGTCTTCGGAAGCTTCGTGCAAAAATAGGACCTGGGCGTTGATTTCGTCCAATTCCGAGAATATTTCCTTACTAGGATTTCTGAAACCAAAAACAGCAGAAACAACTGGCTTCGGTATCTTGTTAATAGGTTAGTTCCAGAAAATGCATAAATACGACATATAATGTGTATAAAACATGTAGATATCATCAATAATGTAGCATGGAACATAAGAAATTATCGATACGTTGGAGACGTATCAGCTACCATTGTAGAGGTAATGGCTCATTGGGTCATTCTGAGACTTCATGCCCTCAGATGTCCACCACTTCTCGGACTATGGACGCGGTGGGCTTGGTGGCGTCAGCTGCAGCACCGGCGACGCGTGCTGCAGCACCGGCGAGGGCAGGACGAAGCCCTCCATGCCATCATACGCCGGAGATTCGCCGTGCACGCCTGGGTCACCGAACCAGTCGCCGCCGCCTCCTCCGTCTTCCATTTCTGTTCGATTTGGGGGAAAGTCAACCAGGAGTTGCCCTAACGCGAGCCCTAACGGCCGTCCGTCGACTGGTAGCCACGTCAGCTCTGACGGTGGGCCAGGGCTGCCAGAAACTTGGTTAGCACGCTTGATCCGTTCAATCAGTGCTCCGCGTCGCGAGCGTGCCCCAAACTTGGTAGTCATGTGACAATCGTGTCCCATTTGGTAGTTCCGCGTCATCTATGGCACAATTGTGGTAGTTTTCTTTTGTCATTTACTCTTTTTTCACGGACGGATGAAGACTTGAATCAAACGCCAAAGTCGGTGATTTGCCCGGTTTCCTCTCAATGATAGGCGCCGGCTACAGAAAAATAAATATACAGTCTTGTAACTCTACCATTTCCAACAGCCGCCGCCTCTGGACAAACCCTAGCTGTCTCAACCTTAGCCTTCTCGATGGATCGGTTCCTCTCCTCGGACCTGCTTCGATGGCATCAGCATGAGTGGAGAACCCGGTCTATGCATGAAGTTTTCAATAAAAGTAGTGTTTTCGGTAGATTATGTTAGGGATTAGTAGATATTTTTTTGTTGGTTTCCCCTCGATGGAGATGGCATTATCTGCAATAAGTGATATTTGACCTTCCGTTCGACGAAGAGATCTCCTTCCCGACGTCAATGGTGATGTTGAAAGATTATAATTCTCTAGGTATGAGCCTTCAGATCTTGTTTCGCTAGATCGATTTTGGATCTTTTCTCATGGTTGCCGCGAGGAGGATTATCCTTGCAGTATTTGTCCGGTTGCTACGTCATCAACAATAGTGATTCGTACTCTCGGCTCTCCAGCGACGTCGACAAGGCTGGTCGGTTGTTATTCCCTGACATACTAGTGTTCGTATTGTTGCTGATGTTGCGCGCGCGCACGCGGCATTGGCATTGCGTCAAATTAAATTAGGGATTTCTATTTTCGTGCCCTCGTGTCCTTAGTTGTATCCAGTTTTCCTCAGCCGCTTAACTTTTCCTCAGTTTTCCCCTCCCTTTAGTTTGAAACACTAACAAGTGCTGGAACGGCCGCTAGCCGTCTGGTCAGAGGCCTTGACCGTTAATCTGACAGGTGGGGCTGCACAAGGGCAGTTCCTCCGTGACCGTCTCGTGCTGACGGGTAGGGTCAGGAGACACGTCGGAGCAGCCATCCATCTATCGCTGACGTGTGGGCCGTTTTATTTCCTGGTTGTATACACGGTGCTGCCAATAACAAATGGGGCCGCTCTATAGGGCTGCCGCAACCAATGACCAGTGGGGTCGTGTATTTTTCAGGGAAAGACATATATTGCCGCTTTGTGGGGCTGCCGCAGCCAATGACCACTGGGGTCGTCTATTTATTTAGAAAAAATCATATATTTCCGCTCTGTGGGGCCTCTGCTGCCAATAACCTCTGGGATCGTCTATTTATTTAGAGAAAATAATATAGAGCCGATCTGTGGGGCCGCCTCAGAGAATGACCGCTGGGGTCGCCCTTAGTGAAAAGGTATATATCCCTGCTTTTAGTTAGAGAGAAGCAACAAGTTCGCTAATTAATTTTTCTTAAGCTAGACCCAGCAGGTGACTATTTTCGCAGCTTAATCTAAGGTGAATCTTATGCTAAACGTGGCTAGAACCTAGTGTTGTGTATCTCATTAGTCATCGGAGAATCGCTGGCAGCTCGTTCCCCACCCTCGGACGGAGCAGCCATCGCCGGCGCCTCGTCGCGCCGCCGGCTCTGTCCCCCGGCGGCGTCGGACGAACTGCGGCGCTGCACGTCAACCACGGCTCCAGCACTTGTTTCGTCCGCACGCATTGTACCCACCGCAGGAAAGTCCGTCGCAAGCAGATCCGCCGCTCTCGGGATTTGTTCCGCGCATCAATTGGTAGTATAGCTTGGTAAGACCTCCGCTTCTGCCTCCCCCGCCCCCTAATCGATTTGGTTCCCGTAATTTATTGGAGTTTGCAGGTGCGAAATAGTCCTCAATGTCTGGTCGTAGCGGGTACACTAGAGAGGGTGGGGATTCGATCATGTCGTGGCCACGTTCTACTTCTGTTGGAGTGATTTCAGTTGTTCTTTAGAACACCTGCACACACCAAAGACAAAGAAAAGTGATAAAATCTTAATAAAACAACTATTGTGCAAATATCACATGTAAATGAATGGGAATAAGCAATCATGTATAATGGACATAATAATTGCTAGATGGAGCATGTGATGAGGGATTTCGTATAAAAAAGTATACTCAAAACACTATATAAAATCCATTCATCAAGATCTTCATTTGATGATGAGATCTCCTTTCCGATGCAAATGGCGGTGTTGCAAGATTAATTTTCTCTAGGTATGGGCCTTCGGATCTTGCTTAGCCAAATTGATTTTGGACTTTTTATCATGGTTGTCGGCAGCAGGATTGTCCTTGTAATATTTGTCACGGCTGCTACGTCTTTGACAATGGTTATTTGTACTGTCGGCTCCCAGCAACGACAACATCGTAGATCGGTTGCTTTTCCTGCCATACTGGTGTTCATACTCTTGTCGATGTTGGTTGATTACTTTAATGGTTGAGTGCATGCACATATATTGGCATTGTGTGCGTCTCAAATTAAAAATTACGTGAGAACCTTCATTGGTATTTACAGGTACTAGTATAAATGCCCGTGCGTTGCCACGGGTACTCAAATTTTATTTCTCAATACATATATAATTTACAACTCACTATGAAAAGTCAAAACAAATCAGGGATATCTCATAATATACTACTCCCTCCGGTCTTATTTAATTGACTCGGATTTAGTATAACTTTATACTAAATCCGAGTCAATTAAATAAGACCGGAGGGAGTACAATATAATATTACCGAATGAAATAGAAGACAATATTGTTGTGCATCTGCGTGGTTCCAAGTTTTAAGTCTTCTTGTTACTAGGTTTCAAAAAAGTCTTCTTGTTACTTCTTCACGGTTAGTCTCACACATGTGTTCTGCGCTGTCACAACTGTCAATTCAATAACCTCTCATTTTGGATGTATTATTATCTCGCAAAACATGAATACTGCAAACAGGTATAACTGAAGGAATTTTTTCTGATTAGTTCAAATAACACTTTCATATTCATAAATATTCGGAGACAACCCTTGATCGTAGTCTTCTGTTTCAAACATACGGAGGGGGCTTAACAAATATTCAATAATGTCTAGGGTAAAAAATCTCCATCGACAGGACAGTGGCGCGGATGCTAATTTTTTTGGCAGCGATGTATCCTCAAAGAAAATATTTATTATGAGAATGAGAGCATGAATAAATTCATCTTTAATAAATTCATCTTTCATGCATGATTCTGGCTCATGTTACACTTTCCTATTGAAACATTTCACATATAAGGAATATGAACGACGTAAAGCTGCTCCTTACTCTCTAGAGCTCACCCACTTTATCGAGCTCCACCACTCTCTCGAGAAGACCGAGCAGAGACCGCTCCACCACTCTCTCGACAAGACCGAGCGGAGACCGATCCCTCCCCTGCCTCTCCATCACCGGTGCGAGGACCGTCGTACTTCCCTGTTCGGCGGTCTTCAGAGACCACACCTAGTAGGCTCATCGTTTGACACCGCCGTCACTATAGCCATCCTCCATCTGAGACCATGGATCTGGCTGTTAGTGGTCAATCCCACCCCTCTATCCACATCATGGTGGTGGCCGTTGGGTAACTCCGATTCTGGCTCGACGTCCTTACCTTCATGATTTCACTTGCATAAAAGTGTGCCTCAAATTAACATTATTTTGTTATATAGGCACAAAAGCAATCTAAACTAATAAAGTAACCAAGTCACTTGATCGGAGGCTCCACAAAAAATTACTGAAATTCTCGGAACATAAGTATCCAAATTCTATTGGAAGTGAAGTATATTTAGGAAGTGATTTGTCCAATATTCAAATAGTTTCCTTGAACATAATTAAATTCAGAAACAAAAAAAGTTCGGCGAACCACAATACGCTGCATTTTGATGTCCCAGCGATCTCAACCTCTTTATAAATAACTTCGATGGCTTCTCAATGGAATAAGGATGACACACACACTACAAGAAAAGTTGCCATGGCCGACGAAGTTGAAGTCGCGCCGTGGTTGCTGGTGTACCATGGCCGACGATTTTGGTCCCTCCGTGGTGCATGTCAAAACTTTTTTTTCTCGTTTTTGAGGCCACCTAGCCCGACGAAAGCGGCCAAAACGTGGCGTATGGTGGCCCGGGACGTGGTGCATCTCGAAATCTCGGGTTCGCCGGCCGAGTCAACGCAAATCCGCACCGCCGAGGGATGTAGGGCCCAGATGGCAGCCTCTCTGGCATTGTTTTTTTCTACATCGCGCCATCTCGTTCAACGAGCCGTTTACGATGCAGGATCATGGGTCCCGCATGTCATCCTCTATGAACCAAAATTCTTTCTATTCTTGGATTTTTTGACCCCCTGATTTCTGGCTACTTCCTTTTCTTTTGATCCCTTGCCGCCTTGGAAACGTTGAGACCGCTGCTGCTAAATGGGACCCGCATGTCATCCTCTATGTGCAATCAACTTTCTTTTCTTGGAGTTTTTTTGGCACCTCAAATTTGGTCACTTGCCTTTTTCTTTCGATCCCCTGCCGCCTCTCAAACGGTGATACCGCTGCTGCTAACGGACCCGCATGTCATCCTCTATGTACTATAAAACTTTCTTTTCATGGATTATTTTTGGCACCTCAAATTTGGTCACTTGCCTTTTTCTTTCGATCCCCCGCCTCTCAAACGGTGATACCGCTGCTGCTAAATGGGACCCGCATGTCATCCTCTATGTACTATAAAACTTTCTTTTCCTGGATTATTTTTGGCACCTCAAATTTGGTCACTTGCCTTTTTCTTTCGATCCCCGCCTCTCAAACGGTGATACCGCTGCTGCTAAAGGACCCGCATGTCATCCTCAATGTACTATAAAACTTTCTTTTCCTGGATTATTTTTGGCACCTCATATTTGGTCACTTACCTTTTTCTTTCGATCACCTGCCGCCTCTCAAACGGTGATACCGCTGCTAATGGGACCCGCATGTCATCCTCTATGTACTATAAAACTTTCTTTTCTTGAATTATTTTTGGCTCCTGATATTTTTTCACTTGCCTTTTTCTTTCGATCACCTGCCTCTCAAACGGTGATACCGCTGCTGCTAAATGGGACCCGCATGTCATCCTCTATGTACTATAAAACTTTCTTTTCTTGTATTTTTTTGGCACCTCATATTTGGTCACTTGCCTTTTTCTTTCGATCACCTGCCGCCTCTCAAACAGTGATACCGCTGCTGCTAAATGGGACCCGCATGTCATCCTCTATGTACTATAAAACTTTCTTTTCTTGTATTTTTTGGCACCTCATATTTGGTCACTTGACTTTTTCTTTCGATCACCTGCTGCCTCTCAAACAGTGATACCGCTGCTGCTAAATGGGACCCGCATGTCATCCTCTATGTACTATAAAACTTTCTTTTCTTGTATTTTTTGGCACCTCATATTTGGTCACTTGACTTTTTCTTTCGATCACCTGCTGCCTCTCAAAGTGATACCGCTGCTGCTAAATGGGACCCGCATGTCATCCTCTATGTACTATAAAACTTTCTTTTCTTGGATTTTTTTGGCACCTCATATTTGGTCACTTGACTTTTTCTTTCGATCCCCGCTGCCTCTCAAACGGTGATACCGCTGCTGCTAAATGGGACCCGCATGTCATCCTCTATGTAAATCACGTTTCTTTTCTTGAATTATTTTTGGCTCCCGATATTTGGTCACTTGCCTTTTTCTTTCGATCTCATGCCACGTTTGAAACGTTGAGGAACCTGCTGGCTCATGGGACCCGCATGTCATCCTCTATGTACTATAAAAGTTCATTTTCTTGGTTTTTTTTCACCCTCTGATTTTTGGCAATTTCTTTTTTCTTTCGATCCCCTGCCGCCTCTCAAACGCTGATACCGCTGCTGCTAACTGGGACCCTCATGTCATCCTCTATGTACTATAAAACTTTCTTTTCTTGAATTATTTTTGGCTCCTCATATTTGGTCACTTGCCTTTTTCTATCGATCTCATGCCAAGTTTGAAACGTTGAGGAACCTGCTGGCTCATGGGACCCGCATGTCATCCTCTATGTACTATAAAAGTTTATTTTCTTTATTTTTTTCCACCCTCTGATTTTTGGCTATTTCCTTTTTCTTTTGATCCCCTGCCGCCTTGGAAACGTTGGGTAAGCTGCTGACTCATGGGACCCGCATGTCATCCTCTATGTACAATCAACTTTCTTTTTCTTTTGATCTCAAGCCGCATTTGAAACGTTGAGACCGCTGCTGCTAAATGGGACCCGCATGTCATCCTCTATGTACAATAAAGTTTTTTCTTGGATTATCTTTGGCTCCTGATATTTTGGCACTTGCCTTTTTCTTTCGATCTCATGCCGCCTTTGAAACGTTGACCAAGCTGCTGGCTCATGGGTCTCGCATGTCATCCTCTACGACAATAAAAGTTTTCTTTCTTGGAGTTATTTTTGACCCCTAATTTCTGGCTATTTGCCTTTTTCTTTTGATCTCCTGCCCCCTCTGAAACGATGAGGACGCTGTTGGGAGGTCGGTCCCACATGTCATCCTCTATGAACAATAAAAGTTTCCTTTGATTGATTTATTTTGAACCCCTAATCAATTTCTGGATATTTCCTTTTTTTCTTTTGATCCCCTGCCGCCTTGAAATCGCTGAGGATGCTGCTGCCTCATGGGTCCCGCATGTCATCCTCTCAGAACGGTAAATGTTTCTTTTCTTGGATTTTGTTTACCAAATGATTTTTGGCTTATTTTTTCTTTCGATCTCCTGCGCCTTTAAAACGTTGAGGACGCTGCTGGCTCACGGGTCCCACATGTCAGCCTCTATGAACAATAAACGCTGAGGATGCTGCTGCCTCATGGGTCCCGCATGTCATCCTCTTAGAACGAAAATGTTTCTTTTCTTGGATTTTTTACCAACAGATTTTTTGGTTTATTTTTTCTTTCCATCCCCTGCCGCCTTTAAAACGTTGACGACGCTGCTGGCTCATGGGTCCCCGATGTCAGCCTCCCCGTAGAACAAACATGTGATATCTTGATTATTTTGCAGACAATAAACAGTGTATTGCGCTCTGAGCTATTTCAAACGGATAAATTAAATCTTTATTTTTACATAAACAAACTTATATGTTGAATCTCCTTGTTTTTTTGTTTTTGCGAAGCATAGGACTTTCCTGTTTTGTTTAGAAAATTCCGAACTTTCCTGTTTTGGAGTGGGCTGAAATTGTACGAGTCAAAAGGCCAAGCACGATAGTTCGAAGGCCCAGATGTCCAGATGCAGCCCAATTGAAATCTTTCTTCTTGGAATTTTTTTCACCCCCGATTTCTGGCTACTACATTTTTCTTTTGGTCCTGTGCCGCCTTGGAAACATTGAGACCGCTGCTGCAAAATGGGACCCGCATATCATCCTCTATGTACAATCAAGTTTCTTTTCTTGAATTATTTTTGGCTCCTGATATTTGGTCAATTGCCTTTCTCTTTCGATCCCATGCAGCCTCTCAAACGGTGATACCGCTGTGCTAAATGGGACCCGCATGTCATCCTCTATGTACAATCAAGTTTCTTTTCTTGAATTATTTTTGGCTCCTGATATTTGGTCACTTACCTTTTTCTTTCGATCTCATGCCACGTTTGAAACGTTGAGGAACCTGCTGGCTCATGGGACCCGCATGTCATCCTCTATGTGCTATAAAAGTTTATTTTCTTGGATTTTTTTCACCCTCTGATTTTTGGCTATTTCCTTTTTCTTTTGATCCTGCCACCTTGGAAACGTTGAGTAAGCTGCTGACTCATGGGACCCGCATGTCATCCTCTATGTACAATCAAGTTTCTTTTCTTGAATTATTTTTGGCTCCCGATATTTGGTCACTTGCCTTTTTGTTTCGATCTCATGCCACGTTTGAAACGTTGAGGAACCTGCTGGCTCATGGGATCCGCATGTCATCCTCTATGTGCTATAAAAGTTTATTTTCTTGGATTTTTTTTCACCTTCTGATTTTTGGCTATTTCCTTTTTCTTTTGATCCCCGCCGCCTTGGAAACGTTGAGTAAGCTGCTGACTCAATGGACCCGCATGTCATCCTCTATGTACAATCAAGTTTCTTTTCTTGAATTACTTTTGGATCCCGATATTTGGTCACTTGCCTTTTTGTTTCGATCTCATGCCACGTTTGAAACGTTGAGGAACCTGCTGGCTCATGGGACCCGCATGTCATCCTCTATGTGCTATAAAAGTTTATTTTCTTTGTTTTTTTTCCCTCTGATTTTTGGCTATTTCCTTTTTCTTTTGATCCCCTGCCGCCTTGGAAACGTTGGGTAAGCTGCTGACTCATGGGATCCGCATGTCATCCTCTATGTACAATCAACTTTCTTTTTCTTTTGATCTCAAGACGCATTTGAAACGTTAAGACCGCTGCTGCTAAATGGGACCCGCATGTCATCCTCTATGTACAATAAAGTTTCTTTTCTTGGATTATCTTTGGATCCTGATATTTGGTCACTTGCCTATTTCTTTCGATCTCATGCCACGTTTGAAACGTTGAGGAACCTGCTGGCTCATGGGACCCGCATGTCATCCTCTATGTACTACAAAAGTTCATTTTCTTGGGTTTTTTTCACCCTCTGATTTTTGGCTATTTCCTATTTCTTTTGATCCCCTGCGGCCTTTGAAAGTTGAGGACTCTGCTGCCTCATAGGTCCCACATGTCAGCCTGTATGAACGATAAAGCTTTCCTTTCTTGGAGTTTTTTTACCCCTAATTTCTGGCTACTTTCTTTTTCTTTTGATCTCAAGCCGCATTTGAAACGTTGGGACCGCTGCTGCAAAATGGGACCCGCATGCAATTCTCCATGTACAATAAAAGTTTCTTTTCTTGGATTATTTTTGACCCTCATTTTTGGTCACTTGCCTTTTTCTTTTGATCCCCTACCGCCTTGGAAACGTTGAGTAAGCTGCTGACTCGTGGGACCCGCATGTCATCCTCTATGTACAATCAACTTTTTTTTCTTTTGATCTCAAGCCGCATTTGAAACGTTGAGACCGCTGCTGCTAAATGGGACCCGCATGTCATCCTCTATGCACAATAAAGTTTCTTTTCTTGGATTATCTTTGGCTCCTGATATTTTGTCACTTGCCTTTTGCTTTCGATCTCATGCCGCCTTTGAAACGTTGAGTAAGCTGCTGGCTCATGGGTCCCGCATGTCATCATCTACGAACAATAAAAGTTTCCTATCTTCGAATTATTTTTACCCCTAATTTTTGGCTACTTCCTTTTTTCTTTTGATCACCTGCAGCCTTAGAGGATTCTGCTGGCTCATGGGTCCCACATGTCAGCCTCTATGAACAATAAACCTTTCCTTTCTTGGAGTTATTTTGACCTCTAATTTCTGGCTATTTCGCCTTTTTTAAAATCCTGTGTCGCCTTGGAAACGTTGAGAATGCTGCTGCCTCATGGGTCCCGCATGTCATCCTCTCAAAACGATAAATGTTTCTTTTTTTTTGGATTTTTTTACCAACTGATTTTTTTCCGATCCTCTGCCGTCTTTAAAAACGTTGACGACGCTGCTAATACAAGCTCTTTCGCTCCAAGATCTTGCAAGTTAATAGAATAAATCATGGAATTATTAGGATATGTTTTAAATTTCAAATCCACTTTATGAATTTTTTAAAAATACCGTGATCCGTGTGGGTATGGAGCGATCAAGGATTTTCATATTGGCCATGAGCAGTTTCAAAAATTGCAACCGGATAATTCTAAATAAATAAAAACAACTTTTATGCAGAATCTCCGTGTTTTTGTTTTTTGCCATCATAGGATCTATGGTTCATTAGAAAAGGGCCGAAATTGCATGAGCAGAAAAGCCCATTTCTAGTTATTGGGCTTCAACAGCCTGAGCAAGTAGGCCTATAGCAAATACCATGTAGATGGCCGTTGAAACCCAAAAGTATTTGTTAGCTAGACTTGACATGAACCTTGCTATGCACACGACAATTTCAGTCCGATCCGTGTACGCAACACAAGATCAAACCCAACGTGTGAGGAAGCAGGTGGCAGCACACCTCCAGATGCTCAATCGTACACATATCATATAGGAGTTGTCGTATGTACATTAGTTCCGTATTGACATGTTTGTTTCTTTGGTTAACATGTGGGGTCCGCACAGTCACCTAGGTCGCATATCAACTTCTTTGCTCATAGTTGATGCATGTTTAGTGGCCTGCAGCAAGAATCGCTGCCCCCAGGGATGTACTTTACCCTTTAGCGGCGAAAAAATAGGAATGGTCCTCTCATGACTATGATCAACAAGAGGTGGCTATATTATAGTGCTGAAATAAAGTCAATCCTAAAACAGCCATGCATGGGTTATAATATGAAGGCAACACGAAATACAAAAGCAGGGCAGTGTTCAAATAAACTGATTCAAACTAGTACATACTAAAAGCAGTGTACTACTTCTCAACACTTCAAGCATAATAAAAAAGTGTGTCAGTGTTTTTTTAAAGGTAACACCGAACGGGCAATGTTTAAAGCAGGCTTAAACCACATAGCCGCTTGTCGGACACTACCCCAACTAACTCTGGGAAGGCTGATAACTCCCACAGTCTCACCTTCATCTGGCTGGAGGTTGCAGCGCAAAATTTTAGGGTATTGATTATGAAGATACTTCCGGTATGCTGTGTAGACGCAGTTTTTCCTCATGAATGGAACCAATGTGCCATCAGGAGCTTTGGATTCACGCTTCTTCAGGTTGGCAATGATCGGGTAATTGAGTCCGAGGAACAGAGAGTGGTCGCCGAGGCTGTTAACCTGCCTCCAATGAAAGTCCCCTGCACGTGCTGCAATGAACAGAGATATGGGATCCTGCTCAAAGACGTAGGTGGCAACAGGAGGATACTGCCGTAGCTGAAGCCCATTAGCAGCATAGGGAATGTCATGAGGTACTTCAGCATTGGCAATCCCAATGTTGTTTACTGTAAGGATGATCATCAATCGCTTGCCATCAGCAGTTGGAGCGAGGAACCACGCGTACTGCTGATCATCCACCACCGGTGGCGGGATTACGAACATGGACATCGGGTTTTCTGCAATATTAGAAATGGAGACGAATAGGGTGTTACTGGCAACCATATTCAAACAGCAGCATTGTTCATCGTTCATGCTCACAGTATAAATACGACTATGTAAGCTAAGGACATTGGTCATTCATGTGTTCAAATCGAGTGTCCAATATATCAGTTATACTGCATGCATCCCACGAAACAAGTCTTAACTTCGCCAAAACTAGACACTAGTTAGTGTATACACAGTTATATACTACCTCTGTCCCACCGAAAGTGTCTGAGATTTGTCCAAATTCAGATGTATCTAGACAGTGAAAGCATATAGATACATTCAAATTTTGACAAATATATCATCTTAAGTTTAAGTCCTGTGTTGTAGTTAATTCCCTTTGTCTTAAGTGATCCAACGGTGTATATGATTAGATATTTGTATACAATATAGGAGTACAGACAATCTACCAGTTGGTCCAGTTTTAAACTGAGTATAGAGCTTCAATCATGACCCTTGGAGTGCTAAATCTAACGGTGCACAACAGCAGGATTCTCTGTGAAGAGTGCACATAGCTAACTCTACAATATTTTAGAACCATCACGTGAGCCTTGGGTCTACCCCAAAAAATGACCAAATATCTGAAACCCCTGAAGCATATGAATAACCCCATCAAAGAAATCGCTATTCAGCACTGCTACATGGATCAATGGAAGGTTCTTACGGTCTCAACTCTCAAGGAAACATCAAAGGAAAAGGTAGATAAGAAATGAGTGAGTGTTAGATGTACACATATTTTTAATTTTTTATTTGTTCCCTTCGTTTGCCGACTGATGGGAAGAAACATCATTTTTTGTAGGACCACTCTTGTTTTCGTATTTTATATATGCATTGCTGGCAATATTTTCTTTCGAAAACCATGAATATAGCTCGAGCTACATGTAGCATGGTTTTTGAAAATTTTGAGAGCTGCATTTTGAAGTTCCAAAGAAAACGGAGATTAAATACGGGTGTCAACAATGTTGTGTTCTACCAACATTCAAATGTCCAAATCAAAATATCTTATATTTAAGGTTTTGCAACAACAAAAAAATCTGACATATATTTTCCAACATTTTGTAACTTCAAAATCTATCAGATTCTGTCATTTTTGTGCGGCCCGAATATAGGGTATCTCAATTTCAGATTTTACACTCTGGTAGAATAATACATTCTCTACATCTATTTTTTTTAGATTTTTTATATATTCTTTCAAAACTTGCAAAAGGCATGCTATAAATATTCTTTTGATTATCAAACAGAATCTTTAATGGTTTGACGTGCATACATACTAGTAATATAAAAATATAAAAGTTCTCGCCTTGTACACATTTTGTTGATTTTTTGGAATGAATACAACATTCAATTTGGTAGATAGAGTACTAAACATTTCATGGGAAACTTAAAGCAGCTTGCCAAACAAAGGCTAATAGAAGAAAAAAATAGAGGTATGACAGGCATAACATCCACGATGGGGTTGAAATATGCATAAGCTTCGGGCAATTTGGCAAAGAAAAATCTAGCCGGATAAAGAACATAATTAAAAAAGGTACAGGTTAAACTAAGTAAATTAGGCATAACAAGTATTTCATTCTTGTTTAGTAAATAATTGGATTTTGATTGAGTTACTTTTCTAAGGGAAAAAAGGAGAAGGCAGATATTCAAGACACTTTTGGTGGGACGGAGGGAGTAAATCAAAAGTAAGAAAAAGTTATAACATGTTTCATGAGATGGAGTACTAAATAACGGCCATATGCATCTCTTCGATGCAGAGGCCGGGGTACCTCGCCCTCTATTTCGAGCAAAAATCAACTAGTTATATGAAACAATGGGTGTAAAAGTTAATCAAGAAGGGTGCCTTCATTGTGCTACGTTAACATTTGAGATACTTGTTAATTACATCCATATTCTGCAGTGGATAGAGTTAGTAATTCAGGATTGCATTCACATACGGAGTATACTATGTATGCTGATGACTGATTAGTACTAATTCGTTGCAAGCAACGGTTCATTCATATTCAGATAAAGGATGTGATCGTTAAGTCATATACTTATGAAAGTCCTTATGCATCTCTCTAATGCAGATGGCGGGGGTCTCTCGTCCTCCTTTTGGAGCAAAAATCAATTAGTTATATATGAAACAATGGGTGTAAAAGGTTATCAAAAAGGGTGCCTTCATAGTGCTACCTTATCTTTTGAGATACTGGGTAATTACATCCATATTCTGCAGTGGCGTAGAATTACTAATTCAGGAATGCAATCACATACTGAGCATACTATGTTTGTTGGTGACTAATTAGTACTAATTCATTGCAAGCAACGGTTCATTCATATTCAGCAAAAGGCGGTGTGATCATTAAGTCATTTATGAAAGGTAAAATATAAACAAGGTAGTTCATGAATAACTTCATTGATTAAGGCAGTGTATCATGCAATGCAACATAAGGACTGAAAAAATACCATTTGGGGTGTCCCAGCAGTACGTCCAGCCCCTAATTTCGTCCACCGCAAAAACTTGGCCACCGAGTTCAATGGCATCACAGAACGCCGGCACAATTTGTTCAGGTGTAGGGTTCTTCAGCATTCTCCAGTCGCCACCCCCTTCAAGGTAGAAAATCCTTTTGTCGAACAAGGCGATGAGCTTGTAATCTGCGTACCTCCCACCTTTTGTGGGCACTTGGCAGATTACAATCTTCAACAAATTAATTGCTCGACTCCAGCAAAGATAGTATAACCAATCTTTAGTAGCAGGTTGATATGTAACACCATGACCAATCTTCGGATCAGGTGGGGATGGAAGGGGGATATGTCGCTCGGTGTAGACGTTCACAAGGCACCACTGGCACCCACGATGATCGGCGGCGGCGATCCAGTCGCCGTTCGCGCCAAGCCATTTTCTGTCGTGCATGAACGGCAGGGTGACAGAACGGCGAGGATGGTCAAGGGGCACCAGGTCGTACACGGTAACATGCAGACGAGATGCTGTCGCCACGAACCAGGGATCATCGAACCAATAAGCAGGCGGAGGCATCAGCAGGCAGGGTTCATCCCAATGGTGCATCTTACCTTCATCATTGCTGATCTGGTCGTAGAGCTCCCTGGAACATGCGGCAAGTCGGACGGTGTCGGTAACGTCCAGATGCGCAGCGATGAGGTCGATGTTGTCGCCGGTGAGAGCCTCCAAGTGGCCGTCCCCGCCGCACCGGCAAAGCCTTGAATATTCCATCAGGTGAAGATGGATTTAGATGGATGGCGGATGCAACTTCGCTTGGGGTTTTCGGAGGAGAGGGCGAGCGCTATGGAAGAAACGATGCGCGCCGCGGCCGGGTGGGGTGAGGAGAGAAAGGCCGGTATAGTACTAGTGATGCGGCGTGGTGGGGATCGAGATCCTGCGCGTGCGCGTGATTCTGCGAGGGTGAAGAAAAAGACGATAGACATGCAAGGGGCAAAACCTAGGCAGTACTCTAGGCTGCTGCTGCTGCGACTGGGCGCCGATTTGACTGTTGGTAGATGGTAGACTAGCACGCCACCCATCTATAAATTTGCGACGACGTTTGGTGCAGTGATGTCTCGTCACATCAGCTTGAGCAGAGAGGGCTTTTTTTACAGTTTCCATTACGATATATTTTTCGCCGATAATCGTAGTACTCTATGCCAGAGACACGTACCTTAACACGTGGGCAGCATGCAACCGCGCGAGCACCAAAATGAAATGAGAGATGTTTTAGAGCAGAACTTCATTTTCAATGCCTTTCCTAGCTTGGTTTGGAGGAGCTTCAGTGACTTGATGCTTCCAAGTCTCATTGTGACTAGGTGCCACCATCTACCATCTTTCGAGATCCAACGTTCCAAACTATCTGTTATTTCGAAGCTAAAAAAGAAAAAACTATTCAGAAAATTTTGAAAAAAATCCAGTAATATGTAGATGCCTTGTTTTAAAATCTATGAATATTTCATCCCATTCGGATGACTAGCTTGTGATTAAATAGCTTCTTACGTATTCGAGCACTAGTTTAAACTAAATATTATTTGCTCACAAACCAATTATTCAAATCGAATGAAACACCACCAAAATATAAATCGAAATATGCATGATTTACTGCAATGTGAGCGGATAATTCAATCCCACGAAAAGACAATATGCTCCAAGACCAGTAATCTCTTCCCTAGCTTATCTGAACATAACTGACAGTGTCCTTAGAGAACATCTTGCAGCCTCAGTAAAGCCTCAGGTATGAACAAGAAGCATACTGCCATCTACAGATCACGCTAAGAACCACAACCCAGGATCATCCTCATAGCCTATATCATCAAGGTTTCCCTCCAAAATGCTTATGTTTTTGGAAAGTTTTCTTGACGATAGGGAAGATTCTGAAGGGCTTAGATTCGCTACAATAGCAAAAAATGGAAAATTTTCGCCGCTAAAAAGAGTATCCCGCCATTTTAATATACACTTACTAGTAGTTGATCAATTGTGCATTGCAAAACACAAAGTTCAGATCAAATGTGCAACATACCAACAGATAGTTAACTAGCAGTTTTACGAGCACATGGCGATACTAAGGTGATGAAGCAGTTAACTAGCAGAACAAGATCTCCTACTCAGGGACACTCTTGGTGGACGCCGAGATATAGGTCGCTAGCTGTGCACGGAGATCCTCCTTCTCCTTGATAATCGCATTAAGGACGGCGGTTTGTCCGCGCATTAGCACCCTCGAGATCTGCCTCTTGAGCTTTAATTTCAACTTCTGTTCCATGAGATACTTGATGAGGTTGCTTCCAGTATCCATCCATGTGACGCTCTTGTTGTTCAGTTCCACCCAGTAGGCGTTCTGCTGCTTAAGCATGTCGACGCATTGCGCAAGATGAAAGGAGATCTCCTTCTCAGACGCCAAAACTCTGTGAAGACGATCACACTCCAGGGTGAGGGAGTGTTCATTCTCCAGCTGGCTGCCTATGTGGGCCTTGTTCTCTTCCTTTTGCTACAACAATAATTGTATGAAAAAAAAAGAAATCAACCCATTCATATATGAGTATTAGTTACCCGCAAACAATAGGACTACTAATTTCTAGCATGGATATTGATAAAGGAATGGACAACACTCGGACGCTCCACAAATACCACAGGGTTCATCAACACATAATTAATCGGAAAGCAGTGATTACATAAACTATAAAAAAACAAGTGGACAGAGGCATACAGCCTACCTGGCTTGGCCGGGAAACGGGGCCGAACTTAGCTTCGGACGGCCGGACTTGGGGCGCCACCGTCGTTGTGGTTACCGGGGAGACATTTGAACCGCCGGCCCTTTGAGATGTAAATAAATGTAAAAACGGTTAGAAAATACGGTTTTGCTATGTCTCAGTCAACTGAGATTTTTTTAAGTCTAAGTTAATTACAAAAAAGTGCTTGAGTTGCACTTTTCTGTTAAAAAAGTGCAATTGCACTTTTCTACCAGAAAATGTGCAACTGGACCGAGTTGCACTTTTCTTTGAACTGCAGTTGCACTTTTTTGAGCTGACTGAGACTTAAGAAAATCTCAGTCAACTTGGACATAGACACACCCTAGAAAATAAGAATCAACTGAAGGACACCCCGCTAGAAACTTACCCGGACGAACCCTCGCCCTTGATGGTGGTGTTTGCATCATCATCATTCATCAATGTGACGCTCTGGTTATGCAGTTCCACACAAACGCGGTTCTGCTCATTAAGCCTGTCGAGCTCGGCAGTAAAGGTATTGATGCCTTGCTGAAGATTATGGCAGATCTTGTTCTCGGACGCCAAATCTACGTGAACAGGCTCAAACTCTGGGGTAAGGGAGAGTTCATTCCCCAGCTGGCTGCCTATGTGGGCCATGTTCACCTCCATTTGCTGGCACGATCATTGTATGGAACAAAAAAGAATCCAACCAATTCATATATGAGTAATTACACGCAAAAAAATAGGAGTACTACTAATTTCTAGCACAGATCTTGATACAGGAATGGACATCACATGGACGCTCCACAAATATCACAGTGTTCATCAACACATAATTAAAAGGAAAGCCGTGATTACATAAACTACTCCATCCTATCCCTTTTAGTAGTAGTAGTAGTAAACACGGATTTAGTAAAGTTGTATTCTCCCTATGATCCCTTTTAGTTGACTCGGATTTAGTACAAAGTTGTACAAATTTTATTTGACTCAAATTTCAAATAAAATGGATCGGAGGGAGTACTAAATCAGAGTCTATTAAAATGGATTGGAGGGAGTATTAAAAAAAAGTGGATAGAGGCATACAGCCTACCTGGCTTGGCCGTGAAACGGGGCCGAACTCAGCTTCCGACGACCGGACTTGGGGCGCCACCGTCGTGGGGGTTACCGGGTAGACGTTTGAACCGCCGGCCCTGTGAGATGTAAATAAATGGAAAAAACAGTTAGAAAATAAGAATGAACTGGAGGACACGCCACTAGAAACCTACCCGGACGAACCCTCGCCCACTGGCTCGCTCTCCATCGAATAGAGGATAGACTGCTCTGCGAGAATGCTCAGGCGATCATAAGTGGCCATACAACGACGCGCTAGCTGGCTAGATGAGTTTTTCTCGGCGGTCCTAGTCCTCATCGTCTTCCCTAGGATATCCTGCCGCCGGGCCGCCCGGCTCAATGGAGCCATGGCTTGCGAGGTACGTAGTACTTTACTACTCAGTAGTTAGGGTGGAGGGCTGGTGAAGGCTAGTTACTAGCTACCAGCAGAACAGAAAGAGAAGAAGGGCGGAGGGCTGGTCAAGGATAAATCTTACATACACCCAGAAAAGACCATCGTGCCCTCGCGGGGCTTCTGAGCAATTATAGGGACGTCTGTTCTCAAATGGGCAAGATAGGGTACCTTCCCGAGGAAGCATCTAGCACCCAAGCCAATGGACTGCGCGTTGAACAATGGTTACAGTATGTGTGGCATACTGTAAAAGAAAAGATAACAAGGGAAATGCCTGGCAGGGTCCAGAGGTGCATTTAATCGGACATGGGATTCCATAGTACAGTATACACCATAGAGTATGTGAACATAAACACAGAATACAATCAAGTGTTGGACCCTCTCCGCCAAATAAGATCATATATCGTCGTTAGGGCCGCCCTGGTGAATCCTCTGAATGAAAAAAGCCCATAGTTGGCAACCTAAACCCGCCGCTCCGAATAGGAACTTCCGTCCGACGATAACTTTCTGACAACAAAAAATAATTAATTCAGTACTGCATAAACCGCAATTTCAATTAGATAACCACGAAGATTAAGATAGGCGCATGTATCACCTGTCGATGCGAACCCAGATAGTCAGCTCCGTGCACGGTTGATACCATTGCAACGACCGCTCTAGTTCCGACCATTTGGCGGCGCCCGGCGTGGTCGTGCTGTTCGCCAGAATAGTGGCCGTATAGTTGGGGAGCATTAAACCAATCTCAGAGCGATTAAGTAATGGCTTGCCGTGCGACGACATACTCACATTGTACTCCGGCCACACGCACGCCGCCGACCTAACGCACTCAACGGATAGGCAGGCCAGCACGCATCCATTTTTCGGCTGGACTTGCGTATATGTGTGCCAGACGAACACGGTACCATCGTTCCCGTAGAAGATGACCGGACGTCTTGGCTCTGGCGGTGCCAGCACCGGGATGATGAACGCCATCGCGGTGCCGTACGGGATCATGTCCACACAAATCGAATGGATTTCTCTGAGGTGGGCGATGAGCGCTGCTGGCGAGGCGGAGAAGTCGCAGCCGGCCTCTGTGCAGTCGCACGGGCTGTGCGGGCACGCGAGCTCGTGGTCGTGGAGCTCGTTGTAGGCGACCACGCTCCCGCACCCGTCGTGGGGGCACTCCATCCTCTTTAATCTGCTTTGAAGAAGATATTGATGGGGAGGGGAGGGGAGGGGCGAGTGGAGAAGAAGGAAGGTGGTGGCTATTAATTCGGGCCTCACCGTCCCACCAGTTTGGCTAATTAAGGTGACGCTGAAAGTTTCACTGTCTATGTTTTCACACGCAGTACACCTTATATGATGGCCAAAAATGGGATATGAAGATTTTCTCGAAATATCAAAAAAAAAGATTGATGTTTGACATATGTGTGATGTTACTCAAAATTGAACTACATGTTACGAATGGACGGTCGGCAATTTTTAGGGAAGAAAATGAATTTTAAAATATTGAAATACTTTGAGTGTCTCTGTGTGAAGCCTTGCACTAAGATCATAGAAATTTCCATTACCCTTGTACGGATGGTGGGTCCTAAAAGTTGAAGTAATTTGAGTGCAACAAAAAGAACTTCAATGAAATTAAGGGCTCCTTTGATTTAAAGGATAGGAAAAGCATAGGAATAGGAAATGTATAGGATTGGAATGGCATGTCTACTTGAATCCTATAGGAAGATGAAGTGTGTTTGATTGTAGCAAAGGAATTTTTTCATGAGCTATGAGCTAATGCTTATTTCCTATAGGAATTACACTACAAGATTCCTATAGGAATTTTTCCTATAGGATATGTTCCTATGAATCAAACAACATGTATAGGAAATTTTCCCATAGGAACCAAATCCTTCACACTTCCTATGCAAATCCTTTGAATCAAAGGAGCCCTAAAAATGTGGACTAGCTTGTGTCGTCATATGAGATATAGATGGTATAAAAATAACAAACTACAATACTAAGAGTGATTTATATAAATCAAGTTTGATTTCTTGCTTTCATGTATGAGTTAATTTATTAACATGGCTTTCTACCCCCCCCCCCACACACACACAAACACACAAACACACACTCTCTCTCTCTCTCTCAAATGGGGGTGAGAGGAGAAGAAGGATGTTCGTAACTCATGCCTCACCATCCTACCAGACTTTGGTCGATGCCCAACACATTCATGACCTAAAAAGGTGACGTTGACTATTTCATAGTCTACATTTTCACAAGCATTATACAATGTATATTGGCCAAAATGTGATGTGTAGATTTTCTCGAATTGTACCTTATTTGGATTCATGTTTGACGTATGAGCGGTTTTACTCAAAATTCAACTACATGTTCAAATGCCAGGTCGGAAAATTTGAATGAAGAAAATATAGTTTAAATATTGAAATAAGTGAGCATATGTGTGCGTGTGTGCGTGTGTGTGTGTGTGTCTTTTGTGCACTACGATACGTAAAATTGGCACTACCATTTTACGAATGTGGTGGGTCCTAGAATATTGAAGCAAATTCAAAAAAAATGTGCTAGCTTGAGTCATCGTATGAGATAAAATCGCTATACAAATAACAAACTTACAACCTTAAGGTAATTTAAGAAAGATTTATTATCTTGCTTGCACATGTGTGGTCATGTTGATTGCATTGTATATTAGTATGAACTTAATAATAATTATCCCAAATATTGGCAGCAATGTGCATCTTACCGTTCACATATATTTTATTCAACTTCATTTCACACATAAATACATTCTACTTTATTAGTGTAAAATAAGAGCTTTATGTGAGCTTTATTGTGAAGTGGCTGCCTGAGAGAAGGGCCAAATTTTCAAGGTAACAATTTTGAAACATGGCATACTTCATAAGATGACCATTTAGGTGATATATATGTTGATTATTTCTCGAGTTTGTAATATATGTGGACTTATGTTGAGTTTTAACCAATTTTAGTCAATTTAAAATTGCATGTTCTTTAAAGTTCGGCACGAGTTTTGGTAGAAAATCTGCAGATTTTACCATGGTAAGGTGTTATGCTTCATGCATGAAAAATCTACAAAGAAAAGATGAACAATTTGTACGAATGGTGAAGCCGGTGAATTTGAAGCAAATTGAATGCAACCAAAGGAAATTCATTAAAACTAAAAAAAAGATGAAGAGTTCACGAGGAAATGGTATGGCGATTTGAAAAGAAAATGAATCACTACATATGTGAATCTGGTCATAGTAAACGAAAATGCCAAGTAGAGTTTCCAATTTTGTTCATAAAAATAGATCAAATTTGAACTAGATTTGTGATGTAGATTGGTCATAGAAACCGCTATAAGCCATCGCAATGTACGGAAGTGAATAATTCTAGGCATCCATATTTTAATTACTTCATGTAATGTAATTGAACAAGCTAGATTGGGTATTGCCCCATGAAATTGTACCACACATGCCAACAATAGTAAACCTGGTTGCTTACAAGTACGCCAACATTATGTGGCTTGATTAAATGTGCATTAAACTTAAAATGCCTATTTATTTATATTGTTTTAGTAGTCGTATGACAGTGAAGGATCCAGAGTTGCATTAATCGGCGAATTGGGTTACATATTACATAGAATAATTCATGGTAAACATAAAATACATCCAATCCGTCAATATTTTTAGATAAAGGTCTAAGTAGTCCTTCCCCACCGAAGTAGATGACCACCTCCAACACTACGGCCGTCCTGACAAGAACCATCAGCAAAACGTCTCTTTTAGTCCTTGTACTGAGTACTTTGAAGCAGGAAGCCCCAGACACACCCTTCCTTTTACGGTGATGAAGCAATATTAAACATCAAAAGAAGAGGCAGAACAAGATCTCCTACTCAGGGACACTTGGTGGACGCCGAGATATAGGTCGCTACCTGTGCACCGAGATCCTCTTCTCCTTGCTAATCGCCCTGTCACAAGAAAAACAAATTAATTCAGCATTACTTAAATCCGCATTAGCATCGTCCCAATAAGATTGAGGGTAGTGTTATGTTCACTCACTCCTTATCGATGCGCAAATAGATAGTCAGCTGCTTCGATGATTCATTGCCGCACAGGTACCGCGGCGGCACCGAGAGGAAGGAAGTGACATCTCCCAAAGAAACTGTGCCCGGAGTCGGGCTGCTCGTCGGCTCTAATACCGCCTTCACCACGTCAAACAAGTGTTCCCCGGTAAGCTTACGCGGCCCCGGCATCGGCGGGCCGTTCGCCCACATTGTCACCCTATACCGGGGCAAGTTGCACGCCGCCGGCCTGACGCACACGAAGGATACCGCGGTGTCCATGCCGCAAGGGTGGATGTGCAAGGCGAACACTGCGCCATCCGTCCCGTAGCCGATGAGCTGTAGTTTTGGCGAGCCCGGTGCCGGCACCTTCAGATGAACAAATCCGAAGTCCTCGTCGTACGGGAACCTATCCACAGCGGTCAAGTGGGCTTCTCTGAGGTGTAGGATGAACGGTACCTTCGAATCGGCGAATTCGCAGCCGGGGTGCGTGCAGAAGCAAGAGCCGTGCGGGCACGCCATCATGTGCTTGTCTTCCTCGTTGTAAGGGATCTCCCTCCCGCACCAGTCGTTGATACACTGGATCGTCGGCTTCAGAGGCTGCTTCTTCGGCACAGGCAACTCCATAGTCTAAGGTCTGATGAGGGATCGGAAAGGGGCGCGGGGGGTTGTGGCGGCGGCGGCGCGAGCGAGGGGGGAGCAGTGAGAAGCTGAGAACTGAGAAGGGAGATTGATGTTTATGGAGATTGATGTTTCTTTATAATAATATAGAGGGCTCTTCTTTTAACGGGAGCCTCTAGACTGGTGGACACATAACCTGTGCTCACTGAAGTGTGGGACCTCACGCATGGGAACCACACGTAAGTGACAGACCAGTTGGTGTACTCGGGTGATTATTATAATGTATAAGTACTCCATAGTTTCCTATAGATCCAAGGGTAGGAAAGCAAAGTTATCTCATTTACAAGACATTATTTTTTCCATGAAGCCAAGTGTATCCCCCTCCCCCAGTGATTTGACCTAGATTTGAAATCAAGGCACACGTGATTCAAAAAAGGCAATCTAAAAACATGGAGTATTCATCATTTTGTAGTACATATATCTAGGGAAAATACCAAACATGCCATACCAGTGTTTTAGAGAAGAACCCTCAAGTAGATTGGCACCATGTTGGAGTTCGTCTAGCTAAATTTCCTCCCACATGCATGTGAGCTTGGTACCACTACACAAGAACCATGCCAAACTTTTGAATCATGGCCCAATTTTATGTATATATTTGCAACTTTTCATCATGCAAGCATGAATACTTTGCAAAATATGTGCATTTTGGGTTGTCGCCCATAAATGTGTTTTTGCTTGTCTGCCACCAATCAAGTTTTCATTCGCGGGGAAACATGCATGACAGGATGACCATTTCCAAGGTTTCATGAATTATCTCAATGTGCATCTATATATATACAATTTCTTGGGCTAAATCCGATAAAATGCAAATTTGACACAGTGTGTAGATGAAGTACAGATCAAACAAATAATTTAAAAAATACATGGGTGTGTGGCCTGAATGTGTGGATCGAGCCAAGTACATTTTATATAATAATGGCCAAACACATGCACCGCACCCTCGTACTAGAGCAAATTAAAACAAGCAGGGTGAGAGCATCGTGAGATTGCTCGACCTAGCTAAATTTTAAAACAAGCCGAATTAATAAGTTATTGTGTGGGGATTGATAGAAAAGATCGAAACAAAGCATGCATAGTCATATCATTTGTGGTTTACATAATACCTCTATGAACAGTACCAAATAAACATGGCATATATACACTTCTATGTTTAGACAAGAACCCTGCATATTTTTTTGCACCATGTGTTTGAGGCCTCGCTTCCCCAGAAGTGTGTGTGAGAGCATTTTGCATGCTACGAGAAAACAATGCCAAACATTTGAATCGCATGACTCATTTTTTGGTAGTGATATATAGGTTTATGGTTTATATATATAAGGTTTAGTGTTAGGGTCTAGGGGTTTAATATAATTAGGGTTTAGGGTTTATAGAGATTCACATCATCTGTTTCATTTCACATTTGTGATGTACAATACTACATACCTAAGTAAAATCGATCCATTCTTAGTCACTCCAAAATGGAGCTCGTGGCCGGGAGGTTTTTGGAATTTCCATGTTTGAAACCCAATACCACTTCTCTTTGGTTCAAAAACCTCCCAAAATTAAGCCCGTTTTCAAATATTTCAAACTTATTCAAATTTGGTTCAAATTTGAAAGCAATACAAGTTATATCACACATATTGCATACATTTTCACACAAACTGCACTAGATGCTAACCCTATAATTTGAGACCATTTGGACGAGGTCGAAAAAATTCTTGGATTAGAATCGTGTTGTTCAAACCCCGTAGTTGGATTTTTTTTTTGAACCCTTGATCTGTAGAACTGGGCAAAACCCGAGTTTAACCTATTTAATTATAGATTCGTATATCGATTTTTCTACTACCTTTTTATTATTACTATGCAGCACATGGGTGTTTGCCCGTCGAGTGAAACACGGAGGAAGAGGGATCACTCGGAAGGAGAGAAGAAGGGGTGTCTCCCCTTTTTCGGGTGATGATGTTGACTTTTGTGCAGGGTTTGTCAGTGAGCAGGAGGTGCGAGCGCGAGCGAGCGAGTCGAGCGAGGCCGAGAATGAGAGAGATTTGTTTTTTTTGTGAGAGGGACAACCGAAGGATCCGAAGGACCCACAGACTTCCAATACGCATCTGATGCGTCTTCTCTTGACAAAGAAGATGGGTGGGAGTTTGCGTACCTACTGCACGTGACTTGTTCTCACTGAAGTGTGGGACCTCAAGGGTGGGCACCACACGTAAGTGACAGACCTGTTGGTGTAAAAACTCGGTTGATTATAATAGTGCATTAGAACAAAGTTTCCTATGGATTCAAGGGTAGGAAATCCAAGTTAACTCATTTACGTGTTAAACTTATCTAAATCTTGGTCAAACATAGGATTTGACCAAGATTCAAATGGGCAGAAAAATAAAAAAACAGAAAAATGAAAAACCAAATCACATAGTCTTCTTATGTCATGTAGTAAGCAGTAAAGTTGATAAAAAAAGGTCCATACATATTCAAACCACACAAATCATGTATCTATATATACCCCCTAACCCCTAAACTCCGTCTTATGAAGTCAAACATGGAAATTTCAAAAACCATCCTAAGAGCTACATTTTGGGGTGACTAAGAAGGATACATGCTTCCCTTTTCATTTTCATGTTTTAAACTTGTTTAAATTATCTTGGTCAAACCTAGGATTAGACAAGATTCAAATGGGCATCAAAATTGAAAAAAATTCAGCAAAAAAAAACCAAAGCAAATAGTTTTCTTATGTCATATAGTAAGCATTAAAGTTGATAAACAAGGTCTAGACATAATCAAACCAGACAAATCATGTAGCTATACCCCCTAACCCCTAAACTCTGTCTTATGAATTGAAGTCAAGCATGTGAAGAGAAGTGGTTTTGGGTTTCAAACATGGAAATTTCAAAAACCTCCCAAAAGCTTCATTTTAGAGTGACTAAGAAGGATCCATGCTTACCTTTTCATTTTCATGTTTTAAACTTGTTTAAATTATCTTGGTCGTCAAACCTAGGATTTGACAAGATCCAAATGGGCATCAAATTAAATTGAAAAAAAAACAGAAAAAAGAAAAACCAAAGCAAATAGTTTTCTTATGTCATATATATAGTAAGCATTGAAGTTGATAAACAAGGTCCATACATATTCAAACAACACAAATCATGTATCTATACCCCTAACCCCTAAATTGATTAACTATGTCTTATGAAGTCAAGCATGTGAAGAGAAGTGGTTTTGGGTTTCAAACATGGAAATTTCAAAAACCTCCCAAAAGCTTCATTTTAGAGTGACTAAGAAGGATCCATGCTTACATTTGCATTTTCATATTTTAAACTTGTTTAAATCATTATCAAACCTAGGATTTGACCAAGATACAAATGGGTGGGCACAAAATTCAAAAAAATCAGAAAAATGAAAAACAAAAGCACATAGTCTTCTTATATATGTCATATCGTAAGCATTCGAGTTGATAAACGAGGTCTAGGTATATATATCCAAACCAGACAAATCATGTATCTACCCCCCATCGATCTTATGAAGTCTAGCATGAAGAGAAGTCGTTTTGGGTTTCAAACATGGAAATTTCAAGAACATCCCAAAAGCTTCATTTTAGAGTGACTAAGAAGGATACATGCTTACCTTTTAATTTTCATGTTTTAAACTTGTTTAAATCTTGGTTGAACCTAGGATTTGACCAAGATTCAAATATATGGGAATAAAATTCAGAAAAAAACAGAAAAATGAAAAACCAAAGCACATAGTCTTCTTATGTCTATAGTTAGCATTAAAGTTGATAAACAGGTCTAGACATATTCAAACTAGAAAATCATGTATATATCTACACCCCTAACCCTAAACTCTGTCTTATGAAGTCAAGCATGCATGAAGAGAAGTGGTTTTTTTGTTCCAAACATGGAAATTTCAAAAACCCTCCCAAGAGCTACATTTTGGGGTGACTAAGAAGGAAAGATGCTTATTTTTTCATATTCATGATTTAAACTTGTTTAAACCATGGTCAAACCTAGGATTTGACCAAGATTCAAATGGGCATCAAAATTGAAAAAAATCAGCAAAAATAAAAACCAAAGCAAATAGTTTTCTTATGTTATATAGTAAGCATTAAAGTTGATAAACAAGGTCTAGACATATTCAAACCAGACAAATCATGTATCTATACCCCTAACCCCTAAACTCTGTCTTATGAAGTCAAGCATGAAGAGAAGTGGTTTTGGGTTTCAAACATGGAAATTTGAAAAACCTCCCAAAAGCCCCTTTGCAAATATTTCAAACTTATTCAAATTTGGTTCAAATTTGAAAGACATACAAGTTATAGCACACATAGTGCATACATTTTCACACAAACTGCACTAGATGCTAACCCTATAATTTGAGGCCATTTGGATGAGGTCGAAAAAATTCTTGGATTAGAATCGTGTTGTTCGAACCCCGTAGTTGGATTTTTTTTTGAACCCTTGATCTGCAGAACTGGGCAAAACCCGAGTTTAACCTATTTAATTATAGATTCGTATATCGATTTTTCTACTACCTTTTTATTATTACTATGCAGCACATGGGTGTTTGCCCGTCGAGTGAAACACGGAGGAAGAGGGATCACTCGGAAGGAGAGAAGAAGGGGGTGTCTCCCCTTTTTCGGGTGATGATGTTGACTTTTGTGCAGGGTTTGTCAGTGAGCAGGAGGTGCGAGCGAGCGAGCGAGCGAGTCGAGCGAGGCCGAGAATGAGAGAGATTTGTTTTTTGTGAGAGGGACCGAAGGATCCAGAAGGACCCACAGACTTCCAATACGCATCCGATGCGTCTTCTCTTGACAAAGAAGATGGCTGGGAGTTTGCGTACCTACGCACGTGACTTGTGCTCACTGAAGTGTGGGACCTGAAGGGTGGGCACCACACGTAAGTGACAGACCTGTTGGTGTAAAAACTCGGTTGATTATAATAGTGCATTAGAACAAAGTTTCCTATGGATTCAAGGGTAGGAAATCCAAGTTAACTCATTTACGTGTTAAACTTGTCTAAATCTTGGTCAAACCTAGGATTTGACCAAGATTCAAATGGGCAGAAAAATAAAAAAACAGAAAAATGAAAAACAAAATCACATAGTCTTCTTATGTCATATAGTAAGCATTAAAGTTGATAAACAAGGTCTAGACATATCAAACCATACAAATCATGTATCTACCCCTAACCCCTAAACTCCGTCTTATGAAGTCAAGCATGAAGAGAAGTGGTTTTGGGTTTCAAACATGGAAATTTCAAAATCCTCCCAAAAGCCCCTTTTCAAATATTTCAAACTTATTCAAATTTGGTTCAAATTTGAAAGACATACAAGTTATAGCACACATAGTGCATACATTTTCACAAAAACTGCACTAGATGCTAACCCTATAGCTTGAGGCCATTTGGATGAGGTCGAAAAAATTCTTGGATTAGAATCGTGTTGTTCGAACCCCGTAGTTGGATTTTTTGAACCCTTGATCTGTAGAACTGGGCAAAACCCGAGTTTAGAGTGACTAAGAAGGATACATGCTTCCCTTTTCATTTTCATGTTTTAAACTTGTTTAAATTATCTTGGTCAAACCTAGGATTAGACAAGATTCAAATGGGCATCAAAATTGAAAAAAAATCAGCAAAAAGGAAAACCAAAGCAAATAGTTTTCTTATGTCATATAGTAAGCATTAAAGTTGATAAACAAGGTCTAGACATATCAAACCATACAAATCATGTATCTACCCCTAACCCCTAAACTCCGTCTTATGAAGTCAAGCATGAAGAGAAGTGGTTTTGGGTTTCAAACATGGAAATTTCAAAATCCTCCCAAAAGCCCCTTTTCAAATATTTCAAACTTATTCAAATTTGGTTCAAATTTGAAAGACATACAAGTTATAGCACACATAGTGCATACATTTTCACAAAAAACTGCACTAGATGCTAACCCTATAGCTTGAGGCCATTTGGATGAGGTCGAAAAAATTCTTGGATTAGAATCGTGTTGTTCGAACCCCGTAGTTGGATTTTTTGAACCCTTGATCTGTAGAACTGGGCAAAACCCGAGTTTAGAGTGACTAAGAAGGATACATGCTTCCCTTTTCATTTTCATGTTTTAAACTTGTTTAAATTATCTTGGTCAAACCTAGGATTAGACAAGATTCAAATGGGCATCAAAATTGAAAAAAAATCAGCAAAAAGGAAAACCAAAGCAAATAGTTTTCTTATGTCATATAGTAAGCATTAAAGTTGATAAACAAGGTCTAGACATATTCAAACCAGACAAATCATGTAGCTATACCCCCTAACCCCTAAACTCTATCTTATGAAGTCAAGCATGTGAAGAGAAGTGGTTTTGGGTTTCAAATATGGAAATTTCAAAAACCTCCCAAAAGCTTCATTTTAGAGTGACTAAGAAGGATCCATGCTTCCCTTTTCATTTTCATGTTTTAAACTTGTTTAAATTATCTTGGTCGTCAAACCTAGGATTTGACAAGCAGATTCAAATGGGCATCAAATTTGAAAAAAAATCAGAAAAAAGAAAAACCAAAGCAAATAGTTTTCTTATGTCATATAGTAAGCATTGAATTTGATAAACAAGGTCCATACATATTCAAACCACACAAATCATGTATCTATACCCCCTAAGCCCTAAATTAATTAACTATGTCTTATGAAGTCAAGCATGTGAAGAGAAGTGGTTTTGGGTTTCAAACATGGAAATTTCAAAAACCTCCCAAAAGCTTCATTTTAGACAGACTAAGAAGGATCCATGCTTACATTTGCATTTTCATATTTTAAACTTGTTTAAATCATTATCAAACCTAGGATTTGACCAAGATACAAATGGGTGGGCACAAAATTCAAAAAAATCAGAAAAATGAAAAACAAAAGCACATAGTCTTCTTATATATGTCATATCGTAAGCATTCGAGTTGATAAACGAGGTCTAGGTATATCCAAACCAGACAAATCATGTATCTACCCCCCGTCGATCTTATGAAGTCTAGCATGAAGAGAAGTCGTTTTGGGTTTCAGACATGGAAATTTCAAGAACATCCCAAAAGCTTCATTTTAGAGTGACTAAGAAGGATACATGCTTACCTTTTAATTTTCATGTTTTAAACTTGTTTAAATCTTGGTTGAACCTAGGATTTGACCAAGATTCAAATATATGGGAATAAAATTCAGAAAAAAACAGAAAAATGAAAAACCAAAGCACATAGTCTTCTTATGTCTATAGTTAGCATTAAAGTTGATAAACAGGTCTAGACATATTCAAACTAGAAAATCATGTATATATCTACACCCCTAACCCTAAACTCTGTCTTATGAAGTCAAGCATGCATGAAGAGAAGTGGTTTTTTTGTTCCAAACATGGAAATTTCAAAAACCCTCCCAAGAGCTACATTTTGGGGTGACTAAGAAGGAAAGATGCTTATTTTTTCATATTCATGATTTAAACTTGTTTAAACCATGGTCAAACCTAGGATTTGACCAAGATTCAAATGGGCATCAAAATTGAAAAAAAATCAGCAAAAATAAAAACCAAAGCAAATAGTTTTCTTATGTTATATAGTAAGCATTAAAGTTGATAAACAAGGTCTAGACATATTCAAACCAGACAAATCATGTATCTATACCCCTAACCCCTAAACTCTGTCTTATGAAGTCAAGCATGAAGAGAAGTGGTTTTGGGTTTCAAACATGGAAATTTGAAAAACCTCCCAAAAGCCCCTTTGCAAATATTTCAAACTTATTCAAATTTGGTTCAAATTTGAAAGACATACAAGTTATAGCACACATAGTGCATACATTTTCACACAAACTGCACTAGATGCTAACCCTATAATTTGAGGCCATTTGGATGAGGTCGAAAAAATTCTTGGATTAGAATCGTGTTGTTCGAACCCCGTAGTTGGATTTTTTTTTGAACCCTTGATCTGTAGAACTGGGCAAAACCCGAGTTTAACCTATTTAATTATAGATTCGTATATCGATTTTTCTACTACCTTTTTATTATTACTATGCAGCACATGGGTGTTTGCCCGTCGAGTGAAACACGGAGGAAGAGGGATCACTCGGAAGGAGAGAAGAAAGGGGTGTCTCCCCTTTTTCGGGTGATGATGTTGACTTTTGTGCAGGGTTTGTCAGTGAGCAGGAGGTGCGAGCGAGCGAGCGAGCGAGTCGAGCGAGGCCGAGAATGAGAGAGATTTGTTTTTTTTGTGAGAGGGACAACCGAAGGATCCAGAAGGACTTCCAATACGCATCTGATGCGTCTTCTCTTGACAAAGAAGATGGCTGGGAGTTTGCGTACCTACTGCACGTGACTTGTGCTCACTGAAGTGTGGGACCTCAAGGGTGGGCACCACACGTAAGTGACAGACCTGTTGGTGTAAAAACTCGGTTGATTATAATAGTGCATTAGAACAAAGTTTCCTATGGATTCAAGGGTAGGAAATCCAAGTTAACTCATTTACGTGTTAAACTTGTCTAAATCTTGGTCAAACCTAGGATTTGACCAAGATTCAAATGGGCAGAAAAATAAAAAACAAATTCACATAGTCTTCTTATGTCATATAGTAAGCATTAAAGTTGATAAACAAGGTCTAGACATATCAAACCATACAAATCATGTATCTACCCCTAACCCCTAAACTCCGTCTTATGAAGTCAAGCATGAAGAGAAGTGGTTTTGGGTTTCAAACATGGAAATTTGAAAAACCTCCCAAAAGCCCCTTTGCAAATATTTCAAACTTATTCAAATTTGGTTCAAATTTGAAAGACATACAAGTTATAGCACACATAGTGCATACATTTTCACAAAAACTGCACTAGATGCTAACCCTATAGCTTGAGGCCATTTGGATGAGGTCGAAAAAATTCTTGGATTAGAATCGTGTTGTTCGAACCCCGTAGTTGGATTTTTTTGAACCCTTGATCTGTAGAACTGGGCAAAACCCGAGTTTAGAGTGACTAAGAAGGATACATGCTTCCCTTTTCATTTTCATGTTTTAAACTTGTTTAAATTATCTTGGTCAAACCTAGGATTAGACAAGATTCAAATGGGCATCAAAATTGAAAAAAAATCAGCAAAAAGGAAAACCAAAGCAAATAGTTTTCTTATGTCATATAGTAAGCATTAAAGTTGATAAACAAGGTCTAGACATATTCAAACCAGACAAATCATGTAGCTATACCCCCTAACCCCTAAACTCTATCTTATGAAGTCAAGCATGTGAAGAGAAGTGGTTTTGGGTTTCAAACATGGAAATTTCAAAAAAAAAGCTTCATTTTAGAGTGACTAAGAAGGATCCATGCTTCCCTTTTCATTTTCATGTTTTAAACTTGTTTAAATTATCTTGGTCGTCAAACCTAGGATTTGACAAGCAGATTCAAATGGGCATCAAATTTGAAAAAAAATCAGAAAAAAGAAAAACCAAAGCAAATAGTTTTCTTATGTCATATAGTAAGCATTGAATTTGATAAACAAGGTCCATACATATTCAAACCACACAAATCATGTATCTATACCCCCTAAGCCCTAAATTAATTAACTATGTCTTATGAAGTCAAGCATGTGAAGAGAAGTGGTTTTGGGTTTCAAACATGGAAATTTCAAAAACCTCCCAAAAGCTTCATTTTAGACAGACTAAGAAGGATCCATGCTTACATTTGCATTTTCATATTTTAAACTTGTTTAAATCATTATCAAACCTAGGATTTGACCAAGATACAAATGGGTGGGCACAAAATTCAAAAAAATCAGAAAAATGAAAAACAAAAGCACATAGTCTTCTTATATATGTCATATCGTAAGCATTCGAGTTGATAAACGAGGTCTAGGTATATCCAAACCAGACAAATCATGTATCTACCCCCGTCGATCTTATGAAGTCTAGCATGAAGAGAAGTCGTTTTGGGTTTCAAACATGGAAATTTCAAGAACATCCCAAAAGCTTCATTTTAGAGTGACTAAGAAGGATACATGCTTACCTTTTAATTTTCATGTTTTAAACTTGTTTAAATCTTGGTTGAACCTAGGATTTGACCAAGATTCAAATATATGGGAATAAAATTCAGAAAAAAACAGAAAAATGAAAAACCAAAGCACATAGTCTTCTTATGTCTATAGTTAGCATTAAAGTTGATAAACAGGTCTAGACATATTCAAACTAGAAAATCATGTATATATCTACACCCCTAACCCTAAACTCTGTCTTATGAAGTCAAGCATGCATGAAGAGAAGTGGTTTTTTTGTTCCAAACATGGAAATTTCAAAAACCCTCCCAAGAGCTACATTTTGGGGTGACTAAGAAGGAAAGATGCTTATTTTTTCATATTCATGATTTAAACTTGTTTAAACCATGGTCAAACCTAGGATTTGACCAAGATTCAAATGGGCATCAAAATTGAAAAAAAATCAGCAAAAATAAAAACCAAAGCAAATAGTTTTCTTATGTTATATAGTAAGCATTAAAGTTGATAAACAAGGTCTAGACATATTCAAACCAGACAAATCATGTATCTATACCCCCTAACCCCTAAACTCTGTCTTATGAAGTCAAGCATGAAGAGAAGTGGTTTTGGGTTTCAAACATGGAAATTTGAAAAACCTCCCAAAAGCCCCTTTGCAAATATTTCAAACTTATTCAAATTTGGTTCAAATTTGAAAGACATACAAGTTATAGCACACATAGTGCATACATTTTCACACAAACTGCACTAGATGCTAACCCTATAATTTGAGGCCATTTGGATGAGGTCGAAAAAATTCTTGGATTAGAATCGTGTTGTTCGAACCCCGTAGTTGGATTTTTTTTTGAACCCTTGATCTGCAGAACTGGGCAAAACCCGAGTTTAACCTATTTAATTATAGATTCGTATATCGATTTTTCTACTACCTTTTTATTATTACTATGCAGCACATGGGTGTTTGCCCGTCGAGTGAAACACGGAGGAAGAGGGATCACTCGGAAGGAGAGAAGAAGGGGTGTCTCCCCTTTTTCGGGTGATGATGTTGACTTTTGTGCAGGGTTTGTCAGTGAGCAGGAGGTGCGCGAGCGAGCGAGCGAGTCGAGCGAGGCCGAGAATGAGAGAGATTTGTTTTTTTGTGAGAGGGACAACCGAAGGATCCAGAAGGACCCACAGACTTCCAATACGCATCGATGCGTCTTCTCTTGACAAAGAAGATGGCTGGGAGTTTGCGTACCTACTGCACGTGACTTGTGCTCACTGAAGTGTGGGACCTCAAGGGTGGGCACCACACGTAAGTGACAGACCTGTTGGTGTAAAAACTCGGTTGATTATAATAGTGCATTAGAACAAAGTTTCCTATGGATTCAAGGGTAGGAAATCCAAGTTAACTCATTTACGTGTTAAACTTGTCTAAATCTTGGTCAAACCTAGGATTTGACCAAGATTCAAATGGGCAGAAAAATAAAAAACAAATTCACATAGTCTTCTTATGTCATATAGTAAGCATTAAAGTTGATAAACAAGGTCTAGACATATCAAACCATACAAATCATGTATCTACCCCTAACCCCTAAACTCCGTCTTATGAAGTCAAGCATGAAGAGAAGTGGTTTTGGGTTTCAAACATGGAAATTTGAAAAACCTCCCAAAAGCCCCTTTGCAAATATTTCAAACTTATTCAAATTTGGTTCAAATTTGAAAGACATACAAGTTATAGCACACATAGTGCATACATTTTCACAAAAACTGCACTAGATGCTAACCCTATAGCTTTTGAGGCCATTTGGATGAGGTCGAAAAAATTCTTGGATTAGAATCGTGTTGTTCGAACCCCGTAGTTGGATTTTTTGAACCCTTGATCTGTAGAACTGGGCAAAACCCGAGTTTAGAGTGACTAAGAAGGATACATGCTTCCCTTTTCATTTTCATGTTTTAAACTTGTTTAAATTATCTTGGTCAAACCTAGGATTAGACAAGATTCAAATGGGCATCAAAATTGAAAAAAAAATCAGCAAAAAGGAAAACCAAAGCAAATAGTTTTCTTATGTCATATAGTAAGCATTAAAGTTGATAAACAAGGTCTAGACATATTCAAACCAGACAAATCATGTAGCTATACCCCTAACCCCTAAACTCTATCTTATGAAGTCAAGCATGTGAAGAGAAGTGGTTTTGGGTTTCAAACATGGAAATTTCAAAAACCTCCCAAAAGCTTCATTTTAGAGTGACTAAGAAGGATCCATGCTTCCCTTTTCATTTTCATGTTTTAAACTTGTTTAAATTATCTTGGTCGTCAAACCTAGGATTTGACAAGCAGATTCAAATGGGCATCAAATTTGAAAAAAAAACAGAAAAAAGAAAAACCAAAGCAAATAGTTTTCTTATGTCATATAGTAAGCATTGAATTTGATAAACAAGGTCCATACATATTCAAACCACACAAATCATGTATCTATACCCCCTAAGCCCTAAATTAATTAACTATGTCTTATGAAGTCAAGCATGTGAAGAGAAGTGGTTTTGGGTTTCAAACATGGAAATTTCAAAAACCTCCCAAAAGCTTCATTTTAGACAGACTAAGAAGGATCCATGCTTACATTTGCATTTTCATATTTTAAACTTGTTTAAATCATTATCAAACCTAGGATTTGACCAAGATACAAATGGGTGGGCACAAAATTCAAAAAAATCAGAAAAATGAAAAACAAAAGCACATAGTCTTCTTATATATGTCATATCGTAAGCATTCGAGTTGATAAACGAGGTCTAGGTATATCCAAACCAGACAAATCATGTATCTACCCCCCGTCGATCTTATGAAGTCTAGCATGAAGAGAAGTCGTTTTGGGTTTCAAACATGGAAATTTCAAGAACATCCCAAAAGCTTCATTTTAGAGTGACTAAGAAGGATACATGCTTACCTTTTAATTTTCATGTTTTAAACTTGTTTAAATCTTGGTTGAACCTAGGATTTGACCAAGATTCAATATATGGGAATAAAATTCAGAAAAAAACAGAAAAATGAAAAACCAAAGCACATAGTCTTCTTATGTCTATAGTTAGCATTAAAGTTGATAAACAGGTCTAGACATATTCAAACTAGAAAATCATGTATATATCTACACCCCTAACCCTAAACTCTGTCTTATGAAGTCAAGCATGCATGAAGAGAAGTGGTTTTTTTTGTTCCAAACATGGAAATTTCAAAAACCCTCCCAAGAGCTACATTTTGGGGTGACTAAGAAGGAAAGATGCTTATTTTTTCATATTCATGATTTAAACTTGTTTAAACCATGGTCAAACCTAGGATTTGACCAAGATTCAAATGGGCATCAAAATTGAAAAAAAATCAGCAAAAATAAAAACCAAAGCAAATAGTTTTCTTATGTTATATAGTAAGCATTAAAGTTGATAAACAAGGTCTAGACATATTCAAACCAGACAAATCATGTATCTATACCCCTAACCCCTAAACTCTGTCTTATGAAGTCAAGCATGAAGAGAAGTGGTTTTGGGTTTCAAACATGGAAATTTGAAAAACCTCCCAAAAGCCCCTTTGCAAATATTTCAAACTTATTCAAATTTGGTTCAAATTTGAAAGACATACAAGTTATAGCACACATAGTGCATACATTTTCACACAAACTGCACTAGATGCTAACCCTATAATTTGAGGCCATTTGGATGAGGTCGAAAAAATTCTTGGATTAGAATCGTGTTGTTCGAACCCCGTAGTTGGATTTTTTTTTGAACCCTTGATCTGTAGAACTGGGCAAAACCCGAGTTTAACCTATTTAATTATAGATTCGTATATCGATTTTTCTACTACCTTTTTATTATTACTATGCAGCACATGGGTGTTTGCCCGTCGAGTGAAACACGGAGGAAGAGGGATCACTCGGAAGGAGAGAAGAAGGGGGTGTCTCCCCTTTTTCGGGTGATGATGTTGACTTTTGTGCAGGGTTTGTCAGTGAGCAGGAGGTGCGAGCGAGCGAGCGAGCGAGTCGAGCGAGGCCGAGAATGAGAGAGATTTGTTTTTTTTTGTGAGAGGGACAACCGAAGGATCCAGAAGGACCCACAGACTTTCCTGATGCGTCTTCTCTTGACAAAGAAGATGGCTGGGAGTTTGCGTACCTATGCACGTGACTTGTGCTCACTGAAGTGTGGGACCTCAAGGGTGGGCACCACACGTAAGTGACAGACCTGTTGGTGTAAAAACTCGGTTGATTATAATAGTGCATTAGAACAAAGTTTCCTATGGATTCAAGGGTAGGAAATCCAAGTTAACTCATTTACGTGTTAAACTTGTCTAAATCTTGGTCAAACCTAGGATTTGACCAAGATTCAAATGGGCAGAAAAATAAAAAACAAATTCACATAGTCTTCTTATGTCATATAGTAAGCATTAAAGTTGATAAACAAGGTCTAGACATATCAAACCATACAAATCATGTATCTACCCCTAACCCCTAAACTCCGTCTTATGAAGTCAAGCATGAAGAGAAGTGGTTTTGGGTTTCAAACATGGAAATTTGAAAAACCTCCCAAAAGCCCCTTTGCAAATATTTCAAACTTATTCAAATTTGGTTCAAATTTGAAAGACATACAAGTTATAGCACACATAGTGCATACATTTTCACAAAAACTGCACTAGATGCTAACCCTATAGCTTGAGGCCATTTGGATGAGGTCGAAAAAATTCTTGGATTAGAATCGTGTTGTTCGAACCCCGTAGTTGGATTTTTTTGAACCCTTGATCTGTAGAACTGGGCAAAACCCGAGTTTAGAGTGACTAAGAAGGATACATGCTTCCCTTTTCATTTTCATGTTTTAAACTTGTTTAAATTATCTTGGTCAAACCTAGGATTAGACAAGATTCAAATGGGCATCAAAATTGAAAAAAATCAGCAAAAAGGAAAACCAAAGCAAATAGTTTTCTTATGTCATATAGTAAGCATTAAAGTTGATAAACAAGGTCTAGACATATTCAAACCAGACAAATCATGTAGCTATACCCCTAACCCCTAAACTCTATCTTATGAAGTCAAGCATGTGAAGAGAAGTGGTTTTGGGTTTCAAACATGGAAATTTCAAAAACCTCCCAAAAAGCTTCATTTTAGAGTGACTAAGAAGGATCCATGCTTCCCTTTTCATTTTCATGTTTTAAACTTGTTTAAATTATCTTGGTCGTCAAACCTAGGATTTGACAAGCAGATTCAAATGGGCATCAAATTTGAAAAAAAATCAGAAAAAAGAAAAACCAAAGCAAATAGTTTTCTTATGTCATATAGTAAGCATTGAATTTGATAAACAAGGTCCATACATATTCAAACCACACAAATCATGTATCTATACCCCCTAAGCCCTAAATTAATTAACTATGTCTTATGAAGTCAAGCATGTGAAGAGAAGTGGTTTTGGGTTTCAAACATGGAAATTTCAAAAACCTCCCAAAAGCTTCATTTTAGACAGACTAAGAAGGATCCATGCTTACATTTGCATTTTCATATTTTAAACTTGTTTAAATCATTATCAAACCTAGGATTTGACCAAGATACAAATGGGTGGGCACAAAATTCAAAAAAATCAGAAAAATGAAAAACAAAAGCACATAGTCTTCTTATATATGTCATATCGTAAGCATTCGAGTTGATAAACGAGGTCTAGGTATATCCAAACCAGACAAATCATGTATCTACCCCCCGTCGATCTTATGAAGTCTAGCATGAAGAGAAGTCGTTTTGGGTTTCAAACATGGAAATTTCAAGAACATCCCAAAAGCTTCATTTTAGAGTGACTAAGAAGGATACATGCTTACCTTTTAATTTTCATGTTTTAAACTTGTTTAAATCTTGGTTGAACCTAGGATTTGACCAAGATTCAAATATATGGGAATAAAATTCAGAAAAAAACAGAAAAATGAAAAACCAAAGCACATAGTCTTCTTATGTCTATAGTTAGCATTAAAGTTGATAAACAGGTCTAGACATATTCAAACTAGAAAATCATGTATATATCTACACCCCTAACCCTAAACTCTGTCTTATGAAGTCAAGCATGCATGAAGAGAAGTGGTTTTTTTGTTCCAAACATGGAAATTTCAAAAACCCTCCCAAGAGCTACATTTTGGGGTGACTAAGAAGGAAAGATGCTTATTTTTTCATATTCATGATTTAAACTTGTTTAAACCATGGTCAAACCTAGGATTTGACCAAGATTCAAATGGGCATCAAAATTGAAAAAAAATCAGCAAAAATAAAAACCAAAGCAAATAGTTTTCTTATGTTATATAGTAAGCATTAAAGTTGATAAACAAGGTCTAGACATATTCAAACCAGACAAATCATGTATCTATACCCCTAACCCCTAAACTCTGTCTTATGAAGTCAAGCATGAAGAGAAGTGGTTTTGGGTTTCAAACATGGAAATTTGAAAAACCTCCCAAAAGCCCCTTTGCAAATATTTCAAACTTATTCAAATTTGGTTCAAATTTGAAAGACATACAAGTTATAGCACACATAGTGCATACATTTTCACACAAACTGCACTAGATGCTAACCCTATAATTTGAGGCCATTTGGATGAGGTCGAAAAAATTCTTGGATTAGAATCGTGTTGTTCGAACCCCGTAGTTGGATTTTTTTTTGAACCCTTGATCTGTAGAACTGGGCAAAACCCGAGTTTAACCTATTTAATTATAGATTCGTATATCGATTTTTCTACTACCTTTTTATTATTACTATGCAGCACATGGGTGTTTGCCCGTCGAGTGAAACACGGAGGAAGAGGGATCACTCGGAAGGAGAGAAGAAGGGGGTGTCTCCCCTTTTTCGGGTGATGATGTTGACTTTTGTGCAGGGTTTGTCAGTGAGCAGGAGGTGCGAGCGGGCGAGCGAGTCGAGCGAGGCCGAGAATGAGAGAGATTTTTTTTTTGTGAGAGGGACGACCGAAGGATCCAGAAGGACCCACAGACTTCCAATACGCATCCTGATGCGTCTTCTCTTGACAAAGAAGATGGCTGGGAGTTTGCGTACCTATTGCACGTGACTTGTGCTCACTGAAGTGTGGGACCTCAAGGGTGGGCACCACACGTAAGTGACAGACCTGTTGGTGTAAAAACTCGGTTGATTATAATAGTGCATTAGAACAAAGTTTCCTATGGATTCAAGGGTAGGAAATCCAAGTTAACTCATTTACGTGTTAAACTTGTCTAAATCTTGGTCAAACCTAGGATTTGACCAAGATTCAAATGGGCAGAAAAATAAAAAAACAGAAAAATGAAAAACAAAATCACATAGTCTTCTTATGTCATATAGTAAGCATTAAAGTTGATAAACAAGGTCTAGACATATCAAACCATACAAATCATGTATCTACCCCTAACCCTAAACTCCGTCTTATGAAGTCAAGCATGAAGAGAAGTGGTTTTGGGTTTCAAACATGGAAATTTCAAAATCCTCCCAAAAGCCCCTTTTCAAATATTTCAAACTTATTCAAATTTGGTTCAAATTTGAAAGACATACAAGTTATAGCACACATAGTGCATACATTTTCACAAAAACTGCACTAGATGCTAACCCTATAGCTTGAGGCCATTTGGATGAGGTCGAAAAAATTCTTGGATTAGAATCGTGTTGTTCGAACCCCGTAGTTGGATTTTTTTGAACCCTTGATCTGTAGAACTGGGCAAAACCCGAGTTTAGAGTGACTAAGAAGGATACATGCTTCCCTTTTCATTTTCATGTTTTAAACTTGTTTAAATTATCTTGGTCAAACCTAGGATTAGACAAGATTCAAATGGGCATCAAAATTGAAAAAAAATCAGCAAAAAGGAAAACCAAAGCAAATAGTTTTCTTATGTCATATAGTAAGCATTAAAGTTGATAAACAAGGTCTAGACATATTCAAACCAGACAAATCATGTAGCTATACCCCTAACCCCTAAACTCTATCTTATGAAGTCAAGCATGTGAAGAGAAGTGGTTTTGGGTTTCAAACATGGAAATTTCAAAAACCTCCCAAAAGCTTCATTTTAGAGTGACTAAGAAGGATCCATGCTTCCCTTTTCATTTTCATGTTTTAAACTTGTTTAAATTATCTTGGTCGTCAAACCTAGGATTTGACAAGCAGATTCAAATGGGCATCAAATTTGAAAAAAAAAACAGAAAAAAGAAAAACCAAAGCAAATAGTTTTCTTATGTCATATAGTAAGCATTGAATTTGATAAACAAGGTCCATACATATTCAAACCACACAAATCATGTATCTATACCCCCTAAGCCCTAAATTAATTAACTATGTCTTATGAAGTCAAGCATGTGAAGAGAAGTGGTTTTGGGTTTCAAACATGGAAATTTCAAAAACCTCCCAAAAGCTTCATTTTAGACAGACTAAGAAGGATCCATGCTTACATTTGCATTTTCATATTTTAAACTTGTTTAAATCATTATCAAACCTAGGATTTGACCAAGATACAAATGGGTGGGCACAAAATTCAAAAAAATCAGAAAAATGAAAAACAAAAGCACATAGTCTTCTTATATATGTCATATCGTAAGCATTCGAGTTGATAAACGAGGTCTAGGTATATCCAAACCAGACAAATCATGTATCTACCCCCCGTCGATCTTATGAAGTCTAGTATGAAGAGAAGTCGTTTTGGGTTTCAAACATGGAAATTTCAAGAACATCCCAAAAGCTTCATTTTAGAGTGACTAAGAAGGATACATGCTTACCTTTTAATTTTCATGTTTTAAACTTGTTTAAATCTTGGTTGAACCTAGGATTTGACCAAGATTCAAATATATGGGAATAAAATTCAGAAAAAACAGAAAAATGAAAAACCAAAGCACATAGTCTTCTTATGTCTATAGTTAGCATTAAAGTTGATAAACAGGTCTAGACATATTCAAACTAGAAAATCATGTATATATCTACACCCCTAACCCTAAACTCTGTCTTATGAAGTCAAGCATGCATGAAGAGAAGTGGTTTTTTTGTTCCAAACATGGAAATTTCAAAAACCCTCCCAAGAGCTACATTTTGGGGTGACTAAGAAGGATAGATGCTTATTTTTTCATATTCATGATTTAAACTTGTTTAAACCATGGTCAAACCTAGGATTTGACCAAGATTCAAATGGGCATCAAAATTGAAAAAAAATCAGCAAAAATAAAAACCAAAGCAAATAGTTTTCTTATGTTATATAGTAAGCATTAAAGTTGATAAACAAGGTCTAGACATATTCAAACCAGACAAATCATGTATCTATACCCCTAACCCCTAAACTGTGTCTTATGAAGTCAAGCATGAAGAGAAGTGGTTTTGCGTTTCAAACATGGAAATTTCAAAAACCTCCCAAAAGCCCCTTTTCAAATATTTCAAACTTATTCAAATTTGGTTCAAATTTGAAAGACATACAAGTTATAGCACACATAGTGCATACATTTTCACACAAACTGCACTAGATGCTAACCCTATAATTTGAGGCCATTTGGATGAGGTCGAAAAAATTCTTGGATTAGAATCGTGTTGTTCGAACCCCGTAGTTGGATTTTTTTGAACCCTTGATCTGTAGAACTGGGCAAAACCCGAGTTTAACCTATTTAATTATAGATTCGTATATCGATTTTTCTACTACCTTTTTATTATTACTATGCATCACATGGGTGTTTGCCCGTCGAGTGAAACACGGAGGAAGAGGGATCACTCGGAAGGAGAGAAGAAGGGGTGTCTCCCCTTTTTCGGGTGATGATGTTGACTTTTGTGCAGGGTTTGTCAGTGAGCAGGAGGTGCGAGCGAGCGAGCGAGCGAGTCGAGCGAGGCCGAGAATGAGAGAGATTTGTTTTTTGTGAGAGGGACAACCGAAGGATCCAGAAGGACCCACAGACTTCCAATACGCATCCTGATGCGTCTTCTCTTGACAAAGAAGATGGCTGGGAGTTTGCGTACCTATTGCACGTGACTTGTGCTCACTGAAGTGTGGGACCTCACGCGTGGGCACCACACGTAAGTGACAGACCTGTTGGTGTAAAAACTCGGTTGATTATAATAGTGCATTAGAACAAAGTTTCATATGGATTCAAGGGTAGGAAATCCAAGTTAAATCATTTACGTGTTAAACTTGTCTAAATCTTGGTCAAACCTAGGATTTGACCAAGATTCAAATGCAGAAAAATAAAAAAACAGAAAAATGAAAAACAAAATCACATAGTCTTCTTATGTCATATAGTAAGCATTAAAATTGATAAACAAGGTCTAGACATATCAAACCATACAAATCATGTATCTACCCCCTAACCCCTAATCTCCGTCTTATGAAGTCAAGCATGAAGAGAAGTGGTTTTGGGTTTCAAACATGGAAATTTCAAAAACCTCCCAAAAACTTCATTTTAGAGTGACTAAGAAGGATACATGCTTCCCTTTTCATTTTCTTGTTTTAAACTTGTTTAAATTATCTTGGTCAAACCTAGGATTTGACAAGATTCAAAGATACATGCTTCCCTTTTCATTTGACATGAATCCTTGTGGCACGACCATGTTGGGGTCACTCCTGGCTGTCTACCCAGCCGAGCATGCGGGCTCTATTACCTTGTACGAATCCTCGTTTTAAACAAAGAAGTGAACAAACGCCCCCCCCCCCCGCGCCACGGACACACACACACACTCTCTCTCTCTCTCTCTCTCTCTCTCTCTCTCTCTCTCTCTCTCTCTCTATCGCATCATTTGTCTGTCAGACTCCATTGATTTGCCCCAAGTTCAACAAGGTCGCCCCCTTTTCCTCTGAGAGTCCATTGATTTTTATTTGCTGGTGTCACTTGTGCTAAACTGTCATTCCTTGTACTCCCTCCGATTCATATTATTTGATGGTAATATAGATGCATCTATACACATTATAGTTGTAGATACATCCATTTTACCATCAATTAATATTGATCGGAGTTGCAGCGTGGTATGAGGCCTGCCGCCTGCCACCGTCGGCGAGGTTCCAAGTAAACGGCGCCAGAAGAAGAGTAGCGCGGCTCCGGATTCAACCAACTGGCGGCGATGGACGGCACTATGGAAATAAACGCTACGAATTTGGAGGCCATCGCGTACAACATCGCTGGAACGGCGCAGGTCATGTGCTCCCACGACGGCTGCGGGGTCATCGTCAGCTACCACGAGTCCCTAAGCCACCAGATCGCGTGCCCGCACGGCCGGTGCAACTGCACGGAGCAGGGCTGCGACTTCGCCGCCCCACCGTCAGCGCTCCTCGTTCACCTCGCAGAGGCCCACTCGATTCAGGTGCACAGGTTAGAGTATGGCAAGTCCATAGAGTTCCGGGTGACCATGACGCACCCGTGCTCGCCGTGCAGGCTGCTCGTCGTCGAAGGGGATGACGGCTCCGTGTTCGTCCTGTACATCGACGCGCTCGGCCCGGCCATTGTCTTGTCTTTGGTATGCGTCAGTTCGGCCACATCCGTGTGGCCGCTCTACAGGGTGAAGATCTGGGCGCACGGCCCGCCGCCGTCCTCGAAATCGGACTGCAGGCGGGATGTCGTGAAGATGTCTGCCGATGCTTCTGGCAGCGCGTCGCCGGGCGCTGTCGTGTTTGAGGAGCTCACGTCGTTCCTCGTTGTGCCGGGGCCATACCTCGTTGGTGCTGGATCGTCCAAGGAGCTGCGTTTCTACATTCGCATATGCAAGCAGATGTAGCTACTGCTACTTTGCGTAGTTGAAAAAACTGTCAATTTGTCATGAGGAATGATAAATTTCGATGAAAAGTACTTGATTGTTCGTACGGCTGCTATTTTTTTATGGATTCTTCGTTTCATATTTGTGCTGAACTGTTTGTAGTAGTACTTATACTGTACTTAATAATAATGCAGCGTGGAAGTGAATACTCCTTTTTTTTGTGAATCGGAAGTGAATACTCCAACTATATGTAATTGTAACCCCTCCATCTGATTTATATAAAACTATGTGCACTTCCAGATCATTTCTCCTGTTTTTTAGATGTCCTTTCACTTACTATAAAAAACAAAGAAGCACTGCTGCTTTGATTCAAAGGAATGTGGAGAGTGTAGAAATAGGAAAGGTGTAGGATTGAAATTTTCCCATAGGAATCAAATCCAACATAATTCCTATGTCAATCCTATGAATCAAAGAAGCCCTAAGTGGTTACCGGTGCTTAATGCACAGTTCCAAAAAGTTCATCCCGCAGTCCAAATAACTAATAATCAGATGATGTCAATTTTTGTGTATGTAGTTGTGCCTATTACCATCACAAATATAGTCTCAAATAGTATGATGGTGGAGATACACATTTTTTAACTACCATGATTTTCGGTAAATGCTTAGTCAATTTTGACATAATTTGACTTTCTAAAAATAATATAAGCTAAGCTTTGAGATGGAGGTAGGTTTTCCTCGTCTTAAGCAAAATCCCTTCCCATCCCCTTAAATAGAGTACTCCAGCCTCGAGGCTAGGAGATAAGAGAGGCCATCGATAGGCCACATACTCCTCGCGCGCTCGCAATGCTGGAAACTGTCACCGTTACCCTGAAGATGGACTCCACCGTGCTTCACTGCATTTTCTGCTCCCAGCCCCTCAAGCCCCCCGTCTTCAAGGTCGATCCCTTTCCCTCCCACACTCCATTGATGTTTCTTTTGTGGGTTCACTACTGCAAAAATGGCAATCCACGAACTTTGATTTGTGCAGTGCAAGGGTAATCATTTGGCCTGCGGCCGCTGCCTCAGCGAGCTTCCCGGGAACCGGTGCCATAGGTGCGTGGAACCCCGCGGCGGATTCGAGCACGACCCGGCAATGGACGCCGTCGTATCAGCGGCGACGGTTGAGTGCCCCCACAGCAGCTGCGGGAGCTTGGTGGCCTACCACCAGGTCCACGACCACAAGATTGCATGCCCGCACGCCCCTTGCGCTTGCACGGAGCCCGGCTGCGACTTCGCCGCCCCGCCAACAGCGCTCGTCGCCCACTTTGCAGCGGCCCACTCGATCCAAGTGCACAAGCTCCCGCCGTACAACACGACCAAAGTGTTCGAGGTGCTGGTGCCGGTGCCGGGTTCGCCGTGCCTGCGGATCATCGCCGAAGGGGAGGACGGCGCCGTGTTCGTCCTGATCATCGGCGTGCTCGGTTCGACTTCGACCACCATCGTGTCTACCGTGTGCGTTAGGGCGGCCGCGTGCGTGTGGCCTCTGTACACGGCAAAGATGTGGGCGAATGGGCCGGCGTCGTGCTCGTTGGCGCACTCGAGGAGCAGGGCGGACACCGTGAATGTGTCATTGGAGGCGTCGAGCTGCGCCTTGCCGGGCGACGTCGCGTTTGATGAACTCACGTCGTTCCTCTCGGTACCGCCGCTGTACCAGGTGCTTGGTGGACCTTCCAAGCTGCTGCGTTTCTACATTCGCATCGAGAAGGAGAACAATTAATCCTCAAAATAAGTACTCCTTATATAGAAAGGGACTAACTGTTTTTCGTCCTGCTAATGCAACCTTGAGGTGACCGGGACAACTTTGTACAAAGCATCGTGCTCATATAAATATACGTACTCTACAAAATCATCAGCAGTGGAGTACCTCGTAGGTGCCATGTCCATGGATCGACAAGACAAGACACATACATAGACTGGGTCACTGGGAGATGGATATTACTACTGGATCGTGATAGGATGCCTACATACACCCTACTCGGCAGGTGACGATACCTTCCCAACAAAGGTATCCAGTCCCATCCATTGATTATATTTTATTATGGACGGAGAGCATTCTACTACGTAGAAGAGATGTCATGTCTTGGGGCAGAGGTTCGGCTTAATCATGGTTTAGATGACTCTAATGTAGATGTATCTAGACATATTGTAACTATAGATACTTCCATTTTAGCATCAAGTAATGTGGATCGGAGGGAGTAATACTATAGTACAATATACTCAGTATAAGGTTAACTTTGGCACACGCTGGGACGCACATATTTGTTAGAAGTACACACATGCAAGACAGAGCACAGAGTAAAATAATTACTATTTACTTATGGGCAACCAAAAGCTTGTACGTGTCCACTCTATATATGGGCATGGACTACACTTATTGCTTGTGGACGAGGATAGCTGTTGTGGACAACACAGTGGATGCTGTTAGAGTGAAACGGCACACTTATTATGGATCGTAGGGAGTATGCAAGATAAAAAAAGATCTACCATACATATTAGTATTATTATCATCAGTTATGTACTCATGACACTGGGAGCATACACACACGATCGTACATACTACAGTAGTACTGTACTACTTTTAAAACTACTTGCAAGATAAAATATACTGTACTACTTATCACTGGGTGCATACACACACGATCGTATACATACTAGTCCTGTACTACTTTTAACACTAGGCTATCCTTTTCAGTGGTCTTCCTCTTCAGCTTCCACAGCCTGTACCATGTTGCTCTTCTTCTTCTTCTTCTTCTTCTTCTTCTTCTTCTTCTTCTTACTCCCGCTGTCCTGGAATTCCGCCAATTTTTGTTGACCCTTCTCAAAGTTCACTATTCGCCTGTATACCTCATATGTTGCGTATGCGTCGATGCTTGCATACAGGATATGCTTCATGGACAAGGGCACCTGCTTCCACAGCTTGTGTTCCTCTTTCGTAAGTTTTTTCATGATAGATTTGTACTGGCTGTCTATAATGGCCGCAGCATAGTCAGCCAACGAATCCTTATTGTTACTAGTGGAATCGGCAGGCTTCCACCTTTTCTGGATGTCCACGAAGTTCGCCACTGAGAGGTTGCAACGCCCAAGCCTGGTAATGTCGTTGCCGATGTCAACACCTGCAAATGTTATGTCAGGCCTGCCAAGAAAGTCAGCGAGTTTGGGGCAGGGCTGGTCGGCCGAGGAAATCTGGTACAGGAGGCAGTCTGTGCCCATGCACAACTGTATGAGGGCAGCCTTCTGTTCAGGCCCATAGGTGTACTCTACGTCTAGGCCAACAATTTTGTACGAGTCTTCTTTCTCCAGTATCAACTCGATTTTGTTGATGTGTTCCTCCACCTTAGACGCCATATTGGTATAGTTCGCCGTAATGGTGGTTGTTCCATGAGCGAGGAAAGTGTGTCCTTGGTAGAACGCTTCCATGGAGGGTAGCGAGAGAGGGGCACAGGCGAGAGTGTCAGGGAGAAGACGAAATGAGGAAGACGAATGTTAACCGCCACGCCAGGGCCTGGAAACCGCCCGTCGCTAGATGCATGCATTTGGACGGTTTTGAAGATGACGGGCCATAGGGCACGAATGCAGTTTCCCTGTTAAAATAATAATAACCGCCCACGTACTTAATTAATTGTATGCTTATTTGTTTCTCGAGAGGAGCCTAGTTTTTTTCTACGAAACTCTGAAGATCTATTAAAAATCATCAACATTAGTACAAAGAGATTCAAAATTAATATTACCTTCGTCTAAAAGGAGGTGTCTTAGTTTTGTCTAATACGGATGTATAAAGACATATCTAAGTTGTAGAAATTACAAATATGTCTTCTTTGCACCACTTAGCTACCACTACAAAGTACAAACACTAACGCAAGGTAGATCAGCATCATGCAATGTAGACATTACAGTATTTTTGTACTACTGTACTTGTCTTCCCTGGTCTATGATTCAATATCTAGTATACTGTACTGCTTATACACCAGGGAGATTCAAAATACGAGTTGAGCGCCAAAACTCCCGCCTCCATACACATATTTCGGATTCCCTTTCGACCCTATTAGCAATGACGCAAAGGCAGACAAGTGAAGCCGGCGTTGGTTGGGGTCTCGTTCGTAATTTACACACCCCCTCTGATATATATAGTCTACCGCCTTCCATTCGTCTTCCCCATTTCCGCAAAAAATCTGTCGCAATACTCCAGGCCCATCATCTCTCACCTGCCGGACCACCGCACCGGAATATCCCAGCCGTACTTAGCCGGCATACCACCTCACCTACCTGAGGCCACCGACTCCCTCGTCCGCAGCACCAGATCCGCTTCACCAACGCCGCCGTGTACTGCATCGGATCTGCTTCACCGACTGCTTCATCCGCAGCACCAGATCCGCTTCACCAACGCCGCCGTGCACTGCACTATCTGAGTTCACCGACTCCCTCGTCTGCCGTACCTGATCCGCTTCACCAACGACGCCGTGCACTGCACCGGATCTGCTTCACCGACTCCCTCGTTTCAGATCTGCTTCCCCGAACCCATCATCGACCGCCCCAGATCTGCTTCCTCGACGCCGACGCCCACCGCAACCGCAGCACCCCCGCCGTCGTCGACGTGACCCGCAAGGATGCCGAGTATGACTACACGAAGCCGCCGTCGAGGTAACCAGACCCCCTCCCCCCTACACGTTTTGGTCTGTTACCATAGAAGGTTCAAGCATGTCTTGGTCAACTAGAATGTGTCCCATAGATCCAGCTCCGCCCCGCTCTCAATGCGCGTGGCAGATGGCAGGATCCTGCGCATTTGCCCATGCCACTCCTCGAGCTCTCTGTCTTGATGTGCTTCACACACAGGGCTTATAATACTAGGAAGCTTGTGCCTCACATACACTTACACACAGGGCTACTACTACTAGGAAGCTTTATTGGATATCTCAGTGGTACAAAGCTTACTTACATGGGACGGGTGATACTCTATTTAAATTTTTGTACATGACCCTATAGATTGTTGCCATGTGCCAGAATCCAAACCCTATACCATACTTCTAGAATACTCTACAAACTCTAGATATTTCATACTACTCGTAAATATCTTACTCTAGAACATTCCCCATTCTACAGTTCTCTCTACATACCTTGGATACTTCATGACTAAGCTAGCTCCTTTACTAGCCAACCACATTGATAAGATTACTACTAACAATCCCCCCATAATCTTGTCATATAAACTATCTTTACTATTAAATTTAAAATAGGCCGCGGTGGTTGGTGATGGTACGTCAAACGTGTATACAACTCACCCCGAACATAAAAAGTAAGGTCAGCGTGACCGGCTCCATGAGGAGTTCTTATCAGGATTAGTTAGGTCACGACCAAAATCCAATCCGTAGCACTAGGTAGCAAAATCAGCATCCCTTTCCTAATTCTAATCGGTAAGACAAGCATAGATCGGTCCAGCCACACATCTTTTTTGTTCGCTCCCCTTTTAATTCTCTAAGGAACCCTCTCCTTAACGAGCGTAGATTGATGGAGATGGTTTTTGTACCGGTCAATCTTTATATCCTTTCTGGCATAGTTCTGTAAAAGATCGGCAGGTGATCCGTCCTTTCTCCTCTGCCGTAGTTCATCAACGCGTGTTCGGCAATCCCGGTTAGATCGACACAATCGGCAAAAAAGAAAAAGGCCAAAAGAGACCCATTGATTAGGCTCCTCTTGCCGTGCTACTTTAAATTTTCTAACTTTTCTTTCATTCGCAAACATACAGTGACAATCTATATGACTCTAGGTTTCTTTTCCTAATTTTTGCACGTGCATGCATTTTCCCTTTAAAATTCGTAGGACATACAAATCTCAACACTTATGCAACTAAAAATCCTTAAAAAAAACAAAGCTTTCATACCCTGCAGCTTTTAAGAGGTTAGTCACAAGAATCAACCACATGTTTTGGAGCGCAGTGACATTCTCCCTAAAAAAACATGTTTCATGCGTGGGTGTTTCATTAATAAAGAGAAATATCTGTTCAGTTGGGGCCACGTATCGACGTGTGTTCTCGACAAATCAGTTTCTCAGACAAAGTATCTTGAAGGTGTTCATAGAGATTGCATGTGCATTTGTGCGTTCGTAGGAGCGAGTATGCATTTAGTGAGCATTTATATTGTACCGTGTTTTGTTAAAAAAGATGGTGTAAAATGGGCACCTTTTACGATATACTCTCTCCGTCCCAAAATGTAAGGCGTCTAAGGATTGGTCAAAACTCAAAAGTCAAACCTTACGAACTTTGACCAAATATTTTAAAAAATATTTACATTTTCAATATCAAATTGACATATTAAGAAATTATACTTTAGGGTGACTCTATTGATAATGATTTAGTATTGTAAATATTTATATTTTTTGTGTGTAAACTTGGTCAAACTTTAAAAACATTGACTTTTAACTAATCCTTAGACGCCTTATTTTTGGCACGGAGGGAGTATCATTCAATAAATACTATGAATTATTCGATCGTCTGTTCAAACATGTTAATTAGATCGGTCGATTGATCAACTCGGATCGGTCGATCGAGCATCAGAGTTGTCTCAGTGATGACAAAAAATAAGCACATTGTATGATACTGACGTACCACAGATTCTAAAGAAAAATGAGGACCATGTGGCCACACATCCTGGACATAGACATTGCGATTATATTCCATTTATTCTATATTTGGAGGGAGCCATCTTTCGTTATTAACCCGTTGCAACACACGGGTATTATGCTAGTATCCCCTAATCCAGATCACATGGACCATGCACTTCATCTTGTGATGGCATCACACCGACTCACGTCAAGCAACGACGCCGCACCTTGCTTGTTAGCCTGACACCGACTTCATTTTAGATATCATGTAGTACATGTCAAGTACCAAATCACTGAGAACCAACCTGTGGTTGGATGGTTAGGAGGGCAGTGGCACCCCCAGATTTAACGCTTTGGTGTCTCAAAAATGGAGGAATATTCTTCTGTGGGACGCGGCGTTCCCGATGACATTGTGGTGCTAGTGGTGACTTCGTCAATCTCAATACCCGTCGGAACAGTTTCTTGGATGCAGTTTCCTGAAGGTGCTTGAAGGGGTAGTGTGTGTGCCTGAGTGATGAGTGTATGTATGTACGTGTGAGCGTCTATGATTGTACTGTGTGTTGCAAAAAATAGTATTAATTTTGTCTTGTTCATACTAAGACTAGCAAAGCGTTCCCTGCTCTATAAACTCTCAAGAAACACCCCTATAGTATCCATCTAGTTCGTCCTAATGTTAGAACAGTAATTGCATGCTATGTAATTCATCTATTTTTGTTAGGAAACCTACATGTTTGTTTGCTTTTCTTATTCTCAGGTGACAGGTTGTGTGCTGGGACCATAGCCGCCGTCTGTTTTGTTCGTTGCAAAATGTTGTTTTATATTCCGCCATTCTGTGCTCTTCTGTGTTCACAAGGTTTTACATTATAATTTCCATCTGTTTTGTTGTAAACAATGACGGTAAATGCCAATTACTATTTCCTTTCTGCTATCCTTTTGCCATCCTGTAGTACATGTGTGAACTCATTGCTCTGGTACATTTAAATTCTTCATTGTTTTTTTTCTTCAAGAGCTGCAACCCTAACTCTTTGCTGTAATTTCATGTTGCACTATCACATGGAACACAGCAAATCGTGGAGTGAATCACCCCTATAATCCAGTAAGTACCTTTCATTTTTGTATTGATATGCTTATCGTGCTGGAACCAGTTTGTGTTTAACACATTTACTCTCCATATAGATAGGATAACTGGTTTGAAATAAATCATGCTATTTGTATGACTGCACGTCTTCGTTCATTTTCCTGCTAGCTTCTCAAACTTGTTCTATTGCCTGTCTAATCTTTTTTTGTTTGATCGTGATTAAACCAATTTAATTGTTCTGCTTAACTTAAATGATCTGGCATTTTATTCTAGCCACATAATGTTTGATTGCTCATGCACTTCCTCATACTGTTATGTCTTCTGGATTTCTTCCATAATGATAAGAATGTTTTGCTTGGTGAATATGAGTCAGATGATGATTCAATTGGTTATTAGTCCTTGATTCATTGAGTTGACTGATGATTAAAACATATAAACCTTGCGACTATCTGGCATGCTTGTTGTGGGATATAATGAGCATATTTGTTTTTTGTAAGACTTTTTTCGGATTTCACTGTTGATTAATCCAATGCCACCTTCTGTAGTAGGAAATCCACCTTCAGTAGGTATCATAAATAAGATTTGTTGTTACTTTTTGGCTGACCCATCTTTTATTTTTAGGCACAAAATGGTTCATTTGTTTGTTTCTCCTTCCCTTATATTGCGCTCATGGGTTAAACATTGAAATAATATGTCAGTTTATATGAATCCCAGAATGGTTGCTGTCTAATCTGTCTTAATTGGTCCTGCTCGTTTATATTTGGCACCAAATGGATATATTTCTCTTTTATCTGAGGCATTCCCATGGCTGGCTGATGATTAAAATAATGAAATTTAGGGAATGTCTGGCTACCACTTTTGTGGAACTTAAGGGATCTGAAGCACCCCTTCCAAGTGTCAATTTTAATAGACAGCTGTTATGCAGTTTCCTGGCTTATTTTATTAGGCACAGACTGTCTAGTTACTTGATTTATTTTGTTCATATTTGCCATCCGGTTGCTCTGCCTGTTGCATTGGGGTTGATAGCTTGCTTTGTTATATTATGCCTTGTGCTTTGTGAAAATCTGCCATCTGTTTTGATGCTTTGCAAAAATCTGTGACAACTAATAGTATGGTTGTTTTCTCAAATTGTATGGTTCTGTAACTTGCACTGTCTTGTTTTCAGCCCCTGAATAGAGCAAGGAAGGCAGATGGCAGGGCATGTACATCAAGTGTCCAGGTCTTTCCACAGCACAGCCGTGACAATGCCAATTCATCTGATTGTCAGATGATAGCTACTGTCCCAGCCATTCCAGCGCAAACAATCGCTGCCTTTGCACACGAATCACTTGATATAATTCAGCAGCAAAGAGATGAAATAGATTCAAATATCATCATAACAGTCAATGAGATACATGAATTGAAAAATAGGCAAGCTTGGATTGAGCAGATCCTTAATAATCTACTCTGCAGATCTAATGGAAAGCCAGCTGTTACTTGCACTCCGATGAATTCTACCTAACAGAAATGCAGTTTTGCCGATGATGCCATTTGTATGGCTTGTATCATTTGAGTTATTTCGACTTGTTGTATTTGAGAATTTTTGCTGTTATTGTAATCCTTGAGCATTTTTTCCTGTTATTGCTATAGTTTGCAATCATTGTAACAAATTTTCAATGTAATGATTATTTTATCTTGCACTCGGCCTTAAACAGAACTACTAGTATGGTCTCACAATTTTTTATCATTATACTATGCAAGATTTAGCGGTTGCCCCAAATTCAGAGCATCTCCACCGGCGGCCCGGCCTGATAGCGATTTGGGGGCCGGCGTCGTTTTATGGCTCGCACCGGTGCGCTCCAAACGGCGCCGGCCATTTTTCGAGCCCAGTAGAATCTCCGGCATCCCCGAGAGGACGCGACGGTTCGCATCGACTGGCCACGACGCGGGAAGGTTGGTCGTCGGCGTTTAAATGGCCTCCCGCGCGGAAACCGAGGCAGCGACTGGCCACGCGGCGTCCAGTCGCCGTAAATGTGGGCAGTTGCCACCGCTAGATATATAGGACGTACGCCGTCCACCACCGCCGCTCCATTCTCTACTCTCCACATCAAGATGCCGCGCCGTCTGAAGACCACCTACTCGATGCTTGGCCTAAACGGCCGCGCGCTGCCTCCACCACCACGGCAGCCGCAGCCGGAGCCGGAGCCGGAGCTGCAGGCCGACGACGAGCACAGCTCCGACGAGGACGAGGACCCACGGTTCGAGTCCTGGCACGATGTCTACGTAGCAGAAGCGGAAGCAGAGGCGGCGGATCGAGGAGTCAGCGCAGTCGGGCGAGCCGCCGCAGGCCCCCACCGACCCGGAGCAGGCGGCGATCCTCGCGTCGCTGAACGCACAACGATACCAGCGGTTGAGGGAGGAGGAGCGCGAGTTCGTCAACGACGCGAACCTCGAGCACGTCCTCGAGATATCGCGCCAGCGAGCGGTCACGGAGGAGGCGGGACGCCGCCTCAAGGAGGCGGAGCGACAGAAGCTCGCAGAGCTCAACGCTCATCGCCACCAGGACGAGTTCGCTCGCCAGCAGGCGAGGCGCGCCGAGATCGAAGCTTCTCGGGAAAGGCTGGAAGCGCGGGGACAGCGCCGCCGGCCGCCATGCTCCACCGCCAGATGCGCGAAGCAACGAAGGAGAAGCGGGCACGAAAGCAGGCGGCAATGGCTAAGAACAACGACGAGGCAGTGCCGTCGAGCGCCCCAACCGACGGCCCGTTGACCAGGATTAAGTTTAAGTTTAGTTATGTTTAAAGTCGAGCTACTTTGGTATAAATTTCGTATGATTTTGGGTTTTTAAATGTCAATTTTAATTTTAAAATGGCTGCCGTTTGGGGCCGCTGGTGTGGTGTGGGAGCAGCATCCCCAAATAGAGGATCATGGTAACAGAAATTGTCAACGTGATGATGATTTGATGTTGCACTCGACCTTGAACATAGGTACTAGTACGGTCTCACAATTTTTTTAATCATTATACTTTGCAACATTTAGCGCGGATGCGCCAAATTCAGAGATAGATCATGATCATGGTAACAAATTTTCAACGTGATGATGATTTGATGTTGCACTCGGGCTTGAACAGAAGTACTACTATACTGTCTCACAAATTCTTTATCATTATACTTTGCGAGATTTAGCGGATGCGCCAAATTCAGAGATAGATCATGATCATGGTAACACACTTTTCAATGTAATGATGATTTGATGTTGCACTCGACCTTGAACATAAGTCCCAGTACGGTATCACAATTTTGTATCATTATAATTTGCAAGTTTTAGCGGATGCGCCCATTTTCAGAGGTAGATCATGATCATGGTAACAAATTTTAAACGTGATGATGATTTGATGTTGCACTCGACCATGAACAGAAGTACTACTACTGTCTCACAATTTCTTTATCATTATACTTTGCCAGATTTAGCGGATGCGCCAAATTTAGAGATAGATCATGATCATGGTAACAAATTTTCCACGTGATGATGATTTGATGTTGCACTCGGGCTTGAACAGAAGTACTAGTACGGTCACTAATTTTTTTAGCATTATACTTTGCAACGAATGCACCAATTTCAGGTGCATGTCACCAGATCTGTGTCCGATGATGATCATGGTAGTAACCGATGTTCAACTTGATGATGATTTGATTTTACAGTCGGCCTTGAACAGAGGTACTAGTACGGTCTCACAATTTTTTATCATTATACTTGTACCTTAGCGAAATTCAAAATCTCATAGCGGCAAAACTTCCCGCCCACAAAATACAAAAATTTCACACGCTTCCAAATTCCCATTCTACCCCTGTGGAGATGACAGCAAAGTCGGTTGGTGAGGGGTTTGCCCGTCATTTTTTCGATCACCACCTCCCTAGCCTGGAAACCCTCCCAAAAAAAATACATTTCCTTCAGTCTCTCATCTGAGACCACCCACCGGAACTTCTCAAGTCCCTCTCTCTACCACCTCCACGACCACCGCACCGGAACATCCCCGCCGGACTTCCCTGGCCTACCCGAGCCCTCGCGATCCTCGTCATCCGGCTGCCTGCCGGAGCCGCTTCATCGACGCCGTCATCAACCGGACCGGATCATCCCCGCCGAACCTCGAAACCATATGCTCATCCAGCAGTCTACCGCAGTCGCTTCAGCTGCGGTATCGTCCACCCCGCCGGAGCCGCTTCGCCGGATCCGTCGTCCACCGCATCGGATCTTGCTCACCGACACCGCTGTGCATGAACCGGATCTGCTTCACCGGCGCAGTGCATGATCTAAACTCTTCTACTGTCGCTTTTCTATTGCTTGCCTGCAAGTTCTTGTTTAATCTTGGGGGAACCTGTTTGTGCTAACGACGCGCCGTTACGTTTTTGCAGATGAGATGAGTAACCATGAAGTGTAATGGCCGTCTCTCCAACCCCAAGTAGCACATGTAGCGTACTTCATCACCGGATCTATCAACCCCAGGAAGATCTGCTGTGACTCCCACAGAGTGCTTCTCCTAATGTAAGTCCCTTGTTTTAGCGCCATGTTCTGGGTTCAGATGCTTGTTTGTCTGAAGCTCTTTTAGTTCATTCCTAGCTATGACCGTAACACGTTGCTATTTTCTACTTCATTGCTAACTTTAAGCGATTGAACATTTTGGTTTGCATTCCCTGCTCTGTAGATGTAGCCATCATAACTTCTATCTTGCTCAGTCGTTGTTACAAAAATTATACTGTAGGTATTATAGTAACATCCTGCTATTATTTAGTTCATGGCCAATTTTAAGTAATTGCACATGTTGGTTCGCATTCCCTGCTCTATAGCTTTTGGCATCGTAACTTCTATATTTGGTTTACATTCCCTGCTCTGTAGATCTAGCCATCATAACTTTATCTTGCTCAGTCGTTGTTACAAAAATTATGGCCTGCTACTATGTTGTTTGTGCCAATTTTTTACTCCATGAACATGTTGGCTTGCATTCCCTGTACTACAGGTGATGCCATTGTTTTGTATCTAGTTCATTGTAAGCTAACAAAGTAAGGACTTAGTTTGGCATGCTATCACTCTGCTATCTAGCCTGTAGTACAAATAAACTTGTCATACTACTAGATAATAATTTTGCGTGCCATCATGTTCTTCAAAAGCTGCATTATTGACTTGTTTCTCTGACTTGGCATGACGCTCACATATGGAAAGCTGAACATATTGGTTTGCATTCCCTCTTATACAAGTTCACAGGTGATCCCACTATATTCTGTATCTGGTCCATCCTAAGCTCCAGCATTAACTATCCTCCATGTGTTGCTCATTACAAGTTTATATCCCGAAACATCTTGATTTGCATCCCCTTCACTATAAGTTCAGGAGTATTATTTAGTTCACGGCCAAAGTGAAGTAATTGCACTTGGCACATGTTGGTTCACATTCCCTCCTCTTTAGCTTTTGCCATCGTAACTTCTATTTTTGGTTTACATTCCCTGCTCTGTAGATGTAGCCATCATAACTTCATCTTGCTCAGTCGTTGTTACAAAATTTATAGCCTGCTACTATGTTGTTCATGCCAATTTTGTACTCCCTGAACATGTTGGTTTGCATGGGACTCGACAGTAGTAAGTCTGCTGTTTCATTCTAACATGCTCTGTTATATTGGCTGTTGGTATGCGGCATGCACTCTTTGTTTGCTTATTGTGCGCATTACAATGATCTTGTTATAACGACGAAATGATGAGTTCCAAATTCTTTGCCAAACAATATTGTAGTGTCTTTGCCTTTCCATTGTTGTTGTCTTAACTTGTAATGTCTTTGTTTCAGATATAGGTGCTGCATGGACAACTTAAAAGATTGCCGGATCGCTTCATTGTATTGCTAGGTTTAATTACCATTCAATTTCTCTGGGTTCTGTAATATTTTTTTCAATGCCTTGCAGCTGATGTAATATTTAGTTAGTTTTTATAGTTCTTTCGCGCATTTTTTCTTTGGTGCTTGTGGTAAGTGAGGCTATCCGACAGAAATCAATGCTGCGTAAATATTCTCAGTATCAAAATCACGAATTCCCATCCCTTAAACGGCCCAATTAAGCGAAATCACATATGTGCCTGCCCGCAAAATCCTAAAGCGCATATTATGCCGGCATATAAACAAGCAACTAAACGGGCTGGCCCACTTACTTCTTGGGCCAGCCCATTTGATTTACGGTGGACCCCACACACTAATTGGGCTGGCCCACTTGCTTTAAGGTGGACCACCAACTACTGGGCCGGCCCACTAATTAGTTGGGCCAGCCCATTTGCTTTTGGTGGACCCCACATAATAAATGGGCCGGCCCTTTAAGAGGAAAGTGGGACCCACTGTGTTTTTGGCCCGCCCACTATCTTGTTGGGGCGGCCCACTTGCTATATGGTGGTCCCACATGGTAAATGGGCCGGCCCTTTAAGAGGAAAGTGGGACCCACCTGTGTTTTGGCCGGCCCACTATCTTGTTGGGCTGGCCCTGCTATATTGTGGACCCCACATACTAATTGGGCCCTTTGGGAAAGTGGGACCCACTGTGTTTTTGGCCGGCCCACTATCTTGTTGGCCGCCACTTGCTATATGGTGGGCCCCACATACTAAATGGGGCCCTTTAGGAAGATGGGTCCCACTGTGTTTTGGCCCGCCCACTATTTTGTTGGGGGCCCACTTGCTGTATGGTGGACCCCACAAACGAAATGGGCCGACCCTTTAACTGGAAAGTGGGACCCACTGTGTTTTTGGCCCGGCCCACTAGCTTGTTGGGCGGCCCATTTGCTATACGGTGGACCCCACACACTAAATGGGCCGGCCTTTTAACAGAAAGTGGGACCTGTGTTTTTGGCCCGGTCCACTTGCTTCTTGGGCCGGCCCGTTGCTGTAAGGTGGACCCCACATGTTAAATGGGCCGGCCCATTTAAGTTTTGACCAGTCAACCTTAGAGGTTAGGCCCGGCCCACGTAACTAATGGACCAGCCCAGCTATATAGTTGACCGGTCAAACTATGTCATCTGGCCCGGCCCGCTTAAGACGTGGCAGGCCTCGTGTGGGCCTACCATCTACCACGGGGTTTCAGCCGGTTAACGCCGTTAACTGCGTTAACGGCGTCTGCCACGTGTCGTTTGCATGACGTCAGCAGTCAACGGGCTCCCGAAAACACTTCCGCAACGGTCCGATTTTCCGTGGCGGAAGGGCGCCCAAGCGCGACGGACCGAAAAAATCGTCGTTGGACTTTGCCTGACGCAGTTTCCACAACGGAACCCATATCGTCGGGTTAGGCCCATAGGCGACGAAAAATACCCCTTAGCGGACGATTTTGAGACGTTGTCTATCAGAACTTTTCTTGTAGTGACATACAGACGGAAGCTCCATGATCCTTAGTGCAAAACCACCAATCTATGTCAATCTCAACCTCGGTAGGCTGCAATTTCCTTATGTTGCCAGCCTCTATCAAAGGAAGGATCGTCTTCTTCAGCCTGGTTCATCTGTCTTGTATTTCTACAGTTTAAAGAAGCAAGGATAATTATCATCAAAGAAGCAGGACAAGAAAGGCATCTTTGTCATGTTAATTTAACATGCTGCAACCATATGAAGTAATCCATGCAAGCAAGGAAATCATCAGAGCTGATTCAAATCAAAGTATGGCTCATATATACTCCATGTTTCAAACTGTAAAAATGTGGCACGAAAACACCATCAAATATATCTTTTTCCTGAAAGGCAAGCAACCCCATAAATAGTGAAGAAAAAATGACCTATCTTCGTGCACAAGAAAAAGGCATATCTAATTTAAGGATATAAAAAGGTAAATAATTTCAGAGGCCTCAAGTAAAAAAGAATGAAGCAAATAACTGCATGGAAATAAAATGCAAAAGCACTCCACTTATCTACATAAGTCATAGTTTATTTCATGTTGGTACTCTTTATTCCATCAAGTAAACAACAATTATAATCACCAAAAAATTCTACTTGAACCATACTAACGATGTTTGTACATATACCTGCTAGCAAATTAATTGATTCCTTGAGAGACAATTTCCACAGCAGAATATCTCAATACCCTTTACTCATCTTCTGTGTGGAGCATCTTGAATACAAAACATACAAGCTACAAAATGGGTAGTCATGCAAAATGATAAGCTTCGACAGATATGAGTTGCTACGGTCTTGATCAAATGTAGCATTGCATACCAGGTATCACATAACGATCTAAAATAAGGTATCACGTACTGCTATCCTACAGACCAGCAGGTACTGAATTCCTCAAACACAAAAAATATATACAGTAACAAATTCTTTAGAGAACAAATAATCACGTTGATGTACTTTCCATTTCCTGCAAAATGCCTCCTCTTCTAAATGCAGTTAGTTGGGCAAGTGTGCAAGCACACTACACTACTATTGCGGCATTTCCCAAGCAATAATAATGGGGACATTGAAGCTAATAACAGTTCAAGTTCAATATGGCAATAACCAAAAAATTACTTAGAAAATTTAAATGATAATGGCAATCTAATCTGCAAGCTATAGCTTCTACACTCGTGTTTCTTAGATATCTTTTACTGAAAGAGTGAATCCCTTAGGCTTACAAATTTTAGAGGTCATTTGTTAGCATTGCCCATTCAGTAACTAAATTAATTAAATACCAGGTATAATGTTGAAGGGATTCGTAGCATAGAAAACAAAAATTTTCCTACCGCAAGAACGAAAACCAAGCCAAGATCTAATCTAGTAGACGGTAGCAACGAGGAGATGATGAGACTAACCCTCGAAGATTCGCAAAGCTTAACGAGATTAGATCTCGGGGTGGATGTAGACGATCACTTGCCGCTTGCAAAAGCGCGTAGAAGATCTCTCGACGGTGCCACAATCGGGCAGCACCTCCGTACTCGGTCACACGTTCGGTGTTGATGAAGACGACGTCCTTCTCCCCGTTCCAGCGGGCAGCGGAAGTAGTAGATCCTCCTTGGAATCCCGGCAGCACGACGGCGTGGTGGCGGTGGTGGTGGAGAACTCCGGCAGGGCTTCGCCTAAGCGTATGCGGGAGTTGCGGTGGAGGAGGAGGCGGCTAGGGTTTGGGGAGAGGCTAGGGTTTGGGGCGCCGGCTTCAAGGGTGCGGCCAACTATGGGGCTTGAGTTGGCCGGCCCCCTCCCCTTGCCCCTCTATTTATAGGTGGAAGCCCCAAGGCTTGTCTCCCAAGTCTTCGAATAAGACCCCAACACCAAACCTACCTTTGGTGGGAAACCTACCTAAGGGGGAGTCCTACTCAAGGTGGGACTCCCACCTTTCCTTGAGGTGGGGTGGCCGGCCACCTTAGGTGGAGCCCACCTGGGACTCCTCCCTTATGGTTTGGCCGGCCAGGGTTGTGGAGTCCCTCCGGGACTCCACCTTCCATAGTGTGTTTCTTCCGGACTTGTCTAGAACCTTCTAGAACCTTCCATAAATGCACCGGATCATTTCCAAACATGGAATATGACTTCCTATATATGAATCTTATTCTCCGGACCATTCCGGAACTCCTCGTGATGTCCTGGATCCCATCCGAGACTCCGAACAAAACTTCGAACTCCATATCCAAATTCCATATCTACTCAAACGACATCAAACCTTAAGTGTGTCACCCTACGGTTCGCGAACTATGCAGACATGGTTGAGACTTCTCTCCGACCAATAACCAATAGCGGGATCTGGAGATCCATAATGGCTCCCACAATCAACGATGACTTAGTGATCGAATGAACCATTTACATACGATACCAATTCCCTTTGTCTCGCGATATATTACTTGTCCGAGGTTTGATCATCGGTATCACGATACCTTGTTCAACCTCGTCTCGACAAGTACTCTTTACTCGTACCGTGGTATGTGGTCTCTTATGAACCATTCATATGCTTGCAAGCCATTTAGACGACATTCCACCGAGAGGGCCCAGAGTATATCTATCCGTCATCGGGATGGACAAATCCCACTGTTGATCCATATGCCTCAAGCTCATACTTTCCGGATACCTAATCCCACCTTTATAACCACCCATTTACGCAGTGGCGTTTGATGTAATCAAAGTACCCTTCCGGTATAACTGATTTATATGATCTCATGGTCGAAAGGACTTGGTAACTATGTATCGAAAGCTTATAGCTGTTGGAGATATGCCCAAGAGGCAATAATAAATTAGTTATTGTTATATCTTAGTGTTCATGATAAATGTTTACATCTCATGCTATAATTGTATTAACCGAAACATTGATACATGTGTGTTATGTAAACAACAAGGAGTCCCTAGTAAGCCTCTTGTATAACTAGCTTGTTGATTAATGGATGATCATGGTTTCGTGATCATGAACATTGGATGTTATTAATAACAAGGTTATGTCATTAGGTGAATGATATAATGGACACACACCCAAATGAGCGTAGCATAAGATCAAGTCATTAAGTTCAATTTGCTATAAGCTTTCGATACATAGTTGCCTAAGTCCTTCGACCATGAGATCATGTAAATCACTTACACCGGAAGGGTACTTTGATTACATCAAACACCATTGCGTAAATGGGTGGTTATAAAGATGGGATTAAGTATTCGGAAAGTGTGAGTTGAGGCATATGGATCAATAGTGGGATTTGTCCATCCGATGACGGATAGATATACTCTGGGCCCTCTCGGTGGAATGTCGTCTGATTAGCTTGCAAGCATATGATTGGATCATAAGAGATGACATACCACGGTACGAGTAAAGAGTACTTGTCGGTAACGAGGTTGAACAAGGTATGGAGATACCGATGATCGAACCTCGGACAAGTAAAATATCGCGTGACAAAGGGAATTGGCATCGTATGTAAATGGTTCAATCGATCACTAAGTCATCGTTGAATATGTGGGAGCCATTATGGATCTCCAGATCCCGCTATTGGTTATTGCTCGGAGAGGAGTCTCGACCATGTCTGCATAGTTCGCGAACCGTAGGGTGACGCGCTTAAGGTTCGATGTCGCATAAGTAGATATGGAATATGGTATGGAGACGAAGTTTGTTCGGAGTCTCGGATGGGATCCAGGACATCACGAGGAGGTCCGGAATGGTCCGGAGAATAAGATTCATATATGGGAAGTCATTTTCAGGGTTACCGGAAAAGTTCAGGATTTTTCGGTATTGTACCGGAGGTTCTAGAAGGTTCCGGAGGGTACCATAGTGGGGCCCACCTATCCCGAACGTCCAACATGGACCGGAGGGGGTCACATAGGCCCACATGGGCCAGGCACACCAGCCCCCCAAGGCCCATGTGGCTGGATCAAGTGGATAAGATCAAATCCCTTGAAATTAGGGACTTAACTTGGGGGGGAAGTTGCCCCCCTTGTTTTGGCCGACCCAAAGGCTTGGAGGGGGGGCCAAGGCAGCCCCCCACGCCTATATAAGAGGGAGGGGAGGGCTGGGGCGCAGCACATGATTTCCCCAAGCCCTAGCCGCCCCTCTCTCCCTCCTCCTTCTTCCTGCGCAGGCTTGGCGAAGCCCTGCAGGAATTTCTCCTCCACCTCCACCACCACGCCGTCGTGCTGCTGGGATTCCGAGGGGATCTACCACACCTCCGCTGCCCGCTGGAACGGGGATAGGAAGGGCTTCATCGACACCGTACGCGCGACCGAGTACGGAAGTGCTGCCGGATTGCAGCACCGGGGACGATCGTCTACACCAACAACGAGATCTAATCTCGTAGGCTTTGGAAATCTTCGAGGGTTAGTCTCATATCAATCTCGTTGCTTCGATCTTGTAGATTAGATCTTGGGTGTTCCATAGATTAGATCTTGGATTTATTCGTCTTGCGGTAGGAAAATTTTTGTTTTCTATGCTACGAACCCCATCAGTGGTATCAGAGCCATGTCTATGCATAGATCTGTTGCACGAGTAGAACACAATGGTTTTGTGGGCGTTGATGCTTTTGTTGCTTTAGTTTGTGTACTTTGCATCTTGCGGGATGGTGGGATGAAGCGGCCCGGGCTAACTTTACATGACCGCGTCTCATGAGACTTGCTCCACGCTTGACATGCAACTTGTATTGCATAAGTGGCTTTGCGGGTGTCTGTCTCTCCCACCATAGTGAAGATTCCAATTTGCACTTTCTATTGTCAACACTAGTATCACCGTTGTGGTTCATGTTCGTAGGTAGATTGGATCTTACTCGAAAACCCTAAACCACGTAAAATATGCAAACCAAATTAGAGGCGTCTAACTTGTTTTTGCAGGGTTTGGTGATGTGATATGGCCATGATGTGATGATGATTATATTTGATGTATGAGATGTTCATTATTGTATTATGGCAACCGGCAGGAGCCTAATGGTTGTCTTTAAATTTGTTAAGACCTGCGTGTCTATTCATCATGTAATAGCTTTATTTCAAGTAGTTGTTGTAGTAGCTATAAGTGATGGACAACCATGAAGCGGCGCCATGGACCTTGGTGCAATGCTGGTGATGATGGAGATCATGCTCATGTGTTTTGGAGATGGAGATCAAAAGCACAAGAAGAAAGGCCATATCATATCACATATTATGAATTGCATGTGATGTTAATCCTTTATGCATCTTATCTTGCTTAGATCGCGACGGTAGCATTATAAGATGATCCCTCACATTAATATCAAGATAATAAAGTGTTCTCCCCTCGTATGCACCGTTGCTACAGTTCGTCGTCTCAAAGCATCTCGTGATGATCGGATGTGATAGATTCTACGTTCACATACAACGGGTGTAAGCCATGTTGCACACGCGGAAATACTTGGGTTTGCTTGACGAGCCTAGCATGTACAGACATGGCCTCGGGACAACGGAAACCGAAAGGTTGAACACGAGTCATATGGATGATATGATCAACATGTTGATGTTCACCATTGAAGCTACATCATCTCACGTGATGATCGGTTTTGGTGTAGTGGATGTGGATCGTGTGCCACTTAACAACTATGAGGGATGTTGTATTAAGTGGGAGTTCATTAGTAATTAGATTAAAACATGAACTAATTATCATGAACATAGTCTGAATAGTATTTTGAATTAAATTTGTAGAATTGGCATCCGTTATCTACCATGCGCTAGTCTTGTAATTGAGATAGAAATACTGTTAAGTCTGACAAGTAACTCTACGGACTGGTACCGTATTGTTAAAGAATCAAGAAATGATTAAGTCCTATTGCAAACTTTTAGTAAACCTCTCATTAATGATTCAAAGAACAATGGTTTCAATTAGTACCTAGAATCATCTTGCCTCCGTGAAACTTGAAATTCAAATCTGTTTGAAAAGTAAGGAGCTGGAAATTTTGTTTTCAGAAATAAGCAAGGTATGAGATATATGTGATATCTAAGACCTTATTGCAAGATGATAGAATATAATCTAGTGAGACTACATAAACTCATAAGTTTTATGGGAATGTACGAAGGTTGAAGACGCCAGGCGTCCCAATCCTCCAACTAGTTGGGCACTAACGATATTCGCATATCCATGAAGTGATCGTCCTTAGTATGCACCGTTGCATAAGACTGCAAGTAGATTTGCACATGCGAATACTAAGGTTAAAACTTTACGAGCCTAGCATGTACAGACATGGTCTCGGAAAGTCGTCATGATTTGATGGATAAAATTATGAGTGAAATTGTTCATCACATTAAAAGGTTACTAATAGTGAAATCTGGAACACTTGTCATGTGATGATCAACTTCAAAGTAAGAACCTCAAGGTTATTGGTATTTGACCAATGGACCTAGAAGTTATTGAAGGTGAAGTGTTTTCTGAGAATGAGGAAATCTAAAAGAGAAACTACAAAAGATTTTTGGCAGAAAGAAAGAAAAGACTAGAAAGTCTAGCTCAGGTGTATATAGATGATATACATGTTATGAATGTATTCCTTGTTTTGGTCACACAATGAAATTCTTGGGTATTAGTACCATATTGGTTGGTATGAGGTGTCATACAAAACAACGCAATACAAGAATACAATGGCCTAAGTGACTGAAAATGCACGTCTGGAACAAAAATAAAGTGTTATTATGTTCGTCGTTGGCATTCTGTCTAGCCATTCAGATTTATAATAAAGAACTTTATAACTGTTGTTTTGTTCTGGTTAAATGAAAACAATGAGTTGTTCAAATTATAACAGAATTCCATGTAAGATGGATAAGTTATTATAAATCTTTATGGTGAAGCACACATACATAACACTGACGCTAAAATGCCATAAGGCAAATGATGTGAATTCCACTCATTAGTGGAACCGCCATTTAGGTCATGTTAGAAAGGAACGCATGAAGGAACTCCATTTGAATGGATTTTTGGAGTCATATGATTTTTGAATCATTTGGCGCTTGCAAATCTCTTCTAAAGAGAATGACTTAAATACCGTTCATAGGCCAAGAGTTGAACGGGCAACTAACTTAGTGGAAACATACATGATGATGTATATGGTTCACTGGGCATAGTTGTGTGCGGGAGATTCTTCTACTTCATGAAAACTTCTAACAATGAATTGAGTATATATATGTTGATATATTCGATAAGGAAGAAGTTTGAAAACATTTGAATGGATTCAGATAAGTTTCAGCATGAAGTGAAAATCATCGTAATAGAAAAGTCAAATATCTATGATTAGATCATGGTGGAAATATTTGAATTACGAGTTTTAGCGAACATCTAAGAGATTTATGAAATTGTTCTACAACTCACGTTTCTTGGAGTATCATAATGATGATAGAGTATCCAAGAGACGTATCCAAACCTGTTGGATTGATGATGAGATAAAATAATATGACGCCATTGTACTTTTGTGGATTATGCTTTAGAGACTATCGCTTTTACACTAAATAGAGCATCATCATAATCCGTTGAAATGACACCGTACGAGTTATGGCATGGGTATAAACCCTAATAGTCCTTTCTTAAATTTTGGTATGCATAGCATAAGTAAATAAGTTTACAACCAAAATCGGATGAATGTCTTTGTTGGTTATCCCAGAGAATTGATTGGGAATTCTTTCCACTATGGAGACAAAGATAAAAGAGTTTGTCGATGTTTCTTACTCATTTCAAAGAAATTGTTTCTAGCGAACTATTTGAGTGGGAGGACAATGAAACTTGATAAGGTTCATGAACCTGAGCATGATGATCAGAGTAGCACAGCATCGGAAATGGTTCCGGAAGCAGCTACGAAGATCATGGCTCCCATGTCTACAAAGTGTTATAGTCATGGAGATCAAAGTACTTATTGAACCTTGTAGATGTGGTTTATTTTGTGATCAAATAAATGATTTGTGGACAAAGGATTGTTTTTGAACAATGATAAACCAACTACATACAAAGAAGTTATGATGGGCCCTGACTCCGTTAAAATGGCTATACGCCATGAAATCCAAGATAGATGAATACTTTTTGAAAGTAAATGGATCTATAAAATAGATGGACTTGGATGGAATATCCTTAAAGAAGCTTGACTTATCGAAAAGCAGTTTACGAAAAAGTTCAAAGAGTTGACTACGATAAGATTAGATCTTCCGTGGCAATGCTTATAGTCTATGTGGATTATTCTAGTAATTGCTACATATTTCTTTTATGAGATATGATAGTAGGATGGCAGAAATACATTCCTTACCAGAAGTGTGTATGAAGGATGTATACTAGATACAACCAAGAGTTTTGCTGGTCCGTGGAATACTAGATAGGTATACAAACTTCAATTGGATGAAGTGAGTATCGCGGAGTTGGAATCTTCACCGGATGAAATAATCAAAGAGTTTTGATTTCATCAGAAACGATGAAGATGCTTGCATTTGCAAGAAATTAAGTGGGAGCGCTGAGACATATTTATAATACTTTATGTAGATGACATATCGTTAATTATAAATAGTGTAATTATATAATTGATTTAAAAGGTTTCATTGAGAATTAACATCAATGAAAGGATATGAATTGAAACATATTTAGTGTCAAGATCTATGAAGATAGATAGAAACACATAATAAGTTTAAGTTTAAGTACATAGAATAGATATTGAAGTAGTTCAATTAAGAAGGTGTTCTTTTCATGTGAAGGTTTAACAAGACTTGAGTGTATTTGACATTCAATGAGTAAAAACACATGAGTGACTTTAGATCACGAATAATATGTACAAAATCAGATATCCTATGCTCTAAAGTGTTACGAGCATATACCAGAATGATTCATGTAATGGTCATTGGACAACAGTAAGAATATCCCTGAGTACTTTAGAAGAACCAAGGATATATAAAGTTTTATATGGGTAATGACAAACAAATCGCTGTAAAGTGTTGCACCGATATTAGTTTGGTCACATATAAAAGTAAAATTTCAATCTCAATTAGGCTAAGTGTCATTTAAAAGGTAGCACAATGAGCTAGAATATGTCTATGCTAGATTTAGACGAGTTCTAAATATTGTGACGGATTCTACAAACGAAGGCAGAGTGTGTCATTGTTTTGACAATGACTGAGGATGTTAAGTCGAGGAGTTCTTTGAGAACTTGGTGTAGTTCCGATAGTGTCAGAACTTTGAAGCTATATTGTGTGTGACAATATTAGTGACTTATTTCAGACCGCGGAATTAAGGTTCCACCAGAAGACTAAACATATACAATTAATGCCGACTCATTAGGAAAATGAGTGATGCGTTGAGACGCAAATGAATTGCAAAATACATACGTTTCTGAGCGTGTCAGATCCGTTGACTAAAACCTCTCCCGTGAGCAAAACATGATAAGCACCAGAAGGCCAAGGTGTTATATCTTTTCAAATGTAAACTAGATTATTGACTCTAGTGCAAGTGGGAGACTGTTGGAGATATGCCCAAGAGGCAATAATAAATTAGTTATTGTTATATCTTAGTGTTCATGATAAATGTTTACATCTCATGCTATAATTGTATTAACCGAAACATTGATACATGTGTGTTATGTAAACAACAAGGAGTCCCTAGTAAGCCTCTTGTATAACTAGCTTGTTGATTAATGGATGATCATGGTTTCGTGATCATGAACATTGGATGTTATTAATAACAAGGTTATGTCATTAGGTGAATGATATAATGGACACACACCCAAATGAGCGTAGCATAAGATCAAGTCATTAAGTTCAATTTGCTATAAGCTTTCGATACATAGTTGCCTAAGTCCTTCGACCATGAGATCATGTAAATCACTTACACCGGAAGGGTACTTTGATTACATCAAACACCATTGCGTAAATGGGTGGTTATAAAGATGGGATTAAGTATTCGGAAAGTGTGAGTTGAGGCATATGGATCAATAGTGGGATTTGTCCATCCCGATGACGGATAGATATACTCTGGGCCCTCTCGGTGGAATGTCGTCTGATTAGCTTGCAAGCATATGATTGGATCATAAGAGATGACATACCACGGTACGAGTAAAGAGTACTTGTCGGTAACGAGGTTGAACAAGGTATGGAGATACCGATGATCGAACCTCGGACAAGTAAAATATCGCGTGACAAAGGGAATTGGCATCGTATGTAAATGGTTCAATCGATCACTAAGTCATCGTTGAATATGTGGGAGCCATTATGGATCTCCAGATCCCGCTATTGGTTATTGCTCGGAGAGGAGTCTCGACCATGTCTGCATAGTTCGCGAACCGTAGGGTGACGCGCTTAAGGTTCGATGTCGCATAAGTAGATATGGAATATGGTATGGAGACGAAGTTTGTTCGGAGTCTCGGATGGGATCCAGGACATCACGAGGAGGTCCGGAATGGTCCGGAGAATAAGATTCATATATGGGAAGTCATTTTCAGGGTTACCGGAAAAGTTCAGGATTTTTCGGTATTGTACCGGAGGTTCTAGAAGGTTCCGGAGGGTACCATAGTGGGGCCCACCTATCCCGAACGTCCAACATGGACCGGAGGGGGTCACATAGGCCCACATGGGCCAGGCACACCAGCCCCCCAAGGCCCATGTGGCTGGATCAAGTGGATAAGATCAAATCCCTTGAAATTAGGGACTTAACTTGGGGGGGAAGTTGCCCCCCTTGTTTTGGCCGACCCAAAGGCTTGGAGGGGGGCCAAGGCAGCCCCCCACGCCTATATAAGAGGGAGGGGAGGGCTGGGGCGCAGCACATGATTTCCCCAAGCCCTAGCCGCCCCTCTCTCCCTCCTCCTTCTTCCTGCGCAGGCTTGGCGAAGCCCTGCAGGAATTTCTCCTCCACCTCCACCACCACGCCGTCGTGCTGCTGGGATTCCGAGGGGATCTACCACACCTCCGCTGCCCGCTGGAACGGGGAGAGGAAGGGCTTCATCGACACCGTACGCGCGACCGAGTACGGAAGTGCTGCCGGATTGCAGCACCGGGGACAATCGTCTACACCAACAACGAGATCTAATCTCGTAGGCTTTGGAAATCTTCGAGGGTTAGTCTCATATCAATCTCGTTGCTCCGATCTTGTAGATTAGATCTTGGGTGTTCCATAGATTAGATCTTGGATTTATTCGTCTTGCGGTAGGAAATTTTTTGTTTTCTATGCTACGAACCCCATCAATAGCAAATGAACTTAATGACGTGATCTTATGCTATGCTTAATTGGGTGTGTCCATTATATCATTCACATAATGATATAACCTTGTCATTAATAACATCCAATGTTCATGATCACGAAACGATGATCATCTATTAATCAACAAGCTAGTTATACAAGAGGCTTACTAGGGACTTCTTGTTGTTTACATAACACACATGTATCAATGTTTCGGTTAATACAATTATAGCATGGTATATAAACATTTATCATAAACACAAAGATATATAATAACCAATTTATTATTGCCTCTTGGGCATATCTCCAACAGTCTCCCACTTGCACTAGAGTCAATAATCTAGATTACATTGTAAGGTACCTAACACCCATGGCATTCTGGTGTTGGTCATGCTTTGCCCTAGGGAGAGCTTTAGTCAACGGATCTGCTACATTCAGATCAGTGTGTACTTTGCAAATCTTTACTTCTCCATCTTCGATGTACTCGCGAATCGAATGAAAACGCAGCTTGATATGCTTTAGCTTCTTGTGTGACCTTGGTTCTTGTGCATTGGCGATGGCACCCATGTTGTCACAATAAATGACTAGTGGGTCCAATGCACTAGGAACCACACCGAGCTCAACAATGAACCTCTTCATCCATACCGCTTCCGATGAAGCCTCCGAAGCAGCTATGTATTCCGATTCTGTTGAAGACTTCGCCACCGTGCACTGCTTGGAGCTGCACCAGCTTACCGCAGCACCATTCAATATAAACACGTACCCAGACTGAGACTTAGAGTCATCAGGATCAGTGTTCCAACTTGCATCGGTGTAACTTGTTACAACGAGCTCTTGGTCACCGCCATAACAAAGAAACATATCCTTAGTTCTTTTCAAGTACTTCAGGATATTCTTGACCGCTGTCCAGTGTTCCATTCCTGGATCACTTTGATATCTGCTAGTCAAACTAACAACATGTGCTATATCCGGTTTAGTACACAGCATGGCATACATGATAGAGCCTACTGCCGAGGCATAGGGGATCTGATTCATCCTCTCTCTTTCTTCTGCCGTAGCCGAACCTTGAGTTTTACTCAAAACCTTACCTGGCAACATCGGTAAGAATCCTTTCTTACTTTCATCTATTCTGAACTTCTTTAGAATCTTGTCCAGGTATGTACTCTGTGAAAGCCCTATTAGGCGTCTTGATCTATCTCGATAAATCTTGATGCCTAAAATGTACGCTGCTTCACCAAGGTCTTTCATTGAAAAACACTTATTCAAATAACCTTTTACGCTGCTTAATAGTTCTATATCATTCCCAATCAATAATATGTCATCTACATATAATATCAGGAATGCTACAGAGCTCCCACTCACTTTCTTGTAAATACAGGCCTCTCCATGACACTGTATAAACCCGAAGTCTTTGATCACCTTATCAAAGCGTCGGTTCCAACTCCTGGATGCTTGCTTCAGTCCATAAATGGAACGCTGAAGTTTGCATACCATGTTAGCATTTTTAGGATCAACAAAACCTTTAGGTTGTACCATATACAACTCTTCCTCAATGTCACCATTAAGGAACGCCGTTTTGACATCCATCTGCCAAATCTCATAATCGAAAAATGCAGCTATTGCTAACAAAATCCTCACAGATTTTAGCTTCGCTACAGGTGAGAAAGTCTCATCGTAGTCAACACCTTGAATTTGTCGGAAACCCTTTGCGACAAGTCGAGCTTTATAGACAGTAATATTACCATCAGCATCTGTTTTTCTCTTGAAGATCCATTTATTCTCAACAGCCTTGCGGCTATCAGGTAGATCTACCAAAGTCCATACTTTGTTATCATACATGGATCCCGTTTCGGATTTCATGGCTTCTTGCCATTTGTTGGAATCTGGGCTCATCATCGCTTCTTCATACGTCGCAGGGTCCTCATCATTGTTGTCCACAATCATGAGATTTAGACAAGGATCATACCAATCAGGAGTGGTATGCTCCCTTGTCGACCTACGAGGTTCAGTAGCTACCTCGCTCGAAGTTTCATGATCATTATCATTAGCTTCCTCTGTTACCGGTGCGGGCGGCACAGGAACATCTTCCGGTACTGCGCTACTCTGATCAACGAGAGAAGGTTCAGTAACCTTGTCGAGTTCTACTTTTCTTCCAGTCACTTCTTTAGTGAGAAATTCTTTCTCAAGAAAGGTTCCGTTTTTAGCAACAAAGATTTTGCCTTCGGATCTGTGATAGAAAGTATACCCTATAGTTTCCTTAGGGTATCCTATGAAGACGCATTTCTCCGCTTTGGGTTCTAGCTTGTCCGGTTGTAACTTTTTTACATAGGCTTCGCAACCCCAAACTTTAAGGAACGACAGCTTAGGTTTCTTATTAAACCATAATTCATACGGTGTCGTTGCAATGGATTTCGATGGTGCCCTATTTAAAGTGAATGCTGCTGTCTCTAACGCATAACCCCAAAAAGATAACGGCAAATCAGTAAGAGACATCATACACTACAAGGAATGTGTTAACTAATGACTTTTTTACAGTGACCACAAGTATATTAGTCATAACTCTACGACCATTTTGCAACAAATGGTCGTAAGCCATTTGGGAGGGTCCAAACCCTAAATCATCACGACCTTTTTTGTTAGAAAGGTCGTGATCTTCTTACACGAAAAGGTCATAGAGAAAATGATACAATCTAGGAGTTTATCGTTAGCCGATTAAGACCAATTTAAATGGTTATGGCTGCAAATTCGTGATGCTTGAAAATCACTGGCCAACCACCTCAGCAAATTCGCCTACTTGTCATGTCCATGTGTCAACGTCTGCTTAGCTTTTATCCACCTCTTCAATTTTGTTTTCGTGTCATGTACATGTGTAATATTTTGGGAACTCACTAAGGTTTTTTTACTTACTCCCCCCATATCGGTTTATAGTGGTATTAAGTATTTCTAGAAAAAACTTGACTACTAATTTCGTCAATAAAATATAAGATATATATCACAAAAATTATACTCCGTCTATAAATAGATGTCTTGGATTTTTTTAAATTTGGATGTATCTATACACTAAATAGTGTCTAGATACATCCAAATTTTGACATATCTAAGACATCTATTTATGGACAGAGGTAGTACTATTGTAAATTTGAATAGAATGGTATAAATTTTTATATCTCATATTTTGTTGATTAAATTTGTAGTCAGAGTTCTTTTTGAAATGCGTAATACTCCTATAAACCGCTATGGAGGTAAGTTACTCGTTTCTTTCCTTCTTCTAATTTTTTAATGTTTATTTTGTGTCTTTATTTACTTTTTATAGTGAGAACACAAACCTACACAAAAAAATAAAAAAATAGAGGTTGATATATATGGAGCCAGAGGAACATTGTGCAGCAGCGCGGCAAAGAAGATCGGAACTAAAATTAAGAGCGACCGGTGTGACTCAAATTTCAGTCAAATCCCCATTAGAAAACAGAGGCTAACATGTAGGAGCATGGGCAAGAGCGGGAGATCAGAGTTTTCAGAACCACGGGCGGGACAGTGGGAGCGAAAAGAACAAAAATTTCGCAAGTCCCTAGCGCATCCCTCAAACCCTAGCGCATATTTCCCCCGCCGCTGCCACCACTCTCTTCTTCCCTCCCCCGCCGCCCCATGTCCCTTCTCTCCAGCCACCGTGCTCTCTGTCGCCTCACTATTCCCCTCCAGATACAGCCTCCGTCTCACCCATCGCCTCCTTGACTGTGAGAACGACGACCCCGTCGCTTCAAGGCCTCGCGGCGGCGGGATCTGCCCCACCCCTCTCTTCATATCCCATCGATTCCGCCCCCTGCCGCCGGATGCGGCCTTCTCCTGCCTCCTTGCGGCCGGATGTGGCCTTTCCCAGTGTCCCTGCTGCCGGATCCGGCTGCACCCGACCCTGCTTGCTCATGGAAGGCCGCGGCGCGAGGCCGCGGGCGCTGGATCTTGCGGGGTTCGAGATGCGCAGGCCGGCCGTCTCGTGGTTCTTCCGGAGCTCCTGATTCAGCAGCTCAGGTACCCATAACACCGTCTGCACCTTGCCTTGACTGCTCCTCCCATTCCCTCCTCTCTCGGTTCATCACCCAGTCTCTATCTCGTTGTTGCAGGCGTCGACGGGCGCGAAGGTGAAGCCTGACATCCAGCGGAGCTTGGACGAAACGGACGGGAGGTGGATACAGATCCTCTACGGCTTAGCTGACCGGCACGAAGGATATCGTAACCTTCATCATCCCTGAACCAACAGCAGCGCCTCAAGGTTCTGTGCCCTCATCCCCCCTCGTTCTAAATTACTTAATGACAATGGGTAGATGTGACATGACTGTGCTTGTTTCCTTGTTCGGTTTGTTAATGATATGAAGTGCCTGTGGATGCTCGTATTTGTCCCTAGATGCCTTGTACTTGTTGGGTTTATTATGATCTCAGTTACTGATATTCTGTTTTGAACGTTTTGTACTTGTTCTTGCCAGATCGATTTGTGGTCGGATATAACACAGTGACACAAAACAATAAGCTGACATTTTGAATGCATATTTATTTTACAATACTGACGTTGTAATGCTTATTGATAGCTTTCCAATGGAAGTGTACTTCAATTCGAATTAATGTGTGTTGCTAGATGCTACCTAGACAATGAGCACGCCAATTACCCTACTGTATGCTGCAAAGAAAAGTACTTGTAATATTCTGTAATACTTGCTCTATTTCATAAATAGTCCATTCAACTTCATTGAGTTATATAGTTGTACGCCAAATCTTTTGATTTCTATTCAACTTATAACGCGTGCTGCAATACACATTTCTTCTTTTCTTCCGTCATATAATGCTGTCACTGTATCTTCTTTTGTTGAATTGAATGCAAGTAACCAATATATATCTAATGTTTTTTTGCCTTTCTCTAGAGCATCAAGAATTCTGAATGCCCAACTGAGCATGCGTCTGTTGATGGGAGGTCTAAGGTGAATGTAAATCTTGTCCATAAGGAAGAAAAATGTCCTATAAATATCTTCAAGGTAATTTTCTGCAGTCACTTATTTATTTTTGTATACTGTTGGTGTAGCGCATGAGCACGGTGGACCGCTGAGACGACGAGGCGATCATAGCCAAGAAGAAAAATCATTTTTCCTCAGGAGCTCTCCACGCACCAGCTTCGAGAGGACCTCGATGAGGTGCTCCAGTCCCACACTGTCTACTCTAACGTCTTCAAGGGTGTCCGACAAACTCACCAAAGTACGCGTCAAGGTACACGACATACCACTACTCTCTTGGGTTCTCTATCTTGTCCTGTGGATTGTAATCGATGCTACGAATTTCCTACTGATTTTCCAACTGGATTGCTTATTACTGTTGTTGTTATGTTCTATAAGATATTGGAGAAAGGCGAGTTCAAGTTTCTGGCAAGGAGAGGGAGCAGCAAGCTGCAGTCAGGGAGGAGTACGCCAGGACGGCCTCCGGAACTGAGGAGGGGAAGCAGAGCAAGGAGAGAACCATGCAAGACAAGGGGGAATGTGAGAGTAGGAGATCACTGTCCTCTATTAGAGTGGGTATCCTCAAAGAATCTAGGTAAAGTCATATTGAAGGGCACACGTAATCAATTCTCTGTAGGTTCAGTTCTCGTATTCAGATTTTGGTATCTTTACAACAACAACTTCTGTATGTGCGTATACGAATCAGGTTCAGAGCCTGATGTTTCATAGCTAGAACATGTTTTTGGTAAAGGTTCAGGTTCCAGTTAGTACATGTGCATTTCAGTGATGTTTTAGCAAAATATAATTTGCATGTTCATCTCTGAAAATTCACTAAACATTTATTTGGCAGCTAGAACGAGGGTAGCATGGGCTGTATGTGCACTTGCTTGCTTATTGAACTGGAGCACGTCCTGTTTTGCAAGTTCTAATGAAACTGGATCTTACTAATTATGGAAATGAACATTTAGTTTACATATGACTAGAAGTATGTAGTACTCAGCTCACTTTATGCCTGATAGTTAATTTTTAGAGAAGCCTGTAGCATGAGCAGTCCTGATTGCATAGCTAGCCACTATTATGTAGGGAAATGTGAATTGCTTTAAACACATGTATTCTTGCCAAATGTGTTTGAGCTAGTTTAGTTGATAACGTACTGTTTTGTAAAATTTATATACAACTTCTAAAATTGCAATAAGGAGCTTATTCCTGATTCTTCGCAGCTTCGTGTACTACCTTGCTTCCTTGCCTGTTTGAGTGATTAAAGCGTGCAAATAAATGTGCTAATATAAATAACCAAACTGAACCATATTAACTCTAGCATGTGGAACTCGTTGCGCTGATCTCTTACTACCTCTAAACAGCTGTGTGTTTGTTGATGATATGTGATTCCTTTAAGTCAAGGAAATAATAGTAGTACTTGGTATTTAGATAAAAATGCTTGTTTTTTCGTTAGCTAACAAACTTTTCCCAGGACCTGTATGGTCATATGAAGTTTTAGTGTTTTGTACGTATGACAGAATGCACCTTTGATTCCAAACCAGTTTTGAACCAAATGCTCGGACAAGATCATGCACCTTTTGCTAGCTAGTATGTATGTGCAAGTTCAGATATGGACTTGCCGTTATGTTATTACTATTTTAATTTCGAAGCACTTTAATGGTATGATCTTTTTTATGTTGTATTGTCATGCAGGAGTGATCAAGAGCAGTATGATAGAGCTCAAGGCTGAGGAATCTCAAAGAGAAGACTCAGCAAAGAAATGGTAGCTAGTTATTGCCCATAGTAGTTATAATTTGGTAGTTCGGACATCTATTGTAATTGACTTAACTATGGCAGCAAGAGATTTTTCTTCGTATTAAATATACGATGGTGTACTGGTTGTGCTTGTGGCTCGAACTACTGTGAAGTTTCATGTGCTCTCTATCTGTTATGTTCCTGTTATTAGCTGTTATTTTAAAATTTTCGTTTGACGTGAAAGAATTAGAAATTGATGATTGGGGCCCAATACTAAACGGCTGAAATCGAAAATAAATGATACAAAATGTACTGGTCGAAAATAAAAAAGGCTGAAATGTTTGGCTTGGCCCATGCATCATAGAAACATTGTTGGGCTCGGCCCATGTGAAGCACCAAACTGGACTGGGCTGATTTTGATTTAGGACCATTTGGTTTGGTCGTAGATTTGCCACGTAGGATTGGCCACGTCGGATCTGACGTGGATAAGCCAAATCGTCCATGACCAAAAAATTGGTCGTAGAATCTAAGACCATTTATTTTGGTCGTAGTCCTCTGTGACTAATACAAAATAAAGGTCGTTGTGAGCCGTCAGTGACGCTCAACTGACGACCAACAGTTTTTGGTCATGACGTGGTCATAAATGACGCACAATGACCTTCCCGTGACCAATATGGAGGGTCGTGAGTTAGCATATTTCTTGTAGTGATAGAACGAACCATATCTAAGAGAGTTTGATTACGACGTTCGGACACACCATTTCGCTGTGGTGTTCCCGGCGGTGTCAACTGTGAAAGTATTCCGCATTTCTTTAAATGCATGCCAAACTCATAACTCAGATATTCGCCTCCGCGATCAGAACGCAGAAACTTGATCTTCTTGTTACGTTGATTTTCTACTTCACTTTGGAATTCCTTGAACTTCTGAAAAGTCTCGGATTTATGCTTCATGAAATAGATATACCCATATCTACTCAGATCATCTGTGAAGGTTAGAACATAACGATAACCACCACGCGAGGCTACACTCATTGGTCCGCACACATCGGTATGTATGATTTCCAATAAGTCTGTAGCTCGCTCCATAATACCAGAGAATGGAGTCTTAGTCATTTTTCCCATTAGACATGCTTCGCATCTGTCAAGTGACTGAAAGTCAAGTGACTCAAGTAGTCCATCTGCATGGAGTTTCTTCATGCGTTTCACTCCAATATGACCAAGACGACAGTGCCACATATAAGTAGAATTATCATTCAATTTAATTTGTTTAGCATCAATGTTATGAACATGTGTATCGTTACTATCGAGACTCAATAGAAATAAACCATTCTTCTCAGGCGCATGACCATAAAAGATATTATTCATAAAAATAGAACAACCATTATTCTCATACTTGAATGAATAACCGTCTTGCATTAAACACGATCCAGATATAATGTTCATGCTCAACGCAGGCACAAAATAACAATTATTAAGGTCTAAAACTAATCCCGATGGTAGATGTAGAGGGAGCGTGCCGACAGCGATCACATCGACCTTGGATCCATTTCCAACGCGCATCGTCACTTCATCCCTCGCCAGGCTTCGTTTATTCCGTAGTTCCTGTTTCGAGTTACAAATGTGAGCAACCGAACCAGTATCAAATACCCAGGCACTAGTACGAGAACCAGTGAGATAAACATCTATAACATGTATATCAGATATACCTTTCTTCTTCTTGACAAGGCCGCTCTTCAGATCAGCCAGATACTTGGAGCAATTCCGCTTCCAGTGCCCCTTCCCATTGCAGTAATAGCAGTCAATATCAGGTTTAGGGCCACCCTTAGGCTTCTCAGGATGAGCGGCAGCTTTCTTGCCACCCTTCTTGAGGTCCTTCTTAGGTTTGCCCTGTTTCTTGAACTTGGTGGTCTTATTGACCATCTGTTATCACCAGAATTTGACCAAGCTAGAGGTGGGCCGTGATCAAGATGGACTTGACGATTTATGCGTGGAGAGAGATGCGAATCGGCCTTGTTTACCAAGTTTGGGCTAGTTAGCCCGTGTATCTTTATAGTAGGTTATGTAGAAGTTAGAATTTATCTCGTGCACGGTTTAGTGCACGCCCACATTAGAAAGTCCCCTGGACTATAAATATGTACCTAGGGTTTATGGAATAAACAACAACCAACGTTCAACACAAACCAATCTCGGCGCATCGCCAACCCCTTCGTCTCAAGGGTTTCTCCGGTAAGCACCATGCTGCCTAGATCGCATCTTGCGATCTAGGCAGCACGAGCCTGCCCACGTTGTTCATGCGTTGCTCGTCTGAAGCCTTTTTGATGGCGAGCAACGTAGTTATCTTAGATGTGTTAGGGTTAGCATTGTTCTTAGTATCATATGCTGTCGTAGTGCAACCCTTGCGCATCTAGCCGTCCTTGTACCTCATCATGGGTGCAGGGGCGGCACCCCGCTTGATCGTTATTTAGTAGATCTGATCCGTTACGATCGCTCCTTGATTTATCAAGGATTAGTTTAATATCTGCAATAGTTAGGCCTTACAAAGGGTTGGAGGATCCAGCGGCGTGTAGGGTGTAGTTTGCTGGCCCTAGACAGGATGTTCCGAGGATCAACCTCGTGTTGGTTTTTAGGCCTTGTCTAGGGTTGGCTTACAATCACCGTGCGCGAGCGCGAGGCCCAATCGTGAGTAGGATGATCCGATTATGCGGTGAAAACCCCAGATCGTCGTGGATCTCATTCGCTTTATCTTGATCAAGCAGGACCACCATATATTCGGCCACCTTGGACGAATCATGGGTGGATCGGCTCCATGAGCCGATTCACAGGATAACCTGAGAGCCGATCGAGGCTCGTATTTAACGTGTACGTGTGTGCCCTGCAGGAAACTAAGCGAGGCATCATCCACACCTTCCTGACCAGGTATAGGTCAGGTGGCACGCCCTTGCAATTTGCATCGGCGCGCGACCAGGAGGCTTTGCGGGCCGTCGCTCTGAGGGACTGGGGCCAGCCGCAGCCCTAGTTGTTCCCGGCTCTACGGTGTTGACCAGTCACTGCCCGCCGGTGGGTTTCTGACGTCAACACATTCTGGCACGCCCGGTGGGACACATCTTCAACGACATCCACCACATCGCCATCTACATCTGAGATGGCGGAAAGTACTCCGGTCAAGCACGAGGACCTGGCTGACAAGCTCAAGAAGAAGCATAACAAGGCCAAGGCGGTCCTCGGAACCGAACTCGTCGGCTCCTGTGGGAAGGCCCGTTCGCACGGCATCAAGCTCAACGGAGGCACACGTCCGTTGCCTGGTGTCAACACGGTCGACCTCAGCCACTCCATAAGAGAACCAGGGTTCTCCTTCGATGCCAATATGGCGGGGTTCGTGATTCGCCATAACGCGGACCAAGCAGAGAGCAGCCACTCTCGTGGCAAAGAGAAAGAGGAAGCCGGTCCACGTGACCGGCCCCAAGACGACAATAAACGGTACCTGGCCAAGGAGGAGGTGAGAAACCCACGGCATCCACGCCCATTTCCCGAGCATCTCCTCAGCAAAAACGATCAGCCATACGACCGACGTCGCCGCTACGGCGAGGGCGATCAAAGAGATCATCGGTCTGATGCAGACGGGAGGTATCGTCAGAACAACGGCCACAACGACGGGTACGATCGTCGCGCCAGAGGAGGGTCCGAGGAGCCGGACAACGTGGATAGGCACTGGGACTGCCCCTTCTTCAGACACTGCTGGGATTCCGGAATGAGCCGACTACCAACAATCGGCAATTGCCCAGAATGTAAACAAAAGGAGAAGGGTACAGCTAAGGTATCCGTGTTCGAGCGCCTGGGGCCTCTCCCGCCTTGGAGCAAGCATACCAAGTCCGTTCAGATGGAAGATCACGAGGAACTAGAGGACGGTGATGAAGAGGATAAGTATCATCGGCCAAGATGGTGTCCTGACGGGCTCAGCCGCTCCCAAAAACGAAGGGTTCAGCGACTACGTGCGTTGGAAGAAGCCGAAAGGTTATATCTGCACGCGCTGAGGAAGGCGCGGCCTGACCTGGCCGCCAAAATTCAGCGAACCCTGGATGAAGAAGGTCGGCCACAAAGAAAAGAGTGGCGCCCTAGGCAAAGGAAAACCGATGATGAAACATCGGCTGGCACAAACATGGTCTTCATCCTTCCTGCGGAATTTAGCGCTCCAAGGTTATTTGAAGCACCTGTGGCACAGTTGGACTGCGGCCCACGGCCGGTCATCTTCGAGAAGCCGCGAGAAAGGAGTTACAGGCATCTGAAGGCCCTGTACTTACGAGGTTACATCAATGGGCAGCTTGTCAATAAGATGTTGGTGGACACCGGGCGGCAGTCAACATTATGCCATACTCCATGCTACGGCGGTTGGGACGCTCCAGCTCGGATTTAATCAAAACCAATGTGACATTGAGCGATTTCAACGGCCAAGCATCTGATGCGCAAGGTGTTTTAAACGTGGATCTGACTGTGGGAAGGAAGACCATCCCTACGACGTTCTTTGTTGTCGACAGCAAAAGCACCTATGCTGTGATATTAGGGAGGGATTGGATCCACGCCAACTGTTGCATCCCATCCACGATGCACCAATGCCTAATACAGTGGGATGGAGATGAAGTGGAGGTCGTCCACGCCGATGATTCAGCCGAGATTTCAACAGCCGGCATGGGCATTTGGGAGGCATCAGGTCAAGAACCGCTCTCGGGCATCAATTTGGACGACTGCGAACGCATTGATGTGACAAAGAACGGGGTAAGGCTGGTTCTATCCACCGGACTGACCGTATAACGAGAACAACATCGATGGACAAATGTGTTGAGGCTGATCCTTGCGATCGGCCCCAAAAATTTGTGGAGGAACATTATAAAACCTTCACCGAGCAAGCAATGAGGAGGCCGATTCCAGCAATCGGCCAGAATTATACCCACCATCTATTTCGCCTGGGATCGACATCTGACCCAGCAGGGACTACCTAAAGAGCCGATACCATCAATTCTCTTGACAGAATCGGCTCGGGGGCATCTAGATGGATTAAATACATATGAGGCAAGCATTGGGGCCGGCGCACAAGTCGGCCGTAAAAAATGGAAAATTTTGAGCACATTTTGAGCACAGCCGATGCGCAGACATCGACTTAAGGATACGAAGAAGCCGATGCATGGCCATCGACTCAAGGAATACAACTGTTGCAAATGGAAGTCCAGGGCCACTTTTAGTTCATTAGAGCCACTAGTAGTTTGCAAGACGGAGGACTGCAGCCCCATCGTGAACATGCTGATCGGGCTAGGATTATGAGAATAACCAATCGGCTGCGGAATTCTCATCAGGGCAACGATCAGCCAATGATCAGGGCGACAAGTTCAGCAACACTCTCGTCAAGAAGCTCCCGCATTGAACCAGAGAAGCTCGGGGGGCAGCTTGCCCTGGAATATCCCTACCACGAGAAGCCGATTTCATTGAAATCGGCTGGTTCTGCAGTATAACGGGGAAACCAATGCTGACGCATCTGCTTGGTTCATCACTATTCTCACCTTGACTGGGGCTCGGGGGGCAGCTCGCCTTGAAAGGTTTTCGTTCTGAGGAGCCAGTATTGTTGGAATCATCACAGTTTGGCTAAAGGTGGCGGGTTCTTGCGGAATAGAACCGCTAATTCAAAGAGATAGTCGTCATAATTGACAGGCTTTGGACAAGTTCGTTGCTGCAAAGAAAAGGGCGTCACAAGGAAAGGCGTAAGCGGTCAAGGTTTGCAGCAGTGGTCCTAAAATTCTCCTGAAGGCGTTGACTCTGGAGTCTTGCCGATTTAAGCTAACATTAAGACTTGGGGGGCGACAGGCCTGGTAGATGTTCTATTAAGGAGCCGATTGGGGTACCATCGGCTGATCTTTCGTTGCAACCTTCTTCGCAAAATGATGAGCGCTCGCTTAAAGGGATCGTTGAAACCGGCAGGGGGAATTTTAAGGGCTCTCCTGTAGATCCCACATCATCTACCGGAAAGAGAATCATCAGTTGAAGGATGAAAGGGCAAAAGTCGAAGGACCGATACGTTGCTATCGGCTCATTATGCATCGGCAAGGTCAATAGAAGAGGGAATCGGCTAAGATAAGCTAAAGGAATCGGCAAAATCAGATTGGGGAAAGTTCTTTATTAAGAGATTTCTTACATAATAGAGCTGATTGCCCTCAAAAGGGAATACTAAGGGGGTACATTGCCCCGTCTACTTCTACGGATCCTATGCTAAGGGCCCTATCTACGGGCCATTGCTGCCCTCGTCGTCGCCGTCATCGCCGCTGTCAGCGCTGCTCCCGGCCGGCTCGTCGCTGCTCCAGCGGCCGCCGGCAGGACCTTCATTGTCCTCATCTTCTTCGTCGTCGTCGTCGTCGTTGTCGTCGAAGTCACTCAGATTCCCCGGCCAGGGGCAATGGCGCTTGGCCGGCGGCTCCTCGGGGAAGCTGTCGTCGTCGTCGTCCTCCTCTTCCTCCTCCTTCACCTCCTCGGAGGTGGCCCCATCCAGGGAAAGCGATCATCCTCGCTTTCTTCCACCGCTTCCTGTCGAAGGAAGCGGAGATCGCTCTCCCCATCGGTCGGGACTTGTCGTCCTGACCAGATGGAAAAATCATGGCTGGGCTCATTCCCGGCCTCGATGGCGCGGCGAGTGTTGGCCGCATGGACCTCCGCTGGGTTCCACTCCGGCGTCGGCTCGCGGGAAGAGGAGTACTCGATGGGAGAGCCCGATGAGGCGGAGGAAGAAGAGGACATGGTGGCGCAGGAGGGCTTTTGGGGTGCTAATGCGAAGGATATGCAGGAATAAACTGTGCGGAGTGGTTAAATAAAGGGGATATAGTGGAGGTTTAATGCCCAAGCAGTTTCCGAGGACGTGGTGCCAGAACCGTCAAATCGCGAGGACGTGGTGTCAGAACCGTCGCAGAGAAGGCGAGGGGGCAAGAAGTCATCATGAAGTATACTGCGGTTCTGCTCTGCCACGACATGACCCGACGAGGGAAAAGCGTAATGATTTTGGAAATGTCATTTCCAAAACCAGGGGGCATGTGTTATCACCAGAATTTGACCAAGCTAGAGGTGGGCCGTGATCAAGATGGACTTGACGATTTATGCGTGGAGAGAGATGCGAATCGGCCTTGTTTACCAAGTTTGGGCTAGTTAGCCCGTGTATCTTTATAGTAGGTTATGTAGAAGTTAGAATTTATCTCGTGCACGGTTTAGTGCACGCCCACATTAGAAAGTCCCCTGGACTATAAATATGTACCTAGGGTTTATGGAATAAACAACAACCAACGTTCAACACAAACCAATCTCGGCGCATCGCCAACCCCTTCGTTTCAAGGGTTTCTCCGGTAAGCACCATGCTGCCTAGATCGCATCTTGCGATCTAGGCAGCACTGCCCACGTTGTTCATGCGTTGCTCGTACTGAAGCCTTTTTGATGGCGAGCAACGTAGTTATCTTAGATGTGTTAGGGTTAGCATTGTTCTTAGTATCATATGCTGTCGTAGTGCAACCCTTGCTCATCTAGCCGTCCTTGTACCTCATCATGGGTACAGGGGCGGCACCCCGCTTGATCGTTATTTAGTAGATCTGATCCGTTACGATCGCTCCTTGATTTATCAAGGATTAGTTTAATATCTGCAATAGTTAGGCCTTACAAAGGGTTGGAGGATCCAGCGGCGTGTAGGGTGTAGTTTGCTGGCCCTAGACAGGATGTTCCGAGGATCAACCTCGTGTTGGTTTTTAGGCCTTGTCTAGGGTTGGCTTACAATCACCGTGCGCGAGCGCGAGGCCCAATCGTGAGTAGGATGATCCGATTATGCGGTGAAAACCCCAGATCGTCGTGGATCTCATTCGCTTTATCTTGATCAAGCGGGACCACCATATATTCGGCCACCTTGGACGAGTCATGGGTGGATCGGCTCCATGAGCCGATTCACGGGATAACCCGAGAGCCGATCGAGGCTCGTATTTAACGTGTACGTGTGTGCCTGCAGGAAACTAAGCGAGGCATCATCCACACCTTCCTGACCAGGTATAGGTCAGGTGGCACGCCCTTGCAATTTGCATCGGCGCGCGACCAGAGGCTTTGCGGGCCGTCGCTCTGAGGGACTGGGCCAGCCGCAGCCCTAGTTGTTCCCGGCTCTACGGTGTTGACCAGTCACTGCCCGCCGGTGGGTTTCTGACGTCAACACCATCAACACTTGGTGCTCTTTCTGTATCTCAACCTCAGCAGATTTCAGCATGGAGAAGAGTTCAGGTAACTCCTTGTTCATGTTCTGCATATTGTAGTTCATCACGAAGTTCTTGTAACTTGGTGGTAGTGATTGGAGAACACGATGAATACCCAGCTGGTTAGGGACCACAATCCCCAAGTCACTGAGCTTCCTCGCATGTCCGGACATAGCGAACATGTGCTCACTAACGGAGCTGCCCTCTTCCATCATGCAGCCAAAGAACTGCTTCGAGGCCTCATAGCTCTCCACGGCCGCATGAGTTTCAAAGATAACTTTGAGCTCACGCATCATATCACAAGGGTCGTGGTGCTCAAAACGCTTTTGGAGCTCTGCCTCTAGGCTGCATAGGATGGCACACTGAACTTGAGAGTACACTTTAGCTCGAGCTTCGAAAACATTCTTTTCTTCCTCGGATACTACAGGAGGTGGTGTGGAACCTAGCGGTGCATCAAGCACATATTGCAGATTTCCGCCATTGAGGAAGATCCTCACATGACGAAACCAGTCGGTGAAGTTGCTACCATTGCTTTTAAGCTTTTCTTTCTCTAGGAACTGGTTAAAATTGATTGATGGGGACGCCATGATCTACAACAATTATTTGCAATAGTTTAGACTAAGTTTATGACAAATTGAGTTCAAATTTTAATTTAACAAAATTAAAAACTAGGTGAACTCCCACTCAAAACAATATCCCTCGCATTGTCTTAGTGATCACACGAACCAAATCCACCACACCAAGCCCGATCATCACGAACAAGATGTAATTTCAATGGCGAACACCCAAGTGTTCATCATATCAATCATATGACTCATGCTCTACCTTTCGGTATCCCGTGTTCCGAGACCATGTCTGTACATGCTAGGCTCGTCAAGGCAACCTTAGTACCCGCGTGTACAAAACTGGCTTGTACCCGTTGTATGCACATGTAGAATCTATCACACCCGATCATCACGAGATGCTTCGAAACGACAAGTCTTAGCAACGGTGCATACTAAGGATGAACACTTTATTATCTTGATATTTAGTGAGAGGGATCATCTTATAATGCTACCGTCGCGATCTAAGCAATATAAGATGCATAAAAAGGATTAGCATCACATGCAATTCATATGTGATATGATATGGCCCTTTTGTCTTTGCGCCTTTGATCTTCATCTCCAAAGCACGGACATGATCCTCCATCATCAACGGGCATGATCTTCATCATCGTCGGCATAGCACCAAGGTCAATGGCGCCGTCTTCATGATTGTCCTCCATGTAGCAACTATTACAACTACTTTGAAATACTACTCAACATGAAATTTAAAGACAACCATAAGGCTCCTGCCGGTTGCCACAATACAATAATGATCATCTCATACATATTCATCATCACATTATGGCCATATCACATCACCAAACCCTGCAAAAACAAGTTAGACGCCTCTAATTGGTTTGCATATTTTACGTGGTTTAGGGTTTTCGCATAAGATCCAATCTACCTACGAACATGAACCACAACGGTGATACTAATGTTGTCAATAGAAAGAGTAAATTGGATCTTCACTATAGTGGGAGAGACAGACACCCGCAAAGCCACTTATGCAATACAAGTTGCATGTCGAACGTGGGGCAAGTCTCATGAACGCGGTCATGTAAAGTTAGCCCGAGCCGCTTCATCCCACTATGCCGCAAGATGCAAAGTACACGAACTAAAGACAACAAAAGCATCAAAGCCCACAAAACAATTGTGTTCTACTCGTGCAACCAATCTATGCATAGACACGGCTCTGATACCACTGAAGGGATTCGTAGCATAGAAAACAAAAATTTTCCTACCGCAAGAACGAAAACCAAGCCAAGATCTAATCTAGTAGACGGTAGCAACGAGGAGATGATGAGACTAACCCTCGAAGATTCGCAAAGCTTAACGAGATTAGATCTCGGGGTGGATGTAGACGATCACTTGCCGCTTGCAAAAGCGCGTAGAAGATCTTGATCTCGACGGTGCCACAATCGGGCAGCACCTCCGTACTCGGTCACACGTTCGGTGTTGATGAAGACGACGTCCTTCTCCTCGTTCCAGCGGGCAGCGGAAGTAGTAGATCCTCCTTGGAATCCCGGCAGCACGACGGCGTGGTGGCGGTGGTGGTGGAGAACTCCGGCAGGGCTTCGCCTAAGCGTATGCGGGAGTTGCGGTGGAGGAGGAGGCGGCTAGGGTTTGGGGAGAGGCTAGGGTTTGGGCGCCGGCTTCAAGGGTGCGGCCAACTATGGGGCTTGAGTTGGCCGGCCCCCTCCCCTTGCCCCTCTATTTATAGGTGGAAGCCCCAAGGCTTGTCTCCCAAGTCTTCGAATAAGACCCCAACACCAAACCTACCTTTGGTGGGAAACCTACCTAAGTGGGGAGTCCTACTCAAGGTGGGACTCCCACCTTTCCTTGAGGTGGGGTGGCCGGCCACCTTAGGTGGAGCCCACCTGGGACTCCTCCCTTATGGTTTGGCCGGCCAGGGTTGTGGAGTCCCTCCGGGACTCCACCTTCCATAGTGCGTTTCTTCCGGACTTTTCTAGAACCTTCTAGAACCTTCCATAAATGCACCGGATCATTTCCAAACATGGAATATGACTTCCTATATATGAATCTTATTCTCCGGACCATTTCGGAACTCCTCGAGATGTCCTGGATCCCATCCGAGACTCCGAACAAAACTTCGAACTCCATATCCAAATTCCATATCTACTCAAACGACATCAAACCTTAAGTGTGTCACCCTACGGTTCGCGAACTATGCAGACATGGTTGAGACTTCTCTCCGACCAATAACCAATAGCGGGATCTGGAGATCCATAATGGCTCCCACATATTCAACGATGACTTAGTGATCGATTGAACCATTTACATACGATACCAATTCCCTTTGTCTCGCGATATATTACTTGTCCGAGGTTTGATCATCGGTATCACGATACCTTGTTCAACCTCGTCTCCTGACAAGTACTCTTTACTCGTACCGTGGTATGTGGTCTCTTATGAACCATTCATATGCTTGCAAGCCATTTAGACGACATTCCACCGAGAGGGCCCAGAGTATATCTATCCGTCATCGGGATGGACAAATCCCACTGTTGATCCATATGCCTCAAGCTCATACTTTCCGGATACCTAATCCCACCTTTATAACCACCCATTTACGCAGTGGCGTTTGATGTAATCAAAGTACCCTTCCGGTATAACTGATTTATATGATCTCATGGTCGAAAGGACTTGGTAACTATGTATCGAAAGCTTATAGCAAATGAACTTAATGACGTGATCTTATGCTACGCTTAATTGGGTGTGTCCATTATATCATTCACATAATGATATAACCTTGTCATTAATAACATCCAATGTTCATGATCACGAAACGATGATCATCTATTAATCAACAAGCTAGTTATACAAGAGGCTTACTAGGGATTTCTTGTTGTTTACATAACACACATGTATCAATGTTTCGGTTAATACAATTATAGCATGGTATATAAACATTTATCATAAACACAAAGATATATAATAACCAATTTATTATTGCCTCTTGGGCATATCTCCAACAAATGTTTCAATTGTCAGATTGTACCAAACCATAAGTTACAAGTCTGGAACAAAAAACCTGAGCACAAAATATTAAATAGGGAATTCACAAGATTTTATTTTGTCTGCCTAGCTATCAATCCACCAATCAGTCAATTTCTCGTACATGTAGATCAAGTAGCCAGGAGAGAGAGAGAAAATCGACAAAGAAAATAACTAAACGGTGGTTGCATGCCAAATAGGAAGCATAGCAACCAAAGGTCGGCCATATTAAGTAGACTTCATGTTATTACTTAAGCTAGGTTCGTAGACATAGTTCGTCAGAATGAATCAGCAACTCTCTCGATTCAGGGTACTCTTCCTTTGTTCAACGATCTTACAGTGATCAGGCTTCTGTTTTCTTGCACAAAAAGAGTGGAAAGGACCATACACAAAACCACTCTATTCAAGATATCTCCACCACCCTGTGCTAGCTTGGCTTTCTTCTGGATGTTGTACTAATAAAATTAGGCTTTACGGAAAGAACTTATTCCCTAGCAAAGAACAACTACCAATTATAAAATGAAAATACAAATAAGGTCAGTTAAGTTGTACTACAATCCATGTATCATTTGTCCAATGGGAAGACATTTGAGTATGATCCTCAATGCAAATATAAGTTAGAGCTAATCTCAGAGGTGGTGTCGCTTAAAGAGTGTCCCAACAGAGAGAAACGTAAATGTGAACACATGATGGTGATCTATAGAAGCTGCAATTGATTCAGCATAATCACGAGCCAAACTTGAAATAAAAGACAATTATTATTCTGTCACAACCACAAGCACACGAATTATATGCATAGAATACGTGACTGGTGATTTGTGAACCTACGCAGAGAGTAAGAGCACATCCCATCTCCCAATTTGTATTTTGAGTAGGAGCTCATGAGTTGGGAATTGGCAACATCCAAAGTTGTCAGCCCCATCTGCCCCACCCACCCTAGACTTGATCAAGATGAGATCAAGAATTCAAGATAATAGTATCCCTCCCTCCTCACGGTCGACTCGCTGTGGCATCCAGTTCATATAAATCTTTAAAAGCCACAATCTTAAAAAAAAATCTTAAAATCTTGAGCACTACATGAACTTGATGTATTAATCGATCCCTACCCCACCTGACTGACCAGTTACAAGTTACAGATATCCTTACCATTGCAAAGCTGGTTTTTCCGAGGTAATAGAAACAATTTATATTTTAATTAAACTTGTCAAATCCTAATTTTTAATGTGGCAAGAAGCGTCTAGCTTTAGAAACTTCTATGATAGGAAAATATATTTGCATACACCTGCAACAAATTGTTCCCACAAGGAGTAATGCACTTGTTCTGTTTTCTCCAAAATTACTTGGAAAATAATATAAAATGAAATTCTTACCCGGCTTCAGTAGTAGGTCCTTCACCACCACTGCAACCTAAATATTACATGGAGATAAGCTCAGTGTCAATTACCGTAAAACCATTCAATCTTTGTTAATTTAGCAACATCTCATATTTAATCAAGCAAACCTTATTGAAATGCTCGTATTGGCTGTTCCCAAGCACACAAATTATATGCATAGAATACGTGACTGGTGATTTGTGAACCTACGCAGAGAGTAAGAGCACATCCCATCTCCCAATTTGTATTTTGAGTAGGATCTCATGAGTTGGGAATCGGCAACATCCAAAGTTGTCAGCCCCATCTGCCCCACCCACCCTAGACTTGATCAAGATGAGATCAAGAATTCAAGATAATAGTATCCCTCCCTCCTCACGGTCGACTCGGTGTGGCATCCAGTCCATATAAAGCTTTAAAAGCCGCAATCTTAAAAAAAAGCTTAAAATCTTGAGCACTACATGAACTTGATGTATTGATCGATCCCTACCCCACCTGACTGACCAGTTACAAGTTACAGATATCCTTACCATTGCAAAGCTGGTTTTTCCGAGGTAATAGAAACAACTTATATTTTATTCAAACTTGTCAAATCCTAATTTTTAATGTGGCAAGACGCGTCTAGCTTTAGAAACTGCTATGATAGGAAAATATATTTGCATACACCTGCAACAAATTGTTCCCACAAGAAGTAATGCACTTGTTCTGTTTTCTCCAAAATTACTTGGAAAATAATATAAAATGAAATTCTTACCCGGCTTCAGTAGTAGGTCCTTCACCACCACTTCAACCTAAATATTACATGGAGATAAGCTCAGTGTCAATTACCGTAAAACCATTCAACCTTTGTTAATTTAGCAACATCTCATATTTAATGAAGCAAACCTTATTGAAATTCAATACTGTGCCTACATGGGGCTCATGTTGGCATATTGGTTTCAAGTAGGGCATAATGTACAGAAAATGGCAGATCTGATAATCGATTCAAACTACCCCATATTTCCTAATACAAGTAATCTGACTATAGCAATGACAACCACAGTCAACAATTTCTTCAAGTCTTTCGTGTAAAAATAGGGTCCTACAATCACACGAACCAAACTATCTCCTGAACTCCCCCTAAAAAAAACCCACACATCTTGCAATCACATGAACCAGGGCACACGTATACTTACCTATATTACCTAGATAGTTACCTGTATTACCTAGATAGTTCAGGGCACCACCGCGATGGATCATGGAGATGTATGCACCAGCGCGATGGACTCCATGCTATGCATGAATAAATTTAATTGACATAAGTGCATGAATTATTATTTTTTGAACAAGTGCATGAAAATTCAGTATCCATAAATCATAGCTGGCCAGAGAAAATATATTCATTTTTAATTGTGTAATGAAATAAAGTTGATACTCCATGGACAAATTATTCTCCAAAATGCTAAAGAATTTCATCATGACAGTACCTTAGTGATAGTCAAGCTGGCATTCATGTAGTACCTCGCTTTGAGAAGCAAAATAAGGGTGAAGGCCTCAAACGGTCAAACCTGATGAACCTGTGATCCACGAAGTAACCCTGCAAAAAGCCAATCCAAACCTAGTTCGGGAATCAGGAAACGTCTCTCCAACACGTTTGTGGCCAAGGATGTCGCCGCACGCCTGTCACGGGGATGTTCAGCAGCAGCATGTTCGACTTCTCAATGAGGATCTCCTTCACCTGAATGGTTTCATCACACGGACCTGGCCGCTCACAAAGCGATGCACGACGCGCTCGTGGACAACAACAAGAAGAAATGTCCTCTTTCACCCTCGGCCGCCATGCTCGAGATCTAGTTCCAGGGAGGACGGATCTGAGCTGTCCATAGACACCGGAGATTGAGGCTGGTAGGGTTAGACGAGACCCCAGTTGAAGATGTAGAGGGGAGAATCGGTGATGGGAATTGGTAGACATGAGGTTGTCGTCCAGGATCGGAGGAGATGGCGACGCCGTCGTGGAATCAGGAGAGGATGAATAGATGAGGAAGGAGTCAGTGCCTTGACTTCCTTAGGTACGTGGGATTTTTTTGGGCCTGGCCCATTTGGTCGCGTGTGGGAGCACGGAACAACGCAACTAAATCGACGAAACGAACCGCCTATTCGGTTGACGACGAAACGTATTGTGGATGGCAGAATAAGGAACCACTTTAGTCTTTTTAAGTAGTAGAGATGGTTTGATACTTATGTTATCCTTCTTTGGTCGCATTTAGAAAAGTATAAGACCGTGTCACGTGAGAAAAAAAAAGAGTTTGAAGACCTCGAAGATTTACTTGTTTATTTTGTACGATTATTATGTAGTTGTTGTAGACAACTTATGAATTTCTACCATGTAATATTCGATACTATAAATATATCATCGTAATTATTATAAAAAAATAGAACGACACAGTAAAGAAAGAAATCGGTAGGAAAATGTTTTTGTTCTATTTATTTGTTTTATTTGCATACCTTCTTCATGTTATTTGCAAACAAGACACCAAAGTTCCAATATCTTCAAACCAGTCCAAATCCCCAGTCTAAATTCGCTAGTCTCCGATCTCTCTAGCCGCTGCCGCCGCTTATCGACCTGAAACCTGCCTCTTCTCTCTATGCACCTCTAAATCATTTAGAAATCTCTTCGGTAAACAAGATCAAGGCCAACTGGTTGCATAAGTTGCGGTGGTACTGTCTGATGTGGAAGAAACCGTGCCGCCCAGAAGGGAAGATGGCCATCTTCGGTCAGGCTGCCAGCCGCGTCATGAACGACTTCCGAGTAGTTCCACGGGCTGATCCATTAAAGCCCACCGCAACTGCCACATCGCCGCCACTATCATCTACAATGAGTTCCTCGCCGGTCACCATCTCGTGCACATGAACTCCACCAACTAGCACATCGAGTTCGACAAATTTCTCGAGTGTGAGGGCCATGCCAAGTTTGAGGACACGCCATGGGAATCCAATAAGAAATAGCTAAGTAGGCACACCACTAGGTACACACTCACACCGTAGCTGCATTACATTTTAGAACACCATTGTTCTCTCTTTTTGGGGGAGAACACCATTATTCAACAAGTTAGACGAGCGAAGAGAGTATTGATTTATTTCTTACTTCATGTGACGTACATACAGGCCTAAAGCACACTAGCTTGATTCACAAGTATCAAGTACCACATCAAGCATTTTATACACAGCTATACATTTTGATACTCCTACTAGAGTATCACGTTTTATATATGAGGTTGGATTTTTGGAGCAGGTGCGCACCGCGCACTTGTACTGTTGATCTGTCTTTTTGTGATTGTTTGCTTTGGTGGGAGAATCTGTGCATGCATGTGGGTTTTGTCTTTTCTAAGGAAGAAGAGAATTTCATGAAGGCCGGAGGGGAGGACTAGCTAAGGGAGGTTCAAATCTCCGCGCTGTTGAGGGGCTTGCTTGGTGTCCGGGCTTCACAACAGCGGTATGAAAGTGGGAGCGACAACACAGTGAAGCGCAGTCCTACCTTTCGGGGTGCCTCTTGCGGTTGTGTCGTGACCTTGGTGGAGGCATTGTTTTGAGAGCGGAGACTATCTTCAGGGTGAATACCTAAGATCTTTGATCGGGCGACACGGTGTTTGAGCACTGTTTCCTTCTTGGAGGCGTCGTTTTTGGAGAGTCGTAATTCAGGTGTTGTCATGGCGGTGGATGTATTGTGTTGTTAGGCCCGAGATACTGTAGCGGGACTTTTGTTTCTTAGTTTTCTTTTTCTTTTTTTGGTGTGCATCCGTAGTGCCATTAGGGTGGTGCGTTGTTGCAGAGGCTGGGTGTAATTGGTATCTTGATATTAATATATTCCCTTTATCGAAAAGAAAGATGGCACAAAATTTTGGATTATATGCATGTAGGAGAGAGAGAAGCAACTAAGAAAAGTCAACTTCCTAATCTTTGCAGGAGAAGTGCTCCTGTGCTTTCCAATTTTTGTTTGCACGAATTCCAAAGCAGCCGGATGGCTGTGATTAAGGGAGCTAATCCCACCTGGGTTTCCTAAAGAAATATAACTGACGTCACAGGAGCACTTCTCTCCCGCACTAATCCTCCTGCGCCCAGGTCCAGCTCGGCCCATTGGCCCGCCCCTGTCGAGGCCACGATCTACCCAGTCCCCACGCACGATCTACCCAGTCCCCACGCACGATCCCCTTCCCTCGCTTGGCTGTTCCTGCCGACCGGACTCGTCCTGCATGCAGCCCTCCACGGACATCGAGCTCTGCCTCTAACGCTGCTGCCCGGTTCAGGCTCCGCCAGCGCTCATCGCCTGAGCGAGCTTCTTCTCAGGCAGCATCCCGCGAGCTGCTGCTCCGATCTGCTCCGATATGTGCTGGTGGAAACATAGGATTTGAAGGAGAAGCACTGGGTGCGGCAGACTCTGGAGGTGGCCGGCGTGGTTGTGCGGCGGAGAGTCCAAATGGCGGCGCCGGCCTCCTCGTCGTGAGACGACCGGGGAACGAACAGGAAGGTGGGATGTCAACATGCCATTGTGCTGTCCGAAGAAACCGCCGGCCAACGGGCCAAGATGGACCTGGGTTTGGACCCAAGGATATTCGTGCGTGAGTTTAGCGTGACGTCACTTTCCCAATTCATGTGGGATTAGCGCCCTTAATCGTGGCCGTCTGCCTGCTTCAGAATTCGTGCAAAGAAAATTCTGGGAAAGCACAGGAGCACTCGCCTCTTTGCAGAGGATGGATGGTGAAGATAGCCGTGCGCAGGGCGCATCTGCGCTGTTACAGTTTTCCCTTTATATATTTATCGCTGATTTGGATAGTATATATCTAGACACATGTCTAGACATGTGGCGACTGATATGAAATAGAGGGAGTACAAATTACGCTACATGCCCACTCTGTATACTTTGCACCAGCAACTTAGCCGATGAGCCAGTCCCCACAACAGCAAGAACAAACCCAAGGGCGATCATTGCCGCATTCAGCAGGATGACAGGCCGCGACAGCCCGCCCCAGCGGATCTTGAGGTAGAAGGCGCAGGGGAAGATGACCGAGATGGCCACACTGATGAGCGATCCGGTGAGGCTAAGCACGTATTGGAAATATGGAACCGAGAGCGCCAATGCCAGGATGAGGAGAAGCCCCGCCGAGCCGATGCTGCCACGGATGATTACCCGGGCGCGAGGCTCCATGGTGGCCGGCAAGTGGTGCTCGAGCTGGATGGCAAAGGGCGCGAACTCGAGCGCGTATTTGGTGACCGGTGTGAGCACGGTCGCCCAGAGCGCCACCCTGGTGAACACGAGCCGCGGCGGCATGCTGAGCGTGACCTGGGAGTTCACGGCGGGGCCGAAGAGGCTCGCGCCGACGAACGCCAGAGCCGTGTAGAGCACGGTGACCAGGGAGAAGCTCGTGATGGAGACCTTGGTAAAGCTCGAGGGGTCCTTCATGGCCGTGTAGATGTTGGGGAAGACGATGTGGCCGGCGTAGCTGAACATGTACAGGCCGGACACCGCTGGGATCCTGTCAAGCCTCAGGGCAGGGATGTGCTTTCCCAGGCCGACGCTGCTGAAAGCCGCGGTGCACACGATGGTGGCGAAGATGACCATCGACATGACGATGCCAACGAAGGAGAGGAAGGATATTGATGACAGGTTTCTCAGCCAGAGGCTGGGAAGGGCCACCAGGACGGCGATGATAGTGAGCAGTTGCGTGGTACTGAGGTGTAGCCATGGCAGGTGGAGGCGGGCACCGGCGAAGACGAGCGGGATGTTGTCGCTGAGGGAGATGGTGTAAGAGACCAGAGCGAAGAAGATCTCAAGGTAGATGAATGCAGAGGCGATCACCCGACCCTTTGTGCCGAACGCCTGGTGGCCGATATCCTGGGGAAAATATCTAGTGATACCATCCCTTACATGATACCATGATACCACTTCCTAAAATTTGAATTCTAAGTGTCGAAAAATTTAGAAAAAATTTGTGGCTGTTGACAAGGTGTGTGTTTACATTCTCTAGATTTTTCACAACCAAATTTAAAATACACCAAGAGAAACAAAAAAGACAAATTGTATGTGAATAGTGGCATTTTGTGTTTTTGTCTTTATGTGACACTATTCATGTTTGATTTCTCATTTTTATTTCTCTTAGGGTATTTTGAATTTAGTTATGAAAGTTACATGGGCACGTAGAGACGCATCTTGTGAACACCCCAAATTTTGGTTTTAAATTTTTTGATATTTAAAATTTAAATTCTAAAGAGTGGTATCATGGTATCAAATAAGATGTGGTATCACTAGATATGTTATGTCTTGGAGCTGGGGTCCTCGTCGAGGCATTTGCCGATGATGTGTGCGGTATAGGCGCACATGATGCCCAAGCCCACAAGGAGGAAAACTGAAGCCCAACCACCGTTTTCCAAGGCATAGGGAGTGGAGAGCTGCCCAAGTCCTGAAAACAAATTCGAATTTGTGATTTTAGCAAACTACTTCATCCATTTCAAAATTAAAAAGCATATTTTATTTCCTTCAACTGAAGTTTAACCAAGAACTATACATTTAACATGCGACTTAGAATGCACTATGTTAAGCCGATTCAATCAAGAAATGTGGCATAGTGAAAATCGGTAGCCATTTTTCTGCTATGTTTTGAACCGCTTTGCATGTTGACCCATGCATTAAGAAGTACTTGCATGCAACTTTTTCTTTTCATTATTCTCTACATGACATGTGGGTCAAGCTTAAATGTTGATTCTTTTGAACCGAAGCTACTAGTTGGTTCGCTTTTGTTGGCAGATGGCATGATGCGATGCCCTACTATGTATGAAATTGACGCAAAGGTCTTAATGGTCTGCTTTGCTGCAATATAGTGGCTGTTCTTAACGATATAATTCATAATCATAAGAAAAATACTTTTGAATAGGAACAGTGATACCAATTTTATGTCACATAAACTATATATCAATAGACTAATTATAGTCAAAGCCTTGGTCAAGGCAAACCAAATACTACACCTTGTATTTTGAAACGGAGGGAGTATACCATGAGGTCAAATTCAAATTCGAGGAAGACGTCATACATTATTATTAGGTCACTCTTGTAAACTCTTATATCACATTTAAGCATCATAATTCATCAGCTCAGTCTAATAATCTAAAAACTGAAAAATAAGTACTACCTCCGATCCAAATTAGTTATCACGGGCTGATTAAACCTAAAGCTAGGTGTAACATATTGCATATATTTATTTAAACCCGAGGAATGTGCGTAGTAAGCTTCGTAAATTGTACCTACACTACAGGAATGGTGACAGATGCCGACGGCCAGAGTGTACGCCGACGGCTTTTTATCGGGGCCGTCGGCGTACGGCCTCGCCGGGGCAGCTCACGAACACGACCGTCGGCGTACAAACACCGTCGGCGTAGAGGAGGCTACGCCGACGGCTGCCCTCGGCGTCACCTTGGCCCTCGGCGTAGCACCGGCATCGCCTCTGGCCCAGCCCGCGCCGTCGACGCCCGCTCACGGCGTCACTCAGACGCCGACGGCCACCCTCGGCATAGGGCATGGACACCCTATGCCGACGGCCACCCTCGGCATATAGTATTTTTTTATTTTTTTTTATTTTTTCCCTCTCTCATATTACTTTATAATATGTTTCCATTATTTATTTACTAGTATGAATTATGTAAAAAATGGTTCTATTTTTTAAGAATTCGTAGATGGCATATGTAGGTCCCATGCATGGGTGACGCTCTTCGCAGACGGGTCAACCGGAGCCACTAGGCCCAACATTTGCTATCGATGTACATATGGGTAGATCCGCGGGGTCCCCGCCCTACGGTTTCCCGAACCCTAACCCTAACTGTAACCCTAACTCTAACCCTAACTCTAACCCTAACCGTAACCCTAAATCTAGCCCTAACCCTAACCCTAGGGTTTCCACATACATTGCTAACTCTAACCCTAACCCTAACTCTAGCCCTAACCCTAACCCTAGGGTTTCCACATACATTGCTAACTCTAACCCTAACCTAACCCTAACTCTAACCCTAACCCTAGGGTTTCCACATACATTGCTAACCCTAACTATAACCCTAACAGATCACTTGGTAAAACCCTAACCCTAGGGGTCCCGCCCTAGGGTTTCCCAAGAAACAGATCACCGGAGCGTCAGAATAGTTGGAAAACTTGCTTCTGCCCCTAACATACATGTACAAGTGTGATGTAAGGTTTGGCTAACCTTGGATGTACCCGGCGTTGACGATTTCCGCATAATGGGCTACCAGTTGGTAAAATCCAGGATCTGTATGTGGAAACCCCCGCCATGGCTCGAACGGAGCCTATTTTATGGTAAAGTATGCCCAACCTATGGTTTCCATGTACATATGTCCTAAACAAAGCAAAATAAATAAAAAAGTCCACTGGTAAACCCTCGCACGGAGAAAGCTATAGGGGTAGATGTGTGGGGTCCCCGCCCTAGGGTTTTCCAAGTTACAGACCACCGGAGCGTCGGAATCGCTGGAAAACTTGTGTGTGCCCACATGGCATGCACAAAAGTGATTTGAGATGGTTTTATATCCAAGGATACCCCCAAGGTGTGTCCGGCTTCTCGGACAGGGGGTTCCTACACTTGGGCAGATTCTGCATGTATAGGGGGAACTCCCTCGTACGTGAACCGGAGAGAAACTTGATATCATATGGGATGATTTTGTTTCCACATGTACCTATGACCTAACCAAGCTCAAATGGAGGCATATGCCCACCGGGGGACCCCCGATGGGATGCAGTCAAAGGGGTAGACCGCGCGGTCAACGAACTAGGGTTTCGTCGGAAATCGAGCATCGGATCTAGGGAATGGCCCCAGAACTTGTGTGTGTCCACATGGCATGCACAAAATTGATTTGAGATGGTTTTATATCCAAGGCTACCCCCAGTGTGTCCGGCTTCTCGGACGGGGGTTCCTACAGGCAGATTCTGCATGTATAGGGGGAACTCCCTCGTACGTGAACCGGAGAGAAACTTGATATCATATGGGATGATTTTTGTTTCCACATGTACCTATGACCTAACCAAGCTCAAATGGAGGCATATGCCCACCGGGGACCCCGATGGGATGCGTCAAAGGGTAGACCGCGCGGTCATAACTAGGGTTTCGTCGGAAATCGAGCATCGGATCTAGGGAATGGCCCCAGAACTTGTGTGTGTCCACATGGCATATGCACAAAATTGATTTGAGATGGTTTTATATCCAAGGCTACCCCCGTGTGTCCGGCTTCTCGGACGGGGGTTCCTACACTTGGGCAGATTCGCATGTATAGGGGGAACTCCCTCGTACGTGAACCGGAGAGAAACTTGATATCATATGGGATGATTTTTGTTTCCACATGTACCTATGACCTAACCAAGCTCAAATGGAGGCATATGCCCACCGGGACCCCGATGGGATGCGATCAAAGGGGTAGACCGCGCGGTCATGAACTAGGGTTTCGTCGGAAATCGAGCATCGGATCTAGGGAATGGCCCCAGAACTTGTGTGTGTCCACATGGCATGCACAAAATTGATTTGAGATGGTTTTATATCCAAGGCTACCCCAGGTGTGTCCGGCTTCTCGGACGGGGGTTCCTACACTTAGGCAGATTCTGCATGTATAGGGGGAACTCCCTCGTACGTGAACCGAGAGAAACTTGAGATCATATGGGATGATCCTTGTTTCCACATGTACCTATGACCTAACCAAGCTCAAATGGAGGCATATGCCCACCGGGGACCCCCGATGGGATGCAGTCAAAGGGGTAGACCGCGCGGTCAACAGAACTAGGGTTTCGTCGAAATCGAGCGTCGGATCTAGGGAATGGCCCCAGAACTTGTGTGTGTCCACATGGCATGCACAAAATTGATTTGAGATGGTTTTATATCCAAGGCTACCCCCCAGGTGTGTCCGGCTTCTCGGACAGGGGTTCCTACACTTGGGCGATTCTGCATGTATAGGGGGAACTCCCTCGTACGTGAACCGGAGAGAAACTTGATATCATATGGGATGATTTTTGTTTCCACATGTACCTATGACCTAACCAAGCTCAAATGGAGGCATATGCCCACCGGGGGACCCCCGATGGGATGCAGTCAAAGGGGTAGACCGCGCGGTCAACAGAACAAGGGTTTCGTCAGAAATCGAGCGTCGGATCTAGGGAATGGCCCCAAAACTTGTGTGTGTCCACATGGCATGCACAAAATTGATTTGAGATGGTTTTATATCCAAGGCTACCCCCCAGGTGTGTCCGGCTTCTCGGACGGGGTTCCTACACTTGGGCGATTCTGCATGTATAGGGGGAACTCCCTCGTACGTGAACCGGAGAGAAACTTGATATCATATGGGATGATTTTTGTTTCCACATGTACCTATGACCTAACCAAGCTCAAATGGAGGCATATGCCCACCGGGGGACCCCCGATGGGATGCAGTCAAAGGGGTAGACCGCGCGGTCAACAGAACTAGGGTTTCGTCGGAAATCGAGCATCGGATCTAGGGAATGGCCCCAGAACTTGTGTGTGTTCACATGGCATATGCACAAAATTGATTTGAGATGGTTTTATATCCAAGGCTACCCCCAGGTGTGTCCGGCTTCTCGGACAGGGGGTTCCTACACTTGGGCAGATTCTGCATGTATAGGGGGAACTCCCTCGTACGTGAACCGGAGAGAAACTTGATATCATATGGGATGATTTTGTTTCCACATGTACCTATGACCTAACCAAGCTCAAATGGAGGCATATGCCCACCGGGGGACCCCGATGGGATGCAGTCAAAGGGTAGACCGCGCGGTCAACAGAACTAGGGTTTCGTCGGAAATCGAGCATCGGATCTAGGGAATGGCCCCAGAACTTGTGTGTGTCCACATGGCATGCACAAAAGTGATTTGAGATGGTTTTATATCCAAGGCTACCCCCAGGTGTGTCCGGCTTCTCGGACAGGGGGTTCCTACACTTGGGCAGATTCTGCATGTATAGGGGGAACTCACTCGTACGTGAACCGGAGAGAAACTTGAGATCATATGGGATGATCCTTGTTTCCACATGTACCTATGACCTAACCAAGCTCAAATGGAGGCATATGCCCAGGGGACCCCCGATGGGATGCAATCAAAGGGGTAGACCGCGCGGTCAACGAACTAGGGTTTCGTCAAATCGAGCGTCGGATCTAGGGAATGGCCCCAGAACTTGTGTGTGTCCACATGGCATGCAAAAAATTGATTTGAGATGGTTTTATATCCAAGGCTACCCCCCAGTGTGTCCGGCTTCTCGGACGGGGGTTCCTACACTTGGGCAGATTCTGCATGTATAGGGGGAACTCCCTCGTACGTGAAACGGAGAGAAACTTGATATCATATGGGATGATTTTTGTTTCCACATGTACCTATGACCTAACCAAGCTCAAATGGAGGCATATGCCCACCGGGGGACCCCGATGGGATGCATCAAAGGGGTAGACCGCGCGGTCAACAGAACTAGGGTTTCGTCGAAATCGAGCGTCGGATCTAGGGAATGGCCCCAAAACTTGTGTGTGTCCACATGGCATGCACAAAATTGATTTGAGATGGTTTTATATCCAAGGCTACCCCCAGGTGTGTCCGGCTTCTCGGACGGGGGTTCCTACACTTGGGCGATTCTGCATGTATAGGGGGAACTCCCTCGTACGTGAACCGGAGAGAAACTTGATATCATATGGGATGATTTTTGTTTCCACATGTACCTATGACCTAACCAAGCTCAAATGGAGGCATATGCCCACCGGGGGACCCCCGATGGGATGCAGTCAAAGGGGTAGACCGCGCGGTCAACAGAACTAGGGTTTCGTCGGAAATCGAGCATCGATCTAGGGAATGGCCCCAGAACTTGTGTGTGTCCACATGGCATATGCACAAAATTGATTTGAGATGGTTTTATATCCAACGCTACCCCCAGTGTGTCCGGCTTCTCGGACGGGGGTTCCTACACTTGGGCAGATTCTGCATGTATAGGGGGAACTCCCTCGTACGTGAACCGGAGAGAAACTTGATATCATATGGGATGATTTTTGTTTCCACATGTACCTATGACCTAACCAAGCTCAAATGGAGGCATATGCCCACCGGGGACCCCCGATGGGATGCAGTCAAAGGGGTAGACCGCGCGGTCAACAGAACTAGGGTTTCGTCGGAAATCGAGCATCGGATCTAGGGAATGGCCCCAAAACTGTGTGTGTCCACATGGAATGCACAAAATTGATTTGAGATGGTTTTATATCCAAGGCTACCCCCAGGTGTGTCCGGCTTCTCGGACAGGGGGTTACTACACTTGGCAGATTCTGCATGTATAGGGGGAACTCCCTCGTACGTGAACCGGAGAGAAACTTGAGATCATATGGGATGATCCTTGTTTCCACATGTACCTATGACCTAACCAAGCTCAAATGGAGGCATATGCCCAGGACCGATGGGATGCAGTCAAAGGGGTAGACCGCGCGGTCAACAGAACTAGGGTTTCGTCGGAAATCGAGCGTCGGATCTAGGGAATGGCCCCAGAACTTGTGTGTGTCCACATGGCATGCACAAAATTGATTTGAGATGGTTTTATATCCAAGGCTACCCCCAGTGTGTCCGGCTTCTCGGACGGGGGTTCCTACACTTAGGCGATTCTGCATGTATAGGGGGAACTCCCTCGTACGTGAACCGGAGAGAAACTTGATATCATATGGGATGATTTTTGTTTCCACATGTACCTATGACCTAACCAAGCTCAAATGGAGGCATATGCCCACCGGGACCCCGATGGGATGCGATCAAAGGGTGACCGCGCGCTCAAAGAACTAGGGTTTCGTCGAAATCGAGCGTCGGATCTAGGGAATGGCCCCAAAACTTGTGTGTGTCCACATGGCATGCACAAAATTGATTTGAGATGGTTTTATATCCAAGGCTACCCCAGGTGTGTCCGGCTTCTCGGGGGGGTTCCTACACTTGGGCAGATTCTGCATGTATAGGGGGAACTCCCTCGTACGTGAACCGGAGAGAAACTTGATATCATATGGGATGATTTTTGTTTCCACATGTACCTATGACGTAACCAAGCTCAAATGGAGGCATATGCCCACCGGGGGACCCCCGATGGGATGCAGTCAAAGGGTAGACCGCGCGGTCAACAGAACTAGGGTTTCGTCGGAAATCGAGCATCGGATCTAGGGAATGGCCCCAGAACTTGTGTGTGTCCACATGGCATATGCACAAAATTGATTTGAGATTGTTTTATATCCAAGGCTACCCCCGGGTGTGTCCGGCTTCTCGGACGGGGGTTCCTACACTTGGGCATTCTGCATGTATAGGGGGAACTCCCTCGTACGTGAACCGGAGAGAAACTTGATATCATATGGGATGATTTTTGTTTCCACATGTACCTATGACCTAACCAAGCTCAAATGGAGGCATATGCCCACCGGGGGACCCCCGATGGGATGCAGTCAAAGGGGTAGACCGCGCGGTCAACAGAACTAGGGTTTCGTCGGAAATCGAGCGTCGGATCTAGGGAATGGCCCCAAAACTTGTGTGTGTCCACATGGCATGCACAAAATTGATTTGAGATGGTTTTATATCCAAGGCTACCCCCCAGTGTGTCCGGCTTCTCGGACGGGGTTACTACACTTAGGCGGAACTCCTCGGAGTTGAACCGGAGAGAAACTTGAGATCATATGTGATGATCCTTGTTTCCACATGTACCTATGACCTAACCAAGCTCAAATGGAGGCATATGCCCACCGGGGGACCCCCGATGGGATGCAGTCAAAGGGGTAGACCGCGCGGTCAACAAAACTAGGGTTTCGTCGGAAATCGAGCCGGATCTAGGGAATGGCCCCAAAACTTGTGTGTGTCCACATGGCATGCACAAAATTGATTTGAGATGGTTTTATATCCAAGGCTACCCCAGTGTGTCGGCTTCTCGGACAGGGGTTCCTACACTTAGGCAGATTCTGCATGTATAGGGGGAACTCCTCGTACGTGAACCGGAGAGAAACTTGATATCATATGGGATGATTTTGTTTCCACATGTACCTATGACCTAACCAAGCTCAAATGGAGGCATATGCCCACCGGGGACCCCCGATGGGATGCAGTCAAAGGGGTAGACCGCGCGGTCAACAGAACTAGGGTTTCGTCGGAAATCGAGCATCGGATCTAGGGAATGGCCCCAAACTTGTGTGTGTCCAGATGGAATGCACAAAATTGATTTGAGATGGTTCTATATCCAAGGCTACCCCCCCAGGTGTGTCCGGCTTCTCGGACAGGGGTTCCTACACTTAGCATTGCATGTATAGGGGGAACTCCCTCGGAGTTGAACCGGAGAGAAATTTGAGATCATATGGGATGATACTTGTTTCCACATGTACCTATGACCTAACACAACACAAAGGAAGAGAAAAGTCCATTGGTCAGCTGTCATCGGAGGTCGGTCAAAGGGGTAGATCTACGGGGCTACCGGATTAGGGTTTTGTCTACCGGAGGGAATAGTGATGTAAGATAGGGTAATTATTGGTACTACATGTTCCGATGAACTAACACAACACAAAGTAAGAGAAAAGTCCATAGTTCAACTGTTATCGGAGGCCGGTCAAAGGGGTAGATCTGCGGGGCTCCCGGATTAGGGTTTCGTCTACCGGGGGAATATTAAGTTAAGATATGGTAAAAATATTTATGTGCATTGTACCCCATCCCACCAGAGTTCAAACCCTAGGTTTGACATCTGTGTGTCTCATAAAGGCGGAATATTCATTCAGTGGGAGGCGACGTTCCCGTCGACAGCGAGGCGCCTGTGGTGACTTCGTCAATTTCAAGATCCAATCCGTCGGCTCAGTCTTCCGGAGGTGCTCATAGGGGCAGGGTGTGCGTGTGTGCGTTCATAGGGGTGAGTGTATGCGCGTGTGTGTGAGCGTCTGCGTTTTTACTGTGTTTCTCAAAAAAAAAAAAAAGTCTATGCCGAGGGCCACCCTCGCGTATTCCTCGGCATAGGGGGCGCCGGACCCGTTTAGGGCGCGTGGTCGAGCCGGACCCGCCCGCGCCCATCTCCTCCCCGCGCCCATCTCCTCCACCCCCCGCGCCCATCTCCTCCCCGCGCGCCCGCCGCCAGCCCTGCGCCGCTGCGCCGCCCCTCCCCGCCGCCGGCCGCCGCGGCCGCTCCCCTCCCGCGCGCCTCCTCCTCCCCGCCCGACCTCCGCCCCCGCCCCGTCGCCGCCGCCCCCCCCGCCGTCGCCCGCCGCCGCCGCCCCGCCGCCCACCGCTTCGCCGTTCCCGCCTCCGCGCCGCCTCCTCCTGCCCGCCCAGCTGCTCTCTCCTATGGTAATTTTTTTCATTTTTTTAACTTTTATTTGTAATATTGTATGCTATTTAGAAATACAAATAGAATGGAAAATGTGAAAATGTGAAAATGTGAAATAGAAAATGTGAAATAGAAATACAAATAGGAAATGTGATATGTGAAATGTTTGTGAAAGGTGAAAATAGAAAATGTGAAAATGTGAAATAGAAAATGTGAAATATAAATACAAATAGGAAATGTGATATGTGAAATAATTTGTTTTTTAATGAATGGAAATAGGTGCCGTCGTGACCGCCGACCTCGTGACCGCTCCGTCGTGACCGCTCCGTCGTGACCGCCGTGTCCGTGATTCTCTCCGGTCGCCGAGGGTGAGCTAAAACATCGCCTCCCCTTCTCCGCATTTTCTTATGTCACTAGATTCATTTTCCAAGTCCAGTTGCGTAACCTAGGTGTCACTTCCCGTCCGCGAGCGTTACGCGGATAAATATGCATTAGTGGTCCGCATATTTTGAACCGTAACGCTTGCGGCATTTACGGGACAGTCGGCGGATGCGTAGTTGTCTACGTTTTCCATGTTCTACTCCGGTCCGAGTCAGGATTTCGGCGGCGCCTCCCCGTTGTTCTCCGGATGCACATCCTCTCGGCTTTTTGCCGAGACGTGTATCGGGAGAGCAGCGGGGAGGTGCTGCCGAAATTCTGACTGGACCGGGTAGAGCATGGAGAACGTAGCCAACTACGGATCCGGCGGCTGCTAGGAGCCCACCTAGTAGAGATGTAGGTTGATGCATGCGTTTCGCCCGGTAAAATAAATAAAAATATGATGCATTTAATTTCCTATTTGATATAAATGCTATGTCTGTGGTTTGGCTCCCAATAAAGCAGAGGATGGCTGATAATGGATGGATGTACAATGAGCGTGTTAGTGCGACTGAGAAAACAGATGAGTGGACAAGGAAGACCCATTTTCTAGTGAATGAGTTAGCGCGTGGTACAAAGGGGCTGGTTCGGGCACTTTGCCCTTGTGTTCGCTGCGTGAAGCGTCAACGTCGTGGGAAGGATGAAATGTATAGACACCTTCTGCAATATGGGTATATGCATGGGTACGTCGCGGAAATCGACTTTGATGAGCGCGAACGTGACAGAGGTGAGGTGATGCGGCAGCGGCTCAATGGCAATGAGTACGATGGAATTAGAGACTTTCTAGATGATCTCGTCCATGCCGATGTCCCGGATTCGCCACCTCCAGAACCGGAGGCGCCGCCAGAACCGGAGGCGCCGCCAGAACCGGAGGAACCAGAGCCAACCGCGAAGGCATTCTATGATATGATTGCCGCGGCTAAGAGGCCTTTGTACGAGGGCGCCGCGATTTCTCAGCTCGATGCCATCTCCCAATGTCTAGCCGACAAGACCCGGTACAACACCACCCGTGAGGGCTTTGAAGCAAGTCTGAAAACAACTGGTAACATGTTGCCCAAAGATCATTGTCTGCCTCAAAGCCTGCACGCGACGAGGAGAATGATGAAGGACCTCAACATGGATTATCAAAGGATAGACTGTTGTCCCAAAGGCTGCGTTCTATTTTGGAGACAGTATGCGGAGGACAAGTACTGTCCCATCTGTAAGCAGTCTAGGTATGAAGAGGTAACGGGAAAGGATGGTCAGGTGAGGCAGTCAAGCACCGCAAAGTCGATTCTTCGATATCTCCCATTCATAAAAAGAATCCAGCGGCTTTACATGCACGAGGAGACAGCCAAACAGATGACGTGGCACAAGTATGGGAAGAGATTCGTGGACGAAAACAAGAAGTTGAAGATGGGACATCCATCCGATGGTACGGCATGGAAGAACTTCGATACAAAACACCCGCTTAAGGCAGCCGAGGCTCGGAATGTCAGAATTGCGATAGCAACAGATGGTTTCAATCCATATGGTATGTCGACTGCCAATTACAGTTGCTGGCCCGTGTTTGTTATTCCGCTCAATCTCCCTCCCGGAGTCCTAATGACGAGGAAGACCATGTTTCTGTCGCTGATCATTCCAGGCCCTCATTACCCGGGGAAGAATTTGAGTGTCTACATGCAGCCGATTGTGAAAGATTTGAACCACTCTTGGCACCACGGGACATTGACGTACGACCGAGCATCGAAGACAAACTTCTGCATGAGAGTTTGGTTGCAGTATACCATGCATGACATGCCCGGGTACGCCCTAACATGTGGATGGTGTACAGCTGGTAAAGTGTGCAGGCATCGGCTTGAGTTCCTTTGGCTACAGAAGGGTCGCAAGTATGTTGCGTTTGACACGAATCGACAGTTCCTCAAAAGGAGGCATCCGTTTAGAGAAGACAAAAAGAACTTCAAGAAGGGCAAAGTTGTGCATGAAAAAAAGATGTGCCGAAGTTTGATGGTACACTTGTTGAAGCCGAGCTACGTGCTCGTGCCGGCAGCGACGCCAACTGGCCATCAATTTGAGGGATATGGTGTAACGCACAACTGGACTCACGAGGCGGCTTTAACGAAGCTCGAGTATTACAAGGACCTCGAACTTCCCCATAACATCGATGTGATGCACACTGTAAAGAATGTCGCGGAGTCCGTCTTTCACACATGCCTGAACATTCCCGGGAAGTCAAAGGATAATGTCAAGGCTAGAGTCGATATTGAGATCCTCTGTGATAGGGAAAAATTACACATGAAGCGTCCTATTGGCCGTCAAAAGAATTGGTTCAAGCCGCATGCCAACTTCTGCCTTGATTCCATCCAAAAGAAGGAGGCATTCAGGTGGCTCAAATACGTCGTGATGTTCCCGGATGGTTATTGCTCGAATATGAGTAAGGGAGTTAATCTTTCGACGGGAAAAGTCACCGGGCTCAAGAGTCACGACTATCATATATGGATTCAGCGGCTCATGCCGGTGATGCTTCGAGGGTATATCCCCGAGAAAGTCTGGCGAGTGCTTGCGCAGTTGAGCCATTTCTTCCGCACGCTATGTGCTAAGCAGATATGTCCCGAGGTTATTGCAAAGCTACAACATACAGTGCCGGAGTTGCTATGCAATTTGGAGATGATATTTCCGCCAGGCTTCTTTACTCCGATGGCACATCTCATTGTGCACCTCGCCAACGAGGCACTCTTGGGTGGTCCGGTGCAGTTTCGTTGGCAGTTCTGTATTGAGAGAGAGTTTAAGTATATTCGAAAGATAACTGGAAACAAGGCAAAGATTGAAGCATGCATAGCTGAGGCAATATGCCTTCGGGAGATGGCAGATGCCGCGACAACGTACTATCCCGATGATGTTCCCACTCAGCATAACCCGGTCACTCGTTACAATGTTGACGTGCCCGAGAATGACCCCAAGCTAAAACTATTCCAATTCCCCGGTGGCAAGGCTGGTAAAGGAACAAAATATAAATTGGATAACGAAGAGAAGGATTGTATAATGCTATATGTGCTTACGAACATGGAGGAAGTGATCCCATTCGTAAGGTAAAATGGTGAACAAATTACTTTGCAGCTAGTAACCTCGTCTCGGTCTAATGCTTATTTACTCCTTTCAGCAAATTCACGGATGAAATGTGGCCGTATGATGAATTGCCCGAACCCTCGGAGATGGACACTCTACTGAAAGAGGGTGCTCCCGGAATTAATAAAAACTTTGTGACATGGTTCATGGAAAAAGTAATTTCTAACCTTTCCTCTTACATTGCAACATGTGACTTGTCCCTCTTATTACACGTAACTAATGCACACAACAAATTTGAAATGTTCTTGTAGGGCCGTGAGAGAAACGTTGATATGATAGATGAGTTCAAATGTGTTTCCCAAGGTTGTAGCCGTGAGGTGACCAAGTATGAGAAGTATGATGTGAATGGGTTTCGCTTCCACACAGAGACGCACCAGAAGGGCCGGGCGAATCCCAAAACGATAAATACTGGGGTCTTCACCAAAGGAGCCAACAACTTTGATTACTACGGAAGGTTACAAAGTGTATACGAGTTGACATTCAATCGTACGAACGTGCAACTCAATATCGTCGTGTTCAAGTGTCATTGGTTCGACCCAATAGGTGGACAGAGAAGTGATAAGTCCATTGGGTTAGTTGAAGTTAAGCCTTCAACCACCTATAGCGGAGCCGATGTCTTTGTTGTGGCTCACCAAGCCAAGCAAGTTTATTATTTGCCCTACCCATGCCAGAAAGCGGAACTCAAGGATTGGGAAGTCGTCTTCCAGGTATCGCCACATGGTAACCTACCGATTCCCTCTGATGATGATTACAACAACATTGACCCCGTGACATACGAGGGGATTTTCTATCAAGAGGAACAGGACTTCGGGGAATATATTTTAGAACCGTTTGTTCAAGAGGACCTCGGGAACGATGCAGAAACTCGTGGTGAGTCAGTGGTGGATCTAAAGGACATATCTATGCTGGAGAAGTTACTTGAGGCGAATGACAATTATGATGAGCCTCCACCCGTCGACCCTTCAACTTTGTACTCACAAGATAGTGATAGTGATAGTGATCCAGAGAAAGAGAAAGAGAAAGAGACGGAGTATGAGAGTGAGCGTGAGAGCGATGATGGCTGGTGAGGGTCTTTTATTCTTAGTATTTATTTGTCAACATGCTTCTTAATTGCATTGTGTCTTTTATTCTTAGTATTTATTTGTCAACATGCTTCTTAATTGCATTGTGTCTTTTATTCTTAGTATTTATTTGTCAACATGCTTCTTAATTGCATTGTGCCTTTTATTCTTAGTATCTTCATATAATATGTCTTTGTGCTTAACTGTTTTATTCTTCTCAATGCAGGTGACTGAACAATATGAGCAGCGGCAAGGCAGACTCCGAGAGCTTGCTTAAGACGCTCGCGCAGGTGAAGAGGAATATTCCTAGACCACCCACTAGACGGAGTGATCGAGCCCCGGTGCGCAATCCGCGTTACGACGATGGTACCGATGGAGGACGAGGACGAGGAGGACGAGGAGGACGAGGTGGAGGAGGAGGACGAGGAGGACGAGGTGGAGGACGAGGTGGCGGCGGGGTACACATGGACTTTGACGAGCCACCCTCCGCTTCTGGCGACGTGGCTCCTGAGTTGTTCCTAGAGGGTCCGTCTAGTGGGGAGGTGGAGATGGAGACAGAGTCTACACACGAGTCGGACTCTAGGGCTGAGTTGGAGGTGATGGAGGATGGGGGTGCGCCGAAGCCCTTGAAGCTTCGTGGAGAAGCTAGAGTCCCCGATGCGAGGAAGGAGCCGAAGACCCATGATGACAAGGCCCTTATCATTCCTTCGAGCGATGAGTAAGTGTACTACTTCAGAAATTTCGAACATGTATTTTCATCTTGGGCATAATAAACAATTTGGCATGTGTACTAATGTGTGATTTATTTGCAGCAACTGGACATGGGATGCCAAGCCCCCCCGCATGCCTAAGCTTGCTTGGGGCTCTGATTAAGAAGTTCTGGCCCGGCAGATACACTCCCCTTAGCACGGTCCCCGGTGGCGCGACGAAGCTAGCCACTACTTGGGCGGACTATGAGGATGCCCCTGCCGTAGGCTTCGCGACAGCTGCTGAGGCTGTGACCACCAAGTTCTGGGTAAGGCATATATTTCTCGAGCACCGTTCATAGTTAATGACCCTAATGTGCTAACTCATGACTTTCACAACTCATTTATGCATGATTGAAGTGCTTCTATCGTGTGGACCCGGAGCATGACACGCAGGCGCGTCTCACTTTGCGTGGCGCTTGCGAGAGGTTGACACCGCAGCAGTGGTACAACCAAAAGTTCACCAGCGCTAGTGCCTTCTGGGCTAACAAGGGTAAGAGGGTCAAGAAGGAGTACTATGTTGGTAACCAGCCTACGGATGAATGGGCAATGACCATTGAGGAGTACATGTCGGTGAGTAAAATGTCAATGAGATTCTACATTGCTGCTAAGTTTTCATTGGATTATCTTGAGTTGAGTATTGCGTTTTCAGGTTTGTCCCGAGTGGGCCGAGCAGCATAGGGAGGCATGGGAGGAGCTGATTAGGGCGAGGTGGCTCAGGGAGGACGAGGAGTTTGCAGCCGTGTCGAGGCGGAACATGGAGAACCGAGGCACCGGTGGCACACACTGCGCGGGAAACCGCGACTACACCCGCTACAAGGGGAAAATGGTATGTATATACATGGAACGACCTTCTTTCATTTCCCGTCATGTTACATTTGTGGTACGCATAACTTTTCTTTTCGCGATGCAGGTGGCCGAGGCAGCACCTGGGGTGGTGCTTCATGATGCCCAGATATATGACATGATGCGGACGAAGAAGAAGCCCAATCCCGCATTGCCTCAGCCACAGTACTACGGCAATGCCAAGGCCGCCAAGGAGGACTACTGCGACATGGTCAAGTCTCGTCACCCCGAGGTGGATGACCCCTTGAGCATTCCGGTCGACGAGGAGTCGTTGGTCCTGTCGGGGCACGGGCGTCCGCATGGCCGTTACCCCTTTCTGAATAAGGCGGTCAAGCCTACCCCAGCCACGAGCTACACGCGTCTCAAGCATACCCTCACCGCCGACAGCCCCCAGCCTCGTCCACGGCCTGCTCGTCCACCCGCCTACGATGTAAGTTTTCCTCATTTTCATCCTCTTTCCGGTTTTCCTTCCTACATGGCTAAGTGTTTACGAGATTCATTGTTTCTGAAATTGTAGCCTGAGTTCGAGGCGGCCTTTGAAGCCTGCAATGAAGCGTATCAGCAGGCCGCTGCGCAGTGGAATAGGCAGAATACGGCCTACATGGCGTACATAGGAGTAAGTCTGAATCTTTCTTCTCGCAAGTAGATGACAAGTCTCAGTTTGATGCTTTATTTCTGCAAAAGGCCTAACTTGTAACCTATCTTGCAGGAAATGATGATCTCTATGTCTACTGGTACACCGCCACCGGCTCGAGTTACCGTGGCGGGGGACATGCCTATCATGCCATCGAAGGCAGCTTTCGCTGCGACTTACTACGGATCCACACCGGAGGTAAGTTCTTTGCCAAACCGGTAGTTACCACTTTCCTTTGCCTCGCAAGTTGCTAACATGTAGGGAACACGTAGGGAACGGGATGGTCCGGGAACCAGGCATCGCCGGGTGGGCGCGAGGTCACACCGGTTCATGAAGGTGGACGGTCTCCTGGGCGTTCTGCTGGTGCCTCTCCGTCGACTACTCCTGGGACTACTCCCGGTGCCTCTCCGTCGACTTCTCCTGGGCGTAGCACCGGTCCTTCTCCAGGTGGTTCTTCTGCAGCTTCTACCGGAGCGCAACCCCGGGCTGCTCGTTTCGCCAACGATGTGGGCGGACACACCCCGCCCGGGTCCTTCCTCCGCTAGTCGGCACCGGGCTTCTTGCTTGCCATCATGTGCTACCTAGTACTATGTATTGGATGACATGGCACTCTCCTCTTGTATGCTATTACATGCACCATGTATGCTACTATGTGGATTTCATGCTATTTATGTGAATTATGGTGATTTTGGATGAATTTGGATGCTACTATGTGGATTTCATGCTATTTATGTGAATTATGGTGAATTTGGATGAATTTGGATGTATTTGGATGTATTGGACCTGCTGAACTGAATTTAGATGAATTGGAACCCAATTTAAATAGAAAAAACCAAATAGTAGGGCATATGCCGAGGGCAATGCCGTCGGCATAGGGCCATGGCATGACCATATGGTCGACCCTATGCCGAGGGCATTGCCGTCGGCATAGGCCACCTCACCTGGTCGCGCCACGTAGCCGCCCAGCTGGCAGCGCCACGACGGGCCACGTCGCGCACGCGTAGACGCCCAGCCTGCATGCCCCATGCAGATGCCGAGGGGATTGCCCTCGGCGTAGACGCCCAGATGGCAGCTCCACGACGCGCCACGTCGCTCACGCTTTGACGCCCAGCCTGCCCTATGCCGAGGGCTTGGCCGTCGGCGTATGGTGGCGACCGTTAACGGCGACGGCGGCGTGCCACGAGACGCCGAGGGCTGGGACGCCGAGGGTGAACGCACACCGTCGGCATAGGCGGCGTACGCCGACGGCAAGGGCTACGCCGACGGCACGGTACCGTGTGCCGAGGGACCTGGACGCCGACGAGGTACGCCGAGGGCTGCCGTCGGCGTAGCCTACGCCGAGGGCCAGGCATGGCTACGCCGAGGGCAGCCGGCCGTCGGCGTAGCACCCCGTTCCTGTAGTGCTATGAGCATCCCAACCATGTTGATGACCGACTGGACAAAGGTGCTGGCAGGCTTGCTGTGGTGCTGCTCACCGGTCATTGCCACGGCCGCGACCCTCCCGTCGCCAGCGACCTTCTCCCCCTCTTCCTCTTGCCCCCGTGCGCACTTGCAAGGCTCTCCGGCCTCGACGTCGCAGGCATCGCAGCGCCTGCTCAGCCGTTGCGCCGCAAGCCGAGCACCGTGCACGCTCTCGCTCGCCACCTGCTTAGGCTGCGGGCAGAGCAACCGGCACCACCAGCTCGCCATTGCTGCCTCCGTTAGTGTTGCTCTAGTAGCTAGCAAGCGTACGTGTTAATTATCTATGTGCGTGTGTGTAGCTGAATGTGCTGCTGTACTGGCCTTGTCGAACACGGACGTTGTGCTCGTTCCTATTTATAGGCCAAGATGGAGAAGGGGAGATGAAAATCCTGAAGCTACCACGTGATGACTACTGACGAAGTTAGTGGAGCTTGCTTGGCAACGACATACAATGTTCGAACAAATTAGATTCTCTGTTTAGATATGTTCACTTCTTTTTTCGGCTGTTAAGAACCATAAACTTAATTATGAATAGTGACTATCTGAGTGTCTTGAGTGACAACTGTGACAAGGTCGGCACCCGCGGTAGCGGGGATGTCACTACTCCTCGGCGAGCGACAGTCCGGCATGGAGGCGTGGAACCCGTGCGTCGGGTGGGAGGAGGCGCAGCGGCGGAGCTATGCAGGCGGGCGACGCTGGCAGGGCCTGCTCAGCCAACTCTGGGCCCAACTAGGGCCCCGGAGGGGCTGGGCGGGCAGCCTGCGTTTGGCGCGCCGGTGGTGCTCCCTGGAGGTGGAGAAGTCGTGGCAGCGGTGGTTGGGTGGCGGCGGTGCTCCGGCCGGCCTGCTGCAGCTTGGCAGTGGGGTCTTTGCGGGACTGTTTGGGCCCGGCCGGGCCAGTGTGGGCCTGGTTTGACCTCGCTGCCATGTCCGATCGGCTACCGCGAAGGTGGTGGAGGTAGTTCCCTCCCGCGTGGCTGAGGTGCTGCTACCCCCGACCCGGCTACCTCTCTTCTCTACGTCCAGGCCCTGCTCCGGTGACCACAAAGAGATGGCGAGGATGGCTTCAAGACCGCGGTGGCGTGTGCTGGTGGGCGGCAAGTTAGGTGGAGCACGTCGAATCGTACGGTATTGTGGGTTTGGTGGGCGGGAGAAATCCTTGTCGGCGTGCCTGGCACCGACGCGGTGACGCCCGCGGGTGTCGCCTTGCCTTCCTAAAGGGCGTCAGTTGTCCCTCCTCCATAATCGCCCTTCCGCATATCGGGGGAAACCTAGGATAGTCTGGGCAGCAGCGGCGTCGTCGCCGCTTTCCTTGTTGAAGGTGTTGCTTGATATGCGACGCTTTCGGTGTGCTAGGAGTGTGGTGGAATTCTCCGGAGGGCGCAGCGATTGAGAGTCGTCTTCGTTCTTGTCGAGCTGCTGGTGTCGGCTTTGTTTTCTCTGTTCTTTCTCTTTTGTTCTTTTTGGGCTTGGTTGTGCTGCGGCTCCAGTGTGCTTTGTTGTATCGGTTGGTTGCTACATTAATATAGCGGGACGAAAACCTAATTTGAGAACTCCATTTTATCTAGATACGCATGTATGTAGTCTAGAAACTTAACTAGGTACATACGAATTTAGATAAAATTAGATCAACTAATATGGATCGTAGCGGAATCTGTCGTCTCGACGTCTCGTGTAAGTCGTGTAGGCGAATTGGATTTGGGGCGGCGTGGCAAGAGGTCCAACATTTGATGCCAATTTGCATTGCAGTGGAGTCAGGATTCGGATTCCATCGAGCCAACGAGGAACAAGCGGGTAGTGACCGGTTTGTTCCGGGAATGTGGCAACCGGTCCAGGAAGCCAGGAAAGGCGCCACCATCGTCCTACTTGAGATGGAGTGCAAGTGTGCAACATGGTATTGGTACCCAAGCAAGCAGCCCAAGATTCATCGTAACAACAGGGTCAGCCGGTATTCACTTTTTGTTCGCATAATTTGGATCTCGTTGATCATCGCTGCCGCCGGACAAATAAGATTTGTCGCAGAATTTGTGTTCGTCAGACGTGAAGTTGAGGGGTGGAGGAGACAAACCGGGTCGATCGATACGTTGATTTTGTGCTTCCTCTTAGCCGCCGTATCCTCACTTCTTGGATGCTGCCCAACTGTGGTTCTTTCCATCATTCCTCTTGCTCAGAGGAAGCACACAATCAACGCAGTATTGGAAAAGGGGAAAGTTTACCATCACTTCATCTTTCAGCAGTTGCACATCATGTGAAGTTACATACTTATGTGTTAAATCTTTTTTATTGAACTGTCTAAGCAGTTGTATTTATGAAGCCTTACTGTTCATTGATTTCTTTTGCTTGCATATCCGCAAACATTTGTGTTTTGGGATTGTCCGTATTTTACGCAATCCATATTCAACCTATGTCCATGGCTGATATTAACTATCACTGTCTGCATATATTTATTTGTGTCTGAACACTATCGGTGTCCGACGCCATATCTGATGAGGACATCCCTGCTACTACACCACTACCTCCGTCATTGCAAGATGAAGACGAAACTGCTGTGAAGCTCAAGTCTAATGAAGTTAGGATTGGACCAATGACACGAGCTCGTGCGAAGCTACTCAAACAACATGTGAACTTGTTTTTAAATGATACTTTGATCGACGAGAACTTTATACTGCCTAAGTCTTTTCACTTATATATGATCAGGTATGAAGAAGGAGCAAGCATCGCACGAGGAAGAGAGGAGCAGCTGGACAAGAAGTTGGATGTGAAGCTGGACATGGAGCTGTACATGAAGACATCTCATGGACGCGTGAGGAAGGATCGGGAGGCATGCGCGAGAGGAGAAGATGCAGCTCAGGCCGGCGCCAGGCCCGGTCAAATCGGCCGTGCCGCCGGGCCACCCGGTCCCAGCCCGTTTTGACCGGCTTCCACGCCGGATCCGTCCGGACCAAACCGAGCCCCATGCTTGTGCCAACCGGGCAACATCCAGTAAGCCTGGCGCCTTAGTCCGGTCCACGCCCGGCGCCAGACCCGGTTTCAACCGGACGGCCCGGTCCCAGGCCTGGTCGACCGATCCTCAGACCGACCGACTCCGAGTCTGTCTCGACCAGATCCGATCTGGGACGGTTTTCTATGTAATTTTTTGACTCATGGTCATCCTGAACCCTTATATAAGTGCCCAGGATGCCCCCAAATTAGGTTTAGACCATGTTTAAGATAAACCCTACTTTATAGTTGATTGCTTTGCAACTCTATTGAATCTCTACACCATATTGCATCGATTTGGTGTTGAACCCCTGAAAGTCTTGTGTGATCTCCTGTTCCATTGGAAATTAGACGGTTGCAACTTACTGCTTCGTGGTCGGCGGCTACGCGCGCAAGTGTGTGGAGTTGCGAATATCTTGCAGGGTTGAGAGCTGTTGCATTGGCGACAGTGATCGATCGAGAGACTCGACAACGTCATACAAGTTATCATCCACTTCATCATCGTGTATCTCCGCTGTGTTCATCCTGTGATCATTATCACCACTGTTTCTTACTAAGAAGATCGGACAACCCCTCAATATCTAAGAAAAATATAGTTTACGATATGATACTAGCAATATCCGACCAAACCCGCTCCAATCATTCCTGCTCACAAGCATCGTCCAGCTCTTAGACAAGTAGGCAATGTCTTATTGCCTCCTCAAGGAGGAAAACATTCAGCTCATCCATCTTCAGGCAGATTCCCCGTACTCCATATTCTTGCACTCATAAATGTAAGGGAGATCTGACTAACTTACTACATACGTTTCGTCACTTCAATTCAGGGTTGTGGGATAAAATTTGTTTCATTTTACAAAAAATATTTTTTTTGTAGTAATAACTAAAACAATCTTAACAACCTGTTTGGCAATGGTAGGAATAGGAATGGGAGTTTTGTTTTTTGTTTGTTTTTGAGGAAAATAGGAATGGGAGTTTAATTCTCTTCCCCATCTTAACTATACCAACCCTACTTAGGTAAAAGACCTGTGGGAGTTATGTACGTGAACTTTTCTTGGGAGTGATGTTTTGGCACATGGGAGCGTATGCTCCCTTTATTTTGAAATACATGTTAGACATATTTTAAAATGTCAAAAAAATTGAAACAAAAATTTCGCACGTACATCTTCATGTGCTACACGCTTACAAAATCGTTTCATGAAAAATTGACATGTCATGTGACGTGTGTAAAAAAGACAAAATTCGGTGCTGAAACAAAGACTTGTCACAAGATAAATTTTCTCTTTTTCGCTTAGACTATAAATTATATCATTTTTTCGTGAAACTTGACGAACACACATATATTATGAAGATGTACATGTAAATTTTTTTGTCAAATTTTTTTAGCACTTAAAATATGTTTTTATGATAGAGGGATCATACGCACCCCGGAGCCGAATTGAGTTTCTGAACTTTTCTTCCACTACAGTGTTAAATTCCTATTTCACCAAGCATATACAATGGAGTGACGTCAGTCTTTCCTTACGTTTACTAATCAGATTTTTGCTTATTTGGAGGAGAGAGAAGAAAGAAAGATAAGGTTGTCTTCTCTTAGCTAAGGAATGATCTCTTATGAAATAAGAGAAGGCTATTTTCCTCATTGTATGACTTGTCTTCCCTTAGCCACACAATTTTTTACTAAAAATAATTAATTCTCATTTATTGCAAGTGATGCTAATAAGAGATAATGCACTATACCTCTTATATTTATCGTCTTTATAAGATGACGTGGACTACTAAGAAGAGACATGCTTTCTCTATCGTTGTACATGCCCTAAACCAAAGAAGGTGTACAAGTCTCTATGGCTCAAACTCACCGTTCACTACATCCAAATCTATCTAACCAAATACGAAATAAGATAAGTTCATCTTTTTTTGTTCCATATGGCCATCTATTTTCTATGGACTCTGTATGGCCATAATTGGGAAACATATAGTGGGTTCGCTAATAACATTTCTAAGCATGTGATAGAGTGTTAGATTCATGACTTCGGGCATATATGCTCATGTTGATCCCTGCATATATTCTCATGTGGAATATGTCCCAAAATACATGAAAGAAACTTGCGTGAATATTGGAATATATTGTGAGTGCTATTTATTTCATATTAGATGCCGATCCCTTCCTTGGTGGTTGGAAGTAGTACAACATCTCATTTTGTGACCATGACGGTTTAGTGGATATATTATCATATGAAAGCTGGCTTCCTAGTAGCCACAAAATTTCTTTAACTCTATTGAGTCAAGTTGGTGGGATTGCATTGTTGTTATTGTGGTGAATCATACTTATGTGGAATCTTATTGTGCACATTTGTCCCTTCAATTCCTAGTATATGATGGGTCATTAGTTATCCATGTCTATAAATAAAATTAAATATTCCATGTAGGTTGCGCGCTTTGTTGCTCTAGCTGTTTGTGAGGCAATCCTCTCAACCTGCTTCTCGCAACCATGCAACACAAGAGACAATGATGTAACTACACCCATGGGCAAGCCATGCTCTAGCCCTACTTAGGCCCAAAATGCCACGGCTAATTATTTCTTAATAATTGGAGGAAAAAATAGATAAGTGAAAAACTCTCAACACACTGACCCGGTTGGTACCCCTTCCGCTATTGCAACTACAACGATGGGTTTAACAATGCGACTAGCCGCCGTGTCCTGCATCAAGGAAAAGTTATCTCTTTTTATTCGTGTACTTTTTTGTAAAAGGACTACATGACACTATGTATTGGCGCTTCTTATGGCATTATGTTCCATATGTGTGTTTTTTACTCCTTAGTTTATCGATCTTTTTCATTGACGTGCTCTCTATCCAAGTGGCCGATTAACACCTACTTCTTCTATATTCGTTAAGAAACGTTTTTCATTGGAGGATTTTTTAAAAGATTCTAATCCATAGGATTTGAAATCCCTATGAATCACAGGATTGAGGTCATCAAATTTGTATGGAATCTATTCCTATGCCCTTCGCTCCATAGAAATCTCAACATGAGCTAAAACCTCATTTTATTTTTCTTTGAGAAGTCCAGTGCAATTACTATCTATCTCTCTACTAATTCCCGAAGTCTAGTGGAGTCCATCTATCTCTCTACTAATTCCCGAAGTCTAGTGGAGTCGGTTCCCTCCCGCGTGGCCTCTACCTCGCTGGTCCTTGGCTTCGGGATCCTCCTTGGTCACGCTGACCTCGGTTCGTTGCCCACGGTAAGATGGCGATGGTGTTTCTAAGGTCGTGGTAGCGCGTGTTGGTTGGCGGTGAGTTTGGTGGAGCATGATGGTGCATCTGGGGCGGGGTGCGAGGGTCAAGGAAATCTCTGTCGGTCTGGCCGACACCGATGCGGTGACGTCCGCGAGTGCCACCCTTCCTTCCTGAAGGGCGTTGGGTGAAGTCCTCCTCCAGTGTCCCTACGCTTACCGGGGGAAACCCTATGATCAGTCCGGGCAGCAACGTCGGTGTTGCTGCATTCCTTCTTGAAGGTGCCGCTTGGTACGCGGCACATCAGAGTGCTAGGAGCGTGTTGAGGATTCTCCGGAGGGCGCAGCGACTGCTGGACATCTTCGTTTCGTCGTTCCATCCTTTTCGGGTTTTTTCTCTTTTCTATTTTGTGTGTTTTTATTTAAACGTGCAACATTACAATTATGCTATGTAGTTTTTTTTTTGAGAAATACAGTACAAACGCAGATGCTCACATAAACGCTCACCTCTATGAACGCACACACGCACACCATACCCCTATGAACACCTCTTAAAAAACAGTGCCAGCAGATTGAATCTGAAAATTAACAAAGTCACTCGAAGCGCTTCGCTGTCGACGACAAGCGAGGGCGCAGGACAATTTTATATTAACAACGGGGAAACCCTAGCGCCGCCGGCCCTTGGGCCCTCCCTCCTCCTTCCCTGCATCGCCGCCGCCGGAAGGGGCGCCGGCGAAGCCGTGCGCGCCTCAAGGACGGTGGCGGCGAGGCGGTTCCCCTCGGTCTCCTCGCGTTCCCGGCGCGTGGGGCGCTGCTGACGGCGGCAGATCTACGGGCGGAGGGCGGCGGCTCTGCCGGCGTCGAGGTTGCTGCGGCGTGGCGTCGGGAGTCGGCGGGGCGCAGGCGGTGGTTGGCGGCGCGGCGGCCGGCGCCATGGGCGGGCCCCGATCTGGGCCTGCTAGGGCCGTGCGGGCTGCGGCCGCTATGGGCGCGGTGGCGTCGCGATGCTTGCCATGGCCCTCGGCCGGGAGGTCTGCGCGGCGGCGGCTTCGTTGGCTACAAGGTCGCTGCATGAGGACTGCGCTGGCGGCGTGGTTGCGGGCTAGGGCCGTGCGGCGCGGTGGTGGTGTGCCATCGCCGGCGTGGGCAGGCTAGTCCCGGGAGGAGTTGTGAAGGCGCGTCGGGGCGCAGGACTGGCGGTCGCGCGGCGGCGCGCGGCCGCGCGGGCGGGGCGGCGGCGCTTCGGCCCTGGGCGGCCCCGTCTTGGTGGCGGTTCGGCGGCGCCCACGGTGTTCTTCGGCGGTGCTCAGGGCGCGCGCGGGGTTCGCGTTCTGGCGGCTTGCAGTGGTGGTCTGTGCCGGTCCTTTTTAGGCGGGCGCGAGTTTCTTGGGACTCTTCGTTGGGCGAAAGCTCCGTCTTGGCGGTTGGCCAGGACCGACGACGGTGACGCCCGTGGGCGCCGCATCCTTCTTGAAGGCGTCGTCGTAGCGGGTCTCTCTTGATCTCCGCCCGGGCTCTCCGGGGAACCCTAGATCCCTCATGGGACCGGGCGTGGGCGACGCTCTTGTGTCGCTTTGCCTCTTGGGGCCTCGCTTTGGACGTCCACTGGTCAGAGGGGTTTGTGGTGTGTTTTGGCGGTTCGGCGGAGGCGAGATCGTCTTCGGCCAGGTGGGACGCGCCTCGGGTCGGTGTGGTAGTTGGAGCGGTGGCTCCGGTCTTTTCGCCTCCGCCTGTTGCGTTGAGGTGTGGTGTCGACCTGGTTGGTCGTCGACCCGTGTGGAGCGCAGCCCCGGGGCTGGCGTGTGGTGTCATGTTGTAATGATTTTCGGCCAGTTTCTCCTCATAAACGGGCCAACTCTTTTCTCCTATATCAATGGCCAAGCTTTTGCCTCGTTTCAAAAAAAAGACAAGCGAGGGCGCGATCAAGATGCTAGCATGACTAATGGGCCGTGTCCTGACCCACCTAGCCCGACGCTGCAAACGGAGGGCCCAGCGGTCAGGCCACACACTGTTCGCCGGTGGGGAGTCCGGTGATCCGTGGGAAGAGGACACCGCAATCCGGCGAGGTGGGACGGCGAGATGGGGTCGGCGGTGCTACCGACGCTGCGGCGGAAGCGGGAGGTGGACGCCGCCATTCGGGACACCCTCGACAAGGTCCTCGTCCTCCGATTCGGCCGCGCCGCCGACGCCGCCTGCCTCCAGCTCGACGACGTCGTAAGTCCGCACTACATCACCCGCCGTGCTATGCATCCTAGGTAGCGTCTGATTCCACCCCTTCTCCTCAAACTCGGTCCGTGAGGATTCGATCTGGGGCTACTTTTCTTCTGCGCCGGTGCGATTGGATTGGCAGGTGGGTCCAATCTGACCTCTGGGAGCGGTTTGCTCAGTCTGCCTAAGTTTTTCGAGGGTCTGATCGGACTCCGCGTACGAGCTTTGGCGTGGACTTCCTTGAGTAGGTGCAGATTCCGGCCCTGATAAGTCGGAAGATGTAGGGAGGAGACTGTTGCCGCGTGATGAACATGCGCCTGATGAAGCTGTCTGTTACTTCAGCAACTTCCATTAAAAGGAATTTATTTGTCAAGTTACAGCGAGGGTAGTTATTCCTACTGTGAAGAGTGCGTTTATATGTTGTCTTTGTCACGAAGTTACTATATCCTCTGGTGGCCTGGTGTGGGATTACAAGCATTTTTTATATATCCTATAGTTCCTAAAACCCCTAATGGATAGTGAGATTACAAACTTGGTTGCTTTACATGCATTTCAAACGATTTATCCTTGGCAGTATAGTTTGATATTATACTCTAAATAGAGTTTGCCGAACATGGTAAATCTAAAGAGTATAAATGTGTGATAGTCACAATATGAACAAATTAGGAGATAAGGTGACTTCCACCTCATTTGAGTATTAGGATAGCTTGTAAATTGGTTTGACGTACTAGTGACTAGTGACTAGTTTTTCGACTAGTCTTTCATTCATATCCCTTTTAGTATGGAATTTAACGAGTCCTGTAGTATTTATGCCATTTCTTTCATCTCATCCTGTTCATGCTGTTTCAACAGCTCGCAAAATCTTCTTGGGATATATCCAAGTTTGCGACGATAGCGTTGGTCGACATGGATTCTGAGGAGATTCAAGTGTACGTTGACTATTTTGATATCACGTTGGTTCCAGCAACCATTTTTTTCTTCAATGCTCATCACATGAAGATGGATTCAGGGTATGTTATTGTTCCTCTTGTTTTAATTTCATTGATATGATACTGTTTGGAGATGCCTGTCTTGCTATATTGTTATATTATTTCATCACTATACACTCAAGACCTTTCTCCCAAAGTTCGAAATAAGCTGTGCATATCTGAATGACACCCGCCTAAAGTTGTCACGTGTCCTGTGAATATCAAAATACTCCCACCTAGCTGTTATGCTGTTCCCAAATTTTCATGTAGATTTTACATAGAGATGTATCATGATGTAAAGATCCAAGAAACATCCACTTTAATCTGAAATTACTGACCACTGACTTGATATTAAAGATTACATGGAAGATATACAAAATATATATGTGTGTCTTTCTTTGAATTTTAAGTAGATTATATGAAAGATTTATGGAAGAAATTTCAGTGAATATATTTGAAATATGTGGCTGTGTTTCAAACCTAATCGAACTTCATAGAGTTGATTTCTTTTTGTCATACCAAGGAGAGTTGCTCAAGTAAATACTGAATTATATGCACGCACAGGGCACTAGGGCAGGGATAACATATGTCTCATCACTACATTTTCTGTTAGTTATATTCCATGGTACTTTACAAAATAAATGACACACTTGTTATAATGTACAGGACACCTGATCACACAAAATGGATAGGCTCTTTCAGCAGCAAGCAAGACTTCATTGATGTAGTGGAGGTGAGTGGGCCTGAAGTGTTGTATTTTCTCCACCTCTCTGATACCTTCTGTTATTAGATTTGACTATTGACATTGGCAAGTTAATGAAGTAAATGGATGGAGAATACAGATAATTTTGATTCGATTGTAACGTTAATTTGTGGTATAGGTTCCATGGATGTTAATCTGTGAAAACTAGAAGGCGACTGCCTATTATAGTTAGTGCAGGTTATTGATTACTGTGCCAATCACAGCTCACCTGGAAGGTTTCTGTCTAAGAGCACTAGCATGGCACTATAAGTGGTCAGGTCTTGCTTTTTTTGTTGTTGTAGAAAACACGTTTTCTGGATCATTTGAACATCTTCTCTCAACTTCTTATAATCCCAATCCTTCCAAGTATAGCTGTTTAGCTGATACAGTATCATCATCAATTTGCAACACTTTTATGTGAGATTTTTGGAATGCAATAATTAGCTCTGCCCAAATATCTAAAATTCATGATGACTGGCATGTTGTATCACAGCTTCTTCTGTGCAGCATTGCTCGGCAATTATGTTTCCTCCCAATTCTCTGATGATCTTTTCATTGCAGGCAGTATTTAGGGGTGCGATGAAAGGCAAACTGATAGTGTCCTGCCCACTTCCACCAGAGAGGATACCTAGATTCCAACTTCTTTTCAAGGATGTCTGAACACAAGAAGCTCTAATTATGAACAGATGTAGTACCTTTTCCTAAAGAATGTGGTCTTTTTGATATTGGAACAGTTTCATTCCCTGTCCTCTGCATACATATCCACCCAGCCAGACCTAAAGAATAAGCTTTTGATGGTAGGCGAAAAGGAGGTATACTTGATCCAACTGCAGTAGCTGGTGCACTGCTCATTCTTGTATCCCTTTTTCTGCAATACGAATGATACAATTTATGGACTGCAGGAGGATATGAAGCTGTGGTTGTATGAGCTAGGCGGTGAACAATCAGGAGTTGGCGCTTACATTGGTTTGCATCAACTGCACTTCTTTATTATGTTATAATAGCATAATACAACAATTTATTTTCTATTGTCTGTAAAGTTCTGTATTCCACAAACTAAAATGCTCAAGTGTGTATCTGTTAGTGTGGTACATACATGTCTGGTTATAGGCAAGTTTAGTGGGTGTTTGTGAAGTCATACAATAAATTACCAAAATTTACATGATTGCACTCTCCATCTCAATGATGCTTGAAGAGATATTTTTTGTTGGACTAGATAGATCTTTATTTGAAGAGGCAGTGAACACATCTCTTGGAGTACAGCCTAGAAATCTCAGTTTCCAATCAGAACAATGCAATATAAATTATAAAATGAGAATTATACCGCACCCAACCTCTACTTCTTTCTTCTCAAGCAATTGTTTATCTGTTAGTGTGGTATATACAAGTCTGGTTATAGGCAAGTCTAGTGGATGTTTGTGAGGTGATAGACTCAATTATCAAAATTACTCACCATCTCAATGATTCTGGAAGAGATGTCTTTGTTGGACTAGATTGATCTTTATTTCAAGTGTCAGCGAACACATCTCTTACAGTACAGCCTAGAAACCATAGTTTCCAATCAGAACAATGCAATATAGACTATAAAATGAGAGAATTACACTGTATCCACCCCTACTTCTTCCCTGCAATCTTAAAGTCAGGTCTCAAATCTGATCTCCATCTCATGCTTGTCAACCATGAGGAAATGAGAACCTCTGTCTATGACCTTGTTGCCATCCTCCCTTACTCTGCTCAAATGCTCACACGGGCTGATGTCAAACTTGAGTCTGGCCTTCTCCCCTACCTTGAGATGCTGTCTCCTGAACCCCACCAGCTGCCTTCCAGGCCGTCCAGCCGTTGCGTTGGGCCACCGGAGGTACATGAGCACTGAGTGCTTGCCGTCCATGGGGCCGTGGTTTTCTACCTCTACCACGGCCGGGAACTTGAGCTGCTCGCACCCTTCGGCGCCAATCTGTTCCACATGGTAGCTCGCGACGCCTTCTTCCGCGGTTGGCATCGTGTTCAGGTCTGCCAGCAAGTCCATGTTGGGTGGCCGCTTTCTGGCGCCAGATGCGACTAAGTGGCGAGAGTAGCTGGAGTAGCTGAGGCCGTAGCCAAATTTGTAGACAGTTGGTCCCTGGTAGAAGCGGTAGCTCCGGCCGGGGTAGCCGGTGGCCGGGTCAGCACGCATCCGCATATCCGTCATGGGCACCTTGGTGAACTCCTCCGGGTACCAGGTCACCGGCAGCTTCCCGCTGGGGTTGTGGTCGCCAAAGAGCACCCTGGCGATGGCGAGCCCGCCGGCCTGGCCAGGGTACCCTGCCCACAGGATGGCGCCGATCTTGGGGTTTGTCTGCGCGAAAGTCACGTCCACTGGCCCGCCCGTGAGGAGCACCAGGATGACGGGCCTCTTGGCCGCGTCAGCAACGGCGGTGATGAGGCTCTGCTGCTCCCCGGGGAGCAGCAGGCTGGTCCTGTCACGCCCTTCGCTCTCCTGCTGCTGGCTCAGCCCCACAAAGAGGAACACGTAGTCCGACGTGCTCGCCAGCGTGGCTGCCTGGTCCGTCGCGGCTGTGGGACATGCCGCCATGGGACACCCGGCGAGGTACCTCGTGTCCTTGACATACCCCTGGATCCCTTGCAGCGGGGTGATGGACTCGCATGGCGGGCCGAAGTAGTTGCCGATGAGCAAGCCGGCATTGTTGGCGTTGGGGCCGATGACGGCGGCAGACGCTACGGCGACCCGGTCGAGCGGGAGGATGCCAGCGTCGTTCTTGAGGAGGACGATGCCGTCCTGCGCGGCTTCGAGGGCGAGGCTCCTGTGCTCAGGGGTGCAGATGTCGGCGGCGCCGAGGGATCCGTAAATGTTGCTCCTGGGGTCGCCGTCGAAGTGGCCCAGGCGCATCCGGATGGTGAAAAGGTTCCTGAGCGCCTTGTCGATGTCCTCCTCCGTGATCTTCCCCTGCTGCACCGCGGCCGCCGCGTGCTGCTGCATGTAGGCACCGCAGTCGATGTCCAGTCCTGACAGAGATCATCCAAATCATTACCGTTTTCAAGAAAATTGTTAGCTTGGTGTGAACCCGTGGTGGACTGGGGGAGCAATCCTTGACTGGTGGAGTGCTTGGTGTCTAGCTAGAAGGCAGATTTACATTTGGACGACTCACGAAAGTCACGAATTTTGTTTGCTTGAATTAGTGCAAACATAGCTACTAATCTATAATTTCGATTTGGACGCATCGATGCTGACTTACCAGCCTTGAGCGCTAGTGCCACGGCGTCCTCTGGCGTCTGCGCATACCTCTGCGCGTCACGCATGATGGCCACGGCGTCACAGTCGGAAGCGATGTATCTGCACGGAAACGACCAAAAAGAGCGACAGACGTACATCAGTACACCGGCCCGCGTGAAGAGCATGTGACTCGAAGCAAATTTACCAGCTGCAAGCTGCAGTCACATACCCGTCTAGGCCCCAGTCCCCCTTGACGGTCTTGGTGAGCAGGTCGGCGTTGGCGCAGGCGGGGACGCCGTTGATGCCAGTGTAGGCGCACATGACGCAGCTGGCGCCGCCATCGACCACGCAGCTCCTGAACGGCGCGTTGTAGGTGTCCTCCAGGTCCTGCGCCGTCACCTTGGCGTCGAAGTTGTAGCGGGCCACGCCGTTCCAGTCCTCCAGGTCGTACGCCGTGGCATGCTTGCAGCAGGCCGACGTCTGGAGCAGCGACGTCGAGTTCCCCTGCAGGCCCTTCACGAACGCCACGCCGTAGCGGCTGGCAGTCGTGGGGTCCTCGCCGGGGGTCTCCTGCCCGCGGCCCCATCTAGGGTCGCGGTAGATGTTCACGTTCGGGGACCACATCGTCAGGCCCTCCGCCTGGCCTAGGTTGTACAGCGCCCTCCCCTCCCTGCCTATCGCCTGCACGTACACGTAGCAGAGATGATGATTATTGTCAATCGTCATGGCAGGCAATCGAGAGTGATCTATAAAGGCAAAATGTAAAGGAGATACTGCAGTAGATTATGTGACAACTGACAAGACATGCTTGCAACACAAACTTGCACGCTGACCGCAAAGTGACAACTTTTGCAAAGTATTGTGCACTAGTAGGAACCGGGCGGTATCTCTGTGTGTGTGTGTATGTTCGGTGTTGCCCTCATCTGAGTAAGATAATGAATTTTACATATGAACTTATTACTAGTTACTGAAAATGCAATATGACTCTTAGACTCGTACTCTAATCCAGATGTGCACGGTATAGCTAAACAAACCTAACAATTACTTTTTCTTTTGCAGGGAATCTAACTAGGACTAATACAGCCTAACATTTAGTGATTTTGCTGGAAGGCCAAACATTTAGTTGGTGGAACTCCAACAAACAAGATTTCGACCAAACTCAACACCGTAATCCATCTTCTTTATATTAATTGGATTAATGGTGCCAGAATCAAACCACATGTATATGAATCTGGCTCCTAACAAGAAGCATAGCACGGGATGTGTACAACGTATGACATGACCTTGTGGCCTTGTGGGCACTCCCCACTCCATACCCACGGGCCACGGATAGCAGCATAACAAAAAGGTTCGGTACGATGGGAAAGGCCCGATCTATTCATATCAGATCTATCTACGGCTCACATGTGGCTCCCCAGAACGAAAAGGCGCCTCTTTTTCTTTCCCGCTCAAACATTCTTCTCCTTGTCGTTGGCACTAACCACACTACGTGTACTCACGTGCTGTCCCTTTGCTGCCACTTTTCTAGGTGCCACCCGGTGAACCTCTACACGGCTGCTTGTCCTATACATACATAAGTAGTTCCTTGTGGGAACAGTATATGCCATTGCTTTGGACGTACATAAAAAGCATATTCAAGTGTTTACTTATGTTTTTTTGCTGGACTAGTATGGTGTTTCTTTTTCTGCATACAAAGTATTTCCACTGATTGACTAATACACGTACGGAACCCAATTGTCGGTTGGATTTACTTGCCATATGGTGCAAAAATCAATTAACCCTCGCAGATCTTTGCCTATGACTTTTGCCATCCTATTCACAACTTATGTGGAATGAATGTTCTCGCCTTTCGAAGTTGGTGATGTTGGTGTTGAGGTCATTGTAGGGACCGTATGATATAGTTCGAAAAGATAATGGAAATAAGAAAATAATAAGTATGATATAGTTCTTAAAAATAGAGAACACGAAATTAACAAGTATGATATATCTCTAAATATTGAAGTATAATATAGTTCTAAAAAATAGTTGCGAAAAAAGGAAAGTAATAAGTATGATATATTTCTAAAAATTTGGGGGGAAATAAGAAATTAATAAGTACAATATAGTTCTAAAAATAGTGGGCAAAAAAAGAAAGTAACAAATATGATATAGTTCTAAAAAATAGTTGCGAAAATAAGAATGTAATAAGTATATGATATGCGTATAATCATGCATCAACCTACATAGCCAATTGAACGAAGAAAAAACTTACACGGCTAATCTGCCCTCAAGCCAAATCAATGTTACAGCAATATTTTGTAGGGAGATGCCACTTATATTACTACCTCCATTTCATATCATCAAAGATTTATCTAGATTTACATTTATTTATAAGCTAAAACGCGTATAGATATTTAGTATCTAGGAAAATCTACGACAGTTAATATAGCACGAAGAAAACAATTAAAATTAAAAGCAAAATCAGAGCTAGCTATCAAATCCTTAGCCCACGAGCATCCATACTGTACACCCGGCAAACAAAAAAAATAAAGAGCGTACATATAGTATACAGGCTACAAACCGCCGCACTCTTTGTCTGTTCCCAAATCACGGATCAAGGAAAGAAAATGACTGGTGCATGATGCATGGCATGGAATGGACGCACGCGCGCATGCATGCATATGATGCTTGGGCCCCGCCCGATCGACCGTAACCCAACAAACCGCCCGGCCGGCCGAGGTCGACAGCGATCCACGGCAACATTCCATGATGAAAACTGCCGCGCCGCCATTAATACTACGCCAAGAAAAGAGGCGAAAAGAAACCGCAAGTTGGCGAAAGCCTCACGGGCTTTGCTTCCTAGTACGTACCTGGCCGATGCGGAACCAGAGGTCCTCGTCGAAGGCGGCGGCGGTGAGGCTGACCTGCGGGAAGCTGGTGGCGCGGCGGACGGCGCCGTTGAAGTGGAGGCCCTTGCCGGAGGTGGCCAGCCCGTGCAGCGCCTCGTTCCACCACTTGTACGGCGGCACGCCCAGCCGGGGCACGCCGGCGGCCTCGTCCCCGAGCTGCGACACCTTCTCCGCCAGCGTTAGCCGCGACACCAGGTCCGCCGCCCGCTCCGCCGCCGGGCGCGCCGCGTCGCAGAAACCGTCCCCCTGCGTCGTGGCGGACGGCCCACACGAGAACGGCGGGTCGGCGGCCAGGGCAACTGTCCCCAGCAACGACGGCACCGTCAGCAGCAGAAGGAGCAGCGTCTGTACCACCGCGCCAGCGTCCTTGTAGGACAAGGCGGCGGCCATGGCGACACGAGTTAGGAGCACAGGGACGTGACACGGGACTAATTGTATGGGCGAAGGGGACGCTGCCATTGCTTGCCTAAATAGGCGTTCCTGGCCAATGGAGGCGAGCCACGTGTACTACCCACACAGGGGTTGCGTTGCGTGTGACATACTTCTACACTAGTCCTATTCTGCTAGCTTTTTTTTTTTTGTGAATTATATTCTGCTAGCTTAGTTACCCATGGAGAGGACTAACCTCGCCTGCTAATGCATGTTAGTAAAGGCGGAATATGATGTTGCACCCGCGTGCATGTTGTTCTTTTCCTTTCGGCGTGGATTTAGATTTTTAATTCGACCGGTGCGAGCTAGATCACGAAATGAGATACAGTATGTAACTTGCGTGCAGGGTGGTGTTTCCATTCGATTCATCATTCATGGGCATATCCGTTTCGTGGCTTAGCGAGGCTAGTACCATAGCTCGTTTGACATGAATGTGTTGCTCTGCATTTATGTCAGCCTAACGAGGATACGATTGTTGATAAACGTATTCAAATAAGATGAGCTGATGCACACCACCACACGCACATATCGTTCACCTCATGTAGCTGATGTGCACGTTCATATAATATGAATATATATAGCAGCCTAGCGAAAGCACCATCTTACTACAGGTAAGAGGTGCTATACCGAGGGCCCCGAACCGTCGGCATAGAGAACTGCCCTCAACAAAGATATATGCCGACGGCAACCCTCAGCACATGGTCGTCAGCAACTATGATTCCATCCATTTGATGGTGTCCGCGTGTATGTTGAGGGTCGGACCGTCAACATGGAGAGCTACGTGGTGTTATCTACGAGTTCCTGGAATGTATGTTTGTCGAGGGCCAGACCATCGACATAGGTTTGCCCTTAACCCGCTTCCAACGGCAGTCGACCAATAGAATTTTCTCTTAGTTTGTGTTTGGTTAGGTTATAGGAATATAGAAAAACAAGTTGGAGTCCAAATTCTCCCAAGCTTCCATCCCGTTGATCCAAAGTGGGAGTTTTCCAGAATCTTTCTAAGTGGCATGACATGTCTCAGAAGAGGTTCACGCTTAAGCGTAACTTTTGACTTCCTTGTTATTTGTTAATTGAGTCAATAGAGAGACTTGGGTTTTGGCTCTTTCAACCTTCAACCACACTTATATGCATATGCTATGGCCATATGGAAGTTTTGGAGGGATCCCGGCCCTCCAAAGCGTAGTATCAGGCGATACCCTTGCATGTGGGCCACGGTCGGTCTATACCCCCTGAAATTCTCCGAACAACGGTTGACTAATGGATTTCTTTACGCTTTTAGGTCATAGCAACATGGAAAACCAAGTTGGAGCCCAAGTTCTCACAAGGTTCCCTCCAGTGGACCCGAAGTCAGAGTATTTGACTATAAGTCTACCACCTTTATAAGTGACAACACATGTCTGTGGAGGTATTCACACTTGGGAGATGAGTTTTGCCAGGGTGCATCATAGGTGTACAAGGAGATAGAATTCACTTTCCAAATGTCAAGAGGAGAGAGAATTCACTTTCCAATTATCAAAATGAGAGATAAATCACTTCCCATTTGGTACCCAGGTTTTCTTCTATGATCAGTGGTGCCCAAGCACCATAGTGCACCAGTTAATTTACCTACCACATGGGCCACATGCAAGTTTTTGGGGGATTTCGGCCATCCGAAACACAATTTCGAGTGAAATTCTACCACATGGGCCCCACAAAACTACCCCTCAATGGCGTTTGACCAATGGACTTTTCTCTTGGTTTGTGTTTGGTTAGGTCATAGCAAAATGAAAACCAAGTTTGAGCCCACGTGGGGGCTTTCTCATTGCCATTCTATGTGAGACCAAATGAGCATAAGAAATACAAAAAAAAATCTTCGCATTGTGTCATTTTTTGTGATATAGTTGTAGGAAATAAAATCAGAGAATGCAAAAATAATCAATAGCAAACATAAGTACTAGGAAATAAAAGTAGCATAAAAACTAAATTTAAAGTGTACATTGACGGCTAGCGCCTCGGAGGTTGCTGGCTAACACCTCGAGCCCTTAGGCTTCCGTCATATAGAGGATCGGCAACATGACATGGTAGGTTTGTATGCCGATGGCCCGAAGTATGCCGACGGATACCCTCGGTATAATGACAGCTATGCCGACAACTATGTTTTGTCGACGACCGTGTAAAGAAAATCGTCGGCATACATACCTATATTCCGAAAACTTGTGTTTGCTGACAACATATTTTAGTCACTCGGCATATGACCTTGTATGCAGACGGACCCGATAAAAGGTAGTCGGCATACAGAAAGCCATAAGCAATGTGGCATTTTCCTCTAGCGTGTTGACTACTTGTCTATCAAGCGCCTACGTTAAGGTGTATCATTTGTTTATTTATTTTCGAGAAACACGACCTTTATGCCTCTTGAACTAATAGAAATCACATAATTACAAGCCTAGTACTAATCAGAAAAAACCAAACACTCAAGAAAGGACTACAACAATGGGCTAGATAGACATTACAAACGTCACCCGCCTAGATGTCATCCACACGAGTACACAAGACACAATAGACCTACCTAGAGCATGCTTGGCCTAGAGCAATGTGAGGATGGGTGACTGACCGGAAAGTCCTTCCTGGATACGCACGATTGAGGACAAAGTGCGCATAAAAACATAGTTGTCGGCACCACGTCCACCCATGGATTCTTGCCTAGCTAGGGCCACGACTCTCACTAAATAAGGGGGTCGGCTATTCTGGCGTTACACTTTGTCAAACCCATATATGCATGATTCCTCTCCATTTAAGCCAACATCCACTTAAAATAGACCACCTCGCTCAGGGAGTTCTCACTTGTTCCACATTCCCCCGGACATGGCCAAGAAGGACACACACAACACAATAGTGAGGAACCTTCTCATATTTCACCCTCATGGTCACCGGTGTTTCACACCCAGCTTGATTGTTGAAAACAGAGTGAGGCTCTTCCTTCGAGCAACACCTAGAACCGAACAAATATTGCCTCCATAAACATTAGATTTGTTCATATCCACGGTGATGACCTCTCTAATACTAGCTGCCAACACCGTGACGATTGGTTTCCTCTAATATAGGTCTGGGACATTATGGACCTCTGCCCATGCATGGATACAATTCAGCTCAACCGATGATGCCTTGCATCTCCCATCATATTTCTCAACTAGCATACCATGCTCCCTAAAGATCTAGGGCCCTTGATCAGTGATCTGTTGCCGATCTCCCAAAGAGCTCGCCTCGACTATGAACTTGTTCTCTTCTAGATCACAGAAAGTCACCTCCTTAGTTGGTGCCCAAGTTAACCTCATCGTCTACATTAGATATGTAGCACGTAAAGTTTTTGATAACCTCCATCCAAGCAGCTACTTCCTTCAATGACTCCACTTCGTCCTTGGTGACGAATAGTCACTCGGTGTCTTCTCCTTCGAGATTCAGGCTCCGCAACAGCTCCAACGCCGGTCCAGACTCACCATGTGGCACCGATCCGCTAGGCTCGCCATTTCTCCTAGCCAATGTAAACATTTTTTTATGAAAAGACCACCGATCTATTAATAATCATCAATGGTAGACAAAGAGCTCTAAAAGATAGAGATACAAATAGGTCCTTTTACTACCTAGGAAAGATTAAAAGCATGATACGTCGCAAACGTATCTATAATTTCTTATGTTCCATGCTACTTTTATTACAATACTTGAATGTTTTATACATACTTTACAGCATTATTATTCATTTTCCGGCACTAACCTATTAACAAGATGCCGAAGTGCCATTGCTGTTGTTTTTTTAAATCCTAGTAAGGAAATATTCTCGGAATTGGACGAAATCAACGCCAGGGCCTATTTTTACACGAAGCTTCCAAGACCGAAAGGGAGAGAAGTGGGGCCACGAGGTGGCGCCACACTAGGCGGCGCGGCCGGCCCCGGCCGCGGCCCCCGTTGTGGCCCCTCGTGACGCTCTCGACCTACCCTTCCGCCTACAAATAGCCTTCGTCGCGAAACCCCCGTCGAGAGCCACGATACGGAAAACCTTCCAGAGCCGTCGCGAATCCCATCTCGGGGATTTAGGAGATCGCCTCCGACCGCCGGAGAGGGAATCATCAGAGGGGCTCTACATCATCATGCCCGCCTCCGGATTGATGCGTGAGTAGTTCATCCTTGGACTATGGGTCCATAGCAGTATCTAGATGGTTGTCTTCTCCGCTTGTGCTATCATTGTTTAGATCTTGTGAGCTGCCTAACATGATCAAGATCATCTATTTGTAATGCTACATGTTGTGTTTATGGGATCCGATGAATATAGAATATTATGTTAAGTTGATTATCAATCTATCATATATGTGTTGTTTATGTTCTTGCATGCTCTCCGCTAGTAGAGAGGCCAAGTTGATACTTGTAACTCCAAGAGGGAGTATTTATGCTCGATAGTGGGTTCATGTCTCCATTGAATCTGGGACAGTGACAGCAAGTTCTAAGGTTGTGGATGTGATGTTGCTACTAGGGATAAAACATCGATGCTTTGTCTAAGGATATTTGTGTTGATTACATTACGCACCATACTTAATGCAATTATGTGTTGTTTACAACTTAATACCGGAAGGGGTTCGGATGATAACCTGAAGGTGGATTATTTAGGCATAGATGCATGCTGGATAGCGGTCTATGTACTTTGTCGTAATGCCCTGATTAAATCACATAGTAATCATCGTTGATATGTATTGAATCTTTATTTGTCAATTGCCCGCCTGTAATTTGTTCACCCAACATGTTAGTTATCTTATTGGAGAGACACCTCTAGTGAACTGTGGACCCCGGTCCATTCTTTTACATCTGAATACATTCTACTGCAATCTCTGTTTTTACTGTTCTTTGCAAACAAACACCATTTTCCACTCGATACGTTTAATCCTTTGTTTTCAGCAAGCCGGTGAGATTGACAACCTCACACGTTGGGGCAAAGTACTTTGATTGTGTTGTGCAGTTCCACGTTGGCGCCGATTTCACCGGTGTTGCGCCGCACTACATTCCTCCACCAACAACCCGCTTCTTGGCTCCTACTGGTTCGATAACCTTGGTTTTTTTGAGGGAAAACTTGTCGATGTGCGCATCATACCTTCCTCTTGGGGTTCCCAACGGACGTGTACATCTACGCGCATCAAGCAACTTTTTTTCTGGCGCCGTTGCCGAGGAGATCAAGACACGCTGCAAGGAGAGTCTCCACTTCCAATCTCTTTACTTTGTTTTGTCTTGCTTTACTTTATTTTATTTACTGTCTTGTTTGCTTCATACTAAAAACACAAAAAAATTAGTTACTTTATTTACTGCCTTGTTTATTTGTTCTATATCAAAATACAAAAAAATTAGTTACTTGTCTTTACTTTACTTGTTTAGTTTACTTTACTACTGTTATAATGGGTACTCCTGAAAATACTAAGTTGTGTGACTTCACTAGCACAAATAATAATGATTTTATATGTACTCCTATTGCTCCACCTGCTACTACAGCAGAATTCTATGAAATTAAACCTGCTTTACTGAATCTTGTTATGAGAGAGCAATTTTCTGGTGTTAGTACTGATGATGCTGCTGCCCATCTTAATAATTTTGTTGAACTTTGTGAAATGCAAAAGTATAAGGATATACATGGTGATATTATAAAACTGAAATTGTTTCCTTTCTCATTAAGAGGAAGAGCTAAAGATTGGTTGCTATCTTTGCCTAAGAATAGTATTGATTCATGGACTAAATGTAAAGATGCTTTTATTAGTAAATATTATCCTCCGCTAAGATTATATCTTTGAGAAGTAGCATAATGAATTTTAAACAATTTGATAATGAACATGTTGCTCAAGCATGGGAGAGAATGAAATCTTTGGTAAAGAATTGCCCAACCCATGGACTGACTACTTGGGTGATCATCCAAACCTTTTATGCAGGATTGAATTTTTCCTCGAGGAACCTATTGGATTCACCTGCTGGAGGTACTTTTATGTCCACCACCCTGGGCGCCGCAACTAAATTACTTGATGATATGATGATTAATTACTCTGAATGGCACCTAAAGAACTCCTCAAGGTAAGAAGGTAAATTCTGTTGAAGAAACCTCTTCTTTGGGTGATAAGATTGATGCTATTATGTCTATGCTTGCAAATGGTAGATCTCATATTGATCCTAATAATGTTCCTTTAGCTTCATTGGTTGCTCAAGAAGAAAATGTTGATGTGAATTTCATTAAAAATAACAATTTCAACAACAATGCTTATAGGAATAATTATGGTAACAACAACTATAGGCCATATCCTTCTAATAATGGTAATTCTTATGGTAATTCTTACAATAATAATAAGAGTGTACCCTCTGGTCTTGAAGTGATGCTTAAAGAATTTATTAGTACACAAACTGCAATAAAACTGTTGAAGAAAAGCTTGGTAAAATCGATGTTCTTGCTTCTAAGGTTGATAGTCTAGCTCTTGATGTTGATCTTTTAAAATTAAAAGTTATGCCGAGGAAGTTAAAGATGCTAGGTTTGCTAAAACAAATGCCATCCAAGTTCGAATTAATGATAATATTAGATTGTTGGCTGAATTGCATGCTAGGTGGGATAGAGAAGAAAAAGAAAAACTTGCTAAAGAAAATAATGTAGCTAAAGTATGGACTATTACCACCACTAGTAATGTTGATTCTTCACATGTTGCTGCACCTCCTACTATCAATGGTAAAATAATTGGTGTTGGCAATGTTTCTACTCCTAGTGCAAAGCGTACAAAATTGCCTGAAACTGCTGAAACTGTTTGTGATAAAACTGCTGAAATTTTTCAAAATATTGGTGACAATGATTCCATTGATGTAGAACATAATGGTTTAGATTTTGATGATTGTCATATTACTGAAGTTATAAAGTTCTTACAAAAACTTGCTAGAAGTCCTAATGCTAGTGCTATAAATTTGGCCTTTACAAAACATATTACAAATGCTCTCATTAAAGCTAGGGAAGAGAAATTAAAACTCGAAGCTTCTATTCCTAGGAAGTTAGAAAATGGTTGGGAGCCCATCATTAAAATGAAATTCAATGACTTTGAGTTTAATGCTTTATGTGATCTTGGTGCAAGTATTTCTGTTATGCCTAAAAAGATTTATGATATGCTTGACTTGCCACCATTGAAGAATTGTTATTTAGATGTTAATCTTGCCGATAATGTTAAAAAGAAACCTTTGGGGAGGATTGATAATGTGTGAATTACGGTTAACAATAACCTTGTCCCCGTTGATTTTGTTGTCTTGGATATCGAATGCAATGCATCTTGTCCTATTGTGTTGGGAAGACCTTTTCTTCGAACCGTTGGTGCTGTTATTGATACTAGATCATTAAAGCGCGCTTTGCCACGCCCGACCCTATTTGTACAATAAAAATAGATATACTATGGAAGATTAGAATGGTTGAAACTTAAGTCAAATTACAATGCACTATTAAATGTTTGGAAATGAAGACTACTATTATCATCTCCCAATCTCTGCATCTAGTTGATGCACAATAAAAAGAAATTACAGTATAAGCAAGTACATGAACAAGGTGGATATGTTTACAACAACAATAAGACTACCAAAGATGACGGAGATGGGACATATATTTTTACCAATTGAAATTTGAAACAAGATTGGATATGTTTACTTGTGTTGTTGACTTGTTGTCCAATATATCTCAAATAATTGTGTGGAAGGTTCAAACTTGTGAGTTCAAAATTGAGATGTCAGTTGTTCATGATTGACATTTCCTTCACAATTCTACATCAGCAGATTAGATGCACCTTTTATTCTACTGCAATTTCAGAGTCCAGATATAGAAATATAGAGATTGAATGGCAGCATGCTGATACTTTTGAGCAGGTGTTTTTCCTAACTAAGAGAAGGTATAGCTAGTAAACCTTGCAGCATGGCATATCTTGAAGCAGGGGCATGAAGCTATATTTCAAAATGTTCCACCTTTTATGTCTTGGAAAAGATCCGTTACTCATGAAGTAAGCCTGCATGGGCACAGGGTGAAGATCAAGCATTCTGAACTTTGGTCAAGATGGATTGACACTTTGTCGTAATTGTTGCTCTTTTTTGGACATATGTTGTAAAAAAATCTTTAAAAAATAATAGATAGATGTTATGGGGCTCATGTTCAAAAAAAGACAGATAAAAAACAAACTTACACCAGCCACTCTCATCCCCAAGGTACCTGGATGCAATGGATAAATTTAACATACCAAATGAAGGTTAAGAACTTCTCCAAAAACTTATGACAAATTATATTAAAGTAAATATTTTTCATGCAGATTTTGTTTAGATGGAATTGGCATGAAAATACTCATGACCTCAATAAATGTAGGCAGCAGACTACCTATTATATTTCTATTTTTTCCCATGGAAATAGTAAAAAAAAGAACAAATAATAGTGATTAAATTACAAATTTGAAGTGCACATTTTTGGCTGCAACTTTTATTTCGCCTTTTAGTTCAGCTGGAGGCCATCGGATAAAGTATCATCCTTTTACTAAAAGCCTTATCACAACGCACGCAGCAGGCCCTAATCATAGTAAAATGTAAGCATGTGAAATACAAACAGGACTCTGCGGCAGACCTCGCCATTTTAGACCTGAGATGAATAAAGTACCATGAGATTACAAATAGCACATGAGAACAATATGCAACTGAATATGCATCAAGCAAACTGATATGGCGTATGGACCGAGTCATATTTATCATAACGATGATAGACAAATATTATCTAAAGGTCTACCATGGTAATAAGAACCACACCAAGCTAAATAACCTTCAAACTGTTAGCAGCTCCTTCTCATGCAACTATTAGAGTTAATCTTTTGTATTTACTAAAATAGACACATCAAGCAAAAATTTGAGTTACTCCCTTGTCTAATAGTAACAAAATATGTCAAAACTCACAAGAATATACTTGCATATTTTGTTTCTTCAGAATTTTTTTAATCCCGTGTCAAACCTAGTTAAGTAACAACAATATGCAAGATGTCTGCCTTAAGATTGACTATAATATGACACTTCACAAGGGATCAAATTCAGGTGCATTAATACAGAACATACTGTTAGAGACCAAGGGGAATGTTTATAGCACTTAGCTGATAATATTGTCCTTTACCTGTACCTGCATCTGAACCAGTTTATTGTCACAAAGCTAAGCGGAATATTTATAGCACTTACCAAATAATATAATGTAGCTTATATATGAACTATGTTATGAAATGGGCCACAATTAAGAGCATACCTGGAACCTTTAAGGTTGGAATTCCGCCCAGATAAAAGTGGAAAGAACAGCTAACATTTATAATATGTTGTTCCAAACACAACAATAGCTGACCCGCATCCAATTTATGTTCATGCAGAATATAATGGCACACTTGAGTTAACGGGATCTAATGTAATATGGGGTTATTTGAACCACAGCCTATTGCACTTATATATAAACCACAACCTATTGCACTTAACCGTAATGTGTTGCATTTGGAACCTGTGCCATATTGAGAATAAGATGGCCTATGTAAAAAGGATTTTACAGTTCTCAAACATACCCACTGAGCCTCCATTAGTGATAGAGAACTGTAGACCAAAAGAAACGTGGCCATGGAGTGGAACCATTCAGATCGAGGCTCTCAAAATCGAATACAGCCCTGGCATACCCATGGTACTCAAGAGACGCTCCGACTTGAGGAGGCGCTTGGAGAGCGGAGCGACGTGCGGGACGCGCGACACCGCCTAGATCCCCTTCTGCTTCCGCTGCTTCCGGCCGACGCTAGACGGAGCGGTGGGCGGCTCGACCTTCTTATCCCAGCCGTCGCCAAGCGTATTGCTGCCGCGCGAGGCACCGCCCTGCGTACCCCGTCCTATGGTCAATGGCGAGGATAGGTCAGGGAGGGGAGAGGAGAAGGCTGAGGGTAGGGAATGCAAGTACGGCAGCGGCGCCGGTACGTTTCTCCATGCCGAGATAGGGATGGGCGTGGGAGAAGTCGCCGGGAAAAGAGGAAGCTCTCCTAGGCCCTTTCACCGTACCTCACCTAGGCCCATTTAAACGTTTCGTGGCCCAATAAATATGGTGCGGTCTAAGTCGATTCGGGGAGTAGAAGCCCTGTAACGAAAAGGGCTTTTTAACACGATCCATCGAGGAACGGTTCGGTATCGATCGAGGGCCATTAGATGGCCTGATCGGACGGCTCAGACTTCCAAATCGTTGTGGAGGCTCATAGGTGATTCCATTATACTGTTAACTAATGAGGGAAGGTAATATTAAATATAAATTTCCTCTCAAGAAAGGTATGGAACACTTCCCTAGAAAAAAATGAAGTTGCCTTTTGATTCTATTATTAGAATAAGTTATGATGTTGATGCTCCATCTCTTGATGTTACTTGATTTGCACTTTCTGCGCCTAGCTGAAAGGCGTTAAAGAAAAGCACTTCTTGAGAGATAACCCATGTTTTATTTTATTTACTGTATTGTTGAGTCTTGGAAGTTGTTTACTACTGTAGCAACCTCTCCTTATCATGTTTTTGTGCCAAGTAAAGTTTCTATGTTAAAGTTGATGATAGATTTGGATCGCTGCGCAGAAACAACATTGCTGTCTGTCACGAATTCTCGCACAAGTCTCTGTAAACAAATCTAAAAAATCTGCAAATTTACGAGCGTGATCCTCATATATGTACGCAACTTTCATTAGTTTTGAGTTTTTCCATTTGAGCAAGTTAAGTGCCCCTGCCAGATTCATCTTTACGGACTGTTCTGTTTTTGACAGATTCTGCCTTTTATTTCGCATTGCCGCTTTTGCTATGTTGAATGAGTTTCTTTGTTCCATTAACTTTCAGAAGCTTTGTGCAATGTCCAGAAGTGTTAAGAATGATTGTGTCACCTCTGAATGTGTGAATTTTGGTTATACACTAACCCTCTAATGAGTTTGCTTGAAGTTTGTGTGAAGGAAGTTTTCAAGGGTCAAGAGAAGATGATGATATACTATGATCAAGAAGAGTGAAAGGTCTAAGCTTGGGGATGCCCCGGTGGTTTATCCCTGCATATTTTAATAAGACTCAAGCATCTAAGCTTGGGGATGCCCAAGGCATCCCTTCTTCATCGACAACATTATCAGGTCACTTCTAGTGAAACTATATTTTTATTCCATCACATCCTATGTTCTTTACTTGGAGCGTCGGTTTGCTTTTATTTTTGTTTTTGTTTTGTATAAAGTTGGATCCCACCATTCTTATATTGGAGATATTACGCTCCGCTTTTTCATGTGAAACACTTGTGTTCTTAATTGTGCTTTAATGTTCATGGCGAAAGCTGAAATTGCTTCGTTAAATTGCTATTTGGTTGGAATTGGAAAATGCTGCATATGGTTTGGTAAATTTGGCAATTGTTTGAGCTCTCATAGATCATGTTTAAGCTCTTGCATCATGTAGTTTAATCTATTAATGAAGAACTACCGTAGAGCTTGTTTAATTTGGTTTGCATGATTGGTCTCTCTAAGTCTAGATATTTTCGGGTAAAATGTTTGAACAACAAGGAAGACAGTGTAGAGCCTTATAATGCTTGCAATATGTTCTTGTGTGAGTTTTGTACCTGTTCATACTTGTGTTTGCTTCAAACAACCTTGCTAGCCCAAACCTTGTACTGAGAGGAAATGCTTCTCGTGCATCCAAACACCTTGAGCAAAAACCATGCCATTTGTGTCCACCATATATACCTACTATGTGGTATTTTTCTGCCATTCCAAAGTAAATTACTTGAGTGCTACCTTTAAAATTTCATTCCTTTACCTTTACAATATATAGCTCATGGGACAAATAGCTTAAAAACTATTGTGGTGATGAATATGTAGTTATGTGTCTTAATTATTATAAGTTGCTTGTTGAGCGGTAACCATGTTTCTGGGGACGCCATCAACTTTATCTTTGTTGGATATCATATGAGATGCTATGCATGTTCGTCTTGTCTGAAGTAAGTGCGATTTCATGATCAAATGGTTTGAGTATGCATATGTTAGAGAAGAACATTGGGCCGCTAACTAAAGCCATGTATCATGGTGGAAGTTTCAGTTTGGACATACAACCTCAATCTCTTATGAGAATATTAACTGTTGTTGAATGCTCAAGCATTAAAAGAGGAGTCCATTATCTGTCTATGTTGTCCCGTATGGATGTCTAAGTTGAGAATAATCAAAAGCGAGAAATCCAATGCGTGCTTTCTCCTTAGACACTTGTACACGGCATAGAGGTACCCCTTTGTGACACTTGGTTGAAACATATGTTATGCGATGATAATCCATGTCTTCCGAGCTAAGTAGGACAAGGTGCGAGCACTATTAGTACTCTATGCATGAGACATGCAACTTGTAGGAAGTATTATGCATAGCACATATGAATTATTACTACCGTTGACAAAATTGTTTCTATGTTTTCAAAACAAAAGCTCTAGCACAAAAATAGTAATCCATGCTTCCCTCTGCGAAGGGCCATTTTTTTACTTTATTGTTGAGTCAGTTTACCCACTTCTTTCTATCTTAGAAGCAAACACTTGTGTTAACTGTGTGCATTGATTCTTACATGTTTACTTATTGCACTTGTTATATTACTCTATGTTGACAAATATCCATGAGATATACATGTTACAAGTTTCTGAAACTTAATCATCCTTTGTGTTGCTTCAATGCATTCTACTTTTAACTTATTGCTTATGAGTTAGCTCTTATGCAACTCTTATTGATACTTGTCTTGAAAGTACTATTCATGAAAAGTTTTGCTATATGATTCATTTGTTTAGTCATTATCTTTGTTAGCAATCTTTTGTTCAGATCACTCCATTCATCTCATATGCTTTACAATAATGTTGATCAAGATTATGTTGGTAGCATGTCACTTCAGAAATTATTTGTGTTATCGTTTACCTACTCGAGGACGAGTAGGAACTAAGCTTGGGGATGCTTGATACGTCTCAAACGTATCTATAATTTCTTATGTTCCATGCTACTTTTATTACAATACTTGAATGTTTTATACATACTTTACAGCATTATTATTCATTTTCCGGCACTAACCTATTAACAAGATGCCGAAGCGTCAGTTTTCCTGTTTTTGATTTCAGAAATCCTAGTAAGGAAATATTTTCGAATTGGACGAAATCAACGCCTAGGGGCCTATTTTTACACGAAGCTTCCAGAAGAAAGGGAGGCGAAGTGGGCCACGAGGTGGCGCCACACTAGGCGGCGCGGCGCCCCCGGCCGCGCGGCCCTGTTGTGGGCCCCTCGTGACGCTCCCGACCTACCCTTCCGCCTACAAATAGCCTTCGTCGCGAAACCCCCGTACCGAGAGCCACGATACGGAAAACCTTCCGAGACGCCGCCGTCGCGAATCCCATCTCGGGGGATTTAGGAGATCGCCTCCGGCACCTGCCGGAGAGGGGAATCATCACCGGAGGGGCTCTACATCATCATGCCCGCCTCCGGATTGATGCGTGAGTAGTTCATCCTTGGACTATGGGTCCATAGCGTAGCTAGATGGTTGTCTTCTCCGCTTGTGCTATCATTGTTTAGATCTTGTGAGCTGCCTAACATGATCAAGATCATCTATTTGTAATGCTACATGTTGTGTTTGGCGGGATCCGATGAATATAGAATATTATGTTAAGTTGATTATCAATCTATCATATATGTGTTGTTTATGTTCTTGCATGCTCTCCGTTGCTAGTAGAGGCTCTGGCCAAGTTGATACTTGTAACTCCAAGAGGGAGTATTTATGCTCGATAGTGGGTTCATGCCTCCATTGAATCTGGGACAGTGACAGAAAGTGCTAAGGGTGTGGATGTGCTGTTGCTACTAGGGATAAAACATCGATGCTTTGTCTAAGGATATTTGTGTTGATTACATTACGCACCATACTTAATGCAATTATCTGTTGTTTACAACTTAATACCGGAAGGGGTTCGGATGATAACCTGAAGGTGGATTATTTAGGCATAGATGCATGCTGGATAGAGGTCTATGTACTTTGTCGTAATGCCCTGATTAAATCACATAGTAATCATCGTTGATATGTGTTGAATATTTATTTTTCAATTACCCGCCTGTAATTTGTTCACCCAGCATGTTAGTTATCTTATTGGAGAGACACCTCTAGTGAACTGTGGACCCCGGTCCATTCTTTTACATCTGAATACATTCTACTGCTCTTTTTTGTTCTTTGCAAACAAACACCATTTTCCACTCGATACGTTTAATCCTCCTGTTTCAGCAAGCCTGAGATTGACAACATCATGTTACGTTGGGGCAAAGTACTTTGATTGTGTTGTGCGGGTTCCACGCGTCGGTTTCACGGTGTTGCGCCGCACTACATTCCTCCACCAACAACCTTCACGTGCTTCTTGGCTCCTACTGGTTCGATAACCTTGGTTTCTTTCTGAGGGAAAACTTGCCGCTGTGCGCATCATACCTTCCTCTTGGGGTTCCCAACGGACGTGTACATCTACGCGCATCAAAGCACTAAAGCGAGCCAAAGGCGCGCTGTCATCCTCACCCTACCTCACTGAAGCCACGTAAAGCTTATCACAATAGAGTGTTGTACTATACATATGAGAAGTTTTCATGCTAAGACCCCAAAGGACCAGAGCACTAGAGAAGCAATCATCACGAAAGATGAGAACCATAAATCGGAAGAGCCAGAATTGCAACCACACCAACTGATACAAACTCCGACGAGATCCATGGAGATCATTTGGGAAGACAACTCCACACGCCAACCCCTTCACTCGCGCGGAATTGCACCGCCGGAATGGAGATATGCCATGAAGGATCCTTATTCTGACTTAAGGACATAGCCGCTGCCTCACCATCCTAAAGAAGACACTAAAAATAGCTAAAAAATAAGAACATGAACTGCCACTATAGAGAAGTTGTGGTCCGCTACACCTCCTAGGCTACGGGATGAAGGACAGACTGGCGGTGTAGCCGGCGAGGGTGGGGGGCTAGATTGGTTTTTTCACCTCCCCCCTCTCTCTCGTTCTATGTACCTGCATGGGAATGCAAGGAGTCATGGGTTTAGATCCAATCTAAACCCTAGGAAGGAAGCTACGAAGACTTGGTAGTTAAGCGACTCAACCCCTTGGTCAACCAAAGTAGGACGATTCCGAGAGGTAAAGAGATGGTTAACTTTGGGATTAAGCCCCCCCCCCCCCCCAACTGAAAATCGTAGATTGCCGGAGAGGTAGTAGAACTCTGGTTCATGCTGATTCCTGAGCTCTAGAAAAGTGTGTCCAATGTACTGGTTAAAACAGCCCAAGAATCCCATGCAAAAAAGATGGGACCGAAGGTGAGAGGAGTAAAGGAAGCACACTGGATTGCTCTCTTCTGTAGCAGTATGATCCAAGCCTAAATGATAGCGATGAGTGTTGTTGCATGATGAATAGGCTGGAGTTGGTTTCCCTAATCAAGGCGATCTAACATGAGCAACAACAAAATTGACCCAACACACTTCTACCTAAATCGATCTACAGTGGGGCAGAGGATGGACACAAAAATTGACCCAACACACTTCTACCTAAATCCAGAAGAGTAGGAGAGTGTGATTTACCTCTGTCATGGCAAACGATGGACACGAACCAGAGTCCGAGAAGAAGAAGAACACCCCTCCTACATTTGCTTCACATGGAGACACCAATGGTGGGGACCAAGAAGACGAGCTCCTCCTCCAGAGGACGACGAGGGTACAATGCGGGAGTAGAAGGACTCTACTAGAGGGGTGGATCTGCATCCCTGCCACGACCGATGTTGAAAGGGGAATGGAAATTTTTTGTGGGGGCTAATGGAGGAGGTGACCGCAAGAGGGAGGTGACCCCTAGGTTTGCCGCACAACGCTGCCGGGATTTCACGGTATGCCGCCCCCTCGCGTTGAGCTCCTGTGGCCTTGCCCTGGAAAATTGCCGGTTCGGGTGTTCCTACCGGGCATGCCCTGGCAGTGCTTTAATACTCATATAGGCTTGGGCCAAGAGGAGGCTTGAGCCCGTCGCCCGTCGCCGGTAGGCTTGGTACGAACCATCATCACCGCTTATATAGATCTTGTAAGCCATCGGCTAGGGTAAATCGCTCCATAAGATAACCCACGGCGTTTGTAAACACTCCCGATATAGTGCAGTTTTGATGACTGACGCCCGTGGTTTTTTCTCTACTTGCTGAAGATGATTTTTCCACGCTAAAATATTGTGTCTCCTACATGGTTTGCTTTGTTCGTTCTTCATTTTGCTTGTCATGTTTATAACAAGTGGTTCAAGACTCGTGCAACAACGCATACCCCCTCTAGGCATCCAATCACTTGTTTTTTTTTCACCTGGCTCGGCTGACGAGCATGCAAGCTACCAAACGCACCGTCTCTCTCAAGTCTCAACACAAGGTGTACAGTGTACGTGTACTACCAGAACTAGTGCATGACTATGAGTCCACTTGTAAGCAGTCAGATTCCTCTGTTGACATTAGGGAAACGAACAAGTAGACGGCTTGGCATTACGTCTTAGATCAGATTATCTCCTTGCGGCGAGAAAATGACAAATGGCGGCCAGCAGCAAAATAACAAGAGACTGGACATTGGCAATTGCAATAGCCTTGCGAGGCACACACTACCTTCTGCGATGATTCTGTCTTTTCTCCAGTTTCCTCTAGCTGCAGGTTCATTGTCCGCACGTTACATGTGAAGGGAGTCTGTAGTTAAATTTGTGTATATGTGCGCAACCTTCAATTTCTTTATATCTTAGTTGGACATCGTGAGAGAAAGATGCCACTCTATGCTGCCTAGCTCTCGTGCCATGCATGCTGCTCTCACAAGCATCGCCGACTTTCGTGTTGGTATGCGCATGTGACAAAGTTTTGTATGTACCCACTTCTTTTTAACCATGGAAGAAAATACAATCTGATGCCTGCATCGTATTATCCACACAGTAAAGCCAACACGCCAAATATCTTCCAAGGCTTCGTTCTATATTAGTTATCGTAATTTCTGATGTGTATATATATATATACATACACACAACCAAATCATTGACATATATCAGAGAGAGTACTTCTTAACCCATTGACTCTCTAACCATTATTTGCAACGAAACTGCTGTGCGTATGATTTTCCTGTACGACGTGCATCCGATCCTTTTCTTCAGCGTATGATGGTATAAGGGTCAAGAGTAATGCCATACACACGACACATTTGTACGACAATTTCATACGACACCTCACATGCCAGAATGTGGACCATGCATGGCAATGTTGGCCTACAGTCTTGTCGTACAAAGATCGTAGAAAATTGATCGTACACACAGCATTTCCGAAGGGTCAAAGCACACACGGCTGGATCAAAACATCGTACAAGCATCGGACAGAAAAGGATCATATGCTATCTACAAAGGCAATACCTTTTTGAAAATCTCCAAAGGCAATGCTGTTTGTGTTGGGCAGATGCAAACATCCTGCGGAAAGAGCAATATTATTAAGCATGTTGCCCCTTAATTGTTTTATCCCTATGAGTTACACTAAGTGGGAAAATAAACATCTTGCAGATTATAACCTGCAATAATCTCGTTGACTTATTCACGATGCATGTCCTTACCAATTTTGACATTTCAAAATGTGTTAATGACAATTCAAAAAAGGAAGTGTTCATGGAGTTGGTACATACGGGACTGACTTTGAGATTAATTTTCGGTGTAAAGAGTCTCAACTTATAACATGTGCAAACATCATATTGCACTCTTTTTTCCCCTTTTATGAGTTTATTCTCAAGGTTATCATAAAAGGTTTGTAACAAGACAATATGTTCACAAGATCATTAATAGCTCCTATTTTCTACCTGGGTTTGTAATGGATGTATACAACAAAGTTATTATTAAGTAAACATCATAGAGGAGGGTAGGGACCCATCGATTCCCGGTCATAGAAGAATCGAAGATGGGGCAGATGGCATCCGCTGCTAGGGTGGAACCCTAGGTCGCCGATGTCTTCTTGGGAGAGAGGAAAGCATTTCCTGCTATCTAGCGCGCCACCTAGGCAGCAATCTTTCTGAACACTGGGCATAACTGGACCATATTTAGCTTGGTTGCAATATTTTATACAGTGCTTACGGTATCAGTCCAATTGAAACTGCTAAACGTATATCCAAGCACGTTATAAACTATCAAGCAATTCTCAACTCCAAACATGACACTCAAGTTTCGTTAAACAGATGAATTGCTTCAGATATGCCACCAATGCATATTATGTACTTATGTACTTGACCGGACAACTGAATCAGCTCTGCATCACCGCTTCAGTTTTTACAGTCTTCAGAGAAGAATCAAGCTGTTCCTTGATGCAGCTAATAAGATTCGAGGTTTCATTTGGCTCAATGGAGCTCCTTCTAAAGCTCTGTAATATTTTAATTGTCATGAAGAATATCAGTAAATGATAAGACAAGTTGTTTTGCTACCAACAGCCATAACTTATGGCTCCAAGATTTTGAAGACGGAAATATAGAAATGTGAAGTGCAACATACCTCTGTAGGCCACAACTCGTCACCCGATTTACGAGGAATTATGTGGCAATGGGTCTGTAGATAGTAGGAAACATGAGATAGATCAGTACATAGTTCTTCAAGTTGACCAATATGCAAAAGAGGTGCAGAGGAATCATGTGGAAGTGAGCATGATGCACTAATGGAAAACCATGATACATAAGATAGAGCCTATGCATATTTTCAAGATTGAGATACTATTACACACATGGAAAATAACTTGTCCCGCAGCTGCTCCATTATTGACCACCAAGTTGAATGAATCTGAGTTACAAGATAATAAAATCAAATTAATAAGCTAACGATAGATAACAAATGGCATCCTTAAATGTATCACAAAAAACCATGCAATTTTCAAATTGTGCTTAATTTACTAGTCATGTTACAAATTCACATAATATATAATATAAGATTACAGAAGCTAACCATATTACACGATTCATTGCCTGTGTGAAAGAGAAAAGTACAAGAGCAAATTAATGATCAATGGTCTTTCTTTGTACACTGAAATTGACAAGTATGTTGCTGGGTGAGGAATACAAGAAAGTGTTCATGCTTCTTATAGATCTCAGGGAAACAATGCACAAACTCTTGAGAGTAAGTCATCTGCCCATCTTCACAACATGTGGAGACCAGTGAGGCTACCAGAGCGCAACACTGGTAATCACAAAATGGCGCACCTGTTTTTTTTTCTTTTTTGCTAACCAGACATTGACCTGCATATCATTACTGGTATCAAACTAGACATTACCACAGTTTAAGTGTTGAATGGTTCATGTAGAGGTAAGATTCCTATTTAATTCTGTGACATTAGCTTGCTGGTATAATGTTTCTCCTTTCGGGTTTGTATTAGTCTATTATGGATTTGAAGCAATGTAATTGAATCTCAGGACAATCTTGTCATACTTCTGCAGATTTATGTAATCTACAGTAGAAAGGTTGAAACTTGGCAGCAGTTCAGCCAGTCAACCAATGATCTGGTTTGCGGGGTACTTAGGCATTGCTAAATATATGCATGTCGTGACTAATGCAGAAAATACTTAGTTCTTTTGGAGAACTCATCAGCCTGTAAAGGTTCTTTGCATTTAGCCAGATAGCAATATGTGGGGAAAATTATGTGCAAGAGACTGATCATAATTCCTGAAAAGGTATTTCACTGGGTTATACAGAAGCCATGAAAATTTAGGTCTACTGCACATCTTTAGTTTAAAGAATTCATTACGAAAACAATTATGAAAAGAACAATGAAAAAAGATGCCATCCACCTACCACACTGAGTAGCCTTCATAATCGCATTGCTAAGAAAAGGTACTTTGGAACACATGGCTGCTACAACCTGGCACAAAAACAAGAAATTAACCTCAAAAGACGTTCAACAGTGATTAATCCAATGGATTAGTTATCAGCTCGTGGAAATAACATAACATTGTAGCATTTGCTTGGTTAAATTCCTAAGAAGAAAACCTATATAACCTATATGGGTATGGCATATGATACTATGTGTTCCATTTAATTTGCTAGCGGAAGGCGTTTTTCATGAGTCCACTTACATGGAAAAGTCAAAATTATAAAATGGACATGATTGACGAAAAAATATTACTTGTAGAGAAAATATTAAAAGGAACCCAACTAACAAACAGGGATAGGTTCCAGTTCAAGAAACAACAGTTTTCTACAAAAAAAATGTCAATGTTTATTGCCAAGAACTTACAGTAGGTGGGGTGGCCTCGAGTGATGAAAAATGGCATTTTGGAATTATCAAAGAATGCCTGCATATGTGAAAAATGGTAAGGAGACATTATAAATTAAGAAGAAGAAAAATCAATAAACCTAGTTTACTTAACAAGGTAAGAAGATGGCTAAGCATAGCAAGACAAGTAAGATGAATGTTGATCAAAGAGAGAAGATTGAAGGTAAAGAACTTGTGCAGTTAGTAAGCTAAGCATTGCTAATTGAATTTTATTTTTATACAGAATAAGTAAATGAGTATGATTTACTGAAACATGGTATGTTCATTCCACCCAACCAACCAACTGCCAAAACCTTTTTTAGTAGGAAAATGTGTGGGTCACTATTTGCTTAGCAGTGTTTCGTGGGCAAGAAAATATGATATAATCCATTGTTTCAAAAGCTAGAGTCATTAATATAAAAAAGGACTCGTCCTCGTCCACATTTTCCCATATTTTTCCCTTGTTTGAAATTAACTTCAAGATCTAGTAATTAAAACAAATAAATAAATGAGTGTGCATTATGTAGAAACATCATTATCTCATCAAATTTGAAATTAACTCTCGACATGGTCCAATGGGTGCATTCGTTTGGAATTTCATGATTACAAATCCTAGAAATTCCACCAAAGAGAAAGTTCAAGTACTCAATCATAAAACGATAATCGATGGATCAAAATAGTTTGGGCTCCAATCTGAACCTATAAACTTGGTTAAGCAGGTTGAATCAGAAAAGGTTTTCAGCTGTTCTGAAACACCTATATTCATATTCTACAGAATCAAATGGCCTAAGAGACTTAAAGAAATGCCTAAGTGATGCCAAAAAATACTAACTACTAGCATAAGTCGTGTTAAGAATCGCGCAAATTTGTACCATGTACCCATTAATTTTTTTTGTACTGCACTAGATTTTTCCAGAAAATTCTTAAAACCAACATCCCCTAAGAAATACGAAAGAGGGCATCTATCAACATGATATGCTCATTTAATACTTAAATCAAGGCAATCAAAAATTCCAGCAAAGTGATGGCAAATATTTTTACAAACTGGAAATGCTCCAAGCTAACATATGTCAAGAACTTCCAACCATATAAAATGGAAAATATGGGTAAAGAAAGGAATCAGTTTTACCCAGGAGCCAATGGATGAGAATCCAATATGCAGAGGCAGACATCGTCTTCGTAGACCTGCAAATTACACAGATAACGCTGTTGAAAGCAAATTAACTAGCACTAGCAGTCCGTCCCCACAAAGCATGGTTAATAAGTTCGTACAATAAAGGCCCGTGTTCGGCAGCAGATAACTAGGTGTTTCCAATTATGGACCAGATTCCGAGACAGCATACTCCCATGTAATTCCCTCTGTATCAACCACCGAACCACGGCCCAACCTAATCCGGAACAAGCGACGGAGGCAGCAAGAACAAATTGGGAAGAGGAAGAGAGAGCGCGACTCACCTTGAAAGCTGGCGCCTCGTCGCGTATGATCCGGCAGAATACGCAGGTCTCCAGCTCCCCATCCCCCACCGGACCGGCCGCCGCGCTGCGGCTGTCGTCGCCGGCGACGGCGCACGGAGAGGTGGAGACCGCTGCTTCCTGCCCTTCCGCCAGCTCATTCTCGCCTCTGCCGGCGGGAGGCGCCGGGCCCTCGGGCCGGAGGTGGGAGTGGAGCACGGCGAGGCGCCTCGGCGGGGACATTTGGGCGTGGGTGTGGATATGGGGCTGCTGGTGTGTACTCGTGTTTCGTTCACGTACAGGGTTTCATTGGGTCAACGACCACGAATATCGATAATAGGAAATTTTTCTGTGGTGGCACTATTTATCCATTTCTACACTATTAAAAAGGAGGAACATGTTTCTTATTCTGCCCAGCCGTAATACGTCGAATATTTTCGTCGTCCGCCAGTACTATGTCGGCCGATGGTTTCGCCCTGCATGCGGCCAACTAGGCCAGGCCCATCACAATTCACAATACAATACACTGTCCTGCGTCGCACCCCTGGCTCTCTTCCCTCCCTATCCAACCCTAGCCGCCGCGCCGAACGCTTCCTTCGATCTCTCCTGTCTCGCCTCGCTTCACCTCCGATCGTGCGGGACGACGGACGCCATTGAACTGATGGAGTTTCTATCGGACTCCCAGGCAGTGATGCGCAAGGCGCCGAGATGTGAATCCTTGCGCACGGAGAACTCATCCGCCGTCAGCAAGCCTCCGCAGGCACATTCTCGATCAACATCTGATTCGTCCACTAGGTTGGTTGGGGCCGACCTCTCCTTAATTTCTTTCTTGGTGATAAAGTGATATTCGTTTGGTTCATTCTTTGGTTGCCTCCTCTGGCTGGTGTTGGGGTTGAATGGCAATTAAAACTTCTCCTTGTGTTGTGCTGGCCAGCGGCCATTTTCTTTTTATGTGAGAGCCGAAGTTGGTGCCAGACAACATGGAGGGGACACACCACCCTGAGAGGATGCATTTGAACGAGGGAGATGCTAAATTGCTAATGATGAACAACATTCGTTTAGTCATATGCATTTCCTACAAGTGTAATTGGATCTCTAAGTTGATCTACCCGATCTGATCCAGGTAAACATCTTCAGTCCAATTACCTTCTTGTTTTCAGTACAAAAATTGTTTTGCTTAAACATTTGTAAAATATAACATGTCCTACAATTTTCTCTGAAATACAACAAGTTGATTGATGCATATATGACTTGTTTGTTCCCATTCCTCGCATATGTGTAATTTCTAACTTGTGTGCGATAGGTTAAAGTTATTTTGGTGATTATTCGGTGCAAACAACAAATGTAATACATTTTTTCAAATGAGACCGGTCCATGTAACCAGAACTAAAATTTCACAAAAATTTAATAGAGGTAAAGCTTCTTCATGTACAAATGTAATATATGAATCTAGAGAGTTCTGGCATGTTCATGTGCCAAGCAAGTTACCAACATGAAGAATCTTGTCAATCGAAAAAAGTTGATTCCGTGGTAATGCATATCAGTGGACATGAACTGGATTATGCTCATCATTAACAAGAGACGGTCTACACAGAGAATTAGTACTTTTGATGTACAACCATGCCTAATGTTTCACTTTAATTGGGACCAAGGTCTAAAGATTATTTCTTTTGGTGTACGATTACTTAGGTATGTCTAAACCAGGTCCTTATGAGTGACTTTGCGATCGACCTGCACTGATTTTTCTGGGCATTGTTTTAACTTGTGAATGGGGATGGTGCTGTAATTTCAGAAGATTTAGCAAACTAGATGTACGGTACAATACTATAAATCTGGATATCATAGGAGAATGCCTAATAAATATTGACAGTCAGCAGCCACCAGACCAACCATATTACGTGATTTACTGTGGGCATCTGGACACTTTCTGTAATACTACTTATTGATCTTATAATATTTTTCATTAGAGAGTCTTTTTCATAAATGTATTTCCACATATTATGTTCCAGTTATTTTGGTGGCTTGAATAAGCAGTTTATCTGATATGCTTTTATTATCTCTGTAGGATTTCCATCGGGAGATCAAAATTAAATTATTCTTTTTGTAGGTAAAATAGTTTATCCTTGTGAACACCTGAGTGTTCCCATCAGTAGGTTAATTTCATAGAGCCACTGAGGCTAGGGGCAGAGCCATCTTATTCTGCAGCAAGCAAGTAAGACACTTCATGTTGGCGTCTAATGAAAGTTGTAATGTTCGGTAGATTGGTTGTTTGCCTGAAACTAGAATGATTTCCTATTTTGTAATTATTGGGTCATATGGTTCAGCCACGGTGGCCGATAAAGGCAAGAAGTGTTTCGTACTCCCAGATATTGTGTTGACCGTAGAATATAGTTGCGTCTAGCAATGGCTTTCTAAAATGTGATCTCAAGTACTATCCTTAGGTCTAGAGGCTGCATCACACCTGTCTGATAATGATCTCTTACAGGAATCTACTGTTTCAGACTTATGTTTTCCAGATTTGTGGTTGATGATTCTTATTTGAACCAATGCAGCTATACGGCTATACCATTAGGCATACCAGTTTCATTTTGTCAGTTACATGATATCCATCCTTTTTGTGCATGTAAGCAGGAAAAGGGGCCAGTCAATCCAATTAGAAATCAGCAAGGTCAAACATTCAATGCTCTAGAAAGGTAGTGCAGCTTCTTATAGTTGTGTATTACTTCGGTTTTGATTTACTAATTGTTGTTTTATACTTATTTACTGATGATTTGAAATTTCTTCCTCTGAAAACTGCTACATTGCATCGAGGATGGGACTGTTACTGTCGATTTTGTTGGCACGGATGTTCAGCTCGCCGATATCTTCACCAAAGCTCTGGGGCAAGTCAGGTTTCAGAAGATTTGCGAAAAGATCAAGGTCGTCGAGATCAAGTGACTAAACTGCATCTATTAGGGGGATATTGTTAGTTAATTCAAAGCAGTTTACCCTCATTCAGTTAGTTGTGTTAGTCTGAATAAAAATAATCAATCTCTGTGTGTCTGTACATGCATGACTCACAGTAGATAGGTTCAGGTTTAGTTACCGTTTTGTTTCAGACTCAGTCGCTGCATAGGATTGACTTACCTGAATTTTTATGTGCTACTGTGTATCATTGTAAGATCACGTGAGAGTGCTCATGCACATATTTTTCTGTTTGTAGATAAATCATGACATTGTTATATGCTACATGTTTCTTGTTGCATGCTCTCTTTAATTGTCCATATTCAAGTGTGGTTCCAGAAGGTGCTAGTGGCATGGCGGTTCCCACATTCCCCTTGAAGAATGAAGGAAATAACCAAGTTAGCAGTGATGCTCTTATAGGAAATAACCAATATGCAATCTAACGATATCATCTTGCAATTTTCAGTTCTGCTTTCTTTATACATGATCAATCGACATGATTTTCTAATTTACATGTCTTTCTGAACCAGAAACTTCAGGGAACTTATTTCTCAACAAAGAGCTTCAGTTAACTTTTTCTCAAGACTTTGGTCCATGGTCTGTACTCTATAGTTGCTTGAGATTTTGCTAAATTTTAATCAGGTTAGGTTGCTCCTTTTAAATCCATATCATAGGTAAGACATTGTCCGCCTCATGTTGTGTGTATATGATATGATTCTAATGGTTGGTTAGAGTAAGTGAGCATTTGTTGGATATATAATTTAGCAGCAATTATGTTTTCTGCCTAATAAAGTAAAACTCTGATTGAAAGTCACGTGGTATCTTGTAGGGGCAGCAGAAGGAGAAGGGTGATATGGATTACAAAAAACAATGCTCGACAGAAGAAGGGAAGAGAGACATGCAGGTGAGAAGAGGTTGCCACGATGAGTTGATAAGTCATGCAACAAGTGGAAAGCCCGGTCAAAACAGTGTGTCTGGTAATACTATAATGAGTTCTTTAGATCATGCATTGCGTTGAGATATGTTGTGGAAGCATTGCCATATTGATCTTCAAGAGCCTCTTAGACAGCGATAGTCCAAGCTAATCTTCATCTTTCTATTATAGACTTTTTTTGTGAGAAACTCTGCACTTTGAGGTCCTTCACCTCATCATGTCATTATTTGTATAATATAATATTGTACAATACTACATTACCGATTTCACTATAAGAAGAGGTTTTGATTATTTTTTGAAGTTTTCCTTTAGCTATGCATTATAAAATGCCACATATAATTTGTGGCAATGTATTTTACACCTTTTGGGAAGTATAAGACTTAAATTCTCCATAACGGTTAATGCACACATGCAGACTCTCTTGAACGATGGCATTTATTTGCTTGTGTCCGTGTTCTCTCACTGGCAGTTGTAATGTATATCGTGCTATTTACATCCATGGCTAGAAAGAATATTAAGCTCAGATACTGCTAAGAAAATAACATAGATGATAAGCAAAAGAAGAGTTCAGATTACATAAAAAAACATAAATGATAAGCAAAACGAAGGACCTAGATGGTAAAAAAGAAGGATTCAAATTACAGTAAAAACAAGAGTTTTGTCACGTTGGTACGTCCATAAAGAACATTGTCCGGATAATTCTTATTCATTACACATTTGAATGTGTATCCTTTTATATTTTCCAAAAAGTTATCGACTCGTAATAGAGTATTCCGAATCTATGCTTCGCTTGCGAGTTAGTGAGCTTCGTCTGTCTCAAGTGTCAATCCAAAAAAAAGATGAGGACCATGAGACTACATGATACTCTGCTTTTTTCGCTTGTGTATTATTGATGACGCCACTCTACTTCACGACTTCATCTCATGACATAATTTAGTGTTGTAAAAATAATACCATAGGTCGATGATATTAAATTTATATTTAAATCAATATTGTACACTATTTACTTGTATTTGTTACCCGTGGCAACGCACGGGCATTTTACTAGTGATTTAATAAAGAAACGGAGCATAGAAAAAATATAGGAATTTTTTTCTTTGATTTAAATTTCATAGGAAAATCAAAAAAAATTCTACAATCTACTGAAATCTCTTTTTTACATGTCTATGCACTGAGAACAAGATAAAGGTCATAAGTTACATAATAATAACTTGATCTTAGAGGATCTATGTGTTTTCCTATTCATGCGAATCAAATACAATTTCGCAAGTAGCATGTGCTTTTGCAACCCCATAGGATTGTACACACGTTCCTATCATATTTTTGTCTTTTTCTATTTCTACGTATGTGAAATCCTATGAATCAAACATGCTCTAACTTGTCACAATAGGTTTATTATGTTAGTCATAGTGCTAGTATTCTTAGCTAGTATCATGCACATTGGTCCTATAAAAATGCTGATGTGACTGCTAATTAAGAAGGAGAGAAAATATTAGAATAACATAAATGGATACTGTATATCATAGCGCATAATGCTAAATAAATCTTGTACATAAATTTGTATCGAGATTCTACAAATCAATAAATACAATAAGAGTATGATACTACTCCATAATACTATCCACTATAGAGTTAGTACCATACACAAGTGTCATATGCATGATACTATTATATGATACTATCCACTATAACCAACTTTAGTGCTCTACTGTATTCCCTCCGTCTACATATAATTACATATAATGATACATCTAGATTTATTTAAGTTATAAACTTTTTAAAATTCGATCAATTTTACAGAAAAATAGTAGAATATACGATATTAAATTGATACATTATGAAACTATATTTAAAACAAATTTAGTGATACTAAATAAGTGTCATACATGCTACTGCACTTTTTTATAAAATTAAGCTTGACTTAATTATGGACGCATGGGGTGCGTACTCGTGTTTCACGTACAGCTAGACAAAATAAGTGTCCTCAGAAACCCCAGATGAACCTGTCCCACCTATTTATAAGTGCAAACTTTCAATCCTTTCAATTACATACAGCTCATGCAAGTAAACGATCGATGAGAAGGGGCCAAGACTGGATTCTCACCTAGACTAGACCGGAGCCACGTTTAAAGAAATTGAACGTTGATGCGTGATACGTGACTATAAGGGTCGGTTTGTAGCGGCAAAGACAGTTCTATTTTCACATGTGGCGTCGGCAGCGATGGCGGATGCGACGGCCATGTGTCAAGGCTTGATACTAGCTAAATCAATCAGATGCAACCATCTAGTAGGTGAATCGAACTCAATGGACACAATAGAAGCTTCTTTTGGAGGACACAGTTGGTGGAATGAATCTTCTGCAATCTTTGCGAACCGCTTCCCACATAAGCAAATCAGGTGGCTCATGAGCTAGCTCGTCATAGTTTTAGCAACAAAAGTTCTTGTACTTGGGCCGATGATCCCCCTAGATTTTTCCTAAACAAGTTGTTAAACGATGTAACCAAACTTTAATCTTGAAGCAGCAAATTTTAGACGCACTTTTTTCGTTAGATACCTAAGGGGACTAGAAAGTTTTTAATGAGACGGCTTGCTAGATTAATATAACTTGCGTTTACCTAAAAGAAACTGTCTTCAGAAACAAATGAAAAAAATTCTCAAAAAGAAAAGAAAAGAAAAAACTAGAGAACACGACTCCTCGACCTCAACCGGGTTCGTCTGCATCTCAAAGCAAAAACCGGGTTCGTCTCGGGCTGGCGTACAGCCTCATCCTCCGTAGCTCCAGTCGATTCTCTCCCCTCCGCGACTCGTATCAGTCGGCTGCCGACCATCGCCGGTCCAAGAAGCCGCCTGCTCGTTGCCTACTCCGCCGCCCCGCTCGTCCTTCGATCTTCCCTCCTGCCGTATCCGGGATCCGGATCGACCTTCCTCTGTAAGTCAGCACCACTCTTCCCGCTATTTCTGGTGACGGATTAGTTCCACTCTTCTTTCCGAAAGGTTTCAGCAATCTGTTCTTGGGGAGCAGGGCGTAGTTCCGCTGTTAGGCTGGATACACCTCGAATCGGTAGCGACTCGCAGTAACTGACATGCGATTTGGATAGTTTGTGATGTGTTTGACGCGCCTAGCTTGCGCGTGTACAGATTCAGTCGTCGGAGTTCCACCCTGTTCCTGATCGATCTTGGTAGTACCGTCTGCTTATTTCTTGGTAAGCCCTGGTTGACCAGTCTCCGAATTCCGCTGAATTCTTGAGCTATCTTTTCTGCTTCGGGTTTAGTTATTGGCTCCCTCCGTGCTTTGCCTCGATTAGATTACTGCACATATTTCGCCTAGCTGGCCTTCGCGTACCATTTATTGCCAGTGATGTTTTTTACGATTCTGCGGTGCTCTTTGTGACCTCAGTGTTCTTGGATGTATGATTTGACAGGGTGTAAAGGGACATTTAGGCGGCATAGGCCGTGGAAACACATTTAGATTTGTGTTTGGTCACAAGAAGGAAATGTATATTTATCTTTTAGATATTTTTCATTTAGTTCCATGTGCACACTCTTGTTCTAATATTATCGGATACACTTGACTGAATGGCCAACTAGACAATTGCCTTGTGCATAACAACTAGGGAAGATTTTGTAGTTCCTCAAGAGGATGACTGAAACTTTTTAGTGCAAATTCTCCAATTATTTTGGCATCACTATCTGTAAAGAGACAATTTTGAACTACAATTTTCTTTGATTGATGTAATCAATGATACATTTTCTCTTTCTCTAACCGTAGATGGAAAATACAATTGATTCCTTGACGTACAAAGGTTCAATTCCAGAGGCAATTAATCAATCAAGAAGGGAGAAAAAACTCTTTGTAATCTACATATCAGGTAAGATTGTTGTTAAATTCAACTCTTGCAGCCATGTTATCTTTGTACTACTTTCTGGTAGCCCAACAATGGTTGACAATATCCATGATTCTTCTGCATAAGAAAATATGCTATCCAATACAATCCTGTAAGGACTGATATTCTAGTGCTGGTTTAATATATCTGAAAGTAGTCCAGCCTATCGATAAGACATTAATTGCTTCATTTCAGGTGAAGATGAGACCTCAAGTAGGATGGAACAGTCTACGTTGGTTGATGAACATGTGAGTTTCTTCAAACCTCCTTCGCTGCAAAAAAGATCATTTTCTTTTGTGGTAGTAAGTAGTAACATATTGTATTAGCAATTTTTTCGTGCAACCACTTATGTTTGTATTCGCAGGTGGCTGAGGTGATTAGCAGATGTTGCATATTCTTGCAACTAAAACATGGCAATGTTGATGCATTGCAATTTTCAGCTATCTGTATCCTTTTACACACACATTTGCCTTTTGATACCTTGCATCCTTTTTTCTGCTTTTTTGTTTGCTTTCGGTTTGTTTGTGGTGTTGTTATGGGGCTGCTAGGGTTTGGGAGGGAGAGAGAGGGCTGCGAAGGCGCGAGAGGGCCGGCCGGGGGCCTTGCCCACGGCCGATGGCAAGAGGGAAGGGATTTCCTTCTTAATTCTTGCTTGATTAGATTGATACATCTCCTCTCCTTATATAGAGAGGTTTACTTGACTCCCAAGCAAGGCTTACTTGACCCCTAAGCAAACCATAAGACTAACGGGCCCAGGCCCATGACGTACTCTAACAGGTGTACTCTGCACCTTCTGCCTTTTTTCTTTCAATACAATATGACACATTCTCTGGGGTGTGTTCAAGAAAAAGATAATATGCTGATGATCACTCTGGATTAGCTGCGGGATCAACATCACATTCTTGCCTTAAAACTCCGGTATCAAGTATTTGATAGTGTGTTCTAGTTTGCAATTATCTTCAATGGTGAAAAGTGTTTTTAATATGCGTAATTTAGAAGTTACAACGTTACACCCCCAAGCACATCAGACTTGGTTTACTTGTCTTGGTACCTGTCATAGCTTCAGCATATTACTATATTTCCAGTTTTCTTTTTTACAACTCAGCTATTTTGGTACTTAAATGGTCCCATTTTAGCATCCATGGAACATGTCTTGCATGGTAATGAAGAATATGTTGTTTCCTCATGTCTATAATCATTGTGCAGTTTTGTCCTTGACTTTTTCTCAACCAGATCCACAGAAGTCTGTCCCAAGTGTATCTGTCGTTGGACTGAATGGTACTATGTTATGGAATCATGGTATGGATACATTATTACTTACAATTTTCTGTGATGAAACTGTCTCTCATTAAGCGGCTGTTCTGGACCAGTGCTTAATTGAGTCTTTTCGCAGAGGGGTATATTAGCCCTGAAGATCTTAAGGAAAGCATTGAGAAGGCTTGGGCTGCCCTTCACCTGCAGGTATAAATTGCTGAAAATACAGACCCTTGTTCTGTAGTTGTTTTCAGTTATTTTCATTTCTATATTTGCATTTTTTATCACTTTGGGTAGCAGAGCCCACTTGAGAGTTAAGTCATTTACGACTCTGCCCTTCTCACTGGAACAATATGTACATGCTTTTTTTTGTTTGTATCCCATGCAAAAACGACTTGGTGCCAACCTGTCACCTGTGGCGGGAGAAAATAATTGGCGTGTAAAATGACTGTGTTGGTGGCAAAATTTTCGATCAGCTTTTTCTTAGAAATCACTGCCCGTGATGGTGCTATCCAATGGTGCTATATATAGAGGGTGCAGTCAAAACAAGCATGACTAAAAGACAATAACGAGAATCCATTATTAGCTCTAAGGTATCACGTGAATTCTGGGCAACACATTAAAAAATGCACTTGTGGTAATGATTGCGCTGTGTCAAATCCTTGTCTACCTCCGGTGTACAATAATTGACAAGCGAAAAACATGTGGGTTGTCATCATCTACCTCCGGCTACGGTTGCTCTTCCCTCTCATGGGGATGGCCGGGTCATTGAAGATGATTTTAACACTACAAAAGCTTGATTTAATCTGTATAAAAAGACCACCACATCATATTTGAACACAGTGGAAAACACCTAATTGAACATATTACGGTGTCCATCCAAGAAGGTCATATCATCTGTTCGCATAAAAGGATGTGATATCCTCTAGCAGAGTTATGAGCCTGTGTCTAGCACCGTCAAAAATATGCAGCTAAATAGGCGTTGCCATAGTTCCAAGGGCCAACCAATCCCAGCGAGTAGTACTATCGCATGCTACACTTAAATCCGTCTAGGTCTGCAACAGGCCAGCTACTGTCTTGGAGGAACTATCGCATAGCATGGCAAGGGCCTGTGATTCCACAGATTTGAATATTTGAACGGGCCTCTATTATAGTGTGATGTAGCAGCCAATGGATCCTCTTATTTGAATTCAAACAATAAGTTTTGACAGGCAGGGAAATGTGTCCGCCAATTGGTGGGTGCGCACACACTCCCCCACCCCCTGGGCACCAAATTGCCTCTATCCCATGTTTGCAACTTCACATGACTTACCTGTTATGTGTGTTGTTTCTAAGTGGGGCTCCTTGAAAGAGGTGTAACTATAGTGAGTAACTACTATGATCTCTGTAGAAATGCTACTTGGGATATCAAGTTAACTAGTAAGGCACCCATGCTACACTACAGAACTAAAAAACAACGTGAAACATAGTTTACTCAAGTTATATGTCAAATTAATTCACCTGTATATTTTCTTTTATCGGCGATGGAGTAGAGATGGTAGCTTGCTGCTATGCTCGTAGTATATTCGCTTTTGTCAGAGTCAAGAGGAAGAAGGCTAGAAAAAGAGTGATGGACGACCACAGACACAAATCTAAGTTGGAAAGATCTTCCATGATGAATCGAAATCTTATGGACCTAAACAGCTTCAGACACCAACTCTACAATGAGATGATGGTTTGCCTCAGTTTCTAGATCACACACCTGAGCAGTACTGGAACCAACACTTCAAATAGCTAGTTAAGCTAGTGTTTTGATTGCTGATAGGATAGTGGAGAAATGGCAGGTGCCAAATGCTCCCATATAATTGCATCAATCTGATGTTAATCAATCAATATCTAAGTAAATAACTTGTCCTTTTTAGAAAATATAGTTAGTATTGTCCTTGTGTCAAGTCTTGGGGTAACGACAGAAAAATTAGGCTGCAAGATAACTAGAAGTTGGAAAAAAAAGTTGATCGTATGGAACCTAGAAATGCATCAGTTGAATTGTCATGACACTGCATGCTATAGCGGCTGTAATAGGCTTGTGCAGGTCATAGCCAATTCTGAACTCTTAAGTCCCTACAGCTGCACAAAGCAATACATCTGCTTTAAGCTATAATGCGTTCATCTCGGCGTTGGTGAGGGTATACAGATCTTCCTCTTCTAGTTTCTTTTGTTTTGATCAAACAATTTTCGAGTTCATATAAGTTTAATTCAACTCCGCCACATGTCAAATGATCTGACTTTGTAAGCATATAGATATAAATAGAACTGTGTGGTACAAATCTGTAGTTTGATTAATGTTCATGTGCATGTGTCAGAGAAAGTATATTAATCAATCTGAGGATAGGAGATTCTTTTAATAAAATTCAGTCGAACTCATGAGTGATCTCACCTCCATATAGTTGTTTGAGATGCTGGTTCAATAACAACCATCGCAGAGTGTTAAATTATATTCTTGTATGTTTAAGATTTATATTTGTGATCTGTTACATCAAAATCTGACCTTTTTGATTGATCTGCGGGCAAACATATATTTGAGAAAAGGAATAAGAGTTGTCTTTGCTCACTGTATAAAATATTACTTACCTGTTACTATATGATCTGTGTTAGGATATCCTTTACACTTTCAGGCTAGTGCTATAGCTTTGCTAAATACGATCTATTGTGGATTGTTGTAGGAGACAGCAGCAACCTTGTTAGCAGCATCACTTGCCTCAAGAATGGCTGATCCTACCAATGCCGCTTCTACCAATATGCCTGCTACAGAAAGTTCATCTACTTCAGAAGATCATTCTAATTCATCAAGTCAATCTTCAGAGTCTTCTTCAGTCCGTGGATCTACTAATTCTACTGATCTGGTAGCACAACCACCTAGTAGCATAAGCCAAGCTGTAAGTTTTCCCTGCTGTTCTTAGTCGGCTACAGTTCAGTTTTATGTATGAGAAAGAAAAGGGATAACTCACTGCTTGTATTACACCAGGAACTTCTCAAGACAAGTGAAAGCTCAAAATCAGATTCAGCTCCATGCAATATAACCACTGAGGAGAAGTTAGATTCAGCATGTAAGGCTGTGTTGCCAGAATTTTCAGCGAGCTCAAATATGGACAGTTGCAAGGATCCAAATCAAACAGGCAGTACACCATCACTAAAAGGAAAGAATAAGATGGGTGGGATTAGCACTACAGTTCCTTCTGAGCCAGCTGCTAGCATAATCACTGGTAGAAGTACTTCTACAGAGTTGGCTGTGGAACAAGATAAGGCAACAACTAGCAGTGCTGTTGATGTGACCTCAGATTCTGCAAACAAAGGTGATATTCAGCTGGTCATTCGTATACCTAATGGACCTAGCCTGCAGATTAAATTGACAAAAGAAGATGTTTTAAGGAAGGTGAAGAATTTTGTGGATGAAAACAAAGGTAGTGGGATTGGAACTTATAATCTTGCGATGCTTTATCCAAGAAAAGTATTCACGGAACAAGGTACTGAATCTTCACCCTGCACCTATGCACATATGTATGATATAGAACATTGTTTTATCCCACATTTTGACGAGATACTAATGCCATTCATTTCTCTATTAAAATCTATGGATTAAGCTTCTGTATAAAAAAAATCGTGCTTGCATGTTGCATAAAACATGATTCCTACTACCAATTTGACAAGTTGGTTTAGGATTCCACAGAGGGTGAGGGTCCTACTCCAGATGTTCGGTTTGGATCATTTGACATTAGTAGCTCTACCCTAAAGCTCAAGATGGAGCACTGTAAATGATGTATCTATATTTATAATCTGCTGTTGTCTGCTCAAGGGCAGAGATAAATCACCATCCCTTCTAAACTTGCTCTTAGCAATGTTTATTTGTAAACCTTTTTGTTAATTCACATGTTAACCTGCACAACTTTTAGAAAGTTCCAAAGCTGACAATTTCATGAATTTACACCTCGTTTGGCATCCAGGAATTGGACCTAGAATTCTGGAATTGGATTCCTGAACATAAGCCTTTGGCTGGCACAGGAATTGGAACAATAAATTTCGAACCCAAGCCTAGAGAGTTAGAATATGAATGAACCAATTGTTTGCTAGAATCACATGGAATTATTGGTTGCACATACATGTACCCATGGACCCACCAAAATGCACAAAGTTGCTCCTCTATGCTTTAAGTCATCTCTGAAAATTTAGATAATCCGTGGCTCACTGGCGCAGTCGTGCGAGGGCACCTGCGCGTTCGGAACGAGCCAGGCCAGAATTGGACTGTTGTTTGGTAGGTCGGGCTGCATGGTTTGGGCCAAAAAGGCCTTTTTGTTTGTTTGCCTGCAGCCAACCCCAAATCTCGATGGAGATGAAACTACACCTGTTTGGTACCATCCAGGAAAGCATAAGGTCATATCTTCTCTACAACGGGTAGCCTTACCATACTATCACCTCCCATCACACAGAAATCACAGTTCATGACAGTTGCACACTTACGAAGCTAGCAATTCACGAAATCAGCCCTAGCTAGTACGAATGGTACTTCATAACGATGCTCCCTAGCTACTACGCTGCCTCCACGCCATGGCCGGTCTCAACTTCATCAAAAGTGCCCTCTTGGAAGAGGTCATCCTCACCCCAACCTAGGATCTAGTTGTGATGAATGCAGCAAGCAAGGACCGGCTTCACTTGACCGGCTTCACTTGAGTGTCAAAAGTTTGGAACGGTTTCTGATCAAGGACCTTGAACCTGTTCTTCAGTGCAGCAAAGGCCCTCTCAATGGTGACTCTAAGGCTTGAATGTCTTGGATTAAACAATTCTTTCGCATTTTGAGGTCGGTTCATTGGAGTAAACTCGTTCAGGTGGTACCTTGTTTTCCTGAAGGGAGGTAGAAAATACCAGGTCGGCATGCATATCTAGCATCTCCTAGGTAGAACTTACCCTCAGGGATTGATTTGCAACCCATTGCATCATGAGCTCAACCCTCCCACCCAGCAAGCACGTATGTGAATTTCATATCGAAATCCACGGCCGCTAGCACGTTTTGGCTGGTGTAGTGCTTTCTCCCGCGAAATGCTACAAACATTGATCTCGGTACCTTTGCAGTCACATGAGTACCATTAATAGCCCCAATGCAATCCTGTCAAACAATTAGCGTGACAGTACTACACATCTGATAAGTAGAACACACATGATTTTTTACTCACCCTAAAATACAGGAACCACCTGTAGCTGTTCTTGATCTTGGGTGGTGTGTTCGTTGATGCTGGCTTGATCATTTCACCTCTAAGCTCCCCAACTACGTACAGCACCTGCTAGAAGTACCGAGAGATAGTCTCCGTGGATCGCCTGAATGTGCTATGGATGACTCTGAACCTCTGGTTATGACCCACGACATGAAGAAACATTGCAACTTGTTCTTTGACAGAGGTGTGGATGCTATCAACCAACAATCCTCTAGTCCTAAACGTTTTGACAAATGCATAGAAATGGTCTCTTCTTATCTGAAGCATCTAGATAGCCTCTACATCGTTGCGGTTGTAGATGTAGTTTAGGTTGGCCATCCTCTCCTGATCTCGTTGTAACATAGGACCTTTCATGACACGAGGAAAAGTAGCATGCCTAACTGCTCTCTTGTGCACCATCAAGATCCAGGCTTGTATGCAAATGATGAGTGTTGCAGCGTGATGCACAAGCTGGAGCTGGTCGGTCTTCTCAAACAAGATCTATGCATTACGAACGGTTTTATCGAACACAACTAGGCCCAGTTCTTTTGGCGGCTTCTCCGAGAAGCTGCCCTCCCCCCAGCTTCCTGGGAAGCCGGTGACAAAATTTTGTGAGGCTTTCAAATTAGCTTAACCTTAGCTATTCTAGAAGCCTCGAATTTTTTTAGAACCGGCTTCCCCAGGAAGCTGGGGGAGGGCAGCTTCTCCGAGAAGCCGCCAAAAGAACAGGGCTGTTCTACCAACATGAATCTAACACTACAGTAGAGTAGAGGAGCTTCCCCTTCCTTCGTCATGGCAGACGATGGAGACGGCCTGAACTCGGAGAAGATGTGTGCAGGCTCTGCCGCGGCTGGAAACAGCGACCCTGGTCCGACGCCGAAGACCAAAGGGAGGAGCTCCTCGTCCAGACCACGCGGCCAGATCTGGGTCGCCGCAGCCACCGCCGGTGCGAAAATTGGTGATAGAGATTTTGGGAGGGGGCTAATGGAGAGGGTAACCGAAGAGAGAGGTTACCCCTACCTTTGCCGCGCAACGCCTCTCGGATTTTGCCTTCTCCCGCCATGTCGAGGCGGAGCGCCCGCGTGAACGGCGTTGTCGATTTTCGTCTCGCCAGCCTGTCAAATTGGGCGTTCCTCCTGGGCCTGTCCTGGAGGTGCTTTAAGAACCGTGCGGTGTGACAACGCGGAGGAGCCGAGCCCAGGAAACCAACGGCCGAAAAACTGCGGGGCACATGCGAGCCAAAGAGTGCCCAGACTACCAAACTGCGCCCGTAGTGAAAAATTTATGGTGTGAACGTGAGCTTGAAAATTAAATATCAGAGATTTACGAACGTCACTATACAAGCAAGTCTGATCAACATGCACAAATTGATCCGCCAATAAGCTCAAATCTGTTGTTCGGCATGCGGACACTAGTCATCAATTTTATAGTGTGAACACGGGGTTGGAAATTTAAATCTGGAAGTTTTATGAAAGCGTGTACAGGGCATACATGTACCGTTTGGCCTATCTATAGCTCACCGTAGCTCATCTGCACATCGACAATAGTTGTTAAATTTCAGTTGATTCGACCAAATTAGCATGTTCATCAGAAGATTCAGATTCTAAGCAACGAAGTTTCATAAGGAATAACTTATGTCAATGCGACATCAAAACATAAATATTGGAACTGGTCTCTTAGAATCTAATTCAAATCAATCTAGTTGGCTGAATCAAATTTAATTATTGGGAGCCAAAACAAGGTGTTAGCAGTTTGTAGACTGTTGTTGCATTAGTCTTTGTAATAATGAGGAGTGATGTCTCTTGTTGAATAAATTGGGGCGAAGAGAGAATCTAGCATCAAATTTACAAGCATGCAGCAAAATTAATACTCCCTTTGTCCGTGTTTACATAGCGTCCTCGTTTTAAATGATTTAACTTTGATCATCAATTAACCAATAGTACAGGAAACAAGTGTCATGAAAATTAGACCATTGATTTTTTTGGAAACTTCTATATGGCAGCCGGCTGTAGCTACAGCCGTCCTCCTACCCTTCTTCTCAGTCTCCGTACGCAGAGCTCCGTTTTGTTTTATCGATGCACTTGACCAGGTCGCACCATCTCCCACCCCAATCCGATCCCCCCCTCACGATCGAGATCCACTCCTCGTGTTGTGGGTATGATTAACATGTATCCCACAGTAGTGCCATTTATCCGGCAAGCCCGGGTGGCCCACAGATGGTGCTGGTGGCATATGGCCCACCGGGCGACACAATTGCTGTTGATTGAAGATGGAAGATGTCTAGCCCAGGAACAAGGAGTCAGATCAATGAAATCCAGTACGATAAGTTAGGATAGGTGGATCGTTGACGTGCATGAAAATGTAATATTCTATAGAAAGGCAACTTGTATTTGGGTAGGACTCCCCGTAGAAACCCTAGAATCCGGGCGTCTATATAACCCGGATCCTGTGAGCCCGAGCCCTAGAGGCACAACCACAACTCATTGTAATACGCGTAAGCGCCTAGATAATTCCAGATAAGCAGCATAGGCCCTGCCATTGTCCGCGCCCCTTCAATTGAGCCTGCCTCCAATCGCGCCTCTCTCCGGACGAAGCTCCCTCAGGCTGTGTCCCTCTAGTAGCGCCTCCCTCCGACTGCACGGCCGCACCTCCAACCAGCGGCGCGAGCTCGTCTCGCCACGATGGACGGGCCCTCCTGGAGCTCCTCCTCGAGCTTGCCCTGGCCGGCGGGCTCGAATCGGCCTTCCCCCGAGCTCCTCCGCCTATGCCGGCGGTGCTGACCTGCGTGCTGCTCCTCCAACCGCCCGCGCTGTCCGCCGATCTGCGCAGATCCTCGTCCTGATGAGCCGACAACGTCTGCCATGGCACCATCTTCGACGCGCATGGAGAGCACGGAGGAGTGGCATCCTTGGTGCTTTGTTAGGGGCGGGAAGGAGCAGCTACGGCGGTACCCGACGTGCAAAAGCCCCATCGGTGCCTCCGGCGTGGCGGATTCGTCTCTGGCGAGGCTTCCATGGTTGATGGCGGAGATAGATTTTAGGGAATTTTGCTGATGTTACATACGGCGTTGCAATTTGATAGTGTGTTCATATTTTTGTTGTGTAAGTATGTGTAAAGTGATACACATATTTTTGTGCATATGATATAGAGAAATTGCACCAATGTTACATACGTGTTTCTATAATGTTAGATAAGTTAGACAAAATACTGCAGAGAAATATTACAAAACGATGTAACATTTTACCTACGCAGAGAAAAATGTTACATTCAGAATTATTTTGTACCATTGGTGAATTTTTTTGCACCATAATTTGGCTAGTTGCCAGGTTATAGGAAAAAATGTTGACAAATGTTACATACTCAAATCGTTTTTTACCATCATCAAACGTGCGAGAATCTCTCACTAGATCGGACGGCTTAGGAGGCGGCTGATAACTAGTGTTTTTACATCCGGCTGTAGCCTAGCACTGGCCATGTTTTTTTCGAATACGAAGACAATGGTATATTTGTGGTAGCAAATAGCACACGTTTCGTTCCTCAAAATTAAACCTCAAAACGTGTGTGCACCATTTAAATATGGATGGTGGGAGTATTTAGGAACAGAAGGGAAATGCCTGCATGCTTTTAAAATGCTGCAGAGTTAGCAAGACTAAGACCAGTTGAAGGTTATGATAAATAGCTTGTAAAATACCCCCTGTTCACTATTATAAGATATTTTAGATTTTTTTTGACAATGTATGTATCTAGATGTGTTTCAATGTGTAGGTTCACTCATTTCAGTCCGTATCTTGTCCACACTGAAATATCGAAAACATCTTATAATAGTGAACGGAGGGAGTAGATGCGGTAACGTTTTCTTGTAAAATAGATTATTGTACTAGTATATACTCTATTGTAGAGTATATACATTGGCTGCAATTAACTTAACTTCATTGGCTGCAATTATATAGATTGAATAAGGTGTTTTGGGTATGGTTGCACTGTGTTTTACTTGTGCTGCGCTGTCATTACGATTGTTATTATTTATCATATATCTATGTTATGATTTTATACAATGCCCTTTAGGATCTAACTGATTGTCAAATTCTTTTTTAGATATGGAAACGTCATTGTATGAGCTGGGCATTGAAACCCGGCAGGCCCTTGTTGTTGTTCCAAACCCTCAATCTGTTAAAGTGGCAAGGCGCGAATCCTCATCCCCATCCAGTGATTTGGACCACATTGTGGATTCAGACAATTCAGGTGGTTGGGGATATTTTGGCATTCTGGGGACAGCCTTATCATACGTGAATCCATTGTCCTACTTGAGAGGAAATCCCACTCCATCAAATCCTGAGCAACTGGGAATTCAAGGCTCGCAGCAGTACAGTATGTTTTCTTATTTCCTTAGATTCTGCTGCTGATACTTGTTGGTCTGTTTGGAATGAATATGATTGCAGAGTAGTATTAAAGTTCTGTAAGTTCTCTCATTTCTGACCAGTAAAATTATGTTAACTTCTCTGGTACAGGAGCTCAGAGCTCTCCTTCCTCGAGTCGCCCAGGAATGGGGGCAGCTTCTGAATCCCAACCTCTCAGCAGTAATGTGAGCCAACAAGCAGCTACTCATAACTCTGGAAATACCTTGAGAAGGCGGCCCCGGCAGTTCGGTAGCAATATTCATACTCTGAGCAGTGAAGAACAAGGTCCTTCTGATGATAGAAATGTTTTCTGGAATGGGAATTCTACAGAATTTGGAGGGGACGAAAAGAAATAGTGGGTGACAGTACTGCATCAGAAATAGTTGATACCTGAGCCATTCCACGAATTATAGATAAATAAATATACTGGGAACAACTGTGTCAAACTATGTGGTTTATGCGAATCACCCGATAGCACCTTCTCGGCAGCAGTGTTATACATATTACGGACAATTGCTATTTTAGTGTACAGCTTGCTCTTGACGTTAATAGGTTCGTGTGAATTGTTTTTGCACTTTGATCTTTTTCTTTAAATTCTAAAAGGTAATTTCTAAGTTCAAAGAATCTTAAAATGTTCACATGCTTATGTGACGATATACTGAATGTGGACCATGGAAAAATCTCTAATGGTAAAAGGATATTTGCAGCTAATAAACTGTGAGTCTTTCCATGAAATTTGCAGACTCATAATGTGTCAACATTTACTTCTGAAAGTAAATTGTAAGTTTTTTCTAAATACCCTGGAACTCCGTACCAAAAATACTGCAGCAGTTTTATTTCAATGGCAAGAATTGGGTCGGTGGAGTTTGCCCACTGCCGGATGCAAATATAGTAGCTAGGGAGTTTTTTTCTTCACAAATCTCTTGTAATTGGGTAGAGCCTCCTCCTAGCTTTCTTGTGAATCTCTTAGTGAACGATGTAATCATGTTTTATAATCAATAAAGCAGTTGGGTGGGGATGAAGTCAAATGTAATATTGATGGTGATTCTGTACTGTCGACTGATAGGATGGTGCACAGTGCAGAAGGGCAATGGGAAAGTTGTGTAGTGTTCTAATACAGACACAGTTTTCGCCATTAAACATCAATAGAGGAGCTGTTGAACAGACGGATTCATTGCTGATAGCTGTTTTGTTTTCGTACTAAATCTCTGATTACATTGATTTTAAACACATGAACTGACGTGGTTGGAGTTGACTCCTTGAGCAGCTCGATAGCTTCAGCGCAATCTGTTTTCAGTGTGATGTTCAGGCTTGTCCAGTGGTCCGGAGGCAGCCCTTCCTCTATTGCTAGTAACTGCCACCGTCGCGTCTAGGCACTGTGTCAGCGAGCGGCACGCCGTAAATATGACTTGTCCCTGATGGTCTCGGAAGGCCATGCCTATCCCTGCGCCATCCTTGCTAAAAGCCCCATCCACATTAAGCTCAGTCTCGCCGTCTCTCGGAGGTTTTCATGACAGCTTCCTCTTTTATTCAGTGGCCACCGTCTCCTTCCGCCTGAGCCCCAGGTTACTGCCCAGCACCATTTTCCCATTCTCGATATCAGCACTAGGCAACTGTTTAATCAGTAGCAATGAATTCATATATCTTACCAGGAAATGATGGGATCCTTTGATGGAAGGGAAATGTTTATCATGCGTTAGCTCATTGTGTGTGTGCCATATCCGCCAGATGGTCCTTAGGACCGGTGCCCGCTGCACGTCTGGGATGGTTAATAGTAGACGCAACAACCACTATGTGGCATCAGCCACACTTCTGTCATTGCTCGCCATAGTTGTTGTGCATGAGGACATCTCATGAAAACGTGGAACGAATCCTCCTGCCCGAGCCCACAAATGGGACACATTCTGTTTGTATTAATGCCTCTTCTTGCCACATTCACCCGGGTCGATATTGCATTCCTGCACACTTTCCATGCAAGAACACTAACTTTGCCTGGCACTTGGCATTGCCATATGGTTTTTCAGTTGGGTCTCACACTGTCAGGTCTCGTACTTGTGGCACCCCTGCCCTGTCTTTGCATATTTGTATGGAGGGCTAGGCAATAGGCGCTGTGCACTGTAAAATCTCCCCTTCTTTCCGGTTGCCATGCAATGAAATCAACTTCATTTCTTCGAGCTGTTTGGATTTTCAGAATATCATCTATATCCCTTTGCTCAAAGTAAAGCTGTAGTCTCGGGATATTCCACGATCCATTAGGTAGGATAAAATCAGCAACCTACCTGTATCTGCATCGACCTTGCACTGATATGGGATGATAGCCATTCTCTCTGGGAATCCATGGGTCACGCCATGCTCGGATGTGGACGCCATTACCAACTCTCCTGGTACCCCCTTGATTAAGAAATTCCAGTCCATATTTAATTGCATGTCGAGGACCCGTTCCCAGTGAAGACTGCGTTGATCAAGTAGCTGTTAGGGTAGTACTTTGCTCGTAATAGCCGAGCAGATAGGGTATTAGGGAACTGTATTAGTCTCCGGACCTGTCTAGCCAATAAAGCTTGATTAAAAAGGCGCATATCACGAAATCCTATGCTTCCATAGTCCTTGGGTCTGAGCATTATGTCCCAAGCCACCCAGCGAGTCTTCCTTTTCCCATTTTTTGCACCCCTCCAGTACCTCCTTATCATTTTTGAAAACGCTCATGACATAAACTGGAATTGATTGAGCAATAGCCTTGATCAACACCTCTTTAGCCGCTTGTGATTTGTGGTTGTCATCACACTCAACTAGGCACTTTGCTAGTTTTGCTTGCAAGCTCTGAAATTTGCTAGTATTCATCATGCCTGCAGGGGTTGGTAGCCCAAGATACTTGGTTTCGAAGGCTTCCTGTGTGCCTTGCAGTACATCCTTGACTTCCTAACGTATAGGTAAGGGGCATGCATCGCCAAACATTATAGAACATTTCCCTGGATTAATAAGTTGTCCTATACTAGAGGCATACCGGTCAAGGACGGCCTTAATCCTTGTAGCATGTGAAGCTTGTGCCTTGAAAAAAAGTAGGTTATCGTCTGCAAAGAGTGAAAGTGCATGGAGCCCCATGTGTGGTTTTGGTAATTAATGACAATTCATATGGACTAATGTTTGCATTGAGTTATACTTGTAGGAGTTGTCCATAGGCAATGCTTGAACCATATGTTGGCTTCAAGGTTGCAATAAGAAGAAATTGATGAAGAATATCAAGTGTCAAGTATGTATTGAAGATAAAGATGAAGTGAGCCCTCAAAGTTAACTTCAAGACATCAACATGATGAAGAATGAAGAAATGAAGCGCAAGTTGAAGATGAACCAACTCGAAGAGATCATATGCTTGAAGCTTGCCATCTATATGGTGATCATGGATATGTGAAGATGCGCCGAAGAAGAAGCTCTACCATGGTGGATTATGGGGGAGCAATCCACAAGACTTCATCAAGCAAGCATAATCAAGAAAGGCGTTCCATCTTGTTGCGGCCAAGATCATCATCATCGAGCTCAAGAGAAACACGCAAGGTTAAGGTTTGCTCTTGATAGGGTTTCTTTCTTACCGATCTCATGGTGTAGTTGGAGACCAATTTATAGTTTAGTTGCCATACTATCAAGAGGGCTCTCGAGTGAGTAACTCGATCGTATCCTTCAGCGAGCTCAAACCTTTGCATCCTTGTATCATCTTTCTTGGTTGTTATTTGGATCTTATCCACGAGAGGATTTAGAGCTTGTTAATCTCCATGACAAGCTCTAGTTCATCGAAAACAGATCTCACACTAGTAGGAAAAGCCTCATCAGTGGCGCACCAAAAATGGATTCTGTGGCGCATGGGAGGTGCGCCACAGAAACGTCGCCACAAAAATAAGGTTTCTGTGGCGCACCTTCCCATGCGCCAGAATTAGGTCTGTGGCGCACGTGTTCCTAGGTGCGCCAGAAAAGCGTGCGCCACGAATTGGTTTTCAGGCGCCACGAAATTGCTTGTATTATACTCGATTTTGTGCTGCCTGCTATACACATGCGTTTATATACCCACAGCAATATACAGAGATACAGGTTATATACAGCAACATTCAGATATAATATAAATATCATGTACATTGCACAGATATAACAAAGACATCATCATCACATTACTTAGAGCCCGATCGAGATACATATATAGTGGCAAAGTGTCAAATGTTTTGCATACAACTCTTAATTCATACAAATTTCACAATTTCGAGATACAAAGTAGTCTTCATCCGGTTCCTCCTTTGCTCCCTCATCTCTACCCACCAGGCTCGCTTGCATCGGGGTCTTCATATCCAGTTCGTACTACGATGAAAATGGAAGAAAGTGAGACCAGAAAGTGAGACCAACAAGTCCGATGCACAAGAGAAATGGAATAAATGCCTCATACATTGTTGGTCAACACAAATATTAACATTTAGGGATGGCGTAAGTGAGACCAAGTCCGATGCACAAGAGATTGATATTTGTGCTATCTTACCAGGCTCACTTACGCCACCCCAAGTGTACGGGGACCAAACATTTTAATCATCGGCATTTTGAAAATCTCAAAGCAAATGGAATGACAAAATGGAATAAGTGCCTCATACATTATTGGTCAACACAAATACTATGGTCGAAACCATAGTTGCAGATATACAAAGTATACTTTGCAGGTCTCGGCCGCCGTCCGTGAACGGGTCCTAACGACACAACAACGCTGATCGCCTCTCGGCGCAGAACCACGGCAGTCCAGCCACCTTGTGGCCGTCTCCCGCGCAGATACGGACCACGATTGGACTCAGGGGAATAATGATAATCGCCATCAACACTATCGCTGACTCCACAGAGCATAGCATGTTAGATGCCACTTTTCTTCCTCGCCGTGCTGAACGAGTCTTTGATGCAAAGACCGTGCCGCCTGCCCGAGGCCGGCACGGTCTTTGCATCAAGGACTCGTTCAGACTGCGAGAGAAGAAAAGCGCATCTGCTGCAAAGTACTCTACACTGTGGACTCGACGATAGTGGTGATGGCGATTATCAGTATTTTGAGTCCAATCGTGGTCCGGCCATGGAGAAAAGCGCAGAGCCCATTAGACACGGCCACAAGGGAGACGGCCGGGACGGCGTGGTTCTGCGCCGAAGAGACATGTCGGCGTTGTTGTCTCGTCAAGGACTCGTTCAACGAACGGCGGCGGGGAAAGGCCCGTCTACAAAGTATATTGCGGCGTATAGGTGACCAAACATTCTAATCATCGGCACTAAAATGGAAGAAAGAGCCAAGTGGTATCTCAACTAGATATCATATGCCTCATACTTTGTTGGTCGAAAGAAATATTAACATTCGGGGATGGGGTCAGCGAGGCCAGGTAGGATGCACAAGAGATTGATATTTGTGCCATCGCACAGGCTCACTGGCCCCACCCCAGAGTGTACAAGTGACCAAACAATTTAATCATCGGCACTAGAATGGAAGAAAGACCAATGCAATTAAGAAGTAGCTAGTATGAACTAAATGGAATGCCTCATACTTTGTTGGTCGAAACAAATATGAACATCCCGGGATGGCGTTAGTGAGGCCATGTAGGATGCACAAGAGATTGATATTTGTGCCATCACACCAGGCTCACTAGCGACACCCGGAGTGTACGAGTGATCAACAACCATCTAATCATCGACAAGTACAAAAACACCACCAAACCAGCAACCATGGTGACATAAGTCAAGATGCTCAAACACACATAGCATGCATGGAGCAGATGCTCCAAAGGGATTATTCATCACTTGGTATAGACCAAGTGATGCGGGAAAAGAGAGGCCAATCAAGAACCAGTAAATCCAGTAAGTGATAGATATGCCTAAACAAGCAACAACATATAGCATATCCCAGCTAACCAGATGAGACAAGTCTTGGTAGCCAACTGAATCACCTAGCACCACCTAGCCTTTTAAAACCATCGGAAACAGTCCTTTCTTCAAAGGATACCACAGTGGCATTCATTTACATGATCCCCTACTGTGGATATCTCTATTTTCATCAAAGCCAACAAGAAATAGAAATTTATCATTACTTAGTTGAGTTCAAAACAAAGGGGGTACCATAAGGGATTATTCATCACTTGGTAGTAACCAAGTGATGCGGCAAGAGAGAGGCCAAGCCTGAGCTAGTCAATCCAGAGATGGATATGCATAAGTAAGCAAGAACACATAGCCTATCCAAGTTAACCAGATAAAACCAACCTTGACAGCCAACTTAATAACCTAGCATCACCTAGTCTTTTAAACCATCAGAAACCAAGTGAAGCCTGGTACAAATGGCAAGGACCAGGAATTTGACCAACTCAAGTCACCATGGTTATGCCAACCAATTGAATAGTAGCATCTTCCAAATGGAACTAGGAAGGAAACCATCCCAGATGATTTACCAAGCTAGCAGTTCATGACTGCAAAGGCCAATTCAACCACCAAACCATCCAAACCACCAAGCCTACACACTTATCATTACCCAACAGGATTCAAAATGAAGCTAGGTTCCCCAACAATAGTTGGCATCCATCTAGCTTAAGTAAATACAGTAATAGAATCATTACTGCAAAGTAGTTCATCTCAATTATCTACATTAACAAGATAAAGTTTCACAGATAAATGAATTAGTCAACTGCTAGGCAACAGGGATGCTTGGCAAGCATCATGCATCCATTCATATGCTTTTCAAAGCATAAGCAACCACCAGTACATGGTGAGAAGCTATACAAATCAAGCAACAACACATTATATCAAGCAACATGAATAGATAGAGAAAGTAGTAAGTAATTATCAACCAATTGGTGATCAAATGATCACCAGAGCTTGCAAACACAAGCCATAGGGGCAGCGGAGGAGGAATTAAGAGGAGAGGAGGGAGGGAGAGAGAGCACCGATGACAGGGTGGAGGACGAGCTGAAGATGACGGCAGGGGTGGAGGAGGAGGAGGAGGCGGCGGATCCTCCACCTTGCCGCGACGGCGCCCCTCCTCGCGGCGGCCTCCTCGCCGTAGGGCAGCTTGTGCTGCAGTGGCGGGATGGGAGGACCGCGGCGGCATGCGCCCTCGCGGAGGAAGGCGGCGGCGGCGGCGGCGACGACCATGGAGGATCCAGGCGACCACGGAGGAAGGCAACGGCGGCGGATCCAGGCGACCACGGAGGAGACGGGAGAGGGGAGACGGGAGGAATCCTCCAGGAGACCACGGAGGAAGGCGGCGGCGGCGGATCCAGGCGACCACGGAGGAGAGGGGAGAGGGAGAGGGAGGGGCTCGGGGGAGAGGTGAACAAAGGGGGAGGGCACGGGCGAGAGATGATATAAGTCCCTTAATTCTGTGGCGCACCAAAGCCGGTGCGCCACAGAAGAGTTATTTCGTGGCGCAGACGACATGTGCGCCACGAAATACCTACAGTAATAAATGGTGGTGGCAGGATGTGGGCCCCACATAGTTTCGTGGCGCACTACCCAAGCGTGCGCCACAAAATTAAGCTATTTCGTGGCGCACCGTTCCTGGTGCGCCACAAAATAAGTTTCTGTGGCGCATTCAAAACGGTGCGCCACAGAACTAAGCTTCGCCTATAAGGGTTTTCCTACTAGTGTCATATGCATTCTCTATTGCGTTTTCGAAATTGGTGATTTTACCGATTTGTCTTTTATAGAGAGGTAAAACCTTTAATCATTTGTTTCTATTCTCCCCTGCTGGAATATGATGTTTCTATGCATATTATTGTAGAGCTCGTTGTTGTGATTTCAACGAGCCCAAAATCATCGATCGAAGTCTGGATGCAAAAGTTATTAAGGTTTTCGTATCAGAATATTTTGGGTATTTCCAGGGGCGGAAGTGCTGCCCAGAAATGGCAAAACTTCAGCCCTTGGGGGCGGCACTACCGCCCAGAAATGGCATCACTGCTGCCGGGACGCGATTTTGGCCATAACGGTCAGTTTTCTAGGGACCTATTTAAGGGGTCTTATTCCCCAAAGGTTCACTAACTTCTGAGCTCGTTTTTGCCCCCATTGTTGACCTTCTTTGAGCTTGCTATCTCCTTCTCCCTCCAATGATTCTTGCATCCATTTGAGATAAAAGATAGAGGAGATCTAGATCTACATCTTCACAAATCAAATACCTCTCTTTGTGAGGGGATACACCTGGATCTAGATCTTGGAGAAACTTGGAGTTCTTTATGGATTTCTTTTGTTCTTCCTCTCTTATTCTCCTACAAGCTTTTGTAGCTTTGGTGGAATTTTGGAGTGAAGGATTTGCCATTGTATTTGGTGCCTCGGTTTGAGTTCTCCATGGTGATTCATGGAAGTGAAAGCAAGAAAGTTGTTACTCTTGGGTTCCTGGAACCCTAGACAGTTTTGAGGCCTTTGTGGTGATTTCTTGGGAGCCCCCAATTAAGTTGTGGATGTGTGCCTCAAACTTTGTGCAAGGCCCGGTTTCCGCCTCGAAGGAAATCCCTTAGTGGAACCGTGACCTAGGCCTTTTTGGCGAGGGTCGCCGGAGAATAAGGTGAGGGCCTTTTGTGTTGCTCGGTGTGTGCTCTGACTACCGCATCTTGGGGTGAGGCCTCTGTGACGTTGGGGTGCATCAAGCAACCACACCTCAAGGTGAGGCCATGTGTGGCATTCGGGAGCACTAAGCCACCGCACCTCTCCAACGGAGATTAGCACTCGCAAGAGTGTGCACTTCGGGTTAAATCAACGTCTCCCGCGCGCCTCGGTTATCTTTCTATACCCGAGCTCTTTACTTATGCACTTTACTTTGTGAGAGCCTTCGTGCTTGAAGTTATATATATCTTGCTATCACATAGTTGCTTGTATTGCTTAGCATAAGTTGTTGGTGCACATAGGTGAACCATAGTATATAGGTTTTGGGATTTACAAAGTAAACTCTAGTTTTATTGCGAATATGTTAAGCCTATTCCGTAAAGGTTTTAAACCGCCTATTCACCCCCCCTCTAGGCGACATCCGTGTCCTTTCCGAGAGCATATGAGATATCCCAGGGCTGCGCCGGCAAATCTTGACATGATCAATGTTGTTCATACTTACTTCCCTTTGCAACAAGGCAGATAGACCATCAGCAACCAAAAGAAAATATGAATGAGAGAGGATCACCTTGTCGGAGTCCCCAGGTAGGCGATAAAATCTAGGAGGGTTCCATTAAATTTGAATTGATATTTCACCGAGGTGACACATGACATTATCCAGTCCACCCATCGATGAGACAATCCCAACCTTTGCATCACTCTCTTGAGAAAATCCCAATCCACCATATCATAGGCTTTAGATAGGTCCAACTTATAGGCACATACGTTTTTGTCCATACTTGTATTGTTCTCAGTATAATGAGACATTCAAAATCCACTAGTGCATTATCTGTGGTATAAAGGCACTTTGATTTATAGAAACTATATCACCAAGGATAGGCCTTAATCTATTCACCATCCACTTTGCAATTACCTTGTATATGTCCGTACCCAAGCTTATGGGTCGGAAATCTTTTAAGGACTCCGAATGATAATTCTTGGGCATAAAGACAATGTATGTTGATGTTACCGTCGTAGGCATGTGCCCAATTATTGTATTTTCACACATGAATCCTTTATCATCTGTCTTTCGAGGTAATCATCATCTGTCTTTTTTTGCAAGGAAAAAAGGAGCCTATTAATCAAATAATAATAATAATAATAATGTCATTACAATTCTGAAGGATGCAAAACTTTATCTAGACATGACCCTAAGAACACTCCAATTCTATCTTGCAATCTACCATAATTAGCCAGTTCAGGACTCGCAATATTCTTAGAGAGAAAATTTTGAAATTGACACTATTTGGCTTGGTGATGACCTTCAACAATTGGCTGTCCAAGTGGAAATGTCCCGCTGCTGGGCTGCGATTATCTAGGCAAACTCCACGCTGTCTGTCTCCACTACGATAGGAAGCTAACACTACTCAAGAGAAAGGGCGAGCCCTATTGGATATGTGCCCTAGAGGCAAATAAATAAAGATGTTTTATTTGTAATGTTCTAATAAGTTTTATGGCTTGCTACAACTGTATTAAGCGGAAACATTAATACACGCATGGTATGTAAGCAAAACCTTATCCCTAGTAAAATAGTCCATTGATTAATAGATGATCAACGTCATTAATAATGGAGTCATGTTGTTGAATGAATGACATGATGGACTCACACCCATGCAAGGTATTGCAATATGATCCAGTCACAAAGTTCAGCATTGCGATACTTAACAGAAATATTGTAACCTAATCCTTAGACCGTGAGGCCATATCTGTCACCACCGGCTACTTACAGATCATCAACCGCCACACCGTAACAAGATGGTCATAAAGGTGCTGCTCAGGTATTCCAAAGGGATGGGTTGAGGGGTATGTGTCAATAGCAGGATTTTTTCACCCGCTTGACAGATAGATACTCAGGGCCCAGTCGGTGATATTATACCTACGAAGCTTGCAAGTGTGTGACTAAGTCATGAAGATATCATATCACGGGAATGAGTTGAATATGTTTGTCGGTAACGAGATCGAACTAGGTATGCATGATACCGAAGACCAAGTCTCGAAAAAACTAGTTATCGTATGACAAGACTCGACGTCGAGGTTCGAGCTATAAAGATAATTCGTGGAAAGCGTAGGGACCGTTATGGTTTTTCAGAACCCCTGGTGGTCATTGATCGGAGAGATGTCTCGATCATGTCTACGCATTCCCGAACCTGTATGATGGGACACTTAAGGGTATACGATGCTTAGGGATTGATATGGAATTCTTGGAGAAATAAGAGAGACACCGGAATTGTTCCGAAGAGGTATGGAAATAAGTTCTAGATTCTATGTATATTTTGGAGACTTAATAATATGTTTTGTTATTTAATTAGTTGAATTAAATATTTAAAAATGAATAAAAGATAGGGAACCCCTAAATGGGCCACCATTGGGCAGCCCATGAAGGGGCCAGCCAAAACCCCCAAGGGGAAGGGTGGGCCGGCAGCCCATGGTCTAGAAAAATTGAATCCACACCATCCTTACGGTTCTATCAAACAGTCCACATGATTTTGTTTTCCCTCCATTTTTCTGCCCACATCGGCCGACCTTCTCTTCCCTTTTCCTGGATTTGCTCCGATCCAATCTAGAACCCTCGTGTTTACCGCGACCTCCTCCCCATCGCAATATTTCGTAGCCCCCCTCTCGCACAATGCCAACCCTAGCACCACTTTCCTTCGCTAACCCAAGGAGGTCAGTGCGATGAGCCAGTCTTTGATTAGAGAAAGGATCATATGGAGAAGGGGGAGGGGATTGGGGTGAGATAGCAAGCATGAGATGAGGATTCAAAATAAGAGGAGAGAGACGTCACGTATTCGTTTCAATAGTTTGGCATTACAGATTCTGTGTATGATCTGGCGTGAAAGGCTTTAACAAGGAGATGGGAAATCCGGATGGATACCACACGCAGTGTCAGTTTACATGTGTTTTTACCAATGCGTTGCTGCGCAACAAACGTCCAAGGAACGTGTAGGCTAGCTTCGGACAATGCCGGTTGGCTACAATTGAAACGTCTCCCTTCTGACTCTGAAGAGTGGACCTTCTGACTCTGAAGACGAAGATCTACTTGAGAATGCCATCAAGATTGAAGGGGTAACACCTAGGTAACGCATAGGGAAAGTCGTCTAAGGGGCGGACAAATAGCTAAGAATGCCATCAAGATTGAAGGCGTAACATCTACTAGGGCAACCACACTTTTCATTTTGTGACAATGTTTGTCACCTCGCCAAAAACATGTAGAATAGAGGTAAGATTTCGAATGTTTTGCTTAATAATTACCACCAAAATAGCCATAGAGCATGATGCGAATGGCAAACACCTGACCCACTGATAAAGAAGAGTGGAAGATGTGGCAAGCTCATACTTGATGGGATTAGTTTGGATTCTATTCATAATTAAGTATTGCGCGATGAGAACGTGGTGAGAAGGGCGGTGTCGAGGGTGCTCCTCGGCAATGCCCTCCGATAGGGGCTTAGGGTTGATGGAATCCTGCAAGCTGACACGAGACATCGGTACACGGACAAGCGGGAGAGCGACCCTGGTTCGGGGCCCTCGATGAGGTAAAACCCTTACGTCCCGCCTGTCTGTTCTTGATTACGAAGATAATGGGTTACAATGGGGTGCCGAATAGTTCGTGAGATCTCGTCGAGATAGCTAAGTACTAGGGTAACCTAGGTCTAAGCTTCTTGGCTAAGTTCGCTAAGATTGATTGTGTCCTCGACAGCCCCCTCCTGGCCTTTATATAGGAGGCCGTGTCTCGAGAGATCTAACCGAGTACGTGTAGGTTTACAGTAGATCTATTTCTAATCTTTCCTTGTTCGGCTTCTTCCGTGTCTTGTACTTCAAGTAATCCTCCGCTGCACCATCCTAGTGACCCATCTTGCCATCGGGTACCTTCATGGGCCTCCATCTGGACCGTATAGGGTAGAGCAATATCGGTTACCCGGAGGGTAATGCCCACGTCAGGCTGAGACCGTGTTTCTTAATCTGCTAGAGAATACTAGGTGGCGCAGTCTGTCTAGGAGATGTTTTCTTGATGTTGAGATTTAACTGTTGGAGGGATGGGATTGCTGGCCCTATGATATCGCTTCACGAGATTGGGAGTAAAGATATATGTACCCCACCCCCTTGCAAAAAAAAGAAAAACAGATATATGCACTTCTCAATTTGATGCCCACCATATGTTTAATATTGATATCAAATATGTTTCATATGTAACTCGTGTTATAATGATAATAATAAAAGAGGGAGAGTTTGCGGAACACCATGAGATAAACTCACATATCACTACAAGAAAAGTTCTGATAGACAACGTCCCAAAATCGTCAACTAAGGGGCATTTTTCGTCGCCTATGGGCCTAACCCGACGATATGGGTTCCGTTGTCGAAACTGCGTCAGCAAAGTCCAACGACGATTTTTCGGTCCGTCGCTTGGGCGCCTTCCGCCACGGAAAATCGGACCGTTGCAAGTGTTTTCGGAGCCCGTTGACTGCGACGTCATGCAAACCGACACGTGGCGACGCCGTTAATCGCAGCACGGCGTTAACCGCTCCCGTGGTAGATGGTAGGCACACGAGGCCTGCCACGTCTTGCGGGCCGGGCCGATGACATAGTTTGACCGGTCAACTATATAGCCGGGCTGGTCCATTAGTTACGTGGGCGGCCTAACCTCTAAGGTTGGTCAAAACTTAAATGGGTGCCCATTTAACATGTGGGGTCCACCTTAAGAACGGCTTCGCCCAAGAAGCAAGTGGACGGGCAAAAACACAGTGGGTCCCACTTTCGTTAAAGGCGCCCATTTAGTGTGTGGGGTCCACCGATGCGGGCCCAACAAGCTAGTGGGGGCCAAACATGTGGGTCCCACTTTCCAGCTAAAAGGTCGGCCCATTTCGTTTGTGGGGTCCACCATAGCAAGTGGCCGGCCCAACAAAATAGTGGGCGGGCCAAAAACAGTGGGTCCCACTTTCCCGTTAAAGGGCGGCCCATTTAGTATGGGTCCACCATATAAAGATGGGTGCCCAAAGAAGATAGTGGCGGCCAAAACACGAGTGTCCCACTTTCCTGGTAGGGCCGCCCAATTAGTATGGGGTCCACCATATAGGTGGCCGCCCAACAAGATAGTGGGCCGGCCAAAAAACAGTGGGTCCCACTTTCCTATTAAAGGGCCGCCCATTTAGTATGTGGGACCACCAGAAGTGGGCGCCCAACAAGATGGGCGGGCCAAAAACACATGTGGGTCCCACTGTTAAAGGGCCGGCCCAACTAGTATGTGGGGTCCACCATATAGCAAGTGGGCCGGCCCAACAAGATATTGGGTGGGCCCAAAACACAAGTGGGTCCCACTTTCCTCTCTTAAAGGGCCGGCCCATTTATTATGGGGGTCCAAAAAAGCAAATGGGTGGCCCAACTAATTAGTGGGCCGGCCCAGAGTTGGTGGGTCCACCTTAAAGCAAGTGGGCCCGCCCAATTGGTGTGTGGGGTCCACCGTAAATCAAATGGGTGGCCCAAGAAGTAAGGGCCACCCCGTTTAGTTGTCGCTTATATCGGATAATATGCGCTTAGGATTTTGTGTGCACATATGTGATTTCGTTTAATTGGGCCGTTTAAGGGATGGGAATTCGTGATTTAGATATTGAGAATATTTACGCAGCATTGATTTTGTGGATAGCCTCACTTACCACAAGCACCAAAGAAAAATGCGCGAAAGAACTATAAAAACTAACTAAATATTACATCACGCAAGGCATTGAAAATATTACAGAACCTGAGAAATTGAATGGTAATTAAACCTAGCAATACAATGAAGCGATCCGGCAATCTTTAAGTTGTCCATGCAGCACCTATATCTGAAACAAAGACATTACAAGTTAAGACAACAACAATGGAAAGGCAATGACACTACAATATTGTTTGGCAAAGAATTTGGAACTCATCATTTCATCGTTATAACAAGATCATTGTAATGCGCACAATAAGCAAACAAAGAGTGCATGCCGCATACCAACCAATATAACAGAGCATGTTAGAATGAAGCAGAGACTTACTACTCGTCGAGTCCCATGCAAACCAACATGTTCAGGAGTACAAAATTGGCATGAACAACATAGTAGCAGCTATAAATTTTGTAACAACGATGAGCAAGATGAAGTTATGATGGCTACATCTACAGCGCAGGGAATGTAAACCAAAAATAGAAGTTACGATGGCAAAAGCTAAAGAGGAGGGAATGTGAACCAACATGTGCCAAGTGAACTAAATAATACTCCTGAACTTATAGTGAAGGGGATGCAAATCAAGATGTTTCGGGATATAAACTTGTAATGAGCAACACATAGAGGATAGTTAATGCTTGAGCTTAGGATGGACCAGATACAGAATATAGTGGGATCACTGTGAACTTGTATAAGAGGGAATGCAAACCAATATGTTCAGCTTTCCATATGTGAGCGTCATGCCAAGTCAGAGAAACAAGTCAATAATGCAGCTTTTGAAGAACAAGATGGCACGCAAATTATTATCTAGTAGTATGACAAGTTTATTTGTACTACAGGCTAGATAGCAGTGATAGCATGCCAAACTAAGTCCTTACTTTGTTAGCTTACAATGAACTAGATACAAAACAATGGCATCACCTGTAGTACAGGAATGCAAGCCAACATGTTCATGGAGTAAAAATTGGCACAAACAACATAGTAGCAAGCCATAATTTTTGTAACAACGGAAGCAAGATAAAGTTATGATGGCTAGATCTGCGAGCAGGAATGTAAACCAAATATAGAAGTTACGATGCCAAAAGCTATAGAGCAGGGAATGCGAACCAACATGTGCAATTACTTAAAATTGGCCATGAACTAAATAATAGCAGGATGTTACTATAATACCTATAATTTTTGTAACAACGACTGAGCAAGATAGAAGTTATGATGGCTACATCTACAGAGCAGGAATGCAAACCAAAATGTTCAATCGCTTAAAGTTAGCAATGAAGTAGAAAATAGCAAGGTGTTACGGTCATAGCTAGGAATGAACTAAAAGAGCTTGATAAACAAGCATCTGAACCAAGAACATGGCGCTAAAACAAGGGACTTACATTAGGAGAAGCACTCTGTGGGAGTCACAGATCTTCCTGGGGTTGATAGATCCGGTGATGAAGTACGCTACATGTGCTACTTGGGGTTGGAGAGACGGCCATTACACTTCATGGTTACTCATCTCGTCTGCAAAAACGTAACGGCTCGTTAGCACAAACAGGTTCCCCAAGATTAAACAAGAACTTGGAGGCAAGCAAAAGCGAGAGTAGAAGAGTTTAGATCATACACGGCGCCGGTGAAGCAGATCCGGTTCATGCACGGCGGTGTCGGTGAGCAAGATCCGATGCGGTGGACGACGGATCCGGCGAAGCGGCTCCGGTGGGGTGGACGATGCCGCAGCTGAAGCGACTGCGGTAGACGGCGGGGATGATCCGGTCCGGTTGATGACGGCGTCGATGAAGCGGCTCCGGCAGGCAGCCGGATGACGAGGATCGCGAGGCTCGGGTAGGCCAGGGAAGTCGGCGGGGATGTTCCGGTGCGGTGGTCGTGGAGGTGGGAGAGAGAGGGACTTGGGAAGTTCCGGTGGGTGGTCTCAGAGGAGAGAGTGAGGGAAATGAATTTTTTTTGGGGAGTTTCGGAGCTAGGGAGGTGGTGATCGAAAAAAATGACGGGTAGACCCCACCAACCGACTTATACATGGACATTGTTGTCATCTTTACGAGGGTAGAATGGGAAGTTAGAAGCGTGTGAAATATTTGTATTTTTCGGGCGGGAAGTTTTGCCGCTGGAATGAGATTTCGAATTTGGCTACAGTCATACAAAAATATGAGACCGTACTAGTACGGCCAAATGTCACATCAATTCATCATCACGTTGAAAATCGGTTACGACGATCATAATTATTGGCCGTTGGCACACTTCTCCAACGCTTGATCCAACGGTCAAAGCTCTTTTTTAAGAGAACGGTCAAAATTCATTGGATTCGCTCGGGAACAGCGCGCCAAAACGAGTCAGACGAAGATGTTTCTAGAGTTCTCACGGACGCGTCTTGGCGATACATTGAATGCAAATCTTGCAAGGTCAAAAAAATGCAAATCTTGCAGGATCGTATGTGGCTGCTATGAGCTGAAGTACTCCATGAAACCGTGAACATACATGTAGATGGGAATCCCATGGAGAACGACCCGCTGCATCTTTCACAAATCCATCTACATGACATGATAAACTTTAATTAAGAAGCAGCCACGTAACAATTATTGCCCAAAATCTAACGGGTTCGACAATAAGCTGGTAATTCTCTATTATATATAAACACCAAAAAAATATAGCAAGTAAGAAAGGAGTGTCAATGCCACCAGGACTTACAAAAAAAGGGAATTAGCACTTTGTAATCTCTTTGTTTTTACACATACCTTCTGCTCAGGAATCCAGGGCCTAGGGTCACATCAAGTCATAATCAGAAACCAAAGTCGGTTCCCATGTTCTCCAATTCAAAACGCGTACAAAATATTTCAGTGTGTGAAATAATGTTGAGATTTTGAATTAGAGGGTTGTTAAGCTATTGATTATATGGAGTCGAAATTTGGTAGCATACATAAGTATCTCTGTTCACAACTCACCTGTACAGAAGCAGGAACAGCTGTTGTGTTGCAGCACAACACAAAGGAGAAGCCACTGTTCCGTTCATTGCACTCACAGCGATGAATGAACCAGACCACTTGACAAGCTTCTAGACCAAGTATGTAGAAAGATGGAAATCAATGGATCACAGAAAATCATCAGTGTCAAGCTTTAATGCACTAGCCAACGCGACCAAAAGTCCGAACTGATGGAAAGGGCTAGGCAATCCACTTTATACATCGCAACAAAAAGTCCAAACTGACAGAAAAGGCTAGACCGGGAGAAGAGAAGAGAAGGTTTGTGAAAGCGATGACTCGAACTTGAGACTATGGGCTCTGATACCACGTCAAGCTTCATCCACGAGCCAACGGAACCAAAAAAGTCCGAACCGATGGAAAGGGCTAGGCAATCCACTTATAATATTAACAATCAGCAGGGTTCCGGTTCAAAAAATCCACATCACAACAAGGAAACGACCACCAAGATCATAGCAATTGGAGATAAATGCACCTACGAAATATGCTCAGACTAAGGAACCATTTTACAAGACAAAGGTAATGACCTGTCACTGTCCCCGTTCATCTCCAATTATCTAGCAGATACTCTTCTTACTACTTACTAGCATTCCTAACCTGCTCCAGTAGGGCCTCCTTCTGTGCTGCTATCGTTCTAAAATTGTCGACTTCTAGTCTTAGCGCAGCTGATGCAGCTCGTTCTACTTGGAGTTGCTCCTTTAGAACTTGAGCATGCAAATACTTTGACTTGGACATGGACTTGCACTTCAGCAGTCCAGCATTCCGTAAGAAAGTGTTTTTGGCAATGCCTTTCTTTTTTATTGCCATAGAAAATGCCTTCACACATTCTTCATCGGTTTTTTCCAGACCGTTTTTACCGGTTTTTGCCATCTCTAATTTCATATCTTCCTGCAAAAAATTCAGTTCGTACACATGTGTAAACATGATAGTTACTACAGAGAAACTTGCTGATAGTAGATTTATCATGTGTATGACCTACTTTTATTCCTACAGTTTGGCATGTCTGATTCACATCACATGAATTTTAATAAACATATATAATATCATATTGACATGTACTTTACTACTCCTATAAGTTGGGATGTGAGTCGTCACAAAATTTCAATCTTTGAGAAGACTTACAAGAACACTGTGCGACTTCTCCAATCACTTCAAGTTTGTTCTTCTGGCATGCTTCAAAAATCTCTGGCAGTCATCTCTTTGTTTGGTTCCCTTTTACTTGCATTATGTAACATCTGCATTTTAGTACTACCATTTATAAATCGAATAACGTGGTTGAAATGGAGGATCATAATATAAGCTGCACACTGGTGTATATACTCTGCATGATCTTTTACTAAAATATTTCTAAATAGCAGTATAAAACAACATGTCCTTACTTTTTTGTGCACTATAAGGTTACGAGATCCCGTACGGCTAGGTAAAAGTAGTTTACCGGGGTTTTCCTGATTCTGTTTAGCCAAATTCTGCAAAAAGAGACTAGTGAGACACTGCTATAAATAAGAATCCAAGATGTGATCTGGTCTCGTCTTACAAATCATACCATATTCTTTGGATCAGACCAGTGCTTCACAAGATCTCCCCACTGTTTGTCAGCCATTTGCTTAAAAGGAGATATAGTTGGAACACTCCCAGTAATCTTTCCAGTGAAGTATTTCTTCTTTAGCCTGCGACATACTGGCACAGACCTGAGAATAGACTGCTGAGAACATGCTTTACTTCCTCTTGGTCCTCATCGAACTCGAACCTTAACTGTTCACAACAATATAAACCGTTGGTGTGATATACATAGATCCAACAACAAGCTAGAAGAACGGGACGTGCCAATGTGGTATACTAGTATGAGTAACATTACCAAGAGAAAGATGACTTACGTGTAACCTGTGCACTAATTTTTCAAAATGCGCAGAGGTGTCTACGTGCTCTTTCCATGTTGGGAAGATAGGAATTTCATTCCTGACGAAAATTCCTACATCCGATGCTAATTTACAAGATTCTTCTGGGTCCAGTGGCCTTCTGCCACCTACGATAGATGAAAGGCGAAATCTTGATTCCATCCCAGCAAGCTTAGCTACTAACATTTTCCCTACTGTTGGGCCCCTCGTTTTTCTTGATCGTGGTGCAACTACAAAGTTAAGCATTACATCAAGCTATCAAGGTAGGTATAACGGAGAATGAAACTATAAGCATTATATATATATCTCTATAAAGTATAACTTTATAACGGAGAATGAAACTATAAGCATTGGAAAATGTACCTTCTTCGGTGTGGGGCTCATCCTCAGGGGAGTTGTCTATGGCAGGACTAATATGTTGTGCTAGCAGTGTTTGGCCAGTTGTGGTTGTGTCAGCTGGGACTGGTACAGTGTGTCCTTGGGCAGTATTTCCTACCACAGCTACTGCTGATCCCAATTGTGGCTGAGAAGTTGCCGTGGAAACTTGTTACTGCTGCCAATTGTTGTTGAGAAGTTTGTGAAACTGGTTCTGCTGCCAATTGTGGCTGAGAAGTTGCCGTGGAAACTGGTTCCCGATTGTCGCTGGTTGACTGGATTGGTAAAGGTGGCTGATTCAACCGCTTGGGGTGTTCACCACGTTTTTTTATTTCAGTACTCTTAGAATTTTCGTTATTTTCTTCAATCAAGCCATGAATCGCTGAGACTGTCTAGTGTAAGCAGGTTTTTTTTGGTTGCCGCTGTTCTATCACCGATTCAGGGCTGTTGAATGGTCTTCCTCTCATTGGTGGTTCCTGCGAAATTCTTACTTGAAGCTGCAGATTTCTAGCACACATAAACGATATTTCAGTCTACAGAAGTCCCATATATGATGATATGCAAATGGAATAGAATGAAGAACAATAAAGGATGACGTGCATGCTGAAACATATATATGATGCATTAAGGAGACCTAGAGGTGGCATGTGAACATGTTTGGTGGGATTCAGGATACAAGTATACAACACATGGAAGTTGCAAAACAGATATCTCAAAGTAAAAAAACAGAAATCACCTGGTGGGGTTGAGGAGAATGGTCGGCAAGGCATCTTCCTGAGTCAGCTCTCCAAGAGGCTCAGCATGATCAAATTGTGAATCATAACATTGTTCTTTATCTTTGGGAAGGGGAAAGGGTTCTTCTCCGATTTTGTTCAGGTTTGCACTAGGGCAATAGCGTTACACATGTTTGTGCCCACACGGCTTGCATATCTTATACATAGATTCCGTATCCGTTTCTCTTTTAATTCATTCTTCTGTATTGCAATAATATCTAGCATGCATTACAAAAAAATGCTAATGAGATGGCGGTGCAAGTAAGCAAAAAAATACTTTTCGAAATCACATGCATAACGAATGCGGCCATATCAACCTTCTTGGAAGTCGGCGCGTGTACGCTTTGGTTTCCTGCCGTCGACCATGGAAGCGCCCATCTCTCCAGTCCGGTGGACGGAAGGAGTCGGGGATTAAGATACGAGAACCCGGCGATGGTGACTGTCGCTGACAGGCGGCGGTGGAAGTCGGCTACGGAGGAGCTCGTATGGTGGTCGTCGGGGGTGGGGGAGGTGGAAGCTACCCTTGCTAAAAAGCAAGGAAGACGGCGGAACGTCGTCGGTCACTACGGTGGCCGATGAGAAGGCAGTAGTGCTGGTGTGGGAGTGGGGACAGTGGGCCGGCGCAAGGCGTGTGAGATGATCCGGTGGGTCATGCGGGTGGAAGCGTGAGAGAGAGATGCGGGGTTCGGCGCCACGGTGATAGGTCTGAATTGAGCGGTCCGGGGGATAAGATCGACACTCACTTATTTCACATCGCTTTGAATTTTGGGCGGGGGGGATTTCGGCGGGAATTTGGGGCGAGTTGAAATTTTCATGGTTGGTTGGAAAACTGTGGAACCCTAGCCTACGAAATCCCAAGTCTGAAGGAGGGCCCCTTTGCTGTGGCTTTTTGGCTTTTGGATTTGGAAGCCAAAAGAATATAATATTTGTTTTTGGCTTCCAAAATCCAAAAAGCCAAAAAGGCAAAAAAAAAAAAAAGGCACAACAAAAGGGCCCTGAGTATGTTCGGGTTCAAGGGGATATGCTTGTTGGTTCTTGGGTGCATATGATCTCTTTATTTCGAAATTCATCTTCTATACATTTTGAAATGTCAAAAAAGAATAAAACGAAAAATGCATGTGTACTTCTTCGCTTGCTTTATACACATAAAATATTTCAATGAAAAAATCGAATAGTAATTTGGGCTATGTAAAAAAGAGTTACTCCGTAAAAAAATTGTGCTAACCATAAGGCTTTTTATGAGACATGTTTTCTCTCTTTTTTTACATCGACCATGAAAAAAACTTTTTTTTTTTACATCAACCATGAAAAATACTTTTTTTACATCGACCATGAAAAATACTAGGAATTTGCTAAGAGCATCCACAACGTGTAGCCAAAAGTGGTTCCATATTTGATTTTTGGCTTTTTGAACTAGTTCCATACATTGTAGAGGTAGTTCCAAAACCAGAAAAACAGGGAACCGGAGCAAATAGGTGCTCCGATGCCAAATTTCACTTTTGGCATTTGGAACTAGTTCCCTACATTGTGAGAGTAGTTCCATATTGGCTTTATGAGTTGTTTTAGCTTGATGGCGGGACCCACGTTATAAATATTTGGAACACTACATTGTGGAGCTATTGCTATATTTCACACCAAAGCCAAATTCACATCGTATCAGATTTGGCAATAGCAACATTGTGGATAGCCTAAAGTTATATTTTCCATCTTGTACACAATTAAAAATATCTTTAAAACAAACAAATCTCTATGTCTAGGTGTACCATCTCTACTAGTACTAGTATATATACACGTGCCTTGCACGTGAGGGCTCTTTTTTTTAGTGAAACAACTTCGACGCAATAAGAATTCGATCTTTTTTTAACAAAGGAGGGGGCCCAAGGGCTTGGATACCATTAAGTGCAACAGAGGGGTACATATTACAGATTGCAGTCAATAGTCACTTGGGTTGAAAGCCAATGCAAGCCCGCCTACATGATAGCAGGATTTTGTGAAGCTTTTTAACTTAATTGGTCAAACATGCGAAGCATGTGCCATTTACTTGTACAACTTTATCGGAAAAAAAATACTTGTACAAGCTAGTTCCCCTAAGTACCAGCACATAAGTAAACAAAAGAACCAGGGACATCATCAACTGAAAACAACAATCTATTCATATAGCGGCTCTTGCATCACCCTTTGAAAATCATCTACAAAGATGAAGATTCAGAAATTCTGTTTAAGATAGCTTGATCTCATACAAGCATGTCCTTTCTGTAAGATCTGTCCTGGCTTGAATCATCATCACATCTGCATTGTCGGCGCCAAGTTAGCTGAAGTTTTCAGGTTTGTCATCTTGAATTGTAGAATTCCATCCTCCATTTCTTTGTTAAGTGGCCACATCCAAGTCCTTTTGAAGACGCCTAATCTTAGCCCCAGTGCCACATCCTTCTTTGTTCCTACAAACGTTTGCATCATGGAATCTGGACATCTCTGCTACAATGCTGCTTGGCAGGGACATGAGCAGTCACTTGCTTCTGCGATTTGCCATGCATAAAATCAATCAGATTAAAAGGAAATATGTTGGTTGATTCATGTCACCACTTTCAGCAACCCATGAGTTTCTAAACCTTAAATGGAGTCTAAAACATTGCAATAAAAGGGTGGGTGCATCATTTGGATGCAGAGGCGGGGCGACCCTATTTTCAAGAAAAATTAGGAAATCTGAAATCTATATCTATATCTCTACCATCTATACCACTCCACTCCTGACAGTTTGATCTCTTTCAGTACATTAGATTATGTCATGTTTAAAACACTATTATAAAATTACCTCCTTAATGTTGAGCTCAGGAGGATCCAGATGTGCTGATCCTAGGCGGCCACTCAAATGATTGCTTGCTAGAACAATAGGACCAAATCCCGCCTCCTTTCTACCAATGTCTGCATCACTGGCGCGCTCACTGTCTTTGTTAGGAACATGAGCAGTGGCTAGCTGCTGCAAATCAAAGTTCATCAAATCAATCAGCAAACAAGACATATGAAATTTGAGCAGTGCGGCTAAATACCTTCTTCAGCAGCTGCCCCACGGCACATCACACGTTTGAAAAATCTCGGCAACGACTTGGGGTGCGGTGATTTTGTCCCATTCCACAGTATGCCGAGCTTGGCTGCAATTATCATATTCTGCAAGATATTTTGCCTCCGAGATTCTTCGTAGGCATTCTCGAGGGGAATATCTAGCAGGCATTACAAAAAAAAACAGATGCTAATAACAAGCAGTGGAAGCAAGCAATAAACTAGTCTCGGAAATCAAATACGGAGTACATAACAAAAGCTGCCGGACAAAGTGTTCAACCTTGGTCGACTGGGGAGGTGGCGCGTTGGCCGTCGGTTTGGTTCGGTGGATCATGGTGGCGCTTTGTGTACCGATCTCGCCGGCCGGTAAGATGAACCAGTGAGTCGGGGAAGCAGATCCGACGAAGCGGACGGAGTGTGGTTGACGGCGTCGCTGAGCTGGCTCCGGTGCGGTGGATGTCGGCTACGGATGGAGGACTGAGAGGGAGCGAGACGGACTAGGTGCGAGGTAGGGAGAGAGGCCCTTGCTTGTCCGTGGGTGGGGCTGGATATAGAAATGAAAGCGAGGTAGGAAGATAGCATCCTGCTAATTTATGGTGCTGAACTAGAAAATCCCGCCAATATATGGTGCTGAATTGCGGGCGGCTCATAGCTTGTGCACAAATAAAATGGGAAAATCCAAAAAATGTAGTTCAACAAAAAAAAAGGCAAAGTCGCTAGCTCGCCATGAGAAGATGCACTCCGCCAACAAAATGTCATGACAAGCTAGTTTGCTATGGATCTTGCATTAACCTGCTCGATAAAATGGTGGGCAAAAAAAGACAAGCTAAATCAAAAATAATGGTGGTAGAAAGATGTAACTCTCAAATGTAAACTCTACTAAAAAGAGCCAGCTCAAAAATATGCCTCATATTATTAGTACTTCCTCCGGTCCATATTAATTGCCACTAACATACATCGAGAAACAAAAGAGAAATCTGTCATGAATAGTTCCCGAATTCAAATCTGAGTTTCTCTGTAGACTATTCCCATCTGAGTTTCTCTTTTTTGTTTCTCGATGTATGTTTCGAATTTTGATCTGAAATTTTTAGGGGTTATCTTAATATGAGCTGTGAACGTGCATGATTTGTTTCAGATTTTTTTCGCAATGTTTAAATTTGGATTTAGGTCGCATGTCACCTCGCTACCGCGAGAAATGGAGCCCCTCTCCGCTGGCTCCATAAAAGCTTCACCGTGTCGATCGTTGAAGACACCGGCAAGTGCATGTCGGGGACAGAGAATAAATTTCGTCCACGTTGTCACGGTCGCTCACCCCAAACCCTAAACTCTGTCTTATGAAGTCAAGCATGCATGAAGAGAAGTGGTTTTGGTTTCAAACATGGAAATTTCAAAAACCCTCTCAAGAGCTACATTTTGGAGTGACTAATTTTTCATATTCATGATTTAAACTTGTTTAAATGGGCATAAAAATAGGCATAAAATTCAAAATAAATCAAAATAAATGAAAAACCAAGGCACATAGTCTTCCTATGTCATATAGTAAGCATTCAATTAAGTTGATAAACAAGGTCTAGACATATTCGAACCGGAAAAATCATGTATCTACCCCCTAACCCTAAACTCTGTCTTATGAAGTCAAGCATGAAGAGATGTGGTTTTTGGTTTCAAACATGGAAATTTCGAAAACCCTCCCAAGAGCTTCATTTTGGAGTGACTAAGAAGCATACATGCTTACTTTTTTATATTCATGTTTTAAACTTGTTCAAATCTTGGTCAAACCTAGGATTTGACCAAGATTAAAATGGGCATAAGAATTCAAAACAAAGCACATAGTCTGTGTATGTCATATAGTAAGCATTCAAGTTGATAAACAAGGTCTAGACATATTCAAACCAAAAAATCATGGAAATTTCAAAAACCTCCCACGAGCTTCATTTTGGAGTGACTAAGAAGGATCGATGCAGGTTACGTTTCATATTATTCATGTTTTAAACTTGTTTAAATCTTGGTCCAACCTAGGATTTGACCAAGATTCAACAAATGGGGATAAAAAATGAAAACCCAATGCACATAGTCTTCTTATGTCATATAATAAGCATACAATTAAGTTGATAAACAAGGTCTAGACATATTCAAACCAAAAAAACATGTATGTGGCTACCCCTAACCCTAAACTCTGTCTTATGAAGTCAAGCATGAAGAGATGTGGTTTTTGGTTTCAAACATGGAAATTTCAAAAACCCTTCCAAGAGCTTCATTTTGGAGTGACTAAGAAGCATACATGCTTACCTTTTCATATATATTCATGTTTTAAACTTGTTCAAATCTTGGTCAAACCTAGGATTTGACAAAGATTCAAATGGGCATAAAAATTCAAATAAAATGAATACCAAGGTCTTCTTATGTCATATAGTATGTGCGCATTCACTTAAGTTGATAAACAAGGTCTAGACATATTAAACCTAAAAATCATGCATGTATCTACCCCTAACCCTAAACTCTCTTATAAAGTCAAGCATGCATGGTGAAGATAAGTGGTTTTTGGTTTCAAACATGGAAATTTCAAAAACCCTCCTAATTAAGAGCTTCATTTTGGAGTGACTAAGAAGGATACATGCTTACTTTACATATTCATGTTTTAAACTTGTTTAAGTCGTGGTCAAACCTAGGATTTGACCAAGATTTAAATGGGCATAAAAATTCAAAACAAAATCAAAAACCAAAGCAAGTCTTTGCATGTCATATAGTAAGCATTCAAGTTGATAAACAAGGTCTAGACATATTCAAACCAGAAAATCATGTATATATCTACCCCTAACCCTAAACTCTATCTTTATGAAGTCAAGCATGCATGAAGAGAAGTGGTTTTAGGTTTCAAACATGGAAATTTCAAAAACCATCCCAAGAGCTACATTTTGGAGTGACTAAGAAGGATATATAGATGCTTAATTTTGCATATTCATGATTTAAACTTGTTCAAATCTTGGTCAAACCTATGATTTGACCAAGATTCAAATGGGCATTAAAAATAGAAAAATGAAAAACCAAAGCACATAATCTTCTTATGTCATATAGTAAGCATTAAAGTTGATAAACACAAGGTCTAGACATATTCAAACCATACAAATCATGTATCTACCCCTAACCCTAAACTTTGTCTTATCAAGCATGAAGAGATGTGGTTTTTGGTTTCAAACATGGAAATTTCAAATACCCTTCCAAGAGCTTCATTTTGGAGTGACTAAGAAGCATACATGCTTACCTTTTCATATTCATGTTTTAAACTTGTTCAAATCTTGGTCAAACCTAGGATTTGACCAAGATTCAAATGGGCATAAAAATTAAAAAAATGAATACCAAGATCTTCTTATGTCATATAGTATGCGCGCAATCAATTAAGTTGATAAACAAGGTATAGACATATTAAACCTGAAAATCATGTATCTACCCCTAACCCTAAACTCTGTCTTATAAAGTCAAGCATGCATGGTGAAGATAAGTGGTTTTTGGTTTCAAACATGGAAATTTCAAAAACCCTCCTAATTAAGAGCTTCATTTTGGAGTGACTAAGAAGGATACATGCTTACTTTTCATATTCATGTTTTAAACTTGTTTAAATCTTGGTCAAACCTAGGAAAATCATAAATATATCTACCCCTAACCCTAAACTCTGTCTTATGAAGTCAATCATGAAGAGAAGTGGTTTTGGGTTTCCTACATGGAAATTTCAAAAACCTCCCAAAAACTTCATTTTAGAGTGACTAAGAACGATACATGCTTCCCTTTTCATTTTCATGTTTTAAACTTGTTTACATTATCTTGGTCAAATCTAGGATTTGACAAGATTCAAATGGGCATCAAAATAAAAAAATCAGAAAAATGAAAAACCAAAGCACATAGTTTTCTTATGTCATATAGTAAGCATTCAAGTTGATAAACAAGGTTTATACATATTCAAACCAGACAAATCATGTATCTACCCCCTATCGACCCTAAACTCGGTCTTATGAAGTCTAGCATGAGGAGAAGTCGTTTTGGGTTTCAAACGTTTAAGCCAAAAGCCCCATTTCAAATATTTCAAACTTATTCAAATTTGGTTCAAATTTGAAAGACACACAAGTTATAGCACACATAGTGCATACATTCTCACACATACTGCACTAGATGCTAACCCGGCCTATAGTTTGAGGCCATTGGATGAGGTCGAAAAAAATCTTGGATTAGAAATGGGGTTGTTCGAACCCCGTAGTTGGATTTTTTGAACCTTGATCTGTAGTACTGGGCAAACCCTAGTTTAACCTATTTAATTATAGATTCGTAGGTCGATTTTTCTACCTTTTTATTATTACTATGCAGCACATGTGTGTTTGCCCGTCGAGTGAAACTCGGAGGAAGAGGGATCACTCGGAAGGAGAGAAGAAGGGAGAGAATTATGGTGTCTCCCCTTTTTCGGGTGATGATGTTGACTTTGTGCAGGGTTTGTCGGTGAGCAGGAGGTGCGAAGCGAGCGAGCGAGCGAGTCGAGCGAGGCCGAGAATGAGAGAGATTTTTTTTTTTTTTAGAGGGACGACCGAAGGATCCAGAAGGACCCACAGACTTCCAATACGCATCCGATGCGTCTTTCTTTGACAAAGAAAATGGCTGGGAGTTTTGCGTACCTATTGCACGTGACTTGTGCTCACTGAAGTGTGGGACCTCACGCATGGGCACCACACGTAAGTGACAGACCTGTTGTAAAAACTCGGTTGATTATTATAGTGCATTAGAACAAAGTTTCCTATGGATTCAAGGGTAGGAAATCCAAGTTAACTCATTTACATGACATTATTTTTTCCATGAAGCAAAGTTAACGCACCTATCAATTGGTACATTTTGGAGTGACTAAGAAGGATCCAGGCTTACTTATTCGTTTTCACGTGTAAAACTTGTCTAAATCTTGGTCAAACAAAATTGGCAGAAAATTCAAAAAAAAAAAAAGAAAAATGAAAAACCAAAGCACATAGTCTTCTTATGTCATGTAGTAAGCATTAAAGTTGATAAACAAGGTCTAGACATATTCAAACCATACTAATCATGTATCTACCCGCTAACCCCTAAACTATGTCTTAAGAAGTCAAGAATGAAGAGAAGTGGTTTTGGGTTTCAAACATGGACATTTCAAAAACCTCCCAAAACTTCATTTTAGGGTGAGTAAGAAGGATACAGGCTTCCCTTTTCATTTTCATGTTCTATACTTGTTTAAATCTTGGTCAAACCTAGGATTTGACCAAGATTCAAATGGGCACAAAAAAATAAAAAAGCACATAGTGTTCTTATGTCATATCATAAGCATTCAAGTTGATAAACAAGGTCTAGATATATCCAAATTAACCAGGACAAATCATGTATCTACCCCTATCGTCCCTACTTCGTCTTATGAAGTCAAGCATGAAGAGAAGTGGTTTTGGGTTTCAAACATGGAAATTTCAAAAACCTCCCAAAATTCAGCTTCATTTTAGAGCGACTAAGAAGGATCGATGCTTACCTTTTCATTTCCATGTTTTAAACTTATTTAAATCTTGGTCAAACCTAGGATTTGACCAAGATTCAAATGGGCATAAAAATTCAGACAAAAAATCTAAAGAATGAAAAACCAAAGCACATAGCCTTCTTAATTATGTCATATAGTAAACACTCAAGTTGATAAATAAGGTCTAGACATATTCAAACCAGAAAAATCATGTGTATATCTACCCCTAACCCTAAACTCTGTTTATGAAGTCAATCTCTAGGATTTGACCAAGATTCAAATGGGCATAAAATAAAAAAACATAAAAATGAAAAACCAAAGCGCACATAGTCTTCTTATATGTCATATAGTAAGCATTAAAGTTGATAAACAAGGTCTGGACATATTCAAACTAGCTAGACAAATCATGTATCTACCCCTAACCCCTAAACTCTGTCTTATGACGAAGTCAAGCATGAAGATAAGTGGTTTTGGGTTTCAAACATGGAAATTTCAAAAACCTCCCAAAAACTTCATTTTAGGGTGACTAAGAAGGATACAAGCTTCCATTTTCATTTCCATGTTCTATACTTGTTTAAATCTTGGTCAAACCTAGGATTTGACCAAGATTCAAATGTGCATCAAAATTCCAAAAAATCAGAAAAAGGAAAAACCAAAGCACATAGTTTTCTTATGTCACATACATATATATAGTAAGCATTCAAAAGTTGATAAACAAGGTCTAGACATATTCAAACCAGACAAATCATGTACCCCTAACCCTAAACTTTGTCTTAATTATATATGAAGTCAAGCATGAAGCAGAGAAGTGTGGTTTTGGGTTTCAAACATGGAAATTTCAAAAACCTCCCAAAAAGCTTCATTTTAATTAGACTGGCTGGTTAATTAAGAAGGATCCATGATTAATTACCTTTTCATTGTCATGTTTTAAACTTGTTTAAATCTTGGTCGAACCTAGGATTTGACCAAGATTCAAATGGGCATAAAAATTTCAAAAAAATCGAAAGAATGAAAAACCAAAGCACATAGCCTTCTTATGTCATATAGTAAGCATTCAAGTTGATAAACATGGTCTAGACATATTCAAACCAGAAAAATCATGTATCTACCCCTAACCCTAAACTCTGTCTTATGAAGTCAAGCATGAAAAGAAGTACGGTGGTTTTGGGTTTCAAACATGGTAAATTCAAGAACCTCCCAAAAGCTTCATTTTAGAGTTACTAAGAGAAAGATCCAGACTTAATTACCTTATCATTTTCACATGTTAAACTTGTTTAAATCTTGCTCAACAAACCTAGGATTTTACCAAGATTCTCAAATGGGCATAAAAATCAAAAAATGAAATACCAATGCACATAGTCCTCTTATGTCATATAGCTAGTAAGCATTCAAGTTGATAAACAAGGTCTAGACATATTCAAACTAGCTAGACAAATCATGTATCTACCCCCTAATTAAAACCCCTAAACTCTGTCTTATGACGAAGTCAAGCATGAAGATAAGTGGTTTTAGGTTTCAAACATGGAAATTTCAAAAACCTCCCAAAATTCAGCTTCATTTTAGAGCGACTAAGAAGGATCGATGCTTTTACCTTTTCATTTCCATGTTTTAAACTTATTTAAATCTTGGTCAAACCTAGGATTTGACCAAGATTCAAATGGGCATAAAAATTATTCAGACAAAAAATCTAAAGAATGAAAAACCAAAGCACATAGCCTTCTTAATTATGTCATATAGTAAACACTCAAGTTGATAAACAAGGTCTAGACATATTCAAACCAGAAAAATCATGTGTATATCTACCCCTACCCCTAAACTCTGTCTTATGAAGTCAATCATGAAGAGAATTGGTTTTGGGTTTCAAACATGGAAATTTCAAGTACGTCCCAAAAGCTTCATATATTTTAGAGTGACTAATTAAGAAGGATCTTGGATTACGTTTTCATTTTCATGCTTGAAACTTGTTTAAATCTTGGTTGAACCTAGGATTTGACCAGAATCAAATGTGCATAAAATTCTTAAAAAAATAGAAAAATGAAAAACAAAAGCACATGGTCTTCTTATGTCATATAGTAAGCATTCAAGTTGATAAACAAGGTTTAGACATATTCAAACCAGACAAATCATGTATCTACCCCCTAACCCTAAACTCGGTCTTATGAAGTCTAGCATGAGGAGAAGTCGTTTTGGGTTTCAAACGTTTAAGCCAAAAGCCCCATTTCAAATATTTCAAACTTATTCAAATTTGGTTCAAATTTGAAAGACACACAAGTTATAGCACACATAGTGCATACATTCTCACACATACTGCACTAGATGCTAACCCGGCCTATAGTTTGAGGCCATTGGATGAGGTCGAAAAAATCTTGGATTAGAAATGGGGTTGTTCGAACCCCGTAGTTGGATTTTTTGAACCTTGATCTGTAGTACTGGGCAAAACCCTAGTTTAACCTATTTAATTATAGATTCGTAGGTCGATTTTTCTACCTTTTTATTATTACTATGCAGCACATGTGTGTTTGCCCGTCGAGTGAAACTCGGAGGAAGAGGGATCACTCGGAAGGAGAGAAGAAGGGAGAGAATTATGGTGTCTCCCCTTTTTCGGGTGATGATGTTGACTTTTGTGCAGGGTTTGTCAGTGAGCAGGAGGTGCGAGCGAGCAGCGAGCGAGTCGAGCGAGGCCGAGAATGAGAGAGATTTTTTTTTTTTTTTTAGGGACGACCGAAGGATCCAGAAGGACCCACAGACTTCCAATACGCATCCTGATGCGTCTTTCTCTTGACAAAGAAAATGGCTGGGAGTTTGCGTACCTATTGCGACTTGTGCTCACTGAAGTGTGGGACCTCACGCATGGGCACCACACGTAAGTGACTGTTGGTGTAAAAACTCGGTTGATTATTATAGTGCATTAGAACAAAGTTTCCTATGGATTCAAGGGTAGGAAATCCAAGTTAACTCATTTACATGACATTATTTTTTCCATGAAGCAAAGTTAACGCACCTATCAATTGGTACATTTTGGAGTGACTAAGAAGGATCCAGGCTTACTTATTCGTTTTCACGTGTAAAACTTGTCTAAATCTTGGTCAAACAAAATTGGCAGAAAATTCAAAAAAAAAAACAGAAAAATGAAAAACCAAAGCACATAGTCTTCTTATGTCATGTAGTAAGCATTAAAGTTGATAAACAAGGTCTAGACATATTCAAACCATACTAATCATGTATCTACCCGCTAACCCCTAAACTATGTCTTAAGAAGTCAAGAATGAAGAGAAGTGGTTTTGGGTTTCAAACATGGACATTTCAAAAACCTCCCAAAACTTCATTTTAGGGTGAGTAAGAAGGATACAGGCTTCCCTTTTCATTTTCATGTTCTATACTTGTTTAAATCTTGGTCAAACCTAGGATTTGACCAAGATTCAAATGGGCACAAAAAAATAAAAAAGCACATAGTGTTCTTATGTCATATCATAAGCATTCAAGTTGATAAACAAGGTCTAGATATATCCAAATTAACCAGACAAATCATGTATCTACCCCTATCGTCCCTACTTCGTCTTATGAAGTCAAGCATGAAGAGAAGTGGTTTTGGGTTTCAAACATGGAAATTTCAAAAACCTCCCAAAATTCAGCTTCATTTTAGAGCGACTAAGAAGGATCGATGCTTTTACCTTTTCATTTCCATGTTTTAAACTTATTTAAATCTTGGTCAAACCTAGGATTTGACCAAGATTCAAATGGGCATAAAAATTCAGACAAAAAATCTAAAGAATGAAAAACCAAAGCACATAGCCTTCTTAATTATGTCATATAGTAAACACTCAAGTTGATAAATAAGGTCTAGACATATTCAAACCAGAAAAATCATGTGTATATCTACCCCTAACCCTAAACTCTGTATTATGAAGTCAATCTCTAGGATTTGACCAAGATTCAAATGGGCATAAAATAAAAAAAAACATAAAAATGAAAAACCAAAGCGCACATAGTCTTCTTATATGTCATATAGTAAGCATTAAAGTTGATAAACAAGGTCTGGACATATTCAAACTAGCTAGACAAATCATGTATCTACCCCCTAACCCCTAAACTCTGTCTTATGACGAAGTCAAGCATGAAGATAAGTGGTTTTGGGTTTCAAACATGGAAATTTCAAAAACCTCCCAAAAACTTCATTTTAGGGTGACTAAGAAGGATACAGGCTTCCATTTTCATTTCCATGTTCTATACTTGTTTAAATCTTGGTCAAACCTAGGATTTGACCAAGATTCAAATGTGCATCAAAATTCCAAAAAAATCAGAAAAATGAAAAACCAAAGCACATAGTTTTCTTATGTCACATACATATATATAGTAAGCATTCAAAAGTTGATAAACAAGGTCTAGACATATTCAAACCAGACAAATCATGTACCCCCTAACCCTAAACTTTGTCTTAATTATATATGAAGTCAAGCATGAAGCAGAGAAGTGTGGTTTTGGGTTTCAAACATGGAAATTTCAAAAACCTCCCAAAAAGCTTCATTTTAATTAGACTGGCTGGTTAATTAAGAAGGATCCATGATTAATTACCTTTTCATTGTCATGTTTTAAACTTGTTTAAATCTTGGTCGAACCTAGGATTTGACCAAGATTCAAATGGGCATAAAAATTCAGAAAAAAATCGAAAGAATGAAAAACCAAAGCACATAGCCTTCTTATGTCATATAGTAAGCATTCAAGTTGATAAACATGGTCTAGACATATTCAAACCAGAAAAATCATGTATCTACCCCTAACCCTAAACTCTGTCTTATGAAGTCAAGCATGAAAAGAAGTACGGTGGTTTTGGGTTTCAAACATGGTAAATTCAAGAACCTCCCAAAAGCTTCATTTTAGAGTTACTAAGAGAAAGATCCAGACTTAATTACCTTATCATTTTCAAATGTTAAACTTGTTTAAATCTTGCTCAACAAACCTAGGATTTTACCAAGATTCTCAAATGGGCATAAAAATCAAAAAATGAAATACCAATGCACATAGTCCTCTTATGTCATATAGCTAGTAAGCATTCAAGTTGATAAACAAGGTCTAGAGACATATTCAAACTAGCTAGACAAATCATGTATCTACCCCCTAATTAAAACCCCTAAACTCTGTCTTATGACGAAGTCAAGCATGAAGATAAGTGGTTTTAGGTTTCAAACATGGAAATTTCAAAAACCTCCCAAAATTCAGCTTCATTTTAGAGCGACTAAGAAGGATCGATGCTTTTACCTTTTCATTTCCATGTTTTAAACTTATTTAAATCTTGGTCAAACCTAGGATTTGACCAAGATTCAAATGGGCATAAAAATTATTCAGACAAAAAATCTAAAGAATGAAAAACCAAAGCACATAGCCTTCTTAATTATGTCATATAGTAAACACTCAAGTTGATAAACAAGGTCTAGACATATTCAAACCAGAAAAATCATGTGTATATCTACCCCTACCCTAAACTCTGTCTTATGAAGTCAATCATGAAGAGAATTGGTTTTGGGTTTCAAACATGGAAATTTCAAGTACGTCCCAAAAGCTTCATATATTTTAGAGTGACTAATTAAGAAGGATCTTGGATTACGTTTTCATTTTCATGCTTGAAACTTGTTTAAATCTTGGTTGAACCTAGGATTTGACCAGAATCAAATGTGCATAAAATTCTTAAAAAAATAGAAAAATGAAAAACAAAAGCACATGGTCTTCTTATGTCATATAGTAAGCATTCAAGTTGATAAACAAGGTTTAGACATATTCAAACCAGACAAATCATGTATCTACCCCTAACCCTAAACTCGGTCTTATGAAGTCTAGCATGAGGAGAAGTCGTTTTGGGTTTCAAACGTTTAAGCCAAAAGCCCCATTTCAAATATTTCAAACTTATTCAAATTTGGTTCAAATTTGAAAGACACACAAGTTATAGCACACATAGTGCATACATTCTCACACATACTGCACTAGATGCTAACCCGGCCTATAGTTTGAGGCCATTGGATGAGGTCGAAAAAAATCTTGGATTAGAAATGGGGTTGTTCGAACCCCGTAGTTGGATTTTTTGAACCTTGATCTGTAGTACTGGGCAAAACCCTAGTTTAACCTATTTAATTATAGATTCGTAGGTCGATTTTTCTACCTTTTTATTATTACTATGCAGCACATGTGTGTTTGCCCGTCGAGTGAAACTCGGAGGAAGAGGGATCACTCGGAAGGAGAGAAGAAGGGAGAGAATTATGGTGTCTCCCTTTTTCGGGTGATGATGTTGACTTTTGTGCAGGTTTGTCGAGCAGGAGGGCGAGGAGCGAGCGAGCGAGCGCGAGAGCGAGGCCGAGAATGAGAGATTTTTTTTTTTTTAGAGGGAACCGAAGGATCCAGAAGGACCCACAGACTTCCAATACGCATCCTGATGCGTCTTTCTCTTGACAAAGAAAATGGCTGGGAGTTTGCGTACCTATTGCACGTGACTTGTGCTCACTGAAGTGTGGGACCTCACGCATGGGCACCACACGTAAGTGACAGACCTGTTGGTGTAAAAACTCGGTTGATTATTATAGTGCATTAGAACAAAGTTTCCTATGGATTCAAGGGTAGGAAATCCAAGTTAACTCATTTACATGACATTATTTTTTCCATGAAGCAAAGTTAACGCACCTATCAATTGGTACATTTTGGAGTGACTAAGAAGGATCCAGGCTTACTTATTCGTTTTCACGTGTAAAACTTGTCTAAATCTTGGTCAAACAAAATTGGCAGAAAATTCAAAAAAAAAAACAGAAAAATGAAAAACCAAAGCACATAGTCTTCTTATGTCATGTAGTAAGCATTAAAGTTGATAAACAAGGTCTAGACATATTCAAACCATACTAATCATGTATCTACCCGCTAACCCCTAAACTCTATCTTATGACGAAGTCAAGCATGAAGATTAAGTGGTTTTGGGTTTCAAACATGGAAATTTTGAAAACCTCCCAAAAACTTCATTTTAGGGTGACTAAGAAGGATACAGGCTTCCCTTTTCATTTTCATGTTCTATACTTGTTTAAATCTTGGTCAAACCTAGGATTTGACCATGATTCAAATGTGCATCAAAATTCCAAAAAAATCAGAAAAATGAAAAACCAAAGCAAAGCACATAGTTTTCTTATGTCATATAGTAAGCATTAAAGTTGATAAACAAGGGTCTAGACATATTCAAACAAGAAAAATCATGTATCTACCCCCTAACCCTAAACTTTGTCTTATGTAGTCAAGCATGAAGAGAAGTGGTTTTGGGTTTCAAATATGGAAATTTCAAAAACCTATCAAAAGCTTCATTTTAGAGTGACTAAGAAGGATCCATGCTTGCCTTTTCATTTTCATATTTGAAACTTGTTTAAATCATTGTCAAACCTAGGATTTGACCAAGATTTAAATTGGCATAAAATTAAAAAATCGGAAAAATGAAAAACAAAAGCACATAGTCTTCTTATGTCACATATATATATATAGTAAGCATTCAAAAGTTGATAAACAAGGTCTAGCTAGACATATTCAAATAAGACAAATCATGTATCTACCCCTCTAACCCTAAACTCTGTCTTATGAAGTCAAGCATGAAGAGAAGTGGTTTTAGGTTTCAAACATGGAAATTTCAAAAACCTCCCAAAAACTTCATTTTAGAGTGACTAAGAAGGATACATGCATGTTTACCTTTTCATTTTCATGTTTTAAACTTGTTTAAATCTTGGTCAAACCTAGGATTTGACCAAGATACAAATAGGCACAAAAAATGAAAAACAAAAAGCACATAGTGTTCTTATGTCATATCGTAAGCATTCAAGTTGATAAACAAGGTCTAGATATATCCAAACCAGACAAATCATGTATATATGTACCCCGTGTCGATCTTATGAAGTCTAGCATGAAGAAAAGTCGTTTTTGGTTTCAAACATGGAAATTTCAAGAACATCCCAAAAGCTTCATTTTAGAGCGACTAAGAAAGGATCCAGGCTTACCTTTCCATTTTCATGATTTAAACTTGTTTAAATCTTGGTCAAATCTTGCTCAAGCATGAAGATAAGTGGTTTTGGGTTTCAAACATGGAAATTTCAAAAACCTCCCAAAAACTTCATTTTAGGGTGACTAAGAAGGATACAGGCTTCCCTTTTCATTTTCATGTTCTATATATACTTGTTTAAATCTTGGTCAAACCTAGGATTTGACCAAGATTCAAATGTGCATCAAAATTCTAAAAAAAATCAGAAAAATGAAAAACCAAAGCACATAATCTTCTTATGTCATATAGTAAGCATTAAAGTTGATAAACATGGTCTAGACATATTCAAACCATACAAATCATGTATCTACCCCTAACCCCTAAACTATGTCTTATGAAGTCAAGCATGAAGAGAAGTGGTTTTGGGTTTCAAACATGGAAATTTCAAAAACTGCCCAAAAACTTCATTTTAGAGTGACTAAGAAGGACACATGCTTCGCTTTTCATTTTCATGTTTTAAACTTGTTTAAATCTTGGTCAAACCTAGGATTTGATGAACATGGTCTAGACATATTCAAACCAGACAAATCATGTATCTACCCCCTATCGACCCTAAACTTCGTCTTATGAAGTCAAGCATGAAGAGAAGTGGTTTTGGGTTTCAAACATGGAAATATATTTCAAAAACCTCCCAAAATTAAAGCTTCATTTTAGAGTGACTAGTTAAGAAGGATCCAGGCTTACCTTTTCATTTTCATGTTTTAAACTTGTTTAAATCTTGTTCAAACCTAGGATTTAACCAATATTCAAATGGGCATAAAATAAAAAATAAATAAAATAAAAAACCAAAGCACATAGTCTTCTTATGTCATATAGTAAGCATTCAAGTTGATAAACAAGGTCTAGACATATTCAAACCAGACAAATCATGTACCCCTAACCCTAAACTTTGTCTTAATTATATATGAAGTCAAGCATGAAGCAGAGAAGTGTGGTTTTGGGTTTCAAACATGGAAATTTCAAAAACCTCCCAAAAAGCTTCATTTTAATTAGACTGGCTGGTTAATTAAGAAGGATCCATGATTAATTACCTTTTCATTGTCATGTTTTAAACTTGTTTAAATCTTGGTCGAACCTAGGATTTGACCAAGATTCAAATGGGCATAAAAATTCAGAAAAAAATCGAAAGAATGAAAAACCAAAGCACATAGCCTTCTTATGTCATATAGTAAGCATTCAAGTTGATAAACATGGTCTAGACATATTCAAACCAGAAAAATCATGTATCTACCCCTAACCCTAAACTCTGTCTTATGAAGTCAAGCATGAAAAGAAGTACGGTGGTTTTGGGTTTCAAACATGGTAAATTCAAGAACCTCCCAAAAGCTTCATTTTAGAGTTACTAAGAGAAAGATCCAGACTTAATTACCTTATCATTTTCAAATGTTAAACTTGTTTAAATCTTGCTCAACAAACCTAGGATTTTACCAAGATTCTCAAATGGGCATAAAAATCAAAAAATGAAATACCAATGCACATAGTCCTCTTATGTCATATAGCTAGTAAGCATTCAAGTTGATAAACAAGGTCTAGAGACATATTCAAACTAGCTAGACAAATCATGTATCTACCCCCTAATTAAAACCCCTAAACTCTGTCTTATGACGAAGTCAAGCATGAAGATAAGTGGTTTTAGGTTTCAAACATGGAAATTTCAAAAACCTCCCAAAATTCAGCTTCATTTTAGAGCGACTAAGAAGGATCGATGCTTTTACCTTTTCATTTCCATGTTTTAAACTTATTTAAATCTTGGTCAAACCTAGGATTTGACCAAGATTCAAATGGGCATAAAAATTATTCAGACAAAAAATCTAAAGAATGAAAAACCAAAGCACATAGCCTTCTTAATTATGTCATATAGTAAACACTCAAGTTGATAAACAAGGTCTAGACATATTCAAACCAGAAAAATCATGTGTATATCTACCCCTACCCCTAAACTCTGTCTTATGAAGTCAATCATGAAGAGAATTGGTTTTGGGTTTCAAACATGGAAATTTCAAGTACGTCCCAAAAGCTTCATATATTTTAGAGTGACTAATTAAGAAGGATCTTGGATTACGTTTTCATTTTCATGCTTGAAACTTGTTTAAATCTTGGTTGAACCTAGGATTTGACCAGAATCAAATGTGCATAAAATTCTTAAAAAATAGAAAAATGAAAAACAAAAGCACATGGTCTTCTTATGTCATATAGTAAGCATTCAAGTTGATAAACAAGGTTTAGACATATTCAAACCAGACAAATCATGTATCTACCCCTAACCCTAAACTCGGTCTTATGAAGTCTAGCATGAGGAGAAGTCGTTTTGGGTTTCAAACGTTTAAGCCAAAAGCCCCATTTCAAATATTTCAAACTTATTCAAATTTGGTTCAAATTTGAAAGACACACAAGTTATAGCACACATAGTGCATACATTCTCACACATACTGCACTAGATGCTAACCCGGCCTATAGTTTGAGGCCATTGGATGAGGTCGAAAAAAATCTTGGATTAGAAATGGGGTTGTTCGAACCCCGTAGTTGGATTTTTTGAACCTTGATCTGTAGTACTGGGCAAAACCCTAGTTTAACCTATTTAATTATAGATTCGTAGGTCGATTTTTCTACCTTTTTATTATTACTATGCAGCACATGTGTGTTTGCCCGTCGAGTGAAACTCGGAGGAAGAGGGATCACTCGGAAGGAGAGAAGAAGGGAGAGAATTATGGTGTCTCCCCTTTTTCGGGTGATGATGTTGACTTTTGTGCAGGGTTTGTCAGTGAGCAGGAGGTGCGGCGAGCGAGCGAGCGCGAGCGAGTCGAGCGAGGCCGAGAATGAGAGATTTTTTTTTTAGAGGGACGACCGAAGGATCAGAAGGACCCACAGACTTCCAATACGCATCCTGATGCGTCTTTCTCTTGACAAAGAAAATGGCTGGGAGTTTGCGTACCTATTGCACGTGACTTGTGCTCATGAAGTGTGGGACCTCACGCATGGGCACCACACGTAAGTGACAGACCTGTTGGTGTAAAAACTCGGTTGATTATTATAGTGCATTAGAACAAAGTTTCCTATGGATTCAAGGGTAGGAAATCCAAGTTAACTCATTTACATGACATTATTTTTTCCATGAAGCAAAGTTAACGCACCTATCAATTGGTACATTTTGGAGTGACTAAGAAGGATCCAGGCTTACTTATTCGTTTTCACGTGTAAAACTTGTCTAAATCTTGGTCAAACAAAATTGGCAGAAAATTCAAAAAAAAAAGAAAAATGAAAAACCAAAGCACATAGTCTTCTTATGTCATGTAGTAAGCATTAAAGTTGATAAACAAGGTCTAGACATATTCAAACCATACTAATCATGTATCTACCCCCTAACCCCTAAACTCTATCTTATGACGAAGTCAAGCATGAAGATTAAGTGGTTTTGGGTTTCAAACATGGAAATTTTGAAAACCTCCCAAAAACTTCATTTTAGGGTGACTAAGAAGGATACATGCTTCCCTTTTCATTTTCATGTTCTATACTTGTTTAAATCTTGGTCAAACCTAGGATTTGACCATGATTCAAATGTGCATCAAAATTCCAAAAAAATCAGAAAAATGAAAAACCAAAGCAAAGCACATAGTTTTCTTATGTCATATAGTAAGCATTAAAGTTGATAAACAAGGGTCTAGACATATTCAAACAAGAAAAATCATGTATCTACCCCCTAACCCTAAACTTTGTCTTATGTAGTCAAGCATGAAGAGAAGTGGTTTTGGGTTTCAAATATGGAAATTTCAAAAACCTATCAAAAGCTTCATTTTAGAGTGACTAAGAAGGATCCATGCTTGCCTTTTCATTTTCATATTTGAAACTTGTTTAAATCATTGTCAAACCTAGGATTTGACCAAGATTTAAATTGGCATAAAATTAAAAAATCGGAAAAATGAAAAACAAAAGCACATAGTCTTCTTATGTCACATATATATATATAGTAAGCATTCAAAAGTTGATAAACAAGGTCTAGCTAGACATATTCAAATAAGACAAATCATGTATCTACCCCTCTAACCCTAAACTCTGTCTTATGAAGTCAATCATGAAGAGAAGTGGTTTTAGGTTTCAAACATGGAAATTTCAAAAACCTCCCAAAAACTTCATTTTAGAGTGACTAAGAAGGATACATGTTTACCTTTTCATTTTCATGTTTTAAACTTGTTTAAATCTTGGTCAAACCTAGGATTTGACCAAGATACAAATAGGCACAAAAAATGAAAAACAAAAAGCACATAGTGTTCTTATGTCATATCGTAAGCATTCAAGTTGATAAACAAGGTCTAGATATATCCAAACCAGACAAATCATGTATATATGTACCCCGTGTCGATCTTATGAAGTCTAGCATGAAGAAAAGTCGTTTTGGCCGGGTTTCAAACATGGAAATTTCAAGAACATCCCAAAAGCTTCATTTTAGAGCGACTAAGAAGGATCCAGGCTTACCTTTCCATTTTCATGATTTAATAAACTTGTTTAAATCTTGGTCAAATCTTGCTCAAGCATGAAGATAAGTGGTTTTGGGTTTCAAACATGGAAATTTCAAAAACCTCCCGAAAACTTCATTTTAGGGTGACTAAGAAGGATACAGGCTTGCCTTTTCATTTTCATGTTCTATATATACTTGTTTAAATCTTGGTCAAACCTAGGATTTGACCAAGATTCAAATGTGCATCAAAATTCTAAAAAAAACAGAAAAATGAAAAACCAAAGCACATAGTCTTCTTATGTCATATAGTAAGCATTAAAGTTGATAAACATGGTCTAGACATATTCAAACCATACAAATCATGTATCTACCCCTAACCCCTAAACTATGTCTTAATTATGAAGTCAAGCATGAAGAGAAGTGGTTTTGGGTTTCAAACATGGAAATTTCAAAAACTGCCCAAAAACTTCATTTTAGAGTGACTAAGAAGGACACATGCTTCGCTTTTCATTTTCATGTTTTAAACTTGTTTAAATCTTGGTCAAACCTAGGATTTGATGAACATGGTCTAGACATATTCAAACCAGACAAATCATGTATCTAACCCCTATCGACCCTAAACTTCGTCTTATGAAGTCAAGCATGAAGAGAAGTGGTTTTGGGTTTCAAACATGGAAATATATTTCAAAAACCTCCCAAAATTAAAGCTTCATTTTAGAGTGACTAGTTAAGAAGGATCCAGGCTTACCTTTTCATTTTCATGTTTTAAACTTGTTTAAATCTTGTTCAAACCTAGGATTTAACCAATATTCAAATGGGCATAAAATAAAAAATAAATAAAATAAAAAACCAAAGCACATAGTCTTCTTATGTCATATAGTAAGCATTCAAGTTGATAAACAAGGTCTAGACATATTCAAACCAGACAAATCATGTACCCCTAACCCTAAACTTTGTCTTAATTATATATGAAGTCAAGCATGAAGCAGAGAAGTGTGGTTTTGGGTTTCAAACATGGAAATTTCAAAAACCTCCCAAAAAGCTTCATTTTAATTAGACTGGCTGGTTAATTAAGAAGGATCCATGATTAGTTACCTTTTCATTGTCATGTTTTAAACTTGTTTAAATCTTGGTCGAACCTAGGATTTGACCAAGATTCAAATGGGCATAAAAATTCAGAAAAAAATCGAAAGAATGAAAAACCAAAGCACATAGCCTTCTTATGTCATATAGTAGTAAGCATTCAAGTTGATAAACATGGTCTAGACATATTCAAACCAGAAAAATCATGTATCTACCCCTAACCCTAAACTCTGTCTTATGAAGTCAAGCATGAAAAGAAGTACGGTGGTTTTGGGTTTCAAACATGGTAAATTCAAGAACCTCCCAAAAGCTTCATTTTAGAGTTACTAAGAGAAAGATCCGGACTTAATTACCTTATCATTTTCACATGTTAAACTTGTTTAAATCTTGCTCAACAAACCTAGGATTTTACCAAGATTCTCAAATGGGCATAAAAATCAAAAAATGAAATACCAATGCACATAGTCCTCTTATGTCATATAGCTAGTAAGCATTCAAGTTGATAAACAAGGTATAGACATATTCAAAACAGACAAATCCTGTATCTACCCCCTAACCCTAAACTCGGTCTTATGATGCCTAGCATGAAGAGAAGTCGTTTTGGGTTTCAAACGTTTAAGCCAAAAGCCCCATTTCATATATTTCAAATTTGGTTCAAATTTGAAAGACATACAAGTTATAGCACACATAGTGCATACATGTTCACACATTCTGCACTAGATGCTAATTAACCCTATAGTTTGAGGCCATTTGGATGAGGTAAAAAAATCTTGGATTAGAAATGGGGTTGTTCGAACCCCGTAGTTGGATTTTTTATGAACTTGATCTGTAGTACTGGGCAAAACCCTAGTTTAACGTATTTAATTATAGATTCGTAGGTTGATTTTTCTACCTTTTTATTATTATTACTATGCAGCACATGTGTGTTTGCCCGTCGAGTGAAACTCGGAGGAAGAGGGATCACTCGGAAGGAGAGAAGAAGGGAGAGCATTATGGTGTCTCCCTTTTTCGGGTGATGATGTTGACTTTTGTGCGGGTTTGTCGTGAGCAGGAGGTGCGAGCGAGCGGCGAGCGAGCGAGTCGAGAGAGAATGAGAGAGATTTTTTTTTTTTTTTTAGAGGGACGACCGAAGGATCCAGAAGGACCCACGACTTCCAATACGCATCCTGATGCGTCTTTCTCTTGACAAAGAAAATGGCTGGGAGTTTGCGTACCTATTGCACGTGACTTGTGCTCACTGAAGTGTGGGACCTCACGCATGGGCACCACACGTAAGTGACAGACCTGTTGGTAAAAACTCGGTTGATTATTATAGTGCATTAGAACAAAGTTTCCTATGGATTCAAGGGTAGGAAATCCAAGTTAACTCATTTACATGACATTATTTTTTCCATGAAGCAAAGTTAACGCACCTATCAATTGGTACATTTTGGAGTGACTAAGAAGGATCCAGGCTTACTTATTCGTTTTCACGTGTAAAACTTGTCTAAATCTTGGTCAAACAAAATTGGCAGAAAATTCAAAAAAAACAGAAAAATGAAAAACCAAAGCACATAGTCTTCTTATGTCATGTAGTAAGCATTAAAGTTGATAAACAAGGTCTAGACATATTCAAACCATACTAATCATGTATCTACCCGCTAACCCCTAAACTCTATCTTATGACGAAGTCAAGCATGAAGATTAAGTGGTTTTGGGTTTCAAACATGGAAATTTTGAAAACCTCCCAAAAACTTCATTTTAGGGTGACTAAGAAGGATACAGGCTTCCTTTTCATTTTCATGTTCTATACTTGTTTAAATCTTGGTCAAACCTAGGATTTGACCAAGATTCAAATGGGCATAAAAATTCAGACAAAAAATCTAAAGAATGAAAAACCAAAGCACATAGCCTTCTTAATTATGTCATATAGTAAACACTCAAGTTGATAAATAAGGTCTAGACATATTCAAACCAGAAAAATCATGTGTATATCTACCCCTAACCCTAAACTCTGTATTATGAAGTCAATCTCTAGGATTTGACCAAGATTCAAATGGGCATAAAATAAAAAAAACATAAAAATGAAAAACCAAAGCGCACATAGTCTTCTTATATGTCATATAGTAAGCATTAAAGTTGATAAACAAGGTCTGGACATATTCAAACTAGCTAGACAAATCATGTATCTACCCCCAACCCCTAAACTCTGTCTTATGACGAAGTCAAGCATGAAGATAAGTGGTTTTGGGTTTCAAACATGGAAATTTCAAAAACCTCCCAAAAACTTCATTTTAGGGTGACTAAGAAGGATACAGGCTTCCATTTTCATTTCCATGTTCTATACTTGTTTAAATCTTGGTCAAACCTAGGATTTGACCAAGATTCAAATGTGCATCAAAATTCCAAAAAAATCAGAAAAATGAAAAACCAAAGCACATAGTTTTCTTATGTCACATACATATATATAGTAAGCATTCAAAAGTTCATAAACAAGGTCTAGACATATTCAAACCAGACAAATCATGTACCCCCTAACCCTAAACTTTGTCTTAATTATATATGAAGTCAAGCATGAAGCAGAGAAGTGTGGTTTTGGGTTTCAAACATGGAAATTTCAAAAACCTCCCAAAAAGCTTCATTTTAATTAGACTGGCTGGTTAATTAAGAAGGATCCATGATTAATTACCTTTTCATTGTCATGTTTTAAACTTGTTTAAATCTTGGTCGAACCTAGGATTTGACCAAGATTCAAATGGGCATAAAAATTCAGAAAAAATCGAAAGAATGAAAGACCAAAGCACATAGCCTTCTTATGTCATATAGTAAGCATTCAAGTTGATAAACATGGTCTAGACATATTCAAACAAGACAAATCATGTATCTACCCCCTATCGACCCTAAACTTCGTCTTATGAAGTCAAGCATGAAGAGAAGTGGTTTTGGGTTTCAAAAAAGATCCAGACTTAATTACCTTATCATTTTCACATGTTAAACTTGTTTAAATCTTGCTCAACAAACCTAGGATTTTACCAAGATTCTCAAATGGGCATAAAAATCAAAAAATGAAATACCAATGCACATAGTCCTCTTATGTCATATAGCTAGTAAGCATTCAAGTTGATAAACAAGGTCTAGACATATTCAAACAAGACAAATCATGTATCTACCCCCTATCGACCCTAAACTTCGTCTTATGAAGTCAAGCATGAAGAGAAGTGGTTTTGGGTTTCAAAAACATGGAAATTTCAAAAACCTCCCAAAATTCAGCTTCATTTTAGAGCGACTAAGAAGGATCGATGCTTACCTTTTCATTTCCATGTTTTAAACTTGTTTAAATCTTGGTCAAATCTAGGATTTGACCAAGATTCAAATGGGCATAAAATAAAAAAACCGAAAAATGAAAAACCAAAGCGCACATAGTCTTCTTATATGTCATATAGTAAGCATTAAAGTTGATAATCAAGGTCTAGACATATTCAAACTAGCTAGACAAATCATGTATCTACCCCCTAAAACCCCTAAACTCTGTCTTATGACGAAGTCAAGCATGAAGATAAGTGGTTTTAGGTTTCAAACATGCATGGGGTGACTAATTAAGAAGGATACATGCTTCCCTTTTCATTTTCATGTTCTATATATACTTGTTTAAATCTTGGTCAAACCTAGCTAGGATTTGACCAAGATTCAAATGTGCATCAAAATTCCAAAAAATATCAGAAAAATGAAAAACCAAAGCACATAGTTTTCTTATGTCATATAGTAGCATTAAAGTTGATAAACAAGGTCTAGACATATTCAAACAAGAAAAATCATGTATCTCTACTCCCTAACCCTAAACTTTGTCTTATGTAGTCAAGCATGAAGAGAAGTGGTTTTGGGTTTCAAATATGGAAATTTCAAAAACCTACCAAAAGCTTCATTTTAGAGTGACTAAGAATGATCAATGCTTACCTTTTCATTTTCATATTTTAAACTTGTTAAAATCATTGTCAAACCAGGATTTGACCAAGATTTAAATGGGCATAAAATTTAAAAAATCAGAAAAATGAAAAACAAAAGCACATAGTCTTCTTATGTCACATATATATATAGTAAGAGCATTCAAAAGTTGACAAACAAGGTCTATACATATTCAAATAAGACAAATCATGTATCTACCCCTAACCCTAAACTCTGTCTTATGAAGTCAAGCATGAAGAGAAGTGGTTTTTGGTTTCAAACATGGAAATTTCAAAAACCTCCCAAAAGCTTCATTTTAGAGTGACTAAGAAGGATCCAGGCTTACCTTTTCATTTTCATGTTTTAAACTTGTTTAAATCTTGGTCAAACCTAGGATTTGACCAATATTAAAATGGGCATAAAATAAAAAAATAAAAAAACCAAAGCACATAGTCTTCTTATGTCATATAGTAAGCATTCAAGTTCATAAACAAGGTCTAGACATATTCAAACCAGACAAATCATGTATCTACCCCCTATCGACCCTAAACTTCGTCTTATGAAGTCAAGCATGAAGAGAAGTGGTTTTGGGTTTCAAACATGGAAATTTCAAAAAACCAAAAGCTTCATTTTAGAGCGAGTAAGAAGGATCGATGCTTATCTTTTCATTTTCATGTTTTAAACTTATTTAAATCTTGGTCAAACCTAGGATTTGACCAAGATTCAAATGGGCATAAAAATTCAGACAAAAATCTAATTAAAGAATGAAAAACCAAAGCACGTACATAGCCTTCTTAATTATGTCATATAGTAAACATTCAAGTTGATAAACAAGGTCTAGACATATTCAAACCAGAAAAATCGTGTATCTACCCCTAACCCTAATTAAACTTTGTCTTATGAAGTCAAGCTTGAAGAAAAGTGGTTTTGAGTTTCAAGCATGCATGGAAATTTCGAGAACCTCCCAAAATAAAGCTTCATTTTAGAGTGACTACGAAGGATCCATGCTTACACCTTTTCATTTTCAAGTTTTAAACTTGTTTAAAACCTCGTCAAACCTGGGATTTGACCAAGATTCAAATGGGCATAAAATTCAAAAAAATAGATAAATGAAAAACCATAGCACATAGTCTTCTTATGTCATATAGTAAGCATTCAAGTGGATAAACAAGCTCTAGACATACTGAAACCAGACAAATCATGTATCTACCCCTATCCCTAAACTATGTCTTATGAAGTCTAGCATGAAAAGAAGTGGTTTTGGGTTTCAAACATGGAAATTTCAAAAACCTCCCAAAAGCTTCATTTTGGATTGACTAAGGAGGATCCAGGCTTACTTTTTCATTTTCATATTTTAAACTTGTTTAAATCTAGGTCAAACCTAGGATTTGACCAAGATTCAAATGGACATAAAAAATCAACAGTTTACAACAGCACACAAAATAAACATGAAATTACATCTAAATCCCTAACTTTTACATGGAGGACCCCAGGCTGAAAGCAAGAAATGCGATCGGGTCTTGAATCTTGATGCGTCTTCTCTTGACAAAGAAGATTGCTGGGAGTTTGCGTACGTACATCACGTCACTTGTGCTCACTGAAGTGTGGGACATGACGCATGCATGGGCAACACACGTAAGTGACATGGATTCAAGGGTAGGGAAGCCAAGAGAAAAAAACGAGAATTTGGACAAAAATAACCCAATCTTGCTAGTATGTCGAAAGTTTGTTTTTCCCAATCTTTTCGACTTTGGGTTATTTCTGTCTATTTTGCCGAAAAAACGAGGACAGAGACTGGAAACGGTGATGCATCTAGCTTCAGAGTACGCCACATTAAGACTTCATGAGCAACACTAGTCTGACGTAAGTACAGTGTATACAGACAAGACAGGGACTAGACATTGCTACCCACGTCCCTCTGCGCCCCTTCAAAGAAATCATACTCCGTACTAGAATCTCGAAACGTAGGAATTAGTCTGACACGATTTCTGATTGTTTAATTCATAGGATTGCAATTTTCAGAATTCATTGACAATACATTTTTATACAAAAACAAAAAATCCTTCATTGTGTAACCGTATGTTACTACTAGTATTTCTTTTGGTTTTCACACGCAATCAAATGTTATTGGATCCAAATACCGTTGTTTCTCAATCCTATATATTTGGAGATGATCATCACTCTCTAATCATACAATTTTCATATTCCCGCACTTTGAAAATCTTGCGAATAATCAAAGCAGCCAAAATCTATGGTGTGTATTGTATATGTTTATGCCATGCTTAGTTTCATCGAATATTGTTTGGTTGCATCGCGGGGAAACCGCGTGAATTTAGATTAATTGTTGCATGTTTGTTTGTGGTGTGACCAACTGCTTTTGCAACGAAACAACCCCCCCACCATGTACGCATTGTTTGGGTCGCATGCATGATGTGTACATAATGTTAAAATAGAAATAATGTAGGAATTGAATATGATTGCATGTTGAATTAATCCTATATGAGAGAAATCACACAAATTTGAATTGCATGTTCTTTGGTTGTAGTGCTACACAAAAAACACGTGAATTAGTATGAATTATCATGTATTCAAGAATCAAAGGAGCCACTGAGATTTGAATCCCACAAAATTTCTATGAATTTTCTTCGAACCAAACAAGCCCAACAAGATTCCAAAGGAATATAATACAACGAATCAAACAACTTCCGTTGTTGGAATATTTCCTTAGGACATCAATCCAATAGAAACTATATGATCCAGTTTCAGCGACAATCTGGTCGGTGTAGGCTCGAGGAGGCCAATTGTATATATATGTTTGGACCCGGTTGGTTGAGTGATCATGCTCGTGACATCCAGCCTGAAAGGTAAAATTCGGGCAAGGCCAGCGTGACGCCACAATACTTTTGAAATATTCAAAAGCGCGTAATATTTGTGAAATTTTAATAATAGCTACTACTTATGTGAATTTTTTTCGTTCATACGCTTATTGGGGGGTAGGCTAACCCTAATGGCCTCCTCAAGATCCCTACCTCTACCAAGGTTTCCCGAGTTCATCCACCTCGATGGGTTCCTTGCCACTTTCGACCATGTTGTGGGCATCATTTCGGGTTCCCGTACCACGGCCAGTCCTTTTCAGGAGTCCCGAACCCGATGCCATAATATTTGTTTGAAAAAAATTCAAGACCGCACAATATTTGTTGAAATAAATGAATAAGCATTTTTAAATAGCTAAATAAAAGAAGTAAGAATTTTGAAAAATTTATTTTTTCTAAAACATTAATTGGAGCATTGACATGTTGAACCCACTTGTCGATTTTGCTATCAACATGACTAACTAGCTGATTAGATAACCAAGTGGTGAAATTTGCAACATATTAGACCACCACATGGTGGAAACTGCAAAAAAAATGTCCAAGTGGTGGTTTGTGCAACATATAGAGCAGTAGAGTATATGGTAGTACAAGATGAAGAGGCCTCCAAGATGAATGTGCACTGCCGTGGGCCCGTGGTAATATATCATGATGATGGCAAAGGATCTTTTCTCTGCTGAAACTGTCCAGAGCTGATTTGATGAGACAAAATACAGCTCCACGGCGTGCAAGGACAGTATACAGTACATTAGCTTCTTCTCGGGTCACACGCCTTCACGCCAGGTGCAGTAGTGCAGCAGAGACCAGAGAGAGAAGGCACGCCCGTAGTACTCGTATTATTGATTTCAATTCAAATTGTTTTTTTTGCCTGCTTCTCCGTCTTCTTCATCTCCATCTTCTCTGGCGACCCCGCCTACACCAGCAGCCCCTGCACCACCGCCGCCATGCCTTTTTCGGATCATCTCGAGCCACCTGTTTGATGGTACTAGTAGGAGTTGTTGACTTTTATCCATATCGCTCTACCAGCTGCCGCTCGCACTGTCCTCCAATACCTCATACCCAAACGCCAGCGTCCCACTACCACACCCCCACACCCACTTGACCGCATCCTTCCAATGGCGAGATCGATCAATGAGAGTGGCAGTTCTTGGGTGTTTCCTGATGGCCCCCTTGAAGAAATCGCATCCCGATGCGATGTCATCACCGCCGCGAGCCTCGTCGGTTCATGCAAGTTTTATCATGATTCAGCAACACAAAGTGTAGCTCTGCCTGCATCTCAGCCGTTTGGCATGCCCTGTGTTCTTCATACTCACCAAACTGAGGTACCGCCCGCGCACAATCCCTTCTACCGCGTCCACAAGTTCAAGCAGGAGGGTGCGCAGAAGGACAAGCAGCATGATGCAAAAGATCGCAAGGGTACCTTGTGCCAACTGACGCCGCTGGACAGGATCTCTTCCGATGCCGTGATTCCAGATGGTGGTACGGGCATGTGGGCAGGCGCGAATGGAGATTGGATCGCCCTTCTTGGCTTCCCCTGGAATTGGGAGCTTGTCAATGTGTACACTGGTCGCCGGATTCCTCTACCACCAATAAGTGAGTTTAAATCCACCCCGGATAAACTTGTGTTCGAGTCTAATGATCAACATCTTCAACTGCTGAAGATAGCTATTTGCCGAGTTCCAACAGCTGCTTCAAATTATACTAGTTTCTCTGTTCTTGCCATCTTCAACGCGGCAATTGCAGTCCTTCACTGTGCTTCTAGCAGATGGACAGTTCTTGACAACCAGTTCTTAGCGTACGGCTACTCCGATGCAATCATCCACAAGGGTATTGTATTTGCTGTAACTCAGACAGGCGAAGTTTATGCATGGAATCAACTTTCTTGGGGTAATTTTTCTCATCTCATATGATGTGTTTTCGCTATTACCTGCTAGTTTCAGATTTAGCTTTAGCCTTTTTCTTTTTGTTGTGCAGTTTTCGTGTCATGCCTGTACCTTTCCCCCTCTATATTCAATCAAAATCAGCAGCGATATGCCTTTGAGTCAAAATAAAGTACTCCCTCCGATCCAAATCAAATTGACTCAGCTTTGTCTAGCCAGTGCATCTAGCTAGACAAACTTGAGTCAATTAATTTGTGCATATCTAGCTAGACACATCCAGTTGAGTCAATTAATTTGGATCGGAGGCAGTATTTTAGCTACATCATTATTCATGTATGTAATGAACTAATCAAGTTTTGCTGAACTGACTTCAAGCTGTGCTTTCCTTTGCAAGGTCCTTTGTTGATCAGCACGGCACCTATTCCGCCAGAACTTGATGAACAAGGTCGGTACAATCTTGGCTCCTGGTGGTTAGCACGATCTCCTGATGGTTCTAGACTTTTTCTAGTCCATACCTGGGGCGTTACTGACGGGCGGGATTATACTGGACTGGTTCGGATTTTACCTGCTGCTGCTACCTCTGAGGGTCGTCATGGTCGCACTATTCGCGGGTATGGTAAGGGTTTACTTGGCTGCGAGGTGTACAGCATGGACACCAGTCAGTTGATGCCACCGAGGCCATGGAGGAGGATTATTTCCCTTGGATCATATTCTCTCTTCCTTGGAGTGAACTATCCGATTATCATTCCAGTAGAAGACGGGGCAGAACATGACCGTCCAAATATGGCGAGAAGCAACTCTGTTTACACATCGCACCATGCAGTAGGCCTTGCATATCCTCCTTCTCCAGAAATTTGCCGCTTCAGTTTGAATTCTGAAGACTGTACTGTTGGTTTCCAAACCAACATTAGATGGACATGGCGGCAGGTTCCGTTGTGGCTCATCCCAAGCTTCGCCAACGCCCGGCAATGGAACCTGCCTTCGCGTCACAGGTCCAGAAAGAAGGGCTGATGTACTTTATGTAATACTCGTGTTGTAATGCAAGATTTGTATCTGTTGAACTATTTCATTTGCATGTTTATCTCTACCTAGGCTACTCCCTTTCCGTAGTTGTGTTGTACTATCTGTTGAACTATTTCCTTTGCATGTTATCTCTACCTAGGCTACTCCTCCGTAGTTGTTAAATTGATGTAATGCTCCTACAATGCACGCTACACTGGGCGTGTGGCCTGTAATGTTATCAAACACCTTTTGTACTCGTTCTAGTAAGCATTTCACACTATAGCTCACATAATTAAAGTACTCCTACAACGTATTAGTTGAAAGATATCTCTCATAAGTAAGTACCCCTCTTTGAGCTTATGCGAAACATAAATGACTATTTTAGAAATATATACTCTCGACACAAGATTATATTAAAAACAATGGTACATAGTTCTATTAGAAAAAGAAAGTGTGAATAGTAGAATGATGGAGAAGTGTTTTTTGAGGTCTGTGCATAGCTAGTGTTCATGGTGCAAAAGCACTTAGACTAGTCACAATGGGAAGTATACTAGTCTATGATACAACACCTTCAATGCATAGTATCATGAATTAGTATCATGCAATGTTGCGAAAAACCAATTATTCATTTCTTTCCAAATAGACTAGCTTTGCGAGGATGACAAAACATTTCTTTATTGCCCTCTCGTATGAATCTCCTCCATACATCACCTCTCATACCGATTGAAAGCCATTCCAAATCGTTGGTTCAAGACCATGAATACCAAGCCAATTTTGTTAGCTAGTTGGACCACCCTCGGATTGAGAACCAACGGTTGAAAGAAAGGTGGGCGCCAACTCATATTTTTTTCTCGAGAGTCCGACACTTGATGTTGATTGCAAAGTTCACAAAGGCCAAAATTTTGACATCCTCTTTGTGCAAGTCTTGCCACCATCCAAACTCGGTTTTGAAGTACCAACCAAGAAAAAAAAAGCTTGCACTTTGGAGGACCCCATGGACCATGAAAATTTTGAAAAACTTCCAGTAAATCATGCATATTTCGATTTATATTTTGGTGAAGTTTCATTCGATTTGAATCATAGGTTTGTGAGCAAATATATATTTAGTTTAAACTAGTGCTCGAGTACGTAAGAATCTATTTAATCACAAGCTAGTCATCCGAATGGGATGAAATATTCATAGATTTTAAAACAAGGAATCTACATATTACTGGATTTTTTTCAAAATTTTCTGAATAGTTTTTCTTTTTTAGCTTCGAAATAAGAGATAGTTTGGAACGTTGGATCTCAAATGGATGGTAGATGGTGGGACACAGTCACAATGTATCTTGGAAGCATCAAGTCACTGAAGCTCTGTCCGGTTTCCAAACCAAGCTAGGAAAGGCATTGAAAATGAAGTTCTGCTCTAAAACATTTCTCATTCCATTTTGGTGCTCGCGCGGTTGCATGCTGCCCACGTGTTAAGGTACGTGTCTCTGGCATGTAGAGAACTACGATTATTGGCGAAAAATATATCGAAATGGAAACTGTAAAAAAAAAGCCCTCTCTGGTCAACCTGATGTGACGAGACATCACTGCACCAAACGTCGTCGCAAATTTATAGATGGGTGGCGTGCTAGTCTACCAACAGTCAAATCGGCGCCCAGTCGCAGCAGCAGCCTAGAGTACTACCTAGTTTTTGCCCCTTGCATGTCTATCATCTTCTTCTTCACCCCGTTACAAAAAAAAAACTCTTCTTCACCCTCCCAGAATCACGCGCACGCGCAGGATCTCGATCCCCACCACGCCGCATCACTAGTACTACTCCGTATACCTTTCTCTCCTTACCCCGGCCGGCCGCGCGCCGCATCGTTCCTTCCATAGCGCTCGCCCTCTCCTCCGAAAACCCCAAGCGCAGTTGCATCCGCCATCCACCTAAATCCATCTTCACGTGATGGATTATTCTAGGCTTTGCCGGGGCGGCGGGGACGGCCACTTGGAGGCTCTCACCGGCGACAACATCAACCTCATCGCTGCGCATCTGGACGTTACCTACACCGTCCGACTTGCTGCATGTTCCAGGGAGCTCTACGACATGATCAGCAAGGATGAAGGTAAGATGCACCATTGGGATGAACCCTGCCTGCTGATGCCTCCGCTTGCTTATTGGTTCGATGAACACTGGGACGTGGCGAGAGCATCTCGTCTGCATGATACCGTGTACGACCTGGTGCCCCTCGACCATCCTCGCCGTTCGTCGCCCTGCCGTTCATGCACGACAGAAAATGGCTTGGCGCGAACGGATGGATCGCCGCCGCTCATCATGAGTGGTGCCTCGTGAACGTCTACACCGAGCGACATATCCCCCTTCCATCCCTACCTGATTCGAAGATCGATCATAGTAGTTTTTCATATCAACCTGCATACTCTTTTAACTGGGGTCCAGCAATTGATTTGTTGAAGATTGTAATCTGCCAAGTGCCCACAAAAGGTGGGAGGTACGCAGATTACAAGCTCATCGCCTTGTTCGACAAAACGATTTTCTACCTTGAAGGGGGTGGCGACTGGAGAATGCTGGAGGCCCTTACACCTGCACCTGATTATCCAAATTACTGTGATGCCATTGAACTCCGTGGCCACGTTTTTGCGGTGGACGAAACTGACGGCTCCACGTACTTCTGGGACACCGCAAATGGTATTTTTTCAGTCCTTATGTTGCATTGCATGATACACTGCCTTAACCAATGAAGTTATTCATGAACTACCTTGTTTATATTTTACCTTTCTTATATGACTTAATGATCACACCCCCTTTTGCTGAATATGAATGAACCGTTGCTTGCAATGAATTAGTAGTACTAATTAGTCACCAACAAACATAGTATGCTCAGTATGTGATTGCATTCCTGAATTAGTAACTCTACGCCACTGCAGAATATGGGTGTAATTAACCAGTATCTCAAAAGATAACGTGGCACTATGAAGGCACCCTTTTTGATAACCTTTTACACCCATTGTTTCATATATAACTAATTGATTTTGCCTCCAAAAGGAGGACGGGAGACCCCCGCCATCTGCATCAGAGAGATGCATAAGGACTTTCATAAGTATATGACTTAACGATCACATCCTTTATCTGAATATGAATGAACCGTTGCTTGCAATGAATTAGTACTAGTCAGTCATCAGCAAACATAGTATACTCCGTATGTGAATGCATTACTGAATTAGTAACTCTATGCAACTGCAGAATATGGATGTAATTAACAAGTATCTCAAATGTTAACGTAGAAACAGAAAAATAGAAGAAAATCGTTTGTAATTACATGCGTAGCTTATATTTTCTAGAGATCGGGGAAAAAGCCTTGATTGGATGTACCTACATGCAGATCAAACAGTTCTTTGTTTATATCGGTGAACAATCTGCAGAATGGTATAATTAATTTTGTTTTTGATACATTTTTTCTCCCATTTTCTTGAATAGATTTCAGTTTCCCACAATTATCTTTCATTAGTGATTGTGACGTCCCCTCATTCAAAATAACTCAGGTTATCTTTTTCCTAATTCAGTGATATTTAAGTTTGAGTAAGTTTACGATTAATATCTACAACCTCATATATATATAAGATTTAGCACCTGCAGGCCTAACAAAGTTAGCTGCCTCTAGTCCCCTGTATAGTTCTTTCTTTTTGCTTTCTCAGTTTTTCGTAGCCTTGCTACAACCCTGTATGCTCTAATATATAATGATGCACGACTAGGCATGTGTTCGAGAAAAGAAAATCTAAATATCTTTTGTAATATATGAACCTATATTGATGTTTTAGATGTTGGTAGTATAATTTTCGATAAACTTGAACAGACTTAAATCAGTTTAACTTAGCACAACCATATAGCGTACCTTTTTTAGAACGCGAAAATGAGGTAAACAAATACCATGTGTACCCTTTACTATCAATAGTAGAGAAGAGATTATGAACCTTCAACTCTAAAATGCAAATTCTTCTACTGAATGGATAGCTGCATCTAATACCTATTTTGCAAATGTTACCAGACTTGGGGTTAGCTATAAAGAGCATTTCTTTCTTGTCAAGCTTCATGCACTACCAACACAACCAAAAGTCCGAACTGATCGCAAGGGCGGCAATCCACTTATACAATTCAACACCCCCCGTCACATGTGATGGGAGACAAGTCAACATGTGGAAAGACTCAGAGGTATAGCTCAAGAGGCATATAAGTGGACTCCGAGGGGGCAACAACAATTTTAGGATAAATTGCGAAAGCCAGGACTCGAACTCGAGACCCTGGCTCTGACACCATGTCAAGCTTCATGGACTAGCCAACGCAACCAAAAGTCCGAACTGATGGAAAGGTCTAGGCAATCCACTTATACAGTTAAACATTTCTTACCCTTCGGGTGGTCACAGGGAAGCTCTCTAATAGATCACTTAAGACAAAGGGAATTAACTACAACACAGGACTTAAACTTAAGATGATATATATTTGTCAAAATTTGAATGTATCTATATGCTTTCACTGTCTAGATACATCTGAATTTGGACAAATCTCAGACACTTTCGGTGGGACAGAGGTAGTATATAACTGTGTATACACTAACTAGTGTCTAGTTTTGGCGAAGTTTAGACTAGTTTCGTGGGATGGATGCAGTATAACTGATATATTGGACACTTGATTTGAACACATGAATGACCAATGTCCTTAGCTTACATAGTCGTATTTATACTGTGAGCATGAACGATGAACAATGCTGCTGTTTGAATATGGTTGCCAGTAACACCCTATTCGTCTCCATTTCTAATATTGCAGAAAACCTGATGCTCCCGTTTGTAATCCCGCCACCGGTGGTGGATGATCAGCAGTACGCATGGTTCCTCGCTCCATCTGCTGATGGCAAGCGATTGATGATCATCCTTACAGTAAACAAGATTGGGATTGCCAATGCTGAAGTACCTCCTGACATTCCCTATGCTGCTAATGGGCTTCAGCTACGGCAGTATCCTCCTGTTGCCACCTACGTCTTTGAGCTGGATCCCTTATCTACTCTGCGCAGGGGACTTTCTTTGGAGGCAGGTTAACACCTCAGCGACCACTCTCTGTTCCTCGGACTCAATTACCCAATCATTGCCAACCTGAAGAAGCGTGAATCCAAAGCTCCTGATGGCACATTGGTTCCATTCATGAGGAAAAACTGCGTCTACACAGCATACCGGAATATTCGTTATAATCAATACCCTAAAATTTTGCGCTGCAACCTCCAGCCAGATGAAGGTGAGACTGTGGGAGTTATCAGCCTTCCCAAGGATGGTTGGGATAGTGTCCGACAAGCGGCTATGTGGTTTAAGCCTGCTTTAAACATTGCCCGTTCGGTGTTACCTTTAAAAAAACAGTGACACTTTTTTATTATGCTTGAAGTGTTGAGAAGTAGTACACTGTTTTTAGTATGTACTAGTTTGAATCAGTTTATTTGAACACTGCCCTGCTTTTGTATTTCGTGTTGCCTTCATATTATAACCCATGCATGGCTGTTTTAGGATTGACTTTATTTCAGCACTATAATTTTTTCGATAAAGGATGCTTTATTACTTTTGGAAAGCAATTACATCCAGCCTCTGCATAACCAGGATGCACACAGCTGTTCAAAGAGTCTGTAACCAACAATGTAAAGAAAAACTAGGCGAAATACATATCGGAACGATGAATCATAAATCGCCTATGGTGTGGGTGGTGCTGCAATCCGTAGACTATGCTGCCACCCATGTAGGAAAAAGTATCCCTCGCCGTTCAGCACTATAATTACAATGTGTGTACGTCCTTTATAATATAGCCACCTCTTGTTGATCATAGTCATGAGAGGACCATTCCTATTTTTTTCGCCGCTAAAGGGTAAAGTACATCCACTGGCACGGGGGTGTGTTGGGTTCCACCCCATCCCCAAACCGAACATGCATCAACTACGAGCAAGGAAGTAGATGTGCGACCTAGGTGACTGTGCGGACCCCACATGTGAACCAAAGAAAAAAACATGTCAATACGGAACTGATGTACATACGACAACTCCTATATGATATGCGTATGTACGATTGAGCATCTGGAGGTGTGCTGCCACCTGCTTCCTCACACGAAGGGTTGGATCTTGTGTTTCGTACACGGATCGGACTGAAATTGTCGTGTGCATAGCAAGGTTCATGTCAATAAGGCTGAGTTTGGCATCTAAGTCTAGGCAACAAATACTTTTGGGTTCCAACGGCCATCTACAAGGTATTTGCTATAGGCCTACTTGCTCCGGCTGTCGAAGCCCAATAACTACAAATGGGCCTTTCTGCTCATGCAATGTTGGCCCTTTTCTAAAGAACCACAGATCCTATGATTGGCAAAAAACAAAAACACGGAGATTCTACATAAAAGTTGTTTGTATTTATTTTGAATTATTGGGTTGCAATTTTTGAAACTGCTCATGGCCAATATGAAAATCCTTGATCGCTCCATACCCACATAGATCACGGTATTTTCAAAAATTCATAAAGTGGATTTGAAATTTAAAACATATCCTAATAATTCCATGATTTATTCTATTAACTTGCAAGATCTTGGAGCGAAAGAGCTTGTATTAGTCTGCGAAAATAATACTGATAAACCTGTCGTTAACAAGAAATGAAGGTTTATCGTTCAGAGAGGATGCCATGTGGGACCCATGAGACAGTAGCGTCCTCAACGTTTCAAAGAAAAAGGCAAGTAGCCCGAAAATAGGGGTAAAAAATAAATCCTACAAAGGAAACATTTATAGTTCATAGAGGCTGACATGTGGGACCGATCTGCCAGCTGCATCCTCATCATTTCGAAGTCGGCAGGGATCAGAAGAAAAAGGCAAATAGCCGAAATTAGGGTAAAAAATAAATCCAAAAGGAAATTTTTATTCTTCATAGAGGATGACATGTGGGACCGACCTGCCAGCAGCGTCCTCATCGTTTCAAAGGCCGCAGGGGATCAAAAGAAAAGGCAAATAGCCAGAAATTAGGGGTAAAAAATAAATCCAACAAAGGAAAGGTTTATTGTTCATAGAGGCTGACATGTGGGACCCATGAGCCAGCGGCGACCTCAATTTCAAAGGCGGCATATGATCGAAAAGAAAAAGGCAAGTTAGCAAAAATTAGTGGGTAAAAAAATCTAAGAAATGAAACTTTATTGTACAGTCCCAGTGTGTAAAAAAAAGGCAAATAGCCAGAAATTAGGGGTAAAAAATAAATCCAACAAAGGAAAGGTTTGTTGTCCATAGAGGCTGACATGTGGGACCCATGAGCCAGCGGCGACCTCAATTTCAAAGGCGGCATATGATCGAAAAGAAAAAGGCAAGTTAGCAAAAATCAGGGGGTAAAAAATCTAAGAAAAGAAACTTTATTGTACATAGAGGATGACATGCGGGTCCCATGAGCCAGCACCTTACTCAACGTTTCAGAGGCGGCATGAGATCAAAAGAAAAAGGAAACTGACCAAATATCAGCAGCAAAAAATAATCCAAGAAAAGTAACTTTTATTGTACATAGAGGATGACATATGGGTCCCACTTATACAAGCTCTTTCGCTCCAAGATCTTGCAAGTTGATTGTACATAGAGGATGATATGCGGGCCCCATGTGTCAGCAGCAATGTTTCCAAGGCGGCAGGGGATCAAAAGAAAAAAGGAAATAGCCAAAAATAAGAGGGTGAAAAAAAAATCCAAGAAAAGAAACTTTTATAGTATAGAGGATGACATGTGGGTCCCATGAGCCAGCTGCTTCCTCAACGTTTCAGAGGCTGCATGAGATCGAAAGAAAAAGGCAAGTGACCAAAAATAAGAGGGAAAAAAATCCAAGAAAAGAGACTTGATTGTACATAGAGGATGACATGCGGGTCCCATCAGTCAGCTTACTCAACGTTTCCAAGGCGGGGGGATCAAAAGAAAATGGAAATAGCTAAAGATCAGAGGGTGAAAAAAATCCAAGAAAAGAAACTTTTATAGTACATAGAGGATGACATGCGGGTCCCATGAGCCAGCAGGTTCCGCAACATTTTCAAAGGCGGCATGAGATCGAAAGAAAAAGGCAAGTGACCAAAAATCAGAGGGTGAAAAATAATCGAAGAAAAGAAACTTTTATTGTACATAGAGGATGACATGCTGTCCCATTTTGCAGCAGAGGTCCCAACTTTTCAAATGCGGCTTGAGATCAAAAGAAAAAGAAAGTAGCCAGAAATTAGGGGATAAAAAAAACTCGAAGAAAAGAAAGTTGATTGTACATAGAGGATGACATGCGGGACCCACGAGTTAGCAGCTTACTCAACGTTTCCAAGCCGGCAGGGATCAAAAGAAAAAGGAAATAGCCAAAAATCAGAGAGTGAAAAAAAACCCTAGAAAATAAACTTTTGTAGTACATAGAGGATGACATGCGGGTCCCATGAGCCAGCAGGTTCCTCAACGTTTCAAACGTGGCATGGGATCGAAGGAAAAAGGCAAGTGACCAAATATCAGGAGCCAAAAATAATCCAAGAAAAGAAACTTGATTGTACATAGAGGATGACGTGCGGGTCCCATTTTGCAGCAGCGGTCCCAACGTTTCAATTGCGGCTTGAGATCAAAAGAAAAAGAAAGTAGCCAGAAATTAGGGGGAAAAAAAACTCCAAGAAAGGAAAGCTTTATCGTTCATACATGCTGACATGTGGGACCTATGAGCCAGCAGCTTACTCAACGTTTCAAAGGCGGCGGGGATCAAAAGAAAAAGGAAATAGCCAAAAATCAGAGGGTGAAAAAAAATCCAAGAAATCAAACTTTTATTGTACATAGAGGATGACATGCGGGTCCCATGAGCCAGCAGATTCCTCAACGTTTCAAACGTGGCATGAGATCGAAAGAAAAAGGCAAGTGACCAAATATCAGGAGCCAAAAATAATCCAAGAAAAGAAACTTTATTGTACATAGAGGATGACATGCGGGTCCCATTTTGTGCAGCGGTCTGAACGTTTCCAAAAGGCGGCACAGGACCAAAAGAAAAATGAAGTAGCCAGAAATCAGGGGTGAAAAAATCCAAGAAAAGAAAGATTTCAATTGGGCTGCATCTAGACATCTGGGCCTCGAACTATCCTTCTGGGCCTTTTGACACGTACAATTTCAGCCCACCAGAACATGATAGTTCGGATTTTTCTCAAAAAAAAAAACAGGAAAGTCCTATGCTTCGCCAAAACAAAAAACAAGGAGATTCAAGATATATGTTGTAAAAATAAAGATTTAATTTATCCGTTTGCAATAGCTCAGAGCGCAATACACTGTTTATTGTCTGCAAAATAATCAAGATATCACATGTTTCTTGTACGGGGAGGCTGACATCGTGGACCCATGAGCCAGCAGTCGTTTTAAAGGCGGCAGGGGATGGAAAGAAAAAATAAACCAAAAATCTGTTGGTAAAAAATCCAAGAAAAGAACATTTTTTCTGAGAGGATGACATGCGGGACCCATGAGGCAGCGTCCTCGCGCTTATTGTTCATAGAGGCTGACATGTGGGACCCGTGAGCCAGCAGCGTCCTCAACGTTTTAAAGGCGGCAGGATATCGAAAGAAAAAATAATCCAAAAATCATTTGGTAAACAATATCCAAGAAAAGAAACATTTACCGTTCGAGAGGATGACATGCGGGACCCATGAGGCAGCAGCATCCTCAACGATTCCAAGGCGCAGGGGATCAAAGAAAAAAGAAGGAAATATCCAGAAATTAATTAGGGGTTCAAAAAAATCCATCAAAGGAAACTTTTATTGTTCATAGAGGATGACTTGTGGGACCGACCTGCCAACAGCGTCCTCATCGTTTCAAAGGGGCAGGAGATCCAAAGAAAAAGGCAAATAGCCAGAAATTAGGGGTCAAAAATAACTCCAAGAAAGGAAACTTTTATTGTTCGTAGAGGATGACATGCGGGACCCATGAGCCAGCAGCTTACTCAACGTTTCAAAGGCGGCATGAGATCGAAAGAAAAAGGCAAGTGACAAAATATCAGGAACAAAAGATAATCCAAGAAAAGAAACTTTATTGTACATAGAGGATGACATGTGGGTCCCATTTTGCAGCAGCGGTCTCAATGTTTGTAATGCGGCTTGAGATCAAAAGAAAAAGAAAGTAGCTAGTAATTAGGGGGTGAAAAAAATCCAAGAAAGGAAAGTTGATGGACATAGAGGATGACATGCGGGTCCCTTGAGCCAACACTTACTCAACGTTTCAAAGGGCAAGGGATCAAAAGAAAAAGGCAAGCCAAAAATCAGATGGTGAAAAAAATCCAACAAAGGAAACTTTTATAGCACATAGAGGATGACATGCGGGTCCCATGAGCCAGCAGGTTCCTCAACGTTTCAAACGTGGCATGAGATCGAAAGAAAAAGGCAAGTGCCCAAATATGAGGAGCCAAAAATAATTCAAGAAAAGAAAGTTTTATAGTACATAGAGGATGACATGCGGGTCCCATTTAGCAGCAGCGGTATCACGTTTGAGAGGCGGCAGGGGATCGAAAGAAAAAGGCAAGTGAAAAAATATGAGGAGCCAAAAATAATTCAAGAAAAGAAAGTTTTATAGTACATAGAGGATGACATGCGGGTCCCATTTAGCAGCAGCGGTATCACTTTGAGAGGCGGGGATCGAAAGAAAAGGTAAGTGACCAAATATGAGGTGCCAAAAATAATTCAAGAAAAGAAAGTTTTATAGTACATAGAGGATGACATGCGGGTCCCATTAGCAGCAGCGGTATCACCGTTTGAGAGGCGGCGGGGATCGAAAGAAAAAGGCAAGTGACCAAATTTGAGGTGCCAAAAATAATCCAGAAAAGAAAGTTTTATAGTACATAGAGGATGACATGCGGGTCCCATTTAGCGCAGCGGTATCACCGTTTGAGAGGCGGCGGGGATCGAAAGAAAAAGGCAAGTGAAAAAATATGAGGTGCCAAAAATAATCCAGAAAAGAAAGTTTTATAGTACATAGAGGATGACATGGGTCCCAGAGCAGCAGCGGTATCACCGTTTGAGAGGCGAGGGGATCGAAAGAAAAAGGCAAGTGACCAAATTTGAGGTGCCAAAAATAATCCATGAAAAGAAAGTTTTATAGTACATAGAGGATGACATGCGGGTCCCAAGCAGCAGCGGTATCACCGTTTGAGAGGCGGCAGGGGATCGAAAGAAAAAAGTGACCAAATTTGAGGTGCCAAAAAAACTCCAAGAAAAGAAAGTTGATTGCACATAGAGGATGACATGCGGGTCCCATTTAGCAGCAGCGGTCTCAACGTTTCCAAGGCGGCAAGGGATCAAAAGAAAAAGGAAGTAGCCAGAAATCAGGGGGTCAAAAAATCCAAGAATAGAAAGAATTTTGGTTCATAGAGGATGACATGCGGGACCCATGATCCTGCATCGTAAACGGCTCGTTGAACGAGATGGCGCGATGTAGAAAAAACAATGCCAGAGAGGCTGCCATCTGGGCCCTACATCCCTCGGCGGTGCGGATTTGCGTTGACTCGGCCGGCGAACCCGAGATTTCGAGATGCACCACGTCCCGGGCCACCATACGCCACGTTTTGGCCGCTTTCGTCGGGCTAGGTGGCCTCAAAAACGAGAAAAAAAGTTTTGACATGCACCACGGAGGGACCAAAATCGTCGGCCATGGTACACCAGCAACCACGGCGCGACTTCAACTTCGTCGGCCATGGCAACTTTTCTTGTAGTGTATATAGCTGGGACCAACTCTATGCAAAACAGAGAGGCTCCCGTGCTGCTCCGGTCAACACTAGCCACCACCAAAAGCTCCTCTCCAGTGTAGATCCTCGCCGCTGTTGCCGCCGGCCTCGTCCGTGTTGGCGGTCCCCGGCTCCAAAGGAGCTAAGGGGGCGGGGGGTGCAGATCGCGGCGACGACGTTCAAGCGTGGCTTGGGCAGAGTCCTCTAGTCGAGGCGGCGTCGCTGATCCACTTCCTCGACGATGCACTTCGGTGTGATCCGCGGAAGAGGAAGTGCTATAGATCTTGGGTCCCATCCAGATCCTCCGCTCTCGATCTGCCGGCCTAGTTCCGGTGGGTCTGGCGGCCGATGACGGCCGGTGGGGACTGTTGGCCTGGCTTCGAATGAAGGGGTTTTGGTCCTAGGACCCCTCTCACGCTATGCCAAAGTTCTACTTGATGCATGTCTTCGTTGATCTTGCCGGAGTGTTGAGTTCCAAAAGGCTCCACCCCGATGAACTCCAATGGACGACATGCATGGAGATTACTGGATACGATGGGGTCGTGCGCAACCATGTTTTTTTTTCTAACCGTTTGGTTTTAGTGGGAGTGATGCGAAGCTTCGCAATCGTTTGCCATCGTGGGACATGTCTTTAGTCCCTTGGTGAAGTTAGTCACGGAGAATGGCATGGAAGGCGAGATCTGATGACTAGTAATGGTGGTTCGAGTAGTGGTGGCGATGAGGTTTTGGCTTGGTGATCCGTGACTTGGAGCAGCGGCATCGGCAAGCGGGAGCGACAACACATGAGAAATTCAGAGTCTAAACTCGCAGGGTGAAAGCCTAAGGTTTGGCCTTAATTGGTTGTGCATGATGATGTACGTTGTTGAATGCATTGTTTGTGAGCGTGAACTTTCTCCTGGGTGTAAACCAATGATCTATGATCAGAATGATGACGGTGCTTGTGTAATGTTCCATTTTTTAGAGGCGTCGCTTTTACGGAAGATAGATTTCTTGTGATGTCTTTGTGGTGTTTGGTCCGCTCTTATAAGGAATATTTCACTCTAACAGTCTAACGTGACTTTTCTATTATGTAATTCTTGTTTCTTTTTTTAGTTATGTGCATCCGTATTGTCATTAGAACACTGTGAGGCTGGGTGTAATTAATATCTTCACGATAATAATATATTTTTTTGTCGAAAAAAATATGTATCTACCTTACCACAATGGTAAAGCACTAAAGCCCATCTGTCTTTCAGCATCACAACCAGTAAATTTTCGTATCTCCCAGATCATGCAATTTTCTAACTTCTGGAAATATATTAACTCGCAACTCCTTTGGAATTAGAGCTAACGGGAATAAGGACATGCTGCAGTCTTTAGTGTACCAGTAGGTTGCAAGCGGGGCGGGATATCCCGCTACGCCGCTGGACCGCCCCGCAAAGTACACCCGCGAAACTCCGCTGGGCCGACCGCGTCGTTTCTAGCGGGATGAAGCGGTCACCCCGCATTGTCCACCGACAGGCCGCAAATACCGCAAAGCCCGCATAGCTCTCAGATCTCACTGAAGCTCCCATCTCCCCGACGGCCGGAGCCCGGGACCTCCCGCTCTCGCGGACGCCGCCGCCACCGCCACACCCGGGGCCCCGACCTGCTCTTTCCTCTCCCCTCCCTCTCGGAGAACCTTCTCGGAGTTCCTGAAGCTGGGGTCGACAGTGGCGTCGCCGCCATCTCTACCTCAGGACTGCCCTGCTGAGATCCTCGACGGAGAACTTGTTCCTCCACCGCCTGATGTTCCTCCGTCGCTTCCCTCGCCAACTGCAGCCAGCGTTTCGTCGCCGTCAGCTTCCGCGAGGCCTGCATCCTCTCTCCGCCCTTTCCTCTCCTCCAAGAACAAAGTGCATCTGGAGGAGTCCCTGGTCGAGGGAGCTGCAGACGGCGAGATACGGCGGAGGCATACGCCGGAGGGGGGTGGCGGACGGCGGACAGCGAGGGATGGCTGGGAACGGAACGGCCGGGATGGAGATAGGCGTCTTCTTTGATTTCAGAATTAGGAACCTGATTGGTGAAAACTTGTAATTGTAAGAGTGTAATGATATTTGTACAGAGCGTCCGACTTGAGTACTCCCGATCAGCTCATCTAGCTGCTCTAAGCACACGGTCACGCAGTGACTTCCAAGTTATGATCGATCGCTAGCTAGTAGCTAGCTAGCTAGCTGCTCTAACCAGCTCTCTGTCTCGCACCTGTGCCATGCGGGGTGATGCGGGATGGTGCGGTTTGCCGCTGTATCCCGCACGAGCTCTAGCGGTATGAAGCGGCGCTCCGCGAGCCTCCGCAGGGCATGGGCTGTGCCGCGTCGCGCTCTGGCGGCCAGCCGCATCCCGCCCCGCTTGCAACCTTATGTACCACCATATAAAGTTCTTATATTGTGCTAGGATACAATGCCAACACAACACACACAACGCAACACACCCCCAAATACATCCAATCATATGTTATGCTTCAGGAATATACTCATCTCCCAATTACTATTTTACCTTCAGAGAGGCAAAAACACACACGAGAAACGACTATATTGGTATATATGTGAGGTAATGCTAGCCCCAACTATATTACCTAATGTACCTTCTGCCACCACATCCATTCTCTCTTTGGCAGTTAAAGTACATCCCAGCGACAGGCGGTCCAAGATTGTAGATCGCTGCAAAGTCCCTTGTGCAGAAGTTTGCTCTCCACCCTGGTGCATAGGTGGCCTGCCTGATTGACTGCCTAAACAGGATGAACACGAAACGATGGATTCCTGCAGTTGGGCGTGGGCTCTCATAGGGGACTATTTCATTTCCTGTTGCATATAATGTAGTAAACAAGTGAATCAAAGTACAATACAGATCACTCGTGCTTTATGTTGTTGTGAAGTGTATAAGTAGATTGCCTAGCCCTTTCCATCAGTTCGGACTTTTGGTTCAAGTGGCTAGTGCATGAATCTTAACATGGTATCGAGCACGAGTTCAAATTTACATTGCAATTGCCAAAATTGTTGTTGCTCGTTTTCAATTAAGCCTAAAAATTGTTGTTGCCCCTTTTCGCAATTGCCTAAATATTGTTGCTCTTTAGCCACCGTTGATGCCCTGTTTGTGCTCTTCTTCTTCACGTGTTGACTTTTCCTTCTCCCGTCACACGCGAGTGGGGGTGTTGTGAAGTGTATAAGTAGATTGCATAGCCCTTTCCATCAGTTTGGACTTTTGGTTCAAGTGGCTAGTGCATGAATCTTAACATATGTATATATTCATCAATTAAACATGTGTTCCACTTGACGCAATGCTACTGCACGATGCAACTAAATCTCAAAGCCGGATTGAGCATAACAAGTGTCTCTTTTTATTGAAACAAATCTATTTTTTACACGCTGAGATGGAGATCTAATTTTTTCAGAATTTTTTTGGATGCATGAAAAGTTCATCTGTACTGTACATGCCCTTTTGACAGTGTCTTAAAAAAATACATATCCTTTTGACACTGCTGCCTATAATCATGTCTTCTGATAATCCAAACCTACAGAAAATGTTGGAGTGTAATTGACGTTCCACGATTCGCTGAAGCTTAAGGTCAAATTAGAATCGTGTTCTCTTACATGTTTATTTATTTGATTTGTAGCATAGAAACCCTGACGGTGTCTTTGGCTTTGTGGGCGCCGAAACTTAGAACATTAATTGTCTTGAACAACTTGAACAAGACGGAAACACTGAGTTAAATCACTTACCAAAGCTTGCATCAGTAGTCTCTGGAATGTCAGTTACCAACCTAGACATGGAAGAGAAAGTGGCAATTAGTACTATGTTGAGACGATAGTACGTATGTTCCTGTAATCAACCACGAAGAGCAGCATACCCGAGGGCATGCATATAAAGTGAACTTGTACTGGCCAGAGACGGTGTGTGGATTACCACTCAGGCGCGTGGCGAAAAGTTAAATGGAAGAGCTTACCAATGAAGGTTCTCTCTTTCAGTAGGGTTGCTGGGACTAGGTGCATCAGGGTCAACCATCACCTAGATAAAAAAGATTGTGAGTTATATCTCTTTCACCAATTCATAAAAAAAGCAAATGCTATCATATACTGAGTTACCAATATGCAAAATTTTAACGACTGCAGACAAATCCACAATATTATGGTGTTACCATTATGCAAAATTAGGCCGCAATTCAAACTATAACTGAGTTGTGCCCCAAATACTGCACCTTACCGAAGTGAGTTAGGATTATCAACTAACAGACGCACCACCTAAAGGATCTAGAAGTTGACACGAAATTTATATTCCTTGCTTTCCATTCAATATTTCCAGGGGCTATTGTAGACGCTTTAGGAGATATCCTGAGCTGGGTCAACTAATATATGTAGACACGCAGAAACCAAATTAAATTATCTTCTAGCAAGGACCAGTCTCGGAATTTAAGTTAAACACATGAAAACAAAACCACAGCTGATTAATCGACGCCATCTTACGTGAAGCGTCTTAAAAACAAAATAAATGATTATCCAGCATGCACACTTACAAGCGTGTAGAGGTTCCTCATGTCTCGCCCACCAATATAAACTCTTGGAACCTTGAACACCTGAGATGGTTTGAGCTCAGACCCGTTCGTCATTTCCTTGTTGTTGAAGAAGATCCTCAGCGACGCAGTGGTCATGAAAGGGTCCACGATATCCCCAACAATGTGCCCGACGACCAAGGGGTCCCTGGACATATTTATCATCGACATGATTGGAACAAAGGGACAGTACTAGAGCTTGATGAGCTAGGATAATGTAAGACGCTTGAATGTGGCTTACTGTTAGGGCTTAATAAGATGTTGAAGAGAAGGGGGCTATTTATAGATCAGGATGATCAAGACATCCTGATCACTAGCTAGCCGGAGGCCAAATTTCTACAAGAATCTCGGAATATGTTCTAGGACATATAAGAATGTATTTAGATGGTGGCAATAGGTTAAGAAGCTCCTTCTTCATCCTTTACGGGTTAGTGCGGGCGCATAGATCATTTCCTCTCTTTCGTTTGTGAATAAATCTTTAGGCTGCACCGTCACACATTCCCTAGACCTGGACCTGTTTGATGCATATAACGTATATTATCGCCTAAAAGTGAAATAACTTTAAGGCTAGGCCCCGTCAAGCACGACACTGCCGCTGCTAGCTGAAATGACAAGCTCGCTAGCTAGGCCAGATGAGTGTGGTGGAGTAGTCATGGTTGCCTCATGGGAGAACGAAGGCATATTAGGTGTTAGACTTCGTTTGTCACTCTTTGTCTAATTGGTTATGACATCAGAGACGTGACTCCATGTCACACCATGGCATTCTCTCTTTTCCAGATAATGGGTCCACAGCATTCGGTTCGTCACTCCATGTAAAGTATCATAAAATTCGGAGATTGTAGCAGGTATGATTAGCATGCTAAGGAAATCAACCATGGATGCACGAAATAAACTGTTGGGACAAGATGTATTGTGGCTACTATGTCTCACTAATCCAGACATTTGTACTCCTGCATTTAATACTCCCTCCGACTCATATTAGTTGATTCTAGTATAGATGTATATAGGGAAGTGAGTCTAGGTCAATTGGTTGGGAGAGTGGATGTACAAACCCAACACCTGAGTTCAAATCCTCACGGATGCGAATTTAGGTTCCTATTTATACTTGAGGCCCAGGCTGATCCTGATACTCATGCAATTTATCTTGAGATCTTGGTACTTATGTCAAATGGCTGTGTGCATTTCTGGTTGGTGCAGAGGCCAGGGAGTGAAATTCTCCCCATTTTTAACTAGGCTGGACTCCACTTAATTGGATGAGGATGAAGCGATTGCCACATCAGATGGCCAGCTTCTTTCTCATCTAGTTGGTGAGGTGTCAGAGGTGGGATTGGATGAGGATGACATGTACTCTTTATATGAATTAAATGCATCTCGTCGGAAATCCAAATCCCCCTCTAACAAAAAACCACGGAAACGGTAAAAAATTCCCAAATATCCAATTGTTTCCCAATGAATGGCATGTTTGCGAATAGCAGAGGTCTTGGTGACTTGGCTAAACACTTAAATTTTGCCGATTGCATTAGGGATCATAGTTTGGATTTTTTGGCTATTTCTGAGATGGGGCGACGGGATTTCTCGCAAAGTCTTCTGAACCGTATATCCGGTGGTATAGACTTTACTTGGTTATCCTGTCCACCCCGTGGGCGTTCCGGAGGTATCTTACTCGGTGTCAAAACAGACTCTATGGAAGTGTTAGCACATTCGGTTGGGGAATATCATATCAAATTCCACATCCATAATAGAGCTGGCAATTTCATATGGAGTCTTGTAGCCGTGTATGGTGCTGCTCAAGAAGCTCATAAGACCGCCTTTCTTCATGAGTTGGTGAATCTAGCAAAGGAAAACCCTTATCCAATTCTCATAGGGGGGATTTTAATTTGCTGAGATTTCCATGCGAGAAGAGTAGGAGCAGTTTTAACAATCATTGGCCTTTCCTGTTCAACGCGGTCATTGACAGCTTGGACTTGAGGGAGGTGTCAATGACTATCAGACAATTTACTTGGGCTAACAATCTTCCAGAGCCAACATATGAAAAGCTAGATCGCGTCCTAATGGATACCGACTGGAAATTGAAATTTCCAATGGTGACGGTACGCGCGCTAGAACGTATTGTTGGGTTCTCGGATCATGCTCCCATCTTATTATCCACTGGTTTACCTAGGCCTCCGACTAAACGCTGTTTCAAATTTGAACTCGGTTGGTTGAATCGAGAAGGTTTTCAAACCATGGTTAAAAAGGTATGGAAAGACAGGTTGTGGGTATGTCTCCGATACAGAGGTGGAATAACAAAATTCGCGCGGTACGCAAACACCTCTTTGGATGGGCACTACATACAACTGGCATTCTTAAAAAACAAAAGCAGCGACTTTCATCTATTATAGATGACCTCGAAGTTAAAGCAGAAGTTAGACCGCTTTCCGCAAAAGAGATTAAGCAAAAAAGCCAAACAAATGCGGAAATCGCAAAACTACTGCGGGAGGAGCTGAAATGGTACCAACGATCTAAGGCCCAATTTATTCTGGAAGGAGATTCGAATACAAGTTACTTCCATTGTGTTGACAATGGCAGGCACATGAAGAAGCCTATTCGTACTCCCGTTCAGGACGAGGGTACGATTGAGGGTCATGAGCAACTGAAGTCGTTTATTACAAGTTATTACAAAGGGCTTTTTGGCGCTCCAGAGGAAAGCAATTTTTCATTAGATGAGACAAGAACGGAGGATATCCCCCAAGTCTCTCAAGCGGAGAATAATTTTCTCACTTCGCCTTACTCTAAGGAGGAAGTAAGAAATGCTGTCTTTCAAATGGAGCATAATAAAGCCCCCGGCCCTGATGGTTTCCCAGCTGAATTTTATCAATCTTTATGGGATGTCATCAAGGTTAACTTGCTGGCTCTTTTTGCAGATCTACATGTTGGGCAACTGGAGCTTTTTAGGCTCAACTTTGGTAAAATTATCTTATTGCCCAAGGTTAATGAAGCAGAAAGGATTCAACAATACCGTCCTATTTGTCTTCTTAACGTGAGCTTTAAAATATTCACTAAGGTTGCCACGATTCGATTAAATTCGGTGGCTGATCATGTGATTAAACCTTCTCAAACTGCTTTTATGCAAGGACATAATATTCTGGATGGGGTTGTAGTCCTCCATGAAACTGTTCATGAATTGCATAGAAAGAAGTTGAATGGCGTCATTTTAAAGATTGACTTTGAGAAGGCCTATGATAAGGTTAAGTGGTCCTTTTTGCAACAAAATCTTAGAATGAAAGGTTTCTCTGATGAGTGTCGTGCGTTAATCAATAGTTTTATCTCGGGTGAAAGTGTTGCCATTAAAGTCAATGATGTGGGCAAATACTTCCACACTAAGAAAGGACTAAGACAGGAAGATCCATTATCGCCAGTGCTATTTAATATAGTGGCTGATATGCTTGCTATCTTGATTGAATGTGCAAAGTCTGAGGGCCAAATTGAAGAGGTTATTCCTCATCTGGTTGATGGAGGGTTATCCATTCTTCAATATACCGACGATACAATACTTTTTATGGATCATGACATAGACAAGGCTCGGAACCTAAAGTTAATTTTTTCTGTGTTCGAGCTTTTGTCGGGTCTGAAAATAAATTTCCATAAAAGTGAATTGTTTTGTTTTGGCGAGGCCCAAGATTATGTTGCAGAGCATGCTGAACTTTTTGGCTGTGGCCAAGGCCAATTTCCAATTAGGTACTTGGGAATTCCGATTCACTATCGGGGACTTACCAATGCTGAGTGGAAATTGATTGAGGAAAGGCTTCAGATTAGATTAAGTAGTTGGAAAGGTAAATTGATGTCCTTGGGAGGAAGATTAGTTCTCATAACTGCGGTATTGAGTAATATGGTACTATATATGATATGTTTCTCCCAACTTCCCAGAGGAGTCTTAAAACGTTTGGATTATTTCTGATCAAGATTCTTCTGGCAAGGGGATTGGGAGAAGCGTAAATATCGGCTGGCTAAATGGAGTGTGCTGTGCCGGTCCAAAGATCATGGAGGACTTGGCATTCAAGACCTTCAGGTAAAGAATAGGGCACTTCTTGGTAAATGGTTGTATAACCTACTAACCGAAGAGGGCATATGGCAAACACTCCTCAAGAGGAAATATATTGGCTCAAAGGCTTTATCTCAGGTTATTTGGAGACCAGGAGATTCACATTTTTAGGATGGTCTTATGGAAACAAAGAAATTTTTCTTTCCATATGGATCATTCTCTATTAAGGATGGATCGGAAATTCGTTTATGGGAGGATAATTGGTTAAGTAACACCACACTCCGAGAACAATATCCGGCATTGTACAATATAGTGCGCCACAAAAGCGATACTATCGCTAAGGTGTTGGAAAATTTCCCACCAAATGTGGATTTTAGAAGAAGTCTCATCGGTCCCAGACAAACCTCTTGGCAGGAATTGTTATAGCGTCTTGAGTTAGTTCGATGCAGGGACCGAATGTATTTTGATGGAATCTTACCGGAAATGGTTCACTCTCAGTGGCTTTCATGTACAATGCTTTAATTCAGTCTGAACTCCCAGCCGATAATAATTCAAAAAATTGAAAGATGAAGATACCACTGAGAACAAAAATCTTTGCCTGGTATCTTCATCGGGGGCAATTCTTACTAAAGATAATCTTGCCATGCGCAACTGGAATGGAATTAAAAATTGTGTCTTCTGTCATCAGGACGAGACTATTAAACACTTATTCTTCCAATGTAAGTTAGCTAGGTCGATCTATATGGCCAACCGTCCAAATAGGGTCTACCTTATACCCACCACGTAGTGTTGTCAATTTATTTGGCAACTGGATCAATGGTGTGGATGTTAGGTTTAAACGTCTTATTAGGATGGGAGCCATTGCAATTATTTGGTCACTGTGGCTATGTAGAAATGACAAGATTGTCAATAATATTTCTTCTTCTTTTTTGCAGGTCATCTATTGGTGCACAACTTTGCTTCGTTCATGGATACCGCTGCAGCGTGTGGAGCACCGGGACCTCTTTACGGAGGTGTCTTCACGGTTGGAGGATACAGCGAGGAATAGTTTCTCCCAACATGGGTGGCAGCGTGACCTTCGGCTAGACCCTCCTAGCTAGTCTTTGTTACTGTTCTTTGAACTGTGTTTTTATCGTTGAACACCTTTGTGGTTTTGTAACGAATTTGTGTGCGGTTGTGCATCTTAATCATGCAGAGGCTGGGTCTATTGCGCAAGTAATAAAGTTCCCATTTTCGAAAAAAGTATAGATGTATATAGATATATTTTATTTCTAGATACATCCATACCAATCAAGTAATATGAATTGGAGGGAGTAATATATTTTCTAAAAAAAATCTTGTTACTCCCTATGTAAAAAAATAAGATTTGGCCGAAGACAAAGTTGTATGTACCTACCAAAAGCCCCAACTATAGGTGGCCAACTATATGCATTACATAGGTGGCCACCTATGTAATGCATATAGTTGGTGCGCAGACTCTCCTGTAATTTTCACGGATAGCCTGCACACCAACTATATGCATTACATAAATGGGGCTATAAAATTGATATAAATGTATGGAAAATACTAGTTCATTGTACCACCGAATTCTCAAATTCCTAGGTCTCATCATGTTATGGAACCGGGAGCCCGACACATTAGGGCCATGAGGATGTTCATTCTTAAAAACTCGGCACGGTGCCATATCCTGTATAAAAGAATAGGCAAGTTTTGAATCTACTACACAATGTTCATCATCTAAATCATATAGACACAAATCATATATCAACTACCAATTTCATTTTAGATCAGGGTAGGGAGGCGGTGACGCGACAATCAAGTAGCAATGTCATTTTGTATCAAGATAGGGAGGCAACGGCGCGGAAGTTAACTAGCAATTTTATATGAAAGGCGGCGGCGGGACACTTATCGAGCGGCGGCCCGACAGATCGATTGAGTATTTTCGAACCACAATCTAAATCAAATAATTTTTTATTTAACAAATACAAAAACCTGCAAAACATACAACTACCACTACACATATAACATACAATTATATCAAAAAAGAGGGAGACGGTGGCGCGACACTCAATGAGGCAGCGCGATGGGTCGACAGTGGTGTGGACAGAGGCTGTGGCACAGGGGTGTGGAAACAACGTCATGGGGTGCAATGGATCAATGACGGCATGGGGTGGGATGGATCCATTGCGGCGTGGTGTGAGGCGGGGCCGTGAGGGGTGGATCCGAGGTGGCAGCGTAGTTGGGGGAGATGAATTGATACCAACAACATGCGGGGTGCGGTCGAACAAGTCTCCCTTCCAGGTAGGTGGGCCCACACTATATATATGCGGTGTGTCACACTAGGCTACGTCGTTGGTACGTGTTATACCGGCGGCGTAGCACAATGTGCCACACCGTATGTTTTTTGTTCGGGCCGGGTCACTGGGGTCACCATAGCAGAGGCGTCCATTCCTTCTGCCACGCCGCCAGTAGCCAAAATCTGCGGCGTTTTGTGATATATCACGCCGCATGTAATTTGGAAAAATACCTGCACCGTAGTCTTTTTAGAGCTTGCCGTCACTATTTTTCTCCTATAAGATATTTTCTACTAGTGGCGCAAGGTGATGTCATACCAATCCGTTGATCACGCTGTCATCTATGTTGGATAAAATATTTTTCGCCATGTCCTTCAACCATGTATACACCTTCACAAACAGGTCCTGATTCTGCACTCGCTATGAAGACAACCATGGCCATGGCAATAATTGGAAAATATTTGGCTGGTTTTGTGCATCCTTTTCATCCATATTTCATGTGTAGTTATTATCCTTCACTTCACTTTCTTTCAGACATGGATTTAATTAATAAAACTAAATTATTAAGTTTTCCAAGTAAATTAAATTTGAAATATCTATGACTTGCTATTTTCTGAGGATGAAGGTATATCCTTCCTTTGCCCCCGAGGACTACTGCTCTTATTGGTCGTATTTAGATAAAAGTGAGACATCTATTGTGTCTAGAAAAAACCCAGCTTACATTGAAAGCACATGCGCAGGTGCGGTGAAGAATAGTAGACGGAAAAACATTGACAAATACAAACATTAAGAAGAAAAGAAAATGAACGCAACCTATATATCCCATGAAATTTATCCAAGGTTTATCTAAATTTGGATGTATCCGTCCCAAGAGGGAGTACATCAAAATCTTAGCATGCTCTTAGGATATAGGTCTTCGTCTACTTCGAAAGGGGGAGATGTCATCCTGCTATCATCAATCCTTCATTGAAGAGGGCGGGACCACTGCCCCTCGCATTTGCTCGAAGGGCACCACACCGTTGGAAGACAGATATCTCATCCTGAGCACCAAATGGAAACAAGAAACCTGACAACCATGGGAGAAAAGGCTCCAAGCCCGGCCACCGCCGCGAGCGAGACCACATTATGTGCCAACATAACAAACACCCACCAAAACCAACCCCTGACAAGTAGCCGAAGAGAATCAAGGATCATAGGATGGAACTTCCAGGAAGGGAACAAAGCCTAAGCATCGCCACCAGCCGGTTCATCAAACTAGACTAAGATTTTCATTTGAGGCCAGGGTGGAAGGGGACAAACTCACGACGATGCCTCTCGGGAGGGAACAACGATCGAAAGTGTTGCCATCGCCGACACCGACATTGTTTGGCAAGGCTTTCGCTCTGGAAACTGGCTATGTACCACAAAAGCTTCCATCAACCAACATACCGCACACGACAAGGTGAAACGGGTTCAGAGAAGACATACCGCACACGACTAGAGAAACCAATCTAGCGACCTCCAGACCACGAGTGTTTTCCACACAATCAACATTTTTGTCTTCACAGACCAACACCCTCGCAACACCACCCGCCACACGGGTGTATTCGTGCCCACAACCCGGAGCCACCTCTCCAGAGTACCAGGAAACAACCTAATTACCCTCCGAGAACACAAGCCACAAGCACAACACACCAACCCCACTGCCACATAGCCAACCACAGAGAACACAACCCAATGATGACCACCAGTAGAGGAATAAGATGACACAAATAAAATATGTGTGGACCAAAAGTGAATCCACGTAACAAATTAAGCGCCAGGGTTGTTGGCCATGGCGACAGACCGACCACACTGGCCAGACTCGGTGGAGCATGATACCATGGGACCCATGCTAATGAGGGGCGTGGCGCCAGCCCACAACACCGATGGCGCACAAGGACGGTGTCCATGGCCCCGATGCTCGAGCACACCGATGAAGGGAGACGACCCCTCCATGTGTAGAGAAGCCTCAAAGATCGTGAGGCAGCCCAAAATTATGCCCACGAGAACTCGAACCAACGACAAAAATGTGACGTAGCTCGTGATAGAGGAGAAGGTGGTGGGGGAGGTCTGCCGCCGCAGGTTGACCAGTGGCAGCGAGAGAGAGGACACCTGAGGGGGGTCTAGAGGTGGTAGGGTTAGTGGCCTCCGGGGCCGCTAAAGGAGAGCTACACGGGAGAAAATGAGAGTTTTTTTTTGGTTTGTGGCTTCTTAGCTCTCAATGATCTTGAATATTTTTGGAAAAATTATTGACTTACTCTTCATATAGTTATGTTTATTAGTCCGAGCGTTCGAACAATATGCTTTTACAGAATAAACTAAAGCGGTCATGAAAATACATAGGAGAACCTGTCTCTGCTCGAGGATGACATTGCCGCAGGGTGCACTGATTGGAGATTCGATATGTATTACTACCTCACGCGTGTACTCTAACATTGCCCAACGGTTTAGCAAAAGTATTCATAGTAACTTCTTATAACTCTGGCTGATCCATGTCACATTAACTCCAAGCCAAAGGACAACCTATCTGTCATCCACCTTCTTCTTCGAGTAGCCAGTCCTCATTTATCATGTCGACATCGAGTTCCAAGGTAGCCAGCTCCTTTGATATCTTGCCGGTGTGACCCTCCGCGTGAGACTACTCATAGTGGGGAGTAACGTAAGTAGTAACATCAACAACATGCAATGCCAACTAAGCATTTTGATGACATGGAATGTTATTAGTTGAGTAAAGAGAGCATAGTGGTAACTAGCTATGTTACCATCACATCACACATTTCAAAGCAAGATGAGTCTACAACTTAATAAATATAGCATTTTATGTTATTTACACCTATGACACTAACCACTATGACTAGTCTGACCCATATGTCACCCACCTTCTTCTTCAAGTAGGCAGTCCTCATTTATCATGTCGACATTGAGTTTCAAGGTAGCCAGTTCCTCCGATCTATTGCCGGCGTGATCCTCCGTGTGAGCTCCTCCTGGCGTCGTGCTCACCCACACGAGCTCCATGATAGCGAGGCCCTCCGGTCACTATGCTCCTCTGCGGTAAGCTTCATGGAAGTGAGCTCTCCGGCCGCTTGCTCCAACAAAGTTGCATGGCAGTGAGCTCCTCATCGCAAGCTCCATGGGAGCGAGCTCGCCACCATGCTGGGAAAAGTGTGGTGGAGCAGGTGCGTGGAGCGCAACTTCTCATTTTTTGTCTCTCTTTTTTTTATCTCTCAAATTAGATAATATTTCGATTAGATTTTTTTGCAAGTCACTCAAAAATAACAAATAGAATAAAGGAAAATAGTTCTGATTTTTTTGTGGAAATTTAAATGTTAAATTATTTAAAATTAAAAATAAAATCTTGAAATACATATATAAATAATGACATAGAAAATCCAAAATATTTTTCCACATTTCAATTATCTTTAAGTGATCTGCAAATTTTTCAGTTCAAACAATGTGTGGTGTCAGAGATACAAAAATGAGAAATTATTTGAAAGGGAAAAAACAGAACTTGCACGGATTAGATTGTCTGGATATGAGTGCTCACCAAGCACCTGCCCTGAAAGTCCACTCTCCACCATGCTCCTCTGTGTGAACTCCTTTTTGTATGTAGCATATGGACCAATTTTCTTAATTTTGTTTCCTTTTGTCTTACGTGTTGGTTTTCTACACATTTTCCTTCATCTCATTTTGATCCAACTACTGAACCAGTGCATGCTTGATTTTAGTACTGCTCTGCATGCCTCTTCTATATACTAAAAAATGGTGTTTAAAGATTTGTGTTTCAAAATTGATCATTTTGATTATCTCCACCAGTGGCTAATTATTATTATAACAGGACACCGTTAGTACAAAATATTTTATTTAAATTGGTACAAAATCACATTTTCACCAGCTACGCCATTAGGATAAAATGTTCATTTTGGAGGGAGTGGTGTTGTGGCACATGGGAGCATATGCTCCTTTTATTTTGAAATGCATGTTACACATATTTTGAAATTTTTAAAAAGTTGAAACAAAAAATTCCCACGTACATCTTCACGCGGTATGACTTGTCATGTGTCGTATGTAAACGGACAAAATTCAATGCTTAAAATAAAGCTTTTAAGAAAAAAAATCCCTTTTTTACCTAGATCACAAAAATATTGGTTCCTCGCGAGACTTGAAAAACACACATATATTGTGGAGATGTACATGTAGAATTTATTTGACATTTCGAAACTTAATTTTCCGGTATAGGGAGCATATACATATACACCCGGGAGCCGAATTGAATTTCCGCATTTTGGATTAAACCAAACTAACATTTTATTATTTGGAACACTAGTAAAAATGTTTGATTTGGATTTTTTTGACAACAACAACAACAACAACAACAACAACAACAACAACAACAACAACAACAACAACAACAACAACAACAACAACAACATCAACAACAACAACAATAACAACAACAACAAAGCCTTTATTTCCAAACAAGTTGTGGTAGGCTAGAGGTGAAACCATAAGATCTCGTAACCAACTCACGGTTCTGGCACATGGATAGCAAGCTTCCATGCGGATCTTTCCATGGCTTGTTCTTTGGCGATACTCCAGTCCTTCAGATCTCTCTTTACGGACTCCTCCCATGTCAAGTGTTGTCTACCCCGTCCTCTCTTGACATTATTAGCACGCTTTAGCTGTCCACTATGCGCTGGAGCTTCTGGAGGCCTGCGCTGAATATGCCCAAGCCATCTTAGACTATGTTGGACAAGCTTCTCTACAATCGGTGCTATCCTAACTCTATCTCGTATATCATCATTCCGGACTCGGTCCTTCCTCATGTGGCCACACATCCGTCTCAACATGCGCATCTCCGCCACACCTAACTATTGAACATGCCGCCTTTTAGTCAGCCAACACTCAACGCCATACAACATTGCGGGTCGAACCGCCGTCCTATAGAACTTGCCTTTTAGCTTTTGTGACACTCTATTATGACAAAGAATGGCAGAAGCTTGGTGACGAGGGAATACCTCGGCAATGCCTACGTATTGTAGACTAGGGTTTTCGGGAAGAGCGACGATGGAGATTCCGGGAGCGAGATTAGGCACACGACGTACCCAGCTTCGGGTCCCCTTGGTGGAGGATCCCTACGTGCTGCTAGCAATCCTCTATATGATCACAAGTATCTTTACAGGGTGGCGCCATAAGCGGAGCTATGTTGTTTATATTCTGTCTCTCTGTTCGCCTCTCCTATTTCGGGTGCCCTGGCTAGCTTTATATATGCAACCAGCCTAGGGTTTTACAAGAGTCCTAGTCGACTACTTCTTCGGGTTGCCTTGTTGGGCCTTCTCCATAATGGGCCGAGCCGATCCAGGTATACCAATAATGGGTACCCGAAGGGTATGCCCATGTCAGTAGCCCCCGAGTTTATAGGGAAGTCGAAGACTTGCGTAGAAACTCCAAGCATAACCATCTCCGAAGTCGAAGAAATACAAGGCGAGGTCCATGTCGTAGATCATGTGTAGCGTAGATGATGTCGACGATTCTTGAAATTATCGGGTGCGCGGCAGCGCTCCCGATGGGAGTAGCCCCGAGTCTATGGGCAAGTGCTTGCACTTGGGCATAGACTCAAGTTGTACTACTCGATGAAGAACTTAACTATATTTCTGGAGAACTTGATGAAATTCATGGGCTCCCGATGGGAGTAGGCTCCACTCGAATCGTAGAATCGAGTTGAGTCTACAAAGCTCGATTGTCGTAGATGCTGTCGAAGTTATTTTTCTATCGGGTGCGCGACCAGCGCTCCCGATGGGAGTAGCCCCCGAGGCTACAGCCAAGTGTTTGCACTTGGGTGTAGGCTCAACTTGCTTTTAATTGACACCACAATTTTTCCTCTTTCTTGTATCTTATCGGGAGGGTGAATCAATGCTCTCGATAAGAGTAGCCCCCGAGTCTACGAGCAGGTGCTTGCACCTAGGCATAGGCTCAAGTTGTACTACTCGATAAAGAACTTGGCGCAGCCCCTCTTTTTATCGAATCCATGCTATTGCTACTTTTATTTGACATTGATCTCTATATTGTACAGGGATAATGGTAGTTGGGGCTAGTTCATCTGACGGATCAGGTACTAGTTAACTGCTCTAGTGGCAATCCGCAAAAACCTACTTCAAGATCACGTCCCGGACATGATCTCGGGATACTGGTGTAAACTTCGACGGTGCCGCTTAAGGTCTTACCATTCTGTCGAGTCCAGTCATATTTATCGGGTACCTAACGCGTCCGTTAGGATTTTTCTTCGTATCTGTTGATACGGAAAAAGTAGAGCGCAGTCTTTGGCGATGCCACGCCACGAACGGATCTGGGGTCTTACCTTCGAGTTTTGCGGCATTCGAGATTGTTCGCTACTTTGGCGCTCTGAGAATATTTTGTCAAGTGCCTTGTTCGGCTGATGCAATGACCCATTTTGTGGGTTCTTCTATTTTTCTCCCGGGCTTGATAAGACAGCCGAATATATTGGGTTCTTCTATATTGTCGTCAGGCACATCGCCGATGCTCTTGCTCAGAACAAATGACGAGTCAATAGACCCGAAGATTTGTCCATCCTCTTTTTTTTTCTTTTTTCCTCCTCCTTTTTTTTTTTTTTGGTTTCTCCTTGATGATAATCTCGTCGAGTTCCTCCCTCAGGAAAATTTCTTCGGGTCCTCCTTGAAGACAATTCTTCGGGTCCTCTTTGAGGACAATTCTTCGGGTCCTCTTTGAGGACAATTCTTCGACACCTCCTTGAGGATAATTCTTCGGCACCTCTTTGAAGATAATTTTTCGACACCTCCTTGAAGATAATTCTTCGGCACCTCTTTGAAGATAATTCTTCGGCACCTCTTTGAAGATAATTTTTCGGCACCTCTTTGAAGATAATTTTTCGGGTCCTGTTCTTTCTTGAAGACAATTTCGTCGAGTTCTCCCTGTAGACAATTTCGTCGGGTTCTCTTTTGCTTTCTCCTACACAAATAAACAAACTTTTTCTATCTTTTCCTTGACTCTCTTTTTCGCATGCGGTGTCAGATGCTCGAATTTGATGATATGTAAAGTGAATATATGCCGCGAAGCCCCCGAGTGTCGGGTGCGACGAAATTAAACGATAATCAACTTTGTACAAAATAAAAGAACACTTAGCTTTTTTGGACACGATGGAGTCGATGCGACGAAGTCTTCGAGTGCCGAGAAGAAGTCGAGCTGAAGTAAAAACCACCAAATAACGAAAATAAATGCCGCCATATTGTTGATGAAGAAATAGCCGAGCTCACAAGCGCTGCTGGGGTGATATGATGATTATTGCTTAGATGCTGTGTCGTAGTTGCGACCCGAGGCGAAATCATGGTCGAGCCCCCGAGTGTTTGCTATGACATCGAAAGAAATTGATGGAGTCGCGGCGTCGTATAGGATAAAGCCATTTAGGATGAAGCCATTGTCCATAATATAATATGAGCCCATGAAGATGAAGTATTTGAGATGAATCCATATTGAAGATTACGCCATTAAATATAGAGCATATATTAAAGATGAATCCGCCGATATCATAGAGGATGAATCCATTAATATCATAGAGGATGAATCCATTAATATCATAGAGGATGAATCCATTGACCCGAAGAATTCCGTAATAGCCATAGAAGATGAATCCATTAATATCATAGAGGATGAATCCATTGACCCGAAGAATTCCGTAATAGCCATAGAAGATGAATCCATTAATATCATAGAGGATGAATCCATTGACCCGAAGAATTCCGTAATAGCCATAGAAGATGAATCCATTAATATCATAGAGGATGAATCCATTGACCCGAAGAATTCCGTAATAGCCATAGAAGATGAATCCATTAATATCATAGAGGATGAACCCATTGACCCGAAGAATTCCGTAATAGCCATAGAAGATGAATCCATTGATATCATAGAGGATGAACCCATTGACCCGAAGAATTCCGTAATAGCCATAGAAGATGAATCCATTGACCCGGAAACGCGTCGGGTAATATTGTATAAGTGAACCAATAATAACCCAAGAGAAACCAATCCAGTAATCCAGAGAGAATAAATCCACTGAGCCGAAGAAGATAAATCCACTAAGTCGAAGAAAATAATTCCACCGAGCCGAAGAAAATAATTTCACTGAGCCAAAGAAGATATATCCAGAGCCGAAGAAAAGAAATTCACCAAGTAACCAAGTATATTTATGGTAACGAAGTAATAGCGCAGCCCCCAGTGTTTGGATGAATTTGTTGTAATAATGCAATGGCGCAGCCCCCGAGTATTCGGGTGTGGCGAAAGTAAATAAATACTTGAATCTTGGAGGAAAAAGAAAACTTAGCTTTTTATCAGGTGTGGCGAAGCCGATATGGACGCAAGTTGTGCCTCAGACGCAGTCGACGAAGTGGACGCAGCCGATGCAGCGGAGCCGTGCGGCATTTAGCCGAAAATATTCGACACAGTGGAAGTAGTCGGCATGTTGAAAAGAATCATCGAGTTCGCGGCGGGCAAACCCCCGGGCGAGGCAAATACGTGTTGTCGGGTTTATGGCGAGCGAGCCCCCGAGCATGCGACTGTACGCGGCGAAGTGATCGGAGCTTCTTCCGATCTAAAGTTGTATTGGAGCGCAGAAATCTGCGAGCATATAACAGCACAAACCGAAAAAATATTTGGCCAAATAATTTTTACGAATAGTAATTGATTGGAAAGATAGCACCTGATCCTTGTATTAGATATGCTGAAGCGAGACGACTTCCCGGCTTAGATCGCCAACATCGTCCTCGTTTGATACTGCCTCAGTTCTTTATTTTCACGAATAGTCGACTGGTAAGTTCGCATAACGTAGAAACCGCCGAAGTGAACTCCTTGCTCCTGCTCACGAAGCAATGGACGCCTTTGTCTTCGTGGCTCGACTCCAGCCATGCGGTGCATGCAGAGCAAATCAACATGTACGCATTAGAAAAATAGTTAGGTAGATGGGAGAGAGGAACTTGGTTTTCAGGCCTTCACGTGATGGAAGCTGATTCTTTCCTTGCTGTCGTACGCACGCGATTCTCTTTTCACGCGACGTACTGCTTCCAGGCAATCTGTACTTTTTCCGATTGGCCGCAGCCGTGAATTACCGATGAACCGGCCAGACGGATCTGGTGATTGTTGATGATGCGAAAAAATCCGACCGACCGGCGGATATAGTAGTTGATGATGAACTGAAGGTTGCTGATGATGAACTCGACGGATCCCGCCCGGATGACAAAATCCAATCGTCGCAGTCCCCACGGTCGGCGCCAATTGACGAGGGAATACCTCGGCAATGCCTACGTATTGTAGACTAGGGTTTTCGGGAAGAGCGACGATGGAGATTCCGGGAGCGAGATTAGGCACACGACGTACCCTCGGGTCCCTCGGTGGAGGATCCCTACGTGCTGCTAGCAATCCTCTATATGATCACAAGTATCTTTACAGGGTGGCGCCATAAGCGGAGCTATGTTGTCTATATTCTGTCTCTCTGTTCGCCTCTCCTATTTCGGGTGCCCTGGCTAGCTTTATATATGCAACCAGCCTAGGGTTTTACAAGAGTCCTAGTCGACTACTTCTTCGGGTTGCCTTGTTGGGCCTTCTCCATAATGGGCCGAGCCGATCCAGGTATACCAATAATGGGTACCCGAAGGGTATGCCCATGTCACTTGGCGCCACTTCATCCATCCTGCTTTGATCCGGTGGTTCACATCTTCATCAATATCCCCATCCTTGTGCAGGATTGACCCCAAGTATCGAAAGATGTCCTTCTGAGGCACCACCTGTCCATCCAGGCTAACCTTCTCCTCCTCGTGCCTAGTAGTACTAAAACCGCACATCATGTACTAAGTTTTAGTTCCTAAGTCTAAAACCTTTCGATTCCAAGGTTTGTCTCTATAGTTCTAACTTCCTATTGACCCTCGTTCGTCTATTATCGATTAGGACCACATCATCCGCAAAGAGCATACACCATGGGATATATCCTTGTATATCCCTTGTGAAATCATCCATCACCAAATCAAATAGATAAGGGCTCAAAGCTGACCCGTGGTGTAGTCCTATTTTAATCGGGAAGTCATCAGTATCACCATCTCTTGTTCGAACACTTGTCAGAGCATTATCGTACATGTCCTTGATGAGGATAATGTATTCATGGGACTTTGTGTTTCTCTAAAGCCCACCACATGAAGTGTCACAGTATCTTATCGCAGGCCTTCTCCAAGTCAATGAACACCATATGCATGTGCTTCTTTGCTCCTTGTATCTCTCCATGAGTTGTCGTACCAAGAAGATGGCTTCCATGGTCAACCTCCCAGGCATGAAACCAAACTGATTTTTTGTCACGCTTGTCATTCGTCTTAAACGGTGCTCAATGACTCTCTCCCACAGCTTCATTGTATGGCTCATAAGCTTAATTCAACGATAGTTAGTACAAATCTGAACATCCCCTTTGTTCTTGAAGATTGGTACTAATATACCACGTCTCCATTCTTCTGGCATCTTGTTTTCCCGAAAAATGGAGTTGAAGAGCTTAGTTAGCCATACTATCGCTATGTCTCCGAGGCCTCTCCACACCTCAATGGGGATACAACCAGGGCCCATTGCCTTGCCTCCCTTCATCCTTTTCAACGCCTCTTCACCTCAGACTCTTGGATTCTCCGCACAAAACGCCTACTGGTATCATCAAAGGAGTTGTCCAGTTCAATGGTAGAGCTCTGAGTCTTCCCATTGAATAGCCCGTCGAAGTACTCCCGCCATCTATGCTTAATCTCCTTGTCCTTCACCAGGAGTTGGTCTGCTCCGTCCTTGATGCATTTGACTTGATGAACATCCCTCGTCTTCCTCTCTTGGATCTTGGCCATCTTATAGATGTCCTTTTCGCCTTCCTTTGTGCCTAACCGCTGGTAGAGGTCCTGATACGCCCGACCCCTTGCTTCACTCACAGCTCGCTTTGCTGCCTTCTTTGCCATCTTGTACTTCTCCATGTTGTCTGCACTCCTATCCAGGTACATGCGTCTGAAACAATCCTTCTTCTCCTTAATAGCCTTCTGGACATCAGTGTTCCACCACCAGGTATCCCTAACTTCGCAGTACAGGTTGCCATCTTCATCCACATATTGTCTGCATCACCTCCTTCCCCCCAAGGGCCCTCCTTAATGACCCTCTCCTTGAACATCTGGGCTACCTCCCCCTTGAGCTTCCACCACTTCGTTCTAGCGACTTTCACACGCTTATCCCGTTGGACACAAAGTCGAAAGCGGAAGTCAGCCACCACAAGCTTATGCTGATCGACAACACTCTCTCTAGGTATCACCTTACCATCTAGGCACGCACTCCTGTCTTCTCTCCTTGAGAGGATGAAGTCAATCTGGTTACTGTGGTGGCCACTACTAACACTCACTAGATGAGATTCTCTCTTTTTAAAGATGGTGTTAGCTACGATCATGTCGTACGCTAAAGCAAAGCTTAGGACATCTTCCCCTTCTTGATTCCTGATGCCATAGCCAAATCCGCCATGCACCCCGTTAAAACCTATGTTAGATGTACCCAGGTGGCAATTAAGGTCTACTCCTATGAAGAGCTTTTCAACACTAGGTACACCACTAACCAAGTTCTCTACGCCTTCCCGGAACTCCCTCTTGGTGTTCTCATTGTGACCTATTTGTGGGGCATAAGCGCTAATAACATTGAGAACTAAGTCCCCAACTGTCAGCTTGACCAGGATAATCCGGTCCCCACATCTCTTGACGTCTACCACTCCAGATTTGAGGCTCTTGTTGATCAAGATGCCTACTCCATTTCTTTTTGGAGCTGTTCCTGTATACCACAGCTTGAAGCCAGTATCTCTACTTCCTTCGTCTTCTGTCCCCTTCACGTGGTCTCATGGACGCAAAGGATATCAACACCTCTCCTCACCGCTGTATCAACTAGCTCCCGAAGCTTACCTGTCAGGGACCCTACGTTCCAGCTACCTAAGCGAAACCTCCTAGGCTCGGCTAGCTTCCTTACCCTTCGCACTCGTCGAGTCAAATGCGAAGACCCTTGCTCATTTTCCACTACACCCGGGCGCCGATGTAGCGCGCCACTAAGGATGCGACGACCCGATCCTTGCTCACTTGCCACCGTATCCAGATCAAGATACAGCACGCCACCTAGGGGGTGACGACCCAGCCCTTGCCCATTTGACACCACAACCGGGTTCCGATATGGCGCGTCGCTAAGAGGGTTACGCCCCAACGGAAATCTTTTAGGTTTCATCTTCATAAGAGTGGCTGGGTTTTTTACGTTGGATCGCCAAGCCTATCACAACCTTTATCCTTTACCCGGGCTTGGGACCGGCTATGTTGGGACAACATAGGCGGAGTTATTATTATTATTATTATTATTATTATTATTATTATTATTATTATTTTGATGTGCACAATTGATTAAAAGAAGTGTATTAAAGAATTTGTGTAAATAATTTGACTATGTCCACCATTTTTTAATTTTCATAGCTGCAACATCCATCTTTCTGCATACTATAAATTCCTGGTTGTTCTTAGAAATGAAATTACTTCTCCCTACCTTAGTCTGTATGTTGGTAACTTTTTTGGGACTCCTTTGCATTTCTTACCATTTTGATAATGATTAGTAGACATTTTATTTACTTTTGTTGAATGGTTCTATTTGAAAAAATGATGTTAGTTAAGATAATCCCTTGCAATTTACATGTGCAAGCGTGTTTGCTAATTATATGCTTGTTTGAAAATAATCGAGTATTAATGAAGGAGGGGAAAGCACGTCAGCGTGCATGCGCGTTAAAATTACCACGACTTATTCTGCGCTATATGTGTGTGTGCAGAGTACGAATACTGCACCCTGTACTACTTATTTTGCAATCAAACCACCCACACATGCATACGACACATGTACTACCTCTGTTTCAAGGAATAAGGCGCACGCGTATTTCAAGACGAACTTTGACCATAAAAATTGAGCAACAAAATCTTAATTATATTATATGCAATTAACACCGTTGGATTCGTATTGAAAAACATTTTCTAATGATGCAAATTTCATACAAATAATCTTTATATATATGAAGTAATTCTTGGTCAAACGAAAAACTCGTAAAACGAGGACGCCTTATTCCATGAAACGGAGGTAGTATGTATCCTGCGCGAGATAATTAAAAGTAAAAGCTCTGTATTAACTACATATATATATTACATGCTAATCTCATAGCAATCCTCTGCGATTTCAACCTCCCGCGTAACCGAGTCCCAAACGTCCGCATCGAAAGCGGTTAGGCCTAAGCACCATATAAAACGTAGCTAACCAGTAGTATGCTATAAGATTCCTATAAGTAGAAATGCAATCATTGGAAGAAACGTATATCTATCTTTAATTCATGCACTACCGGTGTAATTACCCCCTCCATAAAAAATACTCCCTCCTAGTCCAAAATATAAGTTGCTCTTATATTGTGCTGGTCAACAACTTACAACTTTAACTATGATTTGTATTTATAATATGTCCAGTAAATAAAAAATGATTAGTATATGTAAATTGGAAGTGATTTACAAGATGAATGTAGTGATAGAATTTATAAATTCCGAATCCATATAATTTGGTAGATATTAGTGGTTAAAGTTGACATCAAAGATCGTACAAAAAAAATGTTTGCCTTCTATTTTAGGACGAAGGGAGTACGATGTATGTTGTTTCATTAGGACAAGAATTTGGCCAATTTTTATCTCTGTTAATATGCGGTTATGCGGATCTTTTCCCTGAAAATGAGTCGGAGGTGCTATCTCGTAAACATGTGCATGTGGTGCATGCTAATTATCCGCTGGATCGGATGCATGCTCCTGGCTCGCCATACGATGACTTGGTGATGCTCCGGATCTAGCTGGTGGGGCGTTGTTGTGATTCAAGAGCACAAGACTCCCCCATTGTCGAGGTTGTAGGTGGGTTGTAGAGGCTTCGGGTTGTTTGCTTTTGTGCCAGCCATTTGTTTAATAAAAATAATAAATGGGTCATATGAATCTTTTTGATAAGTGTCCAGGTCTCAACCCTTCTTTTCTAAAAAAAGAAATTTGTGTTACTATATTTTTTCTTCAGAATATTAAGATTGTGAATTTTTAATGTCAGAAGCCGTATAGCTAAGGAAATCTTGGTAAAATCCTTTCCAATGAAAAATTCTTTAAAAATGGAATATAATGAAAATGATTTCCGTAAATTCCCACGCTAATCAGATGTTCCAAAAATAATAAATTAAATTTTCTATGTGGATTATAAAATGTGAATCTTTTTTGCGAAATCTAATACAGATGCAGATCCCTATGAATGCACGCACGCACAACTTACCCATGTGAACACCTTTAAGTGACTGATTGTGCGGGTCTTAAGATTGACGAAGTCACCACCGGCTCGCTATCGACGGGAACACCGCCTTCCACTAAAGAATATTCCGTCTTTTTATGAAACACCAAAGTATATATCAAGCCTGCTTGGCTAGGGGTGCTACTGTCCTCCTAACATTCGAACCATAGGTTATTTCTCGTTAATGAATCAAAAATATACCCCCTCTGATCCATATTACTTGCCACTAAAATAAATATATCAACAATTAAAATGTATCTAAATACATCTATATTAATGTTAAGTAATATAAATCGAGGGAGTAGCTGAATGCGTGAATGCCTAACATGTCAAAATGATTTTTTTAATGCCTAACAGAGAAGCACGCCAACTGTTATGAACACCGCAAAGGGAAGATACGTAAAGTCTCCAATCGTATCACGTAAGCAGTCGAGAGAGATCTAGAGAGAATATATAACGCAGCTGTTCTGAGTTGAAACCCTGGCCAAGAAAATCAGTAGTCAACCATAACCAAAAGCCGTACATCAACTAAGATTTATATCTTGGCACCTAGTATCTAATACCGCTTGCTACGCAATCCTGGGCCTTGATGCTAAGATTTTGTTGAGCTTAGTCCTACATATGTTATACAAGGAGGCAAAGCACAACTTATAATTAAGTTTGAGAGTAGCCCCTCTATCATGCTACTCTTTTGTTCAAAAAAATAAATCATGCTACTCTTTATGAATGATATGGCTCAAAAGTCAAAAGACATCTTATAAGCATGCCCATGGCACAATGGTGGTTATAATCCAATTTAACAGCTCTAGAACTGTGCAACAACATAGTTAGGAAAATAGTCCTGGTGCTCGGATATATATCTCGACACTCACAATAGCTTTGCGGGTGGATACTCGACGTGTGAGTAGAAGATTTGTTGGATTTATTCCCACATTAGCGGTGAAAGGTGACATGCATACCATCGGGCTAGTATCATATCCCATCGTATCTAGATAGTCTCTCTTGGGAGAAATTCCCAGGACCTCTTATAAGATTGTGTTGCTTTGTGGTTGAATCTGGACAGGCTGAGATGCTGGTGTAGTGAGAACGTGGCATGCATAATGGAGGTTGGAACTCCGGTTTAGCGGGCATATGATTGTGTAACATTATATCATCTGATTATATCATCTGGATACAAATATCAGTCATCCAGTGATGCCCGTCATGGTTGCGTTGTGGGGTCCCTGGTGTTTGTTGGTATTGCCCCCCCACTGACTTATTGAAAGAGGCGGAGCATGATTTTGTGATTTACAAAGATTGCAACTGAGGGCAATCCCTTTCACAACTCTAATTTCCCTGGAGAAGAGGGTTCATGACCTCTTATATGCTCAAGTTATTATTTGATTAGGCCTGGATAGGCCAGGATACTTGTGTAGCGAGCTCATGGCATGACGAGGTGAGCTGAAACGCTGGCTTAGCAGATCTACCTTTCATAGTGTCATTGTTTCTCCGTGCTATAGCTTCCATCCGTTGATCAACATTTATATTCTTCATCTCCCCTTTCCCATCGGCCGGCCTTTTTGACAAACAAGGATGCCTGTTATGCTCATACATATCATATCACATTATTGAAACAAATAACACGCTAATAGGCGCTAGTCATGTAGGCTAATATGCATGGCTATACTACAAGTCTAGATAGCTAGCTTTTCAACGTATGGGCCTTTCTAGAATGGATGAACCCTTTCAGAATCATTCCACCAATATACTGTCAAATGATTGTCCCTGATATTATTAAATTGCAAATCTGCTTATCAAAAGTCGCAAAAGCCATTAATCAAGGGATGCCTGCACGTACCTCCACCCTCTTTCTCTCTCTAAAAAAAGTTCATTAGCAGTTCAGAGGAACGTATAACTTTGAGGAGGGCACAGGTTCGCCCTTCTCCTTCGCTGAGAATGCATGAAGTCATGGGGCACGCGCTTGTGGAGCTGTTTGAACATAAGTTCAGCTCAAAGGATCGCCTCACATGTAAATAAAAGAAATTTTGGAAGCGTACGTCTCTCGAGAGGCTAAAGCACGTTTTACCTACACACTTGCACTAGAAAATTGCAAGACGAGCCTACATCTATATGTGCGTATATGTTGGGGACCTCCATCGCTGCCAACAACAAATAAATTAAGGTTACCTTTGAGTACTTTATTTACAGTACGTGAGCCCAACTTTCTTTTAGTTTTTTTTTTACAAAAATGGCCCTAGCATTGAAAAAAAAATATGACAGTACAAAGCACCACGATAATAACGAAAATTACAACAAAATTCTTGATATTTCCTTCATCTTCAACCTAGACCGTGTCGACGGCGCCCACCGCTCCTTCCTGAGCCGGCCTGACATTGTTGGTTGTGGATGGAAAGTCGCTGAATTGTTCTAGAAGATCACATCCGTCCCAGAGACGAAGATGAAGAAGTAACTGTCAAGGAAGCTCCTTGACGATCCGGAGATCAACACAACCAGAAGAAGTCCCATTGATAGATACACCAAATGCGGAGATCCGAAGAGAATCAACAGATCCGGCCACACAAACCCTCACGGGGATTTCATTGACACTGCATAGGACGCCCACCAGGTAGGGAGAGGCTGGAGATTCCTTATGCCAATACTCCAAAGCCACCACCACCTCGCCGATGCCGCTAGGGAGACAAAACAAAAAAAAATAGACCTACAAAAAGCAAACAATGAAGAGAATGGGCCCCCACTCCTCTATCCACCGGCATTGCCGTCATACGGAAGGGAGGAGGGGACCGGGTGTTGGGGATTCGTACAAGGAAACAAAAGAAGTTTTCTAACTAAAGCAATCCTGTTGCGTAGATATATCTAGGAGTAATGTAGTAACATTGAAGGTTTTGGTGATATACCCTCGTAGACTTAAAGCAGTTAACGTTCCACTAGAACGTGGTTGATGTAGTCGTACTCGTCGCTGACCTCGGGGTTGAGTAGAAGTCTTCCCGTACGACCTAAGTACCGCAAGTGCAGCACCTTGTAGTTTCACACACATACATTGCTCGACGCCTCTCCCGGCTCCGTTCCAATGAAGTTGTGGAAGTAGATCTTCTGGTTTCAAATCCCGACAGTGCTCCCGCGTACCGGGTGGAGTACTCCCTCCGTGCGCAGCTCTTCAAGGAACCACGTGTGGAGAGAGAACTAGAGAGAGAGAGAGGGGGGGGGGGGGAAAGAGGCTTCCAAAGGGGGGCTCACCTTTTTCCAAAGGGAATTGTGTGCTCTCCTCCTCCCAATGCCTCCACCTCATATAGGGGGAGGGGCGGGGTGGGGTGTGGCTGGGCCTAGGGGAGGTGTCCGGCTGGGCCCCTAAGGGCCCATGTGCCCCCTAAAAAATCTTGTTGCCCATGTGTGTGTGTGTGTGTGGGGGGGGGTCGGTTGGCCCGTTATTGGGCTCCCATCCGAGAGGGGCCCATTTAAGGTGGGATGCACCTTTTTAATTATATATATATAATACTAATTCACTTAATTAATATATAATACATACTCCCTCCGGTCCTAAATATAAGCCGGTCCTAAATATAAGCCATATAGTGTTTTGAGAAAAATTCCATAATATAAGGTTTACTACATTGCCCCACTTGTATGGAAAATATTTTTAGTGATTCGATTATGTTTTCTTAGCTTATGCAAAGTCCTCTATTAGATCACGTTAATTGCCTAGGGTTAATCCTAACCAAATAAGGTGTAATTTTTCCCAAAAGTGTGTTTCTTAATTTCCGTGCCAAAAACTATATGGCTTATATTTAGGACCGAAGGGAGTATTATTTAATTCCCGATGATCCAAGACACCTCTCGCACTACTCCGAACATCCTTCGGATTCTCCAGGAACTCTTTCTTCTTCTCTCTTCTCTATTATCGGTGTTTCCAGTGAATCCAAAACCATCTTAAGTTTCGTTTAATCCTTAAGTGTGTTTATCTCTGGTTGGAGTATAACACATACATGATCTAGCCCTTTGGCCCTCCTCACTCCCTTCCATCTCTCTCTTGTTCTCTCTCCACCCATGGTTCCTCGAAGAGTTTCGCACGAAGGGAGTACTTGACAAAGAGTTAACTTCACAATGCTTACGGAGGAACTCGACGAGTGCTTTTTTCTCTGCGGCGTCGAGGCTTGTGGCCACGGACGTCGACTTTGTCAGTTCAGAAGGATGGATTGTACTTTTTTCGTGTCCTTATCTGTGTCAAACGTTTGATCTAGGAAATCCCAACGTATGTTTGGGGATACCTTATGGTTGAATGCGCTCTGAATTTCTAAGAATTCCGCGCACATCCCGAAGGTTTGCGAGATTTTGTGGAACTCCCTGTTGCACGCGTCAGAATGGGCGAAGTTCCCTTTGATCGTGATAACTCCGTTTGGTCCTGGCATCTTCAAGAGGAGATATGCATGGTGAGAAACCGCCATGAATCGGAAATACGCAGGCCTGCCTAGTATCACGTCATACTGTGACGGAAAATCCACGACTTCGAACTCTAGCTTTTCTCTTATAAAATTTTCTCTGGTCCCGAAGAATTCAGACTAATGAGAGAGGGATGTTCATTGCCAGTTGATACGTCTCCAACGTATCGATAATTTCTTATGTTCCATGCTACTTTATTGATGATACCTACATGTTTTATGCACATTATATGTCGTATTTACGCATTTTCTGGAACTAACCTATTAACAAGATGCCGAAGAGCCAGTTTTTCTGCTGTTTTTGGTTTCAGAAATCCTAGTAAGGAAATATTCTCGGAATTGAATGAAACTTTCGCCCAGGGTCCTATTTTTGCACGAAGCTTCAGAAGACCGAAGAAAACAAAGTGGGGCCACGATGCGCGTAGATGTACACGTCCGTTGGGAACCCCAAGAGGAAGGTATGATGCGCACAGTGGCAAGTTTTCCTCAGTATGAAACCAAGGTTTAATCGAACCAGTAGGAGCCAAGAAGCACGTTGAAGGTTGATGGTCGCGAAATGTGATGCGGCGCAACACCAGGGATTCCGGCGCCAACTAGGAACTGCACAACACAACCAAAGTACTTTGCCCCAACGAAACAGTGAGGTTGTCAATCTCACCGGCTTGCTGTAACAAAGGATTAAACGTATCGAGTGGAAGATGTTTGCAAAGAAAACAGTAAAACAAGTAGATTGTATGCTATGGAAAGAATAGGACCGGGGTCCACAGTTCACTAGAGGTGTCTCTCCCATAAGATAAAAGCATGTTGGGTGAACAAATTACAGTCGGGCAATTGACAAATAGAGAAAGGCATAATAATGCATATACATGACATGATAAATATAGTGAGATTTAATCCGGGCATTACGACAAAGTACATAGACCGCCATCCAACTGCATCTATGCCTAAAAAGTCCACCTTCAGGTTATCGTCCGAACCCCCTTATTAAGTTGCAAAGCAACACAATTGCATTAAGTATTGTGCGTAATGTAATCAATAACTACATCCTTAGACATAGCATCAATGTTTTATCCCTAGTGGCAACAGCACATCACAACCTTAGAACTTTCTGTCACTGTCCCATGTATCAATGAAGGCATGAACCCACTATCGAGCATAATTACTCCCTCTTGGAGTTAAGAGTAAAAACTTGGCAGAGCCTCTACTAATAACGGAGAGCATGCAAGATCATAAACAACACATGAACAATAGATTGATAATCACCATAATCATAGTACTCTATCCATCGGATCCCGACAAACACAACATATAGAATTACATATAGATGATCTTGATCATGTTAGGCAGCTCACAAGATCCAACAATGAAGCACAACAAGGAGAAGACGACCATCTAGCTACTGCTATGGACCCATGGTCCAGGGGTGAACTACTCACTCATCACTCCGGAGGCGATCATGGCGATGAAGAGTCCTCGGGAGATGAATCCCCTCTCCGGCAGGGTGCGGAGGCGATCTCCGTAATCCCCGAGATGGGATTTGGCGGCGGCGTCTCTGTAAGGTTTTCCGTATCGTGGCTCTCGGTACGGGGTTTCGCGACGGAGGCTTTAAGTAGGCGGAAGGTCAACGGGGCCACACGAGGGCCCGGGGCAGGGCCGCGCGGCCAAGACCTAGGCCGCGCCGGCCACCCCCCTGCCTCGTGGCCCCACTTCGTTAGGTCTTCGGTCTTCGGAAGCTTCGTGCAAAAATAGGACCCTGGGCGAAAGTTTCGTCCAATTCCGAGAATATTTCTTTACTAGGATTTCTGAAACCAAAAACAAAAAAAATGGCTCTTCGGCATCTTGTTAATAGGTTAGTTCCAAAATGCATAAATATGACATATAATGTGCATAAAACATGTAGGTATCATCAATAAAGTAGCATGGAACATAAGAAATTATCGATACGTTGGAGACGTATCAGCATCCCCAAGCTTAGTTCTGCTCGTCCCGAGCAGGTAAAACGATAACAAAGATAATTTCTGAAGTGACATGCCATCATAATCTTGATCATACTATTTGTAAACATATGTAATGAATGCAGCGATCAAAGCAAAGGTAATGACATGAGTAAACAACTGAATCATATAGCAAAGACTTTTCATGAATAGTACTTCAAGACAAGCATCAATAAGTCTTGCATAAGAGTTAACTCGTAAAGCAATAAATCAAAGTAAAGGTGTTGAAGCAACACATAAGAAGATTAAGTTTCAGCGGTTGCTTTCAACTTGTAACATGTATATCTCATGGATATTGTCAACATAAAGTAATATAACAAGTGCAATATGCAAGTATGTAGGAATCAATGCACAGTTCACACAAGTGTTTGCTTCTTAAGGTGGAAGGAGATAGGTAAACTGACTCAACAATAAAAGTAAAAGAATGGTCCTTCGCAGAGGAAAGCATCGATTGCTGTATTTGTGCTAGAGCTTTTATTTTGAAAACATGAAACAATTTTGTCAACGGTAGTAATAAAGCATATGAGTTATGTAAATTATATCTTACAAGTTGCAAGCCTCACGCATAGTATACTAATAGTGCCCGCACCTCGTCCTACTTAACTTGGACTACCGGATCTTTGCATGCCATGTTTCAACCAAGTGTCACAAGGGGTACCTCCATGCCGCCTGTACAAAGGTCCAAGGAGAATGCTCGCATTTCGGATTTCTCGCTTTTGATTATTCTCAACTTAGACATCCATACCGGGACAACATGGACAACAGATAATGGACTCCTCTTTAATGCATAAGCATGTAGCAAAGTTATTATTCTCATATGAGATTGAGGATATATGTCCAAAACTGAAACTTCCACCATGATTCATGGCTTTAGTTAGCGGCCCAATGTTCTTCTCTAACAATTTTGCATGCTCCAACCACTAAAATGATAGACCTTCAGACAAGACGGACATGCATAGCAACTCACATGATATTCAACAATAGTTGATGGCGTTCCCCAGAAGCATGGTTATCGCACAACAAGCAACTTAATAAAATATAAAGTGCATAAGTACATATTCAATACTACGATAGTTTTTAAGGCTATTTTGTCCCATGAGCTATATATTGCAAAGGTGAATGATGGAATTCTAAAGGTAGCACTCAAGCAATTTACTTTGGAATGGCGGGTAAATACCATGTAGTAGGTAGGTATGGTGGACACAAATGGCATAATGGTTGGCTCAAGGATTTTGGATGCATGAGAAGTATTCCCTCTCGATACAAGGTTTAGGCTAGCAAGGTTATTTGAAGCAAACTCAAGGATGAACAAGTGCAGCAAGACTCACATAAAAGACATATTGTAAACATTATAAGACTCTACACTGTCTTCCTTGTTGTTCAAAACTCAATACTAGATATTATCTAGACCTTAGAGAAACCAAATATGCAAATCAAATTTTAGCAAGCTCTATGTATTTCTTCATTAATGGGTGCAAAGCATATGATGCAAGAGCTTAAACATGAGCACAACAATTGCCAAGTATCACATTATCCAAGACATTTTAGAATTACTACATGTAGCATTTTCCAATTCCAACCATATAACAAATTAACGAAGAAGAAACTTCGCCTTGAACATTATGAGTAAAGCCTAAGGACACATGTGTCCATATGCAACAGCGGAGCGTGTCTCTCTCCCACAAAGTGAATGCTAGGATCCATCTTATTCAAACAAAAACAAAAACGAAAACAAACCGACGCTCCAAGTAAAGAACACCAGATGTGACTGAATAAAAATATAGTTTCGGGAGGAATGATGATGTTGTCGATGAAGAAGGGGATGCCTTGGGCATCCCCAAGCTTAGATGCTTGAGTCTTCTTAAAATATGCAGGGATGAACCACGGGGGCATCCCCAAGCTTAGAGCTTTCACTCCTCTTGATCTTAGTATATCATTCTCCTCTCTTGACCCTTGAAAACTTCCTTCACACCAAACTTCAAGCAAACTCATTAGAGGGTTAGTGCATCATTAATAATTCACACATTCAGAGGTGACACAATCATTCTTTTCACTTCTGGACATTGCATAATGCTACTGGACATTAATGGATCAAAGAAATAAATCCAACATAGCAAAAGAGGCAATGCGAAATAAAAGGCAGAATCTGTCAAAAACAGAACAGTCCGTAAAGACGAATTTATAAATGGCACCAGACTTGCTCAAATGGAAAAACTCAAAACTAATGAAAGTTGCGTACATATCTGAGGATCACGCTCGTAAATTGGCAGATTTTTTCGAATTTTCTACAGAGAATTATGCCCAGATTCGTGACAGACAGCAATGCTGTTTCTGTGCAGCGATCCCAAATATAACATCAACTTTGACATAGAAACTTTACTTGGCACAAAAACTTGATAAGGAGAGGTTGCTACAGTAGTAAACAACTTCCAAGACTCAATAAACAAAAAATTGCTGTAGGTAAAAACATGGGTTGTCTCCCATAAGCGCTTTTCTTTAACGCCTTTCAGCTAGGCGCAGAAAGTGCAAATCAAGTAACATCGAGAGTAGAAGCATCAACATCATAGCTTGTTCTAATAATAGAATCAAAAGGCAACTTCATTCTCTTTCTAGGGAAGTGTTCCATACCTTTCTTGAGAGGAAATTGATATTTAATATTACCTTCCCTCATATCAATAACAGCACCAACAGTTCGAAGAAAAGGTCTTCCCAACACAATTGGACAAGATGCATTGCATTCGATATCCAAGACAACAAAATCAACGGGGACAAGGTTATTGTTAACCGTAATATGCACATTATCAATCCTCCCCAAAGGTTTCTTTTTAACATTATCGGCGAGATTAACATCCAAATAACAATTCTTTAATGGTGGCAAGTCAAGCATATCATAAATCTTTTTAGGCATAACAGAAATACTTGCACCAAGATCACATAAGGCATTACATTCAAAGTCATTGAATTTCATTTTAATGATGGGCTCCCAACCATCTTCTAACTTTCTAGGAATAGAAGTTTCAAGTTTTAGTTTATCTTCTCTAGCTTTTATGAGAGCATTTGTAATATGTTTTGTAAAGGCTAAATTTATAGCACTAGCATTAGGACTTTTAGCAAGTTTTTGTAAGAACTTTATAACTTCAGAGATGTGGCAATCATCAAAATCTAAATCATTATGAGCCACAGCAATGGGATCATTATTCCCAAGGTTGGAAAAAATTTCAGCAGTTTTATCACAAGCAGTTTCAGCAGTTTTAGCAATTTCAGGCAGCTTTGTACGCTTTGCACTAGGAGTAGAAACATTGCCAACACCAATTATTTTACCATTGATAGTAGGAGGTGCAGCAACATGTGAAGAATTAGCATTACTAGTGGTGGTAATAGTCCAAACTTTAGCTACATTATTCTCTTTAGCTAGTTTTTCATTTTTTCTCTATCCCACCTAGCACGCAACTCAGCCATTAATCTTATATTCTCATTAATTCTAACTTGGATGGCATTTGCTGTAGTAGTAATCTTATTATCAATATCATCAGGTTTAGCAGCCATTTTATTAATTAAAGAGGATTGCGATGCGGACATGTATGAGATTCGGGTTTCAGCATTTGAAATTTTAGTTTGCAACCCAGAAATCTCCCTATTCAAGTTTTCAAGTTGATTTCCTATATTCTTCAACAAGGTAGATTGTTCATTCATAGTTTTAGTAAACAATTGATTTTGCTCATATTGCGATTGCATAAAGTTTTTAGTGGATCTTTCAATTTCTAGCATCCTTTCCTCATATCTTCCATAAGTATTACCATAGTTGTTCCTATAAGCATTGTTGTTGAAATTATTATTTTTAATGAAATTCACATCAACATTTTCTTCTTGAGCAACCAATGAAGCTAAAGGAACATTATTTGGATCAACATTAGATCTACCATTCACAAGCATAGACATAATCACATCAATCTTATCACTCAAGGAAGAGGTTTCTTCAACAGAATTTACCTTCTTACCTTGTGGAGCTCTTTCCGTGTGCCATTCAGAGTAATTCATCATCATATCATCAAGAAGTTTTGTAGCCCCCAATGTGATGGACATAAAAGTACCTCCAGCAGCTGAATCCAATAAATTCGCGAAAAAATTTAGTCCTGCATAGAAGGTTTGGATGATCATCCAAGTAGTCAGTCCATGGGTTGGGCAATTCTTTACCAAAGTTTTCATTCTCTCCCAAGCTTGAGCAACATGTTCAGTATCTAATTGTTTAAAATTCATTATGCTACTTCTCAAAGAAATAATTTTAGCGGGAGGATAATATCTACCAATAAAAGCATCCTTGCATTTAGTCCATGAATCAATACTATTCTTAGGCAAAGATAGCAACCAATCTTTAGCTCTTCCTCTTAATGAGAAAGGAAACACTTTCAATTTAATAATATCACCATCTACATCTTTATACTTTTGCATTTCACAAAGTTCAACAAAATTATTGAGATGGGCAGCAGCATCATCAGAACTAGCACCAGAAAATTGTTCTCTCATGACTAGATTTAGTAAAGCAGGTTTAATTTCAAAGAATTCTGCTGTAGTAGCAGGTGGAGCAATAGGTGTGCATAGGAAATCATTATTATTTGCATTTGTGAAGTCACACAACTTAGTATTTTCAGGGTTGGCCATTTTAGCAACAGTAAATAAAGCAAACTAGATAAAGTAAATGCGAGTAACTAATTTTTTTGTGTTTTTGATATATCAAACAAGATAGCAAATAAAGTAAAACTAGCAACTAATTTTTTGTGTTTTGATTTAGTGCAGCAAACAAAGTAGTAAATAAAATAAAGCAAGACAAAAACAAAGTAAAGAGATTGAGAAGTGGAGACTCCCTTGCAGCGTGTCTTGATCTCCGGCAACGGCGCCAGAAAAAGTGCTGTTGCAGTGGGAGGCAATTCTCTGTGGTGTAACTTTTCTTTTTCCCCGGCAACGGCGCCAAAAAGTGCTTGATGCGCGTAGATGTACACGTCCGTTGGGAACCCCAGAGGAAGGTATGATGCGCACGGTGGCAAGTTTTCCCTCGATGAAACCAAGGTTTAATCGAAGAGGAGCCAAGAAGCACGTTGAAGGTTGATGGTCGCGAATGTGATGCGGCGCAACACCCCGGCGCCAACTAGAACCTGCACAACACAACCAAAGTACTTTGCCCCAACGAAACAGTGAGGTTGTCAATCTCACGGCTTGCTGTAACAAAGGATTAAACGTATCGAGTGGAAGATGTTTGCAAAGAAAACAGTAAAACAAGTAGATTGTATGCTATGGAAAGAATAGGACCGGGGTCCAATTCACTAGAGGTGTCTCTCCCATAAGATAAAAGCATGTTGGGTGAACAAATTACAGTCGGGCAATTGACAAATAGAGAAAGGCATAATAATGCATATACATGACATGATAAATATAGTGAGATTTAATCCGGGCATTACGACAAAGTACATAGACCGCCATCCAACTGCATCTATGCCTAAAAGTCCACCTTCAGGTTATCGTCCGAACCCCCTCCAGTATTAAGTTGCAAAGCAACAGACAATTGCATTAAGTATTGTGCGTAATGTAATCAATAACTACATCCTTAGACATAGCATCAATGTTTTATCCCTAGTGGCAACAGCACATCACAACCTTAGAACTTTCTGTCACTGTCCCAGGTATCAATGAAGGCATGAACCCACTATCGAGCATAATTACTCCCTCTTGGAGTTAAGAGTAAAAACTTGGCCAGAGCCTCTACTAATAACGGAGAGCATGCAAGATCATAAACAACACATGAACAATAGATTGATAATCACCATAATCATAGTACTCTCTATCCATCGGATCCCGACAAACACAACATATAGAATTACATATAGATGATCTTGATCATGTTAGGCAGCTCACAAGATCCAACAATGAAGCACAACAAGGAGAAGACGACCATCTAGCTACTGCTATGGACCCATGGTCCAGGGGTGAACTACTCACTCATCACTCCGAGGCGATCATGGCGATGAAGAGTCCTCCAGGAGATGAATCCCCTCTCCGGCAGGGTGCCGGAGGCGATCTCCGAAATCCCGAGATGGGATTCGCGGCGCGGCGTCTCTCAAGGTTTTCCGTATCGTGGCTCTCGGTGGGGGTTTCGCGACGGAGGCTTTAAGTAGGCGGAAGGTCAACGCGGGGGGCCACACGGGCCCAGGGGCAGGGCCGCGCGGCCAAGACCTAGCCGCGCCGGCCACCTGGCCTCGTGGCCCCACTTCGTTAGGTCTTCGGTCTTCTGGAAGCTTCGTGCAAAAATAGGACCCTGGGCGAAAGTTTCGTCCAATTCCGAGAATATTTCTTTACTAGGATTTCTGAAACCAAAAAGCAGACAAAAGTGGCTCTTCGGCATCTTGTTAATAGGTTAGTTCCAGAAAATGCATAAATATGACATATAATGTGCATAAAACATGTAGGTATCATCAATAAAGTAGCATGGAACATAAGAAATTATCGATACGTTGGAGACGTATCAGCCACGAGGCAGCCAGGGGATAGGGCGGCGCGGCCTAGGCCCTGGCCGCGCCGGCCTACCCCCTGGGCCCCTCGTGTGGCCCCCGACCTACCCTTCGCCTACTTAAAGCCTCCGTCGCGAAACCCCCGGCCGAGAGCCACGAGACGGAAAACCTTCCAGACGCCGCCGCGAATCCCATCTCGGGGATTCGGAGATCGCCTCCGGCACCTAGGAGAGGGGATTCATCTCCGGAGGACTCTTCATCGCCATGGTCGCCTCCGGAGTGATGAGTGAGTAGTTCACCCCTGGACCATGGGTCCATAGCTAGCTAGATTGTCGTCTTCTCCTTGTTGTGCTTCATTGTTGGATCTTGTGAGCTGCCTAACATGATCAAGATCATCTATCTGTAATACTATATGTTGTGTTTGTCGGGATCCGATGGATAGAGAATACTATGTTATGGTGATTATCAATCTATGGTTTATGTGTTGTTTATGATCTTGCATGCTCTCCGTTATTAGTAGAGGCTCGGCCAAGTTTTTGCTCTTAACTCCAAGAGGGGTATTTATGCTTGATAGTGGGTTCATGCCTTCATTGACACCTGGGATCGTGACGTGGGTTCTAAGGTTGTGATGTCTGTTGCCACTAGGGATAAAACATTGATGCTATGTCTAAGGATGTAGTTGTCGATTACATTACGCACCATAATTAATGCAATTGTGTTGCTTAGCAACTTAATACTGAATGGGGTTCGGATGATAACTGAAGGTGGACTTTTTAGGCATAGATGCAGTTGGATGGCGGTCTATTTGTCGTAATGCCCGGATTAAATCTCACTATATTTATCATATCATGTATATGCATTGTTATGCCTTTCTCTATTTGTCAATTGCCGACTAATTTGTTCACCCAACATGCTTTTATCTTATGGGAGAGACACCTCTAGTGAACTGTGGACCCCTACTTACATAGCATACAATCTACTGCAATTGTGTTTTACTATTTTCTTTGCAAACATCTTCCACTCGATACGCTTAATCCTGTTGCAAGCCGGTGAGATTGACAACCTCCTTTTTGCAAAAGTACTTTTTTTGTGCAGTTCCACGGCGCCGGAATCCCGGTGTTGCGACATCACCATCGACCGTGCTTCTTGGCTCCTCTGGTTCGATCAACCTTGGTTTCTTTCAGGGAACTTCATATCATACCTTCCTCTTGGGGTTCCCAACGGACGTGTACATTTACGCGCATCAGCAGTGTGTTGGCGTATATCAAATTAAGGTCGCTCCCTGCATCAAGGAATATTGTGCTATAGTCATACCCGCCAATCTGAGCATCAAGTAACAATGAAAAGTGACCTGGTCGAGGTATCTTGTACGGGTGATCCTCCCTTCCTATTCTGCAGAGTTATAAATCAAATAAAAGGGATCATTGGTAAATCCACATAAATCAATGTAAAACATGATATTATCACCATATATGTGGAAATTCAAAATGATAAAGGACAAAATTCATGTATGCATTTTACGTGCATCAACATCCCCAAGTTTGACCTATGCTCGTCCCGAGCATAAAGGTGATAAAACTAACATGAACTTTAGAATTTATTATATATAGCATATAAATAATCATGCAAAGTATCACAAGGTTCAGTCAATAAAGAATGACAATAAGTAATATAAACTCAGCAAGTGATAACTCTTAGATTCTACAAAGCATGCACAATAATAAATAATATTGTAAGAAACATGAATGATAAGTACCTATGAATCATAAAGCATGCTTAGGAGAATCCTATAGAATTGTTGGAAGACTCGTTGTCCTCTCTTTTCATGAATATTTCTTTTGACTCTTGAACACAAGAAAGTAAGCATGGAATGTATGTGCTAAACCTCCAACAAATTAAAAAGTAGAGGGCATAAAACATGGTTTTAAGCTATGCAATTCATGTCAATAATAATAATAAGGATGTGGTACCAAGTATCTCATGTATGAAGATATATATGTGTCATTAGTTTGACCTCTTATAAGTAATTGTTGCCTCATTTTCTTGAATGCTAAGGACTACACCTCTCATTTCTCAACTTCGGGTTACCAAGACCTTTCAACATACATGTTTCAACTAAGTATCGCAATGGGGTACCTTCATGCCGCATGTACAAAGGACCAAAGGAGATGGGTATCTCAACTATAGGCTATCCATACTGGGACAATGATGTCTACGGGTGCTTCTATTCTTGTAGACAGTGTTGGGCCCCCAAGAGGAGAGGTTTGTAGAACAGCAGCAAGTTTCCCTTAAGTGGATCACCCAAGGTTTATCGAACTCAGGGAGGAAGAGGTCAAAGTTATCCCTCTCAAGCAACCCTGTAATCACAAAGCAAGAAGTCTCTTGTGTCCCCAACACACCAAATACACTTGTCAGGTGTATAGGTGCACTAGTTCGGCGAAGAGATAGTGAAATACAAGTAATATGGATGTATATGAGTGGTAATAGCAATCTGAATAAAATATGGCAGCGAGTAAACATGCAGCAAAACAGTAAACAAACGGAGATTCGATGCTTGGAAGCAAGGCTTAGGGATCCTGCTTTCACTAGTGGACACTCTCAACAATGATCACATAATAGGACTACTCTACACTCTTTTGTTGGATGATGAACGCATTGCGTAGGATTACACGAACCCTCAATGCCGGAGTTAACAAGCTCCACAATGCAATGTTCATATTTAAATAACCTTAGAGTGCAAGATAGATCAACATAATTACACCAAGAACTAACATAGCATGCACACTGTCACCATCATGCATATGTAGGAGGAATAATACACATCAATACCATCATAGCAATAATTAACTTCATAATCTACAAGAGATCATAATCATAGCCTATGCCAAGTACTCACACGGTGCACACACTATCACCATTACACACATGGAGGAGGAATAGAGTACTTTAATAACATCACTAGAGTAGCACATAGACAATATTCAACTAGATCACATAAAGAGAGAGATGAACCACATAGCTACAGCGGAGCCCTCAGCCCCGGGGTGAATTACTCCCTCCTCATCATGGAGGCAGCGATGGCGGTGAAGATGGCGGTGGAGACGGCGGTGGAGACGGCTCCGGGGCAATTCCCCGTGGGTGCGACAGAGAGTTGTCCCCCGAATCTTGATTTCGCGATGGCGGCGGCTCGGAAGGTTTTTCTCCGTATCGTGGTCTCTTTCCCTAAGGGTTTCGATGGGGCTTTATATAGGCGAAGAGGCGGCGCAGGAGGGTCGAAGGGTGGCGACACCATAAGGCGGCGGGGCTGGGCCGCCGCCCGCCTATGGTGCAGGGCCCAGTGCCCCCTCGGTCCTTCCCGGTTCGGAAGCTTCGTGGAAAAATAGGAACCTGGAGGTGATTTCGTCCAATTCCGAGAATATTTCGTTACTAGGATTTCTGAAACCAAAAACAGCAGAAAACAGAACTGCACTTCGGCATCTTGTTAATAGGTTAGTTCCAGAAAATGCATAAATATGACATATAATGTGCATAAAACATGTAGGTATCATCAATAAAGTAGCATGGAACATAAGAAATTATCGATACGTTGGAGACGTATCAGCATCCCCAAGCTTAGTTCTGCTCGTCCCGAGCAGGTAAAACGATAACAAAGATAATTTCTTAAGTGACATGCCATCATAATCTTGATCATATTGTAAACATATGTAATGAATGCAGCGATCATAACAAAGGTAATGTCATGAGTAAACAACTGAATCATAAAGCAAAGACTTTTCATGAATAGTACTTCAAGACAAGCATCAATAAGTCTTGCATAAGAGTTAACTCATAAAGCAATAATTTAAAGTATAGACATTGAAGCAACACAATGGAAGATTAAGTTTCAGGTTGCTTTCAACTTGTAACATGTATATCTCATGGATAATTGTCAACATAGAGTAATATAACAAGTGCAATATGCAAGTATGTAGGAATCAATGCACAGTTCACACAAGTGTTTGCTTCTTAAGGTGGAAGGAGATAGGTAAACTGACTCAACAATAAAAGTAAAAGAATGGTCCTTCAAAGAGGAAAGCATCGATTGCTATATTTGTGCTAGAGCTTTGATTTTGAAAACATATAGAGAGCATAAAAGTAAAGTTTTGAGAGGTGTTTGTTGTTGTCAACGAATGGTAGCGGGCACTCTAACCCCTTGCCAGACAAACCTTCAAAGAGCGGCTCCCATTTTATTTTATTTTTGGGTGGCACTCCTTCCAACCTTTCTTTCACAAACCGTGGCTAACCGAATCCTCGGGTGCCTGCCAACAATCTCATACCATGAAGGAGTGCCTTTTTGTTTTAGTTTTATTATGATGACACTCCTCCCCACCTTTGCTTTCTCAAGCCATGGCTAACCGAATCCTTCGGGTGCCGTCCAACAATCACATACCATGGAGGAGTGTCCATTTTTGTTAATTAATTTGGGACTGGGAATCCCATTGCCAGCTCTTTTTGCAAAATTATTGGATAAGCGGATGAAGCCACTAGTCCATTGGTGAAAGTTGCCCAACAAGATTGAAAGATAAACACCACATACTTCCTCATGAGCTATAAAACATTGACACAAATCAGAGGTGATAAATTTTGAATGGTTTAAAGGTAGCACTCAAGCAATCTACTTTAGAATGGCGGAGAAATACCATGTAGTAGGTAGGTATGGTGGACACAAATGGCATGAATATTGGCTCAAGTATTTGGATGCATGAGAAGTATTCCCTCTCGATACAAGGTTTAGGCTAGCAAGGTTATTTGAAGCAAACTCAAGGATGAAACGGTGCAGCAAAACTCACATAAAAGACATATTGTAAACATTATAAGACTCTACACCGTCTTCCTTGTTGTTCAAACTCAATACTAGAAATTATCTAGACCTTAGAGAGACCAATTATGCAAACCAAATTTTAGCATGCTCTATGTATTTCTTCACTAATAGGTGCAAAGTATATGATGCAAGAGCTTAAACATGAGCACAACAATTGCCAAGTATCACATTATCCAAGACACTTTAGAATTACTACATGTAGCATTTTCCAATTCCAACCATATAACAATTTAACGAAGAGGAAACTTCGCCATGAATATTATGAGCTAAGAACACATGTGTTCATACGAACCAGCGGAGCGTGTCTCTCTCCCACACAAGGATGAACTTATTCAGAGAACTAAGATAACAAAACAAAAACAAAAATAAAAGCACACAGACGCTCCAAGTAAAATACATAGGATGTGATGGAATAAAAATATAGTTTCACTAGAAGAAACCTGATAAGTTGTCGATGAAGAAGGGGATGCCTTGGGCATCCCCAAGCTTAGATGCTTGAGTCTTCTTGAAATATGCAGGGATGAACCACCGGGGCATCCCCAAGCTTAGACCTTTCACTCTCTCGATCACATTATATCACCCTCTTCTATTGACCCTTGAAAACTTCCTTCACACCAAACTTCAAGCAAACTCATTAGAGGGTTAGTGCATAATCAAAATTCACATGTTCAGAGGTGACACAATCATTCTTAACACTTCTGGACATTGCACAAAACTTCTGAAAGTTAATGGAACAAAGAAACTCATTCAACTTAACAAAAGCGGCAATGCGAAATAAAAGGCAGAATCTGTCAAAAACAGAACAGTCCGTAAAGACGAATTTTAAGATGGCACCAGACTTGCTCAAATGGAAAAACTCAAAACTAATGAAAGTTGCGTACATATCTGAGGATCACGCTCGTAAATTGGCAGATTTTTTCGAATTTTCTACAGAGAACTGTGCCCAGATTCGTGACAGACAGCAATGCTGTTTCTGCGCAGCGATCCCAAATATAACATCAACTTTAACATAGAAACTTTACTTGGCACAACAAAACACAAAACTAAGATAAGGAGAGGTTGCTACAGTAGTAAACAACTTCCAAGACTCAAATATAAAACAAAGTACTGTAGTAAAAAAAAACACATGGGTTATCTCCCAAGAAGTTCTTTCTTTATAGCCATTAAGATGGGCTCAGCAGTTTTAATGATGCACTCGTAAGAAATAGAAGTTGAAGCAAAAGAGAGCATCAAGAGGCAAATTCAAAACACATTTAAGTCTAACATGCTTCCTATGCATAGAAATCTTGTAAATAAACAAGTTCATGAAGAGCAAAGTAACAAGCATAGGAAGATAAAACAAGTGTAGCTTCAAAAATTTCAGCACATAGAGAGGTGTTTTAGTAACATGAAAATTTCTACAACCATATTTTCCTCTCTCATAATAACTTTCAGTAGCATCATGAGCAAACTCAACAATATAACTATCACATAAAGCATTCTTATCATGAGTCTCATGCATAAAATAATTACTACTCCCAACATAAGCATAATCAATTTTATTAGTTGTAGTGGGAGCAAATTCAACAAAGTAGCTATCAAATATAGGAGGTATATTGTAATCATAATCAAATTTATCCTCCATAACAGGTGGTAACAAAAGACTACTATCATTATAATCATCATAAATAGGAGGCAAAGTATCATCAAAGTAAATTTTCTCCTCAATGCTTGGGGGACTAAAAATATCATGCTCATCAAAGCCAGCTTCCCCAAGCTTAGAATTTTCCATAGCATTAGCAACAATGGTGTTCAAAGCATTCATAGTAATAACATTCCCATTATCATGCATATAAAGTTCCATGGGTTTCTTAATTCTTTCTTCAAACACATCATGTCCTAATTCAAGATAAAGTTCATAAAGATCTCTCATATTTTTGTTGTTTTCCATTTTGCCTAACTAGTGTAAACAAGAAACCAAATGTCGCAATTGCAGAGTCTAAAGGAAATAGCTTCGAGTACTTACAATGGCGCCGGAAAATAGCTTAGTAGCCAAGATCCGGAGTGTGAGTACCTTTTACCTTTCCTCCAACGGCGCCCGAAAAGTGCTTGATGTCTACGGGTGCTTCTATTCTTGTAGACAGTGTTGGGCCCCCAAGAGGAGAGGTTTGTACAGCAGCAAGTTTCCCTTAAGTGGATCACCCAAGGTTTATCGAACTCGGGAGGAAGAGGTCAAAGTTATCCCTCTCAAGCAACCCTGTAATCACAAAGCAAGAAGTCTCTTGTGTCCCCAACACACCAAATACACTTGTCAGGTGTATAGGTGCACTAGTTCGGCGAAGAGATAGTGAAATACAAGTAATATGGATGTATATGAGTGGTAATAGCAATCTGAATAAAATATGGCAGCGAGTAAACATGCAGCAAAACAGTAAACAAACGGAGATTCGATGCTTGGAAGCAAGGCCTAGGGATCCTGCTTTCACTAGTGGACACTCTCAACAATGATCACATAATAGGACTACTCTACACTCTTTTGTTGGATGATGAACGCATTGCGTAGGGTTACACGAACCCTCAATGCCGGAGTTAACAAGCTCCACAATGCAATGTTCATATTTAAATAACCTTAGAGTGCAAGATAGATCAACATAATTACACCAAGAACTAACATAGCATGCACACTGTCACCATCATGCATATGTAGGAGGAATAATACACATCAATACCATCATAGCAATAATTAACTTCATAATCTACAAGAGATCATAATCATAGCCTATGCCAAGTACTCACACGGTGCACACACTATCACCATTACACACATGGAGGAGGAATAGAGTACTTTAATAACATCACTAGAGTAGCACATAGACAATATTCAACTAGATCACATAAAGAGAGATGAACCACATAGCTACAGCGGAGCCCTCAGCCCCGGGGTGAATTACTCCCTCCTCATCATGGAGGCAGCGATGGCGGTGAAGATGGCGGTGGAGATGGAGACGGCTCCGGGGCAATTCCCCGTCCGGCAGGTAGAGAGTTCTGTCCCCGAATCTTGATTTCGCGATGGCGGCGGCTCTGGAAGGTTTTTCTCCGTATCGTGGTCTCTTTCCCTAAGGGTTTTCGATGCAGGGGCTTTATATAGGCGAAGAGGCGGCGCAGGAGGGTCGAAGGGGTGGCGACACCATAAGGCGGCGCGGCCAGGGCCTGGGCCGCGCCGGCCTATGGTCCGGGGGCCGGTGCCCCCCTCTGGTCCTTCGGGTGTTCTGGAAGCTTCGTGGAAAAATAGGAACCGGGAGGTGATTTCGTCCAATTCCGAGAATATTTCGTTACTAGGATTTCTGAAACCAAAAACAGCAGAAACAGGAACTGGCACTTCGGCATCTTGTTAATAGGTTAGTTCAGAAAATGCATAAATATGACATATAATGTGCATAAAACATGTAGGTATCATCAATAAAGTAGCATGGAACATAAGAAATTATCGATACGTTGGAGACGTATCAGACAACATGAACAAAAGACGTTGAACATCCTCCCTAACTCTCTCACACTTTTTTCTCTAACTCCTTTTCTTTCTTTTTCTTTTCTTTTGTTTTCTTTTTCCTCTCTATCTATCTTTTTTCACTAGCTCCTTTTCTTTTACTTTTTTCACTTTTCCTATTGAGGATATTCTTTGCTGAAACTTTCACCATGACTAAGCATGGCTTCGGTTAGCGGCCCATTGCTCTTCTCTAGCAATGCATGCATACTTACTCTTGATAACCTCCACTTATTCCGCAAGAGATAGCCATAAAAAAATAAAAGAAATGATGATCAACGCAGGGTGCAATACCCCGATGGTGCAATGTTGAAAGATGTCCCCAGTAAGTGTGGTTATGGTCTAGCTCATTACTCTCTTTAAATTACAACATGCATAACGATATTTTCCTTCCAAACCATACTTTCTTATGAGCTTTAAATTACAAAAAAGATATTTTGAAAAGGTTGGAGGCATAACACAAACATTATACTTGGAATAACAAGTGCTATATAGGTAGGTATGATAGACATTGGATTTGATTTGAGCTTGAAAACAAGTCTATAATTGTGTAAGAATTCAATTTTTTTTTGCTAGCAAGAGGTCTAAAATAATGCAATAGTATCCATAGAGCTATCCATTCATCATAAAACAATAATACTTAAAATTAAACATCTATGAATAATATCAAGAGGTAGCACTGAATAAGGCACATAGCAAATCAACATTCAATACAGCATGTGAAACTAGAAATACCATACACAAAATAAATTTCAGCTTTTGGCATTCCTCCTTTTCTTTTATAATGATGCAACTAAATTTACTTTAATCATTCAGAGATAAGATAATTTGGTACAGTACCTCATTCATATGCATTATGAACACTCAACATGACGGCCTTTCATTTAAAAAAAATTAGACACAAATAAAACAAGAACGCTTCAAGTTTTTGCAAAAATTCTATGTAGCTCAAAAAACAGAGTTTATAGGTGCTCAAACCAGGAGTTTTTGAATGAGGCCAGTGGGGTGTTATGGGCATACCCAAGCTTATGATATTCACCACACTTGAATGATCTTAGTGTATATTCCTCCATTCCATGTGAAAAAATTTCAACACAAACTTTTTCCCCATTCTTTTCTATGGAGTGACATTAGAGGTACAAAGAAATCATGCTTCCTACTGTTCTAATCATAAGTAAAATTATATATTCATGAACCAAAGAGAACATAATGTTCTAATCATTCTATCATATCACAAGTTCCAAGCAAAAATCATTTTGATACCCAAAAGAATTGATATAACATAAAAAGACATAATTTGTCCAGAATTTTTGTTGCAGCAAAACTGAATTGTTAGCACGACTTAGACACATCAGTAATTTTATCCAACTTGCGTGTATATATAATATGAAAAGGTACATCTAATGTGAATTTATCAAGATTTTAGGATTTACCAAAAAAAATTAGAAAAATCGTGCACTAAAAAGTGCAGCGCAGAAAACAACAACTCCATATTATGTTTGCAACTTTAAACATCCAAATGGGTAAAAAATTGATACTTTATTTAGAAATCAGAGAGTAAATTAAAATAAAACTAACATGCTACATCAATAATGTAGAACAAAAACCAAATATAAAAACATTCGGGTTGCCTCCCGTAAAGCGCTTTCTTTATATCCATATAGCTAGGCTTACTTACTTGTTTGAAGTGTCATGGACATTATGTGGTAGCTTAAATGATGCTACCTCCTCCTTCTTCTTAGAAGTAATATAAGACAATAAAATACCAGGGTCACATGGTGTTATCATACCAACAAATATATTTAACACTTTAAAGCACATTAGTACACAACATAAAATATGCAATAAGTAATAATGGAGTCTAACTTTCTTCCTATGCATTGGTATCATCTCTTTCTTAATAGATGGCCCCATTTTGCTGGTCTCACAGCGAGCCACGTCACCTTATTAATAATCTTCACATTTCCCTCATTGGTTGCAGCCGTACACAACGTTTTATATGCCCAGCCCACACGACACGAGCGGAACGACGACAGCTTGACAGTCATACCCACGGGAGGACTGAACAACTGGCTAGACCCACGCGCGTCGAGAAGATGGGCCGACCAAACGCACTGGCCCATCACCCGTTCGACCAACAGAGTCCACGACTCTGTTCGTCCCTTGTTCGTCTTCCTCGCCAGGTCGTTCCCTAGATCTCTCCCCCACCACGACACGACTCAGCTCGGTTCCACTTCGTCCATCAACGCAATAAATCCGTCCTTGAATTACATCGATGAAACACCCCCATTATTATCCAATTGCATCGTCCACAATCCCACGCAACAGAAGGTGTTGATGGATTATTTGCCTCTTCATATCCTATTCCCAAGAGTAACCGACGGAGGCTTTTATCCCTTTTAAGCAATGGGGCAGATCCACTCCCATAGCCCCCACACCGGGGTGATAGCACATCTGCTCTGATGGAAATCGCCGGTGGGAAGAATTTGAAGCTTCGGTTCTACACGCTCACCGCTGTTAGTCTTAGTACCGCGCTTGCTTGGTAGGTTTGTCACTCAGTCCGCCAGCGTGTGACCCTTTTTCTTTTAATACCCACAGATTGGCAATACTTCACCTGCAGCGGCGATGTATCATAGGTGCATGATGAGATAAATTGGGTCCTCTTTAAGCACATTACTGCTGCTATGACCATGTAAGTTTTTTCCTCTTATTCCTCTAGCTGTTTGGTTTGGATTGTACATCTTTTCCCATATTGAATTGTATGTGAGCAGATTGATATTTGGGGATTGCTGCTGGCACAATGTAAGTGATGCTCCGGTGATTATGTAATCCAAGAAGTAATATGTCTAAAAATCATAGATTTTTTTTGTTAATTTTCTTTCAGGAAGTGTACCCCAGCCTACTGCGAAGGTGAGCTTATCTATATTTTGCTTTGCTTCTATGGCGTTTCATGCAAGACTAACACATTTTATTTGACTTTTCTTCTACTTTCTCAAATATAGAATCATCATACATATCTCTGTAAAATTATAAGAACTGCTGTGGAAATTTTCACCACAAGTTTGCCTGAAACTGT